>OX235264.1:25232931-26659928 GCA_944472135.2 Trichobilharzia regenti | reverse complement strand
TCCTCGCGGCCGTTTTTGTCCAAGACAAAGAATTTATCAGAACGTTTAATTACCTTATAAGGTCCGTCGTATGGGGTTCCAGGGGTCTGCGCACAGAGTCGCGACGAACAAATACATGTGAAGAAGTTTTCAAACACGGATGAACGAAAACATCAATGGACTGTGGACGAAGGGGAGCAGGTTTAACTGAACGCATTGCGTTTGTAAGCCTGCTGACGTATGAAGCGTGATCTACCACTGGTGGGAAGCTCGAGGGAGAAACAAATTCACCAGGCAGTCGCAGTGTCGTGCCATATACTAGCTCGGCGCTAGTACAACCAGCATCGGTTTTCAAGGCGTTTCGTATCCCTAGGAGAACTAACGGAAGGGATTCAGTCCAATGGGTGGTGTTTGCAGCTGACAGACCAGCTTTCAGCTGTCTGTGTAGACGTTCTACCATACCATTAGCTTGAGGATGGTAGGCTGTTGTTCGAAATCGCATGCAACCTATGATTTTAGTCAGGGCGAAGAATAAGCCACTTTCGAATTGCCGCCCGCGATCAGTTGTTATGGAAGATGGGCATCCAAAGTTAGCGATCCATCTTTCTACGAAGACGCGTGCGACTGTTTCAGCAGATACATCCTTGATGGGTACTGCTTCCGGCCATCGTGTGAATCGATCGATGCAAGTTAAAATATAAGTATATCCATGTGATTCAGGAAGGGGTCCAACCAAATCTATATGGACGTGTTCGAAACGAGCGTCAGGGAGAAGAAAGGTGCCAAGTGGGCTTTTGGTGTGTCTTATCACCTTGCACTTTTGACAAGCTAAGCACGTGTGTGCCCATTCCCTTACTTCTTTATTAATGCCAGGCCAACAAAACCGACTAGTTACGAGCTTGACAGTAGTTCGAATACCTGGGTGAGATAAGCCATGCAACGTATTGAAGACGTTACGGCGATAACTTTTAGGCACGATGGGGCGAGGAGTACTCGTGGAAATGTCGCATAGAATAGTATCTCTTCCCATACCTAAGGGTTTCTCAGCTAATTGTAGAGTTGTTTTCGACAACTCATGTTGAAGCTCGGTATCTTCTTTTTGAAGACGAGCCAGTTTTACAAGGTCTATGCCGTCGATTTGGGTGAGGGAACAAACGCGCGACAAGGCATCTGCCACAGTGTTGTTTACTCCGGATACATGGCGAATATCTGATGTAAACTGTGAGACGTAATCCAGTTGTCGTGATTCCCTGGGTGAATACTTATCTGAAGGTGAGTTCAGAGAGTACGTCAGAGGTTTGTGATCGTAAAAATTATGAATTCACGACCCTCTACCGAATGTCTAAAATGTCGTATAGCACAGTACATAGCCAGAAGTTCTCTGCCGAATGTGCTGTACTTCGTTTCAGCTAATTGAAGGCGCCTGAGAAAAAGGCGAGTGGTTGCCACTCTTTGTCAACTAGCTGTTGTAGAACTGCGCCGATTGCAGTGTTTGATGCATCAACCGAGATACTTAACGGTGCCGTTGGATCCTGATACATCAGAAGTGTGGCATTCGCAATAGCTTTTTTAATCTGGGTAAAAGCATTTCGAGCAGACGCGTCAAGTTCTATGGACTTGTTATTCCCTCGAAGGAGGTCTGTCAATGGCTGAATCAAAGAGGCACAGTTGGGAATAAAGCGTCGATAATAACTTACTAAGCCGTTAAAAGTGCGGAGACTTTTCACCGTCTGTGGCTCTGGAAAGTTCAGTATAGCCTCGACCTTAGTAGCCAGTGGGCGAATGCCCTTGCAGTCAATAGTGTGACCCAGAAGTCGAGTGAGTCAACACCGATTTGACACTTTTGAATATTAATGGTAACACCATGTTGGCGTAACCTTCAAATGCCAAGTCCAAGTGCCTAAGGTGAGTTTCCTTGTCTGGACTGGCAATGAGGCAGTCGTCTAAGTATGCGTATACAAAGTCGAGACCGCGAAATACTTCGTCAATGAAGCGTTGGAATGTTTGGGCTGCATTCCGGAGACCGAATGGCATACGTAGAAATTCAAAAAGTCCGAAAGGCGTAATGATAGCCGTTTTCGGGATATCTTCTGTTGCCATCGGGATTTGGTTATACGCTTTAACCAAGTCGATTTTGGAGAATATAGTCGCGCCGGATAAGGTTGCCGTCAAGTCGTGTATATGAGGCAACGGGTAGCAATCAGGGGTTGTTTTGGCATTCACTCGCCGGTAATCACCGGTGGGTCGCCAATCATTGCTATCCTTTTTCGGAACCATATGAAGTGGGGATGCCCATGGGCTATTCGAAGGTCGAATGATGCCAAGGGTAAGCATATGGTCAAATTCATTCCTGGCGATTCTCAGTTTGTCAAGAGCTAATCGTCGTGCTTTAGATGTCACAGGTTGTCCTGTGGTAATGATGTGGTGCATAACATTGCTGGTTATGCACGGTAGGTCGTTCGACGGGCAATTAAGTTCCGGATATTTGTCAAAATAGGTTGAAAAGTTGGATCAAGAATTGCCTTTATCTTAACGGGTGACAAGCTAGGGCCTATGTAGGTGATGCCTTTGATAGACAGACTAGTAGTATTGTCAATCAGTCGTTTTCGGCGGACGTCTACGAGTAAATCATGATGATTAAGTAGGTCCGTGCCAATGATGGGCATTGTGACGTCAGCGAGAAGGAAAATCCACCGAATAGGTTTGCGTAAACCTACGTTCAGACAGACGTATTTCCTACCAAAGGTTGCGATTGGTTTTCCATTTGCAGCCTGTAAGTTGAAGGTAGGTTCCTTCTGTCGATCTGCTGCTGTAGCAGGAAGGACGCTGACTTCGGCGCCTGTGTCGACTAAATATCGAGTCTGGCTTATCACATCATGGATGTAAAGTAGGCGGCTAGTGCCACCGGCGACGGTTGCCGCTAACGCGTGCCGGCGGGATAGTTTCCCACAGACTTTGAGGCGTTTCCAAAGTTACAAGGCTTACGGTAACACTTCGCTTCTTGGCCATATGTGTTTTGGTACCAGCACCAGTCAGGGTTTTTCAGTGGACGTGGTTTGGACTAAGATCGACCACGTTAGTTTCGGCGTTGAGGAGATTGAGGACGACAGTCGGAGGAGTTAGGAGGCATGTTTGATCTAAACATCTGCTGGATGGAGTCGCATAACTCTATCACTGCAGTATCCCTACTTGAAGTCTGCTTAGTCATCGAGCGTATTTCGGGAACTGACCGTTTAGTTATATCCAGAATCTTATCTGCAGAAATAGCTAAGTCATTTATTATAACACTCTGAAGTGTCACAAGTACGGTCTGCATGGACTGTGGCAGCTTGAATAAGAAGAGTTCTGTAAAATGTCCTTCATCGAACTGACTTTGGCCAATGACCTATATCATTCTTATCAGCATGCTCATGGCAGACTGATCTCCTAACTCGATGTTACGAAATAATTCATCTAGACGTTGTCGGTCCGTGAGAACGTTTCTCCTGAGGAGGGATGCTTTGAGCAACTCGTACGAGTTACTTACCTCGGGACTGAACATCTGTGATGTTACGTACTTGCTGAATTCCCGCGGTAGGGCGTGAATAACTGCAAGTAACTGTGAACGTTGATCGGTTATCCCATGCTCACAAAAATCTGCTTCAGCTAGCAGAAACCACGTTTCAGCATTATCTGG
This sequence comes from Trichobilharzia regenti, assembly GCA_944472135.2. Taxonomy (NCBI): domain Eukaryota; kingdom Metazoa; phylum Platyhelminthes; class Trematoda; order Strigeidida; family Schistosomatidae; genus Trichobilharzia; species Trichobilharzia regenti. The sequence continues at coordinate 26,656,273 of OX235264.1, read as the reverse complement.
CCAGTATGGTACGAGCTGAATGGTTTTAGGAGTTGAGCGGATACGAATGACCTTGGGACTAAGATCACTCATGACGAAAATTATGTCGAATAATATATGGTACAAGAACAAATACAAAATGGAACGAACTCACCGGGGTTATCTGCGGATTTATCGTGGATGAAGTTCGCGGTTGGGCTCACCAGTTTAGAGGTTGACGGAATTGTCTTACACAGCCTCTAAATTATTCTCGCGTACCAACAACAAAGCAAAAGCCAATATTTGATCGTCCAAACTAAGTGATATATTTCGGGACCAAAACAAGCCTTCAGACGAACGCTTAGCTAGCTAGTGATCGTGCACGTGACACGACGGGGTACCAAATGGCGGGGATGCTTGACCGGAAGCCTTCAGCTAAACAAGTCGACTTAAACAGTGGTGGTCAGCATCCAATGAGTGATTGCTGTGGTCAATAATTTTGGGGAATTATTTACCGCTACAAGTTCAATTACAGGCATAACTGGTCATAAATTACCTCTTATCGGTGCTACTAACATTTCTTTGAAATCAGACAGTGGTAATTTTGTAAATATTCCCTTTCTTGTTAGTGAATATGGTCCATCTTTATTGGGATTAAAAGCCCTTAGATTGTTAAATGTCGAAATCCCACTTTGTACTGAGTTGTTTGATGAATCTTTGTTCAGAGAATTACTTCTCCAATGTTCAAAGAGTGTAGGTGGTATGAAGATTCAGCCCATCCATCTTGAAATAGAGGGTGATCCTATCTTCCTGAAACGCCGATTAATTCCATGTGGATTGCGAGACGCAGTTAAGAAAGAGTTAGACAAGTTGGTTGAGCAAGGCATACTTATGTCAGTTGAGTCTTCAAATCGGGCTACTCCTATTGTTACGCCACTAAAGGCTGATGGAAAAACACCTAGAATTTGTGGTGACTACCGCTTTACACTCAATAGTCGTCTACTGCAGCAAAGTTGCACTACTCTAGAAACTGAAGACATTCTCTACAAGCTACATGGCTCAAGGTACTTTTCCATAATAGATCCAAAAGATGCCTATTTGCAAATTCCTCTTGATGAGGCGTCTAGTGCATTAACAACCATTAATACTCCATTTGGATTGTTCAAGTATAAGTTCTTGCCTTTTCGTTTAAAGGTTTCACGCGCAATATTTCAAAATGTAATAAATCAGATGATAGATGGATTAGATGGTGTTGAGTCATACCAAGACGACATTATAGTTCATGGTCCTAATATCGAATTGCATAATGAATGTCTTTTAAAACTGTTCAGGCGTTTATGTGATAATAATGTTCTTGTTAATCCATCTAAATATCATTTCACTTTGTCGTCTGCTTGGGATACACAGTAGACTCCGAAGGTTTCAGACCTGATGCTAGTCATTTGGCACCTCTAATTCAAGCACCGTCACTTAATAATATGTCACCGTTGATATCATGGATAGGTACTCTTCAGTTTTACTCCAGATTCATTCCCAACTTCACTCAACGGTTATCTCCACTTTTCGAGATTGTCTCCAGTAAACAGTTTAAGTGGGAACAACAACATGAGAATATCTTGCGAAAAACTTTGGAGTTTCTTAATAAACAAGCTTTCCTAAGACCTTTTTGTCGAAAGATAAGTCTGTTCTCACTATAGATGCTTCTCCTATGGGTATAGCTGCAGTACTTGAGCAAAATGGACTTGTTACTTGTATTTCAAGACGTCCAAGTAAGAGTGAACAAGGGTACTCACAAACCCAGAAAGAAGCTCTAGCAGTTGTGTGGGCAATAAGACGCTCGCACAAGTATCTCTTTGGTACTAAGTTTCACATAGTTACTGACCATCAGGCTTTGAAATTCATTTACAATCCAGAAAAATCTTTGAATAAATCATCTGCTGCTATGGTTCAAAAATGGAGTTTAGAACTAAGTGCGTATGATTACACTATTGAACATAGATAATAATAATAATGTATATTCTCATATAAACATATAAATTTACATGAAAATGCATGCCATTTTTACAGGCACGATCAAGTATGATATAATATCAAATCGTAGATTGTCTACAAGTTAATAATGTTTCAACAGTTAAATATTTGATATATATATAAATACACATTGTCTGAACTAGGCTGCATTGTTATTGAATTGTACAGTTCAATAAAGGATATACCTCATGCATACTTTTTATCTCGTTATTCATTATTTGAAAATGCTGCTAATGATACTGATTGCTTGTTAGTCCAGCCGTTACCGGTGGATCGAGTTCGACTTATAAATGATACTTGGAAATATTACGGATGCGTTATAAATGCAACAAAAAGAGGTTGGAATGTTCAGTGTAAGCGAAAATTTCCAGACTTTTATAAGCAAAGAGATGAGATTTCAGTCCATCCTGAAGGATTTCTATGTCTGAATGACAGAATTATTATTCCTCCAAAATTAAGATCTGCGATTTTGGGTGATCTACATTCTGCTCATCTAGGAGCTGATAAGATGAAATCATTGGCACGCCTAACATGCTGGTGGCCGGAAATTGATGCTGACATTAACAAAAGATCAAAGAGCTGTTCTAGCTGTTTACATAAAATGTCCTATGGGAAGTCATCGTGGACACCGTGGCCTGCATCTTGTGAGGTTTGGCAGCGTATTCATGCAGATTACTGTGGTCCATTCTTAAATTCATATTATGCTTTAGTTATTGTGGATTCTTATTCTAGATGACCAGAAGTCATTATTACAGATAGTCTTAATGCCAAATTCACTCACAGAGCGTTGAGAAAGATTTTTAGTCGAGAAGGAATTCCAGATGTCTTAGTTACTGTCAATGGTAATCATTTTACGGAGAACTTCAATGATTGGCTCAAACATATAGGTTGTCGCCATCTGTGCACACCACCACGTCATCCTCAGTCAAACGGGTTGGCAGAAAATTTTATACTAACATTAAAGAGTGCTATAACATCAATGAGTCCTCAAAATTTTGATGAGCTAGAGAGATGTGTGGATAACTTCTTACTTCAATATCGCCATGCGGAGCATACAAGTACTCATGAAAGTCCTGCTAAACTATTCAAATCTCGAATTCTCAAAAAGCATCTGATGTCCACAACTTCTAATGTACATTATTGCAAGGGGAATGACTATAGACCTTCTCTTGGTATCATACTACAAAGAATGGGAAATCGAATGGTGAAGATATTAGACATCAAGGATCACTCAGTTCATAACAGACACCTGGACAAAGTGACAATAAATGAAGTAGGTCGTTCCGATTATAATATTAATAATTCCGTTACTAATCCTGATTTTGTAGATAATTCAGAAATAAGTCCAGATAATATTGATGAAAATAATATCACAGAATCAGTTAGAAGATCGCAGAGACTGGCAAGCAAACCGCGATATCGTTATAAATACGCAAGGAGATATTCGACGTGTGGCGGATGTGGTGATTGACAATTTCTAACTCTGTATTGTTTAAATACTTACTGTTGATTGTTAATATGATTCTTATATGAATTGAAATATAATTCCGCTAAATACAAATTCCTGAATTCCGCCCTCTCTGTGTTTTGTTTGGAATCTTGTAATTCGGTCATCTCGAAATACTAACACTACGATTACAATAAATTACTACACTACATCTGCCGGTAAGGAATTCCAGGGACGGCAAACCCGCAGTGAAAACAAGTGGGACCGCACCCGGGTCCTTCCCCTCTGGTGAGCTATCCTTCTGGGATTTCCACGTGGGAGCCTATACCTACTCAATGGCAGAACACCTTTGTTTGGGTGATTCTGGTCATTTGCTATTTTGTAGGCAGTAATCAAATCCCCCTAAGCCGACGGTAGCTGAGTGTGAACAGGCCTAATTTCTTCAGCCTTTCATCATATGGTTTGTTTCGGAGACCAACCACTCCTTTTGTTGCCCGCCGTTGGACTCTTTCCAAGAGGTTGGCGTCTCTTCTAAGCAGTGCGGGTGCAATAATATTATGCACCTCAAGGTGTGGCCTGACGTATGTTTTGTACAAACTTAGAAAGAGCCCAGGAGTGAGTGCACCTAACTGTCTATGCGTGAAGTGTATGACAGCGTATGCCCTCGCTACATCCCCTGTGTAATTTACGCTTGTGTCCATTTTTTCCGTTAGAACTAGACCAAAGTCGCGTTCCGACGTTGTGCAGGACAAGCTTTCATTGCACAGGGTGCACATTTATATATATACATTAATATCCTTTCCATGTTCACATACTTTCTCTTTCTGGTATTCTGCTGCTACTATTCATCTTCTGGTCGAGGTCGAACAACCCTGTATCTAAACTGAGATGAGGATTAATTCCAAACCGTCTATCTCATAACCACTCAAATTCCATGAACGATCCAATTCTACCATTTGAAGACGCTGGCGAACATGCTGTAAATGAGTATTTATGATCTGAAATGAGGAAACAACTGGTTTTCAAACAGTTTTCAACATTTTACTGAACTTTCAATCCCTTGTAAACGTTGTACTTACCTCAATACTGGTTGGTTATCGTATGCCGACAACCACGGGATGAAAACGAAACGAAGTCGATTTTCCCGCGTAACCTGGAGGACAATTGTACAATTCAATAACTATACAGCCTAGTTCAGACAATGTGTATTTATATATATATCAAATATTTAACTGTTGAAACATTATTAACTTGTAGACAATCTACGATTTGATATTATATCATACTTGATCGTGCCTGTAAAAATGGCATGCATTTTCATGTAAATTTATATGTTTATATGAGAATATACATTATTATTATTATAACTTACGAGTACAGTCCGCCATGCAGACACAAATGTCGCAAATGGCGATTTCTGGAATCGACCTCGGCACCATTTGATGCATTTAAACATTCCAGCATGACCTTATCTAGTTTTCGCAACCACGATCAAATTTCTTTCCTGTTATAAAACTACGATAAGACTGCTGAAAAATGGAATAAATATATCACTGATGTCAATATAATACATCAGTGAGCTTTAAGCCAAGGGTGCTGTTCACAACAAAGTTATATAGGAGAATTGACTTCAAGCTTTTATTCCCAGATATCTGTATTACATTCATCTGATGTCTGGGTTTTTTGTTAATGCGAAGACAATATTTCTATATCTCTTTATGTGTTACACAAACAGACTTTATAGCAGACCCTTCCGACTGACTCTAATATCAGAAGGAACAACCAAACTGTAAATTCATCATACGTAAAATTATGTGTAATTTATATAATAACTTATGCATGCCTGTACAATTGGTATGTTCCTGCATGAACAGGAATAAATATATTATTATTATCATTGGTTTCCTACACAGGAACTTCTACAGAAGTGAATCAAGAATACTACTGTACAAGGTTTGTGTGCGCCCACTCCTAGATTACTACTCATTCATACTTAGTAGTACACGCATTGAAGACAAGCTGAAAGTAGAAGGAGTACACAGGTACTTAACGCTAAAAGTAGTCGGAACCGAAAACGGCACTCCATCAAGTGTGAAATTTTAGGACTAGAAAAACTATGGTTAAGACGACTGCAACTAAATTCGGTACTCTTCTATAAGCTTCCTAATCACATAGTGTATACCCCCACCAATGGTACTCAGTTTTCAGACGACACTGGACGTAATCTTAGACACATTAAGGGTATATTGGCTATATATATACTATTCCCCTGAGTTTCAAGTGAAACATAGGGCTTCAACAACACATCTCGCTTCGTTCTATCTTTTACCGTCCTCTTCAGCTTGAATCACGATCGCCCACAATCTCTCATCTCTTTCTCCCCAAATGACCTCTGTCGAAGGCTTTTTCGAAGTCGATGAAGTTGAGGCAGAGGTTTGACTGGCATTCTATGCCTTGTTCTGTGATGACAACGCGTAGAGCTTCTACTTGATCAGTGCATGATTCACCTTTCCTGAATTTAGCCTGTTCCATACTGGGGGACTTCTGCATCTCGCGCATCCTTCATTCTCTCCAGGATGATGAGGCCTAATATTTTGCTTGTCATGGACAAGAGTATGGTTCTACGTCAATTTCTGCACAGTCCTAAGTCGCTCTTCTTTGGCAGCTTTACGAGGTAGCCTTTCCCCCAATCGGTAGGTACGTCTCCTTCTTTCCAAGACCTTTTGCAGTAATGGCGTGAGCACGTCTGCCTTAGTCTCTGGGTCCATCTTCAGTGCCTTCAGGGGGGAGATTCCGTCTGGTCCTTCCGCCTTTCCAACTGGACTTAATTAGCTTGATCGCATTCAGTATTTCTTGTTTCATTGGAGGAGTGGTGTCCACTGGCAGTTGTGCGTGTGGTTGGTGGTATTTCTGGGCGAGTTGTAGATGATGGGCGATTCAAGAGTCCTGTAAAGTGATCAGCCCATTGCTTTATTTGTTTCTCCTCCTTAGTAATCTGGTTTCCTTGAGCGTCTTTGGTTGGTTTCATCATCTGTGGTGGACCTCATACTCTGATAACTTAAAATGCCAAACCCGAATAGGAATAAAAATACCAAGTCGGTAAAATTAGTGGAAGAATATATTAAAATTTGTTACTTGGGTTATTACAAGGTTCAAATCCACGATTAACGCAGTAGACTCCAAAGTATCGTGAGAAGACTGCTCTTAATTTTCCAATATCAATATTGCCAGAGGTCGACCAAGGTGGCGTAGGGAGAAAATCAGGCGTTCCTGCGAAAATTTGAGATAGAAGATAGGTGTTTAGAATTGGCCGATGGCAGTTGAGATGGTGGAGAAGACGGAGAGTTGTAGTCAGAACTATATTTCCATTCAAACCACGAGATTAAGTTCAAAGTACAGAGATTCTAATTAAAACAAAGTAATGTACAGTATATTCATTTCTTACATAGTAGTGAAAATTGGATAAGTTTATTTTGAGCACTCCACACATCTGCGTTGATCTCTTCCCAGATAGACATTTGCTTAAGCGTTTAGGCTTAATCGATTTATCCACCTGAGGAACATGCTTAGTCCTACATTTGCCGTCTGTCAACTCAATTCTGTATCGTCAGCAATCATCTGTACTAATTCTTCAGGATTGCATCAGACTTTGGAGTGTTTGAAAGTCCTATTGGATTTCCTTTCAGTGCATGTATTCTGTATACGATCCCAGGAAATTCATCCGTGTCTTTCGGTCTAGATGGAAAGTCTGCCGACAAGTTTACTTTCTTTGGAAAGTAAGTGCAAAGTCGTACTCCTGCAGAGTCAGAGTCTAGGGAAACAATTCCCAAAGATACTCTCTCTCTGTATTTAGCTACTGTGGTTTACAGTCGGTTTCGGTGGGAAACAGTTGACTGATTGGATGAGGTCTCCACTCGCCTAACACCCACACCATTGTTAAACATTATTTCTCAATCACTCGGTACTTCTGCTCCTTGTGCATCAGGAAATGACTGGCATGCTCGGTACTACGTTCACTCTGCCCCATACTGTACCTATTCCATAGTCACAAATCATGAACTACTCCCCAGGTACAGGTAGTTAAAAAATCTTTCTCTGGTGGTTCAAAAGCTGTTTAATGAGGTTGGATGTCTTATGCGAATCTTCCTACCAAGCAAACTTTGGCACGCCTAATATTCTGTATAGTGGGGCTGCTATCACGTTAGAGATTTTCACAAACCAACTACAGCTTCCTTTTCGAATTCGAGGACACAATAGTCCTTATTGTCAATATTTTCTCATGTAGGGATTCTGTCCCGAGGTCCCTTACATTACGCCTCGACAACTAAACGTTATTTGGCTATTTGAGATTTTGCCTAGTTAATTCATAGTCCAACCTAGCTCGCGCGCGCTCCTTGAATACGACGTGCTTTTTCCTCTCCAACCGGAAAATACCAATTCTGTGAATTATCCGTTTGGGAAACCTGATCTTCCTAGCAGGTGAATTTAATTCAACCATTACTTACATAATAAATCTCTATGTGGTAAGTGCAGCTGTCTCGAACTACTGCCAAAGCTTCGGGTGCTACTTTTGTAGCAGCATCTTCCTCACTCGTTCAGAGAAACAAGACTTGTTGGTCCACCAAGTGATTGCTGTGAAGCCGATCATCCAGAAAGTACTAGGTAAAGTCAAAAACCTTTTCTTTTCCTTGCCTTATACTTTTTCAGTCTTATTCTTGTTCTTTTGGAATAGAAACTGTTGCTCTCTTAGTCGTATATAGCATAATTTATAGTGATTGTTAATATGGTTGTCGAAAGTAGCCTTAAAAAGCCACTAAAATACCGTGCTCTGTAGTCACAAGGGCTTCAGCCAGGGAAGGAAAAAACCCAGGGATTTCAACCCCTTCCCGCATACCGATCCTAAAGTCTCGTGTAGCTTTCGTCTGTCCTGATACTACGCCTGCATTGCCACAGTCTAGTACTGAAACGGCACAGGCAATACCAGAAGGATAGGATTCTACACCTGCATCAACTGTAGGCCAGTGTGTGAAACACAGCAAGCCTAAAAGGAAACGTTCAAGACGTCATAAGGCCTCGAAGGCGTCATCAAGGAAAGAAGATGAATGTCAGGCGTGCAGCATCACAGTTTCTAAAACTGATTCAGCGTTTGAATGTAATTTTTGCAAACGATGGGTGCACTGCCGTTGTGACAAAGAAGTACCGAAAGCATACTATGAGTTTATGAGAAATAACCCATGCCCATGGTTTTGGTACGTGTGTCCACTTTGTCGCCCTGGCATAGTCCCACAAAGCGTGTCTGGGGATAGCAGAAACAACACGTTCTTGTGCCCCAACACAGTATCATGCAGCTCCCCCTGCTAAAATCGCACTGCCAAAGCTGGTCAAAGACTTAAAGAAGGACACACCAGCCCTACTGACTGGAAATGCCAATTCTCACAAGGTGAAGATTAGCAAGGTTCCATCCACATCAGGGGAAGGCAAAACTACAAAGGCACCACTTGCATCCACTAGCAAGCCTAGCAACACAAAAAGGCTGGCCAGACACCCATGAAGCCTGATGTTGCTATTGATGCAAAGGACTGCAAGAAGCCGAAGGCCAAACCTAAGTCTGAGGGTAGTCGGTCTAACTCTCTCATCCTCTTTAACGTACCTGTGAGCAAGGATAGCTTGCTCGAACAACGGGCCCTGTTTGATCAGGAACAGTGGTCCAACCTGTGCAACAAACTAGGTCTGAACACTAGTTCAGAAAAATTGTGCAGGTTGTACAGGGGTGTCCACACGCCTCAGGGTAAGCCACCCCCATTACGGGTTAAACTGGACTCTGATGAAGAGGCCGAAAAAGAACTGTTAATGGCTCAGGTACTAGCCCTCGACAGAAGTTCTAACATAAGGGCGAGACAAGATAGACCATGGTCTATCAGACATATGGCGAGGGAGTCACCGTGGCTGATGCCTCCCACCTCTATGGTGGCACAAGGTGCTCCGGAGCTGGAAACCGGCACTGCTTGTGAAAAACACATGCACGACGTACAGCAATGGAGATGGCTGTCATCTCAGATGGCCCCTGGCGCTTCTGGAGCAATCTCCATTTTCCGACTACCTCGTCCCGCTCATCTAACATTGATTAGCTCTCCAAAGCTGCTATGTGTCACATTCAACTCCCCAGAGCAGTTGTCCATAGCACTCCAACGGTGGTGTGAGACCAAGGGAAAAATTGGAGGACACATCCGATGCTGTGAAAGCAGACCCAGAAATATAAGGAGGCAGCAAACTGAGGCTTTAATACGTCCTCAAGCTTCGGTGACACTAGAGCGATGCATTTCTGAGAATAACATTCTGTGTCACCCAAGTGTCCTGTCTAGTGCTGAGCAGTAGCTGATTGTGCTCTGGGATATCGGTAGATGCCACCCAGTAAGTGCTTGGTCTGGCCTACGGTGAAATGACACCATATGGAATGTGGGAGTTCAAAAAGTGGTGGGTCCGTCGCGCGCACAGATTTAAGTTGCCTGTCAAAGTATATAGCAACTCCCCCTCCTTCCTTCTTATCCCTGTCTCTCCTGACCAGAACCATATCACCCATACCGATTTCATTGTCGGCGATAGTGGGGTTTAGCCACGTTTCAGTGAGAACGATTATTTCCAGTTGAAGGTGCGCTTGGAGATTTCGAAGTTCACCAACTATTCCTCTCAGCCCCCTCACACTGCTATATAGGCAACTGACAGTGAGTCTAACAACCTCAGAGTGTTGTGGGGTAGTTGACGTGAAACTGTCTGCTGGTGGAGGACTTGATGTTGGAACTAGTTGGCCGATTCCTATAGAACCGGCCCGTTGTAGTTTTTTCAATGGATTTAGGCAGGACACTTGGGTGACACAGAATGTTATTCTCAGAAATGCATCGCTCTAGTGTCACCGAAGCTTGAGGACGTATTAAAGCCTCAGTTTGCTGCCTCCTTATATTTCTGGGTCTGCTTTCACAGCATCGGATGTGTCCTCCAATTTTTCCCTTGGTCTCACACCACCGTTGGAGTGCTATGGACAACTGCTCTGGGGAGTTGAATGTGACACATAGCAGCTTTGGAGAGCTAATCAATGTTAGATGAGCGGGACGAGGTAGTCGGAAAATGGAGATTGCTCCAGAAGCGCCAGGGGCCATCTGAGATGACAGCCATCTCCATTGCTGTACGTCGTGCATGTGTTTTTCACAAGCAGTGCCGGTTTCCAGCTCCGGAGCACCTTGTGCCACCATAGAGGTGGGAGGCATCAGCCACGGTGACTCCCTCGCCATATGTCTGATAGACCATGGTCTATCTTGTCTCGCCCTTATGTTAGAACTTCTGTCGAGGGCTAGTACCTGAGCCATTAACAGTTCTTTTTCGGCCTCTTCATCAGAGTCCAGTTTAACCCGTAATGGGGGTGGCTTACCCTGAGGCGTGTGGACACCCCTGTACAACCTGCACAATTTTTCTGAACTAGTGTTCAGACCTAGTTTGTTGCACAGGTTGAACCACTGTTCCTGATCAAACAGGGCCCGTTGTTCGAGCAAGCTATCCTTGCTCACAGGTACGTTAAAGAGGATGAGAGAGTTAGACCGACTACCCTCAGACTTGGGTTTGGCCTTCGGCTTCTTGCAGTCCTTTGCATCAATAGCAACATCAGGCTTCATCGGTGTCTGGCCAGCCTTTTTGTGTTGCTAGGCTTGCTAGTGGATGCAAGTGGTGCCTTTGTAGTTTTGCCTTCCCCTGATGTGGATGGAACCTTGCTAATCTTCACCTTGTGAGAATTGGCATTTCCAGTCAGTAGGGCTGGTGTGTCCTTCTTTAAGTCTTTGACCAGCTTTGGCAGTGCGATTTTAGCAGGGGGAGCTGCATGATACTGTGTTGGGGCACAAGAACGTGTTGTTTCTGCTATCCCCAGACACGCTTTGTGGGACTATGCCAGGGCGACAAAGTGGACACACGTACCAAAACCATGGGCATGGGTTATTTCTCATAAACTCATAGTATGCTTTCGGTACTTCTTTGTCACAACGGCAGTGCACCCATCGTTTGCAAAAATTACATTCAAACGCTGAATCAGTTTTAGAAACTGTGATGCTGCACGCCTGACATTCATCTTCTTTCCTTGATGACGCCTTCGAGGCCTTATGACGTCTTGAACGTTTCCTTTTAGGCTTGCTGTGTTTCACACACTGGCCTACAGTTGATGCAGGTGTAGAATCCTATCCTTCTGGTATTGCCTGTGCCGTTTCAGTACTAGACTGTGGCAATGCAGGCGTAGTATCAGGACAGACGAAAGCTACACGAGACTTTAGGATCGGTATGCGGGAAGGGGTTGAAATCCCTGGGTTTCCTTCCCTGGCTGAAGCCCTTGTGACTACAGAGCACGGTATTTTAGTGGCTTTTTAAGGCTACTTTCGACAACCATATTAACAATCACTATAAATTATGCTATATACGACTAAGAGAGCAACAGTTTCTATCCAAAAGAACAAGAATAAGACTGAAAAAGTATAAGGCAAGGAAAAGAAAAGGTTTTTGACTTTACCTAGTACTTTCTGGATGATCGGCTTCACAGCAATCACTTGGTGGACCAACAAGTCTTGTTTCTCTGAACGAGTGAGGAAGATGCTGCTACAAAAGTAGCACCCGAAGCTTTGGCAGTAGTTCGAGACAGCTGCACTTACCACATAGAGATTTATTATGTAAGTAATGGTTGAATTAAATTCACCTGCTAGGAAGATCAGGTTTCCCAAACGGATAATTCACAGAATTGGTATTTTCCGGTTGGAGAGGAAAAAGCACGTCGTATTCAAGGAGCGCGCGCGAGCTAGGTTGGACTATGAATTAACTAGGCAAAATCTCAAATAGCCAAATAACGTTTAGTTGTCGAGGCGTAATGTAAGGGACCTCGGGACAGAATCCCTACATGAGAAAATATTGACAATAAGGACTATTGTGTCCTCGAATTCGAAAAGGAAGCTGTAGTTGGTTTGTGAAAATCTCTAACGTGATAGCAGCCCCACTATACAGAATATTAGGCGTGCCAAAGTTTGCTTGGTAGGAAGATTCGCATAAGACATCCAACCTCATTAAACAGCTTTTGAACCACCAGAGAAAGATTTTTTAACTACCTGTACCTGGGGAGTAGTTCATGATTTGTGACTATGGAATAGGTACAGTATGGGGCAGAGTGAACGTAGTACCGAGCATGCCAGTCATTTCCTGATGCACAAGGAGCAGAAGTACCGAGTGATTGAGAAATAATGTTTAACAATGGTGTGGGTGTTAGGCGAGTGGAGACCTCATCCAATCAGTCAACTGTTTCCCACCGAAACCGACTGTAAACCACAGTAGCTAAATACAGAGAGAGAGTATCTTTGGGAATTGTTTCCCTAGACTCTGACTCTGCAGGAGTACGACTTTGCACTTACTTTCCAAAGAAAGTAAACTTGTCGGCAGACTTTCCATCTAGACCGAAAGACACGGATGAATTTCCTGGGATCGTATACAGAATACATGCACTGAAAGGAAATCCAATAGGACTTTCAAACACTCCAAAGTCTGATGCAATCCTGAAGAATTAGTACAGATGATTGCTGACGATACAGAATTGAGTTGACAGACGGCAAATGTAGGACTAAGCATGTTCCTCAGGTGGATAAATCGATTAAGCCTAAACGCTTAAGCAAATGTCTATCTGGGAAGAGATCAACGCAGATGTGTGGAGTGCTCAAAATAAACTTATCCAATTTTCACTACTATGTAAGAAATGAATATACTGTACATTACTTTGTTTTAATTAGAATCTCTGTACTTTGAACTTAATCTCGTGGTTTGAATGGAAATATAGTTCTGACTACAACTCTCCGTCTTCTCCACCATCTCAACTGCCATCGGCCAATTCTAAACACCTATCTTCTATCTCAAATTTTCGCAGGAACGCCTGATTTTCTCCCTACGCCACCTTGGTCGACCTCTGGCAATATTGATATTGGAAAATTAAGAGCAGTCTTCTCACGATACTTTGGAGTCTACTGCGTTAATCGTGGATTTGAACCTTGTAATAACCCAAGTAACAAATTTTAATATATTCTTCCACTAATTTTACCGACTTGGTATTTTTATTCCTATTCGGGTTTGGCATTTTAAGTTATCAGAGTATGAGGTCCACCACAGATGATGAAACCAACCAAAGACGCTCAAGGAAACCAGATTACTAAGGAGGAGAAACAAATAAAGCAATGGGCTGATCACTTTACAGGACTCTTGAATCGCCCATCATCTACAACTCGCCCAGAAATACCACCAACCACACGCACAACTGCCAGTGGACACCACTCCTCCAATGAAACAAGAAATACTGAATGCGATCAAGCTAATTAAGTCCAGTTGGAAAGGCGGAAGGACCAGACGGAATCTCCCCCCTGAAGGCACTGAAGATGGACCCAGAGACTAAGGCAGACGTGCTCACGCCATTACTGCAAAAGGTCTTGGAAAGAAGGAGACGTACCTACCGATTGGGGGAAAGGCTACCTCGTAAAGCTGCCAAAGAAGAGCGACTTAGGACTGTGCAGAAATTGACGTAGAACCATACTCTTGTCCATGACAAGCAAAATATTAGGCCTCATCATCCTGGAGAGAATGAAGGATGCGCGAGATGCAGAAGTCCCCCAGTATGGAACAGGCTAAATTCAGGAAAGGTGAATCATGCACTGATCAAGTAGAAGCTCTACGCGTTGTCATCACAGAACAAGGCATAGAATGCCAGTCAAACCTCTGCCTCAACTTCATCGACTTCGAAAAAGCCTTCGACAGAGGTCATTTGGGGAGAAAGAGATGAGAGATTGTGGGCGATCGTGATTCAAGCTGAAGAGGACGGTAAAAGATAGAACGAAGCGAGATGTGTTGTTGAAGCCCTATGTTTCACTTGAAACTCAGGGGAATAGTATATATATAGCCAATATACCCTTAATGTGTCTAAGATTACGTCCAGTGTCGTCTGAAAACTGAGTACCATTGGTGGGGGTATACACTATGTGATTAGGAAGCTTATAGAAGAGTACCGAATTTAGTTGCAGTCGTCTTAACCATAGTTTTTCTAGTCCTAAAATTTCACACTTGATGGAGTGCCGTTTTCGGTTCCGACTACTTTTAGCGTTAAGTACCTGTGTACTCCTTCTACTTTCAGCTTGTCTTCAATGCGTGTACTACTAAGTATGAATGAGTAGTAATCTAGGAGTGGGCGCACACAAACCTTGTACAGTAGTATTCTTGATTCACTTCTGTAGAAGTTCCTGTGTAGGAAACCAATGATAATAATAATATATTTATTCCTGTTCATGCAGGAACATACCAATTGTACAGGCATGCATAAGTTATTATATAAATTACACATAATTTTACGTATGATGAATTTACAGTTTGGTTGTTCCTTCTGATATTAGAGTCAGTCGGAAGGGTCTGCTATAAAGTCTGTTTGTGTAACACATAAAGAGATATAGAAATATTGTCTTCGCATTAACAAAAAACCCAGACATCAGATGAATGTTATGAAACTACGATAAGAGTGCTGAAAAAATGGAATAAATATATCACTGATCTCAACATAATACATCAATAATCTTTAAGCCATGGGTGCTGCTCACAACAAAGTTATATAGGAGAATTGACTTCAAGCTTTATTTTTCCCAGATATCTGTATTACATTCATGTGATGTCTGGGTTTTTTGTTAATGCGAAGACAATATTTCTATATCTCTTTATGTGCTACACAAACAGACTTTATAGCAGACTGTTCCTACTGACTCTAATGTCAGAAAGAATAACCAAACTGTAAATTCATTATACATTAAATTGTGTGTAATTTATATAATAACTTATCCATGCCTGTACAATTGGTATGTTCCTGCATAAACAGGAAGAAATATATATATATATACAGATATCTGGGAATAAAAGCTTGAAGTCAATTCTCCTATATAACTTTGTTGTGAACAGCACCCTTGGCTTAAAGCTCACTGATGTATTATATTGACATCAGTGATATATTTATTCCATTTTTCAGCAGTCTTATCGTAGTTTTATAACAGGAAAGAAATTTGATCGTGGTTGCGAAAACTAGATAAGGTCATGCTGGAATGTTTAAATGCATCAAATGGTGCCGAGGTCGATTCCAGAAATCGCCATTTGCGACATTTGTGTCTGCATGGCGGACTGTACTCGTAAGTTATAATAATAATAATGTATATTCTCATATAAACATATAAATTTGCATAAAAATGCATGCCACTTTTACAGCACGATCAAGTATGATATAATATCAAATCGTAGATTGTCTACAAGTTAATAATGTTTCAACAGTTAAATATTTGATATATATATAAATACACATTGTCTGAACTAGGCTGTATAGTTATTGAATTGTACAATTGTGCTCCAGGTTACGCGGGAAAATCGACTTCGTTTCGTTTTCATCCCGTGGTTGTCGGCATACGATAACCAACCAATATTGAGGTAAGTACAACGTTTACAAGGGATTGAAAGTTCAGTAAAATGTTGAAAACTGTTTGAAAACCAGTTGTTTCCTCATTTCAGATCATGAATACTCATTTACAGCATGTTCGCCAGCGTCTTCAAATGGTAGAATTGGATCGTTCATGGAATTTGAGTGGTTATGAGATAGACGGTTTGGAATTAATCCTCATCTCAGTTTAGATACAGGGTTGTTCGACCTCGACCAGAAGATGAATAGTAGCAGCAGAATACCAGAAAGAGAAAGTATGTGAACATGGAAAGGATATTAATGTATATATATAAATGTTTATGTCAATTAATAATAATAATAATAATGTATATTCTCATATAAACATATAAATTTACATGAAAATGCATGCCATTTTTACAGGCACGATCAAGTATGATATAATATCAAATCGTAGATTGTCTACAAGTTAATAATGTTTCAACAGTTAAATATTTGATATATATATAAATACACATTGTCTGAACTAGGCTGTATAGTTATTGAATTGTACAATTGTGCTCCAGGTTACGCGGGAAAATCGACTTCGTTTCGTTTTCATCCCGTGGTTGTCGGCATACGATAACCAACCAATATTGAGGTAAGTACAACGTTTACAAGGGATTGAAAGTTCAGTAAAATGTTGAAAACTGTTTGAAAACCAGTTGTTTCCTCATTCAGATCATGAATACTCATTTACAGCATGTTCGCCAGCGTCTTCAAATGGTAGAATTGGATCGTTCATGGAATTTGAGTGGTTATGAGATAGACGGTTTGGAATTAATCCTCATCTCAGTTTAGATACAGGGTTGTTCGACCTCGACCAGAAGATGAATAGTAGCAGCAGAATACCAGAAAGAGAAAGTATGTGAACATGGAAAGGATATTAATGTATATATATAAATGTTTATGTCAATTAATAATAATAATAATAATGTATATTCTCATATAAACATATAAATTTACATGAAAATGCATGCCATTTTTACAGGCACGATCAAGTATGATATAATATCAAATCGTAGATTGTCTACAAGTTAATAATGTTTCAACAGTTAAATATTTGATATATATATAAATACACATTGTCTGAACTAGGCTGTATAGTTATTGAATTGTACAATTGTGCTCCAGGTTACGCGGGAAAATCGACTTCGTTTCGTTTTCATCCCGTGGTTGTCGGCATACGATAACCAACCAATATTGAGGTAAGTACAACGTTTACAAGGGATTGAAAGTTCAGTAAAATGTTGAAAACTGTTTGAAAACCAGTTGTTTCCTCATTTCAGATCATGAATACTCATTTACAGCATGTTCGCCAGCGTCTTCAAATGGTAGAATTGGATCGTTCATGGAATTTGAGTGGTTATGAGATAGACGGTTTGGAATTAATCCTCATCTCAGTTTAGATACAGGGTTGTTCGACCTCGACCAGAAGATGAATAGTAGCAGCAGAATACCAGAAAGAGAAAGTATGTGAACATGGAAAGGATATTAATGTATATATATAAATGTGCACCCTGTGCAATGAAAGCTTGTCCTGCACAACGTCGGAACGCGACTTTGGTCTAGTTCTAACGGAAAAAATGGACACAAGCGTAAATTACACAGGGGATGTAGCGAGGGCATACGCTGTCATACACTTCACGCATAGACAGTTAGGTGCACTCACTCCTGGGCTCTTTCTAAGGTTGTACAAAACATACGTCAGGCCACACCTTGAGGTGCATAATATTATTGCACCCGCACTGCTTAGAAGAGACGCCAACCTCTTGGAAAGAGTCCAACGGCGGGCAACAAAAGGAGTGGTTGGTCTCCGAAACAAACCATATGATGAAAGGCTGAAGAAATTAGGCCTGTTCACACTCAGCTACCGTCGGCTTAGGGGGGATTTGATTACTGCCTACAAAATAGCAAATGACCAGAATCACCCAAACAAAGGTGTTCTGCCATTGAGTAGGTATAGGCTCCCACGTGGAAATCCCAGAAGGATAGCTCACCAGAGGGGAAGGACCCGGGTGCGGTCCCACTTGTTTTCACTGCGGGTTTGCCGTCCCTGGAATTCCTTACCGGCAGATGTAGTGTAGTAATTAATTGTAATCGTAGTGTTAGTATTTCGAGATGACCGAATTACAAGAATCCAAACAAAACACAGAGAGGGCGGAATTCAGGAATTTGTATTTAGCGGAATTATATTTCAATTCATATAAGAATCATATTAACAATCAACAGTAAGTATTTAAACAATACAGAGTTAGAAATTGTCAATCACCACATCCGCCACACGTCGAATATCTCCTTGCGTATTTATAACGATATCGCGGTTTGCTTGCCAGTCTCTGCGATCTTCTAACTGATTCTGTGATATTATTTTCATCAATATTATCTGGACTTATTTCTGAATTATCTACAAAATCAGGATTAGTAACGGAATTATTAATATTATAATCGGAACGACCTACTTCATTTATTGTCACTTTGTCCAGGTGTCTGTTATGAACTGAGTGATCCTTGATGTCTAATATCTTCACCATTCGATTTCCCATTCTTTGTAGTATGATACCAAGAGAAGGTCTATAGTCATTCCCCTTGCAATAATGTACATTAGAAGTTGTGGACATCAGATGCTTTCTGAGAATTCGAGATTTGAATAGTTTAGCAGGACTTTCATGAGTACTTGTATGCTCCGCATTGCGATATTGAAGTAAGAAGTTATCCACACATCTCTCTAGCTCATCAAAATTTTGAGGACTCATTGATGTTATAGCACTCTTTAATGTTAGTATAAAATTTTCTGCCAACCCGTTTGACTGAGGATGACGTGGTGGTGTGCACAGATGGCGACAACCTATATGTTTGAGCCAATCATTGAAGTTCTCCGTAAAATGATTACCATTGACAGTAACTAAGACATCTGGAATTCCTTCTCGACTAAAAATCTTTCTCAACGCTCTGTGAGTGAATTTGGCATTAAGACTATCTGTAATAATGACTTCTGGTCATCTAGAATAAGAATCCACAATAACTAAAGCATAATATGAATTTAAGAATGGACCACAGTAATCTGCATGAATACGCTGCCAAACCTCACAAGATGCAGGCCACGGTGTCCACGATGACTTCCCATAGGACATTTTATGTAAACAGCTAGAACAGCTCTTTGATCTTTTGTTAATGTCAGCATCAATTTCCGGCCACCAGCATGTTAGGCGTGCCAATGATTTCATCTTATCAGCTCCTAGATGAGCAGAATGTAGATCACCCAAAATCGCAGATCTTAATTTTGGAGGAATAATAATTCTGTCATTCAGACATAGAAATCCTTCAGGATGGACTGAAATCTCATCTCTTTGCTTATAAAAGTCTGGAAATTTTCGCTTACACTGAACATTCCAACCTCTTTTTGTTGCATTTATAACGCATCCGTAATATTTCCAAGTATCATTTATAAGTCGAACTCGATCCACCGGTAACGGCTGGACTAACAAGCAATCAGTATCATTAGCAGCATTTTCAAATAATGAATAACGAGATAAAAAGTATGCATGAGGTATATCCTTTATTGAACTGTACAATTCAATAACAATGCAGCCTAGTTCAGACAATGTGTATTTATATATATATCAAATATTTAACTGTTGAAACATTATTAACTTGTAGACAATCTACGATTTGATATTATATCATACTTGATCGTGCCTGTAAAAATGGCATGCATTTTCATGTAAATTTATATGTTTATATGAGAATATACATTATTATTATTATCTATGTTCAATAGTGTAATCATACGCACTTAGTTCTAAACTCCATTTTTGAACCATAGCAGCAGATGATTTATTCAAAGATTTTTCTGGATTGTAAATGAATTTCAAAGCCTGATGGTCAGTAACTATGTGAAACTTAGTACCAAAGAGATACTTGTGCGAGCGTCTTATTGCCCACACAACTGCTAGAGCTTCTTTCTGGGTTTGTGAGTACCCTTGTTCACTCTTACTTGGACGTCTTGAAATACAAGTAACAAGTCCATTTTGCTCAAGTACTGCAGCTATACCCATAGGAGAAGCATCTATAGTGAGAACAGACTTATCTTTCGACAAAAAAGGTCTTAGGAAAGCTTGTTTATTAAGAAACTCCAAAGTTTTTCGCAAGATATTCTCATGTTGTTGTTCCCACTTAAACTGTTTACTGGAGACAATCTCGAAAAGTGGAGATAACCGTTGAGTGAAGTTGGGAATGAATCTGGAGTAAAACTGAAGAGTACCTATCCATGATATCAACGGTGACATATTATTAAGTGACGGTGCTTGAATTAGAGGTGCCAAATGACTAGCATCAGGTCTGAAACCTTCGGAGTCTACTGTGTATCCCAAGCAGACGACAAAGTGAAATGATATTTAGATGGATTAACAAGAACATTATTATCACATAAACGCCTGAACAGTTTTAAAAGACATTCATTATGCAATTCGATATTAGGACCATGAACTATAATGTCGTCTTGGTATGACTCAACACCATCTAATCCATCTATCATCTGATTTATTACATTTTGAAATATTGCGCGTGAAACCTTTAAACGAAAAGGCAAGAACTTATACTTGAACAATCCAAATGGAGTATTAATGGTTGTTAATGCACTAGACGCCTCATCAAGAGGAATTTGCAAATAGGCATCTTTTGGATCTATTATGGAAAAGTACCTTGAGCCATGTAGCTTGTAGAGAATGTCTTCAGTTTCTAGAGTAGTGCAACTTTGCTGCAGTAGACGACTATTGAGTGTAAAGCGGTAGTCACCACAAATTCTAGGTGTTTTTCCATCAGCCTTTAGTGGCGTAACAATAGGAGTAGCCCGATTTGAAGACTCAACTGACATAAGTATGCCTTGCTCAACCAACTTGTCTAACTCTTTCTTAACTGCGTCTCGCAATCCACATGGAATTAATCGGCGTTTCAGGAAGATAGGATCACCCTCTATTTCAAGATGGATGGGCTGAATCTTCATACCACCTACACTCTTTGAACATTGGAGAAGTAATTCTCTGAACAAAGATTCATCAAACAACTCAGTACAAAGTGGGATTTCGACATTTAACAATCTAAGGGCTTTTAATCCCAATAAAGATGGACCATATTCACTAACAAGAAAGGGAATATTTACAAAATTACCACTGTCTGATTTCAAAGAAATGTTAGTAGCACCGATAAGAGGTAATTTATGACCAGTTATGCCTGTAATTGAACTTGTAGCGGTAAATAATTCCCCAAAATTATTGACCACAGCAATCACTCACCATTGGATGCTGACCACCACTGTTTAAGTCGACTTGTTTAGCTGAAGGCTTCCGGTCAAGCATCCCCGCCATTTGGTACCCCGTCGTGTCACGTGCACGATCACTAGCTAGCTAAGCGTTCGTCTGAAGGCTTGTTTTGGTCCCGAAATATATCACTTAGTTTGGACGATCAAATATTGGCTTTTGCTTTGTTTTGGTACGCGAGAATAATTTAGAGGCTGTGTAAGACAATTCCGTCAACCTCTAAACTGGTGAGCCCAACCGCGAACTTCATCCACGATAAATCCGCAGATAACCCCGGTGAGTTCGTTCCATTTTGTATTTGTTCTTGTACCATATATTATTCGACATAATTTTCGTCATGAGTGATCTTAGTCCCAAGGTCATCCGTATCCGCTCAACTCCTAAAACCATTCAGCTCGTACCATACTGGCCAGATAATGCTGAAACGTGGTTTCTGCTAGCTGAAGCAGATTTTTGTGAGCATGGGATAACCGATCAACGTTCACAGTTACTTGCAGTTATTCACGCCCTACCGCGGGAATTCAGCAAGTACGTAACATCACAGATGTTCAGTCCCGAGGTAAGTAACTCGTACGAGTTGCTCAAAGCATCCCTCCTCAGGAGAAACGTTCTCACGGACCGACAACGTCTAGATGAATTATTTCGTAACATCGAGTTAGGAGATCAGTCAGCCGTGAGCATGCTGACAAGAATGAAAGAAGTCGTCGGCCAAAGTCAGTTCGACGAAGGACTGTTTAGAGAACTCTTCTTAACCAAGCTGCCACAGTCTGTACAGACCGTACTTGTGACACTTCAGGGTACTGTAATAGAGGACTTAGCTATTACTGCAGATAGGATTCTAGAAATAACTAAACGGTCAGTTCCCGAAATATGCTCGATGACTAAGCAGACTTCGAGTAAGGATCCTGCAATGATAGAGTTATGCAACTCCATCCAGCAGATGTTTAGGTCAAACATGCATTCTAACTCCTCCGACCGTCGTCCTAAATCTCCTCAACGCAGGAACTCACGTGGTCGATCTAAGTCCAAACCACGTTCACTGAAAAACCCTGACTGGTGCTGGTACCACAACACCTATGGCCAAGAAGCGAAGTGTTGCCGTAAGCCTTGTAACTTCGGAAATGTCTCAAAGTCTGTGGGAAACTATCCCGCCGGCACGCGTTAGCGGCAACCGTCGCCGGTGGCACTAGCCGCCTACTTTACATCCATGATGTGATAAGCCAGACTCGATACTTAGTCGACACAGGCGCCGAAGTCAGCGTCCTTCCTGCTACAGCAGCAGATCGACAGAAGGAACCTACCTTCAACT
Source organism: Trichobilharzia regenti (assembly GCA_944472135.2). Lineage (NCBI taxonomy): Eukaryota > Metazoa > Platyhelminthes > Trematoda > Strigeidida > Schistosomatidae > Trichobilharzia > Trichobilharzia regenti. The sequence goes on along the minus strand of OX235264.1, from coordinate 26,633,690 downwards.
TACAGGCTGCAAATGGAAAACCAATCGCAACCTTTGGTAGGAAATACGTCTATCTGAACGTAGGTTTACGCAAACCTATTCGGTGGATTTTCCTTCTCGCTGACGTTACAATGCCCATCATTGGCACGGACCTACTTAATCATCATGATTTACTCGTAGACGTCCGCCGAAAACGACTGATTGACAATACTACTAGTCTGTCTATCAAAGGCATCAGCTACATAGGCCCTAGTTTGTCACCCGTTAAGATAAAGGCAATTCTTGATCCAACTTTTCAACCTATGTTGACAAGTATCCGGAACTTAATTGCCCGTCGAACGACCTACCGTGCATAACCAGCAATGTTATGCACCACATCATTACCACAGGACAACCTGTGACATCTAAAGCACGACGATTAGCTCCTGACAAACTGAGAATCGCCAGGAATGAATTTGACCATATGCTTACCCTTGGCATCATTCGACCTTCGAATAGCCCATGGGCATCCCCACTTCATATGGTTCCGAAAAAGGATAGCAATGATTGGCGACCCACCGGTGATTACCGGCGAGTGAATGCCAAAACAACCCCTGATTGCTACCCGTTGCCTCATATACACGACTTGACGGCAACCTTATCCGGCGCGACTATATTCTCCAAAATCGACTTGGTTAAAGCGTATAACCAAATCCCGATGGCAACAGAAGATATCCCGAAAACGGCTATCATTACGCCTTTCGGACTTTTTGAATTTCTACGTATGCCATTCGGTCTCCGGAATGCAGCCCAAACATTCCAACGCTTCATTGACGAAGTATTTCGCGGTCTCGACTTTGTATACGCATACTTAGACGACTGCCTCATTGCCAGTCCAGACAAGGAAACTCACCTTAGGCACTTGGACTTGGCATTTGAAGGTTACGCCAACATGGTGTTACCATTAATATTCAAAAGTGTCAAATCGGTGTTGACTCACTCGACTTTCTGGGTCACACTATTGACTGCAAGGGCATTCGCCCACTGGCTACTAAGGTCGAGGCTATACTGAACTTTCCAGAGCCACAGACGGTGAAAAGTCTCCGCACTTTTAACGGCTTAGTAAGTTATTATCGACGCTTTATTCCCAACTGTGCCTCTTTGATTCAGCCATTGACAGACCTCCTTCGAGGGAATAACAAGTCCATAGAACTTGACGCGTCTGCTCGAAATGCTTTTACCCAGATTAAAAAAGCTATTGCGAATGCCACACTTCTGATGTATCAGGATCCAACGGCACCGTTAAGTATCTCGGTTGATGCATCAAACACTGCAATCGGCGCAGTTCTACAACAGCTAGTTGACAAAGAGTGGCAACCACTCGCCTTTTTCTCCAGGCGCCTTCAATTAGCTGAAACGAAGTACAGCACATTCGGCAGAGAACTTCTGGCTATGTACTGTGCTATACGACATTTTAGACATTCAGCAGAGGGTCGTGAATTCATAATTTTTACTGATCACAAACCTCTGACGTACTCTCTGAACTCACCTTCAGATAAGTATTCACCCAGGGAATCACGACAACTGGATTACGTTTCACAGTTTACATCAGATATTCGCCATGTATCCGGAGTAAACAACACTGTGGCAGATGCCTTGTCGCGCGTTTGTTCCCTCACCCAAATCGACGGCATAGACCTTGTAAAACTGGCTCGTCTTCAAAAAGAAGATACCGAGCTTCAACATGAGTTGTCGAAAACAACTCTACAATTAGCTGAGAAACCCTTAGGTATGGGAAGAGATACTATTCTATGTGACATTTCCACGAGTACTCCTCGCCCCATCGTGCCTAAAAGTTATCGCCGTAACGTCTTCAATACGTTGCATGGCTTATCTCACCCAGGTATTCGAACTACTGTCAAGCTCGTAACTAGTCGGTTTTGTTGGCCTGGCATTAATAAAGAAGTAAGGGAATGGGCACACACGTGCTTAGCTTGTCAAAAGTGCAAGGTGATAAGACACACCAAAAGCCCACTTGGCACCTTTCTTCTCCCTGACGCTCGTTTCGAACACGTCCATATAGATTTGGTTGGACCCCTTCCTGAATCACATGGATATACTTATATTTTAACTTGCATCGATCGCTTCACACGATGGCCGGAAGCAGTACCCATCAAGGACGTATCTGCTGAAACAGTCGCACGCGTCTTCGTAGAAAGATGGATCGCTAACTTTGGATGCCCATCTTCCATAACAACTGATCGCGGGCGGCAATTCGAAAGTGGCTTATTCTTCGCCCTGACTAAAATCATAGGTTGCATGCGTTTTCGAACAACAGCCTACCATCCTCAAGCTAATGGTATGGTAGAACGTCTACACAGACAGCTGAAAGCTGGTCTGTCAGCTGCAAACAACACCCATTGGACTGAATCCCTTCCGTTAGTTCTCCTAGGGATACGAAACGCCTTGAAAACCGATGCTGGTTGTACTAGCGCCGAGCTAGTATATGGCACGACACTGCGACTGCCTGGTGAATTTGTTTCTCCCTCGAGCTTCCCACCAGTGGTAGATCACGCTTCATACGTCAGCAGGCTTACAAACGCAATGCGTTCAGTTAAACCTGCTCCCCTTCGTCCACAGTCCATTGATGTTTTCGTTCATCCGTGTTTGAAAACTTCTTCACATGTATTTGTTCGTCGCGACTCTGTGCGCAGACCCCTGGAACCCCCATACGACGGACCTTATAAAGTAATTAAACGTTCTGATAAATTCTTTGTCTTGGACAAAAACGGCCGCGAGGACACCGTCAGCATTGACCGTCTGAAACCGGCTTACTTGGAGGGTAATCCTATTAGCATAGAGCTCAACGTACCCCAAAATCCACAAGTAACAGAAGATCGTTTAGACATCGATGAAGTCACTAGCACAGCGACAGCTACCGAACCTTCTATCGAGCCTCCCAAGAAAACCCGTTCTGGACGCACCGTAAGGTTCCCAGAATATCTGCACACTTATTTGACTTAACGAAGTCGTGTGATTCACGCAACTCATTCGTTTGTGGTACTAACTATTTTTTTTGACGTATCAATTTTTTTTATATACAGTACCACCGAACACAAAAATTTTTTTTCAACAGTTCATGTAACATACACAAAAAAATTAATTAGATGTATTTTTTTTCGATGTTCTGAACTTAGCATTATTTTACTGTATAGTAAATGCACATCATTTTTTTTAACCAAAAAGCTGATTTGGTACATTTTCCTCGACATGGTTCTTAGCGTTCTTGTTTTCTTTTCCAGGTGCGACGGGCACTGGACAGGAAACAAACGAAGCACGGAATCCAACGAACAACAACAAGGAAGCTATGTACAAACACCCTATTAGCATAGGCAGACAAACCAGTAGGCATGCCACCAAGCCGCTCGGAAGATTTTTTTCACCCGAAAGGGAACCATCGATTTTTTTACTTCCGGCTGGTTCTGTCTTAGGGTCCTCACCACCCCACTAGGGGGGAGTGAGCTGTAGCGGTAAATAATTCCCCAAAATTATTGACCACAGCAATCACTCACCATTGGATGCTGACCACCACTGTTTAAGTCGACTTGTTTAGCTGAAGGCTTCCGGTCAAGCATCCCCGCCATTTGGTACCCCGTCGTGTCACGTGCACGATCACTAGCTAGCTAAGCGTTCGTCTGAAGGCTTGTTTTGGTCCCGAAATATATCACTTAGTTTGGACGATCAAATATTGGCTTTTGCTTTGTTGTTGGTACGCGAGAATAATTTAGAGGCTGTGTAAGACAATTCCGTCACCCTCTAAAAACTAGTAGTAGGGTCTATATGGACATTCCTACAAATCGATTGTAATTCTTTCTTAGAAATTATAGATTCAGTACTCCCAGTATCAATTATAAAACAATGGGACTTGCCTGAACTTGTAGTGAAGGTTCTCATTAGATGAGATTGAGTATTAGGAAAAGTTGAAAGAGACATCGACTGCATTTTACCAGATAAATTGGAAGAATTATCAGGATTCTGAGTAACATAAGTATTCGAACTTCTGCAAACAGTCCTGATGTGTCCAACTTTACCACATTTGTGACACTTAGCACCCCGAAAACGGCAAGTGCTTCGTAGATGTAACTTTCCACAGGAAAAACACGGTTTAATGTTTTTGACCTCTGGCTGCATTCTATTACCTGTGGACGACAATTTGGATTGCTTTCCATGAACACTTGTATTTTCGACTTTGGACAACATGACATCAGATACTGACGTAGTGGGAGCAGAGTATTCACTGTTGACATCTTCATATGTAATACATAAATCTTTAGCAGTTTGAAAGGTACAAGAAGGAATATGAATTAGCTCTTTCTCTAACTCAGGAATATTGATTCCAGCAATTAGACGATCACGTAGTTGAGTATGCAGCTGATCTCCAAAGTTACACTTTGAAGCTTGTATTTGAAGTTGAAGAATGAAGTCTCTTATCTTTTGATTGGGAGCACGAACCAGTTTGTTGAATTGAGCCCTCTCTCGTGTCTCAAAAGTAGTTATATGGAAGTGATCTATCAGAAGTTCACGGAGCTTACCATATGGCAGAGAAATTGGTTTATCTGGAAACGGCAGAGTCTTCACTAGGCTATATGCATCTAGCCCAATAGCAGTAATGAAATGTGCTGGTATTTTGTCATCCCGAACATTCTTTGAAATGCACCACGCATCGAAGCATTCAAGGTAATCAGCAATCTCCCGCGAAGAAACATTTATAGGAAATTTTCCCAGGTTATTTAGTTCCATCGCGACGCCAATTTGTTGTAATTAATTGTAATCGTAGTATTAGTATTTCGAGATGACCGAATTACAAGAATCCAAACAAAACACAGAGAGGGCGGAATTCAGGAATTTGTATTTAGCGGAATTCTAATGCAATTCATATAAGAAATATTAACAATCAACAGTAAGTATTTAAACAATACAGAGATAGAAAAAGTCAATCACCACATGTAGCTATAGCACCGTCTTTGGACGCCTTTAGGCGAAGGCTGGACAACCATGCAGCGACACAAGGACTGCATCCAAATGGCCTATCCCCTTAAAATCGCATACACCATTCAGGGGTAGACAATTAAACTCGTCGTTTTACTTCTTTACATTCTCTCCCGTCTTACTCTCCTGACAACTTATTAATATTATAATTACTATTACTATTATTATTACCGATATATATATATATATATAATTCTTCAAACTTAATGAGCTGAGTGTTGTTACGCTTTCCTATTTCGGTTTCTGTCTCTTAGTCTGAATAATTTCACTAATTATATCTATTATTATTATTATCTCTTTTCTCTCGTCGACGATACCGAAGGACTAACTGGCGAAAGGATCAACTCCAACCACAGTAGTAACAGTCTTAACATACCTCATACTACAAACCACATATAATTAATCCCAGCACTACTCCCTTTGGAGTCAACCAAAGCTACGACAGTCGAGTGGCGGGACAAGCTACTCAGAAGTTTACCGAAGATCAGGAACCTATACCTTACAATCAAGAAGCGAGCACAAAGAAATCAAATTGGTTTATACTAGCTCGTAAAAACGATATTGGATATTGGAACCTCCTCGTGTTGCCTTTTAAAATGGCTTCTGTATGTCCCACATATTCGCTTGCTGTCTGGTCACACTTGACTAGGTCATCACTGTACATTTGCTTTTTCTCGAAGTCTTCAGGTAACAACATTAGTTCTCTTGATGTTTAAGGTACACCTACTAATTCAAATAGCATACATTTATACCAATATACTTTCTTTTCAACGGTGAATGCTGCCTTGACTTTGTAGCCTTGTTTTATCGGTATTCGTCAGTATCCTGATAGAAGGTCTAGAATCATAAACAGCTTAGTATTTTGTATGCAATTTATGATTTCTGTCACATTTGGTATGCAGCAGGGTCTCAGTTCTGCTATGCTGTTCGACTATCAAAAATCAACACAAAATCCGCATTCGCCATCAGCTTTATCATCCCAAAGACTGCAGAGCTATATGGGCTGTCGACTCCTTCAAAAGAATCACTGTTTAACAACTGAACACGCCTCTCAACTTGTCCTTCTAAGGTACATGAAACCCTTCGATTTGTAAATGTTGCCAGTTTCCACCCCATCACTAGGTTTTTATGCCATACATTATCAAAATACCCGCAAGGGTTCCCATCCCAACTAGATAGACGCTCGTATTCTCTAGCTAACATCTCTGATGCAGCCTGTAGATGCCCGTTATCAGCCTGCCCCCGCCACCTTGCTATCGTATTGCATGCTGATCTACTGGTCCTTTACCTCATATTATTCACCACGCTTCTTGCATAAAATCAGCACCAAGTGTTGTTCACAGTAATTAGGGCACAAAATTGAGTGGAAAGGTTACTTTGCTTTCACTAATGTGAACGGTGCATTCTGAAATACCTCATATTTTAAGCACAAACCCATCTATCTGAATTGGTAATGTACACGATCTGACGCTATGAAATCGATTCTTAACCATTGGTGAAACCATTGCCCCTTCGCGTTAGACACATGGCTTCTCAGTCATTCGCTTCCACCCTAGAATATAGATCATACTTCTCTCAATCACTCCCACCAGTTCTAATGTAATCGCATAGGAAGGACAGACATTATCTTGTCTAAAATTGTTTTTTCTTCCACTCAGCAGTATTTCTGCCAGTGCTTTGTTCTCCATACGCAAATCATTGACTTTTCCTCACGCCCATACATAGTACCACTGCAAATCTTCGATTTGTCGTTCCCGCTGGTTCATTCTGGGTGGTTCTATTTAGGCTAGGGTTATGCTGAAGAGCTGTCTGGTAACCTTCGCCAGCGCACCAATATCCATAGGTTGTGCGGCATTAACCAGTCGTAGCTACTGAGAAATGTGGTCTGGAATATTCTCAATAAACTGGGATGTCAACAGCTGATCTTGGGACTCTTCATAAAGCGTTGGAATGGGAAGATGATGTAGATTTGTCAGCTTCAGCACCAATACGTCCGGATTCACCTGAGTTATCGGCAGCGTCCCCAGTTCAACCATTTTCGTCGACTGGTCCTGGAAACCTGTCAACCCAGCAACAACCTCAAAATCTCAAAAGAAGCTCCGTATATCTGCCTGTTCGATCACTGAAGGTAATGGAATCTTCATTTGGTTGTTGGCAGAGATATCAAATATAAAAGTGCAACACAATAGTATTTGACAGAGGAGTTTTTTATCTGCAGAGTACAAATAACTTAAACCAAAGTCACCATTCGTAAATGTTCTCCGTATTGTGCTCCTTCCATGTTGCTTCAAAAGGATCTTGCTCGTCGTTTAACCCATCCCTATTCGACATTCTTTGAGAAGACGTTACACACAAAGTACTACTTAGTTAATCTTGGCAGTAGCACCCATCATAGTAAGTCAGCCAAACCATGCCAGGGTGTCAAGGTGAAGGCCTACCGCAGACTAGTAATATTATGAAGACAGTAGTGTGTCTCTGTAGGATAAACAGCCAGCCACCTATGCTATATTTCTGTTCTGGATAGGGAGGGGTTAGAAAACGTTTACCCCTCAAAAAAACTGTACATCCCCATCTACCTTGCAAAGGTAAGATCTTAGTACGGGCAAAAATCTAAAAATCACTTAACGACAGGAATCAGTTATCCCCTGAGTTGTAAGTTTGGAGAGAACACCACTACTCTTTCGGGTAAGTCAAAAAGAAATAAGAACTCCTACAATGTATCCAGCCTGTAAGTATTAACCGCACATAGACACACAAAACTTTCCTGATGATCATCCACCTTCGGTTCAATGATTACAGTCAAACCGCAAGTAGCTCATCTTTCAATGTATCTGTTTTCAACTGAAACGTAGATTAAAAGATGGTTCATTCAATGAACTGACCCTTTTTCTCTCCTTTCTTGAAATGATATATAAATTAGGCATACACCTTCAATTAGTGACACTATCCACAGTACTCTTGGCTTCGGCTACATGACCAAGACAGACCCAAAGTTTAATAATATCAGATGATATATAGTTTACTTTTTTCTTTCAATAATTCTATTTATTTTTTAATTTTTAAGACAGCAGATTTCCAAAAATAAAAACACTTATCAGAAAAGTAAACAACAACAACAACAACAAAAAGAGATTGTGTTCAACAAGTAAAATTAATTTTCTGAAAAATAAACATATGTAAGAAGCACATGATCGCGCGTATTAAAAAGCAGAAAAAAAAGGAGAAGAAGGCAAATGAACAAAGCAAAACAAAACACACACTCACAAAAATAATAATAATAAAACTTTTTGAAAAAAAGTATTCTTTCATATAAGAATAATGATAAAATTAAATGACTATTTAAAATATTATTGATAATGAGTCATTAATAACGAATTGTCATATTAGACATATCTTTAGCGAATTAAATGAATGCACACACGCGCGCGCGCGTGACAAAGCGCATACGTACACACACACATACAATATGAATAAACAAAATAATAAAAATAACTGAACATTGAACAAAGTAAAAAAAAGTGAATCAATTACTTACAAGTATAAAGGAAGAGTATTGAAGCTGTTAGTGGTATTAAAATCTTTATCACCACTATTATTATTATTATTGTTATTATTGTTTTATCATTCAAGAATATTTGTTTGAAAAATAAAGATAATATTTGACAAAAAAATTCAATAAACGAGAAACAAACGTTTGTTTGAATAATTTGATAAACTGGATAAAATAAGCAGCAGCAAAAACAAAGGAGCGAAACCAACAATAACAATAACAACACCAACAGCAACTCCTTATCATAGACGACAACATGTATAAAATTGTGATACATACATAAGATTACTACTGTACACAAAGGTCTGTGTCTGTAAAAGAATATCCACATAACTGTTAATTAACACAAACATACATACAAAGACGCACATATATATTATATGAGTAAAACAGTTCCTTCACAGTTGTACTTTATAATATCTATCTTCCATTGAGAATAATAAAATAAAATAAAATCAAAAATCAGGATAATATCAGCTGTGTTTTTTTATATAACTCAGTGTAAGATTAAAACGAATATGTGAGACGAAAGGAGAAAAACTGAAGCCCCCCAAAAAGAATTACTGACAACAACACTGAGGCGATGAGTGGGATGCGTCTAAATTACATCAAAGACATAGTAAAAAGAAAGATGGCTGCCAGACAAAAGAAGACGACAAAAGAGAGAGAGATAAACGGATTAAATACAAAAACAAACAAAGTCACACACGCACGCGCACACACACACAACTACGTGAAAAGGTTAGAAACAAAGAAGAAAGATTCGGAAAGATAAACTTTATTCTATACACATATGAATAAACATATATGTTTTTGTGTCGGGGGGGGGTAGAGGGTTGCTTTGTTTCTGTGATTTTGTTTACACTCTTACCTAGCTGTACTCAAACGAGAACTTCTGTACTTCAAAAACACAACAGAGAAAGACACTTTTTTTCGATGGAGAACAAATAAGAATACAACAGCTGGATGCAAGATAAATTAGTTAGTTACACATAAATGCAAAGAAAAAACGAAACAAAAAAAACAAAACAAAACAGAAACGCGCAGGAAATGCGACTAGATTGAAAAATTCTTTAAAAAAAAGTGTGTAAACGATGCGAAGAGGGGGCGGGAATTGACGATAATGATGCTGAAGAAATCTGATCTTTCATTCTTGCAAGATAATATACATTAATCAGTGTACGATTTACATATGTGTCTATCAATACAATAAACTTTTCACTCAAAGTCACATGAAGCACATTAAGCAGAGAGAGAATGTTCCCTTCCCATTTCAAACTGGTGATGAAGTTAATTCATAAGTTAGGGGAAAAACGAGTAAACTGGAGAACAAATCAATTGTTACACACAGAAGACGACGTATGAAGACAATTATTATAATCACATAATGATACAGAAATATAATGATCTAATACTTTTCTCAGAGTGTACACAGAAATCACTGTGACCAAAGAAAACAGAAATACGTGGAAAACAACAAATCAATGGAAATAAATGTACCTCACCTCTTTTGTATCCTTTGTATACAACACACAATATACACTATTTGAATAAAACTATCAAAGTGTTGTTGAAATAATGAAATATACAGGTAACCACAGCAACCATAGGGTGTGTATCAATCACATTCGGGCACAATACATACACATACAAAACAACTTTGTTTGAAAATTAAAATGTCCTTGTGGAGAGAGTGATGAAGGGAAGATGTTGTTATCGTTGTAGACAGTGTTGTGCTTTTTGTTGTCTTCGATGTAGTTATGATTCATTACTGCGATATGGCTGGCGTTTTTGTGTCTGTCAGCCTCTTTTTCAATTCAGGAAATTTTTGGATTCATCAACATTAACAAGACAAGGCAGAAGAATTTCATATATGACTGAAAGAACTTTGTAAGCGTAAATACTGTAAGTAAAAGGGAAGAAATACGGAAAACGGAATAATCATGAAAACATATACAAATATTTTCACACAGATGAACAATAAACAAACTGTGTTGCTGTTATGCGTAACCAGAGAATTGATCGATAGTATGTCACTCAGAATTTAAGTCCTACATACATTGATTTTCTCCTACGCGTTAGTCAGATAAGTAACCAATCAGCCTTGACCACATTGATAGCCGCCTAGACGTTGACCAGGTAAACAACCAATCAGATTTTTGCAAACCGATAAACGCCTACACATCAATACGAAGAACAACCAATGAGATTCCAGCACTTCGTTAGATGTCCGCCGCTCAGCCCGATGCTGAGGTATATAATTATTGTATAACTATTGCTCTTTATATTGGTAATTATATTATTTCTAACTCGCACGTTTGCGAATACACATTTCCGATATTATTATTGTGTCAGTCTGCTTGAAAACTTAACAGTTCGTGTCAGGAGAAATCTACTAGAAAAATATGAAATGTTCATTACTATAACTTTATTTGTGTGAAGATTAGGAGAATACAGTAATAGCAGATATCGATATATTGGTGGGCGGACGGAGATATTACTAGTAGGCAGACTTTTCAGGAAAAGGAGACTATTCTTCTTTCTAGTCATCTAACAACAATCAAAAAACCTGCTGAGAAAAAAAACCCAAGAAACATTGGAATTTCTCTACTGCAACTGATAATGCTGGGGAGTTTCGTTCTACCCCTAAAGTCTAATCAGTATCATCAACCTTTCTATGAAACTCATTTTCAAAACTGTGAATTTATAATAAGGAAGAAGTATAAAAGGGATTAATTTGAAATGACACAAAACAAGGAATATCATCAAATGGCCAGAAAGGATAAGTATGGCAACCAGAGAATTGGCCAACAACCTATTCTATTACTTAACAAATATTAAGAAGGGAAAAGAGATAGTATGGGTATTATTCAACTAGGGTTGATGCAATTCTCAAGTGAATGAAGTTGTCAATACGCCCAACCACTTGGCTCCCTATCTTTGAACATAATCTTACATTTAACGGGGGCCAATCACATACCAAACATTCGAAGACTTATACCTAAGGTATTCAGAACACTCTACATTTTGTCAGCGTCTAGAAGGATTACATGACCTGCATACTACAAATTGACGAGACACTTCTTTGTTAACAAATCAGTCACTAAGCCGCTGAAGTTGATCAGAGTCACACCCATTAGTATACTAATGAAATTAAGGATATTGGTCATTCCTGACGGACAACACCAGTAGGCATCCCTTTAGATGATAAATCTCCATAAGCTCTTACACAGCTGTACGACTTCAAGTAGAATGCCCTGATTAGTGCGATATACTTTCTCGGGATTGAAGATGAATGTTTGTGTACACTTTTTATTAACCAAGTTGAGGAATATTCAGTGCTTCTTACGAGCTTATGTGTCGGTGGCTCAATGGTGGAATGCTAAACAGTTAGCCGTGTAGCATATACGGGTTCGATTCCCCACCGACACAGTGTCTTTACCTAGCCCACCTGAAAGGAGGACTTGACAGGAGGTCCGAAGAGTTTTAAAGACAAGGATATGCTTTCCTGTTTCTTATCCCATACGATCAACAGCTGTAATCAGCCATTAAACGTCTAAGTGACCAACAAATGGGCATTTACACCCAATGTGTGCGAAGTCATATTTTAGATAGACAGAACGTTTTTCTGAACCTCAAGCTTAATGAGAAACTCAGTGGTTTGACATGGCAAAAACGTGACCTGATTGAGAGCAGTCAAGAATTGATAATGGTTTTTGGAAATGACATCACCTATCCGGCGCACGTACAAATTCATCAAAGCCAAAATGTCAGTAGCTGTAGTCATCGATAGTGTGCCACCTGATCTGATAAGATACTGAGTGATCATCCGCCAACCATGAAAAGATAGCTAGAGAAATAATCGAAGGTATGAATTTTACCATCGAGGCGTTACTCCAGCCTTACTAACGAAACATGATCGGACTGTTTCCAAATGTGAATAATATTCTATCGCGATGGAGTTTTCGAAGGCCAGTTCCAAAATGTGTTGATGGAGGAGGAGTTGGCTGTAATTCAAACATCCTGTGCAAATATTCGTCCTTATAAGCACAAGTATACTGTTGCGTAAAAGTGTCATCACACTGTATTTAAACTGTCCGACTCCAAGGCATGAAATGTGGAGCCAAGAGCGCTGATTGATACAGATATCACGAATCCTAGGGTATTAAAATTTCACCTCTATTCACACGAAAGGACTTAAAGTACACTGAAACCTGCTCATTATCACATCTTCTAAAAACAACTGGATACAAAAAAGGAGGAAGATGGGTTACCCCTGGCTGCTTACCTGAATGACAAGTGATGGACCACCAGTCACTACTTCAACAGGAATTTGTGTCAATGGGCAATTTTCAATAGACATCATTTGTAGGCTACAACACATAGCCAATTCCGTGGGTAGATCGTGTAAATTCAAATTATTATTCAAATATAATGTTTCCAATTTATGCAAATCACCTAGAAAAAGAAAGTAGGAAAGATATGCAGAGAGGAGAAAATATCTCTGTTTAAGATTATCAGAAATAAGCATTTTCTTTCTTTATCGACAAAGTTATCCCCTCAAAGGTTGTACAATCATATATATATATATATATATATATATCAAGTTTCATAAAGAACTTGACGGTGTCAGTTAGAGCACCAACCAGCTGCTTTGTTCTTTCTTAGGACTGACTGCTCAGCAGTAAGCACCTATGACTTGAACTATCAGTAGGGATCAAACTCCAGGATCTTCAGATTACAAGGCAAGCTCACTGATCATTTAGTGACTATGGGACGGAATCTAATGTCCTGTCCATGAATTTTAACTTCTGCTTATCCACAAAATTTATAATTATGAAAAAAGATGCACAGTATTCATTATTGAGAAACAGAGGAATAAGGCATACCATAGTAGATACAATTACTCAGAAGTCAATTCTAAAGATAAAAAGAAATTACATAGTGGTTAACGATACGGTAGGAGTAAGAGTTCTCTGTCAACCTTCTATTACATAACCAACCAACTATTAAGCAATTCATAATTTCACTTTGGATGTCACTTCTGAGTAATTGTATCAGTTACGTCAAGCCTCCCTCTTCTGTTACCCTATAAAACACTATTATTATAATTTGAATAAGGCATTAAGAAGACAAATTTCGCGAGATGCTATCATTTCGTAGTATCTTGATAACCGCTTTACAGCTAACATGGTTAACAGTAATAAAATAGATTTCATGACAATTACTCAGTTAAACGAAATAAAAAAGTATGTACTAATGACCAATCATATGTAAAGGCTAATGTAGTCCAGGGAAGGCGAAGATCGAAGTCTATTGATTTTTGTACACACAGTTTAGGATGTATGTGATTAATTCAAAGTGCTTCCATCACCTTCAATAACCTTGAATTAGGATTATGTGAAATAATTGTGAAACAGTCATTAATATTGATTTTGTGACCTGAGATTAATAAGTGTTTTGCAATAGATGATGCTGGATTTCTATTAAGATTAATCGCGTTGGGATTTTCGATATGATTTAGTAGCCAATTTGGAACATGTTCTTTGGATTAACCACATACAGCTAAAAATCAATAGACTTCAATCTTCGCCTACCCTGGACTACATGACCTATATAAATATGATTGGTCATTAGTATGTACTTTTGTTTTTTATTTAACTGAGTAATTTTCATGAACTTTATTTGATCATTGTTGACCATGTTAGTTGTAAAGCGGTTGTAAAGAAACTACGAAATGATATCATCTCGCAAAATTTGTCTTCTTAATGCCTTATTCAAATTTATCAAAGGGACTAATTGTTTTAATATTATTATAATTATTATTATTGTTCCCATGGGTCCAGAATGGAACATAAGGCTTCAACAGCACATTTCCACTTTGCCCTATTCTTTGCAGTCCTGTTTAGCTGGTCCCACACGACTGCTCATAGTCGCTCACCTCCTCCTCACACGAAATGTTCCGTGTCAATATCGAACATAAGCCCAACTCGTTTGCCATTCAAGTTCCTATCGGGTACTAGCCTGGAGGGTGACTTTCACCCAGCGATCTTCTCCGCATATATCCACAGTCCGTCTCTATTCGTTGAACAACAGATTTCTGTTTGGTTCATTCCTAGAGTTTCTTGTTGTTAGTTCTTTCTGGCTATTTGATCTACAAAATAGAGCGAAGTGGGTAGCTGTTGATAAAACTCTGCAACACCTGTTACAAATGATTTTCGTGAAGCATGTGCAGTACAAGTTTCTGACCAATACAGAACTAACTATCTGATTTAACATTGGTGTTGAAAATTCGAGTTTCATTCTTTTGTGCTGAGTGTAATACATTTCCAAATTGATTTCAGAGTATCGAAGGTCTGCTTTGCCTCTCTGACTCTGGTTTTGACATCCTCATCCATGTTTCCGCCTGTAGTTGGAATGATACTTCCTGGATAAGTGAACGAAGTGACTTTGTGGTGAGAGCAGGCTGCTAGCCAATTGGTTGACATTAATCTACGTCAATGTCTAAGGTCACTAATATGGGCCGTGAGAAAATATGAACAAGGCTGATTCAACAACCAATCATAGCAGACTTAACGTGGGCGAATATGATTCGCAGATAGATGGTTCCATTTTCCGAGGTTACCCGAAACAACCAATCAGAAGCCTGCGTTTGTCTACTTGAATAAGCTATAATAATGTACATGAAATATATATAAATACGTGTTGATTTCCGTAAGAAAATGATCTGTTGCCGGCCCTTGTTTTCTGCTGTTACAACTTCTTTCAAATTGTTTACGTTGCTAGTGGTTGGCTCTTGTGGTTGTTGTTGTTGTACGGTTATCTTCATCCCCCCCCCCAGTCTTTTCTACAATAGACTACTATACGTTTTTTTTAGTAGACCATCAGTAATATGTGTGCCGGTGGCACAGCGGTTAGGGTGCTCGTTAACCAAGCACATGGTCCGGGGTTCGACACCCGGCCGACACACTCTTTTACCTCGTTAGGCCAGTAACAAAGCTGGTAAGGAGGAAAGGTTGGGCATGAAGCTAGCAACCTTATCCTGTAAAAATAAACACTGTTACAGAAACTTCAAGTTACTAGCCCTATGTTCCACTGGGAACGTGAAGGAAAAAAATCAGTAATATAAATAAACAATATAAAATGATATCATCATTTTGTTTTACACGTTCTTATCGGATGGTAGCACGTTCTGATAAATTAAATAAGTGAGATATATGTACGTATAGATTGGCAACCAAGGACAAATATATCTGAAAGATGATCGCTAAACCAAATGACTCTCTATCGCGTTGCACACTTTGAAGTGGTGTTAAATGATCAACGGAAAATGGTATACAGTACGCCTGGCATCTAGGCTTTGTGCTTATTCATACTGAACAACCGTCGAAGGAAAACTAATGCCTCCCTCTCTGTGGGTGTCTGTGTGTGTGATTCAAACCAGCCTCAAATTTTTTGCTGAAGTCAAAGATACTGTTGCCACTAGATTATTCCGATATAAGATTAACTTTCTGTAGAATCAATACAAGTAGATATCTCACTGTCACGGTGACCTTTGAGCCCCGAATAATTGTTCAGTGGTAACAAGTCTGACTGAAACACTAAATGACACTAGTTTGAATTTCAGAAGGTGGAGGAGATAAGTTTTCCTTCAAGGCCTTCGATACACCATAGATGACGATCGCTAATAACAAGTACGAAACCTGAGTCCAGGACTCTGCCTGCTGATTTATTATCTCCAATCACCAGCTTATGTGGATATGGATATGATAGATACCTTCAAATTTATTATATACTATTTATTAGTCAAGCATTCAGTATCTAAAGATTCTTGTGCGTCGGTGGTTTAGTCATAGAATACTCGCCAACCATGTAGGTGGCCCGGCCTCCAATACCGACCGACGCACTCCGAAACCTCACCACATCGACTGCTGTTAGTAAACCCACTGAAGAGGGAAGATTGACTGTGAGGCTAGTAACCACGCCGCATAATAAAAACGACAACACCACCACTGAAACTTCGAAGATTGAAGCTCTTTGCGTTCAAAGTGGGACATACAGTTTCAAGCTCGAACCCTGGAAGTTTCAGTAGCTGTGTTGTTGTTTTTTGTAATCATGGGATGGGATTAACTACCTTCAACACCAGACCTTCTCCTTTTTTAAGTGGCCCATTACCAGTTTGTCGAGGTGTAAAGAGATTTGTCGGTAGGGAATCGAACTCTGACCTCATATGGAGTCGGCTAGCATCCTACCATTGAATCACCGACGCTTCCAGTAACCTTTTTTTATACATATGCATCAGATGAGATATAAGAATACCTAGTCAGAGTTGAGTATACAGAGTAGTACTGCACATTCTCTAACTACTTCATGAACTGATCATCAAAGGACAGTATGACGTCAGAAGGTCGGAATAATGACTAAAACTCTTGAGCAACTGTTGCTTAAGTAACCAACAAAACTAGCGTTCAATGGAATTATCGTATGGGAAATGTAATGATAACTAACTGTCATGGTTTTAGATAACAAAGGTATAGATCAGTCGGTCAGAAAATAAATTTTATTATAAAGTTCACTTTAAAAAGAAAAAATGATACGAAAATGATAACTATTCAAAAACTTACCTATTTCATTTGGTATAGTCTGCAGATCATTTTCACCCACAGCCAAATAAACCAAGTTGTGCAAACGACTGACATGTGGTAAGGAAAACAAAAAACGACAACAATTAGAAGAAATATAAACGCTAAAGGTAAACTTGTTTTGGTGATATAATCTATTGACTTAAGCAGCGTACTGGATTTTGAGTTAAAGCATCTATGCGTTTCATGTGCGTTGGTGGCACAGCGGTTAGGATGCTCGCCGACCATGCAAATGGTCCGGGGTTCGATCCCCGGCCGACAGACTCCTTTACCTCGCTAAGCCAGAAATAATTCTGGTAAAGAGGAAAGGTTGGGTATGAGGCTAGCAACCTCATCCTGTAAAAATAAACACTGCTACAGAAACTTCATGTCTCTAGCTTGAAGCCCTATGTTCCACTGGGAACGTGAAGTGAAAAAATGTGTTTTATAATTCATCAATGGAAGGCACCTAAATGAAGGCGTTACCTTCACTTCACCATGAGCAGCATCCTGTCAACTAAAGACGGTGGTGTATAAATGATGATGTCACAGTTAGCTATGATCGAAAAAGCAAGGCAGGAGATAATTTAATTTCATGAAATGAGTAGGGAGATCTCTATAACATTCAATACGAGGAATAATGACCAGATTTTTAACACAAGTGTCTAATCACTGATTCTATATGGTTCAGGTACTTGGCGTGTGCATCACCAAAAGCCTTTTCAACAGATTCACCACTGTCGTCAACAAATACCTTCGCCAGATGCTAAAGATCAGATGGCCAGAAAGCATAAGCAACAATGGGTAGATTGATCATACTCTGACGAGATGCCACTGAGTGAAGGGATTTAGATAAATTTAAATGTAGATTTTGTCAAGAACCATATCAGCTGGAGAATCATTGAAAACCAGCCAAAGTGGTGACTGACTGATTGGCTTTAACGTAGAAATTTGCACTGATATGCAGCAGTTCGAGTTGCCACACTTCCTCCATATGTAGCATACAAAGCAAGAGAAGAGAGAAAATAAACAGAAGTGCGAAGTAAAAAATAATAATATGGAAGAACAGAATTTTATTAGATATTATAAACCAAAAAGAGTGGATGCATCTGGGCCAGCTATCACCAAGAACGATTTTGAGCCATATCACTAACTGTCTCCAGCATTTATTGGTTTTTACTATCCCCAGAATCTCAAGCACTCAGGAAATATACACCTTCCTACATGGTTTAAACTGACTATTGTGGATTTTGATTGACTGATGAAGCCCTGTTTTCGTTTGACCACCACAAGCTTTTTTTGCAACCTAATCCATTTATGTCAGCGGTTAACATTATATGTTGAGGAAGGCGAGGGATGGCTGGGCCAGCATGCGTAACACATATCCTAACCGTCTCAACCGATGTAACTTCGCAACCTCGTCGATAGACTTCCCCTCCTTACCTAGCACTTGACAGATGCCAATATGCCTACTTAACACGGGACATTGAACTCAGACACCTATGATCAGTGACAGCTAGCCGAAGTGGTAGAATTGTCAACCAGCTTGCCCTTGTAACCTGAAGGTCTTGGGTTCAATCCATGGTGGATTCATGGGTGCGCACGACTGAAGACTTCCAAAATAAGACAAAATAGCTATTCAGTACTCTCTGGTTCTAAAGCAAACATTAATCCTAGAGATAGTTCGACCTAAACACACACCCAGTCAGTGAATTTTTTTAGCCCCGGGATATGTGGGTAGAAAAGTGAGCAGTTCTCCGTTTGAAATTGGGCAGAGTGGGAAAAAGTGGGCTGTTTTCGGTTGCAGTATGGGTAAATTGGGTTAATTGTGTGGCATTTTAAGCCCTTTTTGCCGACCAAAATTACCCGTTTAACCCACGTTTTGCCCACATTGTCTAGGTGCATTCTCTGACTGAGACAAACAGAGCAAGATGGCGATAATTTTCTGAAACTCAATTTACTACTATTTAGTAGTTCAGATGAAAAAGTATAAAAACGGTTTCGTTTGAAAGGTTACTGTATAACCATTCAACTAAATAACGAAATGACGAGGATGAAATTTAATCACATCCTTGCCCCTCAGACCAAACATAACTGCAGCCCTGACGCTGTAGAAGAAGAGTTACATCTTTTGAAAGAGTCCCCATCCTAACGAGATTCAAGCAAAAAGTTCAAAGAAACGAAACACTATTTCTACTAAAGAGAACTTTATATGAACCCTAATTTCAAGGGAGACCTAATCTGCAGTATCCTTAAGACGAGAATCTCATCATCTTTGAAAAGAAAACTCTTTACAGTAATGCTAAGAATAGTGTTCGTCAGTTTCCCACTGGCCTACAGTAGCATGAAAGACAAGGTATCGCATCTGACCCCTTCTATATACATATATCAGTTCACCAGTTTCTGTGTAGCCAGACATATTAGTCGTTCAATGCGTACCCTGTCTAAAAGCGTTCAAAACACTATCTTGAATGGTTGCAGAAAGCTAGCAGTGACTCTATAAGGAGTATAAAAATTGAACATCCTGTTAACATTGTCTGAACGAATTCATTCTTCAAGCTTGACTGCAGATACGCCTTGCTGACTGACTGGTGAAGACTAACTAGCACGAAACCTGAGTTAAGCAAAGCTTCCTGCCGATGTCTGTCTGTCTGTTTTCGACATAGAACTTTACACATATGTGCACCAGTTCAAGTCTCCACACTCCATGTAGCACACAAACCAAGAGAAGAAAGTACAAGAAACGCATAATAGAGACAGTAAGCAGAGGTGTGAGACAAAGGATACTATAACGAAGAACCAAACAATTTCATTGGAAATCATAAGTCACAGGGAGTGGATGCATCTGCGCCATTGAGAACGATTTTGAGCCGTCTTTTCATGTCTTCCACCTCAATGGCCATGTCTCGCTCACAGCCATAAGGAGGACGGAGCGGACTGATGAGCAGTACACTCGCCTTTGGTCGATAGCTAGCCGGATATCACGCCTACGCCGGAGACGGCAAAACTGGCATATGCGAGACTAGCCCTGCCTCTAACTATATAATATCACTAACTTTCAACAACATTTGCCTTTAGTGACTCAACACTTCAGATAGCAACAAGGAACTCTGGCAAGGCAGTGAACTGACACAACAAAATAACAAGCAGAAGAAAATAGAGATGGATTGGGACATGTTGGAGAGACTGTTGGATGACATCATATACATGCACAAACACCAGGCACATCCTATAAAGAAACCCGAATGGGATTCGACGAGTTGGGTGACGTGGAGGAAATGAGAGTTAATGGGCAATCATGGAACCAGGTAAAGACAACTACAGAGTTCCATTCGGAACCCAAAGGAATGGCAATAAAAATAAATTTTACATGATAATAACAACATATCACATAATAATTACCCGATTTCCCGTGGTAAACTGATAAGTCTGTTTGACTGAACAATTAAGCGTTGAAGTTCGCCCAAGTAACCTATAGGGAGAACAATAATATTAATATTAGTAATCATACATAAAGGAGTTATAACTAAAATAAAACTCACAACTTTTTCGTGTACTTCATCAGTTCTGACACTGTGAACAGGTAAGTAACGATCAAGTCAGGGGAATTCGATATTCACATAGATAAGAATCCTTGATGAGAGCATGATCCTTTTTTAAAAAGGTTATAAGTACCACTTTGCTTAAGTATAAAGCCAAGTATTATTGAATGAAAACTCTAGCTGCTGATTGAGGTGACAATTTAGTCAGACATGAAAACCAGTAGAGGCGATACGCCAAACCTAACAGATCATTGCAATGCAATCACTGAATTAAAACAAGACAAAATACTGAATTCGATTAATTCTTAGCCGGCACTTATTAGTGATGCGTATCTATCTCACCTTGAAACGTTCAGTCTGTCGCCTCCTATTTTCGCTCCACCAGAGAGTTTCTCTGGTGTGTGATATTACTTGAAGGTCTCTTTTTAGAGTGCATCTAATTCATCTCCATTTCATTTTGTATATTTGTTAAGAGTTGAAGTTTCTGTAGCAGTTTGATTGGTTATGTGGGATAGGGTCACTATAGCCCAACAACCAAGCCTCCCTCTATACCTCAGCTTGGGACCGGCTAGAGAACTAGGCAACAAGAAACTTTGGATGGGAACAAACCAACAGGCGAGAACCAATTGTTCAACAAATATGTACGAGAAAATGGAGATGGATTCAGCATACACTGAGGACACAGTCGAATGACATCGCGCACCATACCAGTGGTCGAATAGAATCTGAATGGGAAGCGGCGAGTGAGTCATCGCCTCGAGAGTGAAATGGAGGAGATCGTGTGGAGAGAGGAGGATATGAGAGATTATGATTAATCGTGAACCCAGATGAAGAGGACAGTACCAAATAGAACAAAGTGGAGATGTGTTGTTGAAGCCCTCCCTATCTTCCACTTGTAACCCAAGGGAATAATAATAATAATAATAAATAAATAATATTTTTTGAGCAATAGGTTCTGGTCTAGTTCGCTGATAAAATTCCCTGTTGCTTATACATCTCGACTAGCCACTTGATCTTCTAAACCAAGCGAAGATAGATACTGATAAAAGTCTGCAGTAGCCTGCTGGAAATGCTTCCGGTGAAGTTCACAGTTTCTGGGCCATTTAGAAATGTAAAAAAACATAATTTTTCCTTCACGTTCCCAGTGGAACATAGGGCTTCAAGCTAGAGGCATGAAGTTTCTGTAGCAGTGGTGATTATTTTTACAGGATGAGGTTGCTAGCCTCATGCCCAACCTTTCCTCTTTACCAGAATTATTTCTGGCTTAGCGAGGTAAAGGAGTTTGTCGGCCGGGGATCGGACCCCAGACCATGTGCATGGTCGGCGAGCGTCCTAACCGCTGTGACACCGACGTCTATTTAGAAGTACTAAATTGATATTAGTTTTGGAAATTTGGATCTTTTTCTTTGCCCTCAGTGAGCTGTAGATTTTCAAACTGCTTTCAGAATAGTGAACTCCAATCTTACTTTTTCAACCGTGGATGGCTTTGACGTCTTTATTCATGCCACCGACTGTAGTCGACAGGATGCTGTCCAGATCAGATAAGCAAAAAAAGGATAACTTGCTTTATATTTCACCACCTATTGGTGATCGATTTTTGTTTATTGATCGAATATCTATCTTCATAACTCCTGTCTTCTCTCTGCTTCCACGTACGGTCCAGTTTTTGCCAACCTCCTCTGTCGAATTTGTTGGTTTTCGTTTACTTTTTGCAAACAAGACATAAGTTATCCACGAAATGCAGGATCTTTGGTGTCGGCTTACCCTATATATATATCCGTCTTTTCGTTTCCCACGGTCTATGGCATGATCCAGTCCACCACCACGATCAAGAAGATCATCAGTAACTTAAAGATTTTATCATATGCTGACATCATTTAGAGAACCTAATAGAAGACTGAGGATCAACTGTGACTCAAGACCAGAACTTTCTGCTCAGAAGACAGAACCCAATGATCAGTCAATGAATCCGAGTTCTGACAATTCGTGATAAATATATGTAGCGCAACCGCCAGCCACTTTCATAGGTGAGTAACTCTTCCTTTACTTGACATGTTGGTCCCCGGCTGGTTACGACATCTCACTGGAACTCCGAGTAGCCTACTGCATAGATCCAGTTGCTAATAAGCACCAGATTAATTATGAAATCTTGGTTTACAGAAATCAGTATGGGTTTAGAGGTTTGACACGAGTTGATCCTAGTGCCGAGCCCCAGTGAACGCGTAACAGGAGAAATATCCCAGCAGTACTCTCCTACTGACTTTCAATGACTTTCTCTAGCTGAAGTCCGTTACGTAATCAGTTAGTTAGTTCAATAAAGTTTTGTAATATGCCTTTTTAATCATGGAAAAATAAACATAAAGCCACAGAAACTACTCACCAATATCAGGAGGTAAAGATTCTAAATGATTCTCTTCCAAGTCAAGAACTTGTAACTTTTGTAATTCTCTTATAGTTACTGGAATATGCTGAAGCGAGTAAACAAAATGAAAAGAGAAAACAAAACACACAAATATACACACAGTTAAGCATCTCTTATAGAGAAAGAGGCTGAATTATAAAAATTAAAGTTGACAACACGAGAACAAAATGGAACAAAAGACACACAGGTATACATACACACACACACACACCATGGTATACGAATCTAATAATAATAATAATAACAATAATAATAGTAGCAGCTTTACTCTAAACAGTACTTTTGGTATAAATATGAAATTTTCAACATCTAATAACTATAATGCATCTAATGTTTCTTATTCCTCCAGGGGTAATAATTAAAAAAAATAGGGTGTATACACAAATAATATTGTTCAATAAGAAATGATGAATATAAAACTAAACCAAATGAAAATATTAACGACAATGTAACAATGAGAACAAAAAACAAAAACAGCGCCATTTACTTTATAGTTCCTCAGTAAGTTAAGTTGATAATTTCCTGTGTCTTACACACTTTTCTCATGGCATAAGATGTGTCCCGTCTAAATAAGATGTATTGTAGAGTTCTTTTACTTAATCGTCTAACCACCATACAGTCTTCCATAGTTGCGTTTCTAGTTCTATCCGATGAGATACAGCAAGGAGAAAAGTTGTGTATGTACAGGATGTTCAGAGTCTGACACGATAATAGTTGCTAATTTCTTGTAGGAATCCAAGTGTCTATCTACAATAGTATCAACGAGTTGGTTTAGTTTAGCAACACCCCACTCAACCTGCTGACGAGTTTTAGTACCCTACGCAGTATTATAAAGTAGTCTTTTTCAAGTAGCCCAGGAAAGATTAAGGTGGGGGAGAGGGGGGACGGCAGAGAAGTACTGGCAGAAGACTAGAGATAGATTATCTTAGCTTTCTCATATA
Organism: Trichobilharzia regenti; assembly: GCA_944472135.2. Taxonomy (NCBI): domain Eukaryota; kingdom Metazoa; phylum Platyhelminthes; class Trematoda; order Strigeidida; family Schistosomatidae; genus Trichobilharzia; species Trichobilharzia regenti. The sequence goes on along the minus strand of OX235264.1, from coordinate 26,609,607 downwards.
GGACGTCAAATGAAATATCTTTCTGGAAATTAATATGATATGGGAAGACCAGGAAAGGTGGTCAGAGGAAATACACACCCCAAGGTATTTAATATTCTATTTGGTTTCAGCTTCTGTGCCATCTATAATAGTGCAACTATGCGAACTAACCAGTTCATGTAAGTAGCGCTTGCATCTGAAAGTGAAATTAACCACCGTTTCACGAGGACCACAGACTAATTTCTGATAAAGTTATTCATTTTAGAACAGTCTAACTGAGAAATAACCACCGGCATAGAAACAGTCAGATCGTCGACATACTTAACAAAATCGGCTTCGTCAGAATGGGGTATTTCATGTAAGTAGAAAGAAAACAGGAAAGGAGAAAGAACCACACCCTGAGTGAGCAACACACCAGTTAGATCCTCTGTATAAACTAGAGACAATATTATGATGTGGCATATAAAGTACACCAACTATGGTTATAAGTAAATTGATTAGGGTCGTTAAAAGCCTTCAATGAAGGCTCAAAGTTAAGTAAAACCAGTCTTTCCATTATTATTAAAAAAGGTGAGTTCGAAAGAAATTACACTTTACAAGTATTACTTTGAAAGGGGGCTTTGACTAACTGATTGATAACAAGTTAGTTCATATACTGACTTTCGTTAGAGAAACACGCTAAAACCGCCACGAATTACTTAAGACTAACTCCTCAGCAGTGCGTGTACCCATAAAGTGTGAATATGATACGTTTTAGCTGAATAATACATTTTGTTTACAAAGGAAGTCTCAAAAATAAGATGCTGTACTAATATTTTATGCTAAACGAAAGTCGCGCAACTGGATACTATATACTACTGACTAGCTGGTAGTAGTAGTAGTAGTAGTAGTTGGATACACCACTTACAGCAACTTGTAGTAGTGTGTTCGCTAGCTAACCACAGAATGAAATAAACTAAACACTGGACAGGTCATTTCGTTCTTTTCAGGCAAAAGCTCATCCATCATCAAAAGTGTGGTCGATTTCATTCAATTCGTAAGGCCACTAAATCAATTCAAACCAATCGAGTTTTGTAAGCTAACTACCACGGTGAACTGGTAATACGTATTATAAATCAAATTTTTTTCGGAAACCTAGATTATTCAATGAGATCATGCAAAATATACAATCTACTTGATACTTGTATGTAGCACTCATGAAAACAAGTATAAAGGCATCATGTTATATACATACTACTGATTGAATGAGATGAGTAGTTGGATACCACTCATATGTCGAAGTAATCTGTGGTGATAATTTCATCTTGAAAACGGTTTCGTCCTAGTTTGAGACTGACTCTTCATCAGTGCATGTGCAGTTTCATAACCCTACAGCTGCGGAACGAGCCCTAGGACCTTTAAAAGCTAAGAGACTAGACTTCTTAATCATCCAATCATTTGGGCAAGAATTCAAGGATCCGTGAATTCTAACTTTTATCAACTGGTGATTCATAGGCGTCTTATGTTACGACCAGAAGTCACTCGGGACAAACAATTATGATCTATTTCTTAAAATGTATATATATATATTCACACCTTAGTCATTGTACTAAAACCTCCACAAAAGTGCAATTTCAAGGTTACACAATTCAAATTTCTGTAAACTTAATGTATACACACATGCATGTATATATCTATATACAGATACGTACAATTGGAGGAGACAGATAGATAGATGGATAGACAGACAGACAGGCAAATATACTGGACAGGATTTATTTTAAATATAATCAAGGTCACTACTATTGGACTGTAAAAATCTGATTTTAATCGACCAGAAAGACATCCGCCATTCCAACTGCTATGCGAATATTTGTATTTATCCATGCATAGCCTACCACTCACCAGTAGTATAGATAATAGAGATGATCAAGTCACTACTGATTGGTTGAATAATCAATAAAATAATCCAGGGTCTTGTTGATATTATTTTTTATTATTATTATTAGAGAGGACACGATTTTAGAGTAAATAAGCATACACGTAATAAATAGGTAATGTGATATACATTTATATATACGCGCATGTGATGCATAAAATCACCGACCGGCAAATATTTTTTTTTCCATTGTTTATTCTTGGCATCGATATACTATGACTTTCTTTGTGTATAATATTATAGAGAGATATAAAATAAATGGTGCCGTTGAAAGATAATATAGTAAAAAATGAAACAGTACTGTAGTTCGGTATATGGATGAAACTTTTTTAGTGTATGATGAAAGGCTACACATAGTGTTTTGATTTTGAGCCACTTCACCCTACGACTTAGAACACAGTGGCTCTTTGCAATTTCTCCACGTCATACTAACAACAAGAAGAGAAGATGGATCTATTAAAAGAACTATATTTATAAAACTAGAGATCAAAGCTCGATTTGTATCAATGAAATACAAGCGTAATTTCATTCAGTTGCTTAGCATCTAGAGTGAGGTTGACTTGATCTGAGATATATTCTAAGCAAAAACGGATATCCAGAAAAGTTAACAAAAGCCGACATCGGTTAGAATAGTCGCAAATATGAGCTGACAATGGTAGAGAAAAAGTCATTATATTTTCGTCTACTATTCAAAGGAGATACTCCTACGGAGGTTCTATCTCAATGACTAACCAGAGCGATAAAGAAGACTTCCTACTATCCTTCATCCCGAAACTGCAAGACGTTCTACCGTTTCAACTATTCCTGAAGTTTAATGTATATCTGGTATATAATTAGGCAGAATCATATGTGGATTCGAGAATATTTACCTGCTTGATCCAGTAAAGGGTGGAATTAAACACATAAAAGTATTACTAGTATAATTCCCTTGGGTTCCGAGTCGAACATACGGCTTCAACAAAACATTTAAACTTTGTTCTACTTGCTATTGTCCTCTGCAGCTGGGTCCAGGATTGACTATAATCTCTCATCTCTTTGCACGATCTTCTGTATGTCACCATCGCACTGACGAACCACACCACACGTCGCTTCTTACTGAAATTCCACTCGAGCACTGGCCTGGCACACGACATCATTCGACAGCCAGCCTCCTCAACGTATACCCGATCCATCTTCATTTTCTCCCACATATTTGTTAAGCAATCGGTTCTCGCCTGTTGGTTTGTTCCAAGCCACAGTTTCTTGGTGCTAATTCTTGCTGGCACTGTTGACCATTCGATGTTAAATGTGGAGCCAGACAAGCGAGTAGCTGTTGAAGTTAGTTTATAACTTGGTGGAAATCCTTTTCGTGACAGATGCACAGTGCAAGTTTCTGACTGACTGACTGAATTCCCATCCGTGTTGAACAGAGTCCGAATCTTGTTCTTCTTCTTCTTATATCCTTTAATTCCTAGAGGAACATAGGGCTTCAGCTGCGCGTCTCCATCGCCTTCGGTTTTCTGCCAATTTTTTCACCCCATTCCAAGTCTGCCCACATGCTTTCATCTCCTCTTCACATGACCTCCTCCAAGTCACCCTCTCACTGACGACCAACTCGCCGCTTCCCTTTCGGGTTCCACTCGAGCTAAAGCTTGTTTAGTGATGTCACTTGATGGTTTCCTCAGAGTATGGCCAATCCATCTCCATTTCTTCCTGCCTATTTGTTTCACAATCGGTTCCTGGTTGGTTCGCTCATTGCCAGAGATCCCTGTTTCTGATCTTTTCTGGCTGGCCATCTGATCTTGAGTGGTATTGAGCGAAGACAACAGTTAATGAAGGTCTGTAGTTTGTTTGAGAAGTTCTTTATGACTCTCTGGCCAAGTCTCTGATCCGAATAGTAGCACTGACTGACTTCACATTGGAGTTGAAAATCCGGATCTTATTTTTGACGCTGAGTGATGTTGATCTCCATACAGACTTGAGAGTAATGAAAGCTTGTTTTGCTTTTCCGACTCATGCTTTGTTATCCTCGTCAGTTCCGCCTGTAGTTGAGACGATGCTTCCCAGGTAGGTAAAGGAAGTTGTTCCTTTCAGGTTCCTCCCATTTATGCTGGCTGATTGTTGTCTGTTGTTGTTGCTGTTGGCCAGGAATCTTCATCACATCTGTTTTATCTATGTTCACTTGAAGTCCTATCTTTGACGCTTCTTCCGCAAGCTTGTTGCTTTTCACTTGCATATCTTCCAGTTTGTGGGAAATCAGACATATTTCATCATCGGCGAAGTCCTTCAAGTTTTTCGTGTGAGTCCATTTTATGCCTGTTCCCTCGTTGGTTGCCGTTGTCTGTCACATTATCCAATCTACTGCAATCAGGAAGATCTTGTTCTTAATACCGAGGAATACAGAAAATTCCCAAACTGATTTTAGGTTGATGAAGGCGTATCTTGCATTTCCGATTCTGACTGACTGTGACATCCTCCTCCGTTCCACCTGTGGTTCACAGAATCCTTTCTAGATAGGTGAAGATATTAACATCTTTCAAATTTCTTCCGCCAATAGTAATTGGTGATTTTCATGACCACAAAATTCTCTCTGTTCACCTGGAGTCCTGTCTTCGCTGTTTGCCTCTTCGCTAGTTTGTTGGTCTTCGCCTGTGAATCTTCAAATTTGCATAACATTAACATAAATGATCCACTCGCGAAATCCAGATCTCAAAGAGTCTTCTTATCTGTGGTCCAGCGTATTCCCGTATTCTCACTCCCTGTGCACAAAGTCTGACGCCTAATCCAGTTCACCAGAATTAAGAATATCATCGGTGATAATAGACAACCAGCCTTGTCTAACTCCTGACTTCACACTTCGAACGCCTCGCTGAGTTTTCCATTATGGATCACCACCTGACACGACGTGGTATTATCATACAACCAGCTGTTGAATGAGGTTGATATAGTTTCAGGCACTACACGCGATAGTGTTGAAGCAGTTGAAGTATTGACGCTACTAATATAACCTTCAGAGGTTATTATCACGCCAACATTATCTACATGTACCTAAAGCTGCTGCAATAAGTTCGACTAAACCTGAACTTCGTATTCATAAAATAACGTATTCAGGCAATGTTCCTAACTTCGATGAAAAAAAAACTTCTTCTTCCTCCCAAGAGTACCTTTTCTCTTTTATCTCGTTTCCTTTAATCTTCTTCATTCAAACAGTTTCAACTACAATGCTTTATAATTTATGCCTATCATTCTAGTATTCTTTCAATACTACTGAATCTTCCAATTATACTACGCTGACTTATTATTATTGTTATTTTATTCCCTTGGAGTCCAGAAGGAATATAGGGGTTTTATAGCAGCATATCCCTATAGCCTACTCCACGATTTCCTATAAACTGTCATCTCCTCCTCACATTATTATCTCCATATCTTCCTCGAAGCGACGGTTATTTCATCTCTTCACCAATCGGTTCCACTCGAGAGTTCGTCTGGCGAGTGATAACAACACTCAGCGGTCTCCACCACGTATGCCCCATCCTTCTCCATATTCGTCTGCATATCTATCAGTTGGGCAGCAGGCTGATGGTTGATTCTCTTTGTACCAGAGTTCCCTTTAGTTGATTCTTTTCTGATCGAATGACCGGCCATCTGGTCTTCAGTATGTAGTGACATGGGTAGCTGTTAATGGAGGCCTACAACAGCCTGTTGGAAATGCTTTTGAACCATACAGAGAATCACTGACTGACTTGACGTTAGTGTTGAACAATATTCGAATGTTGTTGTTGTTCTTCTTCTTCTTCATGCTGGATGCAGTCGATTTCCACACTGATTTCAGATTAATAGATGTTTGTTTTGCTTTCCCGAGCCAATGGTCACTTTGACATCATCATTCGTGTGCCACTCACTGCCTGTAGCTGAAACTCTAACGGAAATACACTGTTTGGAAAGTCCCTGTTGAACGATCATCTAATCACAATATTTCTTTACTTATTTGAATGTTTCAACTGACTTTGTAGGTATTACTATCCGTCCTTCTCCTAGACTGTAGTATCAATATTCTAACGTTTGCAATGTCATATGTTCGCTTGATCGTTATAATCAGTCTTTATTCCTGTTTGATCTCTAATTTTGATGCTTCTCTTTGTGATTGTGTGATGATATTGACAATGTGATTTTACACTGTGATTTTGTTTGAGTGAATCAAGGTGATTCTGATCTTAGACTGTCGTCTAGGGGAGCTGCCGGTGTGTAATTCTTGCTGACAGAGTTTTTGATTCCCATCTTGTTGGGAACACTCTACTTGATAACTCTAAGTACTTACTTGTTTTGTGTTTAGAAAATAATCTTTTCTGTATAGCTAGCTGCCTAACGACATTGTTGAGAACCACAGATTCCAGAGAAACGAATACAATCACATTGTTTTGCTGCATTCATAGCGTTTTGTGATAGTATGTGAGTGTGCGTGTCTAAAAGGAGTTTTATCAACTATACCACAGTAGTAGAATACAGAGATCGCTTTCCTGCAATTAGTAGACTACAAAGAGTCGATGCGTTCATTGTAACAGAAACGAAGCTGCTCAGTACGGCGCATAAGTGAAATGATGAAGTGACCTAGTTCAAATCTATCCCTTTGATAATGAGAGATTAGCGTTATTGGTTGTCATGCGCCTTTATTATTATTTACTTATTTATATTTGATTGCATGGAGGATTTCATCATGAGCTGACATCAGTTAGAAACAATTAATCTGATGTTCACTAGCGACTGGCCCTATTCAGGCAGTTACCTGCGGTTCCAGTGGGAAGCCGTGACCAGTAGGGTACAGCCGGTTGAAGGTGAGGCATTAACTCATCGAAAAAGACATTACCAAGTGGTTGTGGTATGTCATGAATTGGTAGAAGTTAGTATTCATGGCTTGGCCATTAGATCGGGGCTCAGTGGTCTACGAGCTCGCCTCGTAACCAAAATTTTCTGGTTTCGAACCTCGTGTGGTGAGTGCGTACTGATGGAGAGTCCCAAATCGGACTGACGAAACAGCTGTCTAGTATTCCCTGCAGGCTTTCCAATGGTTCCCTAACCGATGTTAGTTCATGACGAAATCCTGTAATCAGTCAAACAAAATCCCTACAAAACCAATACTTGACAATTATTTATATATTTCATGAATTCAACCTTTGACTAGACGCCTATAAAAATAATCCATAACTCATAAACATATATAGGTAGATAGATAAAAACATCTACATTGTGTTTTGTATACGCCAATATAAATACCTATAAATAGCCTAGTATAATACATGGAAAATATTCATGACCTGAGATGAACGCATTGTCTAGACCACCAAAAACATAAACAATCGCACAAACTGGAATGTGTACTCAGTTAGTCATTAAAACTGTATATGTGACCCTGATTGTTTGTTTGTTGTTTTCATTTTTTTACAAAAAAAAGTGTGATATAACAATAACAAGGGGGATGACTGGGGTGCCTTGGTAATATCTTTGATAGTATATATGTATAGAATGGATGTGAAAATATGTAGGAATATTGTGAAAAAACATGCCTGAGAAAACAACGATCAAGTGTTACACACACAAATGTAAACAAAACGAAATAAATATCATGAAAACAAGTTTTCAGGAAATACAAACCCCAGGAAACCAGGCAGGCTTTAGACCAAGATGACGGGGTATATAGTGATCACATATCTTTATCCTTCAACAAATTCTGGAACATAGATATACTAATTGGTGCCCAAAACTTTCTTTATATATTCTGAATCTATCGACTGAGAGGTGCTATAGCAATGTTTAGTCATGAAGGGAAAGGGCTGAGAAAGGATAATGCACTAATCAAGATACTCTACTCGAACTTACGCAACCGCCTAAGAGCTAATGGAGAGTTATTATCTCAAGTGATGACAAACAGTAGTGTCGGTCAGGGATACTCCCCTGTCTGTATTTTTATTTGTTTTCACCAGAAATCTATTAATTGGATCGATGTTAACTGATTAGGCGACTTCGGCATTCAATTGTTACTGGAGAAAAATTTTTGGATTGGAGTATGAGGATTCTATTGTCCCGGTAAAATGCAGAGTCTTCTGGACACCGCGGTAGCAATCTCCCAGGTCTGGCGTGCGACTCCCTCTGGCCAAGTGTAAGATGATACTATAGGATTAGAGTACACAGACTTTATCGGAAAGATAGGGAGTACAGTGGCTGATTACGCTGACCACTTCACAGTTATTCTGGAAGTTACATCAGCCGAAACAGAATAATTGCGGACAAAGTCAAAGCATTTGCCGACTTATAGACATGATATTCGGTTATCGATAAGTGGGTAAGGTGCAGTGTGCAGTAGTTCCCTACCTTCCTTTGTGGTTATGAGACATGGCTATTGGAAGCGAAAAATATAAAAAAGGCTACCTGTCTTTCCCCACGGATGTTTGCCTTCCCACATTAAGTGATATAATGCTCTGGTGTGTGCTACTGATAAGATTTATTAGTAATATATAAAGAGGTGCTCATCATCATCATCATCAAAACATCGAATAGCAGGGGAATAGATTTGACGTCAGAGAAAGCAAATCACACAGCGTTGCGGAGAAACATGGGAGATGTGAAAGGAACACAAAGAAACACAATGTCAAGGAAGGTCAGAAGTAGCACAGCTCAGAAAATCGGTGCAAATGGTGACTTGAAGATAAGATGGACATAATTTGGCTATATAGAGATAATAAATTCCAAAAATAAACATTCCTTTACCAAGTCCCTGGTCCTCTACCAATACAATATGTCGAGTAATATTAAAGTTACACGTAGAGCGTTAGGTAGGCAGGGTAAAGCCACTCAATAAAGTTGTGAACCTGTATCGATTGTCATAGCTACGACACGTGTTGCGTATGCCAAGTCATTGCCTCGCTCGACAGGGACTATTGATATTGATATTGGATTAGGTTACAAAAGGGTTAGACGTGGTGAAACAGTTGGTTTCAGTTATGTAGGTCCTCAATGATACTCAATGGCACAGATACATTCACTCCTTATGTGATTTCTTATATCCACGAAACCACCATGTTTTCCCCTAGTTACTATTTCTTTCTCCCGCATATTTCTGCGCTTACCATTGTTCTTTTGAAATTCTTCTTTTACTTTCTTTTGTCTACCTTTACCCTTGTGTGCGTTACATGAGAGTGTGATAAATTAAGCTGGTGCACTTTTGTGCAAAGTTCTGAGCTGAAACTCAAACAATCAGTCAAGCAGACAATATACTGAGATAAACTGGTAAAAACCAAAGAAAAAAAAAGGATTAACCAACCAATCAGTCTAATGAATGAGGTTTTCAGAGAGCCAAGTATCAATAATAGACAGATGATATCTGATGATAAAAGTTAACAGTAGATACCAGCTGTTGGGTTAGGAAACACAATGCTGTTTACGTTTTCATACCTCTCTTTCTGTGTGTTTTCAAAGTGAAATAGGGCGCTTCAAGGCCTTAAGCTTTTGAAATTTCGGTGATTCACTACCACGATCAGGATAAGGGGTTTCGGAATGAGTCAGTTGGGAGTCGAACTACATGGACAGTTGGTGAGCATTCTATCAATGAACTACTGATGCATTGAAATACATACTTTGATTAGTCGGTGACTAAGATGTTACCAATGTTATTTATCTAGTCCTACGTTTAGTGCAGATTGAATTCTATCAGTCTAGTTCGCAATATGGTCACCAAGTTGCTGTGAGACTCATCACCATCACGGTACATTCTGAATTGGTCATAGATACTTGAAGGCAGTTAACAGTAAGTCTTGAAACTAAGTTTTGTCTTTGTTAGTACTCGTCAATAAGGTATATCTGCAACCTTGAAGGTACTGATGTCCCCTGTGAGATTCAAACCTATGTCACCTAGTGTTGCAGCCACAAATGTTACTACTGAGGTATCCGAGTTAGTGACTGACCTCATGTAGGACCGTATTGAACACTTTGATTGGTCATTAAATAGTAACCAACGTCATATATAAACAAATAAAAAATAACCCTTTTATTTATCTCAATAATAATAATAATAATAAAAATAATAAACTTACTTTCAATTGGTTATTACTCAATATGAGAACTTTTAAATTGATTAAATGTTCTATATCATCGGGAGTTTAGTCAATTGATTTGTGCCAACATTCAGCTCCACTAAACTTGTCCAACTTTTGATATCTTGTATTTGTGTGTGAATGTGTGTTTTGAGGTGGAGAAAGAAGTTGGTATGGGCATTGGAGACAAGAGAAAAAGAAAAACGTTATAAATTTTTATATAATACATATTATTATAAATGAATATTTTTCAATAAGAGGAGAATTTTCAAGTATCGGTTTTGTAGGGATTTCGTCTGGTTGCATGGACGATTTCATCATGAGCTGACATCAGTTAGAGAACCACTGTAAAACCAACTGGGAGTACTGGACAGCTGTTTCTCCCATCCGAGTTAGGAACTCTTCATCAGTACTCACACACCACAAGGGTTCGAACCCAGGACCTTATGGTTACAAGGCGAGCTCGTAGACCATTGAGCCACTGGGACCCAATCCAATGGTTCTTGAATTCTAACTTCTGCTAATTCACGACATAGCGCGATCATTTCGTAATGTCTTCTTCGATGAGTTACTGACTCATCTTCAACCTGCTGTACCCTACTGACATTATTCTAATTTTTGATGACTCATTGATATCAGTTAGAGAACCCCTGAAAACCACGGAGTACTGATATACAGTTGCTTCGCCCCAGTTTGAGTCTCTTCATAACTACGTACCCATGACCACACGGCCAAGGATCAATCCAAGGCCCTTCATGCGTCAGTGGATTCCATCTCAGTGTCTGAATGGTCTACGAACTCACTCTGTTGTCAGAAGGTCTCGGGTTCGAATCCCAGTGGGTACGTCCTGATGAAGAGTCAGTCCCAAACAAGGACGAAACAACTGTCCAGTAGTACTTCCTAGTCTTCCAATGGTTTTCAGCTCATGACTGGGTCCGTGATACGAAGGATGGTGTTCACATGAATTTACCAGTGAACATAACCTGAACAAGAGGCAAAAGAAGATTAGTTGACTGATTGACTGAGTAAATGAGTGAATGAAGATGATGAGCACAACTCAGAAGCGGAAATATCATATAAAACTTAATAATAATAAACTAACCTGGTGGGAAAGCACTGATTTGATTGTCTTTCAAGTTTAATTTAGTTAAATTCGATGCCCGTGAAAATATACCGAATGGTATCCGAGTGATTTGATTATGTTCCATATTAAGTGACTAGAAGAGACATACAAGTAAAGGAAAGGTAGTGTAGAGTTAGTTAATCAAAGACTAGCAATCAGCACTATTTATTTTACTTCCGTTTTGTTGAGCTCCAAGTAGAACATATAGGACTTCGACATTTAAGAGATGTTGTCTTTTTTCCTTCAAAGCAGGACCGCTAGCCTTAAGTCGAACCCTTCTCCCTTTTCTACAGATTTGCTACTAGCTAACTAGGTGCGGTTTAAAAATGCACCAGGCGGAAATTGAACCAAAAACCACCTCCCATATGTTTGGTAACAATTTAAAGAAAAAGATATAATTTGCGGTCAACCAGATCGCCTTGCAACCTGAAGGTCCTGGGTTCGATCCCCGCCCGTGGGGTCATAAGTTTGTACTGCTGAACAGTCCCAAACTAGAACAAAAGAGCTATCCAGTATCTGGTGACTAACCCCTATAAACGACCGGGTGTGGCTGAAAGTGGTTAGACTTCCATCTTTACCTGGAATTTTTTTCATGTCACCACGCGCCAGTAGCGTCAGTCAGATAGGTTCTATTCATCGCCTTCACGACACGTCTGTGTTCTTCACAAGACCCAAAAAGAGAATGCAAACGTCTGGGACTTACAAACAAACTGGTGCACATGCTGATCTGCCTTAGGAGGCTGAAAAACATAGAATCCAAGCCTATGAGGTACATGGATTCCACAATCCGAACGGATCGAATGCCATACTAACCTCTTTCGGTCATTGTCAACCATGAGAACGTATCTAGTGACGCTGCTCCTCTGTCTTGAAGATCAGATATCATATTAAAGGCTCGGGGGAAGGTGGCGCCTTAAGATAGCCGCTTGCTTCGTTCTGAGCACACAAACCCTGTCAGACAGTTAACTTCACCTTCACGCATAAATATATTCGTTCATATATACACTTTCGACCACTTTCCAACTACATCAAGGAAAGTAGCACAGCTAAGCTAACTATCGATCGGAAGTGAGAATCAAACCCACGATAGTGAAATAAGAGGAAAGAGGAACACACAGTCTCAAGGACAAGGAGAAAAATAACTTGACTGATTGACTTACTTGTATACAAGTGAATTGTTGAGGACCACCGGATGGGAATACATTGAAATAATTTCTTGACAATGTTACACACGAGATCTTCTTTAAATGTGTTAATAACCCTTCCTGTATGTGTTTTTTTCCAAATGGATGGGGGAGGTGCGAAGCAAAAATATGAAAGAAAGCAGTGTTAATAATCATGAGAAATAATTATGCAGTAGAAAATAATTTAATCGATTATAGATGTCAATTAAAAAACACCTCAAAAAATTGGAGTTAGACGCTGCAAACCAACAGCACTAATCGCCCACCAGAGGTTCGGAACCACGACCTTCCCGGTCAGCACGTGATCAAAACTTTAGGCCATGGTAATTCCTGCAAACCGACACTTCATAGTGAATCTGGTACACACTAACAACTGGCTGTGTATAGGAAGTTGCCTGGAGATCTAGTGAGAAGTCACAACCAGTGGGGTCCACCAAGTCACGTAAGAGTTAAAGTTAACCGCCTTTACCCCCTAGCTGGGGCAGTTACAATATACCTACTGCCAATCGGCAGAAGCTGCAATTCATGAGCTATTGGATCGGATCAACTACTTCAAACAGACCAAAATGTCAGTAGTGAAAAATCTTTATCTATCGGGAGGAATCAATTACCAAAGGCTCTACCATAGATACCGGATACTTTAAACAGCCGAGGTAATTGCAGTTCGCTTAAAACAATCGGAACTCTGTGAGCAGACGAAACAGGTTTAGTCATCACTATCGCTCTACTTTGATGCCTACTGTGAAATCTATAAATTCATAAATTCTGTATTGCTTTCATTATTTTTTCCTGATCACTATTCTAATATTCAATTAATTATTCTATGGTTATTGTCCCCTTGAGATTCAAATGGAACATAATAGTCCTGACGCAAGAAAAAAGGAAATCAGAAGACCACTAGGTTTGCGATGATACTTCTATTTTCCAGGCGAATCAATGTCACACAAAAGTGTGAGAGCAAAATATGAATGTCCGAACAAGTGTGTGAGCGAATATTCAAAATGAACAAATCAATAGACAGTCTTAACATGATTAACTAATTATAATGGAATATCGATCCATGTATACATACTAAAGTGTAACCGACTGTCAAACAAACACACATATTATATGGATACATATCACCAAGAACAGACTGTCAAACAAAACACACATATTATATGGATACATATCACTTACAGACGGCGGACCAGTGTCTATATCCCATTCGGGTGTGTGCTGGATGTCGGGGAGGTTCAGTGTGGCTGTAGGCAAGTTAAATTGTCCCTCAAACTGTTCTTTCCAGCGTTCAAGGCGTCTGTCCTGAGAGCTAATTAAGGAGCCATTTTTCTCAGAAATAGTCTCACTTATGATTTGCCTTCTCCCACCCGTTTCCCTGATGAGTCTAAAGAGTTGCCTAGTGTTGCCTATCGCCGATGCTTTTTCCATCTCTTTCGCCTTTGTCAGCCACCACTATTCACGGTCCTTGCGGAGACTTTTTGTAAGATTCCTTTTGTGCAGCTTTCGCTCCTCACTGAATTCGGAGCTCGCCGGAATAAGTCTTCTAGCATCTATCAGTTCGGATGAGGCAGTCGATATCCAATGGTTTTTACTCACCTTTGGATTTACCTTATTCACAGCTTTCACAGCTGTATCTATGGCTGACTGAATATTCTTCCAGGCTTCTTCAGGGTGAGCACAGATGTCAAACTCAGATATGTGTTTAGCTAGTTCTTCCTCATATAGAGATTTAGTTTCCTGACCGAGCTGGGGACGTGATGGGTTCACCGCCAGCTGTTTCCTACGTCCGTTCAGTCGTAAGCACACACGAGCCCGGACCAGTGCGTGGTCGGTATCTACACACGTGTTCCAGAAGGAGCGACAATCTCCTACCGACCCACGCCAACGATAGCTTATTGCTATGTGGTCTATTTGTGTCCACCGTTGGTTAGATGAACGGGGTCTCCAAGTCAAACAGTGTCCCTCTCCTTGTGTTTGAAGTTAGTGCTTACAAGAAACAAATAATTATCTGAACAGAACTGTAGGAGATGGTCACCGTTGTCGGTTCGCTGGCACGGGACTCCATAGGTGCCACCGACATCCTTCTCAGAGTGACACCATTTCCCTACTTGAGCATAAAGTCCCAGTTGAACGACTATATCTAAGGCCGAACGCTCAGATATAGTCGTTCTAGCTGGTGACTTTAATGCTCAAGTAGGGAAATTGTGTCAATCTGAGAAGGATATCGGTGGCACGTATGGAGTCCCGTGCCAGCGAACCGACAACGGTGACCATCTCCTACAGTTCTGTTCAGATAATCATTTGTTTCTTGTAAGCACTGGTAGATGATAGTAGACAGGCTTGTTTTATACTCCTGTATTCACTTCAAAGGCTTCAACTTAGTATTATATATTTATGCATATTATAATTTTCAGATGCCTTTCAAATGAAAAAAAACAGATATTATGATTCAATACATTATTTTTTTCAAAGTATTAATGCTGTCAATAACAATAGGTCTTTAACTATAGATGACGGGTGTCGTTTTCAGAGGTTTGGATCATCAAGTATTGGTTTTGTAGGGATTTTGTTTGATTGTTTACAGGATTTCGTCATTAGCTGACATCAGTTGGAGAACCATTACAAAGCCTGCAGGGAGTAATTTGACAGCTGTTTCGTCAGCCTAGTTTGAGACTCTTCATCAGTGCGCACCCACCAGTCAGGGTTCGAACCCAGGATCTTTTGCTAACAAGGCTAGCGAGCTCCTAGACCATTAAGCCACTGAGACCCAATCCAATGACCAGTTTCATGAATTCTAACTTCTACCGATTCATGACATCGTGGCCACTTCGTAATGTCTTCGTCAATGAGTTACTACTGACTCACTTTCAACCTGCTGTACCCTACTGGTCACGGTTTCCCACTAGAACCTCAGGTTAATTGAGTGAATAGGGCCAGTCACTAGTGAGCATCAGATTTGGATTAGTTTTTCTTTGTAAATTTCGTCGTGAATAAATATCAATGAGTGATTATTGAAAACTAGTGAGTACTGCTGGACGCTTTTTTTCTTTCATATTTTGCAGATACAGAGGGGAAAACAAAGCGAAGCACAAATATACACACTATGCAGAAGATCGTTGCTTGTCTCCTGATTTGTTCGTGTGTGTATATACATATTATAGAATCATTTCACCATTGAAACCAACAGATATTATTATTTTTTTAAACCGATGAGTATAAAAACATAAATAGACAACTTACCGGTAATTGCCAAATATTATTGCCTTCAATATTTAATTCTAAGAGATTTGTACAACGTGCCAATGAGTCTGGCAATGATTCTAAATGATTATACCTGTTAAGATGAAATAAGACGTTGACAGTTAACACAATCAATGCAACTAATAAGCTACAAAACAACAACAACAATGACGCTAACCACACGCTAACACTAAAATCATTGTCAAGTACAATAAATACAAAGGGAATATTTTCATTTATCTGATAGTAAGCCCGGTAAAGAGGGCAAGGTTGTGGGTGAGTCTAACAACCCCCCCCCACCCTAGTAAAACTAACAATATCACTGTTATTGAAACTTCAGAGCTTGAAGTCCAGTATTCCCCTCGGAACTCAAATGAACGAAGAAATTACAATACGATAGCTCAATTCGCCAGGAATAGGGTCGCAGAGTTAAGAGAAGGTGAACAAGAACTTTGTCGGATAGCGTTAAAATGGAAAGGAAAGGCTTGGTCTACTAATGGGAATGTATCTGCGATTGTTATTCACCCCTCCCACTGTAAAAGTTGATTTCGTCTTGAAGTAGCTGACAAAAATAAAAGTTTGAATGATGCGTGACCACAGAGTGCAAAGAACAAGTGTTTAACGCCGATCAGTTACACACCGTCTGCATAGAAATGTATCGATGATTGTCAGTTAAGAACTTCGTCAAGGTAGCAGCTGTCAGTCAAGCAGCTAACATTAAATATTTCTCTCTCTATATATTTTTTTGTAGTAATTAGATACATGCCAAGCCACTATGCGTCAGTGGTACCGCAGTAGAATGTGGTCCGAGGTTCGATCCCCGGCCGGTACACTATTTCACCTCACTGAGCCAGTAATAAGACTGGTAAAGAGAGAAGGTTGGGTATGAGGTCAGCAACCCCATCCCGTAAAAATAAACACCACTGCTATCGAAACTTCAAACCTATAGCTAGAAACTCTATATTCCACTGGGAAGGTAAAGGAATAAATAAAATGGCTTCCAAGGGGATTTTTTATGTCAATTAAGGCAATCAATGTACTCATCCAATCATTCATTGACTACACTACACTGATATCGTAACACCCTAGCAGTGAATAAGTTTCAACGTTTGAGGGAGAAAAGAATGAAAATAAACACACACATACACACATACACACACTGACTAACCTTAGACCGATATTTTCAAGCATTTTTAAATCACCGATTGTATTCGGTAATGAACGCAATTCATTATGTTGTAAGCTTAAGGTACACAATTTTTGACACTGACCAATTTCTATGACATGAACGATTACGAGGGTAGAAATAAAAATCAAAATAAATGTGATTAAAAAAAAAATTAAAATACAAAATAAGTCAAACTGATAATTTTAAAAATTCATTCACCACTTTACCCAGTCTGATGAGGTGAAATTTTACCACATTTACAAATCCGGAAACTGAAATTACCCACTCATATCATCATATTCGTTTGCATTGGGATAATGTCGAAATCTTAGACAGAGGAAACACCAAAAGTGCAGTCAGGGAATTCCTAGAAGCCTGGTACTCAAACGAAAATGCGACTAGCAAACGTGTTAATATAGACGAAATATACCAACTAATAAAAAGTAAATCAGGTGACCAGAAAGTTTAGAATCCAAGTCAATAGAAAATGGTCAATACATATGTAAAGATGGTTACCGGGAGACGCAATTATATCACCCATAAAGAAATTTAAATCATTTCACTTTATGCTAAATACTGCGCTGAAGATGTTGTCTAGAAGGACGACGAAAGCTCCGCAACTAAACCAACCAGCTCAGAGAACACTATTAATTACAACTGATATATGTTGTACAAGAGGTGACCTACATAACACTTTGGCATTTGAAATGATGGATGCGTTTGATTCGAGTCTCAGTGAGAGCACCAACACACACTCGAGGAGGATTGCAGGCACATCCACTACTAGTTGACGAGTCCTAAATACGACGAAATGTGAATCCGAGAGGATTCTAGTGCTAGTCACACTACCACCATCACCCACCAAATGATACGAATGAATTCGCAATAAGACATACACCGAGGATTTACTCGACGATTTCATTTTTACAACTGTAGAATGGTATTCATACATATGAATTACAATAGACAGTAACAAGTAGTTCTGGTGTGTGTGTGTGTAGATTAAAACTTGAAGATACATAGAAATCCTTGAAATACAATAAATATTGATGTGAATCATGATTTGTGACTAGAAATATGAAGGAGTAAATGAAGGTCAATACAAAGTTCAATAGACGTGTGCGTGAACAGACGATAAAATCAACTCGGAAATATGAATGCATGTGAATTCATCCATATCCAAAATATCCAACCTCCTTTACCTACCTGGGAAGCATCGTCTCAACTACAGGCGGAACTGACAAGGATATCAAAGCCAGAATCGGGAAAGCAAGCCAAGCTTTCATTACTCTCAAGTCTGTGTGGAGTTCAACAGCACTCAGCATCAAAAATAAGATCCAGATTTTCAACTACAATGTGAAGTCAGTCAGTGCTACTATTCGGATCAGAGACTTGGCCAGAGCGTCATAAAGAGCATCTCAAACAAACTTCAGACCTTCATCAACAGCTGTCTTCGGTCAATACCACTCAAGATCAGATAGCCAGCCAGAAAAGATCATTAACAGGGATCTCTGGCAATGAGCGAACCAATCAGGAACCGATTGTGAAACAAATAGGCAGGAAGAAATGGAGATGGATTGGCCATACTCTGAGGAAACCATCAAGTAACATCACAAGAAAGGTCATCTAATGGAACCCGAACGGGAAGCGGTGAGTTGGTCCCCCAAGGGTGACATGGAGGAGGTCATGTGAACAGGAAATGAAAGCATGTGGGTAAACTTGGAGTCAGGTGAAAACTTTAGCAGAGAACCGAAGGCAATGGAGACGCGCAGCTGAAGCCCTATGTTCCTCTAGGAATTAAAGGAAATAATAATAAAATGAACATTTATAGGTTCAGTGGAAGAATGCCTGCCAACAATGCACGTGGTGCCGGGTTCAATTTCCCACCGGCAGGTTGGATCTCTGAGATTGGAGGGAAGGTTCAGTGTGAGAACAGCAACACCCGCCACAACCCATAAAAGGAGACAAGTTCATACAAGTGAAATGGTCACAGACTAAGCGAGCAACAGAAAGAGAGATCACCATATATATATATATATATATATATATATATATATATATATATATATATATATATATATAATATATATATATATACATGTGTATACATATCAATTTTCTACCTTGGCTGAACAAAGGAAAGCATAAAATCATTCATTCGTCTATATTACAACATAGAGTAGCTGATAATGACCACTCGCTGCTTCTTATACTGCATTCTTTAACATCGCCTGTAAGGTCCAACAGAAATTACAAGAATAAGTATAAGTGCACTAGAATCCACAGGTCATTGAACTCCAGTCCAAGTGACTGAACAGTCAACGAACACAAGGTCACGTAACGTGAAGGCCCCGGATTCGATCCCCAACGGTAGGGTCATCAGCGCACACTAATGAGGAATCTCACTCTCTGATGAAATAGCTGCCCAGTGTTTCGTGATGGCTGTGAATGCTTCTTTGATTGACGCTGGGTTCAAGACAAAATCTAACAACTGAAATTAATCTAAATCCCCACGAAAACCCAAGATGGCACATAGTTGACTGCCATCGACGCAGGAAACCTTGGCCTAAAGTATCTCATGTGTTTATTAACACTCGACATCAAAAGAGTCTGAGGCCCCCTCTTCTGCGATTCGAATTCACATATCAGACACAGTGTGCTGTGATCAATGGTTACAAGTAGAGGAGTTACTACTTCAACTGAGTTTGCATCTCTAGATGGATAGATACAAATTACTGACCAGCCCCGATAGATACAAAACCAAAGACAGATGTACATTCATATATGACGCAAGGATAACTTACTTTCTGATAATTGTTCCAAATGATTATGCGAAACATCTAATGTAATCAAGTGAGTTAACTGACCAATCCCAGGTTTAGCTGGTAGGGTATGAATTTTATTCTCGCGTAGACTGAGTACTTGAAGTTTCTAAGTTTTACAGAAACAATAAAAACAAAAAAATATGCGATGATGAATATATTTCAGTCAATAGCGGAGCAAAATAAATGACTGTCAACTGAACGAATGCATGTAAACGTTATGGAGAACTCAAATTCCAATGTGTACTTTACACAGTTCAAGGTAAAATCCTACTATAGTGTCCTTGAAAAACCGAGACTATTCAGATCACAAAATGTGGGATCTACTTCACATCATAGATGGTGATCAAGACGGTAAGTAGGAATACAGATCGGTATGTTATATACTACTGATCGAATGATATAAGTAGTTGGACACCGCTCAGTACATGAACTAGAAGTGCATCTTAGAAATTGATCTAGACAATTTTGCTTGGACGTCTTACATGAATTCAAAGGCTGTTGGATCTGTTTCCAGTGGCTGAGTGATCTGAAGCCTCTCTCTCTCTCTTAGTAACCACAGAGCCTTGGACTCGAACCCAGGTGGTGGTTGCGTGCTGCTATCCAGTACTCCGCCGTTATTCAACATAGTTCTTGAAATGATACCATATAGATGGAGGCTATGAAGAAAACACGTATAAATGTGTTAATCTTTGATTGAAGTTGACGATCAGATAGTTAACAGGCCAGAATGGATAAGCAACAAGGTACTCTGGTGATGACACCAACCTACTGACAACCTATCGCCCAGAAAATATGCACAGCGAAATGCAAATAGATTGAAGATATGCCACTGAGGTGATCACTGATCAAAATAAAACCCCTTCAGACAGGCTATAGTGTTGAATCCGATTGGGAAATGGTGAGTTGAGTGTCTGAAGGGGTGATATAGAGATCAAGTAGTGTGACGAGGAAAATGAAGCTTATGGGAAGTCGTGAAACCAGCTAAACAGACGACAGAGAACACAAAATGAAGTGGTGACGTCATGCTGAAACCTCATGTTCCATTGTAGTATTGATCAACTTAGAGAACAACCCCCCCCCCAACACCACCAGAGGAGCAATCACGCACCAAAGACCTTGAGACGCACAAGTAGAGTAAGTGTTAGTGAAACCAACCATGTAAATAAAAGTACAATCGTGACTATGTTTAGTTTACGGAGTAATCAGGCTTAGGTTTGAGTCAGACACTCAAATCTACTTTTTAAGCGCTATTGAACCTCTCGAGGGTCACTGTTCTGTAAGTTCGCCATAATACTGTTTCCTGATTAACACGAGTAGTTGGGAAAGAGTTATCAACACTGGACACCACGAGGAAATTAACCTCCACAGAACTGTGTAGCTTGAAAGATCCCTACATAGGAAATAGAATTCATAGATTAGTGTACAGAATGAGTGAGTATATTAACTTATCGCAAAACTAACTTACTATGGAGTTTTGTTTCAGTGCCCACCTTGGATAGGCAGACAGAGACCGGTTTGAATTTCCGCTTAAGAGAGCAGAAATTATAGTGGCGTTCATAAAAAAAAACATACAAACTCAATCAAAGACATGCTATTTAGGCTAAATAACTCTAATTGGATAAAATACCTTGCAATGACTGTAAACGAGGTCAAATGCATGGATGTGTCAGATTAGTAAACTGTGGTGTGGGGGAGATGGGTAGCCATACTATCAGAACATAAGAATTTAGCTAAGCGTATAATGATTAATCCACACGAAGATAAATAGTTTAGAGGAAATCTCAACAACTGTATTGAATGAGCAGATACGCAGTCATATAATGGGGTGGAGTAGAGCTACCTAAAAGGTAGTATAGGTAGATGGGGAGGGGAGAGACGTTGATCACCGAATCGTTCGATCATCGAATCTACACACTTAGGACGTCGTGGAATAATAGGAATGATGCAACGCCAATACAACGCCAATAATATGGAAAGTATTACTACCACAATAAAATCAAACAATAAGAAATAATAGACCTACATTTTGGAAATCATCAACAGTCTGCACCCACTAAAGGGATTCGAATCCAGGACCTTCTGGTTGTATACCATTCAGCCACTGAGATTCGACACCTCAATGACCGGTCCATGAATTCTAACTTTTACCAATTGGTGATTTTAGCGCGACCACCAAAAATTGTCATAGATGGGAAATCCATCCCCACTCCCGAGTGGATGAACCCTCACCGGTCAAAACTTCTCACTAGAACTCCAGGGAACTCCGTCCTATAGCGAGTCACTAGCGAGCATCAGATTAATTTTCAACAGTTGTCATATCAATCCGTGATCAAACTCAAAAAATAAATATAATCCTTACAAACCAACTATTGAAAATAGAACTATATACATATAAGCAAAGTTTGGTAGTTATTTGAATGAGTGCCTTGATATGATATGATGACGACTATGAGCTACAATAAATTATGCTTCATAAGTCATCCATATCACTATAAGATTTTATCAAATAAATTTATTCTATGATGAAATTTATCGCCTCATCCGATTTATTTTCGAGTAAACTTCAATCTCTCACTCTCACGTAGTGAACACCACTGTTTTTTCATTAATCTCTACTCCTTTGTGATAAAATGAGCGCGCGAATGAGGTGGCATGTGACGACTTTGAGATAATCAAAATCATATCATATCCAGGGTTTTTAAAGTGGATAAGCGCATTTGTACCTAAATGATACGATAAGAGCGCGTACACACCTACGCACCACAGACATACACAAATATATATGGAGAGAGATAGAGAGGTGAAAAATTCAAGCCAAATAATGAGAGTAGGAATACAGACACAACACAAATACACACACACACACTCAGATGCGGAAGTACAAATGCACATAATACTACTACTACCACTAAGCTGTGATTGGTTGACAGCCATAGTCTAAATATATTATCAAGTATGTACTATTTGGATCGATATTATATATATATATATATGCATATACACATCCAGGGTAATAGGCAAGAATACAATCAATGCGCAATAATACATTCAGCGCATAATATGTGCCAGATAATATTTTCTGAAAATATGATGAAAGCCATCCACAACAATAATAATAATTACTACTACCTCTGGTCGAGGTCTAGATTGCAAAAAATGTGAGATGGATACCGAAAAATCAAAATAGGATTGTAAAGACACAATGGATGTCTCTATCGGTGTGTGTGTGTGTTCGTGTGTATGAAACAGACAAAAATTTTCAACGGACAGACAACAAATAAAAAGACCAAAAAATTGAGGATTGGAGAAATACAATCAGAATGGTAGAGCATAAGCATATGTATGCCAACACACGTATCTTATTATTGTAGATGGACAGATAACTTATTATTATTATTATGAAACTTTTTTCAAGAAAATTTACATTAAATAAGAGATAGATAATTATGAAAATTCCACTCATGATTTTATTATTATTATTATTATTTTCTCCTTAATGTTTTGGTGTACACAAATGCACACAGCGAGTGAGTGTATGAGTGATTGAAATATCATCACATTCTGCCGAGGGGAAAAATCACAAGCAATGAAAACAATTTTTGTGCGTATTAGGATATTTCACAAATTAGATCACAAAAGTAGCGAAAACGCATCAAGTACTACAGGCACATAGGTTCACCTATAATATTAATAATAATACACAACGCAATACAATAATCACAGAAATGAAAGTAAAGACCATCTAAAAATGGGATATCCTGCTCAAACCATTTCATCAAACAAGTATTGATTACAGGATTCCACCATGAGCTGACGTCGGCTAGAGAACTATTGGAAAAATTGCAGGGAGTAATGGAGAGCTGTTTCGTCACTCCGGTTTGTGACTCTCCAGCAGTAAGCACCCACCGGGGTTCGAACCGAGGGCATTCTGACGGGCTCGTTGACCATTTATGACCAGCCCATGAATTCCAACTTCTGCAAATTCATGGCATAGCGCGATCGCTAGACAATGTCTTCGGTGAGCATTTGTCCTCACACCCAACTTGCTGCATCCCACTGGTCACAACTTCCACTAGAACCCCAGGTTAACTGCCTGCATACGGCCGGTCACTAATGAGCATCTCACTGATATTCAATTATTGGATGGATGGAGTTCCGGCAGATAACAATGGTTAGTAGTCGCGCTTAGTCACGAATTGGTAGAAGCTGGAATTCATGGGCTGGCCATTGAATCGGGTCCCAGTGGCTTAATGGTTTACGAGCTCGCCTTGTAACCAGAAGGTCCTGAGGTTCGACGCTAAAGAGTCCCAAACCGGAGTGACGAAACAACTGTCCATTACTTCCTGTAGGTTTTCCAATCGTTCTCTAACCGACGTGTATGTGTATCACAATTTGCCATTTAAAGGAAACGATGTGTTAGAAGTATTCAAACAAGGACTCAATAAAGGTATTAGAAGGACTTATTATACTAGGAAGCTTGTATCCCTCAACAACACTACCAAGTAGGTGCTCTCCAACTATCTTGTAAAAACCAGTAGCTTATAATTGGAAACTTTTTGTGCCTTTCAAAATTGCAGCGTGTTTTTGGAAGCAAATATATATACAGTCGTACGGAAAGGCGATTGTTTACTAACACATGATATACAGCACTTGCCAAAGGCATTGAAAATGGACTGAAGTCAAGGTATCAAAGGGTTCAATAACGAAGCATCTTGTAGACTACGGATATGATTTTAACGCTGTGAAGTCATTCACTGTTGTCAGCTGACAAGCAACAGCGGAGGCATGTGTAATTAGATTTTATAAACCCGGTTTTTCTGTACAGAAGGAAATGTTGGTCACACTGAATCTACCATGGGGTAATATATTTTACTTATTAACTGTTGTTATTATTATTACTAGTAGTATTTTATTCTACCTCTTTTTATTATTAATATTATTACTCGTGATTCATTTAAAACTATCCTTCATCAGTACCATTATCTTAACTCATTTTAACATCGTAACAATGATTATTATTACCACTATTCAGTCTACAATTCTATACATATTCAAGTTCTTTTTCTGAAAACTAATTGACATTATTTGATGAGGCAGATGACACTAACAGTATTAACCTCCAAGGCGTGTGTACTGCGTCCTGTTTGGGACTCATCAACAAGTGGATGTAGATGTACCGGAATTATATCCAGCGAATAAGTGATGGTTCCACCCCCCTCCTCCATGCTGAGATTCCAAAGTCAGAAGCCATTGTTTTAAACACCAAAGTGTATTATCCAACAGGGCACTTGAGCCAAGAGGGGCCACCGTTTTTGCAGAGGTATCCATCAACCGATGAGTCCCAAGTAGGACGGAATGTGCATGCTGCGTCGGTGGCACAGTGGTTAAGACTCTCGCCGACCATGCACATGGTCCGGGGTTCGAGCCCACGCCGACGCACACCTGATATCTATGGTCGGCCTGCGAAATTTGGGATACCGATATCCACGCTGAAAATTCCATACACGTACCAAAAATACAGTGTGGAATCAAGCTGTAATCAAAAATAAAAAAAATGCTGGAGGATTTCACTCGTAGTCACTTTCCATCGGATAACGTCATCCCAATTCAAAGGATATCGTCAAAACATCCGTACTAAGATTTGACATGTCAAAGGGAAACACAAAATTAAACCGAACAAATAAAAATAGGGAAAGGTGATTGCTTATCAGTACTTTTTCACACTACTCGCACACTACATTTCAGTGTCCCAACACGAAAGCTTGGAAGAAAAGACATTCCCTGACTACCAGTACTATATTATAAGCACTACTGCTGGTTAGTAAAAGCGACACATAACCTGCCAGAGGAAAAAAAGAACGCGACTCCCACAAGGCTTATCAAGACTTTTATATCTTGTTCAACAAGTATGTTGAGTATTTGTCATTCAACTATTACTATTATTATTTCTTTGAGTTCCGAGTGTCACATAGAACTTTAACACCACATTTCCATTGAATCCTGTTATCTGAAGTCCTATTTCACTGGCTTCAACCATTGCCCATAAGCTGTCATCTCCACGATCTCTTTTCCCTGTTACGATCGAAAGTCGAATTCGTTGTTCCCCAATTGGGGTTCCACTCGAGAGTCTATCTGGTAATGTGTGACATCACTCAACGGTCTCCTCAGTGGAGTATATATACTCCATCACATTTTTCCCTTCTCGTATTCCTTGAATGGGCAATATATTGTTGGTTGGTTGGTTCGTTTGTTGCTTGAAAAAGTTTCTTGTTGTGCTTTCAAGCGAGCCAACTAATTGGTCTCTTCAATATAGAACGAAGGCAGCTTTAGATAAAAATCTGAAGTAACCTGTTGGAAATGCTTTTAGTGTCGCAAAATGTATTTAGTGTATTCATGCATTTATTTTATCTTGTGTAAGGAAACGTTAAAATGGGTAGGGCAGGGCTCGAACCCGAAACCACAGACAGAAAAATAAATACGCATAGGCTATAAAGCCGGTATAAAATGATAATATAATACAGTCTTGAAAAAAAGAACATACACATCCACATAAACTTACAGTTAAATATTGAATTTCTTCATCTACAACACGTATACGATTAAAGCGTAGAAATAAATGTGTTAAATTGTATAGCTTGTAAACAACTCGAGGAATTTCGCATAACTTATTATGTCTAATATCTAGGACACGTAATTGTTTACATTGTGCCAATGTTTCGGGTAAATCACTCAATGAATTCTCTTGTACCATTAATATTTCCAAGGTGTACAGTGTACCAATTTCATCTAATTTATGAATAATATAAAACAAAAAAAAATCAATAAATAAATCAATGAAATAGATTATGTAATCATATACATCATATTCTCGCATTACTTATTTATCTATCTGTTCATTAACAAAGTGGAACTGTGGATTGTTGGTTTAAGTAGATGGTCATCTTCCCACCATTGAATTCTAAATTCGACCCCTGTGCTTTGCCTATAGACAGCCAATTTTTCTCTTATTCCTCAGCATCATAAGGCTCGAAGCTTCAGATTTACAGTTTCAGCAGGAGTAACGTTTTACATGGGGCAGGGTCACTAACCTCCTACCAGACCTTCCCCTCTTTAGGGGGCTTACTACCAGCTAAGCGTGGTGAAGGAGTACATCGGGGGGGGGAGTCAAACCTTAGACCACATGCATGGTTGGCAAGTATTATTTTATTTTACTAAAGCTTGATTCCATACAATATATTGGTACAACTATGGAATTGTCAGCATGTGATATCAGTAGCTCAAATTTAGCAGGCCGACCACTGATATGAAGTGTGCGTCGGCCAAGGATGGAGCCCAGACCATGTGCATGGCCGGTGAGCATCCGAACCCAAGGGCCACTGACGCACACAGTATTCCTATTAGTGGGCCAATAAGATACAGGGAGGCAAGCAACTGCATGAAACTGGAAGCGATTATAGACTAACATTTATTCTCTAACAAAAAGAACAATAAAAATCAGTGCTTTACAAGAGATTTAAACCTTAGTTTTAGAGTTTTGTTTTTATACCAGTCAGTTTACAATCACATTCATTCGGTCAGTCAGTTAGTCACATAACAGACTCCAGTGGTTTTAACAAGTCCAACTACGCTGAAAAATCATGAGATTTTCTTTTTTTAAAGGAATTAGAAAGAAAAATATTGTATTTTGTAAAACAAACCTCCCTCCCCCACGACTGCCTTAGATTCCCCCACCGACAATCCAGTATCTGTTTCACTTCAACATATATAACATGGATAATGCTAGTAGGTGGAATGAGAATCTGGTTTGTGGGATGGGATTTGAAACCCAAAGGCCTCTGAATTACCAGAGTTTAGTAGTCCGCCTACCAACAATGGAACTACGAGGTTCAACTATGCTAACGAAGTCATCGTCATTACCTCACTGCAATTACCACTAGGGGCGATGACTACAAAAGTATCAAAACCTACAACATCAAAAAGAAAGTGTCTCAAGTCAAGACTACTTTTCAGGTAGTCTCTATATCGATTCAACACATACATACATATATCGTTCTATCTTTCAATCTCGTGTGAGTATAGAAATAAATACTTAGACAGGGATAGATGCGAAATGACTGATCAAAACTACAACGTTATACTCGTCACCATCATAAATCCATTATGATAAATGTTATTTCAAGTTTGACCACGTATGTGATATCGGTTAGAGAACCAAGGAAGGTGTACCGAACAACTGCTTCGCCCTGGCTAGAGACTGACTCCTTCTCTCCTTCAGTGGTGCACACCTACAACCCCACCACCAGGGATTGAACTCGGAACTTTCAAGTTACAAAACAAAACTCGTTAACCATACAGACACTTCCAACAGAACTCAATAACCCATGGATTCAAAGTACTTTATTAATTCATCATATAGCACTACTGTGCCAATCAATCAATGCCTTTCGACAAGTGTTCACTACATCCCTCAATATTTTGGACCCCAATGGTCAAGATTTCTCAGTACAACAGCTTCAGAATATCCATCAGGTAGGCAGGCGTCAATAAGCTGAAGATTACAGGTGAGTACTGATGTACAGTCACTCTCAAAATATCGGTTCGTGACGAAATCCACATTGAGATAGCAGATTCACGAAGAGAAAAGTTTTCTTTTAAGAAAAGAAACTGCCTTTGCTGGCCAGCTTCGAAAAATAAAACAACAATCAATATTCCCAATCAAAATAATGCTAATCTTTAACAATACTCAAAAGAGTTCAAGTTATGATAGTTTTTTTTTGTTACAAAAATTAAACTCTGATCACCAGGTTGATCACTTGCAGAAGTCAATGATCATAGGTTACCGTGGAATGGAGACACACTGATATGTTTATTCCGTTATAATTAAGCTAATAACACCTAATATACATACATGATATCCAGTTATCTATACTGAACTTACTATTGTAGATTATTATTATTATTATTATTATTATTATTATTATTACTAAGTAATCAGTTCCAGTGTCTGTTCAATTAATGTTTGACCTAGTTTCAGACAACTATGTTAGGCATCATCGCTATCTCATCCTCATTCTTTCTTTTTATACGATATCTTGAGTCAAGAGACAAAAATATTTACTAGATGTCTGTTTTTTAGGATAAATTTTCTATTTCTAATTAATGAATTCTGTTAGACTCGAAATGTCCGAACTCTATCTCACTGACTACTGTGGTACAAACATTTTAACAATGTCTAGAGTTGCTGGTGATAGTAACTAGCAGTGCAATACAGGGGAAAACGCATTTCATCCTATTCGCGACTCATCAGCTAGTGGACATACTTACCCCCCGCCTCTAGCGAGTGATGATGTCCCCTAGATGGCGACGAAATATGGATCCTAGATTCCACTGCTAGTCACATTATATTCTTAAACATCGTCGAAGCATCTGTACTATGAGCCGACATGTCAACAAAAACCGAGCATTTCCGGTTCAATCGAATCAACCAATCAACGGGCGATACAAATTTAAGCTAGAAGCAAATAATAACTGACACCTAATGTACAAGGGGTGGGTGGCTCTCGTGGCCTAGTGAATAATCCTATGACGTTTGAAACGATGGGTGCAGGGTTCGTGGCTCACTGGGAAAATCCCTACATACTGTGAATGAAGGTATATCCATTCATTGAGCTAACGAGCTTCAAATAGGAAGTAATGCAACCCCCTAAATTCTTATCCTGGTCATCACTATTACACTAAGGATAATTTAAAAATGCCAACGGTTGTCACACTGTACACTAACGACATACACTATGGGATAAAGGACCAAAGAAAGTATGAGCACTAAGATAGATTCTAGAAGAGTTAGGTGGTTATTCTCTTTCTCTCTCTCTCTCTCTATGTCTCTCAATGTGAAGATCAACTTCTATTTCACTGAGGGAGAGGTATTTAGTTGGAGTGAACAGTATCAAACTATACATATCAGTTATAAGTACAGGCTTCATAAGGATATTTCTTTGCACATAATACTGACTACATTTACATTAATTTGATTTATAAAATACTAGTTTGGTACATTACGAGCACCAGCTAAGAGACACGCCACACAAAATCTCTCAATTTGTACGAGAGCTGGGATACTGTTCAGACACCCAGATCGAAGTAGTTGGTTATGTTAAGATATCCCCCTTCCCGAACCTTTGACTTGAAATTTTATCAACAAGGCATTGGTGAAGCGTTTGGCACTACGCTACCCATTGTTGACGGTGACCAGAACAGGTTCATAAGCCATTTGATTCTTTCGGATTGTGGAGCTCATGTACACTATAGGTTCGCAGTTAGGGTTTTGTAGCTCGCCTAAGTAGACTGGTATGTCTACCAGTCCAGTTGTAAGTGCCAGACGTTCGCGTCCGTCCTTTCGCTTTTGTAAGAAACAACCCTGCCACATAAAGGCGGTAAAAAGGACTTAAGTAGCAGGGGTTACGAGCACGGGTCTACATGGGAACATTTCGAGAGGAGGACCTAAGTCTACCCACCACCCTCAGAGGTACCAGGTAGTTTATGGAGAGAAACCATTTATCACCTCAATCAGAGTGACTTCCAAAAGGCATTTCAATAATACAATGTTTTGGAGTGCGCAACCCAAGAAAAAAACTGTTTTCAATTAGATTTATCAACATTTGTAATTTATGCACATATCTGGTGCCATATGTGGTATATAACAGCTAACGACACTGGGAGAGTTTTCATATCTTCTAGATAGATGGACTGTAGAAAAAAGCTTTGAACCCAAGACCGTTATCGTCTCCCGTTACGCTTGTACGTCAAAAACACATCCACCCTGATTCATTAAAGAAACATTAAGCAAACAACCAAAATCAAAGAAATGGACATTAACTGACGACCATATATGTGTGTGGCGAATACTTTTTAAGTGTTAATTTGTGAGTGAATTTCATCGGTTTCAAGTTAGATCATAGACTGACTTCAGTTAAATAATCCTTGAAAGCCAAAGAGTCTTGGAATCAATCCTCGGTATAGTCAGTCATACATGTGTACTGCTGAAGAATCCAAAACCAGGAAGAAACACCAATGTAGTAATCCCTGCTGGTTTTCAGTGGTTCTCTAACTCATTTGCGTGTGTGTGTGTGTCTGTGAGTTCATGATCAAACTTGAAATCAACCAAACCCATGTAAACCAGAAATTGAAAAGTAATCTACAGGTCACTAGTGACTAATCTACATAATGAAGGAAGTTGCCAGGAATTCTGTGTCAGATGTCATGACCAGAGAGGGGTCTACCAAGTTGACTAAGAGGAAAAATACTCCCGATGATAGTGATTTGGCGGTATCAGTAGAAGTTATGATTTAAGGGTCATCTATTGGATTCTACTCCAGTGGATAAATAGTCAACGAGGTCACTTCCCAACCTGACGGTTTTCGACCCGATCCCTAGCAACAAGGCCATCGCATGCGCATACTGATGAAGAGCTCTAGATTAGGACGAAAGGGCTGTCAATCAAACTAACACTTATAAACACCAACTGTGAATAAAGCTATTCATCAGTTAAAGCGAAAACATCCATTCTCACAAGCGGTCATCGGGGGAGGGGGATATAATATTTCATCATAGTTTATAACAATGTACACATACGATGAAGCTATAGTTGGAAATATGATTGAGGAGATTTGTGAATCTTAGACGAAAAGAAGACAATACTAAAAAAGGCTACATAATTTCTAGAAGACGAGATTTCGACTGACTGTTTCTTTGAGATCAGCTGCTGAGTGGATAGGGCATTACTTTTAGCAACTATAGACCCCCTAACACTGCATTGTAGCGAATGATAATACACAGCTAAAGGGACATTGAAATCGGGGAATACGGGGGGGGGGAGGGTTGTAATCCACAGCTTTTTAGTGAATACAACATAGTTATGAATTTTATATAATCAACAGAAATGATATTCATATGTTGTTTCTCGTTATTTTTTGATTCCCCTCGGAGTGCAGAATAAGGTATTAAGCCTAAGCTTTCAAGTTTCATTAGCGGAAGAGTTGATTTTACAGGGTGGGGTAGCAAGCTAGTCTCAAGCCAAACCCCTCCCTCATTCTACAAGGCTTAATAGCGGCTGTTAAATTAGGCAAAGCTTCGTAGAAGTGAGTCAGCGGGGAATCAAACCCTGGAGTAACACTTCCATAATTAGCGAGCATTCTACTATTGAACTATGGTAACTTATCATATGAAGTTAGTTAACAAGCGCATACTTTATGTCATTATGATTGTTGTTCTGTTCTATTAACGCATAAAACTAACCGACTAGCACACACACACACACGCACACAGAGATAAACACAAATAAACATTACACAAGAACTCACTTGGTAAATTCACTAATTTATTACAATAAAGATAAAGTTCTTTTAAATGATGTCCAACATCTCGTATTGATGATGGTAGAAAGTGTAATTGTCCTTTGGATAAATCCAGGCGTGTAGTATTCTCTTCACGGCACCGATTTATCTCTTTGATAGCATCCTGTAATCATTAAATATTATTGTGTATTATATACATAAACATATCATTGGTAATGGTATATTGACATTTATACTTTTGTGTGCAAAGCCGAGTGCACACATAAATGAAAAAATACAGAGAAAGAACGAATAAAAATTATCAACATATATCGTGAATTGGAAGAAGTTGGAATTCATCGACAAATGGATCGGATCCAAGTGACTGAATGGTCTACAAGCTCATCGGGTAACCACAAGGCGCTAGGTTCGAACCCCGGCGGGTACTTATCACTGAAGAGTCCCAAACTAGGACGAAACAGTTGTCCAGTAGCACAGCCTAGTTTCTCAGTGGTTCTCTAACTGATGTCAGGTAGTAACCAATAAAATCCCTGCAAACTAACGCTTTAAAATGTAGAATTATGTTCTTTTTATCACAAGTCAACTTTACACAAGGACTGTCTTCCTAGAACTACTATTCAGTCATTGGCTTACTTTTGACAAACTTCTCTTTCATGTACCAGAGTTAATAGGCCATTAATACTTATTGTGCGTGTGTATGCGTGAGGGATGATGTTACTACCTTACCCAGTTGACCTAGCTGAAAGGAAGTGGATTAGAACTCAAAACCCCTTGACTGATTGACCAACTGTAAATCCAGTGATTAAGCCAATAATAAGATTACATTTCCATAACTACTGAAAGATGCAGTGATAAAGATAACAAGTTAGTTAACAATATTATTACTCTCATTTGGTTCTGAGTGGAACATAGAACTTCAACAGAATATTTCTACTTCACTCTGTATATTCTCTCCGGCAATCCTCATTAACTGCCTTCACGATAGCCCCATAAGCCCTAATATCCTCCTTACGCGACCTCACACACGTCGCCTTCGGACCACTACCCAACTTGTTGTTTGCTATTAGGCTTCCACTTGACTGATAGCCTACTGGCGTGGTGTCACTCAACGGTCTCCTCGGTGTATGTCTGATTCATCCTTATTTTTTTCCGGTATATTTATTAGGCTGGTGATAGATCACTGGTTGATTCGTTGCCTAACAGAGTTCGATTTTGCTAATCCTTTTACACCTGATAGCCACCTGATCTTCAGTAGGCAGTGAAGTAGGCAGTTGTTGGAAATGCTTTTGCTGACGTGCACGTCAAGTCTCTCAGCTATATATATATATCAGCACTTAATAATTGTGTTGAAAATCCGATTCTTGTGTGTAGTTGTAAAGATGTGAATTCCCAAACTACGAATAACTAAGTATGGAATATGTCCTCCTTGTTCTTTTTCTCTTCAGGTGTGATAAAGATTACAATATTGGAAATTTTCTCTAGTTTTTCAATGACACAAAACATCCTTCAGACAGGGATGCTTATCATCAAAGGAAGGTTAATTGATGAACCGATACAAATTTGAGCATAATTTCAGGATTTTCCACGAACTAACTTCAGTTAGACAACTAATGAAAACCAGCTTGAGGTACTGGATAGCTGTTTCGTCCTTGTTCAGAACAATTCATCAGCATACACCCATGATCCCACCGATGGGGAGTGAAACCATGACTGCCAATTACTAGTCACTGGATATAGGGGAAAACTGTCTGAAGTTCTAGTGAGAAGTAGTGACCAGTGGGAGTTCGCCAAGTTGAGTGCGAGCGAATATACTCGTGGATGACATCGGCTTATGGTTGCGCTATGCATAAAGAATTCACACAGAAAATAGAATTCATAGGTTGACCATTGGATTCTGTCCTAGTTGCTCAATGATTAACAAGTTCGCCTCGTAGCCTGAAGATTTTGACTTCGATCCTTAGTGGGGTCATGGGTGCTTCCTGCCACATTAGGATGAAGCAGCTATGCAGTACTCCTTAGATGTCAATGGTTCTCTAACTGAAATTCGGTTTGGGATGAATCTTGAGATCGATCAAAGCCGCTTAAAAACTAACGCAAAAAGAAAATAATTACATCTAGAATAATGCGAATTCAAGGGATCTAGAAGATCATGAAGGGTAGATGCATATGTGCCATTGACAACAGTTTAAAGGTGCATTACGGGCAGTCTCGATGACACCATTCAACCAGTCTACACCTCCTTATGTAACTGGCTCAAACTGACAATCAAATACATCATGAGTTGATATCATATTTTCATTTGACCACCTGTAGCTCTTTTCCGACCTAATTCTATTTCAACTAACATTGCTCTCTGAGTAAGGCGGTGCTTTCGAATGCATAACACGTGTACGAATCATCTCAATCGATAGAATACAGACACCTTTGGGTTGAAAACAGATGATAATCTATTCAAATCATTGATTTTCATTGGCCACATCTCACACAGGGATACACAAAAGGATAGAGTGAACTGCTGCTGTGCGCTATAAATATCCTTCGATCGACAGCTGAATGTCATGTCGCATCTATACGCGTCAAAGATAACAGATACCATATGAAACTTAACAGAAAAGAAAAAGAGAAGACTTACAGAATCTGTTTTCTTTGTTTTTCTAAGATGTGGTCCACATTGATAAGCTTTTTGATCACCAGGACGTTGAACTGTAACTTTCGCCTTTTTTGGATCAAATGGTGAGGAGGAACCGACTAGGGAACTTTTCTAAAATATTATAAATGAATAAATCGACCAAATAAGTATAAAGTATTCCTCGAAGAGATTAGTTATATAATTAATTTGAGAAAATCAACTAAAAAAAGCAATAAAAGAATTTCTTAAAAATCTGTAACCTTTGTTATATACTGAATTCTTTGATTGGTCATTAGGTAGCACAACTAATGTCATACGATATTTAAGTGTTGGTTTGTAGGGATTTGATTGGTTGACTACAGGATTTCATCATGAGCTGACATTGATTAAAGAACCATTGGAAAACCTGCAGGGAGTACTGGACAGCTGTTTCATCCTAGTTTGGGACTCTTCATCGGTAAGCACTCCCAGCTTTAGTATTTCTCACCATATCGTACCACTTAACGCGGAAGATCGAACATGAACATTTTTGGTTAGAGACAACCAACCTTTACACGTATCTTCCAATTTTAGTGTCCATGCCTTGCAGTTATAAAAGAGGACAGACAGAAATAATGCGCAGTACATACATCCTTTGACTGACAACCGGATATCATATGTACACCAGAGATGAGGTGATATTTTGGCGAAAACCACACAAGACTTTTGCACCCATGCTGAAATATCATCGACAATCAGTCCAATAGAGTTGATGCAACCTCCCAAATCAGTAAAGTAGTCAACATACTCTACCAGTTCACTTCCTACTCAAAAGTTGACTTGTAGAGTTTAATTGTATGAAGGATTTCATGATGAGGTGACATCAGTTAGAGAACCCCACAGCTCATGATGAAATCCTCCATCCAATCAAAAACAAAATCCCTACAAAACCAATACTTGAGAGAGTTTAGTTAGCCCTAATTTCTGGAATAGTATGACGCCAGTGGTCACTACTGAGTGATCAGTTATCACTACTATCATTTTATAAAATACACATATTAAACCATGGGTGAATGAAGCAAAATTAAGACTAGTTTAGCATTGTATTTTGTGTTGTTTATCATCCTAATTAGAGTATCTTTCGAATCGTATATTTGTCAATATGTCTAATGATTGACAGCATAACATTATTGTCGAATTGAATTTTTGATTTTCCCGTCGATTGATTGGACCGAAGTGCTCGGTCTCAGGTTGACATGTCGGCTTCTTGTGCACTTCGGTCCAATCAATCGACGGGAAAATCAAAAATTCAATTCAATAATTAATATGACCCAGGGCCAGGTTTGCTTAAGGGGTCGGGAAAGCATCCAAGAAACGTCCACCATTAACATTATTGTCGTTTATGAACGTGAAGATATTGAAACATTCACCATTACTGAATATTTTGTCTACATATGCAAAGGTATTCCCAACGTTACCGTAGAAAGAAGCTAGTGAGTTGGGCTAAAAAATCTTGGGTGTTGAACAAGCTGAGAGTGAATGTACTATTGTCCTATGAAAGTTCGATGAAACACACCCACATACTCCTTCAAAGTTTTTCATGCCCATCGTCATTGTGACTTCATCAAGAATTTGATTACCGATGTACTTAGTCAGGCTAATTGTGTTGCTCTGTAATAACTCGTCTTTTGACCTTAATTGGTTAAGTCATTTTTTATTAAATATAAATGTTGACCTGTTTTCTCTCTTACTTTGTTACATCGTCATTTATCAAACATCAGTCTTCATGTACCTGATATCTAACTGTATGAGTTAAACTCACAATATTTTTTCGCATTTGTCAATTAACAATGACTTTACGAAATCGTATGGTTTATGTACCCCAATATTTTGTGGTTACTCTTACTCCACAACTTTTTGTGTTTTATTCAAGAAAAATCGAAAAAATTAGAGCAGTAATTTTATATTTTACTAACTTAACATTTTTTTTCGCATCAATCTTATCAATTTTACACTTCTTCCTGAGATTTCAACATTTTATCGTAGCGGTAGAAGACGAGAGATTTGATAAAAAGTGTGTTTATTTGCAGTTTGGTATTGCCAAATTATGTACAGCTTATCTTCAAGTCACCATTTGCACAGATCCTCCGTGTTGTGCCTGCTACTTCTGGCCTTCCTTCATATTGTGTTTCTTTGTGATCTGTTCACACCTCTTATGTATCGCCAAAACGCTGTATCCTTTGCCTCCTCTGACATCAAATCTATCTCATTGCCATTTGATGTTTTTTATGCCGGTGAACGTCTCTTTATATACTACTGATAAATCGTATCAGTAGCACACGCTATACAATCACTTTGTTATTAACTGTGTAACCCATTTTTTTGTAATGTAATCCAACTTAGTCTTTATTAGCCATTAATCTACTGGTGAAAACTATCTTGGCATTACTCACACTCTGCCTCAGTAGTAGTTGCCTTTTAATTGGATTACGATTCAAAACCATCAAGATTCTCATGGTATAAATCCAAAAAATGTGCTTTTCAAGGAACCCAGTTAAGCAGCCTACACCGCCTTATGTCACACATCTAGTTAGTCTAGTAAGTTGGCACTCACCATTCAGTCAGTTAAGTTTATCTTCTGAGGAGATTCGAACCCACGCCATCTAGTGCATCAGACAGAGACGTGACCACTAAACACCAAACAAAGGACTAGACACATTACACTAGTTAATAACTAGTGTCCAATGAAAACTAATTTTACTATATTTGGTGGATACGAAGGAAGAAATCCTAAATGTGATCAACCCTACTGAAGTCCGGGAAGGCAACAGGACTGGACGGCATTCCTTCCAAAGCACTGAAGACGGTCCCAGAGATTACGGTAGATGTTCCCACTCCACTACTGC
This sequence comes from Trichobilharzia regenti, assembly GCA_944472135.2. Classification (NCBI taxonomy): domain Eukaryota; kingdom Metazoa; phylum Platyhelminthes; class Trematoda; order Strigeidida; family Schistosomatidae; genus Trichobilharzia; species Trichobilharzia regenti. The sequence goes on along the minus strand of OX235264.1, from coordinate 26,572,240 downwards.
AAAAAGTTTTGAAAGAAGGAAAGGTGCCTACTGATTGGTAGAAGGGATACCTCATCAAACTGCCAAAGGGCGACTTAGGCCTCAGTCTGCAAGAATTGGCATGGAATAATACTCTTGTCCATGCCAAGTAAAACACTAAGTCGTATCATCCTGGAGAGAATAATGAATGGACTGGGTACAGAACTTCGCCAACCGGAACAAACTGGATTCAGGGAAGACAAATCATGTGCTGGTCATCATCATCGAGCAAAGCATAGAATGGCAGTCAAATATCTACCTCGACTTCATCGATTTCGAAAAGGCCTTCGAGAACATAGATAGAGAAATAATTTGGAAACTACTTCAACACCACGACGTACCTCAAGTCTTTGTCAAACTCATTCAACAGCTGGCTATATGACAATGCCACGTGTGTCAAATATTTTAATATATCATGCTTTGACTATTCGTCAACAGCAAGTCCATGAATTCTATTCGCTTTCTTTTCTGATTTCAACCTCCTCGTCAACGTGAGGTGACAGCAGAAGCATCGAAATGCACTGAGCTCTCAATTCACATAACTAAGCAGTCGTCGTGCACATAAGAACAGAGCATATGCGTACACAGTATGCGGACAGTGTGATTCCATCATAGAGCAAAATTCATTTGACGACACAAGCACACAGTGATTAATACTGTATCGCTGTTTGATTATATCACATAGAAAATCTTCTGTGATGGGATGGTCATGATACAAGCTTGATTGTCAGAAATGCTCTCTAGTCAGAACTGATTTACATCAATTGACCAATTTTGTCGTTCACTCTCCTGCTCACAATCGATGCACCGACTGACTCCCCGACTGACTTACATTCACCCCGTTCCATAAATATCATTATCATGAAGGCCTACATGTACACAATTCACACAGCATCACATACACAAATACGCTGAAAACAAATACGCCATTTCACTAGAATGATCAAGATACAAGTAAATTTCCATGATGACTTCTAAGCATTATCCGTCCTTTGAATCTCTCCGAGGATACCACCTGAGCAATTTGAAAAGCATTCAACAATCACCTGACTACGAATTTAAATACAAATACATATATATATATATGTATCTTGTCTTGTTCACTAGTGCCTGCAGTCGTCATTCACTTAACACTCTACTCATTCATTCAGCAAACTGATCATCATAACACTCACGCACTCATACACACGCGCCAACTCACTGAATCACATCCTGCGAAATGAAAGATTATCTAAGCATCATCGAATCAAAGTGTATTGAGATGTTGACTGACATGGACCCGAGTCATGTTTTACGATTGAAAGTCCTCTCAACTAATAAGACTTCGACTAAAACTCTAACCGTCTACACATCACGTTTGTGGTGTGTATAACAGTATGGTTGTACAGTTAGTTTATCGCTAGAGGTTTAAAATGGAAACATTGCACATAACATTTGCCTGAACTGATTCGTTGTAAAATTACAATAACCTGGAGTGCAAAACTATGATACAGCTTGCTTGTTGCTTATCGCTTCGTCTTCGCGCTGGTCCGTACTGTCCACTAGCATCCCTACTCCATGTGTTATATCCTTTGTATTTTGCATTAGCCTAATCTCTACAGACTTTGTTATTTCCAAGTAGTGGTTTTGTAGAGATTTTGTTTGATTTGTTGGTGGATTTCATCATGAGCTGACATCAGTTAGAGAACCATTGGAAGACCAACCAGGGAGTACTTGACAGCCGTTTCGTCAGCCTGGTTTGAGACTCTTTGCAGTACACACTCACCGGAATTTGTTATGCTCAGTCTAAATTGCCTAAGCAATTACAGTTACTGAATGCTGTTATCCATGAAGGACCGTCAACGAAAATGAACATGACAGTAAGCCTCCTAGAAAATCAACATTAAAAATCAATTATTATATAAAGCATAGACAGACTACCTTGATCCCGCGTCGGCTCTTCTTTCTCAAACACAAGAGGAAGTAAACTTACTTATTTATGCTGGTCATTATACTGGTTTTCATCTCATTACACCCTTCACCAGTAAAGAAACCTTCAAATATTTGGTGCCACTTTGGTTAGATCTCTTCAATGGCATTGATTTTGTTATACTGCATACATTTCTTCCGCCTGCGTAAAGTAACATTGTAGGAATTAATATATTACCTTTCGTTATGTAAATCTTGTATAAGTGAACAATTGTAAATATGCTCACTCCTGGTGAGTGTCACTTATCATATTGACGACGCCTGTAAATTGGCGTTCCTCATGTACAAAAATTGAAAATATATCATTATTAGTAATATCATGAGCCTAACTGTTATAGCCCTATGAATATATCTCTTCCGTCTCGGCGCATTGTGACATCCAGAAATTAGAGGGATACTGTCTTCCATAGATTTATGCTTACTTTGTAAGTGACTACGAATAGCAAATCGGTTGTGGTGTTGTGTCGATAGGATAAATACCTGTAAACGCATTCGTGTTGACGTGGATACATTCACCTTATTTGACTAGAAGACAATCATCTTACCAAGAAGGTCCTCTGGATGTTCACTTCTACTTTATAATTCAAGACGACGTTAAGTCGCTCACTTAGGCAGCAGCTATAAAAGATTAACTTCAGTGGAAACTATTTTAGGATAGATAGCTACGTGGCTTTAGATAATGCATCGCAGCGTAGGCATGAAAATATTTGAGTTATCGATCACAAATACACTGGATATTTATTAATATCAGCCGCACGTTAGAAGGAAGTGAAAATTGTTCCTCAGCTCATTACCAAATGAACAAGCTGTAATCTGATGGTGCTGCTATAAATTAAGAGATTAATGTAGCATGTATTGACGCTAATTTGTTACGCTTGTTCGTACGACATCAAGTAACAGCCGTTCGATGAATTCTAGTACCTTTCAGATATGCAACTGGCTGAGTAATGTGACCCTGGGTATCTAGCAGTATGCAATCATTATTCAATTTGTTAAATTCAACTTAGGTTTACAATGTGCTACTGCATAGAAACAGAAGCAACGAATCACTACGAATGGCTCAAGTAACACTCACAATACTGATGCAAATCTCCATCCACCTAAAGAAGCTTGACATGCATTGATCCAACTTCACGCGTTACAATAGCCCATGGTTAAGCGACGTTCAGCGACGGTTTTAAGTAGTTCAGAAGAAGTGGCAATCACGAGTATGTAGAGTAAAGATTTTATTCAGTGACGGAGGAGAATTCTAATGGAGGGGATTAGCGTTAGTTCGGCCGATTGACACTTTCTCTGATTCCATATTTGTCAACCTCCATATATCTAAAACAATGGAGCATATGTAAGGACTAGCACAATGTGAAGTTATGCAGGATAATTCTGCACTGTGGTATACAAAGTAGAAACATTGATTCCATCAATACTTAGTCGATTTCCCATGAATAACCGTCTACTGCTGATGTTATTATTGACGACATGGGCATAAACAGTCCTCAGATGTTCTTCAGTATTTGAGGATTATGCACAAATTTCAAGGCCAACTCTGGAACATCCATACAGTTAAGGCGTTGTTCTCTCATCGAAATTACTTGCAATCCATCTAAGTGGAAGGCAGATTAATTTCACACTGAACACGTTCACTTTAACGAAAGTTTTGCAAATGTGTAGCTGAGAAAGAATACAAAATCATATTAATGTCTCGTGAACATGGTTTTGTGAATCCTGCAGATATCACATCCACATATTCAAGAAACCAAAGCCATCAAACATTAGGTGCACATGTTTCAACTGCAAAAAGATACACACAACGGTAATAGCGAAGAAAAAATACCTGAAATGTCGTCAATACGCAGACGTATTGCGCCAATGAGGATAACAATGTCACATCATCCAGTCCAGACGTTCAAACTTGATACCACATATGTACGCTATGTGAAAATGGAAGTTTCAAGACAAAGTTTTCTCCACTATTGGGGACGAAAATCCCTGGAGAATGAGAGTTTTCTCCAGTATGTACAAAAAGATCGAAAAATGCGTCTATGGAACCATTGATTATCAACACTGTAACTTTCTATCTCATTTATCTCTCCACACTCCGCTTCTTCTTTTTTTTACACAAACTGACTTTACAAGCCTTTTTCAGTCTCTGACTTTTCCTACCTTATCTGTTATCCTCAGTTTACGTTATGAATTTCACATTTGTTATTGTATTCACAGAATCCTAATCTTTTCAATTTAGAATTCAGTTTAGAATCTCTGATCTCGGTTATGTCCTTCTCGAGTTCACAATCAACTCGTTGTTTCCTGTTTGGTTCCACTCGAGCATTATTGGTATGGTGCTCGATGTCATTCGACGGTCTCCTTCGCGTGTGCTTTCCCTACTCACCATCTACATATAATTTGATTGAATGATACCTGGTTGATAATTTCTTGTCGCTGATTATCTCTGGCCGTCAGTTTGACCCTAAATATGGAACGAATTCAGTGACTGTTGGTTTTCCGTAACGCACCAAGTTTAACAACATCTGACTCATTAAATTCCTGAAGAAGCTGTGAGTCACACACAGAACCATTTCAGAAATAAAGGTCTCGCTTACTTAGAATGTTTAGCTGCTCCTTAACTATAATTAACACTAATCACTCGACTCCAGTAAGTGAGATTTGCCTATTTGCTAAATACTGACGCGACGGTCAGTCCTTGATCATTATTCTATGAAAGTTGTAAAATTCAAGTTCTTTCCTAAGTACATGATGCAATGTGCTACTCAATTATTCATAAGGACAGTTGGATAGCACTCAAATCAAGCAGAACTAGTGGTTAATAGCCAGCCAGATGAAACTTCAAATGCTCCAAGACTTGAAGAAACGTGCAATCTTTGGTTCGATATATGTAAAATAGGAATTCAATGCATAGTCAAATGGTTCCCATCAAGGAAATGAAAATATCACAGACTACTACACACTGCCGGAGCTCTGTAGCAATTTTGTTTACAGGGTGGGTTGCTAGCCTCACGCCTGAGAAAGGAATGGTTACATTAAGATAATGTTTAGAGAGAAGCGACGATTTAGGTTGCTCCCCTTAAAATCGGATAACAAGAGATAAACAATCAGAACAACAACAGCCAAAGGAAAACGATTCACAGCAAAAAGGGTAAAAAGCGACAACAACGATACAATAGAACAACATGCAATATAGTTCAGCACAGTTAACTAAAATGATACCAAAACCACAGACTCACGGCCTTGGAACAACTTGAACATATAGATCCAACAATATAAACAATTTTAGACATGAGTTTATGTTAAAAATTTCACAATTCCAAACAGTTAGTTATGGGTATTGTCTGTCAATAAGATTATATCCACAGTTTTAGTGTTTGAAAGGTAAATAATTGTAATAATTCCCACAAACTCTTGGCATGAAATTCTACAGAAACGAGAGTTTCTATGAAAGTAGGGAATGAGTAGGATGAGAAGCAGAACTCAATGTAGACTGCACTGAACAAAGAAGCGAAGTGTGCTAGGAAGTTCAAAGCTGAACTGAAGCACAAGAGACAGACTTCAAATGAAATAGACTTCACAATATCATATCAGATATCCGGATTTCCGGTGACTATGCATTACAATTAAATCCAGACGAAAAACCATGATCGAAAAATCTGTAACTTGGTGTTCAATGAAAGACAAACTTGAATACTTACAGGTGTAAACTAACAAACTGGTGGAAGAAGAAGCAGGCAGTGAAGACTAGACCTCAGCTGAACACACAGAAAATGGTGGTGATGACGATGATCAGCTAAATTCAACAACTGTCACCAATCACTATGAGCGGAATAAAATGGAAAGTGGTTACTTCATCCACTTCTCTCCGAATTGTCGTTTCAACTAAAAGATTCACAGATGACGATGTCAAAACCACAATCGGATAAGCCCTATAGAACTTCACGACTCTGAAATCAGTTCGGAAATCTTCTGCACTCCACAGAATGAAGAAGAGAATTTGGATTTTCAGCACAAATGTAAAGTCACTTGTCCTATATGTGTGAGAAGATGTTATTTCCAACCGGCTTCAGACATTTATCAACAGCCGTCTTCGCTGACTCCATGCTGAAAATCAATCTGATTGACTACAAGAAACTCCGTTGGAACAACCGAACAAGTGAGCTAATGCCTAACAAATATTCCGCAGAAAATGGAGACGAATGCGTTACATTTTTAGTTAACTGTTGAGTGACATCGTGCACAAGTTCAGCGCTCGGGTGGAACCCGAATGGGAAACGACGAGTTCACTGAAGGTCTGAGTGTGACACCGAGGAGAATATGTAGTGAGGAGATGAGAGACTATCCGCCTAGTGTGGACAGCTGAAAAGGACCACCGAGAACAGGGTATGCTATAGATGTACTGTTTAATCCCTATGTTTCATATGCAACCAAATCGAATAATAATAATAAATAACAAATGCTCCTAAATTCCCATACAGTGATAAACATATCCATCAGCTTGGCGTACTACTGCAAATAATCACAAATTAGAGAACACTGAAAGTCATCAGAAATGGAATAGCACACACGTGAACCTGTCCCACTATATATAAGTAAAGTGGCAACTAAATGCAAAAGTAGTGCGGTTATATATAACTTATTCAGTAGTAGGCATCAAATTAAACCAAGCAAGAAATATTCGGTCATCAACCATCTTCCAAGTAACCTAACAAGTAAAGCTGAAATAAATCAAATGAACTGTAGTCAAGATTTGACAGAATAGTTCTAAAATATTTGGGCGCCGAGTGAGAAGTAGACATTTGTAAAAAATTATATTTGTAAAATCTCTGCGTTATTGAAATGACTCATTCCAACGTTTCGTTCGACAATCTGGTCCGAACTTCTTCAGGGAAATTAATCGAAATTAACTAACATAACAGAGGTGTATATATAAAGGAACATCTCTTGTTTTTAAAAAACTTTGTCCAATCATGAGTCATAAAACAAGTATTAACAAGTATAATAAACAAATTGTACGAGTTGTGATCAAAATTTAACCTCAGACACACAAATATTGATCTACCTTTGTTAGACACTATAAATACAGTGTGTATGTGTGTGTGTGTGTGTGGATAAACAGTTGTAAAACAATGTCTTAACGTCTCCATAAGTAGATATAGACAGTCGGGAACTTCGACTAAGTATTATTAGTTAGTGATACACATATCCATTGTTATTTATTAATCAGGATTTCCTATGCGTCATATTGTAATATCACATTTTCCTGTCTGTTCAAACTGTTAGTATCTAGAATTTTATGATAAGACGTAATTTCTGATTGTCTCACCACTGTGTACTATAAGATAAATAAATCAATCCACGAAAACAATGACAGCCAACATTTTAAATTTCTACCTCATTTATCTCTCCATACTTCCCTTATTATTTTATTCAAAAACTGCCTTTACAAGCCTTTTTCACTCCTTTCGACTTTCCCTACTATATCTGCTATCCTCAGTTTACGATATATTTTTCACATTTGTTATTGTATTCACAGAATCCTATTCTTGTCACATTAAGATTTTATTAAGGTTTTCAATGCATTCATATCAACAATCATACATTATTCTACACAAAATCATTTCAACTGGAATTTTAGCCACCAGCTTAGTCTAATTCCTACAGATATGAATATCACCTGGAAATTTTCCTCGACTAGGTAATAAGAAGGAGAGATAAATGACTCCCAACCAAGCAACAGAAAATCACTAGGAAACATCTCCATCTCTTCGACCAGTGTCGATGGTCAGTGTTCAGAGACAGAGTAAGCCCACAATTCTTCAGCTCACATGCTTCCTAAAAACTGACCACCTAAAATCAGTAATGTTGTAATCGTCAGTTGAGACAATGCAACAACTATCTACTAAAGATTACAAAATTGTGAATTCAGACGTTCGAAAGCATTGAGGACAGTTTATACTTTCCGATGTATAAGCTAATACGCCTGCTGACTCTCTAGATTATTACCGTAATCATTTGTCCATTTACATACTTCTCAACTAACAACTGGACTCGCGTACACATCAAGATGTGATCGCTGGTATTTTAAAGCGACGAACAACCCATGGTCCCAGTACACAGTATACAAGACACCTCACACTCAAATGCACAAATCATTTGAAAACAACATCGAATTGATGAAAATCATTGTATTCATTGTATTATTCCATTATGCAAATAACACATTACTCTATTTGTGAAAACAACACTAAACTACGCTGCACTACACAACACAACAAAACACAATTACAACTTCATTGTTGAACACCTCATCGTCATTCGAATGATCTCGTCATCCAATGAAGCAAAATCACCATCGCCATCATCATCACGAATCTTCTTACTCATCCTCTTCCTCAGTGTCTGCTTGACCTTCTCCACCAAAGTCATCATCGTGCACCGATCATACGTGTAGACATCACCACATCCACTCACACGATGCATGTGATCCAGCATCATTCGATGAACATACACCTGAGGATGCAGGTGATAATGTGTGATATGATGTTCGGTGGCGAGATCACCCCTCTCTCGTGACAACACACACATCTCAGTCAACTTCTCCTCCAACATCCTCTCCACATTCACAGCCATCTCCACAATCCACTTGATTTCGTCACGTGTGTCCTTCAGCTGAGTGATGGTGGTGAGTGGTCGGATGTCTGTGAGAGTGTATTTGCCACCACGAGTTGTCTGCCAGTCAATCAGATTCTGACCAATGGCTCGATGACGACGAGCACAGAGCTGGAAGAATGTGTGGAATCCGGGAATTCGGAGATCGTGTGTGTTGCACTGAGCAGCCAACGAGTCGTATGTGATTGTCGCTGACTGTGTCACATTGATGATCTCATTCAGTTTATTCTCACACTCCTTCGGATATTTCGAGGTCATCATGATTGAGTGCATGGCTGACTGACTGACTGGGAGTCTGTGTGAGTTATCAAACATGCAGTACGCCTTTTATATTGTGTGCATCAATCGAGGGTTGACTGATTCCACTTTCTCATTGGTCCACTCTTCATCATCATCATCATTATTGTTATTATTGTGATTGTTGATTGGTTACTGGACATGCGTGCTGCATGTGAAATCGTGTCATTCAGTTGGTTGATGATAGTGTTGTTGTCTCATCTCGATGCACATGATCAGGTCATGAACTTTGGTTGATGGGAATTGTTGTTATTGCTTGAGTCATGATTTCCTATAATGTTTGTTGTTGTTGTTTTTGTTAGTTTTGAATATGTTGATATTGGGTGATAGCTGCACGTACTACTGGTTGTGTAAATTCATAGAAATAATATTGCAATTTCGAACTTTCTTGAGAATATTTAGTTGTCTATTGAAGGGTTGGTGTTTGTTATTACATGATCACCGGTTATTGGGTGTTATCAAATGTATGCATGTAGCTGGCTGGATCTGGGATTCAATTTTGCATTTGATTATGTGGTTCAATCCTACGAACTGCTAAGCATTATCGTGAAAAGCTTGAGTTCTGATGTCTTTGTCAGGATTTCTTATCAAATTTATTCAACCCTTTCATACAAGTTGACACTGTGAGATAAAATATTAAGCGGAGTCCTGTCCAGGATGTGTTCTGCAGCAAACTAGTTCCTCTGCTCAGTATATGTTCGTCGTTGGTCCAATGTAGTGTAGAAGTTTTTTCCTACGTGTCAGCTCCAACCGAGTATACTAATTCATATATCACTGCTGTAGCAGAAATTAGGGCCTATTGCTAACTTTTCGAATATATACCTATGAGTTTTTGGCAAAGTGCGCCAAGCAGTTGAATCGCCTCAATTTGTGAAACATATGATTATCATCTGACACCGATTAAACACTTTCCCATCATTCGAGCTAATTAATAGACAATATATCTGGAGTTTTCTCCGGCTGGCTGAGGCTATCGTGTTAAAACGGCTGAAAACTGAACTATGCCCAAAAGGACTTGTCCGGTGAATTCAATTGACTGGTGACTCATCTCTCATTGACTTTTTTTCTAATGTCACTATGTTATCTTTTCAACCTCCAACATATCCCTATTTCCACTTGACCCCCATTGGAGAAAATTCCTCTGAATCTTATTATATCGGTGGCACAGTGGTTAGGACTCTCGCCGACCATGCGCATGGTCTGACGTTCGATCCCCTGCCGACTCACACCTGATATCTATGGTCGGCCTGCGAAATTTGCGCCACCGATACCCATGCTGAAATTCCATACTTGTACCGAAAATACAGTGTGGAATCAAGCTGTAATCGAAAATCAAAATAATAAAAAATAAAATTAGACTCTCTGCACACCAACGTTTCATCTTCTCTTATCTAACTACGTAACTGTCACTCATGTTTTGTTACCACCCTAACAATAAATTTGTCAATTGACTTTCGATAAACATCCCTTTGATAGTATAAATATATACATACACGTGTATTTCCACTGTAGTACTATAGCTACCTTAACCTACTGGTGCATTTTCTCACCGTGACTTTGTCACAGTATTCGTAAATGATAGAATTTCAGTTCTATTTAGTTAAAGCCCGTTTTTGGAATTAGTCATCTTCCCAACCTGTTCACCGAAGAGATTTGGATTCCATCTACCACGGATTATTTAGTTCATTTTGCTGAGACATTCCAAGTTTGGATAGAACACGTCACCAGTGCACCGTCATTTTGAATCATTCCGTAAGTGATGTCACTGCTTGAAGAGAAATTCATTGATATATTTATGAAACACTAATGCACTGAAGAACATCAATAGGAAATTATTGGGAAGTGTATGCAGCTAGGGTTGCTGTAGAGCACTACGTACTATTACTGTCGAAGTTTGAATATGAGGCAGTCGGTAAGCTTTAACAATGTCAATGTTGTAATTTGTAGAGCTTTACGATCTGAACAGGTATCAAGTTTCATCTTCTCTTATCTAACTGCGAAACTGCCACTTATGTTTTCTTACCAACCTAACAATGAGTGTGTGAATTAACTATCAAGAAACATCTCCACAGCATTATATATTTTCACAGTTATACTTCAGCTACCCTATCGTATTGATGTTTCATCTCACTGTGACGCTGTCACAGTATACTCGTTCAACAGAAAAGTGAATGTCAAGTTTTACACTCACTTACATTTGCTTGAGATGATAGGTTGTATGCAGGTTATGAGAACCATGAATCACGTTATTCCGCAACAATGTTTGTTCTTTCTCTCCTCACATTTGTCCATAGTTGTTGGCATTTAATTTGTTTCTCGAAATTTTGTTTGTGATTACAGCTTGATTCCACACTGTATTTTCGGTACAAGTATGGAATTTTCAGCATGGATATCGGTAGCCCAAATTTTGCAGGCCGACCATAGATATCAGGTGTGAGTCGCCAGGGATTCGAACCTCGGACCATGTGCATGGTTGGCGAGAGTCCTAACCACTGTGCCACCGACGCACGTTATGGAGTCATAAGAAAATGCTAGAACAGAGAAAAATTTCTTCTCGACGATTCGTTTTCATAAGCTTTACAGCAGTAATTATATTTAGTAACAAATTCATAAGACTGGTCAGATACTCGCCAAACAGTTACGGGCGCCTACAGATTATGCTATATTAGTGTAGATGTCGACCGAAAACACCTCTAGACATCTCGATTTCCGTCTTTCTTATATGTCCACCAGGGCTGACTGTGACACTTTATTCAGTGCTCTCAGCCTATGTTTTACGCTGAGCGTTTCGTGAAATCAGCAGTAACAGGATTCCACCTTTCATATATCAATGATTTTCAACGAGATTGTAAAATGATTAACTGAGTTTGCCTCCAGAGAATCTTAAATTTGACGGCATGGATGTCAGTCTACCTCTATTCTCGTGAATTAAAGCAATCTATATTTACTTCGATCTCTGAAACTTAATCAGGATCCCGAATCAGTATAATGTGTCCGTTGTTTGGCTTATCTAGTCAACTGGAAACACTTTAAACACGTACCACTGGTCCACAATTCAGTATATCTTGTATTCACATCATGTAGGATATTATTGATTCATCTTTGAGAATTTAGTCTCTTGACATTTCTTTGACAACTGACGTGTGATTTGAATCAACCTCCTGCCTAGTCATCCACTGGCGTCAGGTGGATTTAGTTGACATTTGACTCCGATGTTTGTAATCGCCTTCACTTTATTGTAGCTGTCCACTATGGTGCCACCGTGAATGTCGGTAAGCTAAACAACATCAAATGTTTAACTGGTTTCGCAGACCTGCATCTCCTACCGATGTATATATTTATTGTGAATGATACCAATTCAGAATTTCTAAAATTCCAGGATTTTTAACGCATTGTTTTCGACAGATTAGCTACACTTATACATCCTTCGTTTTCATGACTAAAGTGCACAAACCCCTACGTGAAAAAATGAGCTTCAAGTAATATGAATGGAGGTATTTGTTAACTCGACAGCCTTCCATTGCTCAGTCTTCCATGAATGTGTATCAAATCACACTATGATGACAGGCAATCTAGCTGCTACTAAAATGAATATGATTTGTATACTCGGTTGGAGCTGACACGTAGGAAAAAACTTCTACACTACATTGGACCAACGACGAACATATACTGAGCAGAGGAACTAGTTTGCTGCAGAACACATCCTGGACAGGACTCCGCTTAATATTTTATCTCACAGTGTCAACTTGTATGAAAGGGTTGAATAAATTTGATAAGAAATCCTGACAAAGACATCAGAACTCAAGCTTTTCACGATAATGCTTAGCAGTTCGTAGGATTGAACCACATAATCAAATGCAAAATTGAATCCCAGATCCAGCCAGCTACATGCATACATTTGATAACACCCAATAACCGGTGATCATGTAATAACAAACACCAACCCTTCAATAGACAACTAAATATTCTCAAGAAAGTTCGAAATTGCAATATTATTTCTATGAATTTACACAACCAGTAGTACGTGCAGCTATCACCCAATATCAACATATTCAAAACTAACAGAAATAACAAAAACAAACATTATAGGAAATCATGACTCAAGCAATAACAACAATTCTCATCAACCAAAGTTCATGACCTGATCATGTGCATCGAGATGAGACAACAACACTATCATCAACCAACTGAATGACACGATTTCACATGCAGCACGCATGTCCAGTAACCAATCAACAATCACAATAATAACAATAATGATGGTGATGATGAAGAGTGGACCAATGAGAAAGTGGAATCAGTCAACCCTCGATTGATGCACACAATATAAAAGGCGTACTGCATGTTTGATAACTCACACAGACTCCCAGTCAGTCAGTCAGTCAGCCATGCACTCAATCATGATGACCTCGAAATATCCGAAGGAGTGTGAGAAGAAACTGAATGAGATCATCAATGTGACACAGTCAGCGACAATCACATACGACTCGTTGGCTGCTCAGTGCAACACACACGATCTCCGAATTCCCGGATTCCACACATTCTTCCAGCTCTGTGCTCGTCGTCATCGAGCCATTGGTCAGAATCTGATTGACTGGCAGACAACTCGTGGTGGCAAATACACTCTCACAGACATCCGACCACTCACCACCATCACTCAGCTGAAGGACACACGTGACGAAATCAAGTGGATTGTGGAGATGGCTGTGAATGTGGAGAGGATGTTGGAGGAGAAGTTGACTGAGATGTGTGTGTTGTCACGAGAGAGGGGTGATCTCGCCACCGAACATCATATCACACATTATCACCTGCATCCTCAGGTGTATGTTCATCGAATGATGCTGGATCACATGCATCGTGTGAGTGGATGTGGTGATGTCTACACGTATGATCGGTGCACGATGATGACTTTGGTGGAGAAGGTCAAGCAGACACTGAGGAAGAGGATGAGTAAGAAGATTCGTGATGATGATGATGATGGCGATGGTGATTTTGCTTCATTGGATGACGAGATCATTCGAATGACGATGAGGTGTTCAACAATGAAGTTGTAATTGTGTTTTGTTGTGTTGTGTAGTGCAGCGTAGTTTAGTGTTGTTTTCACAAATAGAGTAATGTGTTATTTGCATAATGGAATAATACAATGAATACAATGATTTTCATCAATTCGATGTTGTTTTCAAATGATTTGTGCATTTGAGTGTGAGGTGTCTTGTATACTGTGTACTGGGACCATGGGTTGTTCGTCGCTTTAAAATACCAGCGATCACATCTTGATGTGTACGCGAGTCCAGTTGTTAGTTGAGAAGTATGTGAATGGACAAATGATTACGGTAATAATCTAGAGAGTCAGCAGGCGTATTAGCTTATACATCGGAAAGTATAAACTGTCCTCAATGCTTTCGAACGTCTGAATTCACAATTTTGTAATCTTTAGTAGATAGTTGTTGCATTGTCTCAACTGACGATTACAACATTACTGATTTTAGGTGGTCAGTTTTTAGGAAGCATGTGAGCTGAAGAATTGTGGGCTTACTCTGTCTCTGAACACTGACCATCGACACTGGTCGAAGAGATGGAGATGTTTCCGATTTTCTGTTGCTTGGTTGGGAGTCATTTATCTCTCCTTTCTTATTACCTAGTCGAGGAAAATTTCCAGGTGATATTCATATCTGTAGGAATTAGACTAAGCTGGTGGCTAAAATTCCAGTTGAAATGATTTTGTGTAGAATAATGTATGATTGTTGATATGAATGCATTGAAAACCTTAATAAAATCTTAATGTGAAAAGAATAGGATTCTGTGAATACAATAACAAATGTGAAAAATATATCGTAAACTGAGGATAGCAGATATAGTAGGGAAAGTCGAAAGGAGTGAAAAAGGCTTGTAAAGGCAGTTTTTGGATAAAATAAGAAGTGGGGTATGGAGAGATAAATGAGGTAGAAATTTAAAATGTTGGCTGTCATTGTTTTCGTGGATTGATTTATTTATCTTATAGTACACAGTGGTGAGACAATCAGAAATTACGTCTTATCATAAAATTCTAGATACTAACAGTTTGAACAGACAGGAAAATGTGATATTACAATATGACGCATAGGAAATCCTGATTAATAAATAACAATGGATATGTGTATCACTAACTAATAATACTTAGTCGAAGTTCCCGACTGTTTATATCTACTTATGGAGACGTTAAGACATTGTTTTACAACTGTTTATCCACACACACACACACACATACACACTGTATTTATAGTGTCTAACAAAGGTAGATCAATATTTGTGTCTGAGGTTAAATTTTGATCACAACTCGTACAATTTGTTTATTATACTTGTTAATACTTGTTTTATGACTCATGATTGGACAAAGATTTTTAAAAACAAGAGATGTTCCTTTTATATATACACCTCTGTTATGTTAGTTAATTTCGATTAATTTCCCTGAAGAAGTTCGGACCAGATTGTCGAACGAAACGTTGGAATGAGTCATTTCAATAACGCAGAGATTTTACAAATATAATTTTTTACAAATGTCTACTTCTCACTCGGCGCCCAAATATTTTAGAACTATTCTGTCAAATCTTGACTACAGTTCATTTGATTTATTTCAGCTTTACTTGTTAGGTTACTTGGAAGATGGTTGATGACCGAAAATTTCTTGCTTGGTTTAATTTGATGCCTACTACTGAATAAGTGATATATAACCGCACTACTTTTGCATTTAGTTGCCACTTTCATCAAATAGTGGGACAGGTTCACGTGTGTGCTATTCCATTTTTGATGACTTGCATGTGTTCCATAAATTGTTATTATTTGTAGAATATATTGCACCTTGCTTTTGGAAATAATTATCGTTGTATGAAGGCTTAGTGCCTCAATTCATTTCTGTTATTTTTTGAGTTTTACGACGGATTGATATCGGCTCCTGAACCACTGAAATTCAAGGAGTCCTGGACAGCGGTTTCATCCTAATTTGATAGTCATCTGCGCTGAACCACGTTTTTTTCATTTTGATAAATTGAGAAAGTGAAGAACCCTTCGTGAATTAGCGGTTGTGAGCTCTTATTCTAATATATTAAGAACAACTGTTTTGATAATGCCGTTCTTATTGTCATCTGGAATCATTTCAACACAAATCGGTGCGTATTATATCAGTTTGATCTTTTGACTGCAACTCCCCAGTTTATCAAGTGATTCTTTTTAAAAGAGATCGAAACTGATATGTTGTGATCTGAGCGCATGAAATCAATCTTCACAAAATCGCGTCGTAAAACAACTTATTATCAGTATCATCACACATCCACAAAGAGAAGCATTGAAATTAGACGGGCAAAGTCAAATAACAAGGATCAAGTCAATATACGATATACAAACGTCAAGACAATGATATATAGCCAAGAAAAACGAGGAAAATAAGTACAGACTTGGTTGAAACAATTAAATACGTATCACCATTGTCGTTGGATTGTTCAAGAGAAGTTTAGCAAACAGTAGCAACCCCCTGATTCCTATATATCTATACTATCAGATACAAACTCGAATATATCTCTTTGAAGTCGGGTTACAATGACACATTCAGCTGTAGCGGCAAAGTGTTAGTATGTTTATAATTTTTGAGTTCTGCATACTTACAGCCATCAGAAAATATCGATTCACTCACATATTTCGAATATAAAATCTAAGTTTGACGACAACGATCGGCTTTTATCACCTCTACTGACCCTTGGAGCACAACTCGTCAGTGTACTACAATTTGCATCCAGATGGTAGTGTACCTGGATGAATCTTCGTCTATGATGAATAAAAGAATAAGTTGTAAAATAGTGAAGCTACTGCCCACATTTCCGAGACACTATGATTTTCACAACTGTCCGCTCTGTGTGATTGAGTAATCATTACATTGTGTCAAATATCTTCACTGAAGAATTGAGCATAATGACTTGTCTTGTGGCCGAGTAAGAAATTTCAAGTTAGTTAATCCACAGTCATTTGTAACTTCCATCCTACTATCGATGCCGTAATGCATGGGAAAAGGACATATATTGGTCAACCAAATGAATACCCCATACACTACGGATGGTATGGAGACTTAACTTCGCTGCTCTACCCATCACTTTCATGTCGATAACACTTTGTATATATTTACCGACTGAACACTTCCCTCATTTTTCATAAACCACCTAAGATGACTATCTGCATACACAACCTGTTTCGACCATGCCTACTCGGATGTTAAAGTGCTCTAACAAGATTTAAAAGAAAATCTCTGTTTTTCCAGTTTTGTTGTTTGCACTACTTATTGTTGTTGTGACTGTTACTCGTTCCCTCGGTTTCGAATGCAGTATAGTGCTTCTAATGCATATTCCCACTCAGTTTGGTTCTGTGGCACAACTTTCAGCTAGCCCCTCGAATACCAACGAGCTTTTACTATCTTTCCGCATGATCCTCTTCACGTCTGTCTCCAATGGCCTACTTGTTGCTGTGCGTTTGCATTCAGTTCGACGGCCTTCCGCATATTTGTTCAAAAACATGAAAGATTCTTACTTGATTCGTTATCGTACTCCCGTGTTGTTTATCCATTCTGCCTCGCCTTATGATCTCCAATCGGCTCACCATAAGCCCATCTCATTGCCTACGGTCTGGCGCGTGATCCTGCTCACCCCAATTAGGAAGACAGTCTTTCACAGTAGGCAGGTGTGTTTGATGATGAACGTTCCCCAGTGGATTACCTGGCATGTAAATTCATCATATGTCTAACAAATGGGTCTTGTAAATGTTTAGCAGCACCCTTCAATGTTCAAACAATCTGAATATTACTTTGCGGTCAACACCAAAGAATATGAAAAAGCCTTCGACAAATTTGAGTCATGGAGTTACCTGCCATTGCATTCTATATTCGATGACCATTGGTTTTGTCAAAGTTTGAATCTCGTAGAACTTGATTTTCTTAAATTGGTCCTGTTCCGGGCGCTATCTTCAATCCTGTGAATCTCTCCGTTTTTTCAGTATGATCTGGCTGAGTACTCTGCTTTGGATGTATGCTGACATGCAGGTTTCCTCAGTGATCTTGCATAAATTATCCAGCTTTTAACTCATAGTCATAGTGAAGTTGCTCTTTTCACTTCGTCCCTTAGTTTCTGAGTGTTGAACCTGAATTGTGAACTGCCTTCACCTGTTATGATGGCTTTCAACTTGGCCTTTAAGGTCATTTGCACTAGATAGTTGTATGAGCCCACGTCTGCTCATTGTCTCTACTTGGCCTTCAAAATTCTGTCCCCACTTTCTTGGAATTGAAACGAATTCTCATCGATTTTGGTTGTATGCATCTCATGAAAACCCGTCGCCATTTGCATATCCTTGCAATTTGTACACTGTGCATCCAGTCACCAAATCACAAGAGGAGCAGAACTTTACAGTGAGTTCTACTTTGTCATTCACTTCATGACGCGCATCTTCAACTGTGATGGGCTGTGTTCCTATGTTGTTAGCTCTCATTTTGACATTCACAACACCCACCAGAATTCTGATATGGCAACCTGCGTTTTGTTCATTGTCATTTTCAGCTGTCTGTAGAACCTCTTCTTCGTCCTCGGGCTTGCTTTGTTTGTAGGCGAGTAGCAATATGCAATTGAAACAAGCCTTCCTTCTGAGTTAAAGCTTACTGTCGTTATCCTAGTGCAGAATGGTTTCCGCCGCATCAGCGCATTCGACGGTGTTCATGCCATCATGATGCACATACCCTCAGTGTGTTCATGATGTCATATGGATAAGATGAGTAGATTTTTGACTCTCCAGTTAACAGTTTAATATGTGTACACAGATTCTTTTATGGAAGGCAATCTTCACGTTGCAAACACTCACTGTCATCATCTCCAGCAATATACTAAAATTTAATTTTACTGTATAAGTGGTTCGGCCAAGTTGGATAATAGTGATTGTGCCACTTAATATGACAGACAGTTGGAAAACACCTGTGGTTAAAGACGACAAGCTGTTTCGTATCCCCCTCCTTTGACCACTGTGTTTCACAAAGATGAAGAAGAATAGAGAGAAAGGACTGTGAAGTACACATCTCCTTTAATCAACCGTTGGATGTCACATTTACGCCGGAGGTAAAGCAAGTTGGCAAAGTCCCACAAGTCTTTTGTATTTGAGCCGAAGTTTTTTCAGTAGATTGTCCATTAGGGCTGATATAATTTCCTAAATTGGTCAACATTTTCAACCATTCCTCTCTTTGTCCTTAAACTAGGACTCTGTGAGTATCAATCTTGCAGGATCGTCTTACTTTCGAGAGAGGTGAATCATATACCGATCATGTTGAGATTTCTGTATTTTCCAAGAGTCCTATTATTCTAAGTGGTTAAGACTTTTCCCTAGTAACAAGTAAATCCCTAAGGCTCTAAATTTGATTGAAGGAACATTTATCGGTATATCTAAGATAAAACTAAATACAAATGGCGGCATTCATAATCCTTGAAATACATAGCTAAGTACTATCGTTTCAGACGACAACTCTACATACTCTTTCTTACTGCTCATGATTGGTGGGTGATATACTGTCTCAGCATACCGATAACAGCCAGACACCGCCATAACACCTCTCGATCAACGTCTTTAAGATAACAAGTCTGGCAAATGTCTATTTTCACGAATATGTCAAGGGATGAAGGCATTATCAGTAAACCCTTGTTCCTTTGTAAAGCATGACTGATTTACACTAATTCCTTTCTACTGAGCATCGCTTTAGATACGATGTTATTCAAGCTGATTTCTCTATAATTATCAAGGTAAGACTTATCTCACGATTTATTATGTGTGCCAAAAAGAGCAACAAAACGTAACGATGTCAGACGTTCACGATTCGGTGAGCTAATATTAACTCAAAAACCAATAACAACAATTCATTTTGGACCTTGATGGTGAGCCACCCAGCAGGGTGTCCATTCTACACACTTAAATGACAGAATTTATCATGCCTCAAACAAAAGACCGGACGTAAGACACTAGTCGCTACTTCATATGTCCAATCAAAATACCCAATAAATTGCTACAGGAAGTCAAGTGCGATTCCGAACAGCCTAATAGTATCGTCTCTGACTGCAGCACACTAGGTGACACGAGTTTGAATCTTATGAATTCCTTCAGGACTACAGACATGCCTTGCTGTCGACTGCTAACAAGCACGAAACCTGCTCGTAGACAAGGATTCCTGCCATTTACTTCCAACATCTAACAAATAAGCGATTTCAATTGGTTGATTCTCAGATGTTAACATGGCGATGATCCAATGTGAGACCATTGCAAGACGACAGTAGAGAAATTAAAACTTTGACAAGACCGTCGTAGTATACAAATTACCATTGTTTATAACTTCATAGCAAGATCGCTTATACTGATCACCTTCTAATTGTAACAATACAAATGTCAGTTTCACAAGATATGCTCAAAGTTTGTTCTGATTTCATGGACATATTCTAACCGCACAGTTAATTTTCGCGCAAGTGATTTTGGAATGAAATTGCAAAAAGTATCCTTAAACACTTACCAGATGGTGACCCTAATTTGGTGGGTAACGATTTGTTCAAAAATGATTTCATTTGACAATTACAACTATGAAATCGAACGGCCCCACTTCATCACTATCCTCATCATAAATCCTCTTACCCATCCTCTTCCTCAGTGTCTGCTTGACCTTCTCCACCAAAGTCATCATCGTGCACCGATCATACGTGTAGACATCACCACATCCACTCACACGATGCATGTGATCCAGCATCATTCGATGAACATACACCTGAGGATGCAGGTGATAATGTGTGATATGATGTTCGGTGGCGAGATCACCCCTCTCTCGTGACAACACACACATCTCAGTCAACTTCTCCTCCAACATCCTCTCCACATTCACAGCCATCTCCACAATCCACTTGATTTCGTCACGTGTGTCCTTCAGCTGAGTGATGGTGGTGAGTGGTCGGATGTCAGTGAGAGTGTATTTGCCACCACGAGTTGTCTGCCAGTCAATCAGATTCTGACCAATGGCTCGATGACGACGAGCACAGAGCTGGAAGAATGTGTGGAATCCTGTCATTCGGAGATCGTGTGTGTTGCAGTGAGCAGCCAACGAGTCGTATGTGATTGTCGCTGACTGTGTCACATTGATGATCTCATTCAGTTTTGTATGTATAGGTAAGGTAATCGAATAATGACAGCAGACACACCTAACATGGGTTAAAACAATTTATGTGATATAATTTCGGGCAGCAGGATTGTTTGAATTTGTAAAAGACTCGATTAGCGACTGAAGGTTGCGTTATATGTGGTCGATATGGTGGCCCATTCACAAAACTATGAGAATAGCTTGTGAACCGTCAATTAGTTTATCGACAATAATATTCTCAGCGTTATCATCTGCAACAGGCTCACCACAGTAGTTATTATCCAGTTAAACATGTAAAGAAGGATCGATGGATTACCATCATCAGCAACCGGTGGATTTATAATTCATTTCGGTCAGGAACCAAAATGCCTGCGAACTAATCCGCACAAAATGATGAATGCACAATGCGGAATATTACCCTACGATGAGTGAGTGAGATTCAAAGGGCAAATGTCGGCATATTTTCGTTATATTTTAGATAAACAGAATAATTGGCGCTGATTTGGATTTGTCAGCATGGTTAACATGTAAGTGGATATCCAGATATGTGCTAGAGTTAGTTAAATTCACTCCTGCGGGGTTTGACTATTATACGATTTCGGTATGTTCCACAAGGTATCTCTGTGATCATGTCAATGTAGTTGAAGATTGAGAGATCAATTCATGGTTGTTTCCTCACACGAAACTCCTCCATATATTTTGCAGGAGTCATCAATACGGCAGTCATCCTTCCATCATCCGCTGTTCGTTGGAAGATGGAGAAAAAAACTACCTCTACCTCAACTTTATAGACTTTGAGAAGGCCTTCGACAGCGTTGATCGTAAAGTAATTTGGAAACTACTCGAGTACTACGACGTGCAGTGCCCAAGTATTCATCAACCTTATTCAACAGCTGTACGACAACGGCACCTGCCAAGTGATCCACAACGGAAGACTCAGCAAGGCGTTTGCAGTAACCATAGGAGTCAGACAAGGGTGCTTATTACCGCCAATGATACTCCTAATTGTGGTGGACTGGATTATGCGTCAAACATTGAGTGGGAAACGAGAAGATAGAATTATCCTGGACCGACGTGAAGAACCTAGAAGACCAGGATTTCGCGTGTTGATGATTTATATTTGATGTCACAAAAAATCGAAGACTTACAAGCGAAAACCGACAAACTGGTCGAAGAAGCAGCAGAGATAGGACTCCAGGTAAACATAGACAAGACGGAGGTTATGAAATTAACCAACCAACAACAGCAACAACATCCAATGTCAATCACCATCAACGGGAGGGATTTGAAAGAGGTTAATTCATTAACTCACTGATCTAAGGAGCATTGTCTTAACAACAGGAGGAACGGACGAGGATTTCAAATCGAGAATCGGGAAGGCGAGAAACACATTCATCAACCTGAAATCAGTCTGGAAATCTTCATCGCTCAGCATCAACAACAAAATTCGGTCGGATTTTCAATAAAAACGTAAAGTCAGTCAGTTCTTCTATACGGATCAGAAATTCGCCGGGCGGGTCACAAAGAATATTTCCAACAGCCTGTTGCAGAACTTTATTAACAACTGTCTTCGCTGGCTGTATACTGAAGATCAGATGGCCGGGCCGGAAAGAATCACCAACAAGGAACTATGGGAAGAAACAAAACAAGAAACAATCGCCAACCAACAAATATGCAGGAGAAAGTGGAGATGGATCGGACACTCGTTGAAGAGAACGCTGGGTGACATTGCGCGTCAAACCCTCGAGTGGAACCCGAGAGGGAAGCGGCGTGTGGGACGTCAGTGCGAGGGTGACATGGAGGAGATCGTGTGAAGAGGAGTTGAAAGAGTATGGACTAACATGGATGCAGGTGAAAAGTACAGCAGAAGACAGAAGTGGCAAATGGAGACGTGCAGTTGAAGCCCTACGTTCCACTAGGAACCCAAGGGAGCAATAATAATAATAACCTTATGGTTGGTTCTATATTGGTGCAAGAATAAGGGATTCTTGAGTCACCAATCTGTGTTCTGGTTTCTCGCGTTGGACATAATTGCTGAAAGTCTCCTAAGGACAGCGTGAAGTCCATTGTAGTTAGACCTGGACATTTGTCAGTTGCGGATGAACTCCTGGACTTATTCGCCGCATTTGTTGGATATTTGTCTTTCCTCGAGTCTGCAAGTGTTCTTTGCACAAGTGTTATTTGGAACTCCTCCGGATTGTTTGGTCAAGCTCAATTATGCATGGGCCAAAGAAAGGACAAAGAGTTTTGGAAGCAGACAGGAAAGTAAAGATGAGTTGCCTGTTACACTTAATGATGTGAATGATGCTAAGTATGATAAGGTTGATGTCCATGTTTCTCCGTCTAGTGAAAATAGGAGTTCTCAAATTCCTAAACTTGAGCCTTGGTGTTTCGACGGAAACCCAGCTGACTATTTACAGTTTGTAAAGGGGTTTGAAGTAATGTTGAGTGGGTTTGCAATAAATGATGAAATGTAGTTAATGTATTTGTTGAGGTACTGCACTGGAGTTGCTTCAAGAGCTATTCAATGCTGTAAGTTCATGCCTCCTAAGGAAGGATATACTGAGGCTATGAGTATACTGCGTCAAAGATTTGGAAGACCTTTGATGATTGTAAGGAACATATTTGATGCTGTTAAAGGTAATGGTAGACAATTATGAGATGACTCCAAGGCACTCTCCGAGTTTTTGGATAATCTGATGACTCACAAGAATACCGTGATTTCGATGAATTGCATGAGTGATCTGAAATCAAGTTCCATCCTAGAGGTAATAGCGAGACACCTACTCTACTGTAAAGGTAGTGGGTGAAAATAAGCTCTCATATACAGGATGAAGGAATTGAGCCAAAGTTCGATGACATCCTGAAACTGGTAAAAGAAAGTGTGAATCAATCTGTGAGCAAGTTTGCCAGTATATTG
This sequence comes from Trichobilharzia regenti, assembly GCA_944472135.2. Classification (NCBI taxonomy): domain Eukaryota; kingdom Metazoa; phylum Platyhelminthes; class Trematoda; order Strigeidida; family Schistosomatidae; genus Trichobilharzia; species Trichobilharzia regenti. Next base: position 26,548,196 of record OX235264.1, on the reverse strand, counting down.
GATCCCACCCCGAGAATACAGCAGTCTGAGGGCAAAACGCAATCATTTATGACGAAAGGGTCTCAGAGAAGTAGATATCGGGAAAGTTTTATGGTGTCTAGTAATCCGTATAAGCTTAGTGAGTGTGACAGCTTTCGTGGGACATCCCCAACAGATAGGTTACAAGCTGTAAGACAAACACGGTTGTGTTTTACACGTTTGCAAGAAGTGCATACAAAGGCGAACTGTGAAGCAGTAAGTTTAGTGGTAAGCTAAATGTGAGATTAGCGTCATCAAGTTCTGACTACTAATTGTGTGACGATAATGGTGCAGTGAAGAAGCCTGTATTTGCAACTGGTGAGCCATCGTTGAATAGAGTGTCACAGATGACACCGAAGTTTGCGCAGGAGAAGAGAGTTACAGTTTCAGAGTCTAGTTCTGACTCCACAAGTTTACGAGGTATTACTACTCAGAGTAAAGGTATAAAACCTTTAAGGATTTGCGAGGAAGAACCTAAATTGTCTACTGCTGTCATTTAAGAGTTAGAAAACTGTGAAGTCGACCAGAGAGATTACGGCAAACCGAATATTTGTGATGATGGTCACGATGAGATGAGGAGAATGCCTACTACTGCTGATTTGAACAAAGGTTCTATACAGCTTGAACGTGAAGTAGACTTAAGGGCAGGTGCGGTTGCAGAAGGTATGAATACTAGTGAGACCGTCAGTGTAAATGATCAGCGTGTATTCCCCCTATCGACAGATGTTAAAGTTAAACTGAAACTAATAGTTAAAGATAGCAGCGGTAGTGATCTTGCGGTTAGACAAACTTCTCAAGGCCGAACAGTGACAGCTTCTGAAGCATCACAAAGTTCATCGACTGGTATCAATCAGTCGTCGTTGGTGTTGTCATCCACATTGAAGGTGACGTCCATGAAATCATATGTCTTGTGCTGTGACTATGCTAGTATCCGTCCGTTTGAAAGGACGAATGTCAATGGTCACTTTAGTGTGGATAAGCCAACTGTGTATGAGGGTGTGATTGTTAAACTGACTTGCACGAATAAAGGAATTTCAAGTTTCAAGTTACTATTTGAATATTATAATCTATGGCGTAAATTATTCTGTGCTTACGCTGGGTTGGTCAGATATGTTGTATGATTGTTAGTCATCTACATTCCACGATACAATGATTTGGGCGTGTTACCGTTTAGAGTTGAGGATATGGATGATAGAAGGAGGTTAGCAAATGAACTCTACGACAATTTTCCAACCTAGGGCGTGAACCTGAGAAGGGTTGTTAGCGACTGCTGTAAGTCCTACAATTCTTCAAGGGTAGTATGTCGAAGCTCAGTCCATCGTACTTGGTGTGTATTTTGTAAATATTTTCATGTTGTGTATATTGACGTGGTATCATTTATCATCTGTTTGTTGGTTGATCTTGTTTGTGTCCGGACATTCTTCAACTTACAATCGTCGACCTGAGAAGGGTTGCAGGCGTAATGGTGTAAGTTCTGCGATTCTTCCAAGAAATTACATCAAGACATGATCTGCGAGGTTACGTGTACTGTTTGTATATATGTTTGGTGTGTCATATCGATTGATGTTTTTTGTATTCACTGTGTTTACTTGTTTTCATATCTTGTTGTTATTGCACAGTTTTGGTAAATTGTTCGTCGGGCTTATTTTTGAGGTTGTTTCGAGTCTTCCACATCCGTGAATGAATTGATTGATGCTAAAGATAGCAGATGGGTCGTATACGCCGGGGAGGCTATTGCTGAGAATAACATGCACACGGAGATAATAATTAGCTGCGGTTCCACACTCCGGGGAGTGAGAGTGTAGACGACTGAGGCTTGCATATGTCACCGTTACTAGAACCGAGGCGGAACGAGTGACAAGCGATCGCAATGGTAATTGATAGTGAATAGATAGGAGGATGTGCGAAGAGTATCATGAAGTACTGTTATTGCCGCGCTGCGTTCTGCAAGAGTCATTCTAGTGAGTGGCGATTGTGTTGCAAGATGTCAAGAGGATTCCTTTGACTGGAGGGCACAGGTCGTCATCGATGAGCGAGATTGTGCTGTTGGTATGCCTGTGGTGTGTTTGCTATGCTGTTTGTTTTCCATTTCAGCTCTGTCCGTGTGACCCAGGTTCTCGCGCTGGCATCCAAGTCAACGTGTATTAGTGGTGATTGAAAAGAGGGATGGATCCCTTTTTTGCCGGGAAGTGTCAATGTAGTTTAAGATTGAACGATCAATTCATGGTTGTTTGCTCGAACCCAACTTCTCCATATTTTTCGGAGGAATCATCCATCCATCAGTCATCGTCTTATTGTTCGCTTTCCAGCGGAAGATCGAAAACTATCAGTATTATTATCATGATTTATTGTTATAACATTTATTCTTAGACCTTGTGTAATAACCTTATTGCTGGTTACATGTTGGCGTAAGAATAAAGAATTCTCGAGGCACCAATCTGTGTTCTGGTTTTTCTTTGCGTTGGTTATTACAAATTATTTCTGAAAGTCTTCCAGGGACAGTGTGAGGTCCAGCGTAGTAATAGCTGGACGTTGACAGTTTATGAGAGTTGGCTGAAGTGACGATTACAAATCTATGTTCATTATGGTGTGTGGGTATTCGAATTATATATGTTGTGCCCTAGCACTTGACAACTATATGTCTGCTTACTGGTGTGTATGTCTGAGTTTGCTTGAGGATTTTAAAAGTCCATTACATTGTATGTCTAATACAATATGCATTTGTGCGCTTGTGGTCTGATTTCTAACTGTCCTAATAATGCAAGATTACTAATACAATCTGTATAGTTCTTGTTTGGTTCTAGATATAATAATAATGTATATATTTCGAGCTAACAGTGTATCAGGAGGATTCGGTTTTAATACGGAAGACTAAACGAAATTGACAAGAAATACAAATTACTGACAACTTATCAGTAACCTGCATAGTTGAAAACAGATATTGAAGGTTTCCCTATATGTACCGTTTCTTCTAATTATTCACCCTAAAAAATGCTGTTACCCTCTTGTGATCCTTTTTCCAGAAGTGCCCCAGCTTTGTCCACAATAATGTTTACTTGGGCCGTGATAATTTTTATCCGAGCACCACCATATTCCGATATGTCTAAACTGCCAAGCTTTTAATAAAGTCAAAACTGACTCGTTCCATTCTTATTCCTTGGTCTGTTAAAGTCTAGCTGTGCTGAAGAAAAAATAGATTTTTTTCGGAAGAAATTCATGTTTTCATCAAAAACGTAATGGTTCCGGTAGTAAGACCAATATTTTCAGGATTGTACATTGCAAGTGCACAGTGTCACTCTAAGGACTGTATAGTTCCTCCTACTATATTCTCCGGAGAAGTATTTTTAGCATTATGGACATGACAGGAAGATGAAGTACATTAGGAAATATGAATGCGGTTAGATGGGAAATAATGCGGATGTTGTCAGTAACGTCATCAGTAGCACTACGGTATGTAACTGTATGATTTTGTCAAATAAATTTACTCTATGATGGAATTATACTGCAATGCGTTGCTGAAGTACTATTCTTCTATCAATGAAATAACTTCGTCAGTCCACATATACAATAGGTTGATTGCAGAGATTGCGATGATATCCAACCATTTATCTTGATGCCATATATCTATACTGGGACTCCTTGTGCTATTTAAGTGGGTGTTCAGGGAAGCCATACAAACTTCTTATGTTATCAAAATGAGTCAGTTTCCTTCCTGTCGTCAGGATTGAGGGCTGACATAACGTCGCTTGTTACAAGGACTTACCAGGATACCCGGGAGTGAAGTTATCTAGAGGCTTCGTCAGTGGTTGCACGACAAAACACCTCGATCAAAATGAGATATTTCATGAAATTTGACGCGAATTCGGTAAAGATGGATGTTACCTAATAAAACCCCTTTGAGAAACGGCTAAGCATAATCCTGAGATAAGGATATTTCAGTCATAACCATTCATGACAACTCGATATGACACCCTCCTTTGTGAGATAGGAAGAGCAAGTTTTTGCGGATAGTTCTCACAGTTGTCTAGTCACCTCCCTTAAGGCCATAGACAACAGCAATTTCCCAAAGGTTCCATATTATTAGGTTATACAGACTCCCTTTTAGAAACCAATAAACGACAGCGCATCAAAGGGAAGGCTCCAGTGAGCTTTCATTTCGTTTTCCTACGACTGTGTTGCTCCTGGAACTCTTTATAAGAAGCAATGGCTACTCAGCCATCAGAGGAAGGCTTTAAGATGAGGTCGGATAATCACGAAACAAGACAACGAACCTACCCAACAGACTACCTTACCGCTCAAACTGGGACGCAACACTCGGATACGACACCTAGTCACCAGGTCACAACGAAACTCATCCTTGACTTCTTCATAGCCATAATCGTCTTCGTCTGCTCACACTGACCGTTCATTTACTTACTTCTGGGTCATTTTCTCAGCTACCTATCTATTCGTTTATTCGCTATTCTTTTTAAAATTATTTACTTACTGTTGGTTATCCTATTATTGCTAACTCGCTTTCAGTTACAATGAACGACTAATGGGCGAAATTACTAACTCTGGCTACGGCTTTGCTATTATCATGACAAATTTCCCATACTGTAACTTAGGGGTCCACCAAGGCTGCAGCAGGCGAGTGGCGGAACAAAGTGCTCAGAAGCTCACTGGAGACCAGTAACCATTATCGGACTACCAACAAGCAAATTTAAACCCTGCAAGGAGCTAATGTCGCCGTGAGAAACAAGTGGTAATCAACAAGTGATTATAAGGTTTATAGAAGCGCATCTAAATGGTATTGGTTATTGGATTAGGGTAAAACCGTAGATCGCTATAGCTACGCGACAGCGTGTATTTGAATTTTTTTCCTACATGTCCAGCAAGTAAATGTTTTATTTTTCTAAGTAACGTAGCTTGTATAATAAAATATGGAAGGATACTCAAGAAAAGCTTTCGGATATTCTGGCTCTGGAGCCAGATCCGGAAACTCAAAAACCTGAAAAGGTTAGTGAATCTATATGAGATAAGTTATATAAATTTTCAGGATCGTGCTGCAGCCTTCCAGACATTGGCAACATTCTATATCAAATATATTCAAATATTCCGAAATCTTGAGAGATGTTATGACCAAATTGTTCATCCTCAAAAGAGACGTCTTTTGAGATCGCTTCTGGATTCAGTTATTGGAAGGTTTCTTGAAATAAAAAAGGAGATGGTGAAGCTAGAACTATCTGAATATCATTATTTCGATGACATACTAATAGACCTAAAATTAACTCCAGACGATGTGGAAATACCGATACCGAAATATTTTGTTAACGAAAACTTCAGAGCACTCAGGGATAGAGAACATTTTCTGGAACACATCTTATCAAGTTTAAAGGCCGATGAGGAAAAGGTAATAAAATCCTTTCCACTTTAAACTTTGAGAGCTGCAGTTATGTCTCAAATAGAAATCTAAGGTATTTCGGGGGAATTTTCCAGGCAGTTTAAGGGAAATTCTGCTGAAATATAACGTTTTCGCTCTAAACCCCTCATGTTTAGTTTAAAACCAAGGGGAATTCTCAAATGCCCTTCGAAAACTCAAAGCTGCTCCTAAACTTTTTGTTTGGGTACCAAGTAGTTGCTTGAAATAACTTTTTTGGAATTTTAAAACAACTAGCACAAACTAGAGTTTTCGAAGTCGACAGGAACTCTGATTTGGAAAGTTTCAAGACAGTCACTATCTGATTTTATGTGTATCTGTCAAAGAATAAAACTAAGATGCAGGCTGTTTGATCAACCTTTATCATTAATGGGTAGATTTTGTTTATCTCTATAGCTAAAGGACAACTATTTCACGTCAAAATTCCAGTTTTTATAGAGCTGGAATGATGGATTCACAGAATGGGTATCAAAACATTTGAAATATCCTACCACTTCAAATGCTCCAACTGATTAATTGAATTGATGCCTCCGAGCAGCAAAATATGAAACGGAAAGTTATCATTTTGCATAAAAATCTTATGAGAAGTAGAAGTTTTGAGAATATTTTGTGCAAACTTTGTGACCCATCATAGTTTTTGCGTTGGTGCTAGTACGGGACTAAGTGTGTCGACGTTTCAGTGTATATAAACATATTATGAAGGCCCAAGATTTGTGTCAGCTTCACTTCATGCTTACACAGGTGGGGCAGCGAAGGCTGATATTCCATCTTAAATCAGCTTTTTAAGACTTCAAGAAAACTAGTCAACACACTAAACTCAAGCAGTCTGCTTTTATCCAGAAGGTGGCAGTGCAGTAAGCTTTCTCAAATGATCAAGCGCTACCATCTGTATGATTTTTATTCGTGACTCATGCATAATGCATTACTCATGTTGTATCGCTTCCGAAGTTTTCAGCTTCTTTGTAACCCTTCTATTTCGTTAATTGGTAATATTATAACAGTCAACTGGAAATAAATGGAATGTAGCCAATTATTTGTAAGATAAGTAGTGGGCGTGCAGGTGTTCTATGCTTCTTTAACCTTCTGCTACAAAAACTCTGAATCCATCAGTTCACTTATGCAAATATGGGCTAACGTTTTGGCGGGTAAAAAGGTTTCACAATTATATTGAGTACTACTAAATGAAGTCAGTGTGGCAGAAGTGAGAGCCATCAAAGAAGCTGAGCAAATTTAACATTGAAAGGTTGAGTAATAAATGACGATAACTGAACTATACTTAATTATTACATTTGTAAAATCTCAGCAAAACTGAAATGATTAAAACTTAATTATCATTACCCAGTAGAATCTGATGTTTTCTCCTACTAAGCTTATAATATGTAGTCAAAACTGCACACTTAACTTGGTTAAATTTCATACATTTTTTTCCCTTAATCAATTTAAATAAAGCAGAAACAACAGATTTTACACAACAAAATGGTAACATTATTTATTTCGTTGCCTTTTCATCAGCTGCTTACCGTTAGCAGCCAACGGAATAAATGATGACACCACTTTATTTAGCAAAAACTGTTGTTCTTGGTTAAATTTGTTTACCGAGGAGGAAAGTATGATGAGTTTTTAACCATATTCACTTTTGTAAAATATGATTTCACTGTAATGATTATCGAAATGGTTCACTAGGTGGAAATGTTGCAATGTGGTGCAGGTTTTTAGGGAACTAAATTGTTTATCGAAAGTTTTTTCACTTAATAGGTACTTTCTATCGGTCAGTAGGTAATTTCGGATTTGCCATTTGACAGTATACCTACATTTGTTTATGTAAATTTTTTCCACACACCCTAATATGTCAAACGGTGTGCGTGTGTGAATTTGTATATCTCTTAAGTAACTGATAGTAACGATCGGTTACAAAATCTATTTTTTTTGAAGTTCGACTACTGGGTTCACTCAAGCCGATTATGCAAATAATTACATACTAATGATCTGGAAGATTGTGGCATGACTCACTAAATAAAGGTTTTTTGACTTCCTGTAAAGTGATTAACACAGTAGGAGAAAAGTTGTATTTATCTATTCTGTGAAGTTTTTGATTGATTTTAAATCATAAGAAAGTTTATCTTGATAGTTGTTAATGGTAGTTTTTAATAAATCTTACGTTTCTTAAAGGAATATTACGATAGAGCAAAATAGTTTTCTCTTACTTGCCCAGTTACTAGCAGTTGAACAAACATACCTGACATACCAAAACATTTATGTTGCGTTGATTTAGAGTAGGTATATTATTTAGTACTTTCAGAGAAAATATGATGACAAGAAATAAAGACTCTCGTTAACACTTTAAGCATAAATTCTAACGTGTTCAGCATAAGGTTTACTACCTGTCAAGTGTAAGATGATGTCTAATATTGATTAGTATAAAATCATATTTTGAGGAAAAAACATCAAATAGTCAAATATGCTAATCATTCCATTTATTTTAGAAGTCGAATCACCCTAAAATAACTGGCTGTTAAGAAAATTCCGACATCAATGCAAAGGGCTCGTCTAGTGTTTCCCAGCTTGTATCATCTTTGCAGCAAGTGTTGGTGGTATCCGACTATCCGTCATTTCTCTCTTTCTTACTTTGCCACTGACAGACACGGCCGCTGAAAATAGAAGATATGAAAAGACTAGCAATTTATGACTTGAACTGACTTCATTCACGTGGATACGACACACATGTTAAGCAGTAGTAGGGTTTAGTGATGACTGTCGGACAAGGAGGGGGTTTTTCGCCTACGGGGTTAAGATGCTTTCTTGACTGAAGTAATTAAGCTATGTTTTCTTCATTCCAGGTCAGTGTATTCTCAGAAATGAGGTGTTAGGTGGAGTGGAATTGGTTGAGAAAGGCGTTAGATGTTGTAAGACAGATGTATAGCGTCAGTCACTGATGGCTGATCTAAGTCAGGCAAAAAGATGATGTTTCCCCGGTTGGAGCCCCAGACCTGTCATTTGAAGACTGTTCATGATATTACCTGAGATTATCTAAATGTGACAGATGTATTCGCAGATGTATTACATTTATTTATTTACTTAAGAGTGAAGAAGTTCAAATGACACTTGATCAAGCTATACGCCTTATTCAACGACATGAACGTGCACGTCAAGGAAGGATAAGAGCTAAATTTATGCGAGAAATTCGCCAACAAGAAGAAGTTGAAAAATCTAAAGGTGAAGATAGAAAAACTTATACACAAGAAGAAGCTGCAATTATCTTTCAAAAAGTATGTGTATTTTATAAACAACTTTTAGACGAATTATATTTTCATTTTAGTCTCTTCAAAAAAGTTTCACTAATTTAAAAATTCAGAACAAAATAAATAAAGCGGGCATTTATAGTTTCAATAAATTTTTGTTCTTTTCCTTAAGGCAATACAATTATAACTCCATTCATGTTAGTTAGTTAATTAGTATATAATTATAATAGAATTATATTTCAGAAAGGATATACAAAGTGGAATGATAATGAGTTGTGATCACCATCTAAATTCACATAGAAGGTTCAGACAATAATTGTATGAGATATAATGAAATTAAATAATTCACTGTTGTGCTCACACAGCAAGTCAAGACTAAATTATCGATGACTAACCGATCAATTTAGATTGATGAGTCCGACCACTCCTCTGGAATTAGTTATATAAGCTGCATTCATGGGGCTTTATCCATGAGCCAATGTAAATATATAGCTGTTTGTTTGAGTGAAGGAGCTATCAAATGCGTCAATAATGAGGTCTTAGCACAGCTGGTGGATTATATACATTAAATGAAATTGGAGCAGGTGTTCTGAATGATCTCTCATGTCCCCAACAATCTATTTAGACGAACTCGACTCCATCTTCTGTTGCTAGCTGAAGCGGCAGTCATCAATACAAGGGACATGGTCTCTATATGCAGCCCATATGTTTACTTTAGTCTAATATAAAGGTAAACAGATCCTCCATAAACACTGGTAATTAAAAGTTTATATTTATCTTTCTTCCCTTTGTTTCACGGATGAATGTTTATTTTAGACCTTTTAAAACCGCATGATCTTTCTTATTATCTCGATTACCCTAGGCTCACCAGTTGCTTCTCAAATTTTTATTGTATTTACACAGTCCTCTTCATTTCTACTTCATTTAATTCTTAATTACCTGATATTGATTCACAGGTAGTATTTTTATGTTTAAATCATACCACTATTATTATTTTTCTTAATTATTATTGTTATCGCATATCAACTGTGATCAATATTTGATTAAATAGTTCCACAATGATTGGGCACCAAATAAAAATGAGACGAAGTCGAAATAAATCATTCCGACGTTTCAATCGGCTAACTCATTCGACCTTCCTCAATGAAGTAATCAGAATTAAAATACCGAAGGTATTTGTTTAAAAGGCGCACATCTTGTCTTGCCTAAAATCTTTGTCTAATTATGTCTGAGTTATGAGTAGTCGGCAAGAAGGAAATAAACAAAATAAAACTTCTTTAACACTATGATTTACTACCATTTATTTAGCGGTTGGAGGAGTTCACCTAGCCACTTTACCACTCGATGGTAGGTGAAATTATACATAATAATATCATTAAACATATCCTCCAACCGCTACACAAATTGGTAGTAAATCATAGTGTTAAAGACGTTTTCGAATTTATTGCTAACGTGAATGATATCAATGTAAATGGGAAGCAAATGCTTTCCATAGATGTAACATCACTGTTTACCAATGTATCACTTATGCAGACTGTGGAATTCATATGCCAACAGATACTAGAAAAACAGATCGACATCGGAATCTCAGTTATTAGTCTGAAAGAGTTGCTTTTAAGATGTACTATGAATGTACACTTCACATTCAACAACCTTTATTACAGAAAAGTCGATGGCATTGCCATGGGTTCTCCATTGGGGCAATTTTGGAGGATTTCTTTCTTGCTGAGGTTGAAAATGGTCCATTGAAACAAGTAGTACATAAAACCGACTCTTATTTTCGCTATGTTGATGACACGTTTATTATTCTTGACGTGAAAGCTGACAAGAATGAAATGTTAAAAAAGTTTAATGATGCACATCCATCGCTCATCTTCACTTGTGAAGAAGAACAAGATGGTAGACTACATTTCCTTGACGTCCGATTGAGCAGAAGAGAGGATGGTTCACTCAAGAGTGCTGTCTATAGAAAACCTACATCTGTAGGACAATATACACATTTCCTCAGTTTTTTATCAATCCAATACAAAATCATTTTGGTCAGATGCCTCACGAATACAGCAAGACCTATCTGTACAGATAACTCCCTAGAAAATGAGCTAGGATGCATCCAAAATATGTTGATCCAAATGGGTTATCCTAGTAGATTTGTAAGGAGACACATGAACACCAGGTACAATAAAGAAAAACTGACAGCAGTTAAAAAGAAACAACTGTTCATGAAACTGCAATTTAATAGGGACGTGGCTAGCGAAGTCTTACATCTGAGATCATCGAGAACGATAAAACGGACTTATACTGCCGCCACCCTTTGTTAGTCATTTTCCAGACGACCAATTATGATTGCCCAAGTGAAAGACGAGCTACCTAGTTGTGCCACTTCTATGTGTGTCTATAAATTTAGTTGCTCCTGTGGAGAAAGCTATATAGGGCAAACAGCTAGACAGCTTAACAAACGTATTAATGAGCATCTTCCTTCACGGTTCGGAAAAGGTCAAATAAAATCCATACGAAGTTCTATTTTGGCTCATTTGATTGATAGCGGTTACCAAGTGGACAAAAATAGTGCCTTCAAAGTTATCTATCGCATTCCATCGAGTCTTTCGAACGGAATCAGAACCCGTCTTTTAGGCTTAGCCGAAGCTATGGGAATTCGAGAGAACAATCCTAGTCTTTGCATACAACAAAAGAAGTCTGTTCTACCTTTGTCTCTCACCTGGCCTAGGTGAATTCTATTCAAAACCCTCCCACCTTTTCTTATCTTCCATCTCCTTCGTACTTTTATGATATTTATTTAAACTCTGATTATCGTTCCATTTCACCTATAAGACTTGACCTAATTTATTTATTTATTGAATTGTCTACATATACACATATATACATATACTATCTATGTTACTCTTATCACCTGCATGAACCTTATTACCAATATTTTGTTATCATTATAATCATCGTTATTAATTTCGCTCAAAACATTTACCACATTATTATTATTTGATCCACAAAATCACCGTCATTGGTTAAAAATTTTATATATAAATCTATGTAAATTAGAATAAAGCCTGACTGAAGATCTAAGTGTAAACAATATTGTTCGCTTATATGTCTTGAACGCTAAACTGGGACCAGACAACACAGGAAGGGAACTCATCATGGGTAGAGAAGCTCTCGGAGAAATGAATGAAAACGGAGAACTCTTCGCCGACTTCTGCGCCTTCAACGAACTAGTGATTGGTGGCAGTGTATACAAGCACAAAGATATCCACAAGGCTACATGGGTGTCACCAGACGGGCAAACCAAAAACCAAATCGACTTCATCTCAATCTCAAGGAAGTGGAGGCGCAGCCTACTGGACACAAAAGCAAGAAGAGGAGCAGACGTTGGCTCAGACCACTATCTCGTACAAGGGACAATCCAAATCAAATTAAAAGCTTTCAGGGAATCAGGAGCTGCAGATAGACCACAAGCCAAGTTCAACACTCAAAAGCTGAAGGACCAGGCTACAAAGGACATCTTCATTGCAAGCATAAAGGACAAAGCCGAGACACAAATCAACACCAGCGAAAAGGTCAGCGTCGAAAAGCACTGGAACAACTTGAAAACGGTGTGGAGCCAAACCTGCATAGAAATTCTAGGCAGAAAAAAGAGACAGGACAAACAGTGGCTCACTACGGACACTTGGAAACTAATAGAAGAGAGAAGGACAGTGAAACAAAAGATTATCCAGTGCACTGACGAGCAACAAAAACAGGAGCTGAATGCAAGCTACAATACACTGAACAAAAGAGTGAAGAAGAGTGCCAGGGAAGACAAAAGAAAATATTATGAAACCATGGCAAACGAAGCAGAACAAGCTGCAGGCAAAGGAGACCTCGCCACACTCTACCAAACAACTAGGAACCTTTCGGGCAAACGTTCGACACAGATTAAGCCAATAAAGGACGACAATGGAAAGTCAATCACCAAAGAGGTGGAACAGAGAAAGCACTGGGTTGAACACTTCAAAAGACTTCTAAATCGTCCGCCACCTACAACACGTCCAACAATACCAACAACGGAAGCAGAACTACCAGTGAACACTGACCCCCCGACGAAATCAGAAGTCCTGAATGCAATCAAGATGCTTAAAACTGGGAAAACACCGGGACCAGATGGAATCCCAGCAGAAGCTTTGAAAATAGACCCAGAGACAACAGCGGACTTGATGACACCACTGCTGGAGAAGGTGTGGAAAGAGGGCAAAGTACCCGAGGATTGGAAGAAAGGATACTTATTCAAACTTCCAAAGAAAGGAGACTTAAGTCAATGTAAAAACTGGCGTGGAATTATGCTTCTGTCCATTCCAAGCAAGATACTAAGTCGCATCATCCTGGAGAGAATCAAACAAGCCCTAGATGAAAAACTTCGTCCGGAACAGGCCGGATTCAGGAGAAACAAATCATGTATTGATCAAATCGCCACTCTACGGATCATCATTGAACAAAGCTTGGAATGGCAGTCACCTCTCTATCTCAACTTCATCGACTTTGAAAAGGCCTTCGACAGCGTCGATCGAGAGGTCATTTGGAAACTACTTCGCTACTACGGGGTCCCATCGACAATTATACATCTCATCCAACAGTTATACGACAATGCTGCATGCCAAGTAATCCACAACGGGAAACTTACGGAAGCCTTCGAAGTGAGGACGGGAGTGAGGCAAGGCTGTCTACTATCACCAATGATCTTCCTGATTGCAATTGATTGGATAATGCGACAGACAACGGCAACCAACGAGGGAACAGGCATAAAATGGACTGACACAAAAGACTTGGAGGATCTGGATTTCGCCGATGATATATGTCTGATTTCCCACAAACTGGAAGATATGCAAGTGAAAAGTAACAAGTTGGCAGAAGAAGCATCAAAGATAGGACTTCAAGTGAACATAGATAAAACAGAGGTGATGAAGATTCCTGGCCAACATCAACAGCAACAACAACAGACAACAATCAGCCAGCATAAATGGGAGGAACCTGAAAGAAACAACCTCCTTCACCTACCTGGGAAGCATCGTCTCAACTACAGGCGGAACTGACGAGGATATCAAAGCCAGAATCGGAAAAGCAAGACAAGCTTTCATTACTCTCAAATCTGTGTGGAGGTCAACAGCACTCAGCATCAAAAATAAGATCCGGATTTTCAACTCCAATGTGAAGTCAGTGCTACTATACGGATCAGAGACTTGGCGAGTCATAAAGAGCATCTCAAACAAACTTCAGACCTTCATTAACAGTTGTCTTCGCTCAATACTCAAGATCAGATGGCCAGAAAAGATCAGCAACAGGGATCTCTGGGAGCGAACCAATCAGGAACCGATTGTGAAACAAATAGGCAGGAAGAAATGGAGATGGATTGGCCATACGCTGAGGAAACCATCAAGTGACATCACTAGACAAGCATTGCTCGAGTGGAACCCGAAAGGGAGGCGGCGAGTTGGTCGTCAGTGAGAGGGTGACTTGGAGGAGGTCATGCGAGGAGGAGATGAAAGCATGTGGACAGACTTGGAGCGGGGTGAAAAAGTTGTCAGAAAACCGAAGGCAATGGAGGTGCGCAGCTGAAGCCCTATGTTCCTCTAGGAACTAAAGGATACAATAATAATAATATGTCTTGTTCTAAGAAGGAAATAAACAAAATGACATGGAATATGACCAATATTTATTATTACTAGTCTGTTTTGTTATGTGCTGTTAATACTGTGTGCACATTTATATCAGTTTGAATGAAAGTCATGGTAACCTGATATGTGAAAAAAACACAACCATTTCCTTTAGATTTCTGCAATAGATGGTAACACGTGCTTGTCGGTGGTTGTATTTCATCATAACCACTGTCCTCTTAATGTTCTCTTGATATCCTGTCTTCTATGCAATCTCAGCCAGCTTATTTCTTTTCAATTGTATGTTATTGATTTTTTTGTGACATGATAACCAAGGTATCTGTGAAGTTCAGGCCGTCTAGAGTCTTTTTTCTGCCTGATAAATGCCTATCTCCTCATTCCTCACGATCTGTTGTATGACCTAGTCCACCACAACCAGAAGTGTCATCAGCGACAGCCAGTAGTGTTGTCTTGTGCCTGTCTTCATTGCAAAGACTTCACTGAGTTTTCCCGTAGTTAATTACTTCGTATATGGCATTATCATATAGTTATTGGGTGAGGTTTATAAATATTTCCAGTATTTCGTAGTGTTGAAGCAATTTCCAAATTATTTCACGCTTGATGCTGTCGTCGAAGGCTTTTCCAGAGTCGATGAAATTGAGGTAAAGCACTGACAATCATTCTAGTGTAAGACAGTACATAAAGTGGAAATATAATCTGCACATGACTTGTTTTTCCTGAATCCAGCTTGTCCAGGCAAAGTCTTTCATGTATGATGTCTTTAAGTTTTTTCAGGATGATTTAACTTAATGTTTTACTTGGGGTACTAATTCTTGTATAGGCTTAAGTTCTTTTTATTTAGGAGTTTGACAAGGTAACCCCAGTGGGTTCCTTTCCTTCCATGTAAACCATCAGCATGTCGGTTAAGGTCTCTAAATTATTTGTCACTGCTTCTGTGGAGATTCTACTTTCAGAATCACAAATATGGCAGAATTCTAGTGTTGTTTTCCAATAATACAGTCAATAGCTGAATAACAAATCCTACAATGGAGGTCGGGCATTGAATTTTGTAAATCAACATCTAATGGGAATGATATCAGCCAATCAAAGTGTTTGATCATAGTTCAGTGAGTTTAGTGAATTTATACTCAAAATTCACTGATATAAATCAGCTGGATAGAATTGGAGCAGGTACCCAATTTACGCTATCTTATATAAATTCAACAATAATGGATTCGCATGGAGGATTTCATCTTAACCTGCTGTACCCTACTGGTCACGGCTTGCCACTGGAACACCAGGTTAACTGCCTGAATAGGGTCAGTCGCTAGTGAGCATCAGATTAATTTTCAACTATTGGTTTGTTGTAGGGATTTTGTTTGATTGCATGGAGGATTTAATCATGAGCTGACATCAGTTAGAGAACCACTGGAAAACCAGGGACTACTGGACAGCTGTTTCGTCCTAGTTTGGGACTCTTTAGCAGTACGCACCCACCGGGGTTCGAACCCAGTAACTTCTGGTTACAAGGCAACCTCGTAGACCATCGAGCCACTGAAGAGTCCCGGACTAGGACGAAACAGCTGTACAGTACTCCGAGGTTTTCAAGTGTTTCTCTAACTGATGTCAGCTCATGATGAAATCCTCCATGCAATCAAACACGAAATCCCTACAAAACCACTACTTGAAAATAATGGATTTGCTTATTTTAGATAAACTTTATTGATTCAATGCTTTCAGTGATAAATAGAGAGGGAGAACAGATATGGAAATAATGAAGTCTGATTTGCACGAGGATCGGGAAGATGCACCTAATCGACTGATATCTCCTTTTTTTTTGTACTTTCAACTCTTTTATTTTGTGCAGATTTGTTATTTTAATAATAATTCATATCATTAGATCAATTCATTATCTGAAGTAATCAAATAGCTTCAAATAATTCGACCCAAAACACACAGAAAAAGAATATGTATGCGTGTCATAGATTGCGATGCAACTCTCCCAGAATTTATACCTTAAACATCCTCTCAATCATGTAATACTCTCGTATTAGTTTGCATGGATTCGACTGATGTACAGTTTGAACCATGAAATCCCAGGGAGTACTGGACAGCTATTTCGTCCTCGTCTGGTACTCTTCAATGTCACTCACTCGTGACCTCACCAGGTATTGTACTCAGGACCTTCAGGTTAAAAGGTGAGCTGGAGACTGAATTAAATGGCCAATGAATTCTAACTTCTGCCAATTTACGGTAGACAACGCAACTATCAGCCAGTATCATCGGCGGGTATCTGTATTCCTCATACCCGACTTGGTGGATCCCAATGATTATAATTTCTCATCAGAAAGGATTTCATCCTATGGCCAATCACTCGTGAGTCCCAGAATTAATTCTCAGATGTTAGTATACCATTGGATTACGCCCTGGGGACTGAATGATCATTGAGTTCGCCTTGTAGCCTAAAGGTTCTAGATCCGATCCTTCATGGGGTTATGAGTGCGTAATACTGATGAATGCTAGACTAGAATGACACAGCTGTTCAGTAGCTCTTTGTTTTCAGTAGTTCTTTAACTGAATTCAGCTAATTATGTAACAAGTAATTTTCAGTCCAACAGTCAATGGCTTTTTCTTTTCCTATTTTGTATACATTTTGAAATTAGATTTGGAGAGGATTTTGTTGTCGTAAAAAGGTTCATGCAATGCGTAATGAAGAGTTGGTTTGGCTTGGTATGGTAAGTATTGTACGTTATAATACTGTAATAGTTACATTACTTAATTTTTCAATAAATTCAATATAAAATGGTATTCATTCTTTTGCGCTTCGGGTGGAACGTAGGACTTCATACCGGAGCTTTAAAGTTTCCATTGTGATGGTGTTGTTTCTACAGGGTGGGGTTGGTAGCCTCACACTTGAACCTCAACCAGAGTGGACATTTACTTAAGGGTAAGGTTTGACCCACTGAGTACACATTTAGTTATATAATCCACACTCCACGAGTCGTATATTATCAATGATTCTTATTAACAATATGTTAGCAAATCTGGTCGATGATTCTCCGCCGGGACGATGATTTGGATTTCCTGTACGTTTCCAAATGGTATTGTAACAACAGAAGACAAGGGCCAAGCAACAGATCGTTTATTTAAGAAACCAACACCTATTTATATATATATTTTCATGTACATTACTATAGCTTATTCAAGCAAATAAACACACTCTTCTGATTGGTTGTTTCTCACAGAAAGTTAACCTTGCATCTCTTTGTGACTGTTTCTTGAATGTCAGGTCACCTATATATGTTAACTGTATCTGCTTACGCCAAGTCTGTTGTGATTGGTGGTTGTTGAATCAGTCTTGTTCATATTTTCTCACCACCAATATTTGCGACATACCCATTGACGTAAAATACTGTCTACCATTTTTGGCTAGCCTGCTCTCTCACCACAGTATGACCAATTAATTATTACAATGGCAATTAGGTAGTCACGGGGAAAGAGGATATAATGTGTGAGCTCATCTACAGGAAAAAAAATTGTATTCGCGGAAAATTGTACAAATGAAATAAACCAAGGTTTGTTTTAAACAAGAAGTTATTTTTTTGACTTTGAACAAAAAACTATACAAAATTATATTTCCACTGCCTACATATATTGATAAAACACAGAGTATGGTGTGTTCAAAACTATGTGAAGAGATAGCTCATTTCAAACATAGATGTGTATAAGAAGAGTCCGATTCTAGTTTGGATAAATTGAGACCTTTGAATATACTAATAATTATTTGAACAGAAGAAGGCTATCGTTAGACAAGAACACTTATCAATCGTAACACCGGAGTAAACATGAATCTATCAATGAATGTAGTATGTTAAAGGCAGTTTGAAGTTATTTTTCAAAGTTCTCTAGGGGAAAAATTTGATTCTAGAAGGCCAGGACTTTGTGGAGGACTTATGTCTATTGTTACACAAACTCGATTATCTAAAGGCGAGAATCAACAAGTTGACAGAAGATTAAGTAAAGACAAGACATCACTGAGAAGACAAAGGTAATCAAAGTAACCAACCAACCAACCAAGAACAACGACAAGCACCAGTCACAAACATGTGGATAAACCTGGAAAAAAGGTTAATTCTCCCACTTATCTAGACAGCTTCCTGTCAAATACAGGCAGTACAGATTAGCACGTTAAAATCAGTCAAGATCGGAGAAGTAAGATAGACCTTGATTAATTTGAAATCAGTAAGACAATTTGCTGCTATTGGTACAAGGAAAAAGATCCGAATTTCTGACTCTATAGTCAAATGAGTCAGCGCTTCACGGGCATCACGATAAGCATTTCCAATTACCTGAAGAATTTCACCAACAGCTGAATTTTTTGATACTGAATACCAAATGACCAGCCGAACAGGAAGGATTAGCGACAATTAAAGTCTGGAAACGAACTATCCAAGAATATATTATTCAACGAATTTGCAGCAGGGGGAAATCGAGATGGATTTGATATGCATACATACACACACTGAGGATACCGCTGAGTGACACCACACGCTGGGCCATTGAAGAGAACCCGGATGAGAAACGACGAGTTGGGCATCCAAGGATGAGTTGGAGGAGATCTTGTGAAAGCTTATAGATAATCGTGTAGCCATGCATAAAAGAGTGCAGGAAGCAAAGTGTGCCGGAGGTATTTCGTTGAAGCCTCATATTCCACTGAAATCCTAAAGGAATAATAATAGTGCAAATAAAGCTTTATAAAGCGATTCAGTTGATCGTGGCTAAAATTAGAATCAAGAAAGTGTATTTAAAACTTATCACTTTGACGTGTCTGAATCCTTAGTGAGATTCCAAACCAGGACACATAGTTTTAAATCAATAATGATCCATAAAGCCCATGGTTATGAAAATATTATTGAAGAAGGAATCTACTATTTTGGCGGATGACGAGACAGACTACCAAACGTTTGAAAATCTACATGTCAAAAAGCTCTGCCTTAATTGGGACATTGTATCGTCAAATGTAGATTGATTCCTAGTTCTCAGAGGATTATTCTACACATCCACAGCTTAAATCCTTTATTCCAGCCGGGCCAAATTCGCAAAATGCAAATTGTGCACTATTCGAATTGAAATTTCACCACTATTTCGTTTGGAAACCGAAATTATTGAGATCATAAAGTGTTATGTACTCTTCGAGTAATTAATAGTCCTGATGCGGAAGGAGGGAAATCAGAAGACCACTAGGTTTACGATGATACTTGTATTTTCCAGACAAGGAAAATAAATGTCACACTAGTGTGTGAGTGAAATGGTACGAGTGTACGAAATGTGTGTGAACCAGAATAATGTACAAGTGTCTAATACAAAAGTATATATGAAAATGGCTAATACACATGAACCAATAAGATAACGTCTTGCCATGATTGGCTGTAATGTCATGTGATAACAAGGTCATACATTGTTTATTTAGTTAATGGACAGACAAAAGCATATTGTCAGTTATAATGAAATATCTATCCATTTGCACATAGCAAAATATAATAGACTGTCAAAAACAAAACACACATTATGTGGATACATATCACAAAGTATTTGGTCATTTATATAGCAGTCACTCGATGAGTGGTATTCAACTGCTCATGTTAGTCAGGCAGTAGTACATAACATCATGCATTTATGCTTGTACGCTGATCGTTTATGTGTAAACATTGAAGCTTTTCTACTAACCGTCAGCCTTTTAGTTTTAAATTTCAATGCGCTCAGGTACTACACAAGGACAAAATTCATTTGATAGTGAATACATTTATAGGATACGTTCGCTTTCTTTTGTGCTTTTTTTCTGTGCTCTAGAGTTTTGATATTGGTTGAGTCGTTTTTGCAAGGATGGGGTTGTTAACCTCACCTTCAGTCTCGCCTCTTTTTCAGGGAGTTAGCACAGCTGAGGTCAGAACCAACTATGGAATACTATTTTTATCCCAGTTGTGAACTCTTCATCAGAAGCTACCCATCATCGCATCGGAAATCTGAAAAGGACCTTCAGATTACGATATGACCTTGTTGACTGTTCAGTCACTGGAACTGGGGGGGGGAGGTAATCCGAAAGCATTTTCAGCAGACTGCTGTGCACTTTCATGAACTCCTGTCCACATCGCTCAGTGCCGAAGATCTGATGGTCAGCTAGCCAGAAAGGATAAATAACAAGGAAATTTGGCAGTCATAGAATCAGCCAACAACATGCTGTTTAAACAATCAGTATACAGGATAAAATAGAGGTGAACTGGACACTCACTGGGGTGACCGCTTAGTGAAACCACATGTCAGGAACTCGAGTGGAAGGCAAATGGGAAGTAATGGGTTGAGCAATCAAGAGGGACATGAAAGAGATCATGTAGGGGGGAATGAAGTTTGTGGGGGTGGTGGTGGTGGTGTTGGTTGTAGATTATGGGATTCATTAACATTTAATTAAAATATGTATTGTTAATGATTTGGATATTTGGAAGTGAGTGGCGGAAGTGTTATCAAAAAGCAACTTCTTCACTCATATTCTAGTGCTTCATTGTTAAACTTAGGTAACATTCTGTTTGTTTTTTCTCAATCACGTAGATAACTCAAATTATCAACCTCCTTTACTCCTCCATTCGAGATTTTTTCGGATTTCATTCAATATACTACTGAAAAACTCTTGTCAGTAACACACAACACCACTTTATAAATGATGTCATTTCTTTTTCTTCTACTGTTTTTAGGTACCATCAAACCTACATCATATTGCACAAAAATCTAGTATCACTAAACTGGCTGATCGGGTCGATGCTGTGCGTAGAGTAACACAAAATATTTATGAACAAGAATATCAACAAGCATTAGTGAAAGTGAAAGAGAAAATTCGTGATACAGAAGGTCCTGATATGCGTGAAACAATGCGAGATCAAATGCGTCAATGGTTTATTGAATGCAGGTCAGTTTAGTTTTTCCTTCAATTGACATTTATTGTGTAGCTGTACATACTACAATCCCTGGAGATAACTGACTCCTTGCACAGTTCCTATCGTAACAGAAAAGTTGCATAGGTAATGGTTAGACTAAAAGCAATTATAATCGTCGTGAGAGGCGTTTACACGATCTTGGGTAATCTCAAGAGGGATTTGTACTCCTGGCAAATATGGGTATTGCAGTAGTGGGGTCGTTCCCAAGTCGTTGACAAGTAAACCAGATACGCTGCTTTGCAGCTCTTGAGGAAAGGAGCATTGGACACAGTCAGCCCTAAAATCGTACATCGGGACTTACGCTGTGGCAGTCTGTAGTTGTACATAACTCTCTACATGCAACAGACTTGTTTTGCACTAAATCAGTTTTATCAGTTTCTGGTGGACGCTTTTGGTGTAGTTGTCTTTTTTGAGCTACATGATTGATTTGGAAGGCTTTTATTCTCCTGATGGATGATAAAACGATTATTGATAATTTTCACTAGACAAACTAAAGGGGTTCTAAATACACGACAGTTGTTTACAGATTGCTGAGGTTGAGCAAATCATCGATGAATGTGGAATGATTCTCTTTAGATACTCAATAAGACTAAGACACACAAAGAATTATATGAGATAATCGCGAAGTATATTCACGAGTTTGGTTTGTAAGGATTAGACTTGTTTATACGAGTTTCACTAGGGATTGATATCACTTAGAGAACCATTGAAAACCAGCCAGGAGTACTGGACATTAGTTTCATCCTAGTTTGGGAATCTTTTGGCGGTACTCACCCAATGGGTTCGAGCCCAGTGGCTGAATGGTATATGAGCTTGCCTTGTGACCGGGAGGTCCTGGGTTCGCACCTCAGTGGGTGCAAAATATTGAGTCTAATAGTAGATCTCAGAATTGATGTACTGATTGGTCAGTAGGGAATAACTACACTCTATTTGTCTAGTAGTTCATTTCAGTGTTGACTCTATTTCACCAATCAAGTTTGCAATGTGACCTCCAAGCTAGGTGACTAGCTATCGTGGTGTGTTGTGGCCCCTTGGTTGACGATAGGTGGTTGGGTTTCAATGAAACTAGGTCTCGTGTTTATCGACACTTGTCAGTAAGTTGTATCTGCAACTTTGAACGAATCGCTACAATCAGAGACATCAGAAGGGTTGTTTGTCGCACCCGAAGGCACTGAATTTACAATGTGACAGCTGACTTAAAAACTTCAAGCTAAGAGCCAGCATTAAAAGCCAGTAAATATGCTATGGTCTCAGTTAAAACTGGGTGTTTTGCATATATCTAATTTCTCTTCATGAACTTTAGCATTGGGTTTTATTGCATTAATTAGTGTGTGGAGGGATTCGACTCTTTCATTAGATCGAATCCTTTTACAGTTGAATGTTATGTACTTCTGGTTTAGAAAACAGTGAATTTAATAAGTATGTGAAGAATTTCTGACAAATGAAAGAATGTCATTTTCAAGAGTCTTTATGCACGAATTTAGTTGATCTGAAGATTAATAAAAAAGGTCATTTCAGTTAGAAAACCACTGGAAATCATCATGGAGTATTGGATGAATGTTTCGCCCTAGTTTGTCACAGTTCAATAGTACGGATTCATCAGTCCGCCTGGGGTCAAGTTAGAAGGCTTAAAGGTCAAAGAGCCCACCTTGTAACATGAGGGTCATGGGTTAGATCCCTGGTGGTTGGGATCATCGGTGTGTACTGCTGCCGAGTCTCAAACTAGGATGAAACACCTGTCCAGTATTTTGAACTGGTTTTCTGTGTATCTCTGAATAAAGTCAGTTCATGACCATCCTTGAGACAAAATTACCTGTTTAGGGATGACCAGCAGTAGAATTCAACATTTGTGTTCATTCTTTCTTGGGATCTGTTAGTCAGATGTTCTTATGGTTAATATCCAACCGCCTCTTAGTATATCCTTCATGCTTACTACAAATATGGATTAATTGGCAATTTTACGATTACATTACTCAACCTGAATCAGGGAGACAAAGGCACTTTGTTTTCTTATCGTCTTCAGTAGTAACTTACGCATCCTATTTCCCCTGATTAGAAGGAAATAGAAAGCAATCAAGTATAACGTTACCTTAAAATAACTTATGCTGCAATATATTCATAGAAAGGTTTGCAAACTGATGGACACGGTAGTTAAACAAAACTGTCAAGTGTATTTTTGATTTTAAAAAAGGGGAACACATCTCACTAAAGGGTTTTATAGGACAAAATGTATTGATATGATCTTTTCCAATATATTTTTCTTGTCATAAGTTATGAGTTGAGGTTTTTTATATTCAACTGTACAGTTTTCCCTTCGAATCAAGCTGGAATATTTTCACTAATGTCCCAGTGGTTTAGTTTTGCCGGCTTTAGGTAGCACTGTCGTCTGCCGCACAACTGGATATTGAAAACTATTTTTAAACTCATGTGGTGATGTAATATTCTATTTAAAGGCGTAAGTAGGCAGTTGAAATGAATTAAAATAGAGCAGATATTGACATGATCACTGAAAGTTGAAGATATAAAGAGGCTAGCTATCTTTGACCATAAGTTTCCGCAATATAAATGCCGAATTAAGTGGTATTTTATGGTGATGAGGTGGTGAACTGGTTTGTGCGTCAGACTGTGCATAGGAAGTGAGAAGACAGGAATACGCTGGACCGATAAGAAGACTGTAGAAGATCTGAATTCCCCCTGTGGATAATTTGTGTATAAAGTTACAAAAACTCGTAGACTTACAGGCGAAAGGCAATAAAATGTCTGAAGAAGCAGTCAGCAAAGACAGGGCTCCAGATGAACTGAGAGAACATGGAGCTGATGAAGATAATCAAATAATGGCAACGAAAACAACCAGCACCAATTACTATTAGCAGGAGAAACTTGGAAGACTTCATTTACTTCACTTGTCTAGGAAGTAGGGTTTCAGCCATTGGCAGTCGGATAGCATGAATGAAGATGTCAGAGCCGTCCAGAATCAGAAAGGTAAGATATACCTTCATCAAACTGAAATCAGTTTGGAAATCTTCTGCACTGAATATGAGGAACAAGATTCAGAGTCAGTCAGTTCTTCTACATACGTCAGAAACTTGGCCAGTGCGTCAGGAAAGAGTTTCCAACAGACCACAGCAGACTTTCATCAACAGCTACTTTCGCTGGCTGTATACTGTTATGTACTAGTTTTCCCCGTCGCCAAATTGTTATGTACTCGTCGCTAAATTGTTGTTATGGTCTGGTCGAGAAATTAATAGTCCTGACGCGAGAAGGCGGAAATCAGAAGACCACTAGGTTTGCGATGATACTTCTATTGTCCAAACACAAGGAGACGAAAATAAATGGTCTCACACCAAAGTGGTAAGTAAGTAAAGTAGTTGTAAAGTCACAAGATTGTGTATGCGAAATATATATGAATGTTCCAGACAAAGCGTGGGAACAAATCATTAGACAGTCTTAACATGAATGGCTAATTATAATGGAGTGTCGATCCAAATATACATAGCGAATATAGCAGACATGTCAACAACCAAACATATAATATGGATATATGTCACTAAGCTACGGACTGTCAACAAACACTCATATTATATATAATATAAGGAGAATACACATTAATAAAGGAGACAAGTTCACACAAGTGAAATGGTCACAGACTAAGCGAGCAAACAGAAAGAGAGACCAACATACATACACACACACATAAATATATATGTGGATACGTATCATATACATATTGAATATCAGATGGCTTGCTAGCCAGAAAGAATTTGCAAACAAGAAACTATGGGAACAAACTAACTAAGTATCTGTCGTTCAACAGAAAATGGATGTGAACAAGGAACACACTGAAGCGACCGTCGAATGATATCGTGGGCCAGACAGTCACTCCAGTGGAATGTGAACGGGATGTGACGGTTAAGTGTGGGACCTAGGGTGACATGCAGGAGGAGATGAAAGAATATGAGCAATCGCAGGCCAAGCTATAGAGGACATCAAAAAATAGAACAAAGGGGAGAATTGTTGTTGAAGTCCTATGTTCCACTCAGAACCCAAGGGAAAAATAATATAATAATAATAATAATAATAATAAAATTCAGTCTAGGCGTAGAATGCTAGGCAAAGGAGGAGAGAAGTCAGTTAATGAGGTTTCATGCCGTTCACAAAGTTTTCATTGGATATAAACAAAACAGAATATAAATTTTATTTATCTCATTTAAATTTTGTCAGGTGTTTTCTCGTTCATTTGTTTATTTATTTATCTATCAGAGATGCAACTGGTCGATTTCCTGACTATCCAGAAGAAGGTGAAGGCGGTTCTGCTGCCATATTCAAAGAAAAGACACCAGAGGAACTGGAAAGAGAGTTAAAAGAGAAGGTTAGTATAGAATTATTTTATTGATATTCATAACACTACCTGAGTGAAATGACTGATCCACAAATTTCGATATGGGTTGATATGATAGGTGCCAATAATAGTCTTGTGACTAGGGTTCGACACGGGAAGGTATTAAGAGACTCACCCGAAGATCGAATACTCCATACTGATTTCGAGTCACTTCTGACCCTCAGAGTTCACGTAAATAAAGACAGAAAAAACAGGCTGGTCCAATCCGGTGGGAACAAAGAGACTTTTATCATGCAAAAGTACATTGTATACAAGTATTATATACCTCGGAAATTTAATCCAGCAAATAACTAATATAACTGATTGCATAATTTCAGACTTCAAGATTATCCAATCACACTGTGATAAATATTCTGCTCCGGTCCGATGGGCTAATTTGTCCACACTGGTTTAAACTGGTCTAAGTTCCTCTTTCCCTGGATTTAGGATTATTCATATTTATGGCAGACAATTATTGGATATCGGTCTAGCTCTGACTAGTAACTGACTACAGGGTGGAATAGTCTGAATTTCTAGTGACTATTGCATTCCACCAACTTGGCTGTGAGGAGAAATACTGATTGGCAGCTGGGTTATATATTGCGATTACGCAGAAGTTAGAGTTGCCTCGTCATTGGATTCTGTCTCAGAGGCTCAGGGGCATATGAGCTAGCCTTGTGGGCTTCAAGTTCTGGGTTCGATTCCCGAAGGTGGGTTGGTGGATACATGATGCGAAGAGTCCCAAGCTGGGACGAAACACCCGTGGAGCACCCACTGGGTCCCAGAAGATTTTTAAGTGAATCGGTACCTAATCTAGATTAAAATTAACCAGATCCCACAATCCAACATGTGAAGACAATTTCTGATGCAAGGTAGGACGACTGAACGCGAAATGTGAAAACAAAATTGCAGTAGGATTTGAATTTGATTTTTAGTTTACTTTAGGTCATAATGCATCATACTATTCAAATTTTGTAATAATGATAAGTATACTACTAAAATGTAAATATAAGTAGCAAATTTGCTTATACGAAAACTATACAGCATACGAGTTCCTCTTCATAAATTTGCCAGAGAAAGAACAAATCACATGGATCCATCGTATTTCTGAAATTCTCTTCAGTTACTTACTATATGTCACATCAATTAAAACAGGTTATAATGGAATTTTATTGACATACTTTTATTTATCAAAAGAAATTACTCTTTAACTTTAGATTAATGACAAGCATTACTACATATATTACTGGGTTTCAATATAGAACTTTGCACAGATGTGCATCATTCCGAGTTACCACTCTCTATGTAGCATTTAGAGATAGAGAAAAGACAGGAAAAGAGATGCATAAGAAATATAATAAACAGAAATGTGCGGATTAAACAACCGTAGCATGGAAAAAAAGAATGAATTCATCTGTGCCATTGAGGATGGTTTTGATCCACACCACTGACGGTCTGCAGACATTAGCTTCCAGAATCCTGAGTTACCCAATCAGAATGCTTCTACCTCACTATGTGGTTCAAATTAACTGTTAGGACTTCAGTGACTGATGCATATATATATATATATATATGTCGTATAAGAGCAGCATTTCCCTAAAGGAATTTTAGATTTTCCCGTCGATTGATTGGACAGAAGTGTTTGGTCTCAGGTTGACATATCGGCTTCTTGTGCAGATGCTTCGACGAGGTCTGAGAATTTAACTAGAATATAATTGGTGGATGGTGGCTAGCAGTGGAATCTAGGATGCGAATTTCGTCTATTTGGGACTCGTCACTGGATGTGCCTGCATTCCCCAGTGAGTGGTGATGTTCCCACCGAGGCTAGAACCCAGTACCCATAGTTTCAAACGCCAAAGGGTTATCCACATGACCCGTTGCACAAGACATGGCTCTCGTGGCCCAAGTAGTCTAGCGGATAACGCTTTGACGTTTGAAACTATGGACAGCGGTAGAACCCAGAAGCTAAAAAATAATCAAACTTTGGTATGTATGAAGCTTAATGAAAATATTATGATGTAATGGGGTGAGCAGAATTTAAAAAATGAAAAATTAAGTCTGATATGAAATAAGAAAAAGATCTAAACAGTGAAGAAAATTTCCCCTTTCCAACGATTCATTTTCATAAGCTGCTGTACAATCGGAATTAGATTTCACAAAGAATTCATATACCAATCACATACCTCTAAAATTTGTCCTCGAAAATGCATTACGTGATGTAAGATGTAATCTAGAAGAGGTGATTAATTAGAAATTAGGAAAGTGGGCAGAAGCTGGGATGACGTAATAAGTGTGAGAAAAATGACAATACAATCAGTAAGATTGTATAGAGTGGACAAGAACCACTGGAAAGACGACAAAGTGTTTTTATAAAATCCGCGTAAAAACGCAATGTTATCAATAAATAGTTGTATGGTTATAATAAAATAAGGATGAGAATAATAATAATAGTAAACTTACATAATAAAAGGAAGCGAAATTACAGTGAGAACGATACTCTGTCCACGGTAGGGCAAGTGAACGTATATGCTGCTTTCGAATGCAGAGGTGAGGTTTCAGATCCTGAATAACCAATGATTTAGCTATGTACAGATGGCGTATTCGATGTCCTTTCGTACGGTATTGAGGGACTCTATGTAGCACTGTGAAGCATTCATGCGTGAGTGCTCGTTGTCCAGAGTTGACAAGGTGTTCGAAGATACAGATTTTATAAAAGCGCCTTCCACCAGTCCTTGTCTAATCTGTACATTTATATCGATTAGTCATTTTTCCTACACTCACTACGTCACCCCAGCTTCTGCCGACTTTCTTAATTTCCAATTAATCACCTCTTCTAGATTTCATCTTACATCACGTAATGCGTTTTCGAGAGAAATTTTAGAGGTATGTGATTGGTCATATGAATTCTTTGTGATATGTAGTCACATGATGTGTGTTTTGTTTTTGACAGTCTGTTATATTTTGCTATGTGTATATGGATCTATATTCCATTATAACTGACAGTATGCTTTTGTCTGTCCATTAACTAAATAAAGAATGTATGACCTTTTTATCACATGACATTACAACTACCCATGTTAAGACTGTCCGTCTGTTCGGTTCATGTATATTAGTTATTTTCATATATACTTTTGCATTGTACACTTTTGGACTCTTGTACACACTTGTTCACACATTTCGTACACTGCGTACCCTTTCACTCACACACTTGTGTGATAGTCACATTATTTTCTTTGTCTGAAAAATACAAGTATCATCGTGAACGTGGTGGTCTTCTGATTTTCCTCTTTCCTCGTCAGGACTATTACTATGAGAATATTTCATTCACTGAAGAACTCTAATATGTAAGCCAGATGAAATGAATAAGGAAACTGAGAAGTGATATAGTCAGAAAAAACACAGAGAGTTAATTACTAAGGAAGGAAAAATCACGATAATTAAAAGCAGATCACGATTTTGAGCCATCTTATCATGATAGCTTCAGCAAATTGACTAAATAACTAATCAGACGTTTTTTTAATGTTACCACTTCTGGCTGAGGGACTGATTTTCGTTGATACACAAACCTATGTTAATAAAAACTGTATTGTAACTGTTTTGATTAAATGTTACAAGTCTTACACAGCTGAAGAGAACCGATGAAATTCATCAGATTCACATTGTTCTCTACAATTATTAGCTGTTTCTCAGTGCAAAAAAACCTGTTGTTAACTGTTGAAAATAATCTCCGTGGTTTTGTATTTCCTTTTTCTAACAGGAAGAGGCAAGTCAAAAGGGTAAAGGTAAAGACAAAGGCAAGGCTAAAAAGCCTTCACCTAAAAAAGATGACAAACAAAAGAAGAAGAAGAAAGGAGAGGTAAGATTTCCCAGTAGGACTAGTGTATCCATGTTTTTTTCTACGACTTCAATAAAAAAGATGTGATGTAATGGTTTTAAGGTTATCGGTTTTCATTCGTTTGTATTTTATGTGGAGCATTCGACTTTAAACTTGAGCTCTGAAGGTTCAACAGTTGTAGCGTTTTGTTTTTACGAAGTAGAGTTGCTAGCCTCATGCTCAAGCGTCCGTCTCTACCTGCGTATACTATCGAGGTTGGGAGACTAGGAGCGTATCGACCAGGGGCAAACTTGAACCACATGTATCTTTATTGATCATTTTATCACTGTATCACTAAGGTACATATTACGGTTCAATATTTTAACTTATTTACCGGTAGCCTAATAAAGGCTATCCAGTGCATATGGACTTTCTTCTAAGAAATCCTGAATGCTAATCCAAACGATTATTCAAACCACATGTAGGCTGATGCGTAAAATCTAAAATATACAGGGTTTGTCTAAATACGGTACTATATTAAATATAGCGTGATGAAATATAATATAAGAACCTGAAATTGTGAGGTGTTGGTGGCTAAATGCCACGAAAAGCATAGTCAATGTGTGTCAATAAGAAAACAGCAAAGTTATGTCAAAGGAGATCCACGCGCAGATTTAAACGGCGCGCGTATGCTAGACACAGAATAAAAGGATGCCAATAAACAGTGTTCAGTAGTAAAGGGTAGATAAATAATTCAATTAGAGCAGATAATATTTAACCATAAGAAAATAATTACTATACATCAACAGAGTAAAAATACATCAAGTTAAGCTCTGATGGTGAACAAAGTCGTGGTTGAAAAGTAGCGAATATACACTATACTACTCACTAGCATTAAGTAGTAAACAAATCAAAACACAAAAGAAAGGATCACAAGGCACATGGAAAGGAACTAACAGTTGACTTCTGACTTTCATTTCCCGAGAGATTTACTCGTCAGAATCACTTAACAGGACTGACTTTAATACTAGCAAAACTATGTAGAAATAATTCAGAGTTCACAGAAACACTTCTTATATCATAAGCTCTACTTCACTTGAAACGGAATATAAACTGTTTGGTTAAAAATTACGGTTAAGATGGATTTCTGCCTATATATCTCATATCTGCAGGAGAATTCCAGTCTTAATGTAGATGCAAAAAATGCTCTATTCAGAGAGTTTGAAGTTCTCTTCTTTTGGAAACATTTCATATATATGTTGAGGAAAATTTTTCGCATCGATATAGCGTTAATAATTAAGATTCTGACCGACTCTCTAAAGATGAGAACATAAACTCTCAAAAAAGAATATTATTTATATCTGCAATTAAGACTGGTAAACTCTTGCAGCTGAATTCTCCGATAACTCGAAAGATAAACTGTCACATTAGACAGCTTCTATTGTGGTGGTGTGATACAGATAATGTGTGCCAACGGAATATTATTCTCACATTCAGTAGTGCATTAGCAACAGAATAATGTAAGTATTTGAACATTCTATTTCATGTCGTCTGATGTAAACCAAAACCACATGCTCAGTGATTGGTTAACGAAAATAAACTGTATAGATATAAATTGAGGTTCGATCTCACTTGAAAATAGACCTTGGCATCTGTGTCTTGCCTTCCGCTGTTACACTATAAGTACTTGCCAATTCACTTGCCCATGTGCAACAGGTTTCATTATATATATACATATATATATCGTTCAACGTGTGTTTTACCTAAAGGCGTCAAGAAGCACTATCCTGCATGCCTTTAGGAAAGTCAAAATAAGCGATTACAGAGTGCTATAATGATAGACACATTCAATACAGAAAGATTCCATACTGATAGTAAATTTAGATTAAAAATATTCGAAAGTATATTGTAGGTGAAATTTCAAATATTTAAGGATATCCTTTGTTTGGAAATCAATAAGTTTAGCGAAGCATAGAGTAATCGATAAGATAAAATCAGCCAATGAAATTGAAACAGCCACACATTGAGTAAAAGAATTGGTCAGAGAAAGAAAATATCACTTCAAACGACTGAAATTCTTTCATCAAACAGCCAACTACTATGATTAGTTTGAACAAAGTGGGAAGGCAGATTGTTTGTAAGGTATAAAAAGGGTTAATATTGTTTTCTAATTTCACAACTTTTCCCCAACTTCTGACTGTCCAGAAAGTGAGAGAAATTAGTATAAATGTAAAAATATAAAACCTATCTCAAGAATTCTTTGGATTCAAAGGGCACAGTTGTGAAACAAGAGATATTAATACAAGATAGTTAATTATCTAACATTTAGAGTTAATTTATAAGGAGTATGATGAAGCTTTCAAGAGGAAAGGGTGAGTGTGAAAAGAAATGGTTAGTAAGATTAAAATTACTGTGTTAAGAAACAATCATGAACTACATGTTTGATTTTCTATTAAAACTCGGATGGAAATCAAGCAAATCAAGTCAAGTACCGATAAGGTCTAAATACATGTGATCACTGATTATTCCGATCATTGGTAAACGGTTTAGTTCCACAGGAGGTCGGCTATAGGCTCTATTACCTCGGTGGTGATGTCGTCGATTGCTGCACCAGGCCATGAAGCATTAAATCTTCAAGGTTATCTTTATGTTCTTCAGTTACTTGACGATACAATTTTAGAAAGTCTACTTTCAAAGTAGATATCATCGCTTATTGAAAACAGGCAGCATTCGAAAGCCGGTTTTATTTTATTCCAAGACTCGTTAAAAGACTATGCTTATGCTTCTACCAAAGGCTAAAGCAAGACCTTTACTTTGCGAGGTTAGACACATCACCAGCTCGTCTTTTGTTCAGATACCAAGAGCTGTCAGTTCTCTTTGAAATCTGCATTGAATCCGCTCCAATCATAGTAATAAATTATTACCAATACTACGTTTAAGCATTGTAAGTCTTTTCTGAATTAATACCCCTTTGAGAAGATGACTTGACAGTGACATTGCACAAATCACAATAAAAAACTACATTAATTAGATAGTGGCATGAAGTCATTTCACCTAAAAGACATGAATTTGGAGGATAATTCTCGTCTAGAAATATTCTCCCCTAGTTGAATACTCTTGATATGACTATTGTTAAAATTAGTAGTATTTGTCACATGATATTGTTTGTCTTCTTTTCTCCTCATATGATGAATAAAACTCATCTAGGATGAACAAGAAGGTTTTAAGATGTCACCTTCAGCATTTCTCGGGGATTTACATGAAGGCTGTCATAACTATCAAGGTAGGTTGAATTGTATGACTATCGCTTATTACTACACATTATACTCAATAGGAAAATATATTTCCATCCTAGTTCTTCTTCTAATATCTGTCTGTCTGTCTGTCTGTTATCGACATAGAACTTTGCACATATGTGCGGCAGTTCAAGTCACTACACACCCTCCTTGTAGCACACAAAGCAAGAGAAGAAAGTACAAGAAATGCGTAATAAAGACAGTAAACAGAGGTTTGAGACAAAGGAATAGTAATAACAAAGAACAATTTAGTTTTGATGTGGTTTTGTTCTCTGAGCTGGATGGTTAGTTTGCGAAGCTTTCATCGCCCTACTGGGTGACATCTTCAGCGCATACTTCAATTTGAAGTGAGCTTTTAGGTTTCTCCACGAGTTTATTAATCATTCCTCCTGGTGACCTTGGACGTGATTGGTTGTTTATCTGTGTTTTCACACCTTCTAGGTTACTTTTGTTGGAACTGATTGTTTCTGTGACTTGAACTTTGATCCTTTGTGTGTGAAGTTTCTTTCTTGTTGGTTGATAAATTTTGTCTATCTCGATGTGTCTATTGATTGATGATTCACTGGAAACTATCATATCTAAACAATATAGTTTCATTGGAATTTATAAGTCACAGGGAGTGGACGCATCTGCACCAGCCATTGACAACGATTTTGAACCATATCACCGATTGTCTCCAGCCTTCATTGGTTTTTACCGTCCCGAGGATCCCAACCAGTCAGCACTATAAATCTCCCTACGTGTTTGGCCTAAACTAACTGTTGTGGATTTCATTGACTGGTGCCATGTTTTTGGTTTGAACACCACTAGCTAGCTCTTTTCCAGCCTGACCGTATGTCAGCCAGCTATCATTGCCCGTCGGTCGAAGAAGGCGATGACTAGGTGTGCATACGTAACACATTTCCTAACCTTCTCAGTCGATGTAATTTCACAGCCTCATCGATTGATTTCCCCTCTTCTTCTAATACCTTAATTTTGGTATAGTTCATTCCAGGTATTATTACTGTTATTATTAATAGTATTAGGAACAGTTTCTATAGAGACTAAAACTGACGCTGTGTGGTCTGAATGCCGGGAAACAATCTTCACCTTCTACTGTTTAGCTATTATTATTATTATTATTATTATTATTATTATATCCTTTAATTCCTAGAGAAACATAGGGCTTCAGCCGCACGTCTCCAATGCGTTCGGTTTTCTGCCAACTTTTTCACCCCGCTCCAAGTCTTCCCACATGCAGAAGTTCCCAGATTGACTGAGATGAAATCATGAATATTAACTGACAGTAATAACATATCAAAAACCCAAAGTTACCTCAACAATGTCATTAAGAAGCTATACAGACCAGATAGTTCTTGTGTACAAATTAAGTACTGAGAATTAATTGGAATATCCCTAAAAAGATAGGATAAAAATTCTGTCAGCAAGAATCACGCACCAAACTTCCAGCAGATAGTCCATGCAGTAGAAGCATCATTGGACACTATTGTTATACTCCACCACAATATTATTTTAAATCTTGATAAAGGTGCAAAGTTTCTTCGAGCCTTCATTTTTAGACTACACTGCCACTTTTGACTCCATGTTCGTAGGCCACTTTTACTAAGCAGGTTGATTTTAGCAAACACTAAGTCCTGGGTCACAAGGTGGCTATCTTATTATTTTTCGGGTAGAAAACAATGTACTGTTTTGAATGAAAAGCGTTCCACTTCACTGCTAACGGAAACTGGTGTGCCTGCCTAAAAGTGCTGTACTCTGTGCACGCCTTTTTTTCTTTCTTTTTTCATGACCTTGCATATTCTTGTAAAGGTAACTTTATTTAATATTTCGATGATCTAACCGTTTATTTCCTAGTAGTTTATACTTTGGATTGTTCTTATATGAACAGATTCTGATCTGAAGTTAACAAATTGTCTCACCTAAATGTTATTCAACTAAATCCATCTAAATGTCATGCTGTTTGTTGATTTTAGTTTCAGATGCGAACAAGACTTGCGTGGAGTGACTGATTCAGTCGCATGATTCCTGTAATATTGACGGCACTATGATGGGGAGTAAACCGAATCTCTCTCATCTCGGCATCATCTCTTCAAATTTCTGTTGGTTGTCTCATATCTCGTTGATTTCTAAGAAAATTTTCTGTTTGACTAATTACACAAAGAAGTTGAGAATTTCTGGCATCGTAACTCAACCTCTTCTCTCACAATTTGTTAATCCATGTCTTCTTCCCGTTCTTCTTTATTGTTCCCCCCCGCCCCGCAATTATTCTCCTCTGGACTTCTCAGAAAAGACTATATGATATCATGCAGAACACTGAAGGCTTTAAGTAGGGTTAATGGTGTGCCCCTGACTCACCTAACTGAAATTATTGTCAATAGGCATTTCATTTCCTTCAGGCATTTGGCTAAAGTTATCTTATCTGTTACTGAACATTCCCTTTATTATCAACTTTTGCCTCTTATCTCTTCGAAGGGTGGGGGGTGGTGGTGGTGTGAAAGCACAATATCGATTGAAGTGATTGGGCTGGCTGGCTCGCTGGCTTGTGTGCTTTATCTGTTTAAAAAGGCTTTTAATATTCTAGCTGTTATTTTTCAGAGATATTTTTTACATATGGTAGGATGAAGTTTTTTGTAGTTTTTGATGATGGTTTCTTGTTGGTGTTGTGACTTGATTTGAAACACTTTTTGATGAAGTTATGAGGATACGTATTCTTTTTGAAGACGATTAGTAGGCATTTTTTTCCATTCTCTTCAACACTGGAGTGCTACAGTGTGTTTGAACTCTTTTTTTAAACAATGTCTGCAAGCAGTTTCTTTTGTGGGTTATTACTACTATAGTTGAGTATTTGGTCTGTGTGCGTTGAATTTCTATATACTTATGTTTCTAAATTTCCTGTGTTAGTTCTCCTGATTACGACGTCTAAAAATGGGATTTTGTTATCTAATTCTTCTTCTCTCGTGGTGAATTTGATATCTTTAAATATGTTGTTTATTAATTTATGGGTGTATTTCAAATCACATTTTTTTTAATTATTACAAATGTGGTTGTTTTCTTTGAGCTGGATCGTTTGGTTGTTAAGCTTTCGCTGTCCTTCTAGACAACATCTTCAGAGCATCCTTCAATTTGAAGTGACGTTTTAGAGTTCTTCATGAGTTTGTGAATCATCTCTCTTGGTAATATTGAACTTCTGGTGTTCCCTCCACCTCTAAACTACTTGTAGTTGTATGGAGTCTTTTTACTGACTTGAAAGGGACTTCTCCGTCATAATTATTTAGTGTACTTTGATTTTCATGGATATTTCGGCTGATATCAGTAGACTAGACTAGACTGCTGTGCCATCCTATTTCAGCAGTACCCACTCACTGACCCACACTAATATATGGCATGATGTTCAGAACTGTCAAGTCATTCATCAAGCATTTTTCTGTTTGTTGTTAATAAGGAGAAACACAGGTTCTGTTCAGCCAAGACTTCAACGACTTCATTTTTAATTTTTACAGTCGTTTTTATAAATTACGGAAAAGTTATTAAGTGACACTGAAAATTGCTCCATATACTCATGATAACAATATAGATAATTAATATTAGATAGTTGTAGACAGTTGGCGAAAAGCCCTGCAAAGACCCAGGTTTCGTGCTAGTTGGCACTCACCAGTCAGCAGGGCGTATTTGCAACCTTGAAAGAACTCATGTCCCTTCTGAAGAGATTCGAACTTGTGTCACCCACTACTTCATTCAGAGACGTTACCACTGAGCCATTCGGGCTTGCGATTGATCTCCTGTAGGACTGTAGTGGGCATTTTGACTGGACACTAGTAACTAGTATGATGTGTCTAGTCCTTTCTTTGGTGCAGATTGAACTGTATCGGTCAAGGCTTCCTGCCGATTGCCTCCAACCATCTAATATCATCAAATCAATGTGCACCGTGACGGCCAGCCACCTAGTGACCTGGTGGCCACATTGCAAACCTGACTGACTGATAGAATTCAGTCTGCACCAAACAAATGACTTGACACATCCCATTAATTACTAGTGTCCAATCAAATTATCCAGTACAGCAGTCCTACTGGAGGTCGATAGCGAACCTGAATGGGCCAGTGATAACGTACATGAGTTTCTTCAAGGTTGAAGGTACGCCTTGTTGACTGATGGGTGTCAACTAGCACGAAACCTGGGTCTTTACAGGGCTTCTTGCCAAATACCTCCAACCATGTAACATCATCAAATCAATGTACACCGTGATGGCGAGCCATCTAGTGGCATTGTGGCCACATTGAAAACTTGATTGATAGAATTCAGTCTATACCAAAGGTAGGAGAACTAGACACACTCCACTAGTTGCTGACTAGTATTCAATCGAAGTTTATCCTTCAGCTAATGTGTGTGTGTATAAATAAAATTGACAGTTTGCCATCTATACAGTTCGAGTGATGAAATTTCACTATGGTGGTTTCCTATTGGAAACCAAGTTATTCAGTTCAAATATTGTGATCTAGACTTGATAGCATAAACGGCAATCAAGACACCAAGCATATTTTCATAAAACTATATACAAATTTACTATCAGTATGGAATCTTTCTGTATTGAATGTGCCTATCATTATAGCACTCTGTCTGTAATCGCTTATTTTGACTTTCCTAAAGGCATGCAGGAAGTGTTTCTTGACGCTTTTAGGTAAAACACACATTGAACAATATATATAATGAAACCTGTTTCACATGGGCAAGTGAATCGGCAGTACTCATAGTGTAACAGCGGAAGGCAAACACAGATGCCAAGGTCTATTTTCAAGTGAGATCGAACCTCAATTTATATCTATACAGTTTATTTTCGTTAACCAATCACTGAGCATGTGGTTTTGGTTTACATCAGACGACATGAAATAGAATGTTCAAATACTTACATTATTCTGTTGCTAATGCACTACTGAATGTGAGAATAATATTCCGTTGGCACACATTATCTGTATCACACCACCACAATAGAAGTGTCTAATGTGACAGTTTATCTTTCGAGTTATCGGAGAATTCAGCTGCAAGAGTTTACCAGTCTTAATTGCAGATATAAATAATATTCTTTTTTGAGAGTTTATGTTCTCATCTTTAGACAGTCGGTCAGAATCTTGCTTATTAACGCTATATCGATGCAAAAAATTTTCCTCAACATAAAGATGAAATGTTTTCAAAAGAAGAGAACCTCAAACTCTCTGAATAGAGCATTTTTTGCATCTACATTAAGACTGGAATTCTCCTGCAGATATGAGATATATAGGCAGAAATCCATCTTAACCCGTAATTTTTAACCAAACAGTTTATATTCCGTTTCAAGGAAGTAGAGCTTATGATATAAGAAGTGTTTCTGTGAACTCTGAATTATTTCTACATAGTTTTACTAGTATTAAAGTCAGTCCTGTTAAGTGATTCTGACGAGTAAATCTCTCGGGAAATGAAAGTCAGAAGTCAACTGTTAGTTCCTTTCCATGTGCCTTGTGATCCTTTCTTTTGTGTTTTGACTTTCACTACTTACTACTAGTGAGTAGTATAGTGTGTATTCACTACTTTTCAACCACGACTTTGTTCACCATCGAGCTTAACTTACTTGATGCATTTTTACTCTGTTGATGTATAGTGATTATTTTCTTGTGGTTAAATATTATCTGCTCTAATTGA
Organism: Trichobilharzia regenti; assembly: GCA_944472135.2. Lineage (NCBI taxonomy): Eukaryota > Metazoa > Platyhelminthes > Trematoda > Strigeidida > Schistosomatidae > Trichobilharzia > Trichobilharzia regenti. The sequence goes on along the minus strand of OX235264.1, from coordinate 26,509,736 downwards.
CTTATTTATCTACCCTTTACTACTGAACACTGTTTATTGGCATCCTTTTATTCTGTGTCCAGCATACGCGCGCCGTTTAAATCTGCGCGTGGATCTCCTTTGACATAACTTTGCTGTTTTCTTATTGACACACATTGATTATGCTTTTCGTGGCATTTAGCCACCGACATCTCACAATTTGAGGTTCTTATACTATATTTCATAAGGCTATATTTAATATAGTACCGTATTCTAGACAAACCCTGTATATTTTAGATTTTACGCATCAGCCTACATGTGGTTTGAATAATCGTTTGGATTAGCATTCAATATTTCTTAGAAGAAAGTCCATATACACTGGATAGCCTTTATTAGACTACCGGTAAATAAGTTAAAATATTGAATCGTAATATGTACGTTAATGATACAGTGATAAAATGATCAATAAAGATACATGTGGTTCAAGTTTGCTCCTGGTCGATACGCTCCTAAACCTCCCAACCCGATAGTATACGCAGGTAGAGACGGACGCTTGAGCATGAGGCTAGCAAATCTACTTCATAAAAACAAAACGCTACAACTGTCGAACCTTCAGATCTCAAGTTTAAAGTCGAAGGCTCCACATAAAATACAAACGAATGAAAACCCATAACCTTAAAACCATTACATCACATCTTTTTTATTGAAGTCGTGAAAAAAACAAGGATACACTAGTCCTACTGGGAAATCTTACCTCTCCTTTCTTCTTCTTCTTTTGTTTATCATCTTTTTTAGGTGAAGGCTTTTTAGCCTTGCCTTTGTCTTTACCTTTACCCTTTTGATTTGCCTCTTCCTGTTAGAAAAAGGAAATACAAAACCACGGCGATTATTTTCAACAGTTAACAACAGGTTTTTTTGCACTGAGAAACAGCTAATAATAGTAGAGAACAATGTGAATCTGATGAATTTCATCGGTTCTCTTCAACTGTGTAAGACGTGTAACATTTAATCAAAACAAGTTACAATACAGATTTTATTAACATAGGTTTGTGTATCAACGAAAATCAGTCCTCAGCCAGAAGTGGTAACATTAAAACAACGTCTGATTAGTTATTTAGTCAATTTGCTGAAGCTATCATGATATGACGGCTCAAAATCGTGACCTGCTCTTTAATTATCGTGATTTTTCCTTCCTTAGTAATTAACTCTCTGTGTTTTTTCTGATTATATCACTTCTCAGTTTCCTTATTCATTTCATCTGGCTTACATATTAGAGTTCTTCAGTGAATGAAATATTCTCATAGTAATAGTCCTGACGAGGAAAGAGGAAAATCAGAAGACCACCACGTTCACGATGATACTTGTATTTTTCAGACAAAGAAAATAATGTGACTATCACACAAGTGTGTGAGTGAAAGGGTACGCAGTGTACGAAATGTGTGAACAAGTGTGTACAAGAGTCCAAAAGTGTACAATGCAAAAGTATATATGAAAATAACTAATATACATGAACCAACAGACGGACAGTCTTACCATGGGTGGTTGTAATGTCATGTGATAACAAGGTCATACATTGTTTATTTAGTTAATGGACAGACAAAAGCATACTGTCAGTTATAATGGAATATAGATCCATATACACATAGCAAAATATAACAGACTGTCAAAAACAAAACACACATCATGTGACTACATATCACAAAGAATTCATATGACCAATCACATACCTCTAAAATTTGTTCTCGAAAACGCATTACGTGATGTAAGATGAAATCTAGAAGAGGTGATTAATTGGAAATTAAGAAAGTCGGCAGAAGCTGGGGTGACATAGTGAGTGTAGGAAAAATGACTAATCGATATAAATGTACAGATTAGACAAGGACTGGTGGAAGGCGCTTTTATAAAATCTGTATCTTCGAACACCTTGTCAACTCTGGACAACGAGCACTCACGCATGAATGCTTCACAGTGCTACATAGAGTCCCTCAATACCGTACGAAAGGACATCGAATACGCCATCTGTACATAGCTAAATCATTGGTTATTCAGGATCTGAAACCTCACCTCTGCATTCGAAAGCAGCATATACGTTCACTTGCCCTACCGTGGACAGAGTATCGTTCTCACTGTAATTTCGCTTCCTTTTATTATGTAAGTTTACTATTATTATTATTCTCATCCTTATTTTATTATAACCGTACAACTATTTATTGATAACGTTGCGTTTTTACGCGGATTTTATAAAAACACTTTGTCGTCTTTCCAGTGGTTCTTGTCCACTCTATACAATCTTACTGATTGTATTGTCATTTTTCTCACACTTATTACGTCATCCCAGCTTCTGCCCACTTTCCTAATTTCTAATTAATCACCTCTTCTAGATTACATCTTACATCACGTAATGCATTTTCGAGGACAAATTTTAGAGGTATGTGATTGGATATATGAATTCTTTGTGAAATCTAATTCCGATTGTACAGCAGCTTATGAAAATGAATCGTTGGAAAGGGGAAATTTTCTTCACTGTTTAGATCTTTTTCTTATTTCATATCAGACTTAATTTTTCATCCTTTAAATTCTGCTCACCCCATTACATCATAATATTTTCATTAAGCTTCATACATACCAAAGTGTGATTATTTTTTAGCTTCTGGGTTCTATCACTGTCCATAGTTTCAAACGTCAAAGCGTTATCCACTAGACTACTTGGGCCACGAGAGCCATGTCTTGTGCAACAGGTCATGGTGATAACCCTTTGGCGTTTGAAACTATGGGTACTGGGTTCCAGCCTCGGTGGGAATATCATCACTCACTGGGGAATGCAGGCATATCCAGTGACGAGTCCCAAATAGGACGAAATTCGCATCCTAGATTCCACTACTAGTCACCATCCACCAATTATATTCTATTAAATTCTCAGACCTCGTCGAAGCATCTGCACAAGAAGCCGATATGTCAACCTGAGACCGAACACTTCTGTCCAATCAATCGACGGGAAAATCTAAAATTCCTTTAGGGAAATGCTGCTCTTATACGACATATACATATATATATATATATATGCATCAGTCACTGAAGCTCTAACAGTTAATTTGAACCACATAGTGAGGTAGAAGCATTCTGATTGGGTAACTCAGGATTCTGGAAGCTAATGTCTGCAGACCGTCAGTGGTGTGGATCAAAACCGTCCTCAATGGCACAGATGAATTCATTCTTTTTTTCCATGCTACGGTTGTTTAATCCGCACATTTCTGTTTATTATATTTGTTATGCATCTCTTTTCCTGTCTTTTCTCTATCTCTAAATGCTGCATACAGAGTGGTAACTCGGAATGATGCACATCTGTGCAAAGTTCTATATTGAAACCCAGTAATATATGTAGTATTACTTATCATTAATCTAAAGTTAAAGAGTAATTTCTTTTGATAAATAAAAGTATGTCAATAAAATTCCATTATAACCTGTTTTGATTGATGTGACATATAGTAAGTAACTGAAGAGAATTTCAGAAATACGATGGATCCATGTGATTTGTTCTCTCTCTGGCCAAATTTATGAAGAGGAATTCGTATACTATATAGTTTTCGTATAAGCAAATTTGCTACTTATATTCACATTTTAGTAGTATACTTATCATTATTACAAAATTTGAATAGTATGATGCATTATGACCTAAAGTAAATTAAAAATCAAATTCAAATCCTACCGCAATTTTGTTTTCACATTTCGCGTTCAGTCGTCCTACCTTGCATCAGAAATTGTCTTCACATGTTGGATTGTGGGATCTGGTTAATTTCAATCTAGATTAGGTACCGATTCACTTAAAAATCTTCTGGGACCCAGTGGGTGCTCCACGGGTGTTTCGTCCCAGCTTGGGACTCTTCACATCATGTATCCACCAACCCATCTTCGGGAATCGAACCCAGAACTTGAAGCCTACAAGGCTAGCTCATATGCCCCTGAGCCGCTGAGACAGAATCCGATGACGAGGTAACTCTAACTTCTGCGTAATTGCAATATATAACCCAGCTGCCAATCAGTATTTCTCCTCACAGCCAAGTTGGTGGACTGCAATAGTCACTAGAAATTCAGACTATTCCACCCTGTAGTCAGTTACTAGCCAGAGCTAGACCGATATCCAATAATTGTCTGCCATAAATATGAATAATCCTAAATCCAGGGAAAGAGGAACTTAGACCAGTTTAAGCCAGTGTGGACAAATTAGCCCATCGAACCGGAGCAGAATATTTATCACAGTGTGATTGGATAATCTTGAAGTCTGAAATTATGCAATCAGTTATATTAGTTATTTGCTGGATTAAATTTCCGAGGTATATAATACTTGTATACAATGTACTTTTGCATGATAAAAGTCTCTTTGTTCCCACCGGATTGGACCAGTCTGTTTTTTCTGTCTTTATTTACGTGAACTCTGAGGGTCAGAAATGACTCGAAATCAGTATGGAGTATTCGATCTTCAGGTGAGTCTCTTAATACCTTCCCGTGTCGAACCCTAGTCACAAGACTATTATTGGCACCTATCATATCAACCCATATCGAAATTTGTGGATCAGTCATTTCACTCAGGTAGTGTTATGAATATCAATAAAATAATTCTATACTAACTTTCTCTTTTAATTCTCTTTCCAATTCCTCTGGTGTCTTTTCTTTGAATATGGCAGCAGAACCGCCTTCACCTTCTTCTGGATAGTCAGGAAATCGACCAGTTGCATCTCTGATAGATAAAATAAATAAACAAATGAACAAGAAATCACCTGACAAAATTTAAATGAGATAAATAAAATTTATTTTCGGTTTTGTTTTTATCCAGTGAAAACCTTGTGAAAGGCATGAAACCTCATTAACTGACTTCTCTCCTCCTTTGCCTAGCATTCTACGCCTAGACTGAATTTTATTATTATTATTATTATTAAATTATTTTTCCCTTGGGTTCTGAGTGGAACATAGGACTTCAACAACAATTCTACCTTCTGTTCTATTTTTTGATGTCCTCTTTAGCCTGGCCTGCGATTGCTCATATTCTTTCATCTCCGCCTGCATGTCACCCTAGATCCCACACTTAACCGTTACATCCCATTCACATTCCACTGGAGTGACTGTCTGGCCCACGATGTCATTCGACGGTCGCTTCAGTGTGTTCCTTATCCACATCCATTTTCTGTTGAACGACAGATACTTAGTTAGTTTTTTCCCATAGTTTCTTGTTTGCAAATTCTTTCTGGCTAGCAAGCCATCTGATATTCAATATGTATACAGCCAGCGAAAGTAGCTGTTGATGAAAGTCTACTGTGGTCTGTTTGAAAAGCTTTCCTGACGTACTGGCCAAGTTTCTGACGCATATAGAAGAACTGACTGACTCCAAATCTTGTTCCTCATATTCAGTGCAGAAGATTTCCAAACTGGCTTCAGGTTGATGAAGGTATATCTTACCTTTCTGATTCTGGACGGCTTCGACATCTTCATTCATGCTATCCGACTGCCTATGGCTGAAACCCTACTTCCTAGACAAGTGAAGTAAATGAAGTCTTCCAAGTTTCTCCTGCTAATAGTAATTGGTGCTGGTTGTTTTCGTTGCCGTTATTTGGTTATCTTCATCAGCTCCATCTTCTCTCAGTTCATCTGGAGCCCTGTCTTTGCTGACTGCTTCTTCAGACATTTTATTGCCTTTCGCCTGTAAGTCGACGAGTTTTTGTAACTTTATACACAAATTAACCAACGGGGGAATTCAGATCTTCTACAGTCTTCTTATCGGTCCAGGTATTCCTGTCTTCTCACTTCCTATGCACAGTCTGACGCACAAACCAGTTCACCACCTCATCACCATAAAATACCACTTAATTCGGCATTTATAATGCGGAAACTTATGGTCAAAGATAGCTAGCCTCTTTATATCTTCAACTTTCAGTGATCATGTCAATATCTGCTCTATTTTAATTCATTTCAACTGCCTACTTACGCCTTTAAATAGAATATTACATCACCACATGAGTTTAAAAATAGTTTTCAATATCCAGTTGTGCGGCAGACGACAGTGCTACCTAAAGCCGGCAAAACTAAACCACTGGGACATTAGTCAAATATTCCAGCTTGATTCGAAGGGAAAACTGTACAGTTCAATATAAAAAACCTCAGCTCATAACTTATGACAAGAAAAATATATTGGAAAAGATCATTTCAATACATTTCGTCCTATAAAACCCTTTAGTGAGATGTGTTCCCCTTTTTTAAAATCAAAAATACACTTGACAGTTTTGAATAACTACCGTGTCCATCAATTTGCAAACCTTTCTATGAATATATTGCAGCATAAGTTATTTTAAGGTAACGTTATACTTGATTGCTTTCTATTTTCTTCTAATCAGGGGAAATAGGATGCGTAAGTTACTACTGAAGACGATAAGAAAACAAAGTGCCTTTGTCTCCCTGATTCAGGTTGAGTAATGTAATCTTAAAATTGCCAATTAATCCATATTTGTGGTAAGCATGAAGGATATGCTATGACGCGGTTGGATATTAACCATAAGAACATCCGACTAACAGATCCCAAGAAAGAATGAACACAAATGTTGAATTCCACTGCTGATCATCCCTAAACAGGTCATTTTGTCTCAAGGATGGTCATGAACTGACTTTATTCAGAGATACACAGAAAACCAGTTCAAAATACTGGACAGGTGTTTCATCCTAGTTTGAGACTCGGCAGCAGTACACACCGATGATCCCAACCACCAGGGATCTAACCCATGACCCTCATGTTACAAGGTGGGCTCTTTGACCTTTAAGCCTTCTAACTTGACCCCAGGTGGACTGATGAATCCGTACTATTGAACTGTGGCAAACTAGGACGAAACATTCATCCAATACTCCATGATGATTTCCAGTGGTTTTCTAACTGAAATGACCTTTTTTATTAATCTTCAGATCAACTAAATTCGTGCATAAAGACTCTTGAAAATGACATTCTTTCATTTGTCAGAAATTCTTCACATACTTATTAAATTCACTGTTTTCTAAACCAGAAGTACATAACATTCAATTGTAAAAGGATTCGATCTAATGAAAGAGTCGAATCCCTCCACACTCTAATTATGCAATAAAACCCAATGCTAAAGTTCATGAGGAGAAATTAGATATATGCAAAACACCCAGTTTTAACTGAGACCATAGCATATTTACTGACTTTTAATGCTGGCTCTTAGCTTGAAGTTTTTAAGTCAGCTGTCACATTGTAAATTCAGTGCCTTCGGGTGCGACAAACAACCCTTCTGAGGTCTCTGATTGTAGCGATTCGTTCAAAGTTGCAGATACAACTTACTGACAAGTGTCGATAAACACGAGACCTAGTTTCATTGAAACCCAACCACCTATCGTCAACCACGGCCACACCAACCACGATAGCTAGTCACCTAGCTTGGAGGTCACATTGCAAACTTGATTGGTGAAATAGAGTCAACACTGAAATGAACTACTAGACAAATAGAGTGTAGTTATTCCCTACTGACCAATCAGTACATCAATTCTGAGATCTACTATTAGCCTCAATATTTTGCACCCACTGAGGTGCGAACCCACGACCTCCCGGTCACAAGGCAAGCTCGTATACCATTCAGCCACTGGGCTCGAACCCAGTGGGTGAGTACCGCCAAAAGATTCCCAAACTAGGATGAAACTAATGTCCAGTACTCCTGGCTGGTTTTCAATGGTTCTCTAAGTGATATCAATCCCTAGTGAAACTTGTATAAACAACTCTAATCCTTACAAACCAAACTCGTGAATATACTTCGCGATTATCTCATATAATTCTTTGTGTGTCTTAGTCTTATTGAGTATCTAAAGAGAATCATTCCCCATTCATCGATGATTTGCTCAACCTCAGCAATCTGTAAACAACCGTCGTGTATTTAGAACCCCTTTAGTTTGTCTAGTGAAAATTATCAATAATCGTTTTATCATCCATCAGGAGAATAAAAGCCTTCCAAATCAATCATGTAGCTCAAAAAAGACAACTACACCAAAAGCGTCCACCAGAAACTGATAAAACTGATTTAGTGCAAAACAAGTCTGTTGCATGTAGAGAGTTATGTACAACTACAGACTGCCACAGCGTAAGTCCCGATGTACGATTTTAGGGCTGACTGTGTCCAATGCTCCTTTCCTCAAGAGCTGCAAAGCAGCGTATCTGGTTTACTTGTCAACGACTTGGGAACGACCCCACTACTGCAATACCCATATTTGCCAGGAGTACAAATCCCTCTTGAGATTACCCAAGATCGTGTAAACGCCTCTCACGACGATTATAATTGCTTTTAGTCTAACCATTACCTATGCAACTTTTCTGTTACGATAGGAACTGTGCAAGGAGTCAGTTATCTCCAGGGATTGTAGTATGTACAGCTACACAATAAATGTCAATTGAAGGAAAAACTAAACTGACCTGCATTCAATAAACCATTGACGCATTTGATCTCGCATTGTTTCACGCATATCAGGACCTTCTGTATCACGAATTTTCTCTTTCACTTTCACTAATGCTTGTTGATATTCTTGTTCATAATATTTTGTGTTACTCTACGCACAGCATCGACCCGATCAGCCAGTTTAGTGATACTAGATTTTTGTGCAATATGATGTAGGTTTGATGGTACCTAAAAACAGTAGAAGAAAAAGAAATGACATCATTTATAAAGTGGTGTTGTGTGTTACTGACAAGAGTTTTTCAGTAGTATATTGAATGAAATCCGAAAAAATCTCGAATGGAGGAGTAAAGGAGGTTGATAATTTGAGTTATCTACGTGATTGAGAAAAAACAAACAGAATGTTACCTAAGTTTAACAATGAAGCACTAGAATGTGAGTGAAGAAGTTGCTTTTTGATAACACTTCCGCCACTCACTTCCAAATATCCAAATCATTAACAATACATATTTTAATTAAATGTTAATGAATCCCATAATCTACAACCAACACCACCACCACCCCCACAAACTTCATTCCCCCCTACATGATCTCTTTCATGTCCCTCTTGATTGCTCAACCCATTACTTCCCATTTGCCTTCCACTCGAGTTCCTGACATGTGGTTTCACTAAGCGGTCACCCCAGTGAGTGTCCAGTTCACCTCTATTTTATCCTGTATACTGATTGTTTAAACAGCATGTTGTTGGCTGATTCTATGACTGCCAAATTTCCTTGTTATTTATCCTTTCTGGCTAGCTGACCATCAGATCTTCGGCACTGAGCGATGTGGACAGGAGTTCATGAAAGTGCACAGCAGTCTGCTGAAAATGCTTTCGGATTACCTCCCCCCCCCAGTTCCAGTGACTGAACAGTCAACAAGGTCATATCGTAATCTGAAGGTCCTTTTCAGATTTCCGATGCGATGATGGGTAGCTTCTGATGAAGAGTTCACAACTGGGATAAAAATAGTATTCCATAGTTGGTTCTGACCTCAGCTGTGCTAACTCCCTGAAAAAGAGGCGAGACTGAAGGTGAGGTTAACAACCCCATCCTTGCAAAAACGACTCAACCAATATCAAAACTCTAGAGCACAGAAAAAAAGCACAAAAGAAAGCGAACGTATCCTATAAATGTATTCACTATCAAATGAATTTTGTCCTTGTGTAGTACCTGAGCGCATTGAAATTTAAAACTAAAAGGCTGACGGTTAGTAGAAAAGCTTCAATGTTTACACATAAACGATCAGCGTACAAGCATAAATGCATGATGTTATGTACTACTGCCTGACTAACATGAGCAGTTGAATACCACTCATCGAGTGACTGCTATATAAATGACCAAATACTTTGTGATATGTATCCACATAATGTGTGTTTTGTTTTTGACAGTCTATTATATTTTGCTATGTGCAAATGGATAGATATTTCATTATAACTGACAATATGCTTTTGTCTGTCCACTAACTAAATAAACAATGTATGACCTTGTTATCACATGACATTACAGCCAATCATGGCAAGACGTTATCTTATTGGTTCATGTGTATTAGCCATTTTCATATATACTTTGTATTAGACACTTGTACATTATTCTGGTTCACACACATTTCGTACACTCGTACCATTTCACTCACACACTAGTGTGACATTTATTTTCCTTGTCTGGAAAATACAAGTATCATCGTTAACCTAGTGGTCTTCTGATTTCCCTCCTTCCGCATCAGGACTATTAATTACTCGAAGAGTACATAACACTTTGTGATCTCAATAATTTCGGTTTCCAAACGAAATAGTGGTGAAATTTCAATTCGAATAGTGCACAATTTGCATTTTGCGAATTTGGCCCGGCTGGAATAAGGATTTAAGCTGTGGATGTGTAGAATAATCCTCTGAGAACTAGGAATCAATCTACATTTGACGATACAATGTCCCAATTAAGGCAGAGCTTTTTGACATGTAGATTTTCAAACGTTTGGTAGTCTGTCTCGTCATCCGCCAAAATAGTAGATTCCTTCTTCAATAATTTTTCATAACATGGGCTTTATGGATCATTATTGATTTAAAACTATGTGTCCTGGTTTGGAATCTCACTAAGGATTCAGACACGTCAAAGTGATAAGTTTTAAATACACTTTCTTGATTCTAATTTTAGCCACGATCAACTGAATCGCTTTATAAAGCTTTATTCGCACTATTATTATTCCTTTAGGATTTCAGTGGAATATGAGGCTTCAACGAAATACCTCCGGCACACTTTGCTTCCTGCACTCTTTTATGCATGGCTACACGATTATCTATAAGCTTTCACAAGATCTCCTCCAACTCATCCTTGGATGCCCAACTCGTCGTTTCTCATCGGGTTCTCTTCAATGGTCCAGCGTGTGGTGTCACTCAACGGTATCCTCAGTGTGTGTATGTATGCATATCAAATCCATCTCCATTTCCCCCTGCTGCAAATTCGTTGAGCAATACATTCTTGGATAGTTCGTTTCCAGACTTTAATTGTCGCTAATCCTTCTGTGGTGAGAGCAGGCCGTGAGAAAATATGTACAAGGCTGATTCAACAACCAATCACAGCAAAGTTAACGTGGCAAAATATAATTCGCAGATAGAGAACTCTATTTGTCGAGGAATCCCGAAACAACCAATCAGAAGCCTGCCTTTGTCTGCCTAACTTCTGATAAACAACCAATCAGATGACCGCGCTTGTCTACTTGCATAAGCTGTAATAATGTATGTGAAATATATATAAATACGTGTTGATTTTCGTCATAAACGATCTGTTGCCTGGCCCTTGTCTTCTGTTGTTACACTTCCTGTTCGGCTGGTCTTTTGGTATTCAGTATCAAAAAATTCAGCTGTTGGTGAAATTCTTCAGGTAATTGGAAATGCTTATCGTGATGCCCGTGAAGCGCTGACTCACTTGACTATAGAGTCAGAAATTCGGATCTTTTTCCTTGTACCAAGAGCAGCAAATTGTTTTACTGATTTCAAATTAGTCAAGGTCTATCTTGCTTCTCCGATCTTGACTGATTTTAACATGCTAATCTGTACTGCCTGTATTTGACAGGATGCTGTCTAGATAAGTGGGAGAATTAACCTTTTTTCCAGGTTTATCCACTTGATTGTGACTGGTGCTTGTCGTTGTTCTTGGTTGGTTGGTTGGTTGGTTGGTTACTTTGATTACCTTTGTCTTCTCAGTGATGTCTTGTCTTTCCCTAATCTTCTGTCAACTTGTTGGTTCTCGCCTTTAGATAATCAAGTTTGTGTAACAATAGACATAAGTCCTCCACAAAGTCCTGGCCTTCTAGAATCAAATTTTTCCCCTAGAGAACTTTGAAAAATAACTTCAAACTGCCTTTAACATACTACATTCATTGATAGATTCATGTTTACTCCGGTGTTACGATTGATAAGTGTTCTTGTCTAACGATAGCCTTCTTCTATTCAAATAATTATTAGTATATTCAAAGGTTTCAATTTATCCAAACTAGAATCGGACTCTTCTTATACACATCTATATGTTTGAGATGAACTATCTCTTCACATAATTTTGACCACATCATACTCTGTGTTTTATCAATATATGTAGGCAGTGGAAATATAATTTTGTATATTTTTTTGTTCAAAGTCAAAAAAATAACTTCTTGTTTAAAACAAACCTTGGTTTATTTCATTTGTACAATTTTCCGCGAATACAATTTTTTTTCCTGTAGACGAGCTCACACATTATATCCTCTTTCCCCGTGATTACCTAATTGCCATTTTAATAATAATTGGTCATACTGTGGTGAGAGAGCAGGCTAGCCAAAAATGGTAGACAGTATTTTACGTCAATGGGTATGTCGCAAATATTGGTGGTGAGAAAATATGAACAAGACTGATTCAACAACCACCAATCACAGCAGACTTGGCGTAAGCAGATACAGTTAACATATATAGGTGACCTGACATTCAAGAAACAGTCACAAAGAGATGCAACGTTAACTTTCTGTGAGAAACAACCGACCAGAAGTGTGTTTATTTGCTTGAATAAGCTATAATAATGTACATGAAAATATATATAAATAGGTGTTGATTACTTAAATAAAAAATTTGTTGCCTGGCCCTTGTCTTCTGTTGTTACAATACCATTTGGAAACGTACAGGAAATCCAAATCCTCGTCCCGGCGGAGAATCATCGACCAGATTTGCTAACATATTGTCGATAAGAATCATTGATAATATACGACTCGTGGAGTGTGGATTATATAACTAAATGTGTACTCAGTGGGTCAAACCTTGCCCTTAAGTAAATGTGCACTCTGGTTGAGGTTCAAGTGTGAGGCTTCCAACCCCACCCTGTAGAAACAACACCATCACAATGGAAACTTTAAAGCTCCGGTATGAAGTCCTAGGTTCCACCCGAAGCGCAAAAGAATGAATACCATTTTATATTCAATTTATTGAAAAATTAAGTAATGTAACTATTATAGTATTATAACGTACAATAATTACCATACCAAGCCAAACAAACTCTTCATTACGCATTGCATGAAACTTTTTACGACAACAAAAACCTCTCCACATCTAATTTCAAAGTGTATACAAAATAAGAAAAGAAAAAGTCCATGACTGCTGGACTGAAAATTACTTGTTACATAATGAGCCGAATTCAGTTAAAGAACTACTGAAAACAAATTCAGTTTGGAACCTCTGATCTCGTTTATGTCCTTCTCCAGTTCACACTCAACTCGTTGTTTCCTGTTTGGTTCAACTCGAGCATTATTGGTATGGTGCTCGATGTCATTCGACAGTCTCCTTCGCGTGTGCTTTCCCTACTCACCATCTGCATATAATTTGATTGAATGATACCTGGATGATGATTTCTTGTTGCTGATTATCTCTGGCCGTCAGTTCGACCCTAAATATGGAACGAAGTGAGTGACTGCTGGTAGAAATCTTCAACCTGTTTTTCCCTAACGCACCAAGTTTAATGACATATGACTCATTAAATTCCTGAAGAAGCTGTGAGTCACACACAGAACCATTTCAGAAAATAAAGGTCTCGCTTACTTAGAATGTTTAGCTGCTCCTTAACTATAATTAACACTAATCACTCGTCTCCAGTAAGTGACATCTGCCTATTTGCTAAATACTGACGCGGCGGTCAAACCTTGATCATTATTCTATGAAAGTTGTAAAATTCAAGTTCTTTCCTAAGTACATGATGCAATGTGCTACTCAATTATTCATAAGGACAGTTGGATAGCACTCAATCAAGCAGAACTAGTGGTTAATAGCCAGCCAGATGAAACTTCAAATGCTCCAAGACTTGTAGAAACGTGCAATCTTTGGTTCGATATATGTAAAATAGGAATTCAATACATAGCAAAATGGTTCCCATCAGGCAAATGAAAATATCACAGACTACTACACACTGCGGAAGCTCTGTAGCAATTTTGTTTACAGGGTGAGGTTGTTAGCCTCACGCCTGAGAAAGGAACGGTTACATTAAGATAAAGTTTAGAGAGAAGCGACCATTCAGGTTGCTCCCCTTAAAATCGGATAACAAGAGATAAACAATCAGAGCAACAACAGCCAAAGGAAAACGATTTACAGCAAAAAGGGTAAAAAGCGACAACAACGATACAATAGAACAACATGCAACATAGTTCAGCACAGTTAACTAAAATGATATCAAAACCACAGACTCATGGCCTTGGAACAACTTGAACATATAGATCCAACAATATAAACAATTTTAGACACGAGTTTATGTTAAAAATTTCACAATTCCAAACAGTTAGTTATGGGTATTGTCTGTCAATAAGATTATATCCACAGTTTTAGTGTTCGAAAGGTAAATAATTGTAATAATTTCCACAACACACGGGCAGGAAATTCTACAGAAACGAGAGTTTTTATGAAAGTAGGGAAATGTAGCGCGGTAGTCAACAAGATGAAATCGAATCACTGTTCAGTGTTTGTGGTCGAATGACGAGCAGCTTCTACGTGACACCACTGAGGAATCCTGTGTGGGAGAACATTAGATTTCTCTGAAACAAGGTTTTCAAGAAATCATTACAACTGTCGCAGGAAGAGAGACAAGACTATACATTAATGACTGTCTACGCACGCCTTGGAGTTAACGGGGAAGAGGAGGACAATGAAACAGAAGATGAGCCGCTGCAGAGACGGAAAGCAGAATGAGAAGCTGAGCTCAATGTAGACTGCACTGAACAAAGGAGAGAAGTGTGCTAGGAAGTTCAAAGCTGAAATGAAGCAGAAGAGACAGACTTCAAATGAAATAGACTTCACAACACCATATCAGATATCCGGATTTCCGGTGACTATGCAAATCTGTAACTTGGTGTTGAATGGAAGACAAACTTGAATACTTACAAGTGGAAACTAACAAACTGGTGGAAGAATAAGCAGGCCGTGAAGATTAGACCTCAGCTGAACACACAGAAAATGGTGGTGATGACGATGATAATAATAGTAATAATGATAAGCTAAATTCAACAACTGTCACCAATCACTATGAGCGGAATAAAATGGAAAGTGGTTACTTCATCCACTTTTCTCCGAGTTGTCGTTTCAACTAAAAGAGTCAGAGATGACGATGTCAAAACCACAATCGGATAAACCCTATAGAACTTCATGACTCTGAAATCAGTTCGGAAATCTTCTGCACTCCACAGTATAAAAAGAAGAGAATTTGGATTTTCAGCACAAATGTGAAGTTACTTGTCCTATATGTGTTAGAAAATGTTATTTCCAACCGGCTTCAGACATTTATCAACAGTCGTCTTCGCTGACTCCATGCTGAAAATCAGTCGGAAGCCCAGAAAGGATTGACTACCAGAAACTCTGTTGGAACAACTGAACAAGTGAGCTAATGCCTAACAAATATTCCGTAGAAAATGGAGACGAATGCGATGCATGTTCAGTAAACTGTTGAGTGACATCATGAGCAAGTTCAGAGCTCGGGTGGAACCCGAATGGGAAACGACGAGTTCACTGAAGGTATGAGTGTGACACCGAGGAGATTAAATAGGGAAGAGGTGAGAGACTATCCGCCTAGTGTGGACAGCTGAAAAGCACCACCGAGAACAGAGTATGGTATAGATCTACTGTTTAATCTCTATGTTCAATATGCAAACAAATCGAATAATAATAAATGAAAAAAATGCTCCTGAATTCCCATACAGTGATAATCATATCCATCAGCTTGGCGTACTACCGTCTGCAAATAATCACAATTTAGGGAACACATGCAAGTCATCAAAAATGGAATAGCACACACGTGAACCTGTCCCACTATATATAAGTAAAGTGGCAACTAAATGCGAAAATAGTGCGCTTATATAAAACTTATTTAGTAGTAGGCATCAAATTAAACCAAGCAAAAAATTTCGGTCATCAACCATCATCCTAGTAACCTAAAGAGTAAAGCTGAAACAAATCAAATGAACTGTAGTCAAGATTTGACAGAATAGTTCTAAAATATTTGGGCGCCGAGTGAGAAGTAGACATTTGTAAAAAATTATATTTGTAAAATCTCTGCGTTATTGAAATGACTCATTCCAACGTTTCGTTCGACAATCTGGTCCGAACTTCTTCAGGGAAATCGATCGAAATTAACTGACACAACAGAGGTGTATATACAAAAGGAACATCTCTTGTTTTTAAAAAACTTTGTCCAATCATGAGTCATAAAACAAGTATTAACAAGTATTATAAACAAATTCTACGAGTTGTGATCAAAATTTAACCTCAGACCTACAAATATTGATCTACCTTTGTTAGACACTATAAATACAGTGTGTATGTGTGTGTGTGTGTGGATAAACAGTTGTAAAACAATGTCTTAACGTCTCCATAAGTAGATATAAACAGTCGGGACCTTCGACTAAGTATTATTAGTTAGTGATACACATATCCATTCTTATTTATTAATCAGGATTTCCTATGCGTCATATAATATCACATTTTCCTGTCTGTTCAAACTGTTAGTATCTAGAATTTTATGATAAGACGTAATTTGTGCTTGTCTCACCACTGTGTACTATAAGGTAAATAAATCAAACTACGAAAACAATTAAAACCAACAATTTAAATTTCTACCTCATTTATCTCTCCATACTTCCGTTATTATTTTATCCAAAAACTGCCTTCACAAGCCTTTTTCACTCCTTTTGACTTTCCCTACTATATCTGCTATCCTCAGTTTACGATATATTTTTCACATTTGTTATTGTATTCACAGAATCCTATTCTTTTCACCTTAAGATTTTATTAAGGTTTTCAATGCATTCATATCAACAATCATACATTATTCTACACAAAATCATTTCAACTGGAATTTTAGCCACCAGCTTAGTCTAATTCCTACAGATATGAATATCACCTGGAAATTTTCCTCGACTAGGTAATAAGAAGGAGAGATAAATGACTCCCAACCAAGCAACAGAAAATCACTAGGAAACATCTCCATCTCTTCGACCAGTGTCGATGGTCAGTGTTCAGAGACAGAGTAAGCCCACAATTCTTCAGCTCACATGCTTCCTAAAAACTGACCACCTAAAATCAGTAATGCTGTAATCGTCAGTTGAGACAATGCAACAACTATCTACTAAATATTACAAAATTGTGAATTCAGACGTTCGAAAGCATTGAGGAGAGTTTATACTTTCCGATGTATAAGCTAATACGCCTGCTGACTCTCTAGATTATTACCGTAATCATTTGTCCATTCACATACTTCTCAACTAACAACTGGACTCGCGTACACATCAAGATGTGATCGCTGGTATTTTAAAGCGACGAACAACCCATGGTCCCAGTACACGATATACAAGACACCTCACACTCAAATGCACAAATCATTTGAAAACAACATCGAATTGATGAAAATCATTGTATTCATTGTATTATTCCATTATGCAAATAACACATTACTCTATTTGTGAAAACAACACTAAACTACGCTGCACTACACAACACAACACAACACAATTACAACTTCATTGTTGAACACCTCATCGTCATTCGAATGATCTCGTCATCCAATGAAGCAAAATCACCATAGCCGTCATCATCATCATCACGAATCTTCTTACTCATCCTCTTCCTCAGTGTCTGCTTGACCTTCTCCACCAAAGTCATCATCGTGCACCGATCATACGTGTAGACATCACCACATCCACTCACACGATGCATGTGATCCAGCATCATTCGATGAACATACACCTG
This sequence comes from Trichobilharzia regenti, assembly GCA_944472135.2. Taxonomy (NCBI): domain Eukaryota; kingdom Metazoa; phylum Platyhelminthes; class Trematoda; order Strigeidida; family Schistosomatidae; genus Trichobilharzia; species Trichobilharzia regenti. The sequence goes on along the minus strand of OX235264.1, from coordinate 26,492,063 downwards.
AGGATGCAGGTGATAATGTGTGATATGATGTTCGGTGGCGAGATCACCCCTCTCTCGTGACAACACACACATCTCAGTCAACTTCTCCTCCAACATCCTCTCCACATTCACAGCCATCTCCACAATCCACTTGATTTCGTCACGTGTGTCCTTCAGCTGAGTGATGGTGGTGAGTGGTCGGATGTCTGTGAGAGTGTATTTGCCACCACGAGTTGTCTGCCAGTCAATCAGATTCTGACCAATGGCTCGATGACGACGAGCACAGAGCTGGAAGAATGTGTGGAATCCGGGGATTCGGAGATCGTGTGTGTTGCACTGAGCAGCCAACGAGTCGTATGTGATTGTCGCTGACTGTGTCACATTGATGATCTCATTCAGTTTCTTCTCACACTCCTTCGGATATTTCGAGCTCATCATGATTGAGTGCATGGCTGACTGACTGACTGACTGACTGACTGACTGGCAGTCTGTGTGAGTTATCAAACATGCAGTACGCCTTTTATATTGTGTGCATCAATCGAGGGTTGACTGATTCCACTTTCTCATTGGTCCACTCTTCATCATCATCATCATTATTGTTATTATTGTGATTGTTGATTGGTTACTGGACATGCGTGCTGCATGTGAAATCGTGTCATTCAGTTGGTTGATGATAGTGTTGTTGTCTCATCTCGATGCACATGATCAGGTCATGAACTTCGGTTGATGAGAATTGTTGTTATTGCTTGAGTCATGATTTCCTATAATGTTTGTTGTTGTTGTTCACGTTGTTAGTTTTGAATATGTTGATATTGGGTGATAGCTGCACGTACTACTGGTTGTGTAAATTCATAGAAATAATATTGCAATTTCGAACTTTCTTGAGAATATTTAGTTGTCTATTGAAGGGTTGGTGTTTGTTATTACATGATCACCGGTTATTGGGTGTTATCAAATGTATGCATGTAGCTGGCTGGATCTGGGATTCAATTTTGCATTTGATTATGTGGTTCAACCCTACGAACTGCTAAGCATTATCGTGAAAAGCTTGAGTTCTGATGTCTTTGTCAGGATTTATTATCTAATTTATTCAACCCTTTCATACAAGTTGACACTGTCAGATAAAATATTAAGCGGAGTCCTGTCCAGGATGTGTTCTGCAGCAAACTAGTTCCTCTGCTCAGTATATGTTCGTCGTTGGTCCAATGTAGTGTAGAAGTTTCTTCCTACGTGTCAGCTCCAACCGAGTATACTAATTCATATATCACTGCGGTAGTAGAAATTAGGGCCTATTGCTAACTTTTCGAAGATATACCTATGAGTTTTAGGCAAAGTGTGCCAAGCAGTTGAATCTCCTCAATTTGTGAAACATATGATTATCATCTGACACCGATTAAACACTTTCCCATCATTCGAGCTAATTAATAGACAAAATATCTGAAGTTTTCTCCGGCTGGCTGAGGCTATCGAGTTAAAACGGCGAAAAACTGAACTATGCCCAAAAGGACTTGTCCGGCGACTTCAATTGCCTGGTGACTCATTTCTCATTGACTTTTTTTTCTAATGTCACTATGTTATCTCATCAACCTCCAACATATCCCTATTTCCACTTGACTCCCATTGTAGAAAATTCCTCTGAATCTTATTATATCGGTGGCACAGTGTTTAGGACTCTCGCCGACCATGCGCATGGTCTGATGTTCGATCCCCTGCCGACTCACACCTGATATCTCTGGTCGGCCTGCGAAGTTTGCGCCACCGATATCCATGCTGAAAATTCCATACTTGTACCGAAAATACAGTGTGGAATCAAGCTGTAATCGAAAATCAAAATAAATAAAAAATAAAATTAGACACTCTGCACACCAAAGTTTAATCTTCTCTTATCTAACTACGTAACTGTCACTTATGTTTTGTTACCACCCAAACAATGAATTTGTCAATTGACTTTCGATAAACATCCTCTTGATAGTATAAATATATACATACACGTGTATTTCCACTGTAGTACTAAATCTATTCTAACCTACTGGTGCATTTTCTCACCGTGACTTTGTCACAGTATTCGTAAATGATAGAATTTTAGTTCTATTTAGTTAAAGCCCGTTTTGGAATTAGTCATCTTCCCAACCTGTTCACCGAAGAGATTTGGATTCCATCTAACACGGATTGTTTAGTTCATTTTGCTGAGACATTCCAAGTTTGGATAGAACACATCACCAGTGCACCGTCATTTTGAATCATTCCGTAAGTGATGTCACTGCTTGAAGAGAAATTCATTGATATATTTATGAAACACTAATGCACTGAAGAACATCAATAGGAAATTATTGGGAAGTGTATGCAGCTAGGGTTGCTGTAGAGCACTACGTACTATTACTGTCGAAGCTTAATATTTTATCTGACAGTGTCAACTTGTATGAAAGGGTTGAATAAATTAGATAATAAATCCTGACAAAGACATCAGAACTCAAGCTTTTCACGATAATGCTTAGCAGTTCGTAGGGTTGAACCACATAATCAAATGCAAAATTGAATCCCAGATCCAGCCAGCTACATGCATACATTTGATAACACCCAATAACCGGTGATCATGTAATAACAAACACCAACCCTTCAATAGACAACTAAATATTCTCAAGAAAGTTCGAAATTGCAATATTATTTCTATGAATTTACACAACCAGTAGTACGTGCAGCTATCACCTAATATCAACATATTCAAAACTAACAACGTGAACAACAACAACAAACATTATAGGAAATCATGACTCAAGCAATAACAACAATTCTCATCAATCGAAGTTCATGACCTGATCATGTGCATCGAGATGAGACAACAACACTATCATCAATCAACTGAATGACACGATTTCACATGCAGCACGCATGTCCAGTAACCAATCAACAATCACAATAATAACAATAATGATGATGATGATGAAGAGTGGACCAATGAGAAAGTGGAATCAGTCAACCCTCGATTGATGCACACAATACAAAAGGCGTACTGCATGTTTGATAAGTCACACAGACTGCCAGTCAGTCAGTCAACAGTCACTAGTCAGTCAGTCAGCCATGCACTCAATCATGATGAGCTCGAAATATCCGAAGGAGTGTGAGAAGAAACTGAATGAGATCATCAATGTGACACAGTCAGCGACAATCACATACGACTCGTTGGCTGCTCAGTGCAACACACACGATCTTCGAATCCCGGATTCCACACGTTCTTCCAGCTCTGTGCTCGTCGTCATCGAGCCATTGGTCAGAATCTAATTGACTGGCAGACAACTCGTGGTGGCAAATACACTCTCACAGACATCCGACCACTCACCACCATCACTCAGCTGAAGGACACACGTGACGAAATCAAGTGGCTTGTGGAGATGGCTGTGAATGTGGAGAGGATGTTCGAGGAGAAGTTGACTGAGATGTGTGTGTTGTCACGAGAGAGGGGTGATCTCGCCACCGAACATCACATCACACATTATCACCTGCATCCTCAGGTGTATGTTCATCGAATGATGCTGGATCACATGCATCGTGTGAGTGGATGTGGTGATGTCTACACGTATGATCGGTGCACGATGATGACTTTGGTGGAGAAGGTCAAGCAGACACTGAGGAAGAGGATGAGTAAGAAGATTCGTGATGATGATGATGACGGCTATGGTGATTTTGCTTCATTGGATGACGAGATCATTCGAATGACGATGAGGTGTTCAACAATGAAGTTGTAATTGTGTTGTGTTGTGTTGTGTAGTGTAGCGTAGTTTAGTGTTGTGTTCACAAATAGAGTAATGTGTTATTTGCATAATGGAATAATACAATGAATACAATGATTTTCATCAATTCGATGTTGTTTTCAAATGATTTGTGCATTTGAGTGTGAGGTGTCTTGTATATCGTGTACTGGGACCATGGGTTGTTCGTCGCTTTAAAATACCAGCGATCACATCTTGATGTGTACGCGAGTCCAGTTGTTAGTTGAGAAGTATGTGAATGGACAAATGATTACGGTAATAATCTAGAGAGTCAGCAGGCGTGTTAGCTTATACATTGGAAAGTATAAACTCTCCTCAATGCTTTCGAACGTCTGAATTCACAATTTTGTAATATTTAGTAGATAGTTGTTGCATTGTCTCAACTGACGATTACAGCAATACTCATTTTCGGTGGTCAGTTTTTAGGAAGCATGTGAGCTGAAGAATTGTGGGCTTACTCTGTTTCTGAACACTGACCATCGACACTGGTCGAAGAGATGGAGATGTTTCCTAGTGATTTTCTGTTGCTTGGTTGGGAGTCATTTATCTCTCCCTTCTTATTGCCTAGTCGAGGAAAATTTCCAGGTGATATTCATATCTGTAGGAATTAGACTAAGCTGGTGGCTAAAATTCCAGTTGAAATGATTTTGTGTAGAATAATGTATGATTGTTGATATGAATGCATTGAAAACCTTAATAAAATCTTAAGGTGAAAAGAATAGGATTCTGTGAATACAATAACAAATGTGAAAAATATATCGTAAACTGAGGATAGCAGATATAGTAGGGAAAGTCAAAAGGAGTGAAAAAGGCTTGTGAAGGCAGTTTTTGGATAAAATAATAACGGAAGTATGGAGAGATAAATGAGGTAGAAATTTAAATTGTTGGTTTTAATTGTTTTCGTAGTTTGATTTATTCACCTTATAGTACACAGTGGTGAGACAAGCACAAATTACGTCTTATCATAAAATTCTAGATACTAACAGTTTGAACAGACAGGAAAATGTGATATTATATGACGCATAGGAAATCCTGATTAATAAATAAGAATGGATATGTGTATCACTATCTAATAATACTTAGTCGAAGGTCCCGACTGTTTATATCTACTTATGGAGACGTTAAGACATTGTTTTACAACTGTTTATCCACACACACCCACACACACACACACAGACACACTGTATTTATAGTGTCTAACAAAGGTAGATCAATATTTGTAGGTCTGAGGTTAAATTTTGATCACAACTCGTAGAATTTGTTTATAATACTTGTTAATACTTGTTTTATGACTCATGATTGGACAAAGTTTTTTTAAAAACAAGAGATGTTCCCTTTGTATATACACCTCTGTTGTGTCAGTTAATTTCGATCGATTTCCCTGAAGAAGTTCGGACCAGATTGTCGAACGAAACGTCGGAATGAGTCATTTCAATAACGCAGAGATTTCACAAATATAATTTTTTACAAATGTCTACTTCTCACTCGGCGCCCAAATATTTTAGAACTATTCTGTCAAATCTTGACTACAGTTCATTTGATTTGTTTCAGCTTTACTCTTTAGGTTACTAGGATGATGGTTGATGACCGAAATTTTTTGCTTGGTTTAATTTGATGCCTACTACTAAATAAGTTTTATATAAGCGCACTATTTTCGCATTTAGTTGCCACTTTACTTATATATAGTGGGACAGGTTCACGTGTGTGCTATTCCATTTTTGATGACTTGCATGTGTTCCCTAAATTGTGATTATTTGCAGACGGTAGTACGCCAAGCTGATGGATATGATTATCACTGTATGGGAATTCAGGAGCATTTTTTTCATTTATTATTATTCGATTTGTTTGCATATTGAACATAGAGATTAAACAGTAGATCTATACCATACTCTGTTCTCGGTGGTGCTTTTCAGCTGTCCACACTAGGCGGATAGTCTCTCACCTCTTCCCTATTTAATCTCCTCGGTGTCACACTCATACCTTCAGTGAACTCGTCGTTTCCCATTCGGGTTCCACCCGAGCTCTGAACTTGCTCATGATGTCACTCAACAGTTTACTGAACATGCATCGCATTCGTCTCCATTTTCTACGGAATATTTGTTAGGCATTAGCTCACTTGTTCAGTTGTTCCAACAGAGTTTCTGGTAGTCAATCCTTTCTGGGCTTCCGACTGATTTTCAGCATGGAGTCAGCGAAGACGACTGTTGATAAATGTCTGAAGCCGGTTGGAAATAACATTTTCTAACACATATAGGACAAGTAACTTCACATTTGTGCTGAAAATCCAAATTCTCTTCTTTTTATACTGTGGAGTGCAGAAGATTTCCGAACTGATTTCAGAGTCATGAAGTTCTATAGGGTTTATCCGATTGTGGTTTTGACATCGTCATCTCTGACTCTTTTAGTTGAAACGACAACTCGGAGAGAAGTGGATGAAGTAACCACTTTCCATTTTATTCCGCTCATAGTGATTGGTGACAGTTGTTGAATTTAGCTTATCATTATTACTATTATTATCATCGTCATCACCACCATTTTCTGTGTGTTCAGCTGAGGTCTAATCTTCACGGCCTGCTTATTCTTCCACCAGTTTGTTAGTTTCCACTTGTAAGTATTCAAGTTTGTCTTCCATTCAACACCAAGTTACAGATTTGCATAGTCACCGGAAATCCGGATATCTGATATGGTGTTGTGAAGTCTATTTCATTTGAAGTCTGTCTCTTCTGCTTCATTTCAGCTTTGAACTTCCTAGCACACTTCTCTCCTTTGTTCAGTGCAGTCTACATTGAGCTCAGCTTCTCATTCTGCTTTCCGTCTCTGCAGCGGCTCATCTTCTGTTTCATTGTCCTCCTCTTCCCCGTTAACTCCAAGGCGTGCGTAGACAGTCATTAATGTATAGTCTTGTCTCTCTTCCTGCGACAGTTGTAATGATTTCTTGAAAACCTTGTTTCAGAGAAATCTAATGTTCTCCCACACAGGATTCCTCAGTGGTGTCACGTAGAAGCTGCTCGTCATTCGACCACAAACACTGAACAGTGATTCGATTTCATCTTGTTGACTACCGCGCTACATTTCCCTACTTTCATAAAAACTCTCGTTTCTGTAGAATTTCCTGCCCGTGTGTTGTGGAAATTATTACAATTATTTACCTTTCGAACACTAAAACTGTGGATATAATCTTATTGACAGACAATACCCATAACTAACTGTTTGGAATTGTGAAATTTTTAACATAACCTCATGTCTGAAATTGTTTATATTGTTGGGTCTATATGTTCAAGTTGTTCCAAGGCCATGAGTCTGTGGTTTCGGTATCATTTTAGTTAGCTGTGCTGAACTATGTTGCATGTTGTTCTATTGTATCGTTGTTGTCGCTTTTTACCCTTTTTGCTGTAAATCGTTTTCCTTTGGCTGTTGTTGTTCTGATTGTTTATCTCTTGTTATCCGATTTTAAGGGGAGCAAACTAAATGGTCGCTTCTCTCTAAACTTTATCTAAAAGTAACCATTCCTTTCTCAGGCGTGAGGCTAACAACCTCACCCTGTAAACAAAATTGCTACAGAGCTTCCGCAGTGTGTAGTAGTCTGTGATATTTTCATTTGCCTGATGGGAACCATTTTGCTATGTATTGAATTCCTATTTTACATATATCGAACCAAAGATTGCACGTTTCTACAAGTCTTGGAGCATTTGAAGTTTCATCTGGCTGGCTATTAACCACTAGTTCTGCTTGATTGAGTGCTATCCAACTGTCCTTATGAATAATTGAGTAGCACATTGCATCATGTACTTAGGAAAGAACTTGAATTTTACAACTTTCATAGAATAATGATCAAGGTTTGACCGCCGCGTCAGTATTTAGCAAATAGGCAGATGTCACTTACTGGAGACGAGTGATTAGTGTTAATTATAGTTAAGGAGCAGCTAAACATTCTAAGTAAGCGAGACCTTTATTTTCTGAAATGGTTCTGTGTGTGACTCACAGCTTCTTCAGGAATTTAATGAGTCATATGTCATTAAACTTGGTGCGTTACGGAAAAACAGGTTGAAGATTTCTACCGACAATCACGTAATTCGTTCCATATTTAGGGTCAAACTGACGGCCAGAGATAATCAGCGACAAGAAATCATCAACCAGGTATCATTCAATCAAATTATATGTAGATGGTGAGTAGGGAAAGCACACGCGAAGGAGACCGTCGAATGACATCGAGCACCATACCAATAATGCTCGAGTTGAACCAAACAGGAAACAACGAGTTGAGTGTGAACTCGAGAAGGACATAAACGAGATCAGAGATTCTAAACTGAATTCTTAATTGAAAAGAATATGATTCTGTGAATACAATAACAAATGTGAAATTCATAACGTAAACTGAGGATAACAGATAAGGTAGGAAAAGTCAGAGACTGAAAAAGGCTTGTAAAGTCAGTTTGTGAATTAAAGAAGAAGCGGGGTGTGGAGAGATAAATGAGATAGAAGTTACAGTGTTGATTATCATTGGTTCCATAGACGCATTTTTGACCTTTTTCTACATACTGGAGAAAACTCTCATTCTCCAGGGATTTTTGTCCCCAATAATGGAGAAATATTTGTCTTGAAACTTCCATTTACACGTAGCCGTACAGATGTGGTATCAAGAGTGAACGTCTGGACTGGATGATGTGACATTGTTATCCTCATTGGCGCAATACGTCTGCGTATTGACGACATTTCAGGTATTCCTCTATGTTAAAAACATGGTGCATATATTTTTGCAGTTGAAACTTATGCACCTAATGTTTGATGGCTTTGGTTTCTTGAATATGCGGATGTGATATCTACAGGATTCACAAAACCATGTTCACGAGACATTAATATGATTTTGGTATGCTTTTTCAGCTACACATTTGCAATACTTTCGTTAAAGTGAACGTATTCAGTGTGAAGTTAATCTGCCTCCTACTTGGATGGACTGCAAGTAATTTCGATGAGAGAACAACGCCTTAGGAGTATGGATGTTTCAGAGTTGGTCTTGAAGTTTGTGCATAATCCTCAAATACTGAAGAACATCTGAGGACTGTTTATGCCTATGGCGTCAAAAATAACATCAGGAGTGGACGGGTTAATCGTTGGATTTTGACTTAGTATTAATAGGAATAATGTTTCCACTTTGTAAACCGAAGTGCAGAATTATCCTGAATAACTTCACATTGTGCTAGTCCTTACATTTGCTCTATCGTTTTAGGTATATGGAGGTTGTCAAATATGAAATCACAGAAGGTGTCAATCGGTCGAAATAACGCTAATACATTCCATCAGCATTTTTCTCCGTCACTTAATAAAACCTTTACTCTACATACTCGTGATTGCCACCTCTTCTGAACTATTTAAAACGTCGCTTAACCATGGGCTATTGTAACGCGTGAATGTGGATCAATGCATGTCAAGCTTGTTTAGGTGGATGGAGATTTTCATCGGTATTGTGAGTGTTACTTGAGTCATTCGTAGTGATATGTTGCTTCTGTTTCTATGCAGTAGCACTTTGTAAACCTAAGTTGGATTTAACAAATTGAATAATGATTGCGTACTGCTGGATACCCAGAGTCGCAATACTTAACCAGTTGCATATCTGAAAAGTAGTAGAAGTCATCGAACGGCTGTTACTTGATGTCGTACGAGCAAGCGTAACAAATAAGGGTCAATACATGCTACATTAATCTCTTAATTCATAGTAGCACCATCAGATTACAGACTGTTCATTTGGTAATGAGCTGAGGAACAATTTTCAGTTCTTTCTAACGTGCGGCTGATATTCATTAATATGCAGTGTATTTGTGATCGATAACTGCAATATTTGCATGTCTAGGCTGCTTACTTCTGTGATGCATTATCTAAGGCTACGTAGCTATCTATCCTAAAATAGTTTCCACTAAAAGTAATCTCCTGTTGCTGCTGCCTAAGTGAGCGACGTAACGTCGTTTTGAATTATAAAGTAGAAGTGAACATCCAGAGGACCTTCTTGGTAAGATGATTGTCTTCTAGTCAAATAAGGTGAATGTATCCACGTTGCCACGAATGCGTTTACAGGTATTCATCCTATCGACACAACACACCTAACCGATTTACCGATTTATAGTCACTTACAAAGTAAGCATAAGTCTACCGAAGACAGTATGCCTCGAATTTCTGAATGTCCTAATGTGCCAAGGGAAGGGATATATTCATAGGGTTATAACAGTTTGAATGCTTTTCAAATTGCTCAGGTGGTATCCTCGGAGAGATTCAAATGACGGAGAATGCTTAGAAGTCATCATGGGAATTTACTTGTATCTTGATCATTCTAGTGAAATGGCGTATTTGTTTTCAGCGTATTTGTGTATCTGATGCTGTGTGAATTGTGTACATGTAGGCCTTCATGCTAATTGATATTTATGGAACGGGGTAAATGTAAGTCAGTCCGGGAGTCAGTCGGTGCATCGACTGAGAACTTGTGAGCAGCAGAGTGAACGACAAAATTGGTCAATTGATGTAAATCAGTTCTGACTAGAGGGAGCATTTCTGACAATCAAGCTTGTATCATGACCATCCCATCACAGAAGAATTTTCTATGTGATATAATCAAACAGTGATACAGTATTAATCACTGTGTGCTTGTGTCGTCAAATGGATTTTGTTCTATGATGAAATCACACTATCCGTATACTGTGTACGCATATGCTCTGTTCTTATGTGCACGACGCCCCCTTAGTAATGTGATTTGAGAGCTGAGTGCATTTCTTTGCTTACTGTCTGTCACCTCACGTTGACAAGGAGGTTGAAATCAGAAAAGAAAGCGAATAGAATTCATGGACTTGCTGCTGACGAATAGTCAAAGCATGATATATTAAAATATTTGACCTGGCCGATGCAGTACTCACTCGATGGATGTCTACGTATTTCTGTGAGGATGTAGGTTATTCAAATTTCTGATGCATATGAATTCAGATGAGATGAGTGAGTGTAAGCTCTTTGCTGTCCGTCTGATGAGAGGACTGAGTTAACTGATACAAGTCACACAACAGTATGAAGACACCTAGAAGAGGGTCGATGGTGATTGGAGAAGTCATGAAATTGTACGACTGCACTACCACAAGAAAATACTAATAGAGTAAAAGGAGTCTCTGCAGTTATGAATACTGGTTAGCTTACGTAATAGGATGTGGAGAATATGTGCGAAGTCGGAAAGGTTCGTCAAGTTAAATGAACCCAGCCATTTCATAGTCAACAATCAATTTGCTTATCCATGCGGATTGAAGCACATGGTGGCTAATATGATTTTTAAGGGACAAGAGCTGGAACTCCGGGTTGCGCATTCTTCATAACATTCATCCATTTGTGTCGTTGGTGTAAGAAGGAGATGTATTCTTTATTCGAATGCCTCCAATATACATCTGCTAAATAGTTGACTTGTCTCCACCTTATTGGGAATTTATCTCTAATACCTACCGAGTTGTGAATCAGCAACAGCGGCCTAGCAGGGGCTGATAATTCTTCATGGTCTTCATCGTCTCAGGTGAGTCGAACCACAGATCTATTGTCTCTAATATGTTCTTTTTTATCAGTAAACTCACAAGGCGTTCACCAGTCAACGGTTGTTCACTAACCATACCAGCTGAAATGCTGGGTACGGAACGAATCACATATTCTTCAAAAACAAATCCAATGTAGGAAAGCCAATTTTGTAAAATACATCTAGTAAAAAGTTTTATTGTCAGCACCATCTGGGAAACTCGGGGAGGAGTAATCACAATTCACACATGAGGGTGATACAGCATATTCTGTAGTGGTTAGGAGAACAGTTGAACTCTGCAAAATTGATGACCAGATGAATTGTCAATTATTCTTATCATTCTTATTGTTTATTATATCACGTCAATTTGTGTTTCACTTTACCTCTAGTTTTCATAGAAATTGACTCGACAAGTAAATGTGTGAAGGATGAGATTGTTCAGAATCTATCGCACAAAGCCATCAAATGTTTCAGATAATTTCCGTCTTCTAATATCACTGTCCAAATTTTTAAAAGGTGCTAATTCTTTCAATATTTCAATAAAAGCCTCTATTTGTTAATGGAAAAGTTGTACACTAGAATTGTAATCTTCCCTCCATATTTTCATTATTACACCTATAAAGAGGGAAGATACAATCTGACTACCGTCTGTACACGTTAAACACGTAACATAAGCTTCGTTGTAGTTTACAATTAAGGTGACGCCTGTAAACTGGTGTCCGACTTCCACAGTGAACATCGAAAGTTATAATAACCACTCAGTGGAAAAGCCCATGGTCATAATCGGTGAATGTGATGCCTCCTAAAAATGGCTCAATAGACTGAAGTACTTGTGGTGGTCATTGAAGCCCAGAAAACCATTTCGCACACTGTTTTCAGTGTAAGTGCACATCGGTCTGCTTGAATTTGAACAGGCCATAAAATGAAATAAAATTGTCTGACATTGGACAATGAGTGGTCGTCATTCATACGTGTTTCGAGCTGTTCATGTAAAAGTGAAAACTCAGGACTTGACTACACATTTAGGAGTCTCATTTACATCTAATAAGCTCACTTATCACCTGGCATTCGTTCGTCCCCATTATTTCCGAAATGCTGTCTTCAGGACGATTTTCTGTCTCCTCGAGCATCCACACATCTTCATTGGTGAATGCAAAGATGCCAAAATCCATCCTTCCAGCCCTTCAAACAAATACACTAAAAATAACTGACTGACTGACTACATTGTTATTACTTCTTATGATCAATATTTCATCATATTATCAATAGTGTGATCACCTTGGTTATTATCCACTACTTCACTGACTTGATGTCGATATCGATATCTTTACTTGATTAAAGTGGGTTCTATGATGTTACTGATGCGTGTAGTTCGTGTGTCTTGAGTTCCCCTCTGTCTCGGAACATTCCGCATAATTTTGATTTTCGCTCTCTAAGTTGAACTCACTAGTTAGTTTCGGAGCTCACTTGATTATTTGTCTATCATAATTTGACTCTACTACTCATTCATAATATGCATCGATTCACCCTCTCCTTCGACCTTGTATCTTCTCACACGTCAATCCTTATTTCCAAGAAAAATTTTGAATTCACCTCCCTCACTTGTCATATTCTACTGTAAATCGTCAGTCATTTAACACTGAATAATTTGCCTACTCACATCATTCTCGGAATTGTGTAGTCGACACTTTCTGTCTACAACTCCAAGTCACCGTGAAAGGTGTGTGTTCAAACATTTTGTAAATTGTAATCTGATTTAGTTGAATGTTTTCACAGTTGAGAGAATCCACGAAACTAAGCGAAGTCGTATTATCCTGCAAATGTGCTCGTTATTCCTGTGTTCAAACTGACAATGAGAAATGATTGTAAGATAGGACTGAGTTATAATGCAAGGAAAAATACAGTCACAGGTGACTTTTCTCGTCACTTCATCTCTAATATGACCATGACATTTTACACACACACACACACACCCATTATTGAAGATTGTAGGGAGAAGTCAAAGTGATGTCAAAATATTATTATTATTATCACTTTTATTACTATTTTAACAATTATAACTACTACTAAGACTACAACTAAGACTAAATCTACGACTACAGATCAATACTAAAGTCTAATCAGGTAAAAGAGAAAAGAAGAACCACGTTGTCTTCAAATGATGCATGATGACAGTTGAATTCATGTGTTCATCTGACACGGATTACGGTAGTAAATATCCTGTCAGTCTGTGGTATGCAATCTTCAGGAATGGAAGAAAGATTGAGAAAATCATGAATTATTGAGCAGTTTCAAGAGAATCGAGGACGATACTGAAGGAATGGAAAACGTTTCATCAAGTGAATCAACCACTAATTTTCGACATTTTCAGGCTCAAATGACTGAATTACTCAAATCGACTGTACTCCAGTCGATACGCTGGATCATATCCTTCACGCATTCAAACATGGACAAGACGTGTATTAAGCAGCTATGTTAAGAGCATCACACCAAACAACTGTCACAACAATCAGTACGAAAGAAGCTGAAGCTTCTCATCTAACTTTAATACTGATTGATGAAATTTTCACTACACAATGTTCAGTTATTCATTCGAAGTGAACATCTCATCTACTTGGCTCTAAACACCAACACGACATTATTCATACGACATGAGATGTGGCGATGAATAATACACGGTAATTGGACTGACTTTTGTTATAGGGATTGTGTGGATTGATTCTGGTACATAAACTCACCCTGAAATTCGTCTTAACATTCTCATAAATTGCTCTGGTTTCTAAAAAGAGGAGATGAAGTCCGTCGTCAGAAAATGCCTACTTAATAAATACACATGAAAAGGCGCATATGGGAAAACAAATAAAATCGTGTAAGTCCATCGTTTCTAGTCATCGAGACTAATATCTGCAAGGTACGCGAAAAATCTGAGTGTGAGATCCTCTCTCACCTGAGACTCGACATTTACAATATACTAGACTGTTGAATATGCCGTGCAAAATATTCAACTGCAAATTTTTCAGCTTACCATAAGCTATTACCGACAGGTGTTTCAAATAACTGTAATTTGTTACCCGTTGAGTGAACTCATTAATTTCTGGAATGGAAAGCAAAGGTCAAGCACATATCATGTAGAGGCATGATGACTTGTGGACAGATGAGGACGGGAGAAGGCATTGCAAATTCCGAAGACGCCAACATCGACCGAGTAAATATTTACATTTCAATTGAAACCTTTCAGCAGCATAAAAAAATATATACATATTTACATCAAAGCATTTTCTGAAGACCGCGGACGGTTGTCCATGTCTGAAATCGTCACTTATATATTGCAGATCACTCAAATGACTAGAGACAATCAGTGACAAGAAACTGTAGCAACCAACCAACCAGGAACCCATCGATCAACAAATATCCTGGAGAAAATCGAGATGCATCAGACAGACGCTGAGGAGGCCATCGGTTGACATCGCTCACCAGGCCATCGCTCGAACTGAATCTGAGTACAAATCGACGAGTAGGGTGCATCTTCGAGAGTAGTGAATTTGATGAATCCATGTGTAAGTGGATGAGCGCCCATTGGAAATCTTGAGGCTAGCTGAATAGCACCGAAGAGAACAGAACGAAGTGGAGATGTGCTGGTGAAGCCACATGTCCAACTTGAAATCCAAGGGAACAATAATATTATTAGTAATACAACCCTAGAAATACAGTCATTGGAAAGTGCTACAGGAGTAGAATCATCAATGTATTTGCAAGGAAGTAGACTTTCTCTTTGTAGAGAGTAGCTTCGTCGTTTACGAAAAACGTAATATGACAGTCACTATCATTTGCTGTTAAGTCGGATGAATTGATTTACATCTGTCTGCAAAATAATAGGATTAAACTGATGGAACAATCTTCCACAAAGCAATGACATGTTTCGAATTACCTTCAGTGCGATTAACCGTCAGAAGACTATCACATTCACTTAAATCCGGCTGTTGTCCGATACCTGTTCAAGAAGAAAGGATTTTGTTGACAGTATTTCGTTGGATACAATGAACATGGTGAACATGCTTAGTATTACAGATCACCAGTAAGTATTGTGTGATTTGACTTACGGCTTGGTCCGGCTGAAATACACACAGGTCAACACATACAAATATATTACTCGTTTATTATAACATCGGAAATAGTGCACGTGTAGGTTGTGAATTTCGCCAACCCGCTGATACAGTGAAATTGATTCTCGGTGAGTAAGCAATGAGTGACGGATATTCAGAGAGAGATACTTGAAGTTCTGAATCTTCATAGGGATTGACCATGTGTCAGTGAACTGCCCATCTTCGGATAACGCGATGTGCACACTATTACTGACTAGATCTCAGTTGGTCTCAGTTCACCTCTAAACACTGTGAGCGGCTGGGCATCAACTGCTAAATATGACGCATTCATTCACAAAGCGATTGTGGTGCGTAGCATTGGTGAGTAATCACTTGTTGTGTTTTCGACAGTCTCATAAACAAACCGAGACCCAACAAACAGACACTGGATCACAAAATGAAAACAGACGTATGCGGAATCACTAATTGGTGTCATCTGTTGTCCAGTGACTGACGAATTCATTCACTCATCCAAATATCTAACGGATAAACACGTCTGTCTTTCAGTCACACGCTTGAGCTATCTACGATAAAAGAAATTACCATTTAAATACGTTGACTGAGTCAGAAGAATGTGAAACCGTAAGCAGAAATAAAGCTTTCCTGCTCAATTAATAATATCAATGCTTACATTCAGATCCATGGAGTAGCGATTCCCTCCAGAGAGTTCTACTCTCAGGTATGTAGAAGAACCTACCTAGATAAAATGAAAAGAGGACAGAATATTCATCGACCGGGAGTTTGAATATCACACGTCACATTGATCGGATGACACAAATTCAATGGATGATTTCATGATTGTCTCCAAACCTGCCAAATATTAGTGGCCTGTAGTTCAGGTTAGGCAGATGAAAGCAGTCTGCATCACCCACGCTCATCTTTCAGTAGCAGTACAGTGACTCAACTGAATCTCTTTCAAATATCAGCCCCGAAAACTCGCCGATTGAAATGCAAAGTGAAGAACATCAAAGAAGATGTGTTATGAATTAGGAAGGCGTACTTACCATGTGTTTCCTGTACCTCTCTGATGGTTCGTGAAATGTCTGTGAAAACAAATGAGTACGCGACAAATTGAAGATAGACAACAATCGGGATAATTGAAGGTGCTCAATTCCTAACCATCAGATACTCAAATTGAATAGGTGGCATTATTCAGACATATTGTTCAAACAACTGAACGTCAACTTTCACATGTCTGTGTGATATTTAGTAGTGGCAGTAATTCAAAGTCTATTCATCATCGAGAGATTTCAATAGTCTGGTCACTTTGTTTACAGTTTGAAGATGAACAACAAATATTTCACGTACTTCTGTAAATTTCTGGTTGGTAGTAGTTTTCAGATGTATTGTATAGACAAGTGACAACTAAACGAAGGATTATTTCTCAATATTGATTGAATTTGTTGACTTACAATCGGTGATATTTCTTCCCGATTCTCTAGCCTGTGTTTGCAAGCGATCTGGAGTGGGGAGGAGACAAACAGTCTGTTATCTCGTGCAATATAAATCATGACTGCAAGACATGGAAGAGAGTGTAGCCAATATTGCTCGCTTCTCAAATATCGAAATAATGAGTCATGACTAAAGAAACGGTATAATGGAATCAACTGTCCTCTGTCGCCACTGATACTTAAATATTGCTGTTTACGCACATTCGAACAGCATTCGACAATTATTTACTGCATGTTCCCGTACAAAGTTTCTAACATCCTCCAGCGACTAGTGGTGCATTACCACACATTCAGTTCAAAAAACAAAAAGGTTGTACGAAACATCGTGAAATGGTTATTAGTTATATTATGACTGTCATCGAATCACTGGTTGTAAATCTTGATCACACCACTATCATTCTTAGTAGGAGACATAACTGGAGGCTGCGAACCCTCCACATTTGTTGAAAGATTAAGGCAGTGAAGAAAGAGGAGACTAAGTGTGGGGCGCAGTAAACATCTGGCTGCAAGTGATACCATTGTGAATAATAAATTTCACTCGAAATATCATACAGTGGATAAACCTGTTTCACTCCCTCATATGTCCAACAATCACATTATTTTCAACTGTATATTACTACTACTACTAATAATAATAACAATAATACCATCACAGAGTTAAATTACCGCACGCAGACTATTGAGTCGAAGCATCACCGATACAACAAATTAAGAAATAACATACAAAATACACATGATAATTAAAAGCAGGCTTGTAAAATCACCTTCCAATGTATTCGCTAGTTCTTCCGCATTGGCTTTCCTGTTATTCGCGTCTATTAATTGTCCTGTAAAACAATCGCAAATGTTCCACAAATGAATTGATAATGTCTATGGGAATGATGACAAATGTCAAATCTGTTCATTAGTCACGCTGAATTCGTCTACATTCACAACGTGTTCCACTGATACACGCTGCACATGCTTTTGTCATCCGCCTCGAACGCAGATAATTGCGAATTCGGAGAGAGAGAGAATAGGATAAATCATTCCACAAATGAAAATGAAAATGCAATCAATCGACATAGACTTTACCATTTCATCAAATGTTAGGCAAATGCATGGAATATTGAAGTATACTGAAAAAAACGTACTTACCTTCAAAAGTGATGATGGCACGGTCTAAATTGTTCAGTACGCGAGTAAGACGAGGCCCATCTTCAAAACAAGAAGGCTAAGTGTCAACTCATTCGATTAATCTTGGTTTCATGTCATGACTTGTTCAGTTTCAAGAATGAGTGACATAGAGTAAATGTGTGTCAGCATGTTTCCCGTTTTATGAGCAATAATAATACTGGTTGAAGTGTCCAATGAGTAGCGTATTGAAGGGAATATTCCAGTCGACAATACAGATTTACATGATGTCTCACTGCCAGACTATGTGATAATAACCTAGAATTAGCCGACAAACTACTAATTGTGGGGAGGAGTAGTCGAAAGTGTGACATTGTAGAATTACCGAACATTGATCCCTGAGTTGACTGGATATTCGACAGGCAACTTCACATTTCAAATGAATTTACAAGTCAGAAACAATTGGATTATAGCCGACTAATGGCAACATGAAAGCTTTAATTACCGTTAAATGTGAATTGACTCACTTCGAAGCCGAGGCGGCAGATTAGCTTCAGAAAAGGAGAATGATGAATTTATTGGAAAGAGTACTCTTTGTTCAGTATCCATTATTTGGAAAATTTTATTAGGCATTTTTAATCATTTAAAATGTTTTGATCCCGCTGTAGCGGTGAAGGTTGTCAATGAGTACCTGAAGTATAACGCTAAGCTCACTGGAACAAAGGCTACATTGGGATTCATTAACAATTGCATTGAGTCAAATCACTATCCTAAAGTTTATTACAAGTCTCTACGTTGAAGCAGAGTTCATCCCAATAGGAAGACGCTGAAACGATATGCACTAAACCAAGCGGACTCTTTATCTACATTCATATAACAGAATGAAATGAATATCGCTCGCAGGCAATATGCTGTAGATGAACTACCAGAAGATCTTAGAACGCCTATTATGGAATATGTTACTCAAGTTAATGAACGAAGGGCACAGAAGAAGCAGATAGAGCTTAAGAAAGGACTTGAAAGGAAGCCAGATGCTGGTAAATTTCCAGCAGATCCTAAAAAGTACGTCTACATTTATAGTAGTGTTGAATTAAATAAGGTGTAACTTGAAGTACTTTCCCTTGGCCTTCGGTTTTTGATAGACGGGAACGAGTTAATCACTTAGATACTGATATTGAATTAAAAAACCTATTTAGTCAAACAAGAGATCTAGTTCCATCATCCACCTTGAAACTAGAACGCTTCAAATCCAGTCTGATAGATTGTTGTTATCAGTACAAAAACCTGAAATGCTACTGTAAACGTTTCCTGACAAAGGAGCACAGAGAAGGACTAAAAAAACTGATTAACAATGAGAGACTGATAAGCATAAAGCTGGATAAAGGATCAGGAGTGGTCCTCCTTGATAGAAGTGATTGTAATAAAAAGATGAATGATATATATTAAAGAAAACACAGAAGTTTCAAAAACTTGAGGAGAAGAAAGATTTCAATAACAAAATAGAGAATGAATTAACCAGACGTTTGAAGAAACTAAGGGAAGAGCAGATTTTTTCTGAAAGTTTATATGAAGAAATCAGACCAACGGGCACGTATACGCCGAGATTGTAAGGCCTACCTAAAGTGCATAAACCAGGGGTACCATTAAGACCAATATTTGATATGCGAAATTCGCCCTACCATGCTCTAGCTAGATGGTTAGTAAATATTCGCAAACCTTCGCATGAGAAGATAGTGAAATATAACGTCAAAGATGTATTTGAATTCGTAGACAAAATAAAAGATATTAACATCAAGGACAAAACCATGATATCTCTGGACATAACATCATCATTCACAAATGTACCTTTAATAGAAACAGTTAATTACATAGGCGAACAAGTGGACAAGCTGTCGACAAACATTGGCATACATACTGAGATCAAAAAAGAATTGATATTAAGATGTACTATGAATGTAAATTTCAAATTTAACGATATACTTTAAAGACAAGTGGATGGGGTGGCGATGGGCTCCCCATTGAGTCCCATTCTGGTTGATTTCTTTCTAAGTAAGCTAGAAAGTGGACCTCTGAACAACTTTATCAGTAAGCTCTCATTTTATTGCCGACATATGGATGATACCTTCATTGTTTGTGATAATGGTTCTGATAGGAGTACAATAATTACTGAATTCAATGAAGTACATTCGGCTATGAAATTCACATGCGAAGAGGAATCCCTAGACAGAATTGCCTTCTTGGATGTCCTACTTACAAGAAAACCAGATGGTAGCAATAAAAGAAATTTGCATAGAAGAAGCACTTGGACAGGACAATATACACATTTTCACACATTCTTTCCTATCAAGTATAAAAGAAATTTAGTGAAGACCCTCAGCCACAGAGTTAGAGCTATATCCTCAGAAGAAGTAACTGAAGATGAGTTAAGCATCGCTTATGATTCTTTGATCGAAAACGGCTATCCCGAAAAATTTATCAAGAAACACATGATAAAGAAAACGGAAATGAACTACTCATTATCTGTA
Source organism: Trichobilharzia regenti (assembly GCA_944472135.2). Lineage (NCBI taxonomy): Eukaryota > Metazoa > Platyhelminthes > Trematoda > Strigeidida > Schistosomatidae > Trichobilharzia > Trichobilharzia regenti. The sequence goes on along the minus strand of OX235264.1, from coordinate 26,471,555 downwards.
AACCAGAAGCCTCAGCTGTAATCTATCAATATTATTGATTTGATGTCATTTAAACATTAATGTCGTACATAAGACTAATTCTTTCCTTCACTATAATGTATGAATAAATGTAGAGCCTGATGACGAATTTATCGAAAAGAGTACTCTTTGTTCAGTATCCATTCTTTTGAAAATAATTAATAAATAATATGTGCAAGTGAGCATATTTAATCGTACGAATCACTTGATCGACAGTGAGGGAGAATCATTCATCTATCATTTCGTAGGAAGATCACATAAATGTTTAATGTTAATGTCTAATTTCAATGCTTCGGATAATAAGTTGTTTTACGACGCGATTTTGTGAAGATTGATTTCATGCGCTCAGATCACAACATATCAGTATCGATCTCTTTTAAAAAGAATCACTTGATAAACTGGGGAGTTGCAGTCAAAAGATCAAACTGATATAATATGCACCGATTTGTGTTGAAATGATTCCAGATGACAATAAGAACGGCATTATCAAAACAGTTGTTCTTAATATATTAGAATAAGAACTAGCAACCGCTAATTCACGAAATGTTCGTCACTTTCTCAATTTATCAAAACGAAAAAACGTGGTTCAGCTCAGATGACTATCAAATTAGGATGAAACCGCCATCCAGGACTCCTTGAATTTCAGTGGTTCAGGAGCCGATATTAATCCGTCGTAAAACTCAAAAAATAACAGAAATGAATTGGGGCACTTAAGTCTTCATACAACGACAAATATTTCCAAAACCAAGGTGCAATATATATCCTTACAAACCAAACTATAGAAAGTTAATCTGATGCTCGCTAGTGACTTGCTACAGGTTGGAGTTTCCTGAGTTCTAGTGAGAAGTCGTGACCAGTGAGGTCCAATTAGATGTCACGTGTGTGGATGGATGTCCCACAAACGACAATGGTTGGGGTCGCGCTAAATCACGAATTGGTAGAAGTTAGAATTCACGAGCCATTGAATCGGGTCCCATTGGCTGAATGGTATACGAGCTTGCCTTGTAACCGGAAGGTCTTGGGTTCGAAACCCAGTGGGTGCGCACTGCCGATGATTCCCAAACTAGGATGAAACAGCAGCTGTCCAGTACTCCCTGGTTTTCAATGGTTCTCTAACTGATATCAATCCGTGATCAACTCGTAAAACATAACTAATCCTTACAAACCAAACTATAGAAAACTAAACATAATAACAATTTATAGAACACATGCAAGTCATCAAAAATGGAATAGCACACACGTGAACCTGTCCCACTATATATAAGTAAAGTGGCAACTAAATGCAAAAGTAGTGCGGTTATATATAACTTATTCAGTAGTAGGCATCAAATTAAACCAAGCAAGAAATATTCGGTCATCAACCATCTTCCAAGTAACCTAACAAGTAAAGCTGAAATAAATCAAATGAACTGTAGTCAAGATTTGACAAAATAGTTCTAAAATAATTGGGCGCCAAGTGAGAAGTAGACATTTGTAAAAAATTATATTTGTAAAATCTCTGAGTTATTGAAATGACTCATTCCAACGTTTCGTTCGACAATCTGGTCCGAACTTCTTCAGGGAAATTAATCGAAATTAACTAACATAACAGAGGTGTATATATAAAAGGAACATCTCTTGTTTTTAAAAATCTTTGTCCAATCATGAGTCATAAAACAAGTATTAACAAGTATAATAAACAAATTGTACGAGTTGTGATCAAACTTTAACCTCAGACACACAAATATTGATCTACCTTTGTTAGACACTTGAAATACAGTGTGTCTGTGTGTGTGTGTGTGGGTGTGTGTGGATAAACAGTTGTAAAACAATGTCTTAACGTCTCCATAAGTAGATATAAACAGTCGGGAAGTTCGACTAAGTATCATTAGTTAGTGATACACATATCCATTGTTATTTATTAATCAGGATTTCCTATGCGTCATATTGTAATATCACATTTTCCTGTCTGTTTAATCTGTTAGTATCTAGAATTTTATGATAAGACGTAATTTCTGATTGTCTCACCACTGTGTACTATAAGATAAATAAATCAATCCACGAAAACAATGACAGCCAACATTTTAAACTGCTACCTCATTTATCTCTCCATACTTCCCTTATTATTTTATTCAAAAACTGCCTTTACAAGCCTTTTTCACTCCTTTCGACTTTGCCTACTATATCTGCTATCCTCAGTTTACGATATATTTTTCACATTTGTTATTGTATTCACAGAATCCTATTCTTGTCACATTAAGATTTTATTAAGGTTTTCAATGCATTCATATCAACAATCATACATTATTCTACACAAAATCATTTCAACTGGAATTTTAGCCACCATCTTAGTCTAATTCCTACAGATATGAATATCACCTGGAAATTTTCCTCGACTAGGTAATAAGAAAGGAGAGATAAATGACTCCCAACCATGCAACAGAAAATCACTGGGAAACATCTCCATCTCTTCGACCAGTGTCGATGGTCAGTGTTCAGAGACAGAGTAAGCCCACAATTCTTCAGCTCACATGCTTCCTAAAAACTGACCACCTAAAATCAGTAATGTTGTAATCGTCAGTTGAGACAATGCAACAACTATCTACTGAAGATTACAAAATTGTGAATTCAGACGTTCGAAAGCATTGAGGAGAGTTTATACCTTCCGATGTATAAGCTAATACGCCTGCTGACTCTCTAGATTATTACCGTAATCATTTGTCCATTCACATACTTCTCAACTAACAACTGGACTCGCGTACACATCAAGATGTGATCGCTGGTATTTTAAAGCGACGAACAACCCATGGTCCCAGTACACAGTATACAAGACACCTCACACTCAAATGCACAAATCATTTGAAAACAACATCGAATTGATGAAAATCATTGTATTCATTGTATTATTCCATTATGCAAATAACACATTACTCTATTTGTGAAAACAACACTAAACTACGCTGCACTACACAACACAACACAACACAATTACAACTTCATTGTTGAACACCTCATCGTCATTCGAATGATCTCGTCATCCAATGAAGCAAAATCACCATCGTCATCATCACGAATCTTCTTACTCATCCTCTTCCTCAGTGTCTGCTTGACCTTCTCCACCAAAGTCATCATCGTGCACCGATCATACGTGTAGACATCACCACATCCACTCACACGATGCATGTGATCCAGCATCATTCGATGAACATACACCTGAGGATGCAGGTGATAATGTGTGATATGATGTTCGGTGGCGAGATCACCCCTCTCTCGTGACAACACACACATCTCAGTCAACTTCTCCTCCAACATCCTCTCCACATTCACAGCCGTCTCCACAATCCACTTGATTTCGTCACGTGTGTCCTTCAGCTGAGTGATGGTGGTGAGTGGTCGGATGTCTGTGAGAGTGTATTTGCCACCACGAGTTGTCTGCCAGTCAATCAGATTCTGACCAATGGCTCGATGACGACGAGCACAGAGCTGGAAGAATGTGTGGAATCCGGGAATTCGGAGATCGTGTGTGTTGCACTGAGCAGCCAACGAGTCGTATGTGATTGTCGCTGACTGTGTCACATTGATGATCTCATTCAGTTTCTTCTCACACTCCTTCGGATATTTCGAGGTCATCGTGATTGAGTGCATGGCTGATTGACTGACTGACTGGGAGTCTGTGTGAGTTATCAAACATGCAGTACGCCTTTTATATTGTGTGCATCAATCGAGGGTTGACTGATTCCACTTTCTCATTGGTCCACTCTTCATCATCATCACCATCATTATTGTTATTATTGTGATTGTTGATTGGTTACTGGACATGCGTGCTGCATGTGAAATCGTGTCATTCAGTTGGTTGATGATAGTGTTGTTTTCAAGTATTGGTTTTTGTAGGGATTTTTGTTTGATTGCATGGAGGATTTAATCATGATGTCAGCTCATGATAGTGTTGTTGTCTCATCTCGATGCACATGATCGGGTCATGAACTTTGGTTGATGAGAATTGTTGTTATTGCTTGAGTCATGATTTCCTATAATGTTTGTTGTTGTTGTTCACGTTGTTAGTTTTGAATATGTTGATATTGGGTGATAGCTGCACGTACTACTGGTTGTGTAAATTCATAGAAATAATATTGCAATTTCGAACTTTCTTGAGAATATTTAGTTGTCTATTGAAGGGTTGGTGTTTGTTATTACATGATCACCGGTTATTGGGTGTTATCAAATGTATGCATGTAGCTGGCTGGATCTGGGATTCAATTTTGCATTTGATTATGTGGTTCAATCCTACGAACTGCTAAGCATTATCGTGAAAAGCTTGAGTTCTGATGTCTTTGTCAGGATTTCTTATCAAATTTATTCAACCCTTTCATACAAGTTGACACTGTGAGATAAAATATTAAGCGGAGTCCTGTCCAGGATGTGTTCTGCAGCAAACTAGTTCCTCTGCTCAGTATATGTTCGTCGTTGGTCCAATGTAGTGTAGAAGTTTTTTCCTACGTGTCAGCTCCAACCGAGTATACTAATTCATGTGTCACTTCGGTAGCAGAAATTAGGGCCTATTTCTAATTTTTCGAGTATATACCTATGAGTTTTTGGCAAAGTGCGCCAAGCAGTTGAATCGCCTCAATTTGTGAAACATATGATTATCATCTGACACCGATTAAACACTTTCCCACCATTCGAGCTAATTAATAGACAATATATCTGGAGTTTTCTCCGGCTGGCTGTGGCTGTCGTGTTAAAACGGCTGAAAACTGAACTATGCCCAAAAGGACTTGTCCGGTGAATTCAATTGACTGGTGACTCATCTCTCATTGACATTTTTTCTAATGTCACTATGTTATCTTTTCAACCTCCAACAAATCCCTATTTCCACTTGACCCCCATTGGAGAAAATTCCTCTGAATCTTATTATATCGGTGGCACAGTGGTTAGGACTCTCGCCGACCATGTGCATGGTCTGACGTTCGATCCCCTGCCGACTCACACCTGATATCTATGGTCGGCCTGCGAAATTTGGGCTACCGATACCCATGCTGAATATTCCATACTTGTACCGAAATTACAGTGTGGAATCAAGCTGAAATCGAAAACCAAAATAACTAAAAATTAAAATTAGACTCTCTGCACACCAACGTTTCATCTTCTCTTATCCAACTACGTAACTGTCACTCATGTTTTGTTACCACCCTAACAATAAATTTGTCAATTGACTTTCGATAAACATCCCTTTGATAGTATAAATAGATACATACACGTGTATTTCCACTGTAGTACTATAGCTACCTTAACCTACTGGTGCATTTTCTCACCGTGACTTTGTCACAGTATTCGTAAATTATAGAATTTCAGTTCTATTTAGTTAAAGGCCGTTTTTGGAATTAGTCATCTTCCCAACCTGTTCACCGAAGAGATTTGGATTCCATCTACCACGGATTATTTAGTTCATTTTGCTGAGACATTCCAAGTTTGGATAGAACACGTCACCAGTGCACCGTCATTTTGAATCATTCCGTAAGTGATGTCACTGCTTGAAGAGAAACTCATTGATATATTTATGAAACACTAATGCACTGAAGAACATCAATAGGAAATTATTGGGAAGTGTATGCAACTAGGGTTGCTGTAGAGCACTACGTACTATTACTGTCGAAGTTTGAATATGAGGCAGTCGGTAAGCTTTAACAATGTCAATGTTGTAATTTGTAGAGCTTTACGATCTGAACAGGTATCAAGTTTCATCTTCTCTTATCTAACTGCGAAACTGCCACTTATGTTTTCTTACCAACCTAACAATGAGTGTGTGAATTAACTATCAAGAAACATCTCCACAGCATTATATATTTTCACAGTTATACTTCAGCTACCCTATCGTATTGATGTTTCATCTCACTGTGACGCTGTCACAGTATACTCGTTCAACAGAAAAGTGAATGTCAAGTTTTACACACTCACTTACATTTGCTTGAGATGATAGGTTGTATGCAGGTTATGAGAACCCATGAACCACGTTATTCCGCAACAATGTTTGTTCTTTCTCTCCTCACATTTGTCCATAGTTGCTGGCATTTAAGTTGTTTCTCGAAATTTTGTTTGTGATTACAGCTTGATTCCACACTGTAATTTCGGTACAAGTATGGAATATTCAGCATGGGTATCGGTAGCCCAAATTTCGCAGGCCGACCATAGATATCAGGTGTGAGTCGGCAGGGGATCGAACGTCAGACCATGCACATGGTCGGCGAGAGTCCTAACCACTGTGCCACCGATATAATAAGATTCAGAGGAATTTTCTCCAATGGGGGTCAAGTGGAAATAGGGATTTGTTGGAGGTTGAAAAGATAACATAGTGACATTAGAAAAAATGTCAATGAGAGATGAGTCACCAGTCAATTGAATTCACCGGACAAGTCCTTTTGGGCATAGTTCAGTTTTCAGCCGTTTTAACACGACAGCCACAGCCAGCCGGAGAAAACTCCAGATATATTGTCTATTAATTAGCTCGAATGGTGGGAAAGTGTTTAATCGGTGTCAGATGATAATCATATGTTTCACAAATTGAGGCGATTCAACTGCTTGGCGCACTTTGCCAAAAACTCATAGGTATATACTCGAAAAATTAGAAATAGGCCCTAATTTCTGCTACCGAAGTGACACATGAATTAGTATACTCGGTTGGAGCTGACACGTAGGAAAAAACTTCTACACTACATTGGACCAACGACGAACATATACTGAGCAGAGGAACTAGTTTGCTGCAGAACACATCCTGGACAGGACTCCGCTTAATATTTTATCTCACAGTGTCAACTTGTATGAAAGGGTTGAATAAATTTGATAAGAAATCCTGACAAAGACATCAGAACTCAAGCTTTTCACGATAATGCTTAGCAGTTCGTAGGATTGAACCACATAATCAAATGCAAAATTGAATCCCAGATCCAGCCAGCTACATGCATACATTTGATAACACCCAATAACCGGTGATCATGTAATAACAAACACCAACCCTTCAATAGACAACTAAATATTCTCAAGAAAGTTCGAAATTGCAATATTATTTCTATGAATTTACACAACCAGTAGTACGTGCAGCTATCACCCAATATCAACATATTCAAAACTAACAACGTGAACAACAACAACAAACATTATAGGAAATCATGACTCAAGCAATAACAACAATTCTCATCAACCAAAGTTCATGACCTGATCATGTGCATCGAGATGAGACAACAACACTATCATCAACCAACTGAATGACACGATTTCACATGCAGCACGCATGTCCAGTAACCAATCAACAATCACAATAATAACAATAATAATGATGATGATGATGAAGAGTGGACCAATGAGAAAGTGGAATCAGTCAACCCTCGATTGATGCACACAATATAAAAGGCGTACTGCATGTTTGATAACTCACACAGACTCCCAGTCAGTCAGTCAATCAGCCATGCACTCAATCATGATGACCTCGAAATATCCGAAGGAGTGTGAGAAGAAACTGAATGAGATCATCAATGTGACACAGTCAGCGACAATCACATACGACTCGTTGGCTGCTCAGTGCAACACACACGATCTCCGAATCCCGGATTCCACACATTCTTCCAGCTCTGTGCTCGTCGTCATCGAGCCATTGGTCAGAATCTGATTGACTGGCAGACAACTCGTGGTGGCAAATACACTCTCACAGACATCCGACCACTCACCACCATCACTCAGCTGAAGGACACACGTGACGAAATCAAGTGGCTTGTGGAGATGGCTGTGAATGTGGAGAGGATGTTGGAGGAGAAGTTGACTGAGATGTGTGTGTTGTCACGAGAGAGGGGTGATCTCGCCACCGAACATCATATCACACATTATCACCTGCATCCTCAGGTGTATGTTCATCGAATGATGCTGGATCACATGCATCGTGTGAGTGGATGTGGTGATGTCTACACGTATGATCGGTGCACGATGATGACTTTGGTGGAGAAAGTCAAGCAGACACTGAGGAAGAGGATGAGTAAGGAGATTCGTGATGATGACGATGGTGATTTTGCTTCAGTGGATGACGAGATCATTCGAATGACGATGAGGTGTTCAACAATGAAGTTGTAATTGTGTTGTGTTGTGTTGTGTAGTGCAGCGTGGTTTAGTGTTGTTTTCACAAATAGAGTAATGTGTTATTTGCATAATGGAATAATACAATGAATACAATGATTTTCATCAATTCGATGTTGTTTTCAAATGATTTGTGCATTTGAGTGTGAGGTGTCTTGTATACTGTGTACTGGGACCATGGGTTGTTCGTCGCTTTAAAATACCAGCGATCACATCTTGATGTGTACGCGAGTCCAGTTGTTAGTTGAGAAGTATGTAAATGGACAAATGATTACGGTAATAATCTAGAGAGTCAGCAGGCGTATTAGCTTATACATCGGAAAGTATAAACTGTCCTCAATGCTTTCGAACGTCTGAATTCACAATTTTGTAATCTTTAGTAGATAGTTGTTGCATTGTCTCAACTGACGATTACAGCATTACTGATTTTAGGTGGTCAGTTTTTAGGAAGCATGTGAGCTGAAGAATTGTGGGCTTACTCTGTCTCTGAACACTGACCATCGACAGTGGTCGAAGAGATGGAGATGTTTCCTAGTGATTTTCTGTTGCTTGGTTGGGAGTCATTTATCTCTCCCTTCTTATTACCTAGTCGAGGAAAATTTCCAGGTGATATTCATATCTGTAGGAATTAGACTAAGCTGGTGGCTAAAATTCCAGTTGAAATGATTTTGTGTAGAATAATGTATGATTGTTGATATGAATGCATTGAAAACCTTAATAAAATCTTAATGTGACAAGAATAGGATTCTGTGAATACAATAACAAATGTGAAAAATATATCGTAAACTGAGGATAGCAGATATAGTAGGCAAAGTCGAAAGGAGTGAAAAAGGCTTGTAAAGGCTGTGTTTGGATAAAAGAAGAAGTGGGGTATGGAGAGATAAATGAGGTAGAAGTTTAAAGTGTTGACTGTCATTGTTTTCGTGGATTGATTTATTTATCTTAAAGTACACAGTGGTGAGACAATCAGAAATTACGTCTTATCATAAAATTCTAGATACTAACAGTTTGAACAGACAGGAAAATGTGATATTACAATATGACGCATAGGAAATCCTGATTAATAAATAACAATGGATATGTGTATCACTAACTAATGATACTTAGTCGAACTTCCCGACTGTTTATATCTACTTATGGAGACGTTAAGACATTGTTTTACAACTGTTTATCCACACACACCCACACACACACACACATACACACTGTATTTATAGTGTCTAACAAACGTAGATCAATATTTGTAAGTCTGAGGTTAAATTTTGATCACAACTCGTAGAATTTGTTGATTATACTTGTTAATACTTGTTTTATGACTCATGATTGGACAAAGATTTTTAAAAACAAGAGATGTTCCTTTTATATATACACCTCTGTTATGTTAGTTAATTTCGATTAATTTCCCTGAAGAAGTTCGGACCAGATTGTCGAACGAAACGTTGGAATGAGTCATTTCAATAACTCAGAGATTTTACAAATATAATTTTTTACAAATGTCTACTTCTCACTTGGCGCCCAATTATTTTAGAACTATTTTGTCAAATCTTGACTACAGTTCATTTGATTTATTTCAGCTTTACTTGTTAGGTTACTTGGAGGATGGTTGATGACCGAAAATTTCTTGCTTGGTTTAATTTGATGCCTACTACTGAATAAGTGATATATAACCGCACTACTTTTACATTTTGTCGCCGCTTTCATCAAACCTAGTGGCAGAGGTTCACGTGTGTGCTATTCCATTTCTGATGACTTTCAAGTGTTCTCTAAATTGTGATTATTTGCAGAAGGTATTACGCTAAGCTGATGTATATGTTTATCACTGTATGGGAATTTAGGAGCATTTGTTATTTATTTAAATTATTCAATTTGGTTGCATATGAAACATACGGATTAAACAGTACATCTATAGCATACTCTGTTCTCACTTGTCCTTTTCAGCTGTCCACACTAGGCGGATAGTCTCTCATCTCTTCCCTGCCTAATCTCCTCGGTGTCACACTCAGACCTTCAGTGAACTCGTCGTTTCACATTCGGGTTCCATCCGAGTGCTGAACTTGCGCACGATGTCACTCAACATTTTACCGAACATGAAACGCATTCGTCTCCATTTTCTACGGAATATTTGTAAGGCATTAGCTCACTGGTTCGGTTGTTCCAACGGAGTTTCTTGTAGTCAATCCTTTCTGGGCATCAGATTGATTTTCAGCATGAAGTCAGCGAAGGCGGCTATTGATGAAATTCTGAAGCCGGTTGGAAATAACATCTTCTCACACATATAGGAGAAGTGACTTTACATTTGTACTGAAAATCCGAATTCTCTTCTTTATTCCGTCGAGTGCAGAAGATTTCCGAACTGATTTCAGAGTCGTGAAGTTCTATAGGGCTTATCCGATTGTGGTTTTGACATCGTCATCTGTGAATCTTTTAGTTGAAACGACAATTCGGAGAGAAGTGGATGAAGTAACCACTTTCCATTTTATTCCGCTCATAGTGATTGGTGACAGTTGTTGAATTTAGCTGATCATCGTCATCACCACCATTTTCTGTGTGTTCAGCTGAGGTCTAGTCTTCACTGCCTGCTTATTCTTCCACCAGTTTGTTAGTTTCCACTTGTAAGTATTCAAGTTTGTCTTCCATTCAACACCAAGTTACAGATTTGCATAGTCACCGGAAATCCGGATATCTGATATGATATTGTGAAGTCTATTTCATTTGAAGTCTGTCTCTTGTGCTTCAGTTCAGCTTTGAACTTCCTAGCACACTTCTCTCCTTTGTTCAGTGCAGTCTACATTGAGCTCAGCTTCTCATTCTGCTTTCCGTCTCTGCAGCGGCTCATCTTCTGTTTCATTGTCCTCCTCTTCCCCGTTAACTCCAAGGCGTGCGTAGACAGTCATTAATGTATAGTCTTGTCTCTCTTCCTGCGACAGTTGTAATGATTTCTTGAAAACCACTTTCAGAGATATCCAACGTTCTCCCACACAGGATTCCTCAGTGGTGTCACGTAGAAACTGCTTGTCATTCGACCACAAACACTGAACAGTGATTCGATTTAATCTTGTTGACTACCGCGCTACATTTCCCTACTTTCATAAAAACTCTCGTTTCTGTAGAATTTCCTGCCCGTGTGTTGTGGAAATTATTACAATTATTTACCTTTCGAACATTAAAACTGTGGATATAATCTTATTGACAGACAATACCCATAACTAACTGTTTGGATTTGTGAAATTTTTAACATAAACTCGTGTCTAAAATTGTTTATATTGTTGGATCTATATGTTCAAGTAGTTCCAAGGCCGTGAGTCTGTGGTTTTAGTATCATTTTAGTTAACTGTGCTGAACTATATTGCATGTTGTTCTATTGTATCGTTGTTGTCGCTTTTTACCCTTTTTGCTGTGAATCGTTTTCCTTTGGCTGTTGTTGTTCTGATTGTTTATCTCTTGTTATCCGATTTTAAGGGGAGCAACCTAAATCGTCGCTTCTCTCTAAACTTTATCTTAATGTAACCATTCCTTTCTCAGGTGTGAGGCTAGCAACCTAACCCTGTAAACAAAATTGCTACAGAGCTCCGGCAGTGTGTAGTAGTCTGTGATATTTTCATTTCCTTGATGGGAACCATTTGACTATGCATTGAATTCCTATTTTACATATATCGAACCAAAGATTGCACGTTTCTTCAAGTCTTGGAGCATTTGAAGTTTCATCTGGCTGGCTATCATTTGAGTGTTATCCAACTGTCCTTATGAATAATTGAGTAGCACATTGCATCATGTACTTAGGAAAGAACTTGAATTTTACATTTTTCATAGAATAATGATCAAGGACTGACCGTCGCGTCAGCATTTAGCGAATAGGCAAATCTCACTTACTGGAGTCGAGTGATTAGTGTTAATTATAGTTAAGGAGCTTCCAAACATTCTAAGTAAGCGAGACCTTTATTTCTGAAATGGTTCTGTGTGTGACTCACAGCTTCTTCAGGAATTTAATGAGTCAGATGTTGTTAAACTTGGTGCGTTACGGAAAAACAGGTTGAAGATTTCTACCGACAATCACTCAATTCGTTCCATATTTAGGGTCAAACTGACGGCCAGAGATAATCAGCGACAAGAAATCATCAACCAGGTATCATTCAATCAAATTATATGTAGATGGTGAGTAGGGAAAGCACACGCGAAGGAGACCGTCGAATGACATCGAGCACCATACTAATTATGCTCGAGTTGAACCAAACAGGAAACAACGAGTTGCGTGTGAACTCGAGAAGGACATAAACGAGATCAGAGATTCTAAACTGAATTCTAATTGAAAAGAATATGATTCTGTGAATACAATAACAAATGTGAAATTCATAACGTAAACTGAGGATAACAGATAAGGTAGGAAAAGTCAGAGACTGAAAAAGGCTTGTAAAGTCAGTTTGTGTAAAAAAAGAAGAAGCGGAGTGTGGAGAGATAAATGAGATAGAAAGTTACAGTGTTGATTATCATTGGTTCAATAGACGCATTTTTGACCTTTATGTACATACTGGAGAAAACTTCCATTCTCCAGGGTTTTTTGTCCCCAATAATGGAGGAAAATTTGTCTTGAAACTTCCATTTACGCGTAACCGTACAGATGTGGTATCAAGAGTGAACGTCTGGACTGGATGATGTGACGTTGTTATCCTCGTTGGCGCAATACGTCTGCGTATTGGCAACATTTCAGGTATTCTTCATCGCTATTACAATGAGCATATCTTTTTGAATTTGAAACTTATGCATCTAATGTTTGATGGCTTTGGTTTCTTGAATATGCGGATGTGATATCTGCAGGATTCACAAAACCATGTTCACGAGACATTAATATGATTTTGGTATGCTTTCTCAGCTACACATTTGCGATACTTTCGTTAAAGTGAAAGTATTCAGTGTGAAGTTAATCTGCCTCCTACTTGGATGGACTGCAAGTAATTTCGATGAGAGAACAACGCCTTAGGAGTATGGATGTTTCAGAGTTGGTTTGAAATTTGTGCATAATTCTCTGATAATGAAGAACATCTGAGGACTGTTTATGCCCATGGCGTCAAGAATAACATCAGCAGTGGACGGTTAATCGTTGGATTTTGACTTAGTATTAATAGGAATAATATTATAGTTTTCCAGACCGTAGGTGTTACGAATTTCCTGGAATAATTTGTGCGCCGAGTCAGATTGATTCATTATAAATTATTTAAATTAATCCCAGCGTGTTAAGAAAATCTAAACAAGATTTTTCTGAACGTTTCGCAGTGGAAGCCACAGCTTCTTCAGCAGATTTATTCGGATTATAATTAATCATCAAAATATATAGTCAAAAATTTTTTTACATAAAATGAGGTCAGTTTATTTGAAGGTCATTTGTCTATGGACATTTTTTACCAATAGAAATATGTAAGCTGTCCTCCCATATATTTGTAATGACTAACGTCAAATTGTTGTTGTGTTTACTCTTCTACAGTTGATTTGTAAAGATTAGATTTGTATGTGTGTGTGTGTGTGTATGTTATTTGTCATATGGAAAATACGTGAATTCATATGTGATAAACGTGTCACTACATGTTTTAAAGGTCATGGAGGCTCATAGAGTGTTTGTTGTTTTTTCATTTGTCTTGCTTCATAAGAGTTTGCCATATAGGAGATAAGTCTATGCCTTCTTTCCTATTCACTGCATTTGATGTGGTTAAAATGTGTAGGGCTTCCGAAGTCAATCTCTCTTTATGTGAATGAAATCCTCTTCCAAGAATTTCGACATTGTCAAAATCAATCTTATGTCCGCTGTCTATCGCATGCATTGCTACAGCCGATCTTTTATCTAGACTTTTTAATTCTACTTCATTTCTAGGTGGACGTTTCGTGCAAAGTCTATGTTCATTCACTCTGACTTTCACCTGCCTACTGCTCTCCCCTATATAGCATGCCTCACATTCTGAACACTTTATCTTGTAGACACAATTACTTTGTGACATTTTGGGAACTATATCTTTGACATGCACTAACGCTTTCTCTAGAGAATTAGAAGGTTTAGCATAGATTTTAATATTATATGCAGCAAATAGTCTTTGAAGTTGTTCGGCTGTGTCTTTTCGATATGGAATGGCTATCGTCGATAGCCAGGATTTTTCAACTTTTTGTTTTTCTTTGTGCTCCTTTCTATTGATGATATTATCTAGTAGCTTTTCAGGATAACCATTTCCAATCAAAATCTGTTTTATATTGGTTATCTCGTTCTCCATATCGTCATTATCAGTTATAATGTTTCTAGCTCTGTTAAAGAGATTAAAAGCTACTGAGACTTTCATTTTTATTGGATGATCTGATTGGAAATTCAAATACTTATTGGAATGTGTCGGCTTTCTGTATATGGTAAACTTTAGTTTCTCGTCAGTTTGTCTTTTTACAAGACAATCAAGAAAGTTTAGAGTTCCCTCCGCCGATTCTATTTCATTGGTAAACTCAATATATTCTGAGATTGAGTTAATTTCTGTTAAAATGTCTTCTTTTTCAGCTTTCTTTATGACAATAAATGTGTCATCTACGTATCTGTACCATATTCTAGGATGACAGCTAAGACTTGTCAATGCTTTCTTTTCTAAGGCTTTCATATATAAGTTTGCTACAATTGGAGATGCTGGTGAACCCATTGCAACTCCATTTGTTTGACAGTATAGTTTGTCTTTAAATGTAAAATATGTTGATTCCAAACAAAGTTTTAAACATTTTATAACCTCATCTATTGATAATAAAGATTTAGTTAATATTTCTTGATTGTTTTCAAGTTCATATTTCATAATATCGAGTGACTCACATATAGGAATACTAGTAAATAAAGAAACCACATCAAAACTTGTCATAATCTCGTCTTCTTCAATAATTATATCCATTACTTTCTTTTTAAATTCATCAATATTTCTGATGTTCGAAGGAATATTGTATTGAAGTGGTTTCAGTATTCGTGATATGTATTTTGATAAAGTATATGTTACTGAATTGATAAAATCGATTATTGGTCTTAAAGGAACGTTTATTTTATGTAATTTTGGCCTTCCATAAAATCTCGCGGCCGTGTTTGTCTTGGGAGCTATTGAGGTCCAAACTGAATTTCCTAGTTTTGGTTTTAATTCTCTAAGTATATTGCATACTTGTGCTTTTACTTTGTTCATAGTACTAGACATTTTGTTTACTGGTACTAATGTGTATGGCCCTGTTTCGATATGCTCTAAAGCTTTCTTGTCGTAGTCGTCTTTGTTAAGAATTACGGTGATATTGCCTTTGTCAGCTTTAGTAATAACAATAGATTTGTCTGATCTTAATGTTTGTAAAGCATGACGTTCGTTCTTCGATAAATTCGAGGTGACCTGCTTTTGATTCGATAGGATACATCCAACCTTCTGACGTAACTCATTAGCTTCATCATCATAGGAAAGAAGGCATAGACTTATCTCCTATATGGCAAACTCTTATGAAGCAAGACAAATGAAAAAACAACAAACACTCTATAAGCCTCCATGACCTTTAAAACATGTAGTGACTCGTTTATCACATATGAATTCACGTATTTTCCATATGACAAATAACATACATACACACACACACACATACAAATCTAATCTTTACAAATCAACTGTAGAAGAGTAAACACAACAACAATTTGACATTAGTCATTACAAATATATGGGAGGACAGCTTACATATTTCTATTGGTAAAAATGTCCATAGACAAATGACCTTCAAATAAACTGACCTCATTTTATGTAAAAAAAAATTTTTGACTATATATTTTGATGATTAATTATAATCCGAATAAATCTGCTGAAGAAGCTGTGGCTTACACAGCGAAACGTTCAGAAAAATCTTGTTTAGATTTTCTTAACACGCTGGGATTAATTTAAATAATTTATAATAATGGGAATAATGTTTCCACTTTGTAAACCGAAGTGCAGAATTATCCTGCATAACTTCACATTCTGCTAGTCCTTACATTTGCTCTGTTCTTTTAGGTATATGGAGGTTGTCGAATGTGAAATCAGAGATGGTGTCAATCGGTCGAACTAACGCTAATGCATTTTATCAGAATTTTCCTCCGTCACTTAATAAAATCTTTACTCTACATACTTGTGATTGCCACTTCTTCTGAACTTCTCAAAACCGTCGCTTAATAATAATAATAATAATAATGATTTACTTTATTCCAAAAACAGTAATTGTGATACAGAATGGAATTTTCAGCATTAATCACAATATTGCATTTAATTTCCTCAAATTATAAATAAAAATTAATCACACAGAAAATTCTCCACATTTACAATAGAGGTAGTGTCAAAAACATGCAGCATATAAAATGGAAATAGCAATAATAATGATAACAGCTAGGGTAATAATAATAATACAAGTGAAAATTGCCGTTGGCTTGTGTCACACAGTATTGGCAATGTGGTATAGAAATGCTAACATGTTTAAATATGTTGAATATGATGTTCTTTTTACACGATATGGTGAGGAGAAAAACAAAGATTACAGCCGTCATGGAGATGCTCCAAGTCAGACAAAATCCCTTTAGCAAATTTATTGCACGAAGTCAAGTGCCTATCGACAACGACGTTAACTATGTGGTCCACTGGGACACCACTCACCCTACTGACAGTCTTCAGTATTCTACGAATTGTGACATAGTCCTTTTTAAGCAAACCAGGAAAGAATAAGGGTGAACAATAAAGAAGAATAGGTAGGATGCAAGAGTTTATGAACTGTAAGATGAGGGGTTGAGTTATACCCGAGTGTCTTAACTTCTTAATGTAAAATGTCAGGCGGAATATTTTACTGGAGATTGCTAAGACATGGGAAGACCAGGAGAGATCAGAAGAGAGAATGAGTCCAAGATACTTAATTTCTGATTTGATTCCTATATCATTGTCGTCAATTTTACAACTGTCATGAGAATCGATGACTTCTTTTAACTGTCGTTTACATCTTAAGCTGAAATCAACAGTTTGACACTTAGAAGGATTCAGTTTAAGACCGTTAGACTCAGACCATTTGCTGACTTCCGATAGAAAGCTATTTATTTTAGTACAATCTAGCTGGGAGTTAACAGCCATTGAAACCGTTAAATCATCAGCGTACTTCACAAAGTTTATTTCATCAGAGTGAGGCAAGTCATGCAAGAAGAAAGAAAAAAGAAAAGGAGAAAGAACAGCGCCTTGAGGGACACCAGCTTCAGTAGGCAATGAAGTGGAAGACTTCCCTTTATATACGGTGTACTGCTTTCTATCTGAGAAATAGGAATGTAACCAGTTAACAGCCCAACATTCTGTTTGACTAGCAGCAAGTTTATTTAATAAGATGTCCCTAGGGACCGAGTCGAAAGCAGATGTATAGTCTAGGAAGGCACAACGAACAAATTTAGCCCCCTTGTCTAGACTGGAAGCAATGTTATGATATAAGACGGCAGCTGCATCTAAAGTGCTTCTACTGTGCTTATAGGCAAATTGTTTAGGGTCATTAAAGGATTTAAGCGAAGGTACAAGACTAAGTAAAAGTAATTTCTCCATAGTTTTCAAAAAAGGAGAGGTAATAGCAATGGGTCTAAATTTGACACATGCTCCAGTAGAAGATTTAGGTATGGGTACAACTTTAATGTCCTTCCAAACGGCAGGCACAATATTATCGGAAAAAGATTTGTTAAATAGATCAGTAAGAGGGTGACACAGAATATCAGAACATTTTTTAAAAATAATACTAGGTACATAATCGGGACCTAAGCTCTGGGAAGGGTTTAGAGACTTGAGGCACTTTTGAACATCATTTGTGTTAAAACCTGGAAAGGGGCTATTATTAACACAAGTGATGCTGGGAAGCATGGCATTTGAGGGAGAGTAAATAAAAGATTTGTTAAGAGTACATACATCAAAAGAATATGGAATATTGTTTATCTGCTTACCACCAGTGATTTCCTTAAATAGTTTCCACATATTAGAAGGATTTTTGCAGGATATGAATTTCTGGTTATATATTACATTCAACCTCTGCATTTCAGACTTAATTAAGAAGTTAGTTCTTTTTACACCACTTTTATCTTTCATCTTATACAGTTTTTCCTTCTCTCTACGAAGCTTTTTAAGTTGAGGCGAGGAGAAACGGTCAAATTTGACGAATAGTGTTTCTTTTGGACAACAGATTTCAAAACAGAATTTCAGATAGGATGTAATATTAGAGATATTGTCATCAAGTGAATCATCATTAAACAAATCCCATCTTGTGTCACTGAGCATGTTTCTAAGATGATGTACGTTCTCATTTGAGTAGCATCTGTGAACAACTTTCTTAGACAAGTTTGAGAGGCTTTACTGTGTAACTTTCCGTAAATTTTGGGTAAGACTCGTACAATACAATGATCAGAATTGAAGAGCGGGGCTCTTTTACGAGCTTCGTATATTCCAGAATCATTTATAAATACTAAATCAAGTGAAGTATTTTGTCGAGTTGGGAAATTAACAACATTTTCATGGCCCAGCAATGTAATAAAACTGCAGTCGCTGGAGTTGAAGTCGCCAGTCACTATAGATAAGGAGTTACCAAACGAAGCAGCAGCAAAAATAGTGAATTCATCAGCGAAGATAGATAGTTCTGAGGGACTGCAACAAGGTGTGATATAGATATTTGTGACAAAAATGAAGCTATACTTAGGTAAGTGTTTAGGTCGACATTTTACAGTTATACAGTCAATATTGTCATTTGAGAATTTGAAGCAGACGTTGTTGGCAGTAGACCACTGAGAATTAATAAAAGTGGCAACACCACCACCTCTCTTCTTCTTTGAGCTGCATCTGTAGGGGACTAATATTAGAGTTCACTAACATTCCAAATATAACAGTAATAATCCAAGTCAGTGGAGTGTTAAATCACAATATATTACCAAAAATACAGTGACGAGTTATAGCAACAAAAAGGATTACTTGGATATAAAGTCTAAGACCTCGGCTACAAATTATGTATATAATCCACGGGCACGTTAATTGTTTGGACTGCGTCTGCTGTAGCTGCTGTGTTCCGGTTGTAGAAATGTCTTCGGTTGAGAGTAGTAGGCTGCTACAATAAATCCGAAGTATACAACACGGTGTGAGTGGAGCAAGTAAGCAGAAGTGATCAGGGAGAAGACGAAGTCTCCAACAGCAGAGTGTATTTTTCAATTGTACCAGGAAGTTATGTATATTTCAACAAGAAGCGTTTTAAACAAAAATTATGTACAATATCTCGAATTTATACAAATAACCAAAAAGTGTACAATCACATTGTTACGTACTCCGCACATCGGTCTTGTCTGTAGATTGTAAAACCAGTTAAGGAGACTAAATTATCGTCAAATGAATCATGGAGCCAAAATTCTTGAAGAGTAATTACACCAGTAATACAATATACATTTGAGTATAATAGAGAATGCAAGTAGTTAATCTTGTTCGATAATGACCTGCAATTTGTGCTCATAATCACAGGAAAAGTCATCTGATGCATTGGAGTGGACTTTAAGGATCTTCGCACCCACCATGATGCTTTTTCTTAAGGTTATTATAAACTCGTAAATCAACAGGTTGAAAACATTTTAAATAATCGCGAGAGTAAGTAATGCGACTTGGATACATAATTGAATAATTAAAACAAAATAAATCCGAGGATATAGATGCAATATGTAGGATGGAAATTTTGGTAGCCCAAGATTTAGGCAGGCTGCCTAACCATGGGCTATTGTTACGCGTGAAGTTGGATCAATGCATGTTAAGCTTGTTTAGGTGGATGGAGATTTGTATCAGTTTTGTGAGTGTTAGTGGAGTCATTCGTAGTGATTCGTTGCCCCTGTTTCTATGCAGTAGCACATTGTAAACCTAAGTAGGATTTAACAAATTGAATAATGATTGCGTACTGCAACATACCGCAGAGTCGCCTCACTTAGTCAGTTGCATATCTGGAAAGTACTAGAAGTCATCGAACGGCTGTTACTTGATGTCGTACGAGCGAGTGTAAGAAATAAGGGTCAATGCAGACTACATTAATCTCTTAATTTATAGTAGCACCATCAGATTACAGCTTGTTCATTTGGTAATGAGCTGAGGAACAATTTTCACTTCCTTCTAACGTGCGGCTGATATTAATAAATATCCAGTGTCTTTGTGATCGATATGATATTACTAATAATAATAATAAGTTTTCAATTTTTGTACATGAGGAACGCCAATTTACAGGCGTCGTCAATATGATAAGTGACACTCACCAGGAGTGAACATATTTACAATTGTTCACTTATACAAGATATACATAACGAAAAATAATGTATTAATACCTACAATGTTACCTTACGCAGGCGGAAGCAATGTATGCAGTATAACAAAATCAATGCCACTGAAGAAATTTAACTAAAGTGGCACCAAATATTTGAGGGTTTCTTTACTGGTGAAGGGTGTAATGAGATGAAAACCAGCATAATGACCAGCACAAATGAGTTTGAAATCCTCCAACAAATCAAACAAAATCTCTACAAAACCACTACTTGGAAATAACAAAGTCTGTAGAGATTAGGCTAATGCAAAATACAAAGGATATAACACATGGAGTAGGGATGCTAGTGGACAGTACGGACCAGCGCGAAGACGAAGCGATAAGCAACAAGCAAGCTGTATCATAGTTTTGCACTCCAGGTTATTTTAATTTTACAACGAATCAGTTCAGGCAAATGTTATGTGCAATGTTTCCATTTTAAAGCTCTAGCGAAAAACTAACTGTACAACCATACTGTTATACACACCACAAACGTGATGTGTAGATGGTTAGAGTTTTAGTCGAAGTCACCATTTTGTTGATAGGAATTTCAATCGTAAAACATGACTCTGGTCCATGTCAGTCAACATCTCAATACACTTTGATTCGATGATGCTTTGATAATCTTTCATTTAGCAGGATCTGATTCAGTGAGTTGGCGCGTGTGTATGAGTTCGTGAGTGTTATGATGATCAGTTTGCTGAATGAATGAGTAGAGTGTTAAGGGAATGACGACTGCAGGCACAAATGAACAAGACAAGAGACATATATATATATATATATATATATGTATTTGTATTTAAATTCGTAGTCAGGTGATTGTTGAATGCTTTTCAAATTGCTCAGGTGGTATCCTCGGAGAGATTCAAAGGACGGAGAATGCTTAGAAGTCATCATGGAAATTTACTTGTATCTTGATCATTCTAGTGAAATGGCGTATTTGTTTTCAGCGTATTTGTGTTTGTGATGCTGTGTGAATTGTGTACATGTAGGCCTTCATGATAATTGATATTTATGGAACGGGGTAAATGTAAGTCAGTCGGGGAGTCAGTCAGTGCATCGATTGAGAACTTGTGAGCAGGAGAGTGAACGACAAAATTGGTCAATTGATGTAAATCAGTTCTGACTAGAGTGAGCATTTCTGACAATCAAGCTTGTATCATGACCATCCCATCACAGAAGGATTTTCTATGTGATATAATCAAACAGCGATACAGTATTAATCACTGTGTGCTTGTGTCGTCAAATGAATTTTGCTCTATGATGGAATCACACTGTCCGCATACTGTGTACGCATATGCTCTGTTCTTATGTGCACGACGACTGCTTAGTAATATGAATTGAGAGCTCAGTGCATTTCGATGCTTACTGTCTGTCACCTCACGTTGACAAGGAGGTTGAAATCAGAAAAGAAAGCGAATAGAATTCATGGACTTGCTGTTGACGAATAGTCAAAGCATGATATATTAAAATATTTGACGTGGTTGATGCAGTACTCACTCGATGGATGTCTACGTATTTCTGTGAGGATGTAGGTTCTTCAAATTTCTGATGCATATGAATTCAGATGAGATTAGATGAGTGTCAGCTCAATGGTGTCTGTCTGATTAGAGCACTGAGTTAACTGACACAAGTCACACAACAGTATGAAGACACCTAGAAGAGGGTCGATGGTGATTGGAGAAGTCATGAAATTGTACGACTGCAGTACCACAAGAAAATACTAATAGAGTAAAAGGAGTCTCTCCAGTTATGAATACTGGTTAGCTTACGTAATAGGATGTGGAGAATATGTGCGAAGTCGGAAAGGTTCGTCAAGTTAAATGAACCCAGTCATTTCATAGTCAACAATCAATTTGCATGTGAGCTGAAGAATTGTGGGCTAAAATTAACTAAAATTCCCGTTGAAATGATTTGTTTAGAATAATGCATGATTATTCATGTGAATTCATTGAAAACCTTAATAAAATCTTAAGGTGACAAGAATAGGATTCTGTGAATACAATAACAAATGTGAAAATTATATCGTAAACTGAGGATAGCAGCTATAGTAGGGAAAGTCGAAAGGAGTGAAAAAGGCTTGTGAAGGCAGTTTGTTTATAAAAGTAGAAGTTCAGTATGGAGAGATTAATGAGATGGAAAGTTACATTGTTGATTTTCATTGTTTTCATCGTTGGATTTATTGTTCCTATTGTACACAGTGGTGAGCATAGCAGTTTTATACACTAAGCAGGTCTTTTTGTATTGATTACTGAGTAACTAATTCGCCTGGCAATGAGAGACGCATTCCATCTAAACTTTTTATGTTACCAGAAAAACGGTTGATGACCGAATATTTCTTGCTTGGTTTAATTTGATGCCTACTACTGAATAAGTTATATATAACCGCACTACTTTTGCATTTAGTTGCCACTTTACTTATATATAGTGGGACAGGTTCACGTGTGTGCTATTCCATTTCTGACGACTTTCACGTGTTCTCTAATTTGTGATTATTTGAAGATGTTAGTACGCCAAACTGATGGATATGATTATTACTGTATGGGAATTAAGGAGTATTTGTTATTTATTATTCGATTTGGTTGCATATGGAACATAGGGATTAAACAGTACATCTATAGCATACCCTGTTCTCGGTGGTCCTTCTCAGCTGTCCACACTAGGCGGATAGTCTCTCATCTCCTCACTACACATTCTCCTCGTTGTCACAATCAGTTCTTCAGTGAACTCATCGTTTCCCATTCGGGTTTCACCCGAGCGCTGAACTTGTGCACGATGTCACTCAACAGTTAACTAAAAATGTAACGCTTTCGTCTCCATTTTCTGCGGAATATTTGTTAGGCATTAGCTCACTTGTTCGGTTGTTCCGACGGAGTTTCTTGTAGTCAATCAGATTGATTTTCAGCATGGAGTCAGCGAAGACGGCTGTTGATAAATGTCTGAAGTCGGCTGGAAATGACATTTTCTAACACATATAGGACAAGTGACTCTACATTTGTGCTGAAAATCCAAATTCTCTTCTTTATTCTGTGGAGTACAGAAGACTTCCGAACTGATTTCAGAGTCATGAAGTTCTTATAGGGCTTATCCCATTGTGGCTTTTACATCGTCATCTGTGACTCTTTCAGTTGAAACGACAATTCGGAGAGAAGTGGATGAAGTAACCACTTTCCACTTTATTCCGCTCATAGTGATTGGTGACAGTTGTTGAATTTACCTGATCATCGTCATCACCACCATTTTCTGTGTGTTCAGCTGAGGTCTAGTCTTCACTGCCTGCTTATTCTTCCACCAGTTTGTTAGTTTCCACTTGTAAGTCTACACGTTTGTCTTTCATTCAACACCAAGTTACAGATTTTTCGATCATGGTTTTTCGTCTGGATTTAATTGTAATGCATAGTCACCGGAAATCCGGATATCTGATATGGTGTTGTGAAGTCTCCTTCAACTGAGGTCTGTCTCTTGTGCTTCAGTTCAGCTTTGAACTTCTTAGCACACTTCTCTCCTTTGTTCAGTGCAGTCTACATTGAACTCAGCTTCTCATTCTGCTTTCCGTCTCTGCAGCGGCTCATCTTCTGTTTCATTGTCTTCCTCTTCTCCATTAGCTGCAAATTTTGTGTAGATAATCAATAATGTATAGTCTTCTCTCTCTTCCTGCGACAGTTGTAATGATTTCTTGAAAACCACTTTCAGAGAAATCCAATGTTCTTCCGCACAGGATTCCTCAGTGGTGTCACGTAGAAGCTGCTCGTCATTCGACGACAAAGACGGAACAGTGATTATATTTCAACTTGTTGATACCTTGATTCGACTACTCTTATATAATACTCTAAGAGGATTGAGAAATCTCTAACGATAACTCAGGATACCAGACTGAGTATGCGATGTCAAAATGAGTGAAAGCTTTGAAGTCAACTTTCGACCTTATTGTACATAATCGTGAACAATTCCCCTGACACTGTATACTTAATATCCATGCTCCGATGCATTTGATCATCAATATTTGAGACAGATTTGTCCTGAAACTTCCGTTTACACGAAGCCGTACCGACGTCGTATCAAAATTGATCGTCTGAACATTGTTAACCTGATTGGCGCAATACGTCTGTGTATTTGACGACATTTCAGGTATTTCTCTATTTTATAACCATGGTGCATATATTTTTGCAGTTGAAACTTATGCACCTAATGTTTGAATATGCGGATGTGATATCTGTAGGGTTCACAAAATCATGTTCACGAGACATTATTTCGATTTTGTTATGCTTTCTCAGCTACACATTTGCAATACTTTCGTTAAAGTGAACGTATTCAGTGTGAAGTTAATCTGCCTTTTACTTGGATGGACTACAAGTAATTTCGATGAGTGAACAACGCCTTGGGAGTATGGATGTTCCTGAGTTGGCCTTGAAATTTGTGCATAATCCTCAAATACTGAAGAACATCTGAGGACTGTTTATGCTCATCGTGTCAATAATAACATCAGCAGTAGACGGTTAATCATTGGATTTTGACTTAGTGTTAATAGGAATAATGTTTCCACCTTGTATACCGCAGTGCAGAATTATCCTTCATAACCTCACATTGTGCTAGTCCTTACATTTGCTCTGTTGTTTTAGGTACATGGAGGTTGTCGAATATGAAGTCAGAGAAGGTGTCAATCGGTCGAACTAACGCTAATGCATTCTATCAGAATTTTCCTCCGTCACTTAATAAAATCTCTACTCTACATACTTGTGATTGCCACTTCTTCTGAACTACTTAAAACCGTCGCTTAACGTCGCTTAACCATGGGCCATTGTTACGCGTGAAGTTGGATCAATGCATGTTAAGCTTGTTTAGGTGGATGGAGATTTGTATCAGTTTTGTGAGTGTTAGTGGAGTCATTCGTAGTGATTCGTTGCCCCTGTTTCTATGCAGTAGCACATTGTAAACCTAAGTAGGATTTAACAAATTGAATAATGATTGCGTACTGCAACATACCGCAGAGTCGCCTCACTTAGTCAGTTGCATATCTGGAAAGTACTAGAAGTCATCGAACGGCTGTTACTTGATGTCGTACGAGCGAGTGTAAGAAATAAGGGTCAATGCAGACTACATTAATCTCTTAATTTATAGTAGCACCATCAGATTACAGCTTGTTCATTTGGTAATGAGCTGAGGAACAATTTTCACTTCCTTCTAACGTGCGGCTGATATTAATAAATATCCAGTGTCTTTGTGATCGATAACTGCAACATTTGCATGTCTAGGCTGCTTACTTCTGTGATGCATTATCTAAAGCCACGTGGCTATCTATCTATCCTAAAATAGTTTCCACTGAAAGTAATCTCCTATAGCTGCTGCCTAAGTGAGCGACTTAACGTCGTTTTGAATTATAAAGTAGAAGTGAACATCCAGAGAACCTTCTTGGTAAGATGATTGTCTTCTAGTCAAATAAGGTGAATGTATCCACGTCACCACGAATGCGTTTAGAGGTATTTATCCTATCGGCACAACACCACAACCGACTCACTATTCGTAGTCACTTACAAAGTAAGCATAAATCTACCAAAGACAGTATCCATCTAATTTCTGGATGTCACAATGCGCCGAGACGGAAGAGATATATTCATAGGGTTATAACAGTTAGGCTCATGATATTACTAATAATAATAATAAGTTTTCAATTTTTGTACATGAGGAACGCCAATTTACAGGGGTCGTTAATATGATAAGTGACACTCACCAGGAGTGAGCATTTTTACAATTGTTCACTTATACAAGATTTACATAACGAAAGGTAGTGTATTAATACCTACAAAGTCACTTTACGCAGGCGGAAGCAATGTATGCAGTATAACAAAATCAATGCCATTGAAGAAATTTAACTGAAGTGGCACCACATATTTGAGGGTTTCTTTACTGGTGAAGGGTGTAATGAGATGAAAACCACCATAATGACCAGCATAAATAAGTAAGTTTGCTTCCACTTGTTTTTGAGAAAGAAGAGCCGACGTGGCTTTAACGCAGCGGGATGAGGATAGTCTGTCTAGCCTTGTGCTAAACGATGACAATTATCTTTGTAGCCGCCTAATTAAATCTTTGCTTGTGTAGTGGTTCAAATTCAAGAGGAGGCGTCAGTTCACAACCTGGTGGTCGATGAACAGTCATAGCCTAGCTCTTCTGCTGTATATATCTTTGACTTCTTCTGCTGTTGATTCCGTTGGTAATCATGTAGTGTTTCGAACCGAGTCTGTGTTCTGCTCTTCACGTCTCAGCCCCGTGTGCTCGATATATTTATAATTGTCTCTGCTGTTCTATTACAGAACATGGCGAGCCTGCGGAACTCGTTTAAATCAAAGCGAGAGATGAAGAACATGGAATCTGCTGATAAGGCTTACAACCATGATCAGGAAGACAATAGCAGAGCGCAACTGGAGACTTCATCACTCCCACCGACAATGTCAACCTTCACGCCTGCTTCAGACATGATTCAAGCAATGTTCACGGCCTTCCGACTAGCGTTGATGACTACTGACACACTAGCACAGTCCTCTAGTACCTCCGCCATATTCAGCAGTTTGACGAAAACCAAAGAACTAGCTCTATTATCTACTTTGATATAAGAACAAAATTTGTGCAATGTGGTAGAGTGTAATTCCATTATGGGTAAGTTTTGTTTTGATAAAGTCTCACAGTGTTATACAGTAATGTTTACTGATGACGTTTTGAGCACAATTTATTGCTCATAATCATATCAAGGTAATCACACGACTTCCTAAATTCATTTATATAGTTCCATTGTTTTTCTCTTGATTTTCACTTGATTTGATTGGTAATAGTATTTTCCATATTTCAGGTATGAGTGACGAGTCATTCCTATTGCATGTGTTGGGTGTAGACTCAATGAACAAGGATTCAGTAATCAACCTCTCTCTCCACCTACCTAGATTACTTTTTAGAATTTTAACCCTCTCTCACCCTATTGTGTGGTTGTAAGTTAGCGCATGCATTGCAATTGCAATTGGGGTCAACCATTCTTACCTTAGCTAAATTCTTATGCTCAGACAATCTGACTACCCCTGACCTACTAGTTTGACCTATGTAGTTGACCTCAGAGTCGTTGCATGGTATTTTGTAAATAATATTATTTTGTCTAATTGGGTCAACTGGGTCCTTTAACCTACAGAGCTTGTCCCTGAGTGAGTTTGTAGGTTTAAATGCTTACAACCATGATCAGGAAGACAATACCAGAGCTAGAGATGTGTTCTGTTTTTAACACTGTGAAAGTGTCATCCACATATCTCCACCATATTTTCGGAGTAGGGTTAAATGTATTGAGGGCACTATTTTCCCAGCTGTCCATAAATATGTCTGCTACGATAGGGGATATTGGTGATCCCATCATCAGTAAACACTACTGTATAACACTGTGAGCCTTTATCAAAACAAAACTCACCCATAATGGAACTATTATCTATTTGTTTCCGATACCTGCACCGAAACGCCTCAAGTTAACTGACGTTGACAGCGGCCAGACGATGGCATTTGAAAGCTATTCAGAATCATATCTCGAGCATTTTTGCTGCATGCCCATATTTTCGGTCGGCAGTCTGCTTTTCACGCATGTGTCCAACGAAGCGGCGAGAGTATCGACGGATTCCTCTGGCGCCTTGAAGAGCTGGCTACTGTGGCTTTTGAAGGAGATCCAGCATATGAGATTAGCTTCCGTATTCTTCATCAGTTTGAGGAGGGTTTAATGCACGATGAATTGAGAGAACTGGTAATCGGAAGTAATCCCACATAATCCGTATAGCCCCTTCAAGTAACCAGCATGTACGAGGCCCTAATTAGGCTTCATAAGAACCAATGACTAACAGAAGGGTCCTATACTCCTTCACAATCTCAAGAATTGACGATAACTCACGAGCATCTTGCGAAGTAGCCTTCCCAATGAGTGGAGGTCTCGATAGTTTCCTCGACCTGCCCCAAAGTGAGACAAACCCCAGACCAATCACACCCAGGGGTGGGCTGGACGAACGTTCGCTTCGCAAAAGAAATTGATTATTCTCCCCAGTTTGTACCTAATGTTATGCGAGTATTACAGGGTCCATTTTTAGCCTAGCAGCTGCCAAGTGTCTCTAGTTGAATTTCCTGACAGAAATCTTGCCGGCTTGGTAGACACAGGTGCAACTCGCATGTTGTTGTCCATCAGACAATGTGATGATATATTCATGACTCCCATACCCTCATATTCAAGCGGCCGATGGGTCCCAAATGAAAGTGGCTGGCGAGCTGCTGGTATGGTAAACACGTTCGCATGTGGCATCCCTGTTTAGTAATTATTGGATTGTCATGGGATTTGATAATAGGCTATGACCTCCTACGCAGTCGCAACGCTTCAATAGATATTGAATCCCAAATTATCACCCTATTGGGTTCTACATTACTATTCGGACTGATTGCTTACACACACATGCTTTGGAATGTAGATGACTGATTGCGAAGCCTTTATTATTCAAGGCTATCAACCCGATCACCAAGGTTAATAACACTAAATAATGCTCTGAGACGACATCTGATACACCGCAAGTATCCTCATATTTTTATGATACATATCTGATTTCCGTTGCCCAAACTGGTGAAATCTATATCGTATTGTGTCCATCCTGGGGCCTAAACACGCTGTCTCAAATCAACAAATCAGTGAATTATTGGAAGTCTCTAAAGTGTTCTCCATTCTCATATATTTTGCCGACATTCTTTTCACACATGATAGCTCTCTCTCAATGTTGTTTGTTCCCAGTTAAGCTTTAATGTCGCCAATTGAGATCTCACCCTTAACTGCTTTCAGCTGTCTTTAGAAGTCTTCCTTCCTTTCTTCTTCTGAGTTGCTTGTAGACGCGTAGCTTTGGATGATTGTAGCCTTACTGTCTGGTAATTTTACTGTCATTATCTTGAGTGAGACTGGTTCTCAATGCAGAAGGTCTCTGGCTGCTGTTGGTGATATCATGATAGCCGCTCACTGCTTCAGTATGCTCGTGGTTGTCGTCCGAGTGACCAGATTGGATTCTTGACCATACACTTAAGGATTCGCAGAGTCCACTGCCACTTTATCTAATCACACGTATTCCTAGGAACTCAATGCTGTGTCTTCTCCTCTGTCGTACAATCTGACACTAACATGCAGTCACAGTCCATTGTTGGTGATATTATGTTTTCCTCAAAGGTGTGACATCACCTCAAACAATTCAAATATGCATTGTACCATGAAAACAAAACGGAACAGAGTTTGACTATCTCCTGTTTGAAAGCATACTGTCTATGTGTACTAGCCATTCGCCAAGCCCGTTGAGCACCTTTCAACTAGCTTACTAACTAACTGGTCAACCTTCATTCCTC
This sequence comes from Trichobilharzia regenti, assembly GCA_944472135.2. Classification (NCBI taxonomy): domain Eukaryota; kingdom Metazoa; phylum Platyhelminthes; class Trematoda; order Strigeidida; family Schistosomatidae; genus Trichobilharzia; species Trichobilharzia regenti. The sequence goes on along the minus strand of OX235264.1, from coordinate 26,441,732 downwards.
ACAGTGGATCTTTCCATCAAGGAATAGTCATCGTCTTCATCCATTTCATACAATCTTTGTATTAACAGTCAACTACTCACAACATTTGTCACAGAAATACCGCTAATTTCATCAGCCTATAAGTAATCTGTTATTCTGGGTGGAAAACGTGTGTATCCGTCACATAACCTGCTGTTGTTGTTATCGCATACAAATATAACAGTCTAAAGGGAATGATTTGAAGAAAATGTTCCTTGTTCCAACCGTCTGCTAACACAAGAATATTTCATGTGAAAATGTCTTCATTTTACTGTAAAGTGAAGAAATTTTCATATGAAATATTAACCAAAGTTTACCCTTTCTGTCTGAATCATTATATTTACTTCGAACAAGACTGTCTACATTTCGTACTAAAGTTCAATTTATTTAATTAGTGATAATCACGCCATGACCTCGTGGATATCAGTAATTGAAGGTATGTAGAAATGGTCCGATTTCTTCGCCATTTTCATTTGTTGATTTGAATCTGTAGAATAACTTTTCATATAAATACAACAGATTTCAAGCAACTACACATTATCATGGCGTTCGCTTTCCTATCATTGGAAATCCCTGCCTTCCTCCTTCTCCTGTGTTTATCTCTACAGACTGGTAAGCGCTACTTAATTTCTCTCTGTACATGTTGCAATAATAATTTCAAACTGACATGAAAGTATCAGACGTCGATATGAATGTCACTTTCAGATGAATGTGAGGTACGGACGGCATGACAACCCGATCTAGTCATTTCTCTGACACATACCGATAACACGAACTCGCACACACTTCATGCATTTCTCTTGCACAAATTGTGTGCATTGATGATTTCAGTTTCATGGTTACAAACCGACATTGAGTCGCATCAATTTGAAACTCCTACTCAGTGCAGATTGAGTGCACAAGATAAGTATTAATGCGGTGTCTCTGAAAAATAATAGATGAGTGATTCTCCCTCACTGTCAATCGATTGATTCGTGCGACTAAATGTGCTCATTTGCGCAGATTATCAATTAATCAATGAATTAATTATTTCTCCTTTTCTGAAGCTGATCTGCCTCCTCGGTTTCAAAGTGAGTCATTTCACATTGAACAGGATTTCAGGCATTCATGTTGCCATTAGTCGGCGATAATCCAATTGTTTCAAACATGTAAATTCTTTTGAAATGTGAAGTTGCCTGTCGAATATCCCGTCAACTCAGGAATGGATGTGCGGTAATTCTACAATGTCAAACTTTCGAATACTGCTCTCCACAATTAGTAGTTTGTCGGCTAATTCTGGGTTGTTATCGAATAGTTTGGTGACGAGACATCATATAAATCCTGCTGCAAAGAAACGCAGCAAGTGAAACAACTTTTCCCAATGCAGCAGGATAATGGCGGTGAACTCTGAGAATCTGCACTCTGTGGATATGTAGAAATCGACTTCATCATTTCATATTTCCTAACGGTGAAAAGCGAAATTCTCAATGTATTCACATTGTGTAGGCGATGATGGTGCGAAGCTGGTCAGTTCCTATTTGCGACAGTTAACGCCTGAATGATGATGATTGAGAACGAGGATTCTCGAGTAGGATGATATTTACTTCCCTTGTAGTGAGTGAGAGGATATTTCAAGTGGTATCGTTCTGTATTCTCGAGGGGAATATTTTCTTCAGTAAGCTACTCATTGAACATATCAACCAGTATTATTCATTCTTATAGAATGTGAAACATGCTGGCACACATTTTTCATATGTATCTATTTCTTGAAACTGAACAAGTCATAACATTCAATCAAGCTTAATCGAATAAGTTGAAGCTTGGCCTTTTTGTCTTTAAAAAGGGAATGTTCTTGCTGCAGAGTTTAACACTTTACAACGTGTCATCATCAGTTTTGAAGGTAAGCGAGTTCTTTTCAGTATACTTCAATATTCCGTGCATTCGCCTAACATTTGATGAAGTAGTAACTTCTATGTTCATTGAATGCATTTGTATTTTCATTTGTGGAATGATTCATCGTATTCTCTCTTTCCGAATTTGTAATCATCTGAGTTGGAGGTGGTTGATGGAAGCATAATGCAGGGTGTAACACTGGAAGCCTTTGTGAATGTAGACAAATTCAGTGTGACTAATGAATAGATTCGACAATTTCCATCATTCCGATAGGCATTATCAATTCATTTGTGGAGCATTTGCGATTGTTTTACAGGATATTTAATAGACGTGAATAACAGGAAAGCCACTGCGGAAGAACAAGCGAATACATTAGAAAGTGATTTAACAAACCTGCTTTTACTTACCATGTGTATTTTGTATGTTATTTCTTAATTTTTTGTGTCAGTGAGGATTTGACTCAATAGCATGCGTGTGGTAATAAAACTTTGTGTTGTTGTTGGTGCTGTTGGTTGTAGTAGTAGTAGTACATAGTTGAATATTAATGTGATTGTTAGACATATGACATAGTGAAATAGGTTTATTCACTGTATGATGTCTCGAGGGAAAATGATTCTTCAAAACGGTATAACTTGCAAATACAAGATTACTGCGCCCCACACTTTGCCTCCTCTTTCTTCACTGTCATAATCTGTCAACAAACCTGGAGTGTTCACAGCCTCCAGTTGTCCTTCTAACTAAGCATGACAGTAGTGTGATGTAGATTTACAAGCAGTGATTCGATGAAAGTCACAATATAACTAATAACAATTTCACGATGTTTCGTACAAACCTTTTGTTTTTTGAAGTGAATGTGTAGCATTATTGCAATAATGGTCGCTGGAGTATCTCGGACACTTTGTACATGAACATGAGGTAAATAATTATCGAATTCTGTTTGAATGTGTGTAAACACCAACATCTACAGTGGGGAAAGGGAACAGTTGATTTCATTCTACCGTTTCTTTAGTCATGACTCATTATTTCGATATTTGAGAAGCGAGCAATATTGGCTACACTCTCTTCCATGTCTTGCAATCATGATTTATATTGCACGAGATAACAGGCTGTTTGTCTCCTCCCAACTCCAGATCGCTTGCGAACACAGGCTCGACAATCGGGAAGAAGTATCACTAATTGTAAGTCAACAAATTCAATCAATATTGAGAAATAATCCTTCTTTTAGTTGTCATTTGTCTATACAGTACTTCTGAAAATTACTACCAACCGGAAATTTACAGAAGTACGTGAAATATTTGTTGTTCATCTTCAGACTGTAAACAAAGTGACCAGACTATTGAAATCCCTCGTTGATGAATAGACTTTGAATTAACGCCACTAGTGAATATCACACAGATATGTGAAAGTTGACGTTCAGTTGTTTAAACAATATGTCTGAATAATGTCGCCTATTGAATATGAGTATCTGATGGTTAGGAACTGAGCACCTTCCATTATCACGATTGTTATCTATCTAGAATTTGTCGTGTATTTTTTTGTTTTGTCAGACATTTCACAGACCATCAGAGAGGTACAGCAGTCGTATGGTAAGTACGCCTTCCTAATTCATAACACATTCTGTTTGATGTTGTTTACTTTGCATTTCAATCGGTGAGTTGTCGGGACTGATTTTTGAAAGAGATTCAGTTGAGTCACTCTTCTGCTATTGAAAGATGAGCGTGCGTGAGGCAGACTGCTTTCACTTGCCCAACATGCTCATCCCATATTTCACTATCAGTCACTTGGATACAACCAGGATAAGAGAGTATAAGCGTATCCAGCATTTTATCCATTCTACGCGAAATGATACGTAACGGTGAAAGATGTTGACGAAACATACTTCGTTGATTTATTCACTCAAAATCCTCAACTACAGGTCACTAATATTGGCCAGGTAGGGAAACAATCATGAAATCATCCATTGAATTTGTGACATCTGATCAATGTGACAGGTGATTTTCAAACTACTGGTCGATAAATATTCTCTTCTTTTTTCATTTTATCCAGCGAATTACTTCTACATATCTGCGAGCAGAACTCTTTGGAGGGAATCGTTACTCCATGGATCTGAATGTAAGGGTTGATATTATTGGTTGGGCAGATTAGCTTCACTTCTGCTTACGGATTCCCAGCCTCCAAATCCTGTCAAATGTATATGTTTGGTAATTTGGTTATCTCAGATACCGCAAGCATGTGACTGAAAGACAGATGTGTGTATCTGTAAGATATATGAGTGAATTAGTGAGTCACTGGATAACAGATGACATTCAGTAGGAAATTTACATACGTCTGTCGTTATTTTGTGATCCAGTGTCAGTGTGTTGGGACTTGGTTTGTTTATGAGACTGTCAAAAAAAACAGGTGATTAGTTTTCGATGCTACGCACTACAATCGTTTTGTGAATGAGTACGTCATTCTGAATAGTTGATTCCCAGGCGCTCACAGTGTTCAGAGGAGAATCGAGTCCGACAGAGATCTAGTCTGTAATAGTGTGCACGTCGCGTAATGCGAAGATGGGTAGTTCACTCACTCATGGTCAATCCCTATGAAGATCCAGAACTTCAAGTATCTCTCTCTGAAGATCCATCACTCATTGATTACTCACCGATAATCAATTTCACTGTATCCGCAGCTTGACGAAATTCACAATCTACACGTGCACATATTTCCGATGTTATTGTAAACGAGTTATATGTTTGTATGTGTTGACCTGTGTGTATTTCAGCTGGACCAAGCCGTGAGTCTAATCACTGCATACTTACTGGTGATCTGTAATACTAAGCATGTTCACCATGTTCATTGTATCCGACGAAATACCGTGAACACTATCCTTTCTTCTTGAATAGGTATCGGACAACAGCCGGATTTAAGTGAATGTGATAGTCTTCTGACGGTTAATCGTACTGAAGGTAATTCGAAACATGTCATTGCTTTGTGGAAGATTGTTCCCTATTATTTTGCAGACAGATGTAAATCAATTTATTCGACTGCATAACAATTGATAGTGACTGTCATATCACGTTTTTCGTAAACGACGAAGCTACTCTCTACAAAGAGAAAGTCCGCTTACTTGCAAATACCCTGATGGTTCTACTTACAGAGAGTGCACTTTCCACTGAATGTATTTCTAGGATTGTGTTACTAATAGTGTTCTTGTTCGCTTTGGTTTCAAGTGGGACATAGGGCTTCAGGAGCACATCTCCACTTCGTCCTATTCTTTGAGGTGGAGTTCAGCTAGTCTCAAGATTTCCAATGGGCTCTCATCCACTCCCCACATGGATTCATCAAATTCACTATTCTCGAGGATGTACCCTACTCGTCAATTAGTATTCAGATTCATTGAGCGATGTCAACCGATGGCCTGGTCAGCGCGTGTCTGACGCATCTCCGTTTTCTCTGGCATATTTGTTGATCGTTGAGTTCCCGGTTGGTTGGTTGCTACAGTTTCTTGTCACTGATTGTCTCTGGCCATTTGAGTGATCTTTAATATGTATGCAACGAAGTCATCTGTTGACAACGTCCGCCACCCTCTGGAAATTCTGTGACATAAATATGTATATATGTGTTCAAACTACTGACGGGGGTTTATTTGAGAAGTAAACACTGCTTCGCTGCATATTGTCGTCTTCCAAATTAGCAGTGCGTCCCCACCTGTCCATAAATCATCATGCCTCTACATGATATGTGCTTGCAATTTGCCTTACTTTCCAGAAATAAATGAATTGACTCAACGGGTAACAAATTTCAGTTATTTGAAACACCTGTGGGTGATAGCTTATGGTAAGCTGAATAATTTGCAGTCGAATATTTTGCACAGTGCTTTCAACAATCTAGTATGTCGTAAACATTGAGTGTCAGGAAAGACAGCATCTCACACTGAGATTTTTCGTGTACCTTGCAGATACTAGTCTCGGTGATTAGAAACGATGGACTTACACGATTTTATCTGTTTTCTCACATGCGCTTGTTCAAGTATACATATTAAGTAGGTATTTTCTGACGACAGACTTCATCTCCTCTTTTTAGAAACCAGAGCAATTTATGAGAATGTTAAGACGAATTTCAGGGTGAGTTTATGTACCAGAATCAATCCACACAATCCCTATGAAAAAAGTCATTCCAATTACCATTCATGATTTTCTCAACTTTTCTTCTATTTCTGAAGGATGCATACCACAGACTGACAGGATATTTACTACCGTAATCCGTGTGAGGTGAACAAATGAATTCAACTATCATCATGCATCATTTGAAGACAACGTGGTTCTTCTTTTCTCTTTTACCTGATTAGACTTTAGTACTGATATGTAGTCGTAGATTTAGTCTTAGTTGTAGTCTTAGTGGTAGTTATAATTGTAAAATTAGTAATAAAAGTGATAATAATAATAATATTTTGACATCACTTTGACTTCTCCCTACAAACTTCAATAATGGTGGTGTGTGTTTGTGTGTAAAATGTCATGGTCATATTAGAGATGAAGTGATGGGAAAATTCACCTGTGACTGTATTATTCCTTGCATTATAACTTACTCCTATCTTACAATCATTTCTCATTGTCAGTTTGAACAGAGGAATGACAAGCACATTTGCAGGATAATACGACTTCGTTAGTTTCGCGGATTCTCTCCAACTGTGAAGACATTCAACTAAATCAGATTATAATTCACAAAATGTTTGAACACACACTTTTCACGGTGACTTGGAGTTGTAGACAGAAAGTTTCGACAACACAATTCCGAGAATGATGTGAGTAGACAAATTATCTGGTGTTAAATGACTGACGATTTACAGTAGAATAAGACAAGTGAGGGAGGTGCATTCAAAGTTTTTCTTGGAAATAACGATTGACGTGGGAGAAGATACAAGTTCGAAGGAGAGGGTGAATCGATGTATATTATGAATTAGTAGTAGAGTCAAATTATGACAGACAAATAATCAAGTGAGCTCCGAAACTTACAAGTGAGTTCAACTTAGAGAGCGAAAATCAAAATGTGACGGAATGTTCTGAAACAGAGCAGGACTAAAAACGCACGAACAAAAACGTAATAATTCAAGTACTCACATCACTAAAACCAGAGAACTCAATTTATTCAAATTTACCTATTTCAGTAACCCCTCACCAAGTATGTGAAGTAGTGGATAATAACCAAGGTGATCAAGCTATTGATAACGTGATGACATATTGATCATAAGCAATAATAACAATGTAGTCAGTCAGTCAGTCAGTTATTTTGAGCGTGTATGTTTGTGTGAGTAGAGAGATCGATTCGGGGACTATTGTCTCATCAGAATGTTTTGCTTGACAACGAATTGTGTCATTAAGGTACAGTTTTATCATAATAATTCAGTACAGAGATAAGAGTACAACTGAAGACAATGCTAACAGAGGAGGAATAACAAGAGCTGATGACTGTTTTCAATAAAGTCCGTTTCACACTTTACAATTATAGATCCAACATTTTTATCACACCATATTCCCTGAAGACAACTTAGTTAGCACTATATCGGACAGTGTATTGTAATACAAGTGGAAGGCAGAATAATAGATAGTCAGTGAAATTTGCTTGTCATCCGAATCCCTTTATACTGTACGAACAATGAGAACACGAGATGTAGTCAAGTGCTGAGTCTTCACTTTTACTTGAACATCTCGAAACACGTATGAATGACGACCACTCATTGTCCAATGTCAGACAATTATCATTCACTTTATGGCCCGTTCAAATGCACGTAGACCGATGTGCATTTACACTGAAAACAGTGTGCGAAATGAAGTTCTGACCTTCATACCCCACCACAAGTGCTTCAGTCTATTGAGCCATTTTTAGAAGGCATCACATTCACCGGCAATGATCATGGGCTTTTCCACTGACTGGTTATTATAACCTTCTATGCTCACTGTGGAAGTCAGACATCGGTCTACAGGTGTCACCTTAATTGTAAACTACAACGAAGCTTATGTTACGTGTTCAACGTGTACAGGCGGTAGTCAGATTGTATCTTCCCTCTTTATAGGTGTAATAATGAAAATATGGAGGGAACATCACATTTCTAGTGCACAAACTTTGCATGTATGAGGAGAAGCCTTCATCGAAAAAGTCAAACAGTTAGTCCCTTACATATATTTGGACAGTGTTATTAGAAGACGGAAATTATCTGAAACATTTGATGGCTTTGTGCGATAGATTCTGAACAATCTGATCCCTCACACATTTACTTGTCGAGTCAATTTTTATGAAAACTAGAAGCAAAGTGAAACACAAATTGACGTGATATAATAAACAATAAGAATGATAAGAATAATTGAAACTTCATTTGGTTTTCAATTTTGCAGAGTTCAACTGTTCTCCTAACCACTTCGGAGTAAGCGATGTCCCTCTCACGTGTGAATCGTGATTACTCCTCCCTAAGTTCCCTATAAGGTGGAGACAAGTCAAATATTTAGCAGATGTGTATTGGAGACATTGGAATGAGGAATACATTTCCTTCTTACAACAACAACAAAAGTGGATGAATATTGATGGGAATGTACAAACCGAAGGTCCGGCTCTTGTCCCTTAAAAATCATATTGGTCACCATGTGCTTCAATCCGCATGGATAAGCAAACTGATTGTTGACTATAAAATGACTGGGTTCATTTAACTTGACGAACCTTTCCGACTTCGCACATATTCTCCACATCCTATTACGTAAGCTAACCAGTATTCATAACTGGAGAGACTCCTCTTACTCTATTAGTATTTTCTTGTGGTACTGCAGTCGTACAATTTCATGACTTCTCCAATCACCATCGACCCTCTTCTAGGTGTCTTCATACTGTTGTGTGACTTGTGTCAGTTAACTCAGTGCTCTAATCAGACAGACACCATTGAGCTGACACTCATCTCATCTCATCTGAATTCATGTGCATCAGAAATTTGAAGAACCTAAATCCTCACAGAAATACGTAGACATCCATCGAGTGAGCACTGCATCGGCCAGGTCAAATATTTTAATATATCATGCTTTGACTATTCGTCAACACCGAGTCCATGAATTCTATTCGCTTTCTTTTCTGATTTCAACCTCCTCGTCAACATGAGGTGACAGCGAAGCATCGAGATGCACTGAGCTCTCAATTCACATAACTAAGCAGTCGTCGTGCACATAAGAACAGAGCATATGCGTACACAGTATACGGACAGTGTGATTCCATCATAGAACAAAATTCATTTGACGACACAAGCACACAGTGATTAATACTGTATCGCTGTTTTATTATATCACATAGAAAATCCTTCTGTGATGGGATGGTCATGATACAAGCTTGATTGTCAGAAATGCTCCCTCTAGTCAGAACTGATTTACATCAATTGACCAATTTTGTCGTTCACTCTCCTGTTCACAAGTTCGCAATCGATGCACCGACTGACTCCCTGACTGACTTACATCTACCTCGTTCCATAAATATCAATTATCATGAAGGCCTACATGTACACAATTCACACAGCATCACAAACACAAATACGCTGAAAACAAATACGCCATTTCACTAGAATGATCAAGATACAAGTAAATTTCCATGATGACTTCTAAGCATTATCCGTCATTTGAATCTCTCCGAGGATACCACCTGAGCAATTTGAAAAGCATTCAACAATCACCTGACTACGAATTTAAATACAAATACATATATATATATATATATATATACATATGTATCTTGTCTTGTTCATTTGTGCCTGCAGTCGTCATTCACTTAACACTCTACTCATTCATTCAGCAAACTGATCATCATAACACTCACGCACTCATACACACGCGCCAACTCAGTGAATCACATCCTGCGAAATGAAAAATTATCTAGGAATCATCGAATCAAAGTGTATTGAGATTCTGGCTGATGTGGACCAGAGTCATGTTTCATATTAGAAAGTCATATCAACTTAATAAAGACTTCGACCAAAACTCTCTCCGTCTTCACATCACGTTTGTGGTGTGTATAACGGTATGGTTGTGCAGTTACTTTTTCATTAGAATTTTAAAATGGAAACATTGCGCACAACTTTTGCCTGAACTGATTCGTTGTAAAATTAACATGAATTTGGAGTGCAAAACTACAGCGTGTTGCTTACCGTTGTGGTGAGAGCAGGCTGCTAGCCGATTGGTTGGCACTAATCTACGTTAAGGTCTAGGTCACTAATATGGGCCGTGAACAAGCCTGAGTCAACAACCAATCACAGCAAAGTTAACGTGGCAAAATATGATTCGCAGAGAGAACTCTATTTGTCAAGGAATCCCGAAACAACCAATCAGAAGCCTGCGTTTGTCTACCTAAACAACCAATCAGATGACTGCGCTTGTCTATAATAATGTAGTTGAAAGATGTATAAATACGTGTTGATTTTCATAATAAAACGATCTGTTGCCTGGCCCTTGTCTTCTGTTGTTACATTTGGTGTCGCTGCCTACCGACAAATGAAAAGCCTATACCCTGCAGTTTTTGATGGAGACATATGGATCTTCGGGCAGGACTTCAAGGCTTCTGCGCAGTTGAGTGGCGTTCAAGATCTGTCAGCGATGGAGCTGCTACTTGAGACGCTGCTGGGAGGTCGGGCGAAAGCAGCATATGAAGGTGTGGGCCGAAGTATGGACGAATGTTCGACAGGGTCAGGCAAACAGTTTCCAAAGTGGGAAGGACCATATATGGTCACTTCGAGATGGGGTTACGCAGACACAGTCGCAATGGTGAACAATGAGAGGCGCGTGAACGTCAGCGAGCTCCAGAAATGGATACAGCGAGACAAGCCAACGATGACGCCTGCACCAAGTAGATCAAGCCGACTTCAGTCGCACGTATTTGACGGGGGGACGAGTGTGGTGAGAGCAGGCTGCTAGCCGATTGGTTGGCACTAATCTACGTTAAGGTCTAGGTCACTAATATGGGCCGTGAACAAGCCTGAGTCAACAACCAATCACAGCAAAGTTAACGTGGCAGAATATGATTCGCAGAGAGAACTCTATTTGTCAAGGAATCCCGAAACAACCAATCAGAAGCCTGCGTTTGTCTACCTAAACAACCAATCAGATGACTGCGCTTGTCTATAATAATGTAGTTGAAAGATGTATAAATACGTGTTGATTTTCATAATAAAACGATCTGTTGCCTGGCCCTTGTCTTCTGTTGTTACACCGTTTCGTCTTTTCCCTGGTCTGTACTGTCCACTAGTTTCCCTCCTCTGCAGTGTTTAGGAACACCTCATCCCCATTCGAAGAGAATTCTGTGCACCAGGCACAGCTTCTAATGGTTGACACAACGCCAGATGTGAACGCTTCTTCGGAATATATTATCAATTTCTAGCAGCAGACTCTAACTGTATCACCAAGTAACCCCCTAATTTATACAATTCATGAGCTGAGATCAGTTAGAGAACCATTGGAAGACCAACCAGGGAGTACTGCACAGCTGTTTCGTCAGCCTACTTCGGGACTCTTCCAAGTACGCACCCACCGGACTTTGTTATGTTCAGTCTAAATTGCCTAAGCATATATAGTCACTGCATGCTATCATCCATGAAGGACCGTCAACGAAAATGAACATGACAGTAAGCTTCGTACAAAATCAATAGCAATGCTACATATTTCTTATAAGAAGCTCAATCAAAGGAAATATTTTGAGCAGATTGATAGAAGTGTTACTCCACTTTCCATAATCACATATTTTAGATGTGTAAGACACTTTTAAAATTCTGAATGACACCACGACATGAATTCATCACTTGCATAGTGCTACACTTGGCAAAAGAAACAATGTATGTGGTAGTGAAGGCTACAGTATAATGTTGCCATGACCACAGATTAAGACAGAAAACGTAGGCGAAGATGAACTGCTCAAATCTTATATTTATAGTAATGCCCTACTTTTGAATACACTTACTCTATGACAGAATCATGATCTACTAGAGTGCTAAAGTTCTCTTCTTATATTTTGAATATTTTGGTTAGGTGTTTTTGTTATGTACTGGTTGAGAATTTAATAGTCCTGACGCAAGAAAGACGGAAATCAAAAGACCACTAGGTTTGCGATGATATTTCTATTTTCCAAACACAAGGAGAATCAAAAATATCACACAAGAGTGTGAGAGCAAAATATATAAGAATGTCCGAACAGGTGTGTGAACGAATATTCAAAATGAACAAATCAATAGACAGTCTTAACATGATTGGCTAATTATAATGGAATATCGATCCATATACACCTAACAAATATAACAGACTGTCAAACAAACACACATATTATATGGATACATATCAGTTTTGTCATTGACCACTACACATTCAGCTACGACTAGGAAATGTATTCGTGTAACTCTAGGTAGACACTAAGCTCCACTAAAGTCCTTATAAGTAATCATTCACATCAATCGATAGTGTTCCAGAGCAAAAACACCGACGTATAGTAAGCTCATATCCTAGGAAATATCAATCTTACCTGCCGAACGCCGACCACAAGCATATTGAGTGGAACACAAAAACATTAGAGTAAACCTTTTACTTCAATGCAACATCGATGAAGTTTATCTACACATATGGACTGGGCATAGTCCGAAATGAAAGTCTTCGTTTGGGAAGTACCTTCAATTATCCCACGGAAACTGTTCGGTATCAAAGTTGCATCATGTCTAAATTCTGTTGCATTTCAAGCGAACACAATTGAACGCCCACATTCAAGGTTGTCCGGGATCACAAACTGGAACAAAAAGTACTTGCATGGTTATTAGTGAATGCGTTAACTTACTTTCCCTTGTTCTTGTTGTATGTAAAATCGATATCTGAAAATGATTATACAAATCTATTCGGTCGGAAAAACATTCCTTAGTGGATTTCGAATGTATTCGTCTGAGTGAAACTCCATCAACTTCTCACTAGATTCAAATAACACAGAGATCTCATTACGATTCAACATTCCTAAAAGTAATACAGATTGCATTCACCGTACACCATATATACCTATATGTATATGTAAATTGAATATTCCAAAATAGTAGTCAATAACAGTATTAGGGTTTTTGAAATAATATCGATTTGTAAAGTAAGATCAAGGGAATAACAGTTAATTAGAGATGCTTAAATTATAATGATAATAATAAAGATATAATAGAAAATAGAATATCAACTAAAATTAGAAAACTTCCACAAAAGTTGATTAACATCATCAATCTTGTATTCTGTATCCACAAGATGAGATAGAATAGTGCTACAAATATAATTTGGTTGACCTTTACCTAGCAATGCAGCGAGATGCTCGGAAATCCGACGAGAAACACACGCCTAATGGTATGGCCTTTATAACTGGCTCACCCCACAGAAGGAGTTAAATAGATAGGCACACATGGACGAGGCGAATTTAGGCAGTTTGTCTTTTACTCTTGATCGCAAAAGAGGAGTGGTTTTGAAGACACAGGGTAACTTAGCAGCACAGAATACTCCTTTTACCGAATTTCCAAGGGTTTGTGTTAGTATCTCGCAAACGTTGTCCCCGAGGAACTGAATTTATAAGAGTTTAAGACGGCCTGTTTGACACCTGGGCTACCTTTACGTGCATCTACACATTGCATCTAATACGTCATGCTTTCATTCTTAATTTTAATAAAATATGATCACAAATCGTATAAAATACAGTAATTCATTCATTAAACGTTTTAAACCATATGACTTTCATGCATCTAATAAAACTAAGAGAAAACATCACGGTGGCTGGCAGCGTGCACTTAAACAGACACCTTTATATCGTACAACCATTCCTGTTATTGTCACTTCAAACTGCCGTTCACTTCCCAACAAAATTATGCATCTCCAGTCTCTCTTATCATCTGATACTTATCACAATACGGCGATTGTTGCATTACAAGAAACATGGCTCCATGAACTCTATGATGACAATCTGGTTTCCCTAAATGGTTTTACATTGTTTAGACAAGATCGACTATGCTCCAGAAAGAAAAGAGGTGGAGGTGTTGCAACTTTCATTCATTCTCAATGGTCAACTTCAAATAATGTATGTTTTTCTTACTCTAATGACTTTATTGATTGTATAACGGTCAAATGCCGCCCGAAACACTTATCCAAGTTTAAATACGTCTTCATCTAACATTTATGTTACTCCTGGCTGTTCTGCCTCGGATCTATCTGATTTTGCTGATGAATTCACTGAATTCGCCGTTACACATCTTGAAAACTCTTTATCAGTTGTCACAGGAGATTTTAACTGCTGTGATTGTTCTTTCCTTGTATCATTAGGTCATGCCAATATTGTTAAATTTCCTACTCGACTTGATAAAACTCTTGATCTAGTGTTTATTAATGATGAGGAAATATATGAAGTACGCAGACGTGCTCCTATCATGAACTCAGATCATTGTATTATTCGGATATTACCTAAGATATACAGCAGATCTCACTTTAATATCTTCTCAAATCTGTCCAAGAAAACACAGCAAAGGTGTTACTCACAAGAAAATATGCTCAAACTAAGATGTATGCTAAATGACACTAACTGGGAACTTTTCAACGAACACAAACTGGATGATACTATTTCCAATTTGACTGACTATCTTAAATTCTGCCTTGATATATGCTGTCCAAAACAGATAATTTTCAAAAGAATGGATCGTTTTTCTTCCCCTCATCTCAAAAAACTTCGTAGAGAAAAAGAGAAGCTGTACAAGACAAAGAATAAATCTGGTCTTAAGAAGATAAACACCCAAATTAAATCTGAAATCAAGAGACTAAACAACATTTATAATCAAACAATACTATCTTGTAAAACTCAGAAAACATATGGAAGCTTTTTAGAGAAATTACTGGTTGTGGTAAGCATAATAATTTTGCCTCTTCTATTGATGTAAATACTCTCAATAGATCTTTTATCCGCCCTCCAAATGTCCCTTTTGCCTTCAATTTAACTAATAACACGACCAGTGACTTTCATAGTTTCAATACTTCTGATGTTCTTAAATGTTTGAAATCTCTTAAACCTTCCCAGAGTCTAGGCCCTGATGGTATACCTGCCATTGTTTTAAAGAAATGTGCTGATATTTTAAGTAACCCACTTACAAGCATTTTCAATACTTCTTTTTCTAATAATGTTGTACCTTCTCTGTGGAAAGATATTAAAATCATCCCTGTACCCAAGTCTGGTTCTGGAGATAGTGTTAAGTTTAGACCAATTGCCATTACCTCTCCTTTTTGAAACTGATGGAGAAATTACTGTTACAAAAACTCATTCCCTCCCTAAGCTTCTCAAATGATCCAAAGCAGTTTGCTTACAAACAGGGTAGAAGTACTTTGGATGCTGCTGCTGTGTTTCATCACAACATTGTATCCTCCTTAGACAAAGGGGCCAAGTATGTCCGTTGTACTTTCCTTGATTACACATCTGCTTTTGACTCTGTACCTAGAGGCCTTTTGTTAAACAAGCTTAGCCTTACACAAACTGAGTCCTGGGCTATCAACTGGCTGCACTCTTACTTCTCCAATAGGATGCAGTACACGGTATATAATGGTGTAGCTTCCTCTCCTTTGCTTACTGAAGCTGGTGTTCCTCAGGGTGCTGTTCTCTCGCCGTTTCTCTTTTCCTTCTTCTTACATGACTTACCTCTCTCAGACGAAATCAACTTCGTCAAATATGCAGATGACCTGACTGTTTCGCTTCCCGTTAAGTCTCAGTCAGACTGCTTCAAATTAAATAGCTTCCTGTCGGACATCAGTCAGTGGTCTAAACTAAATGGCCTCATGCTGAATCCCTCAAAATGCCAGACTGTCGACTTCTCCTTTAGGCATAAACGAGATCTACAAACACTAGTAAGCACTCATGAAGCCTGTAGCATTGAGGGGACTAAAATTGAAACAAAGTCTAATGCAAAATACCTCGGATTAGTTTATCTTCCGACCTTACTTGGTCATCTCATATCCAAATGATTTCCAAGAAAGTGTTTCGTCTAACCTACTACATTAAGAAACTCAGACTAACTGGAGTCGCTCAACCTCTGCTTCACAATTTGTCAACTCTCGTATCCTACCTATTCTACTTTACTGCTCCCCGTTAGTCTTTCCTGGGTTACTGAAAAAGGACTATACCATCCTGAGAAGGATGTTGAAGGTAGTTAGTAGGACTAGTGGTGTAAAACTCAGTCAGCTCGTCACTACATTAGTAGAAAGGCATCTGAATACATGCGAAAAATGATTAAAACAATACTCTTCGACCCTCAACCCCCTCTATTCCCCACTCTCACCTTGCATCTCACCAGATAGAACCAGAAATCAGTACAAAATAATATACGCTCGTACAACCAAGTATAGGAATTCAACGATACCATATTTAGCCAGTGTTCTAAGTGACAGAGACAATGTTAAGCGCGAAACCTATGACTTGCTCTGTTGTTAATAACATAATTTTGGCCTTTGTACTCTATTATTTGTACTCCATAGTGAACAACCTCCTTAAACATACCTAGCTACCTAAAATTATTATCATTGGCTTATTTTTTATTCCTTATTCTATACCTTGTTTTGTGTATCTACTGGTTTTGACTACATTATCACTATGAGTATTACAAAATTGTCCTGTCAATAACCATCATGTAATATCAGTTTTGTGATCGTTTTTTTTTTCTTCAGCAATATTTAACTGACAATCTTGGTTGCGAACGCCGTTATCACCATCCTAAAATTTTTGTATTATGCATGATTACTGACACTACCACAACCGTGAAATGTTTATTTTATGACTGTTTAGTGTGGTTCAATCAAATTAACTGATCATCTTGGCTGTGAACATTCTTAAGAACATTTCATAACTTCGTGTATGATTAGAGCTGTTACTGTTCACCACGCATACACATATCATAGCTTCCACTACCCAAAACTGAAATATTTTTATTATTGGTGTTAATCTTTCTTTCTACCTGGTATTTTTATTTGCATTTTTGTTATTTTTGCGTTTTTTCGGTTTTGTTGTCGTTTTTTTGTATTTATTTTTTTTTTTGTAATACTCGTTTTAAATGTGCGATGAAATTAGATGCAATATTGTAGATATGTGCTGAAAGTTCCACACTGTACCACTAGTACTGTTTGTGGAATAAAAGCGAAATTATTATTATTATTAAAGCCTGTTTTATTACTGTTGGTACCTTGGGTTGCTTTGCTTTCAGGTTCATAATCTTATCAACAAACATTTTTGGATAACCGTTTTCACTGAGTAACTCTTTAATATCGTTAAGTTCCTCATCAAGATATTCATCCGAACAGATTGCTCTTGCTCCGTGAACCAAGCACGTTATCAGATTGTGTTTGCACTTTAAGGGCACGAAGCTGGAAAAATCATCATACTGACCCGTTGATGTTGGCTTTCTATATACACTTCTTATTGTGGCATACTGTATTTTGGTTACAAAGACGTCTAGAAATGAAATTCTAGAGTCTTATTCTTTCTCAAAAGTAAATTTTATTGCAGGATAAATCTCGTGAAAATGTATCCAGGATGTTCTTTGCTCTCCCCTCTCGTTTTTCATAACAAAATGTGTATCATTCCTGTTCCGACAAAAGAATTCAAGTTGATCAATAGCCTATTTCAAAAGTTATTTATCTGCCTTTGGAAGGAAAATGTCGGCTTAAACGGGTCCCAGTGGTATCCCATTGCCACACAATCGATTTAACTATATGGTTGCTTATTAAATGCAAAGTGGACATTCCTTGTGCATTTCAAGAGAAGCTCTTTCATAAAAGATATAGGAATGGCATGGTGGATGTTTCGTCTTATGAGTTCTTCGCATAGAATGTTGACTGTTTCCATAAGTGATACACATTGGTGAACAAGTAAGATACGTCAAATAATATCATGAATAAGTGATTTAACGGAGCTTTTCAACTTAAAATCGTGAAATCCATGGTGGGTAATCCAAAGTATGCGTAATGTAGGTTTGACCACTCAATATAGTTTTCCAATTGCTGTTAATGCCGCTTTAAGCGACATTATTATAATGTCTCTGGTGATATTCCAGGTAAAGAAAGGGCATTCAGACAGGAGGAATCTAGGCCGTCTACCTAATAAGACCTTAAAATCTCCATATATTTAGTGAAAGCAACTAGTCGCGAGTGAGAGACTAACAGGAATATTCTCTATGAACAAAGCTTTGATTATATCCAGTGTGCTGTCGAATGGGTGCTAAAGTCTTTCTTTATTATGCGTAGTCAGTATTGGTAGACCCATGGATATCCAGTGGTTCCTCGACAGTGGTATTCACAGCATGGCGGATTGTTTGTGCTCACATACATTTGCGACTATATGGATGCTAATCAAATGCACGCTGACTGAATTTCTCCACAACGGAAATCAAGCTTCATCGTGACAAAAGTCTGATAGATGTGAAGTGCAACATGTATATGTAAGTAGGATATCGAGTGAGGTGTGTGAGTGTTTGTGACAGTCCTGTTCAACTCGTGGAAAATATTCATCGTTATGGTAAATGGTGGGTCGGACTAATCTCTGGGTTTTAATCGTGCGAGTACCAGCCTGAATTATATTTCGCCTAATATTCTACTTCAAATTATGTTGGCACTGACTCACTGATGGTCACTGAAATCAAAACAGTGAGATTCTGTCAGGTTTTCGAATTCGATCAGTGTGTAGAGATGAAAAAACACTTGTAACAACAGAAGACACAGACCAGGCAACAGATCATTTATTAAGGAAATCAACACATTTTTATAGATTTCAATGTACATATTATAGATTATGTTTAGCAGAAAAACACAGTCTTGTGATTGGTTGTTTCTTAAAAGTTAACCTTGCATCTCTTTGTGACCGTATTCTGCAAGTTAGATCGTCTATATGTTAACTGTATCCGCCTACGCAAAGTCTGCTGTGGTTGTATGTTGAATCAGTCTATGTTCATATTTTCTCACGACCAATATTTGTGACATGAAGATTGACGTAAATTAATGTCTACCGATTTGGCTGGCAGCCTGCTCTCACCAAACACTTACTGATTGTCGTCCATCACTTGCCAAATCGCCTGACGTAAAGGCATCATTCGAATCGGTCTTGAAGTTCTCCGAGTTTTGTTTCTCTAGTCACTTTGAGTAACTGCCAGGAAGTTTACTTACTGAACGAGAGCACTGAGGATTGTATAGATAAAAGTGATTGTGAGGATAAAGTGTACTAGTGTCTCCTGTTCACTTGTAGAATACTAGCCAGCCACACACTTGATCTGACCTCTTTTCGTGACTGGTGCATTGCTAAACCCCATCTATTTCGCTAGCTTGTAGTAATGACTTGAAAGTTCTCTCTGTTAGTTTCTCAGAATCACCGTGGTGTGAGCAGATTTGAATCTGTGAGCTGAGTCAACCTCAGTTTACCTCCGACTAGCTCAGCTTCGAATGAGAGGACAACCATTCATGTGGCTTGTGAACACTGCTACCATTTTATACAAACGTTATCACATTTCTGAGTCTAAAGAATTTCAGTTAAGTGCTTTCCAAGAGTGTTTGTCAGTCAAGAATTGACTGCTGCGTCATCAATTTGAAAAAATGAAGTCAACACTTGATTGAGTCAATTTGTTAACTAATGATACAATATCACCGTGGATTGGTTAGGAAATCAGAACAAGATTTTCCTTCTCTGCAGGTATTGCTGTATTTTTGACATGCAACCGCATCCTCACCAGTTGAATCACTCAAAAGTCATCAACGATTAAGAGATGCAATGACTTGGCGCGTAAAACGAAGTGTAGCTATCTGAAGGTCAATCATTGATAAATCATTTTAATTGGTGGGGCCAAACGAAGGAATCGTGATCTATGGGAACGAACTCGCTAATTCCCTTGAAAAGCACATACATGGACGTCAATTCGACTAAATCAAGTGAGAGCAATATATTCGTGGGGAAATGATGAAATGAGTGTCAGAATGTTAGATTAGTTAGAGGTTAGGCTGAGTAAAAGGTACATCAGAGGTAGTTAAGATTAGATAAGTGCCAGTTAGGGGTGGCTGATGTTAAAAGGGGTTGAGTGTCGGATTCGGATTCACCTTCTGAGGACGACAAGTCGTTTCAACACCATTCGTGTATTCGTTCGCTTGAATCGCTTTACTTCGCCTAATTTTGCCTCAACCGAATAAATGAGATTGCATTCCTCACATATTATTTGCATTGATACTGCCAAATTGTCTCAGTGAAGTGGACAATAATAACTGCAGTGTACCGTTCGGCTAACTTCTGAAAGCATCTTCAAGTGAGTAGTCGAGAGTAAAATATCAGTGATGCATATAAACACGAACATCTTGTTATTATGGGATAGATTATACAGTGAGGTCGCGGTTCCTGTATTGAAGCCTTCCGAAGATGAGTGAATTCCAAAAGTGTGAATAGACACGACTGTGTAATGTTTATGACTGATACATGAGAAGTTTCGACCAATAAGTCACATGGATTTCAACCGCTAATTTTCATCACATATCTGTCTTTCTGAATGTCTGGATCACGCATATCGATGTGTTTCATTGAAACATCCAGTGGATATATGCAACTGAAAACGCACGTCTATAGGCTCACAGTCTCCGCCAACATTATTGGTCGTTTCGTTTAATTTATTATTCTGTGTGTGCTGACAAGCGATGAGTGATTTGCCACGAATTCGATTCATGTCACTGTATATCACATCAATATAGATTTTCTAATCCACAAACGCTAAGTATTTGATAGCTCACCGGGACCTGAATTCGAATATTTCAATCCAATTTCAATGTCGAGTTCGTCATATGCTAACGCTGGTTAGAAGTCGTTGAGAACCAGAGAGTACTGTACTGGACAATTGCTTCACTCTAATTTGGACTGACTAACAGTAGCTCGTTTAGAATTGTGCTACTTTTGCGATATTCAAAAGGCTACCACATGAATTGTGAATCCTTCCAATTTACGATATATATATATATATCTCAAACACCAGCAAGTATAGTCGAAGAATATCTCTCCTCACACCACATTGGAGGCAACTGATCAATTCGAAAATGGATTGCAATCGAACAGACCTCGAATTTCACCACTTATCAATTCAGGAAACGACTTCAATACCAACAACGTTGGATAAATTTGAGGAGAGAAAGAACAAACATATTCTCTCGAATGACCTTGGCGGCGTGTTTGAACATTTTGGGCTACCATATTCCAATGTACATTTTGCATTTATTTACTCATATTTTATTGGTGTGTACATATCACATTATGCATTCTAATCGAATCATTCACTCCCGGGTTTTTGTAAAACGTTTTAAACCCAAAAACATTCATATATGCCATAAACTCAAGAAAAAGCACCATGGAGGTTGACAGCGTGCATTAAAATCTACACCCATATATCACACCACTGTTCCGGTTATCATTAGTATTAACTGCCGGTTCCTGCCTAACAAAATTCTGGATTTTCAGTCCCTGTTGTCCTCCGGAATTTACCACAATACTGGTATTGTCAGTCTACAAGAAACCTGGCTCCATGACTCATATGATGACAATGTAGTGTCTCTAAATAATTTTAATGTATTCCGACAAGACCGTGTTTGTTCCAAGAAAAAATGTGGCGGAGGTGTTGCGACTTTTCTTCACTCAAAATGGTCCGTTTCTAACAAAGTTTGTTTCAAATTCTCAAATGACTACATCGATTGCATCACTGTGAGTTGTCGCCCGAAGCCCCTGTCGAAATACAAATTCATTTAAATTTCTAATGTTTATGTCTCTCCTGGCTGTACCATATCGGATTTATCTATGTTCGCTGATGAATTCACCGCTTTTGCTGCAGCTTGCTTCGAGAACTCTTTACCAATAGTAACAAGTGATTTTAATTCATGTGATCACTCCTTTCTTATATCACTTGGTCATGACACTATTGTTAACTTTGCCACTCGTCTTGGTAAAACACTGGATCTAGTATTCATCAATGATGTTGGTATATATGAAGCTCGCAAACGTGCTCCTTTACTTAACTCTGACCACTGCATCATACGTGTACTGCCTTAAATATATTCTAAATCACACAAAGGTGTCCTCTCTCACCTCTGCAGCAAAGTTCAACGGAGATGCTACTCAAAAGACAACCTAGACAAACTCAGATGCATGTTGAAAGACACTAACTGGGACTTATTTACAGAACAAACATTAGATGACACAATCACAAACACTACTGATTATCTTAAATTCTGTTTCGAAATATGTTGTCCTAAAGAAACATTATTCATTCGATTTGATCGCTTCTCTTCGCCATATATCAAAAAGCTACGTAGAGATAAAGAACTGTTGTTCAAAACAAATGATAAGTCAGGTGTAACAAAGTTGGAAACTCTGATAAAACTCGAAATGAAAAGACTAAATGTTTTATATAATCAAAGATTTTTGTCATGTTAAACCCCTTCTAATTTGTGGAAACTTTTCAAAGAAATTACTAGAGGTAAGCGATGTACTTCTGTCCCATCTCTTAATGTCGACACTTTTAATAAGTCTTTCATATGCTCTTCTGTTGATATCCTTCCTAGTGATGCAAATCATATTGACATTAATTTTAGTGGTTTTAATATCCTTGATGTGCTTAAATGTCTCCGGTCTCTTAAGCCTTCTCAAAGCCTTGGTCCTGACGGCATACCTGCCATTGTGCTCAGGAATTGTGCTGATATTTTGTGTTACCCTCTTGCTAGCATTTTTATTGCTTCTTTTTCTAGCAACGTTCTACCTTTTGCATGGGAAAACATTAAAATTATCCCCATACCAGAACCAGAATGACGACAAATGATGACTAATATCACAGACCACCAGGCAATACTGAATATCATATATAACGGAATAGAATCGGCATTATCACAGTCCTGAACACGTATCTGAACAAAACCGTGTCAGTCAAAATATCAGGAGCTCAAAAATATTCCGGTTCAATTGTGCCATAAAAAGCGAACCTCGACTGCGATTGGAATACCTTCCTCAATATCGCACTGAACTGAATGGATAATGCTAGCGAAAACTACTGTAACTGTGCACCAGTGGAATAGCTCGTCAAAATGTTCCATCCAAGGTTCCAGTCATTTATACTGAGTGGCTATTGAAGTGTTCAGATTATTGTAAATACCTGCACTCAGTTATCATTGGATTTCACAGCTTGCTTCACTAAGGAGCACAAATATAAATTTCACAGAAACTATCACTGGAAACATCCCAATCTCCTCCACCAATGTTGATTCACCGTGTTGGGAGAGAGAGATTAAGCCTCCATTTGATAAGCTCTCCCTTATTCTTCTTAAAAATTAGAGCAACAAGTATCAGTAATGTTGTGATCATCGGTTGACATGGGACACCAGCTCTCCACTACAGAAGAGCGATCTATGAATTCAGCGAATTAAACCAAATTATCATTATTTCTACTGTGCTTACAATACGCTGACAGGTTTGGTCACTCTGTAGATAAATGTCAATTAATGTAACGCATTTACATGTTTCCTAACTGAAAACCGAACTCGCGTACACATCAAGATGTGATCGATGCGATTTTTAAGCTATGCCTAAACCAGGCTCACAGTGAACGATTTACAAGACACCTTACACTCAAATGCACAAATCATTTGAAAACAACATCAAATTGATAAAATCATAGTATTCATTGTATTGTATCATTATGTACATAACACATTGCACAAATTGTGAAAACAACACTACACTACATTACACAACACAACACAATTACAACTTCATTGTTGAACACCTCATCGTCATCCGAATGATCTCGTCATCCAATGAAGCAAAATCACCATCGCCATCATCATCATCATCATCACGAATCTTCTTACTCATCCTCTTCCTCAGTGTCTGCTTGACCTTCTCCACCAAAGTCATCATCGTGCACCGATCATACGTGTAGGCATCACCACATCCACTCACACGATGCATGTGATCCAGCATCATTCGATGAACATACACCTGAGGATGCAGGTGATAATGTGTGATATGATGTTCGGTGGCGAGATCACCCCTCTCTCGTGACAACACACACATCTCAGTCAACTTCTCCTCCAACATCCTCTCCACATTCACAGCCATCTCCACAATCCACTTGATTTCGTCACGTGTGTCCTTCAGCTGAGTGATGGTGGTGAGTGGTCGGATGTCTGTGAGAGTGTATTTGCCACCACGAGTTGTCTGCCAGTCAGTCAATCAGATTCTGACCAATGGCTCGATGACGACGAGCACAGAGCTGGAAGAATGTGTGGAATCCGGGAATTCGGAGATCGTGTGTGTTGCACTGAGCAGCCAACGAGTCGTATGTGATTGTCGCTGACTGTGTCACATTGATGATCTCATTCAGTTTATTCTCACACTCCTTCGGATATTTCGAGGTCATCATGATTGAGTGCATGGCTGATTGACTGACTGACTGACTGACCGTTCAACCCATTGATCGTCTGACTTTCAATGACTTCCACAAATCATTGGTTATCAAATACTCTTGTCAGATGTGAGATCTCTACCTGAAGGTTATTTTCAAATTACTAGTTCAATATGTACAGGGAGAAATTAAGTAACGCTTACCTGTCAGTAGACAAAAACTCAGGAGAACGAGGAAGGCAGAGATTTTTGATGACAGAAAAGCGAACGACATGAAAATTTGTAGTTGCTCAAAATCTGATGTTTTCATACAAAAATTTATTCTAGAGATTCAAATTAACGAACGAAAAATGCGACAATATCGGACCACTTCTAAATACCTTCAATTTCTGACGTCCACGTAGACATGGCGTGATTATCACTCATATATATATATATATATATATATATATATCAATTGAGCGAAAATCTAACAGAGCTGTAATTTCATTGAATTAAGTAAACTTAATTTCTGAAACTGTTCCTGTGCACCGTATGTGAAAGTTGAGAGTGAGTAATGAATAGTGTGTATCGAAGGCTAATGCAGAGGAAACAGTCTGTTTTACATTGTTCATTTTCTTAAGATAGGCTTTATGTTGTCAGTGAAAACGTTCTACAAGAGGCTGTTAGTATGAAGGTGATATGTTGTAATCCAAATGCATTTGCATCTTGAAGTGTCATAAGCCTTTTGAAGGTAACAGACTCGGACTAACATCCTTTCATAGGCAAATATCTCGGAGGAAATATGGAGTCTCTGGGAAAAACTATTTCCTAAATAAAATTATTAAATTGTGTTGATTGTCCAGAACATAATAAATGGTTAAGATGCCACGAAAACTGTGAACAGATTTCCCACAGTCACATGATTCTCAATATAGATGACTAATTGCGGAGTCTTTCATATTCAAGAAAATCAAGCTGATCAAGAAGGTTAATAACACTTAGCGTTGGTGCGAGACAACAACTGCTATTCTTAGCTATAATGTATCCAGTAAGCTACACCGCCAGTTTCCTCATATCTTTATTAGATCTATCTGATTTTTGGTGTCCTAACTGGTGAAATCTATGTGGCATCCTCGTGACTAAACACGCTAACTCCAATCAACAAATCTCTGAAGGCTTCTCCATTCTCATATATTTTACCGATATCATTTTCACACATGATGAGTTCTCCACCCATGTTGTTTGCTCCCAGTTCAGCATTCATTTCGCTCTTTTGGA
This sequence comes from Trichobilharzia regenti, assembly GCA_944472135.2. Classification (NCBI taxonomy): domain Eukaryota; kingdom Metazoa; phylum Platyhelminthes; class Trematoda; order Strigeidida; family Schistosomatidae; genus Trichobilharzia; species Trichobilharzia regenti. The sequence goes on along the minus strand of OX235264.1, from coordinate 26,416,148 downwards.
TCTCACCGATATCTGCTTTCAGCCGTCTTTAGAAATCTTCCTTTCTTTCTTGTTCTCAGTTGCTTGTAGACGCGTAGGTTTGAATGATCGTGACCTTCATTTTGTGTTGAATCTGGCTGTCATTATCCTGGGTGAGATTTCTTCTGTCTGCATAAAGTATCTGACTGCTGTAGGTGATATCATGATAGCCGCTCACTGCTTCAGTATGCTCGTGGTTGTCGTCCGAGTGACCAGATTGGATTCTTGACTATAAAGTTAAAGATATGCACAGTCAACTCTCACTTTATCTGCTCTCACGTATTCCTACGAACTCAATGCTGTGTCTTCTCATCTGTGGTACAATCTGACACTAACATACAGTCACGGTCAATTGTTGGTGATATTATGTTTTCCTCCAAGGTGTGAAATCACCTCAAACAGTTCAAATATGCATTCTACCATGAAAACCAAACGGAACAGAGTTTGACTATCTCCTGTTTGAAAGCATACTGTCTATGTGTACTAGCCATTCTCCAAATCTGTTGAGTACCTTTCAACTAACTAACTAACTGGTCAACCTTCATTTTGCGCAGTGGACCTTTCCATCAGGGAATACTCATCGTCTTCATCCATTTCATAAAATCTTTGTATTAACAGTCAACTACTCACAACATTTGTCACAGAAATACCGCTAATTTCATCAGCCTATAACTAATCTGTTATTCTGGGTGGAAAACGTATGTATCCGTCACATAACCTGCTGTTATTATTGGAGTATAACTATAACAGCCTGAAGAGGATGCTCAGAAGAGGCTATTCTTTGTTTCAACCATCTGCTAACACAAGAATATTTCATATGAAATAATACCAAAGTTTACCCTTTCTATCTGAATCAGTAGATTTTCTTCGAACAAGACTGTCTACATTTCGTACTAGAGTTCAATTTATTTAATTAGTGATGATCACGCCATGACCACGTTGGTATCAGTAATTGAAGGGATGTAGAAATGGTCCGATTTCTTCGCCATTTTCATTTGTTGATTTGAATCTGTAGATTAAATTTTCGTATAAATACAACAGATTTTAAGCAACTACACATTATCATGGCGTTCGCTTTTCTATCATTACAAATCCCTGGCTTCCTCCTTCTCCTGAGTTTATCTCTACTGACTGGTAAGCGCTACTTAATTTCTCTCTGTACATGTTGCAATAAAAATTTCAAACTAACTTGAAAATAGAGAAGTCACATCTTACAACTGCCTTTAGGGTATTTGATGATCAGTGATTTGTGTAAATTAATGAACCACTGCATTCGATGAGATCTATCAGACGTCGATATCAATATGATTATCTGGTGAATTTGAAGTACAGACGGCATGACAACCCAATCTAGTCATTTTTCTGACACATACCGATAACACGAACTCGCATAAACTTCATGCATTTCTATTGCAAAAATTGTGTGCATTGATGATTTCAGTTTCACGATTACAAACTGACATTAAGTCGCATCAATTTGAAACTCCTACTCAGTGCAGATTGAGTGTACAAGATAAGCATTCAGGTGGTCTCCCTACAAAATAATAGATGAGTGATTCTCTCTCACTGTCAATCGATTGATTCGTGCGACTAAATGTGCTCATTTGCGCAGATTATCAATTATTCAATGAATTAATTATTTCTCTTTTTCTGAAGCTAATCTGCCGCCCCGGCTTCATAGTGAGTCATTGCACATTGAACAGTAGTTTAAGCTTTCATGTTGTCAGTAGTCTGCTATAATCCAACTGATTCCGACGTGTAAATTCTTTTGAAATATGAAGTTTTTCTGTCGAATATCCAGTCAACTCAGGAATCAATATTCGGTAATTCTAAAATGTCACACTTTCGAATACTGCTCTCCACAATTAGTAGTTTGTCGGCTAATTCTGGGTTATTATCGACTAGTCTGGTGGTGAGACATCATGTAAATCCGTATTGTCGACTGGAATTTTCTCTTCAATACGCTACTCATTGAACATATCAACCAGTATTATTCATTCTCATACAATATGAAACATGCTGGCACACATTTTCCATATGTATCTATTTCTAGAAACTGAACAAGTCATAACATCTAACCAAGCGTATTCGAATGAGTTGACACGTAGCCTTCTTGTCTTGAAGATGGAATTTATCTCGCTGGAGAGTTTAACACTTTACAACATGTAATCACCGCTTTGGAAGGTAAGCGAATTCCTTTCAGTAAACTTCAATATTCCGTGCATTCGCCTAACATTTGATGAAATAGTAAAGTCTATGTTCATTGAATGCATTTGTATTTTCATTTGTGGAATGATTCATCGTATTCTCTCTTTCCGAATTTGCAATCATCAGAGTTGGAGATGGTTGATGGAAGCATATGCAGGGTGTACCACTTGAAGCCTTTGTGAATGTAGACGAATTCAGTGTGACTAATGAACAGATTTGACATTGCCATCATTCCTATAGACATTATCAATTCATTTGTGGAACATTTGCGATTGTTTTACAGGACAATTAATAGACGTGAATAGCAGAAAAGCCAATGCAAAAGAACTAGCGAATACACTGGAAGTTGATTTTTCAAACCTGCTTTTACTTGCAATGTGTATTTTGCATGTTATTTCTTAATTAGTTGTGTCGATGATGATTTGACTCAATAGCATGGGTGTCGTAATTAAACTTTGTGTTGTTGTTGGTGCTGTTGGTTGTAGCAGTAGTATATAGTTGAATATTAATGTGATTGTTGGACATATGACAGAGTGAAACAGGTTTATTCACTGTATGATGTTTCTAGTGAAATTTATTATTCACACTAACATCACTCCAAACTACAAGTTTACTGAGCCCCACACTAAGCCTCCTCTTTCTTCACTGTCTTAATCTGTCAACAATCGTGGAGTGTTCACAGACTCCAGTTATCCTTTTAACTAAGGATGACAGTAGTGTGATGTAGATTTACAAGCAGTGATTCGATGAAAGTCACAATATAACTAATAACAAGAGCTGTCGAGTGCTGTTCAAATATGCGTAAACACCAATGTCTACAGTGGGGACAGAGAACAGTTGATTCCATTATACCGTTTGTTTAGTCATGACTCATTATTTCGATATTTGAGAAGCGAGCAATATTCACTACACTCTCTTCCATGTCTTGCAATCATGATTTATATTGCACGAGATAACAGACTGTTTGTCTCCTCCCCACTCCAGATCGCTTGCAAACACAGGCTCGAGAATCGGGAAGAAGTATCACTAATTGTAAGTCAACAAAATTCAATCAATATTGAGAAATAATCCTTCTTTTAGTTGTCACTTGTCTGTACAGTACTTCTGAAAACTCCTACCAACCGGAAATTTACAGAAGTACGTAAAAATATTTGTTGTTCATCTTCAAACTGTAAACAAAGCGACCAGACTATTGAAATCCCTCGTTGATGAATAGACTTTGAATTAAAGCCACTACTGAATATCACACAGATATGTGAAGGTTGACGTTCAGTTGTTTGAACAATTTGTCTGAATAATGCCACCTATTCAATTTGAGTATTTCATGGCAAGGAATTGTGCACCTTGCATTATCCCAATTGTTGTCTATCTTGAATTTGTCGTGTATTCATTTGTTCTGACAGACATTTCACTGACCATCAGAGAGGTACAACAAACATATGGTAAGTGCGTCTTCCTAATTCATAACACATTCTGTTTGATGTTGTTCAGTTTGCATTTCAATCGGCGAGTAGTCGGGGTTGATATTCTAAAGAGATTCAGTTGAGTCACTCTTCTGCTATTGAAAGATGAGCGTGCGTGAGGCAGACTGCTTTCATATGCCTAATATGCTCATCCCATATTTCACTATCAATCTCTTGGGTACAACCAGGATGAAAGAGAATAAGCGTATCCAGCATTTCATCCAATCTCTGCGCAACGATGCGTAATATAGAAAGATGTTGGTTTGTTCACTGAAAAACCTGAACTATAGGCGACAAATATCGGTAAGGTAGGGAAACAATCATGAAATCATCCATTGAATTTGTGACATCCGATCAATGTGACAGCTGATAATCAAAATACTGGTCGATAAATATTCTCTTGTTTTTGCATTTTATCCAGCGAATTACTTCTACATATCTGCGAGCAGAACTCTTTGGAGGGAATCGTTACTCCATGGATCTGAATGTAAGGGTTGATATTATTGGTTGGGCAGATTAGCTTCACTTCTGCTTACGGATTCCCAGTCTCCAAATCCAGTCAAACGTATATGTTTGATAACTGGGTTATCGCGGATATCGCAAGCATGTAACTGAAAGACAGATGTGTGTATCTGTCAGATATCTGAGTGAACTAGTGTGTCACTGAAAAATAGATGACATCCAGTAGTGATTTCGATGACGTCTGTCGTTATTTTGTGATCCAGTGTCAGTTTGTTGGGACTTGGTTTGTTTATGAGACTGTCAAAACAAAACAGGTGATTAGTTTTCGATGCTACGGACTACAATCGTTTTGTGAATGAGGATGTCATATTGAATAGTTGATGCCCAGCCGCTCACAGTGTTCAGAGGATAATTTAGAGCAGCTGAGATCCAGTCAGTAACAGTGTGCACATCGCGTAATCCGAAGATGGGCAGTTCACTCACTCAAGGTCAATCACTATGAAGATTCAGAACTTCAAGTATCTCTCTCTGAAGATCTATCACTCATTGCTTACTCACCGATAATCAATTTCACTATATCAGCGGGTTGGCGAAATTCACAACTTACATGTGCACATAGTTTTGATGTTATACTAAACGAGTGATATGTTTGTATGTGTTGACCTGTGCGTATTTCTGCCGGACCGAGCTGTAAGACAAATCATAGAATGATTGCTGGTGATCAGTAATTCTAAACATGTTCGCCATGTTCATTGTATCCGACGAAATACCGTGAACACTATCCTTTCTTCTTGAATAGGTGTCGGACAACAGCCGGATTTAAGTGAATGTGATAGTCTTCTGACGGTTAATCGCACTGAAGGTAATTCGACACATGTCATCGCTTTGTGGAAGATTGTCCCATCAGTTTTATACCTATTATTTCGCAGACAGAAGTGAATCAATTCATCCGACTTGACAACAAATGATAGTGACTGTCATATCACGTTTTTCGTAAACGATGAAGCTACTCTCTACAAAGAGAAATTCTACTTCCTTGCAAATACTTTGATGACTCTACTTACAGAGAGTGGACTTTCCACTGACTGTATTTCTAGGATTGTATTACTAATAGTATTATTGTTCGCTTTGGTTTCAAGTGGGACATAGGGCTTCAGGAGCACATCTGCACTTCGTCCTATTCTTTGAGGTGGAGTTCAGCTAGTCTCAAGATTTCCAATGGTCTCTCATCCACTCCCCACATGGATTCATCAAATTCACTATTCTCGAGGATGTACCCTACTCGTCAATTAGTATTCAGATTCATTGAGCGATGTCAACCGATGGCCTGGTCAGCGCGTGTCTGACGCATCTCCGTTTTCTCCAGCATATTTGTTGATCGTTGACTTCCCGGTTGGTTGGTTGCTACAGTTTCTTGTCACTGATTGTCTCTGGCCATTGAAGTGATCTTTAATATGTATGCAACGAAGTCATATGTTGACAACGTCCGCCACCCTCTGGAAATGCTGTGACATAAATATGTATATATGTGTTCAAACTGCTGACGGGGGTTTATTTGAGAAGTAAACACTGCTTCGCTGCATATTGTCGTCTTCCAAATTAGCAGTGCGTCCCCACCTGTACATAAATCATCATGCCTCTACATGATATGTGCTTGCAATTTGCCTTACTTTCCAGAAATAAATGAATTGACTCAACGGGTAACAAATTTCAGTTATTTGAAACACCTGTCGGTGATAGCTTATGGTAAGCTGAATAATTTGCAGTCGAATATTTTGCACAGTGCTTTCAACAATCTAGTATGTCGTAAACATTGAGTGTCAGGAAAGACAGCATCTCACACTGAGATTTTTCGTGTACCTTGCAGATACTAGTCTCGGTGATTAGAAACGATGGACTTACACGATTTTATCTGTTTTCTCACATGCGCTTGTTCAAGTATACATATTAAGTAGGTATTTTCTGACGACAGACTTCATCTTCTCTTTATAGAAACCAGATCAATTTATGAGAATGTAAGAACGAATATCAGGGTGAGTTTATGTATCAGAATCAATCCACACAATCCTCATGACAATAGTCAGTCCAATTACCATGCATTATTCATCGCCACATCTCATGTCGTATTGAATAATGTTGTGTTGGTGTTTAGAGGCAAGTAGATTAGATGTTAGATTAGATAAACCTCACCAGATACTAGCTTGCTAGGCTACTACCTTACTAGTTTTCTAGGCGTCCCAAGCCAGGGTAAAGAGGGAGGGTTGAAGCGTGGTGCAAGCAACTTTATCCCTGTAAAGCAATCAAGTCGCTACAGAATCTTCAACGAATAAATATATTAAAAATCCTAAAAACATAAGCAATAGCCTCACTTTTCGCTGGAATCGGGAAAGCGTAATGACGCAGGCTGGTGAAAGCCATCGGGAAGCCAGTCAGCCGATGTTCCTTCTTTCGATGAAAGCAAAAGTAAGGATGGGTACCTGGAATGTTGGTACAATGTACGAAACTGAAAAGGCTGCCCAGATAGCCGCTGAAATGAGAAGGTACAGGATAGAAGTGTTGGGAATCTGCGAAAGTAGATGGAACGGAACCGGAAGGTGCCAACTACCTACTGGAGAGACAGTAATCTTTTCCGGCCACCCAGAGGACAACTATGAGAACACCGGGGGAGTGGCCATCATGATATCACCAACAGCAGCCAATGCTCTCATCCAGTGGGAACCAATCTCCTCCAGGATAATGACAGCCAGGTTCAACTCAAAAGGAAGGAAATTTACAGTCATTCAATGCTATGTGCCTACAAACGTCTCAGAACAAGAGAAGAAGAAGGCGTTCTACAGACAACTACAAGCAATAATGGACAACGTCCCAAATGGCGATATCAAAATCCTGATGGGCGACATGAATGCGAAGCTGGGAGGAGACAACACAGGAAGAGAACTCACCATGGGTCGTGAGGCCCTCGGCGAAATGAACGACAATGGTGAACTCTTCTCAGACTTCTGCGCCTTCAATGATTTGGTGATTGGTGGTAGTGTGTTCAAACACAAGGATATACACAAGACGACATGGATTTCACCAGATGGAAACACCAAGAACCAAATAGACTTCATCTCAATTTCAAGAAAGTGGAGACGGAGCCTACTGGACACAAGGTCAAGGAGAGGAGCAGATGTGGGTTCAGACCACTATCTAGTAGAAGGGACTTTCAAGGTGAAACTAAAAGCCTCGAGGATAGCTGGGGATAGGCCACAATGCAAGTTCAACACTCAATTACTGAAGGACACAACCACAAAAGACACTTTCACTGCAACTGTCAGAGCAAAGCAGGAAACACTACGCGACATCACTGAAGAATCATGCGTGGAAGAACATTGGAAGTCTCTGAAGGCGATTCTCAACGAAACGTGTTCAACGGTTCTAGGAAGAAAGAAGAGACAAGACAAGGAATGGCTCTCAACGGACACTTGGAAATTAATAGAAGAGAGGAGAATGGTGAAAGAGAAAATGATTCAATGCAAGGACGGACAGGAGAAGGAGACACTGAGCTCAACTTACAAAGCACTGGACAAAGAAGTGAAGAAGAGTGCTAGGAAGGACAAAAGACGATTCTACGACAACCTCGCCACTGAAGCTGAGAAGGCAGCAGGCAAAAGGGACCTGAGGACACTATATCAGATAACCAAATCTCTATCCGGGAAGAGATCAACACAAGCGAAACCTATAAAAGACAGCCAAGGGAAGCCCATTACCAAGGAAGAAAAACAGATTAAACAATGGGCGGATCACTTCAAAGGACTCTTGAACCGACCATCACCTGCAACCCGTCCAGAAATACCAACAACAGCGCGCACACAACTGCAAGTTGACACCAATCCTCCAACGAGAGCTGAAGTCTTGAACGCAATCAAGCTTCTGAAAGCTGGAAAAGCAGCCGGACCAGATGGAATACCCCCTGAAGCACTGAAAGCGGACCCAGAGACTACAGCAGACATGCTGACTCCATTATTGCAAAAGGTCTGGAAGGAGGGAAAGGTGCCTACTGACTGGAGGAAAGGTTACCTCGTGAAACTACCAAAGAAGGGCGACTTAGGACTCTGCAAGAACTGGCGAGGAATCATGCTCCTATCGACGCCAAGTAAAATCCTGAGTCGCATCATCCTGGAGAGATTAAAGGACGCACTGGAGACAGAACTCCGACCAGAACAAGCTGGATTCAGGAAAGGCAAATCATGTACTGACCAAATTGCAACTCTACGCATCATCATCTTTGAACAAAGCATGGAATGGCGATCAAACCTCTACCTCAACTTTATAGACTTTGAGAAGGCCTTCGACAGCGTTGACCGTGAAGTAATTTGGAAATTACTCGAGTACTATGGCGTACCCCAAATATTCATCAACCTTATTCAACAGCTGTACGACAACGGCACATGTCAAGTGATCCACAACGGAAAACTCAGCGAGGCGTTTGGAGTAAACACAGGAGTCAGACAAGGGTGCTTATTATCACCAATGATATTCCTAATTGTGGTGGACTGGATTATGCGTCAGACAGTGGGAAACGAGAAGACAGGGATATCCTGGACCAACGTGAAGAACCTAGAAGATCTGGATTTCGCGCATGGATGATTTGTGTTTGATGTCACACAATCGAAGACTTACAAGCGAAAACCGACAAACTGGTCGAAGAAGCAGCCGGTAAAGACAGGACTCCAGGTGAACATAGACAAGACGGAGGTTATGAAAATAACCAACCAAACAACAACAACAACCATATCCAACGTCAATCACCATCAACGGGAGGGATTTGAAAGAGGTTACTTCATTCACTTATCTAGGGCGCATTGTCTCAACTACAGGAGGAGCAGACGAGGATGTCAAATCGAGGAGAATCGGGAAGGCAAGAAACACATTCATCAACCTGAAATCAATCTGGAAACCTTCGTCACTCAGCATCACCAACAAAATTCGGATTTTCAATACAAACGTAAAGTCAGTTCTTCTATACGGATCAGAAACGTGGCGGGTCACAGAGAATATTTCCTAAAGGTTGCAGACCTTTATTAACAACTGTCTTCGCTCTATGCTGAAGATCAGATGGCCGGAAAGAATCACCAACAAGGAATTATGGGAACAAACAAAGCAAGAAATAATCGCCCAACAAATATGCAGGAGAAAGTGGAGATGGATCGGACACTTGCTGAGTAGACCGCTGGGTGACATCACGCGTCAGGCCCTCGAGTGGAACCCGAAAGGGAAGCGGCTTGTGGGACGTCCACGGGTGACATGGAGGAGATCGTATAAAGAGGAGTTGAAAGTATATGGACTAACGTGGATGCAGGCGAAAAGTAGAACACAAGACAGAAACAAATGGAGACGAGCAGTTGAAGCTTTATGTTCCACTAGGAACCCAAAGGAGCAATAATAATAATAGATTAGATGTTCATTTTTATGAATAACTGAACATTGTGTAGTGAAAACTTCATCAATCAGTATTATCAGTGGATGGGAAGCTTCAGCTACTTTCGGATTGATTGTTGTGACAATTATTAGGTGTGATACTCTTTACATAGCTGCCTAATACACGTCTTGTCCATGTTTGAATGCATGAAGGATATGATCCAGCGTATCGACTGGAGCACAATCGATTTGAGTAATTCAGTCATTTGAGACTGAAAATGTCGAAAATTAGTGGTTGATTCACTTGATGAAACGTTTTCCATTCCTTCAGTATCGTCCTCGATTCTCTTGAAACTGCTCATTCATTCATGATTTTCTCAACTTTTCTTCTATTTCTGAAGATTGCATACCACAGACTGACAGGATATTTACTACCGTAATCCGTGTGAGGTGAACAAATGAATTCAACTATCATCATGCATCATTTGAAGACAACGTGGTTCTTCTTTTCTCTTTCACTTGATTAGACTTTAGTACTGATCTGTAGTCGTAGATTTAGTCTTAGTTGTAGTCTTAGTAGTAGTTATAATTGTAAAAATAGTAATAAAAGTGATAATAATAATAATATTTTGACATCACTTTGACTTCTCCCTACAATCTTCAATAATGGTGGTGTGTGTTTGTGTGTAAAATGTCATGGTCATATTAGAGATGAAGTGATGGGAAAATTCACCTGTGACTGTATTATTCCTTGCATTATAACTTACTCCTATCTTACAATCATTTCTCATTGTTAGTTTGAACAGAGGAATAACAAGCACATCTGCAGGATAATACGACTTCGTTAGTTTCGCGGATTCTCTCCAACTGTGAAGACATTCAACTAAATCAGATTATAATTCACAAAATGTTTGAACACACACTTTTCACGGTGACTTGGAGTTGTAGACAGAAAGTTTCGACAACACAATTCCGAGAATGATGTGAGTAGACAAATTATTCAGTGTTAAATGACTGACGATTTACAGTAGAATAAGACAAGTGAGGGAGGTGCATTCAAAGTTTTTCTTGGAAATAACGATTGACGTGGGAGAAGATACAAGTTCGAAGGAGAGGGTGAATCGATGTATATTATGAATGAGTAGTAGAGTCAAATTATGACAGACAAATAATCAAGTGATCTCCGAAACTTACAAGTGAGTTCAACTTAGAGAGCAAAAATCAAAATGAGGCGGAATGTTCTGAAACAGAGCAGGACTAAAAACGCACGAACAAAAACGTAATAATTCAAGTACTCACATCACTAAAACCAGAGAACTCAATTTATTCAAATTTACCTATTTCAGTAACCCCTCACCAAGTATGTGAAGTGGTGGATAATAACCAAGGTGATCAAGCTATTGATAACGTGATGACATATTGATCATAAGCAATAATAACAATGTAGTCAGTCAGTCAGTCAGTTATTTTGAGCGTATATGTTTGTGTGAGTAGAGAGATCGATTCGGGGACTATTGTCTCATCAGAATGTTTGGCTTGACAACGAATTGTGTCATTAAGGTACAGTTTTATCATAATAATTCAGTACAGAGATAAGAGTACAACTGAAGACAATGCTAACAGAGGAGGAATAACAAGAGCTGATGACTGTTTTCAATAAAGTCCGTTTCACACTTTACAATTATAGATCCAACATTTTTATCACACCATATTCCCTGAAGACAACTTAGTTAGCACTATATCGGACAGTGTATTGTAATACAAGTGGAAGGCAGAATAATAGATAGTCAGTGAAATTTGCTTGTCATCCGAATCCCTTTATACTGTACGAACAATGAGAACACGAGATGTAGTCAAGTGCTGAGTCTTCACTTTTACTTGAACAGCTCGAAACACGTATGAATGACGACCACTCATTGTCCAATGTCAGACAATTTTATTTCATTTTATGGCCTGTTCAAATTCAAGCAGACCGATGTGCATTTACACTGAAAACAGTGTGCGAAATGATTTTCTGGGCTTCAATGACCACCACAAGTACTTCAGTCTATTGAGCCATTTTTAGGAGGCATCACATTCACCGGCAATGATCATGGGCTTTTCCACTGACTGGTTATTATAACCTTCTATGCTCACTGTGGAAGTCAGACACCGGTCTACAGGCGTCACCTTAATTGTAAACTACAACGAAGCTTATGTTACGTGTTCAACGTGTACAGACGGTAGTCAGATTGTATCTTCTCTCTGTGTAGGTGTAATAATGAAAATATAGAGGGAACATCACATTTCTAGTGCACAAACTTTGCATCTATGAGGAGAGGCCTTCATCGAAAACGTCAAACAGTTAGTCCCTTAAATATATTTGGACAGTGTTATTAGAAGACGGAAATTATCTGAAACATTTGATGGCTTTGTGCGATAGATTCTCAACAATCTCATCGTTCACACATTTACTTGTCGAGTCAATTTTTATGAAAACTAGAAGCAAAGTGAAACACACGAATCGACATGATGTAATAAAGAATAAGAATGATACGAATAATTGACACTTCATTTGGTTTTCAATTTTGCAGAGTTCAACTGTTTTCTTAACCACTTCAGACTATGCTGTAACACCCTCATGTGTGAGTTGTGATTACTCCTGCCCAAGTTCCCCAGATGGTGGTGACAATACAACTTTTTACCAGATGCATTTTACAAACTTTGACTTTCCTTCAGTGGATTTGTTTTTGAGGAATATGTGATACGTCCTGTACTCAGCGTTTCAGCTGGTATGGTTAGTGAACAACCGTTGACTGGTGAACTCCTTGTGAGTTTACTGATAAAAAAGAACATATTAGAGACAACAGATCTCTGGTTCGACTCACCTGAGACGCTGAAGACCTTACACTCAAATGCACAAATCATTTGAAAACAACATCAAATTGATAAAATCATAGTATTCATTGTATTGTATCATTATGTACATAACACATTGCACAAATTGTGAAAACAACACTACACTACATTACACAACACAACACAATTACAACTTCATTGTTGAACACCTCATCGTCATCCGAATGATCTCGTCATCCAATGAAGCAAAATCACCATCGCCATCATCATCATCATCATCACGAATCTTCTTACTCATCCTCTTCCTCAGTGTCTGCTTGACCTTCTCCACCAAAGTCATCATCGTGCACCGATCATACGTGTAGGCATCACCACATCCACTCACACGATGCATGTGATCCAGCATCATTCGATGAACATACACCTGAGGATGCAGGTGATAATGTGTGATATGATGTTCGGTGGCGAGATCACCCCTCTCTCGTGACAACACACACATCTCAGTCAACTTCTCCTCCAACATCCTCTCCACATTCACAGCCATCTCCACAATCCACTTGATTTCGTCACGTGTGTCCTTCAGCTGAGTGATGGTGGTGAGTGGTCGGATGTCTGTGAGAGTGTATTTGCCACCACGAGTTGTCTGCCAGTCAGTCAATCAGATTCTGACCAATGGCTCGATGACGACGAGCACAGAGCTGGAAGAATGTGTGGAATCCGGGAATTCGGAGATCGTGTGTGTTGCACTGAGCAGCCAACGAGTCGTATGTGATTGTCGCTGACTGTGTCACATTGATGATCTCATTCAGTTTATTCTCACACTCCTTCGGATATTTCGAGGTCATCATGATTGAGTGCATGGCTGATTGACTGACTGACTGACTGACCGTTCAACCCATTGATCGTCTGACTTTCAATGACTTCCACAAATCATTGGTTATCAAATACTCTTGTCAGATGTGAGATCTCTACCTGAAGGTTATTTTCAAATTACTAGTTCAATATGTACAGGGAGAAATTAAGTAACGCTTACCTGTCAGTAGACAAAAACTCAGGAGAACGAGGAAGGCAGAGATTTTTGATGACAGAAAAGCGAACGACATGAAAATTTGTAGTTGCTCAAAATCTGATGTTTTCATACAAAAATTTATTCTAGAGATTCAAATTAACGAACGAAAAATGCGACAATATCGGACCACTTCTAAATACCTTCAATTTCTGACGTCCACGTAGACATGGCGTGATTATCACTCATATATATATATATATATATATATATATATCAATTGAGCGAAAATCTAACAGAGCTGTAATTTCATTGAATTAAGTAAACTTAATTTCTGAAACTGTTCCTGTGCACCGTATGTGAAAGTTGAGAGTGAGTAATGAATAGTGTGTATCGAAGGCTAATGCAGAGGAAACAGTCTGTTTTACATTGTTCATTTTCTTAAGATAGGCTTTATGTTGTCAGTGAAAACGTTCTACAAGAGGCTGTTAGTATGAAGGTGATATGTTGTAATCCAAATGCATTTGCATCTTGAAGTGTCATAAGCCTTTTGAAGGTAACAGACTCGGACTAACATCCTTTCATAGGCAAATATCTCGGAGGAAATATGGAGTCTCTGGGAAAAACTATTTCCTAAATAAAATTATTAAATTGTGTTGATTGTCCAGAACATAATAAATGGTTAAGATGCCACGAAAACTGTGAACAGATTTCCCACAGTCACATGATTCTCAATATAGATGACTAATTGCGGAGTCTTTCATATTCAAGAAAATCAAGCTGATCAAGAAGGTTAATAACACTTAGCGTTGGTGCGAGACAACAACTGCTATTCTTAGCTATAATGTATCCAGTAAGCTACACCGCCAGTTTCCTCATATCTTTATTAGATCTATCTGATTTTTGGTGTCCTAACTGGTGAAATCTATGTGGCATCCTCGTGACTAAACACGCTAACTCCAATCAACAAATCTCTGAAGGCTTCTCCATTCTCATATATTTTACCGATATCATTTTCACACATGATGAGTTCTCCACCCATGTTGTTTGCTCCCAGTTCAGCATTCATTTCGCTCTTTTGGATCTCACCGATATCTGCTTTCAGCCGTCTTTAGAAATCTTCCTTTCTTTCTTGTTCTCAGTTGCTTGTAGACGCGTAGGTTTGAATGATCGTGACCTTCATTTTGTGTTGAATCTGGCTGTCATTATCCTGGGTGAGATTTCTTCTGTCTGCATAAAGTATCTGACTGCTGTAGGTGATATCATGATAGCCGCTCACTGCTTCAGTATGCTCGTGGTTGTCGTCCGAGTGACCAGATTGGATTCTTGACTATAAAGTTAAAGATATGCACAGTCAACTCTCACTTTATCTGCTCTCACGTATTCCTACGAACTCAATGCTGTGTCTTCTCATCTGTGGTACAATCTGACACTAACATACAGTCACGGTCAATTGTTGGTGATATTATGTTTTCCTCCAAGGTGTGAAATCACCTCAAACAGTTCAAATATGCATTCTACCATGAAAACCAAACGGAACAGAGTTTGACTATCTCCTGTTTGAAAGCATACTGTCTATGTGTACTAGCCATTCTCCAAATCTGTTGAGTACCTTTCAACTAACTAACTAACTGGTCAACCTTCATTTTGCGCAGTGGACCTTTCCATCAGGGAATACTCATCGTCTTCATCCATTTCATAAAATCTTTGTATTAACAGTCAACTACTCACAACATTTGTCACAGAAATACCGCTAATTTCATCAGCCTATAACTAATCTGTTATTCTGGGTGGAAAACGTATGTATCCGTCACATAACCTGCTGTTATTATTGGAGTATAACTATAACAGCCTGAAGAGGATGCTCAGAAGAGGCTATTCTTTGTTTCAACCATCTGCTAACACAAGAATATTTCATATGAAATAATACCAAAGTTTACCCTTTCTATCTGAATCAGTAGATTTTCTTCGAACAAGACTGTCTACATTTCGTACTAGAGTTCAATTTATTTAATTAGTGATGATCACGCCATGACCACGTTGGTATCAGTAATTGAAGGGATGTAGAAATGGTCCGATTTCTTCGCCATTTTCATTTGTTGATTTGAATCTGTAGATTAAATTTTCGTATAAATACAACAGATTTTAAGCAACTACACATTATCATGGCGTTCGCTTTTCTATCATTACAAATCCCTGGCTTCCTCCTTCTCCTGAGTTTATCTCTACTGACTGGTAAGCGCTACTTAATTTCTCTCTGTACATGTTGCAATAAAAATTTCAAACTAACTTGAAAATAGAGAAGTCACATCTTACAACTGCCTTTAGGGTATTTGATGATCAGTGATTTGTGTAAATTAATGAACCACTGCATTCGATGAGATCTATCAGACGTCGATATCAATATGATTATCTGGTGAATTTGAAGTACAGACGGCATGACAACCCAATCTAGTCATTTTTCTGACACATACCGATAACACGAACTCGCATAAACTTCATGCATTTCTATTGCAAAAATTGTGTGCATTGATGATTTCAGTTTCACGATTACAAACTGACATTAAGTCGCATCAATTTGAAACTCCTACTCAGTGCAGATTGAGTGTACAAGATAAGCATTCAGGTGGTCTCCCTACAAAATAATAGATGAGTGATTCTCTCTCACTGTCAATCGATTGATTCGTGCGACTAAATGTGCTCATTTGCGCAGATTATCAATTATTCAATGAATTAATTATTTCTCTTTTTCTGAAGCTAATCTGCCGCCCCGGCTTCATAGTGAGTCATTGCACATTGAACAGTAGTTTAAGCTTTCATGTTGTCAGTAGTCTGCTATAATCCAACTGATTCCGACGTGTAAATTCTTTTGAAATATGAAGTTTTTCTGTCGAATATCCAGTCAACTCAGGAATCAATATTCGGTAATTCTAAAATGTCACACTTTCGAATACTGCTCTCCACAATTAGTAGTTTGTCGGCTAATTCTGGGTTATTATCGACTAGTCTGGTGGTGAGACATCATGTAAATCCGTATTGTCGACTGGAATTTTCTCTTCAATACGCTACTCATTGAACATATCAACCAGTATTATTCATTCTCATACAATATGAAACATGCTGGCACACATTTTCCATATGTATCTATTTCTAGAAACTGAACAAGTCATAACATCTAACCAAGCGTATTCGAATGAGTTGACACGTAGCCTTCTTGTCTTGAAGATGGAATTTATCTCGCTGGAGAGTTTAACACTTTACAACATGTAATCACCGCTTTGGAAGGTAAGCGAATTCCTTTCAGTAAACTTCAATATTCCGTGCATTCGCCTAACATTTGATGAAATAGTAAAGTCTATGTTCATTGAATGCATTTGTATTTTCATTTGTGGAATGATTCATCGTATTCTCTCTTTCCGAATTTGCAATCATCAGAGTTGGAGATGGTTGATGGAAGCATATGTAGGGTGTACCACTTGAAGCCTTTGTGAATGTAGACGAATTCAGTGTGACTAATGAACAGATTTGACATTGCCATCATTCCTATAGACATTATCAATTCATTTGTGGAACATTTGCGATTGTTTTACAGGACAATTAATAGACGTGAATAGCAGAAAAGCCAATGCAAAAGAACTAGCGAATACACTGGAAGTTGATTTTTCAAACCTGCTTTTACTTGCAATGTGTATTTTGCATGTTATTTCTTAATTAGTTGTGTCGATGATGATTTGACTCAATAGCATGGGTGTCGTAATTAAACTTTGTGTTGTTGTTGGTGCTGTTGGTTGTAGCAGTAGTATATAGTTGAATATTAATGTGATTGTTGGACATATGACAGAGTGAAACAGGTTTATTCACTGTATGATGTTTCTAGTGAAATTTATTATTCACACTAACATCACTCCAAACTACAAGTTTACTGAGCCCCACACTAAGCCTCCTCTTTCTTCACTGTCTTAATCTGTCAACAATCGTGGAGTGTTCACAGACTCCAGTTATCCTTTTAACTAAGGATGACAGTAGTGTGATGTAGATTTACAAGCAGTGATTCGATGAAAGTCACAATATAACTAATAACAAGAGCTGTCGAGTGCTGTTCAAATATGCGTAAACACCAATGTCTACAGTGGGGACAGAGAACAGTTGATTCCATTATACCGTTTGTTTAGTCATGACTCATTATTTCGATATTTGAGAAGCGAGCAATATTCACTACACTCTCTTCCATGTCTTGCAATCATGATTTATATTGCACGAGATAACAGACTGTTTGTCTCCTCCCCACTCCAGATCGCTTGCAAACACAGGCTCGAGAATCGGGAAGAAGTATCACTAATTGTAAGTCAACAAAATTCAATCAATATTGAGAAATAATCCTTCTTTTAGTTGTCACTTGTCTGTACAGTACTTCTGAAAACTCCTACCAACCGGAAATTTACAGAAGTACGTAAAAATATTTGTTGTTCATCTTCAAACTGTAAACAAAGCGACCAGACTATTGAAATCCCTCGTTGATGAATAGACTTTGAATTAAAGCCACTACTGAATATCACACAGATATGTGAAGGTTGACGTTCAGTTGTTTGAACAATTTGTCTGAATAATGCCACCTATTCAATTTGAGTATTTCATGGCAAGGAATTGTGCACCTTGCATTATCCCAATTGTTGTCTATCTTGAATTTGTCGTGTATTCATTTGTTCTGACAGACATTTCACTGACCATCAGAGAGGTACAACAAACATATGGTAAGTGCGTCTTCCTAATTCATAACACATTCTGTTTGATGTTGTTCAGTTTGCATTTCAATCGGCGAGTAGTCGGGGTTGATATTCTAAAGAGATTCAGTTGAGTCACTCTTCTGCTATTGAAAGATGAGCGTGCGTGAGGCAGACTGCTTTCATATGCCTAATATGCTCATCCCATATTTCACTATCAATCTCTTGGGTACAACCAGGATGAAAGAGAATAAGCGTATCCAGCATTTCATCCAATCTCTGCGCAACGATGCGTAATATAGAAAGATGTTGGTTTGTTCACTGAAAAACCTGAACTATAGGCGACAAATATCGGTAAGGTAGGGAAACAATCATGAAATCATCCATTGAATTTGTGACATCCGATCAATGTGACAGCTGATAATCAAAATACTGGTCGATAAATATTCTCTTGTTTTTGCATTTTATCCAGCGAATTACTTCTACATATCTGCGAGCAGAACTCTTTGGAGGGAATCGTTACTCCATGGATCTGAATGTAAGGGTTGATATTATTGGTTGGGCAGATTAGCTTCACTTCTGCTTACGGATTCCCAGTCTCCAAATCCAGTCAAACGTATATGTTTGATAACTGGGTTATCGCGGATATCGCAAGCATGTAACTGAAAGACAGATGTGTGTATCTGTCAGATATCTGAGTGAACTAGTGTGTCACTGAAAAATAGATGACATCCAGTAGTGATTTCGATGACGTCTGTCGTTATTTTGTGATCCAGTGTCAGTTTGTTGGGACTTGGTTTGTTTATGAGACTGTCAAAACAAAACAGGTGATTAGTTTTCGATGCTACGGACTACAATCGTTTTGTGAATGAGGATGTCATATTGAATAGTTGATGCCCAGCCGCTCACAGTGTTCAGAGGATAATTTAGAGCAGCTGAGATCCAGTCAGTAACAGTGTGCACATCGCGTAATCCGAAGATGGGCAGTTCACTCACTCAAGGTCAATCACTATGAAGATTCAGAACTTCAAGTATCTCTCTCTGAAGATCTATCACTCATTGCTTACTCACCGATAATCAATTTCACTATATCAGCGGGTTGGCGAAATTCACAACTTACATGTGCACATAGTTTTGATGTTATACTAAACGAGTGATATGTTTGTATGTGTTGACCTGTGCGTATTTCTGCCGGACCGAGCTGTAAGACAAATCATAGAATGATTGCTGGTGATCAGTAATTCTAAACATGTTCGCCATGTTCATTGTATCCGACGAAATACCGTGAACACTATCCTTTCTTCTTGAATAGGTGTCGGACAACAGCCGGATTTAAGTGAATGTGATAGTCTTCTGACGGTTAATCGCACTGAAGGTAATTCGACACATGTCATCGCTTTGTGGAAGATTGTCCCATCAGTTTTATACCTATTATTTCGCAGACAGAAGTGAATCAATTCATCCGACTTGACAACAAATGATAGTGACTGTCATATCACGTTTTTCGTAAACGATGAAGCTACTCTCTACAAAGAGAAATTCTACTTCCTTGCAAATACTTTGATGACTCTACTTACAGAGAGTGGACTTTCCACTGACTGTATTTCTAGGATTGTATTACTAATAGTATTATTGTTCGCTTTGGTTTCAAGTGGGACATAGGGCTTCAGGAGCACATCTGCACTTCGTCCTATTCTTTGAGGTGGAGTTCAGCTAGTCTCAAGATTTCCAATGGTCTCTCATCCACTCCCCACATGGATTCATCAAATTCACTATTCTCGAGGATGTACCCTACTCGTCAATTAGTATTCAGATTCATTGAGCGATGTCAACCGATGGCCTGGTCAGCGCGTGTCTGACGCATCTCCGTTTTCTCCAGCATATTTGTTGATCGTTGACTTCCCGGTTGGTTGGTTGCTACAGTTTCTTGTCACTGATTGTCTCTGGCCATTGAAGTGATCTTTAATATGTATGCAACGAAGTCATCTGTTGACAACGTCCGCCACCCTCTGGAAATGCTGTGACATAAATATGTATATATGTGTTCAAACTGCTGACGGGGGTTTATTTGAGAAGTAAACACTGCTTCGCTGCATATTGTCGTCTTCCAAATTAGCAGTGCGTCCCCACCTGTACATAAATCATCATGCCTCTACATGATATGTGCTTGCAATTTGCCTTACTTTCCAGAAATAAATGAATTGACTCAACGGGTAACAAATTTCAGTTATTTGAAACACCTGTCGGTGATAGCTTATGGTAAGCTGAATAATTTGCAGTCGAATATTTTGCACAGTGCTTTCAACAATCTAGTATGTCGTAAACATTGAGTGTCAGGAAAGACAGCATCTCACACTGAGATTTTTCGTGTACCTTGCAGATACTAGTCTCGGTGATTAGAAACGATGGACTTACACGATTTTATCTGTTTTCTCACATGCGCTTGTTCAAGTATACATATTAAGTAGGTATTTTCTGACGACAGACTTCATCTTCTCTTTATAGAAACCAGATCAATTTATGAGAATGTAAGAACGAATATCAGGGTGAGTTTATGTATCAGAATCAATCCACACAATCCTCATGACAATAGTCAGTCCAATTACCATGCATTATTCATCGCCACATCTCATGTCGTATTGAATAATGTTGTGTTGGTGTTTAGAGGCAAGTAGATTAGATGTTAGATTAGATAAACCTCACCAGATACTAGCTTGCTAGGCTACTAGCTTACTAGTTTTCTCGCCGGTCCCAAGCCCGGGTAAAGAGGGAGGGTTGGGGCGTGGTGCTAGCAACTCCACCCCTGTAAAACAACCAAATCGCTACAGAAACTTCAACGAATAAATATATTAAAAATTCTAAAAACATAAGCAATAGCCTTACTTTTCGCTGGAATCGGGGAAGTGAAATGACGCAGGCTGGTGAAAGCCTTCGGGAAGCCAGTCAGCCGATGTGCCTTCTTTCGATGAAAGCAAAAGTAAGGATGGGTACCTGGAATGTTCGTACAATGTACGAAACTGGAAAGGCTGCCCAGATAGCCGCTGAAATGAGAAGGTACAGAATAGAAGTGTTGGGAATCTGCGAAGCAGATGGAACGGAACTGGAAGGTGCCAACTACCTACTGGAGAGACAGTAATCTTTCCGGCCACCCAGAGGACAACCATGAGCACACCGAGGGAGTGGCCATCATGATGTCACCAACAGCAACCAAAGCTCTCATGCAGTGGGAACCAATCTCCTCCAGGATAATGACAGCCAGGTTCAACTCAAAAGGAAGGAAAGTTACAGTCATTCAATGCTATGCGCCTACAAACGTCTCAGAACAAGAGAAGAAGGAGGCGTTCTACAGACAACTACAAGCAATAATGGACAACGTCCCAAATGGCGATATCAAAATCCTGATGGGCGACATGAATGCGAAGCTGGGAGGAGACAACACAGGAAGAGAACTCACCATGGGTCGTGAGGCCCTCGGTGAAATGAACGACAATGGTGAACTCTTCTCAGACTTCTGCGCCTTCAATGATTTGGTGATTGGTGGTAGTGTGTTCAAACACAAGGATATACACAAGACGACATGGATTTCACCAGATGGAAACACCAAGAACCAAATAGACTTCATCTCAATTTCAAGAAAGTGGAGACGGAGCCTACTGGACACAAGGTCAAGGAGAGGAGCAGATGTGGGTTCAGACCACTATCTAGTAGAAGGGACTTTCAAGGTGAAACTAAAAGCCTCGAGGATAGCTGGGGATAGGCCACAATGCAAGTTCAACACTCAATTACTGAAGGACACAACCACAAAAGACACTTTCACTGCAACTGTCAGAGCAAAGCAGGAAACACTACGCGACATCACTGAAGAATCATGCGTGGAAGAACATTGGAAGTCTCTGAAGGCGATTCTCAACGAAACGTGTTCAACGGTTCTAGGAAGAAAGAAGAGACAAGACAAGGAATGGCTCTCAACGGACACTTGGAAATTAATAGAAGAGAGGAGAATGGTGAAAGAGAAAATGATTCAATGCAAGGACGGACAGGAGAAGGAGACGCTGAGCTCAACTTACAAAGCACTGGACAAAGAAGTGAAGAAGAGTGCTAGGAAGGACAAAAGACGATTCTACGACAACCTGCCACTGAAGCTGAGAAGGCAGCAGGCAAAAGGGACCTGAGGACACTATATCAGATAACCAAATCTCTATCCGGGAAGAGATCAACACAAGCGAAACCTATAAAAGACAGCCAAGGGAACCCAATTACCAAGGAAGAAAAACAGATTAAACAATGGGCGGATCACTTCAAAGGACTCTTGAACCGACCATCACCTGCAACCCGTCCAGAAATACCAACAACAGCGCGCACACAACTGCAAGTTGACACCAATCCTCCAACGAGAGCTGAAGTCTTGAACGCAATCAAGCTTCTGAAAGCTGGAAAAGCAGCCGGACCAGATGGAATACCCCCTGAAGCACTGAAAGCGACCCAGAGACTACAGCAGACATGCTGACTCCATTATTGCAAAAGGTCTGGAAGGAGGGAAAGGTGCCTACTGACTGGAGGAAAGGTTACCTCGTGAAACTACCAAAGAAGGGCGACTTAGGACTCTGCAAGAACTGGCGAGGAATCATGCTCCTATCGACGCCAAGTAAAATCCTGAGTCGCATCATCCTGGAGAGATTAAAGGACGCACTGGAGACAGAACTCCGACCAGAACAAGCTGGATTCAGGAAAGGCAAATCATGTACTGACCAAATTGCAACTCTACGCATCATCATCACAGAACAAAGCATGGAATGGCAATCAAACCTCTACCTCAACTTTATAGACTTTGAGAAGGCCTTCGACAGCGTTGACCGTGAAGTAATTTGGAAATTACTCGAGTACTATGGCGTACCCCAAATATTCATCAACCTTATTCAACAGCTGTACGACAACGGCACATGTCAAGTGATCCACAACGGAAAACTCAGCGAGGCGTTTGGAGTAAACACAGGAGTCAGACAAGGGTGCTTATTATCACCAATGATATTCCTAATTGTGGTGGACTGGATTATGCGTCAGACAGTGGGAAACGAGAAGACAGGAATATCCTGGACCGACGTGAAGAACCTAGAAGACCTGGATTTCGCGCGTGGATGATTTATGTTTGATGTCACACACAATCGAAGACTTACAAGCGAAAACCGACAAACTGGTCGAAGAAGCAGCCGAAGACAGGACTCCAGGTGAACATAGACAAGACGGAGGTTATGAAAATAACCAACCAACAACAACAACAACATCCAACGTCAATCACCATCAACGGGAGGGATTTGAAAGAGGTTACTTCATTCACTTATCTAGGGAGCATTGTCTCAACTACAGGAGGAGCGGACGAGGATGTCAAATCGAGCGAGAATCGGGAAGGCGAGAAACACATTCATCAACCTGAAATCAATCTGGAAATCTTCGTCACTCAGCATCACCAACAAAATTCGGATTTTCAATACAAACGTAAAGTCAGTTCTTCTATACGGATCAGAAACTTGGCGGGTCACAAAGAATATTTCCAAAAGGTTGCAGACCTTTATTAACAACTGTCTTCGCTCTATACTGAAGATCAGATGGCCGGAAAGAATCACCAACAAGGAATTATGGGAACAAACAAAGCAAGAACCAATCGCCCAACAAATATGCAGGAGAAAGTGGAGATGGATCGGACACTCGCTGAGGAGACCGCTGGGTGACATCGCGCGTCAAGCCCTCGAGTGGAACCCGAAAGGGAAGCGGCGTGTGGGACGTCCAAGGGTGACATGGAGGAGATCGTGTGAAGAGGAGTTGAAAGAATATGGACTAACATGGATGCAGGCGAAAAGTACAGCAGAAGACAGAAGCAAATGGAGACGTGCAGTTGAAGCCCTATGTTCCACTAGGAACCCAAGGGAGCAATAATAATAATAGATTAGATGTTCATTTTTATGAATAACTGAACATTGTGTAGTGAAAACTTCATCAATCAGTATTATCAGTGGATGGGAAGCTTCAGCTACTTTCGGATTGATTGTTGTGACAATTATTAGGTGTGATACTCTTTACATAGCTGCCTAATACACGTCTTGTCCATGTTTGAATGCATGAAGGATATGATCCAGCGTATCGACTGGAGCACAATCGATTTGAGTAATTCAGTCATTTGAGACTGAAAATGTCGAAAATTAGTGGTTGATTCACTTGATGAAACGTTTTCCATTCCTTCAGTATCGTCCTCGATTCTCTTGAAACTGCTCATTCATTCATGATTTTCTCAACTTTTCTTCTATTTCTGAAGATTGCATACCACAGACTGACAGGATATTTACTACCGTAATCCGTGTGAGGTGAACAAATGAATTCAACTATCATCATGCATCATTTGAAGACAACGTGGTTCTTCTTTTCTCTTTCACTTGATTAGACTTTAGTACTGATCTGTAGTCGTAGATTTAGTCTTAGTTGTAGTCTTAGTAGTAGTTATAATTGTAAAAATAGTAATAAAAGTGATAATAATAATAATATTTTGACATCACTTTGACTTCTCCCTACAATCTTCAATAATGGTGGTGTGTGTTTGTGTGTAAAATGTCATGGTCATATTAGAGATGAAGTGATGGGAAAATTCACCTGTGACTGTATTATTCCTTGCATTATAACTTACTCCTATCTTACAATCATTTCTCATTGTTAGTTTGAACAGAGGAATAACAAGCACATCTGCAGGATAATACGACTTCGTTAGTTTCGCGGATTCTCTCCAACTGTGAAGACATTCAACTAAATCAGATTATAATTCACAAAATGTTTGAACACACACTTTTCACGGTGACTTGGAGTTGTAGACAGAAAGTTTCGACAACACAATTCCGAGAATGATGTGAGTAGACAAATTATTCAGTGTTAAATGACTGACGATTTACAGTAGAATAAGACAAGTGAGGGAGGTGCATTCAAAGTTTTTCTTGGAAATAACGATTGACGTGGGAGAAGATACAAGTTCGAAGGAGAGGGTGAATCGATGTATATTATGAATGAGTAGTAGAGTCAAATTATGACAGACAAATAATCAAGTGATCTCCGAAACTTACAAGTGAGTTCAACTTAGAGAGCAAAAATCAAAATGAGGCGGAATGTTCTGAAACAGAGCAGGACTAAAAACGCACGAACAAAAACGTAATAATTCAAGTACTCACATCACTAAAACCAGAGAACTCAATTTATTCAAATTTACCTATTTCAGTAACCCCTCACCAAGTATGTGAAGTGGTGGATAATAACCAAGGTGATCAAGCTATTGATAACGTGATGACATATTGATCATAAGCAATAATAACAATGTAGTCAGTCAGTCAGTCAGTTATTTTGAGCGTATATGTTTGTGTGAGTAGAGAGATCGATTCGGGGACTATTGTCTCATCAGAATGTTTGGCTTGACAACGAATTGTGTCATTAAGGTACAGTTTTATCATAATAATTCAGTACAGAGATAAGAGTACAACTGAAGACAATGCTAACAGAGGAGGAATAACAAGAGCTGATGACTGTTTTCAATAAAGTCCGTTTCACACTTTACAATTATAGATCCAACATTTTTATCACACCATATTCCCTGAAGACAACTTAGTTAGCACTATATCGGACAGTGTATTGTAATACAAGTGGAAGGCAGAATAATAGATAGTCAGTGAAATTTGCTTGTCATCCGAATCCCTTTATACTGTACGAACAATGAGAACACGAGATGTAGTCAAGTGCTGAGTCTTCACTTTTACTTGAACAGCTCGAAACACGTATGAATGACGACCACTCATTGTCCAATGTCAGACAATTTTATTTCATTTTATGGCCTGTTCAAATTCAAGCAGACCGATGTGCATTTACACTGAAAACAGTGTGCGAAATGATTTTCTGGGCTTCAATGACCACCACAAGTACTTCAGTCTATTGAGCCATTTTTAGGAGGCATCACATTCACCGGCAATGATCATGGGCTTTTCCACTGACTGGTTATTATAACCTTCTATGCTCACTGTGGAAGTCAGACACCGGTCTACAGGCGTCACCTTAATTGTAAACTACAACGAAGCTTATGTTACGTGTTCAACGTGTACAGACGGTAGTCAGATTGTATCTTCTCTCTGTGTAGGTGTAATAATGAAAATATAGAGGGAACATCACATTTCTAGTGCACAAACTTTGCATCTATGAGGAGAGGCCTTCATCGAAAACGTCAAACAGTTAGTCCCTTAAATATATTTGGACAGTGTTATTAGAAGACGGAAATTATCTGAAACATTTGATGGCTTTGTGCGATAGATTCTCAACAATCTCATCGTTCACACATTTACTTGTCGAGTCAATTTTTATGAAAACTAGAAGCAAAGTGAAACACACGAATCGACATGATGTAATAAAGAATAAGAATGATACGAATAATTGACACTTCATTTGGTTTTCAATTTTGCAGAGTTCAACTGTTTTCTTAACCACTTCAGACTATGCTGTAACACCCTCATGTGTGAGTTGTGATTACTCCTGCCCAAGTTCCCCAGATGGTGGTGACAATACAACTTTTTACCAGATGCATTTTACAAACTTTGACTTTCCTTCAGTGGATTTGTTTTTGAGGAATATGTGATACGTCCTGTACTCAGCGTTTCAGCTGGTATGGTTAGTGAACAACCGTTGACTGGTGAACTCCTTGTGAGTTTACTGATAAAAAAGAACATATTAGAGACAACAGATCTCTGGTTCGACTCACCTGAGACGCTGAAGACCTTACACTCAAATGCACAAATCATTTGAAAACAACATCAAATTGATAAAATCATAGTATTCATTGTATTGTATCATTATGTACATAACACATTGCACAAATTGTGAAAACAACACTACACTACATTACACAACACAACACAATTACAACTTCATTGTTGAACACCTCATCGTCATCCGAATGATCTCGTCATCCAATGAAGCAAAATCACCATCGCCATCATCATCATCATCATCACGAATCTTCTTACTCATCCTCTTCCTCAGTGTCTGCTTGACCTTCTCCACCAAAGTCATCATCGTGCACCGATCATACGTGTAGGCATCACCACATCCACTCACACGATGCATGTGATCCAGCATCATTCGATGAACATACACCTGAGGATGCAGGTGATAATGTGTGATATGATGTTCGGTGGCGAGATCACCCCTCTCTCGTGACAACACACACATCTCAGTCAACTTCTCCTCCAACATCCTCTCCACATTCACAGCCATCTCCACAATCCACTTGATTTCGTCACGTGTGTCCTTCAGCTGAGTGATGGTGGTGAGTGGTCGGATGTCTGTGAGAGTGTATTTGCCACCACGAGTTGTCTGCCAGTCAGTCAATCAGATTCTGACCAATGGCTCGATGACGACGAGCACAGAGCTGGAAGAATGTGTGGAATCCGGGAATTCGGAGATCGTGTGTGTTGCACTGAGCAGCCAACGAGTCGTATGTGATTGTCGCTGACTGTGTCACATTGATGATCTCATTCAGTTTATTCTCACACTCCTTCGGATATTTCGAGGTCATCATGATTGAGTGCATGGCTGATTGACTGACTGACTGACTGACCGTTCAACCCATTGATCGTCTGACTTTCAATGACTTCCACAAATCATTGGTTATCAAATACTCTTGTCAGATGTGAGATCTCTACCTGAAGGTTATTTTCAAATTACTAGTTCAATATGTACAGGGAGAAATTAAGTAACGCTTACCTGTCAGTAGACAAAAACTCAGGAGAACGAGGAAGGCAGAGATTTTTGATGACAGAAAAGCGAACGACATGAAAATTTGTAGTTGCTCAAAATCTGATGTTTTCATACAAAAATTTATTCTAGAGATTCAAATTAACGAACGAAAAATGCGACAATATCGGACCACTTCTAAATACCTTCAATTTCTGACGTCCACGTAGACATGGCGTGATTATCACTCATATATATATATATATATATATATATATATCAATTGAGCGAAAATCTAACAGAGCTGTAATTTCATTGAATTAAGTAAACTTAATTTCTGAAACTGTTCCTGTGCACCGTATGTGAAAGTTGAGAGTGAGTAATGAATAGTGTGTATCGAAGGCTAATGCAGAGGAAACAGTCTGTTTTACATTGTTCATTTTCTTAAGATAGGCTTTATGTTGTCAGTGAAAACGTTCTACAAGAGGCTGTTAGTATGAAGGTGATATGTTGTAATCCAAATGCATTTGCATCTTGAAGTGTCATA
Source organism: Trichobilharzia regenti (assembly GCA_944472135.2). Taxonomy (NCBI): domain Eukaryota; kingdom Metazoa; phylum Platyhelminthes; class Trematoda; order Strigeidida; family Schistosomatidae; genus Trichobilharzia; species Trichobilharzia regenti. The sequence goes on along the minus strand of OX235264.1, from coordinate 26,387,738 downwards.
AGCCTTTTGAAGGTAACAGACTCGGACTAACATCCTTTCATAGGCAAATATCTCGGAGGAAATATGGAGTCTCTGGGAAAAACTATTTCCTAAATAAAATTATTAAATTGTGTTGATTGTCCAGAACATAATAAATGGTTAAGATGCCACGAAAACTGTGAACAGATTTCCCACAGTCACATGATTCTCAATATAGATGACTAATTGCGGAGTCTTTCATATTCAAGAAAATCAAGCTGATCAAGAAGGTTAATAACACTTAGCGTTGGTGCGAGACAACAACTGCTATTCTTAGCTATAATGTATCCAGTAAGCTACACCGCCAGTTTCCTCATATCTTTATTAGATCTATCTGATTTTTGGTGTCCTAACTGGTGAAATCTATGTGGCATCCTCGTGACTAAACACGCTAACTCCAATCAACAAATCTCTGAAGGCTTCTCCATTCTCATATATTTTACCGATATCATTTTCACACATGATGAGTTCTCCACCCATGTTGTTTGCTCCCAGTTCAGCATTCATTTCGCTCTTTTGGATCTCACCGATATCTGCTTTCAGCCGTCTTTAGAAATCTTCCTTTCTTTCTTGTTCTCAGTTGCTTGTAGACGCGTAGGTTTGAATGATCGTGACCTTCATTTTGTGTTGAATCTGGCTGTCATTATCCTGGGTGAGATTTCTTCTGTCTGCATAAAGTATCTGACTGCTGTAGGTGATATCATGATAGCCGCTCACTGCTTCAGTATGCTCGTGGTTGTCGTCCGAGTGACCAGATTGGATTCTTGACTATAAAGTTAAAGATATGCACAGTCAACTCTCACTTTATCTGCTCTCACGTATTCCTACGAACTCAATGCTGTGTCTTCTCATCTGTGGTACAATCTGACACTAACATACAGTCACGGTCAATTGTTGGTGATATTATGTTTTCCTCCAAGGTGTGAAATCACCTCAAACAGTTCAAATATGCATTCTACCATGAAAACCAAACGGAACAGAGTTTGACTATCTCCTGTTTGAAAGCATACTGTCTATGTGTACTAGCCATTCTCCAAATCTGTTGAGTACCTTTCAACTAACTAACTAACTGGTCAACCTTCATTTTGCGCAGTGGACCTTTCCATCAGGGAATACTCATCGTCTTCATCCATTTCATAAAATCTTTGTATTAACAGTCAACTACTCACAACATTTGTCACAGAAATACCGCTAATTTCATCAGCCTATAACTAATCTGTTATTCTGGGTGGAAAACGTATGTATCCGTCACATAACCTGCTGTTATTATTGGAGTATAACTATAACAGCCTGAAGAGGATGCTCAGAAGAGGCTATTCTTTGTTTCAACCATCTGCTAACACAAGAATATTTCATATGAAATAATACCAAAGTTTACCCTTTCTATCTGAATCAGTAGATTTTCTTCGAACAAGACTGTCTACATTTCGTACTAGAGTTCAATTTATTTAATTAGTGATGATCACGCCATGACCACGTTGGTATCAGTAATTGAAGGGATGTAGAAATGGTCCGATTTCTTCGCCATTTTCATTTGTTGATTTGAATCTGTAGATTAAATTTTCGTATAAATACAACAGATTTTAAGCAACTACACATTATCATGGCGTTCGCTTTTCTATCATTACAAATCCCTGGCTTCCTCCTTCTCCTGAGTTTATCTCTACTGACTGGTAAGCGCTACTTAATTTCTCTCTGTACATGTTGCAATAAAAATTTCAAACTAACTTGAAAATAGAGAAGTCACATCTTACAACTGCCTTTAGGGTATTTGATGATCAGTGATTTGTGTAAATTAATGAACCACTGCATTCGATGAGATCTATCAGACGTCGATATCAATATGATTATCTGGTGAATTTGAAGTACAGACGGCATGACAACCCAATCTAGTCATTTTTCTGACACATACCGATAACACGAACTCGCATAAACTTCATGCATTTCTATTGCAAAAATTGTGTGCATTGATGATTTCAGTTTCACGATTACAAACTGACATTAAGTCGCATCAATTTGAAACTCCTACTCAGTGCAGATTGAGTGTACAAGATAAGCATTCAGGTGGTCTCCCTACAAAATAATAGATGAGTGATTCTCTCTCACTGTCAATCGATTGATTCGTGCGACTAAATGTGCTCATTTGCGCAGATTATCAATTATTCAATGAATTAATTATTTCTCTTTTTCTGAAGCTAATCTGCCGCCCCGGCTTCATAGTGAGTCATTGCACATTGAACAGTAGTTTAAGCTTTCATGTTGTCAGTAGTCTGCTATAATCCAACTGATTCCGACGTGTAAATTCTTTTGAAATATGAAGTTTTTCTGTCGAATATCCAGTCAACTCAGGAATCAATATTCGGTAATTCTAAAATGTCACACTTTCGAATACTGCTCTCCACAATTAGTAGTTTGTCGGCTAATTCTGGGTTATTATCGACTAGTCTGGTGGTGAGACATCATGTAAATCCGTATTGTCGACTGGAATTTTCTCTTCAATACGCTACTCATTGAACATATCAACCAGTATTATTCATTCTCATACAATATGAAACATGCTGGCACACATTTTCCATATGTATCTATTTCTAGAAACTGAACAAGTCATAACATCTAACCAAGCGTATTCGAATGAGTTGACACGTAGCCTTCTTGTCTTGAAGATGGAATTTATCTCGCTGGAGAGTTTAACACTTTACAACATGTAATCACCGCTTTGGAAGGTAAGCGAATTCCTTTCAGTAAACTTCAATATTCCGTGCATTCGCCTAACATTTGATGAAATAGTAAAGTCTATGTTCATTGAATGCATTTGTATTTTCATTTGTGGAATGATTCATCGTATTCTCTCTTTCCGAATTTGCAATCATCAGAGTTGGAGATGGTTGATGGAAGCATATGTAGGGTGTACCACTTGAAGCCTTTGTGAATGTAGACGAATTCAGTGTGACTAATGAACAGATTTGACATTGCCATCATTCCTATAGACATTATCAATTCATTTGTGGAACATTTGCGATTGTTTTACAGGACAATTAATAGACGTGAATAGCAGAAAAGCCAATGCAAAAGAACTAGCGAATACACTGGAAGTTGATTTTTCAAACCTGCTTTTACTTGCAATGTGTATTTTGCATGTTATTTCTTAATTAGTTGTGTCGATGATGATTTGACTCAATAGCATGGGTGTCGTAATTAAACTTTGTGTTGTTGTTGGTGCTGTTGGTTGTAGCAGTAGTATATAGTTGAATATTAATGTGATTGTTGGACATATGACAGAGTGAAACAGGTTTATTCACTGTATGATGTTTCTAGTGAAATTTATTATTCACACTAACATCACTCCAAACTACAAGTTTACTGAGCCCCACACTAAGCCTCCTCTTTCTTCACTGTCTTAATCTGTCAACAATCGTGGAGTGTTCACAGACTCCAGTTATCCTTTTAACTAAGGATGACAGTAGTGTGATGTAGATTTACAAGCAGTGATTCGATGAAAGTCACAATATAACTAATAACAAGAGCTGTCGAGTGCTGTTCAAATATGCGTAAACACCAATGTCTACAGTGGGGACAGAGAACAGTTGATTCCATTATACCGTTTGTTTAGTCATGACTCATTATTTCGATATTTGAGAAGCGAGCAATATTCACTACACTCTCTTCCATGTCTTGCAATCATGATTTATATTGCACGAGATAACAGACTGTTTGTCTCCTCCCCACTCCAGATCGCTTGCAAACACAGGCTCGAGAATCGGGAAGAAGTATCACTAATTGTAAGTCAACAAAATTCAATCAATATTGAGAAATAATCCTTCTTTTAGTTGTCACTTGTCTGTACAGTACTTCTGAAAACTCCTACCAACCGGAAATTTACAGAAGTACGTAAAAATATTTGTTGTTCATCTTCAAACTGTAAACAAAGCGACCAGACTATTGAAATCCCTCGTTGATGAATAGACTTTGAATTAAAGCCACTACTGAATATCACACAGATATGTGAAGGTTGACGTTCAGTTGTTTGAACAATTTGTCTGAATAATGCCACCTATTCAATTTGAGTATTTCATGGCAAGGAATTGTGCACCTTGCATTATCCCAATTGTTGTCTATCTTGAATTTGTCGTGTATTCATTTGTTCTGACAGACATTTCACTGACCATCAGAGAGGTACAACAAACATATGGTAAGTGCGTCTTCCTAATTCATAACACATTCTGTTTGATGTTGTTCAGTTTGCATTTCAATCGGCGAGTAGTCGGGGTTGATATTCTAAAGAGATTCAGTTGAGTCACTCTTCTGCTATTGAAAGATGAGCGTGCGTGAGGCAGACTGCTTTCATATGCCTAATATGCTCATCCCATATTTCACTATCAATCTCTTGGGTACAACCAGGATGAAAGAGAATAAGCGTATCCAGCATTTCATCCAATCTCTGCGCAACGATGCGTAATATAGAAAGATGTTGGTTTGTTCACTGAAAAACCTGAACTATAGGCGACAAATATCGGTAAGGTAGGGAAACAATCATGAAATCATCCATTGAATTTGTGACATCCGATCAATGTGACAGCTGATAATCAAAATACTGGTCGATAAATATTCTCTTGTTTTTGCATTTTATCCAGCGAATTACTTCTACATATCTGCGAGCAGAACTCTTTGGAGGGAATCGTTACTCCATGGATCTGAATGTAAGGGTTGATATTATTGGTTGGGCAGATTAGCTTCACTTCTGCTTACGGATTCCCAGTCTCCAAATCCAGTCAAACGTATATGTTTGATAACTGGGTTATCGCGGATATCGCAAGCATGTAACTGAAAGACAGATGTGTGTATCTGTCAGATATCTGAGTGAACTAGTGTGTCACTGAAAAATAGATGACATCCAGTAGTGATTTCGATGACGTCTGTCGTTATTTTGTGATCCAGTGTCAGTTTGTTGGGACTTGGTTTGTTTATGAGACTGTCAAAACAAAACAGGTGATTAGTTTTCGATGCTACGGACTACAATCGTTTTGTGAATGAGGATGTCATATTGAATAGTTGATGCCCAGCCGCTCACAGTGTTCAGAGGATAATTTAGAGCAGCTGAGATCCAGTCAGTAACAGTGTGCACATCGCGTAATCCGAAGATGGGCAGTTCACTCACTCAAGGTCAATCACTATGAAGATTCAGAACTTCAAGTATCTCTCTCTGAAGATCTATCACTCATTGCTTACTCACCGATAATCAATTTCACTATATCAGCGGGTTGGCGAAATTCACAACTTACATGTGCACATAGTTTTGATGTTATACTAAACGAGTGATATGTTTGTATGTGTTGACCTGTGCGTATTTCTGCCGGACCGAGCTGTAAGACAAATCATAGAATGATTGCTGGTGATCAGTAATTCTAAACATGTTCGCCATGTTCATTGTATCCGACGAAATACCGTGAACACTATCCTTTCTTCTTGAATAGGTGTCGGACAACAGCCGGATTTAAGTGAATGTGATAGTCTTCTGACGGTTAATCGCACTGAAGGTAATTCGACACATGTCATCGCTTTGTGGAAGATTGTCCCATCAGTTTTATACCTATTATTTCGCAGACAGAAGTGAATCAATTCATCCGACTTGACAACAAATGATAGTGACTGTCATATCACGTTTTTCGTAAACGATGAAGCTACTCTCTACAAAGAGAAATTCTACTTCCTTGCAAATACTTTGATGACTCTACTTACAGAGAGTGGACTTTCCACTGACTGTATTTCTAGGATTGTATTACTAATAGTATTATTGTTCGCTTTGGTTTCAAGTGGGACATAGGGCTTCAGGAGCACATCTGCACTTCGTCCTATTCTTTGAGGTGGAGTTCAGCTAGTCTCAAGATTTCCAATGGTCTCTCATCCACTCCCCACATGGATTCATCAAATTCACTATTCTCGAGGATGTACCCTACTCGTCAATTAGTATTCAGATTCATTGAGCGATGTCAACCGATGGCCTGGTCAGCGCGTGTCTGACGCATCTCCGTTTTCTCCAGCATATTTGTTGATCGTTGACTTCCCGGTTGGTTGGTTGCTACAGTTTCTTGTCACTGATTGTCTCTGGCCATTGAAGTGATCTTTAATATGTATGCAACGAAGTCATATGTTGACAACGTCCGCCACCCTCTGGAAATGCTGTGACATAAATATGTATATATGTGTTCAAACTGCTGACGGGGGTTTATTTGAGAAGTAAACACTGCTTCGCTGCATATTGTCGTCTTCCAAATTAGCAGTGCGTCCCCACCTGTACATAAATCATCATGCCTCTACATGATATGTGCTTGCAATTTGCCTTACTTTCCAGAAATAAATGAATTGACTCAACGGGTAACAAATTTCAGTTATTTGAAACACCTGTCGGTGATAGCTTATGGTAAGCTGAATAATTTGCAGTCGAATATTTTGCACAGTGCTTTCAACAATCTAGTATGTCGTAAACATTGAGTGTCAGGAAAGACAGCATCTCACACTGAGATTTTTCGTGTACCTTGCAGATACTAGTCTCGGTGATTAGAAACGATGGACTTACACGATTTTATCTGTTTTCTCACATGCGCTTGTTCAAGTATACATATTAAGTAGGTATTTTCTGACGACAGACTTCATCTTCTCTTTATAGAAACCAGATCAATTTATGAGAATGTAAGAACGAATATCAGGGTGAGTTTATGTATCAGAATCAATCCACACAATCCTCATGACAATAGTCAGTCCAATTACCATGCATTATTCATCGCCACATCTCATGTCGTATTGAATAATGTTGTGTTGGTGTTTAGAGGCAAGTAGATTAGATGTTAGATTAGATAAACCTCACCAGATACTAGCTTGCTAGGCTACTACCTTACTAGTTTTCTAGGCGTCCCAAGCCAGGGTAAAGAGTGAGGGTTGAAGCGTGGTGCAAGCAACTTTATCCCTGTAAAGCAATCAAGTCGCTACAGAATCTTCAACGAATAAATATATTAAAAATCCTAAAAACATAAGCAATAGCCTCACTTTTCGCTGGAATCGGGAAGCGTAATGACGCAGGCTGGTGAAAGCATTCGGGAAGCCAGTCAGCCGATGTTCCTTCTTTCGATGAAAGCAAAAGTAAGGATGGGTACCTGGAATGTTGGTACAATGTACGAAACTGAAAAGGCTGCCCAGATAGCCGCTGAAATGAGAAGGTACAGGATAGAAGTGTTGGGAATCTGCGAAAGTAGATGGAACGGAACCGGAAGGTGCCAACTACCTACTGTGAGACAGTAATCTTTTCCGGCCACCCAGAGGACAACTATGAGAACACCGGGGGAGTGGCCATCATGATATCACCAACAGCAGCCAATGCTCTCATCCAGTGGGAACCAATCTCCTCCAGGATAATGACAGCCAGGTTCAACTCAAAAGGAAGGAAGTTCATTCAATGCTATGTGCCTACAAACGTCTCAGAACAAGAGAAGAAGAAGGCGTTCTACAGACAACTACAAGCAATAATGGACAACGTCCCAAATGGCGATATCGAAATCCTGATGGGCGACATGAATGTGAAGCTGGAAGGAGACAACAGAGGAAGAGAACTCACCATGGGTCGTGAGGCCCTCGGCGAAATGAACGACAACGGTGAACTCTTCTGAGACTTCTGCGTCCTCAATGATTTGATGATTGGTGGTAGTGTGTTCAAACACAAGGATATACACAAGACGATATGAATTTCACTAGACGCACACACCAAGAACCAAATAGACTTCATCTCAATTTCAAGAAAGTGGAGACGAAGCCTACTGGACACAAAGTCAAGGAGAGGAGCAGGTGTGGGTTCAGACCACTATCTAGTAGAAGGGACTTTCAAGGTGAAACTAAAAGCCTCGAGGATAGCTGGGGATAGGCCACAATGCAAGTTCAACACTCAATTACTGAAGGATACAACCACAGAGGACACTTTCACTGCAACTGTCAGAGCAAAGCAGGAAACACTACGCGACTTCACTGAAGAATCATGTGTGGAAGAACATTGGAAGTCTCTGAGGGCGATTCTCAACGAAATGTGTTCAACGGTTCTAAGAAGAAAGAAGAGACAAGACAAGGAGTGGCTCTCAACGGACACTTGGAAATTAATAGAAGAGAGGAGAATGGTGAAAGAGAAAATGATTCAATGCAGGGACGGACACGAGAAGGAGACACTAAGCTCAACTTACAAAGCACTGGACAATGATGTGAAGAGGAGTGCTAGGAAGGACAAAAGACGATTCTATGACAACCTCGCTACTGAAGCTGAGAAGGCAGCAGGCAAAAAGGACCTGAGGACATTATATCCAATAACCAAGTCTCTATCCGGGAAGAGATCAACACAAGCGAAACTTATAAAAGGCAGCCAAGGGAAGCCCATTACCAAGGAAGAAAAACAGATTAAACAATGAGCAGATCACTTCAAAGGACACTTGAACCGACCATCACCCGCAACCCGTCCAGAAATACCGACAACAGCGCACAACAACTGCAAGTCGGCACTAATCCTCCGACGAGAGCTGAAGTCTTGAACGCAATCAAGCTTCTGAAAGCTGGAAAAGCAGCTGAACCAGATGGAATACCCCCTGAAGCACTGAAGGCGGACCCAGAGACTACAGCAGACATTCTGACTCCATTATTGCAAAAGGTGCTTACAGACTGGAGGAAAGGTGACCTTGTGAAACTACCTAAGAAGGGCGACTTAGGACTCTGCAAGAACTGGCTAGGAATCATGCTCCTGTCGACGCCAAGTAAAATCCTGAGTCGCATCATCCTGGAGAGATTAAAGGACGCACTGGAGACAGAACTCCTACCAGAGCAAGCTGGATTCAGAAAAGGCAAATCATGTACTGACCAAATTGCAACTCTACGCATCATCATCGAACAAAGCATGGAATGGCGATCAAACCTCTACCTCAACTTTATAGACTTTGAGAAGGCCCTCGACAGCGTTGACCGTGAAGTAATTTGGAAATTACCCGAGTACTATGGCGTACCCCAAATATTCATCAACCTTATTCAACAGCTGTACGACAACGGCACATGTCAAGTCATCCACAACGGAAAACTCAGCGAGGCGTTTGAGGTAAACACAGGAGTCAGACAAGGGTGCTTATTATCATCAATGATATTCCTAATTTTGGTGGACTGGATTATGCGTCAGACATGTGGGAAAAGAGAAGACAGGGATATCCTGGATCAACGTGAAGAACCTAGAAGATCTGGATTTCGCGCATGGGTGATTTGTGTTTGATGTCACACAATGTCGAAGACGTACAAGCGAAAACTGACAAACTGGTCGAAGAAGCAGCCGGTAAAGACAGGACTCCATGTGAACATAGACAAGACGGAGGTTATGAAAATAACCAACCAACCAACCAACAACAACAACATATCCAGAGCGAATCACCATCAACGGGAGGGATTTGAGAGAGGTTACTTCATTCACTCACTGATCTAGGGCGCATTGTCTCAACTACAGGAGGAGCAGACGAGCATGTTAAATTGAGAATCAGGAAGGCAAGAAACACATTCATCAACCTGAAATCAATCTGAAAACCTTCGTCACTCAGCATCACCAACAAAATTCGGATTTTCAATACAAACGTAAAGTCAGTTCTTCTATACGGATCAGAAACGTGGCGGGTCACAGAGAATATTTCCTAAAGGTTGCAGACCTTTATTAACAACTGTCTTTGCTCTATGCTGAAGATCAGATGGCCGGAAAGAATCACCAACAAGGAATTATGGGAACAAACAAAGCAAGAAATAATCGCCCAACAAAAATATGCAGGAGAAAGTGGAGATGGATCGGACACTTGCTGAGTAGACCGCTGGGTGACATCACGCGTCAGGCCATTTCTCGAGTGGAACCCGAAAGGGAAGCGGCTTGTGGGACGTCCACGGGTGACATGGAGGAGATCGTATAAAGAGGAGTTGAAAGTATATGGACTAACGTGGATGCAGGCGAAAAGTAGAACACAAGACAGAAACAAATGGAGACGAGCAGTTGAAGCTTTATGTTCCACTAGGAACCCAAAGGAGCAATAATAATAATAGATTAGATGTTCATTTTTATGAATAACTGAACATTGTGTAGTGAAAACTTCATCAATCAGTATTATCAGTGGATGGGAAGCTTCAGCTACTTTCGGATTGATTGTTGTGACAATTATTAGGTGTGATACTCTTTACATAGCTGCCTAATACACGTCTTGTCCATGTTTGAATGCATGAAGGATATGATCCAGCGTATCGACTGGAGCACAATCGATTTGAGTAATTCAGTCATTTGAGACTGAAAATGTCGAAAATTAGTGGTTGATTCACTTGATGAAACGTTTTCCATTCCTTCAGTATCGTCCTCGATTCTCTTGAAACTGCTCATTCATTCATGATTTTCTCAACTTTTCTTCTATTTCTGAAGATTGCATACCACAGACTGACAGGATATTTACTACCGTAATCCGTGTGAGGTGAACAAATGAATTCAACTATCATCATGCATCATTTGAAGACAACGTGGTTCTTCTTTTCTCTTTCACTTGATTAGACTTTAGTACTGATCTGTAGTCGTAGATTTAGTCTTAGTTGTAGTCTTAGTAGTAGTTATAATTGTAAAAATAGTAATAAAAGTGATAATAATAATAATATTTTGACATCACTTTGACTTCTCCCTACAATCTTCAATAATGGTGGTGTGTGTTTGTGTGTAAAATGTCATGGTCATATTAGAGATGAAGTGATGGGAAAATTCACCTGTGACTGTATTATTCCTTGCATTATAACTTACTCCTATCTTACAATCATTTCTCATTGTTAGTTTGAACAGAGGAATAACAAGCACATCTGCAGGATAATACGACTTCGTTAGTTTCGCGGATTCTCTCCAACTGTGAAGACATTCAACTAAATCAGATTATAATTCACAAAATGTTTGAACACACACTTTTCACGGTGACTTGGAGTTGTAGACAGAAAGTTTCGACAACACAATTCCGAGAATGATGTGAGTAGACAAATTATTCAGTGTTAAATGACTGACGATTTACAGTAGAATAAGACAAGTGAGGGAGGTGCATTCAAAGTTTTTCTTGGAAATAACGATTGACGTGGGAGAAGATACAAGTTCGAAGGAGAGGGTGAATCGATGTATATTATGAATGAGTAGTAGAGTCAAATTATGACAGACAAATAATCAAGTGATCTCCGAAACTTACAAGTGAGTTCAACTTAGAGAGCAAAAATCAAAATGAGGCGGAATGTTCTGAAACAGAGCAGGACTAAAAACGCACGAACAAAAACGTAATAATTCAAGTACTCACATCACTAAAACCAGAGAACTCAATTTATTCAAATTTACCTATTTCAGTAACCCCTCACCAAGTATGTGAAGTGGTGGATAATAACCAAGGTGATCAAGCTATTGATAACGTGATGACATATTGATCATAAGCAATAATAACAATGTAGTCAGTCAGTCAGTCAGTTATTTTGAGCGTATATGTTTGTGTGAGTAGAGAGATCGATTCGGGGACTATTGTCTCATCAGAATGTTTGGCTTGACAACGAATTGTGTCATTAAGGTACAGTTTTATCATAATAATTCAGTACAGAGATAAGAGTACAACTGAAGACAATGCTAACAGAGGAGGAATAACAAGAGCTGATGACTGTTTTCAATAAAGTCCGTTTCACACTTTACAATTATAGATCCAACATTTTTATCACACCATATTCCCTGAAGACAACTTAGTTAGCACTATATCGGACAGTGTATTGTAATACAAGTGGAAGGCAGAATAATAGATAGTCAGTGAAATTTGCTTGTCATCCGAATCCCTTTATACTGTACGAACAATGAGAACACGAGATGTAGTCAAGTGCTGAGTCTTCACTTTTACTTGAACAGCTCGAAACACGTATGAATGACGACCACTCATTGTCCAATGTCAGACAATTTTATTTCATTTTATGGCCTGTTCAAATTCAAGCAGACCGATGTGCATTTACACTGAAAACAGTGTGCGAAATGATTTTCTGGGCTTCAATGACCACCACAAGTACTTCAGTCTATTGAGCCATTTTTAGGAGGCATCACATTCACCGGCAATGATCATGGGCTTTTCCACTGACTGGTTATTATAACCTTCTATGCTCACTGTGGAAGTCAGACACCGGTCTACAGGCGTCACCTTAATTGTAAACTACAACGAAGCTTATGTTACGTGTTCAACGTGTACAGACGGTAGTCAGATTGTATCTTCTCTCTGTGTAGGTGTAATAATGAAAATATAGAGGGAACATCACATTTCTAGTGCACAAACTTTGCATCTATGAGGAGAGGCCTTCATCGAAAACGTCAAACAGTTAGTCCCTTAAATATATTTGGACAGTGTTATTAGAAGACGGAAATTATCTGAAACATTTGATGGCTTTGTGCGATAGATTCTCAACAATCTCATCGTTCACACATTTACTTGTCGAGTCAATTTTTATGAAAACTAGAAGCAAAGTGAAACACACGAATCGACATGATGTAATAAAGAATAAGAATGATACGAATAATTGACACTTCATTTGGTTTTCAATTTTGCAGAGTTCAACTGTTTTCTTAACCACTTCAGACTATGCTGTAACACCCTCATGTGTGAGTTGTGATTACTCCTGCCCAAGTTCCCCAGATGGTGGTGACAATACAACTTTTTACCAGATGCATTTTACAAACTTTGACTTTCCTTCAGTGGATTTGTTTTTGAGGAATATGTGATACGTCCTGTACTCAGCGTTTCAGCTGGTATGGTTAGTGAACAACCGTTGACTGGTGAACTCCTTGTGAGTTTACTGATAAAAAAGAACATATTAGAGACAACAGATCTCTGGTTCGACTCACCTGAGACGCTGAAGACCTTACACTCAAATGCACAAATCATTTGAAAACAACATCAAATTGATAAAATCATAGTATTCATTGTATTGTATCATTATGTACATAACACATTGCACAAATTGTGAAAACAACACTACACTACATTACACAACACAACACAATTACAACTTCATTGTTGAACACCTCATCGTCATCCGAATGATCTCGTCATCCAATGAAGCAAAATCACCATCGCCATCATCATCATCATCATCACGAATCTTCTTACTCATCCTCTTCCTCAGTGTCTGCTTGACCTTCTCCACCAAAGTCATCATCGTGCACCGATCATACGTGTAGGCATCACCACATCCACTCACACGATGCATGTGATCCAGCATCATTCGATGAACATACACCTGAGGATGCAGGTGATAATGTGTGATATGATGTTCGGTGGCGAGATCACCCCTCTCTCGTGACAACACACACATCTCAGTCAACTTCTCCTCCAACATCCTCTCCACATTCACAGCCATCTCCACAATCCACTTGATTTCGTCACGTGTGTCCTTCAGCTGAGTGATGGTGGTGAGTGGTCGGATGTCTGTGAGAGTGTATTTGCCACCACGAGTTGTCTGCCAGTCAGTCAATCAGATTCTGACCAATGGCTCGATGACGACGAGCACAGAGCTGGAAGAATGTGTGGAATCCGGGAATTCGGAGATCGTGTGTGTTGCACTGAGCAGCCAACGAGTCGTATGTGATTGTCGCTGACTGTGTCACATTGATGATCTCATTCAGTTTATTCTCACACTCCTTCGGATATTTCGAGGTCATCATGATTGAGTGCATGGCTGATTGACTGACTGACTGACTGACCGTTCAACCCATTGATCGTCTGACTTTCAATGACTTCCACAAATCATTGGTTATCAAATACTCTTGTCAGATGTGAGATCTCTACCTGAAGGTTATTTTCAAATTACTAGTTCAATATGTACAGGGAGAAATTAAGTAACGCTTACCTGTCAGTAGACAAAAACTCAGGAGAACGAGGAAGGCAGAGATTTTTGATGACAGAAAAGCGAACGACATGAAAATTTGTAGTTGCTCAAAATCTGATGTTTTCATACAAAAATTTATTCTAGAGATTCAAATTAACGAACGAAAAATGCGACAATATCGGACCACTTCTAAATACCTTCAATTTCTGACGTCCACGTAGACATGGCGTGATTATCACTCATATATATATATATATATATATATATATATCAATTGAGCGAAAATCTAACAGAGCTGTAATTTCATTGAATTAAGTAAACTTAATTTCTGAAACTGTTCCTGTGCACCGTATGTGAAAGTTGAGAGTGAGTAATGAATAGTGTGTATCGAAGGCTAATGCAGAGGAAACAGTCTGTTTTACATTGTTCATTTTCTTAAGATAGGCTTTATGTTGTCAGTGAAAACGTTCTACAAGAGGCTGTTAGTATGAAGGTGATATGTTGTAATCCAAATGCATTTGCATCTTGAAGTGTCATAAGCCTTTTGAAGGTAACAGACTCGGACTAACATCCTTTCATAGGCAAATATCTCGGAGGAAATATGGAGTCTCTGGGAAAAACTATTTCCTAAATAAAATTATTAAATTGTGTTGATTGTCCAGAACATAATAAATGGTTAAGATGCCACGAAAACTGTGAACAGATTTCCCACAGTCACATGATTCTCAATATAGATGACTAATTGCGGAGTCTTTCATATTCAAGAAAATCAAGCTGATCAAGAAGGTTAATAACACTTAGCGTTGGTGCGAGACAACAACTGCTATTCTTAGCTATAATGTATCCAGTAAGCTACACCGCCAGTTTCCTCATATCTTTATTAGATCTATCTGATTTTTGGTGTCCTAACTGGTGAAATCTATGTGGCATCCTCGTGACTAAACACGCTAACTCCAATCAACAAATCTCTGAAGGCTTCTCCATTCTCATATATTTTACCGATATCATTTTCACACATGATGAGTTCTCCACCCATGTTGTTTGCTCCCAGTTCAGCATTCATTTCGCTCTTTTGGATCTCACCGATATCTGCTTTCAGCCGTCTTTAGAAATCTTCCTTTCTTTCTTGTTCTCAGTTGCTTGTAGACGCGTAGGTTTGAATGATCGTGACCTTCATTTTGTGTTGAATCTGGCTGTCATTATCCTGGGTGAGATTTCTTCTGTCTGCATAAAGTATCTGACTGCTGTAGGTGATATCATGATAGCCGCTCACTGCTTCAGTATGCTCGTGGTTGTCGTCCGAGTGACCAGATTGGATTCTTGACTATAAAGTTAAAGATATGCACAGTCAACTCTCACTTTATCTGCTCTCACGTATTCCTACGAACTCAATGCTGTGTCTTCTCATCTGTGGTACAATCTGACACTAACATACAGTCACGGTCAATTGTTGGTGATATTATGTTTTCCTCCAAGGTGTGAAATCACCTCAAACAGTTCAAATATGCATTCTACCATGAAAACCAAACGGAACAGAGTTTGACTATCTCCTGTTTGAAAGCATACTGTCTATGTGTACTAGCCATTCTCCAAATCTGTTGAGTACCTTTCAACTAACTAACTAACTGGTCAACCTTCATTTTGCGCAGTGGACCTTTCCATCAGGGAATACTCATCGTCTTCATCCATTTCATAAAATCTTTGTATTAACAGTCAACTACTCACAACATTTGTCACAGAAATACCGCTAATTTCATCAGCCTATAACTAATCTGTTATTCTGGGTGGAAAACGTATGTATCCGTCACATAACCTGCTGTTATTATTGGAGTATAACTATAACAGCCTGAAGAGGATGCTCAGAAGAGGCTATTCTTTGTTTCAACCATCTGCTAACACAAGAATATTTCATATGAAATAATACCAAAGTTTACCCTTTCTATCTGAATCAGTAGATTTTCTTCGAACAAGACTGTCTACATTTCGTACTAGAGTTCAATTTATTTAATTAGTGATGATCACGCCATGACCACGTTGGTATCAGTAATTGAAGGGATGTAGAAATGGTCCGATTTCTTCGCCATTTTCATTTGTTGATTTGAATCTGTAGATTAAATTTTCGTATAAATACAACAGATTTTAAGCAACTACACATTATCATGGCGTTCGCTTTTCTATCATTACAAATCCCTGGCTTCCTCCTTCTCCTGAGTTTATCTCTACTGACTGGTAAGCGCTACTTAATTTCTCTCTGTACATGTTGCAATAAAAATTTCAAACTAACTTGAAAATAGAGAAGTCACATCTTACAACTGCCTTTAGGGTATTTGATGATCAGTGATTTGTGTAAATTAATGAACCACTGCATTCGATGAGATCTATCAGACGTCGATATCAATATGATTATCTGGTGAATTTGAAGTACAGACGGCATGACAACCCAATCTAGTCATTTTTCTGACACATACCGATAACACGAACTCGCATAAACTTCATGCATTTCTATTGCAAAAATTGTGTGCATTGATGATTTCAGTTTCACGATTACAAACTGACATTAAGTCGCATCAATTTGAAACTCCTACTCAGTGCAGATTGAGTGTACAAGATAAGCATTCAGGTGGTCTCCCTACAAAATAATAGATGAGTGATTCTCTCTCACTGTCAATCGATTGATTCGTGCGACTAAATGTGCTCATTTGCGCAGATTATCAATTATTCAATGAATTAATTATTTCTCTTTTTCTGAAGCTAATCTGCCGCCCCGGCTTCATAGTGAGTCATTGCACATTGAACAGTAGTTTAAGCTTTCATGTTGTCAGTAGTCTGCTATAATCCAACTGATTCCGACGTGTAAATTCTTTTGAAATATGAAGTTTTTCTGTCGAATATCCAGTCAACTCAGGAATCAATATTCGGTAATTCTAAAATGTCACACTTTCGAATACTGCTCTCCACAATTAGTAGTTTGTCGGCTAATTCTGGGTTATTATCGACTAGTCTGGTGGTGAGACATCATGTAAATCCGTATTGTCGACTGGAATTTTCTCTTCAATACGCTACTCATTGAACATATCAACCAGTATTATTCATTCTCATACAATATGAAACATGCTGGCACACATTTTCCATATGTATCTATTTCTAGAAACTGAACAAGTCATAACATCTAACCAAGCGTATTCGAATGAGTTGACACGTAGCCTTCTTGTCTTGAAGATGGAATTTATCTCGCTGGAGAGTTTAACACTTTACAACATGTAATCACCGCTTTGGAAGGTAAGCGAATTCCTTTCAGTAAACTTCAATATTCCGTGCATTCGCCTAACATTTGATGAAATAGTAAAGTCTATGTTCATTGAATGCATTTGTATTTTCATTTGTGGAATGATTCATCGTATTCTCTCTTTCCGAATTTGCAATCATCAGAGTTGGAGATGGTTGATGGAAGCATATGTAGGGTGTACCACTTGAAGCCTTTGTGAATGTAGACGAATTCAGTGTGACTAATGAACAGATTTGACATTGCCATCATTCCTATAGACATTATCAATTCATTTGTGGAACATTTGCGATTGTTTTACAGGACAATTAATAGACGTGAATAGCAGAAAAGCCAATGCAAAAGAACTAGCGAATACACTGGAAGTTGATTTTTCAAACCTGCTTTTACTTGCAATGTGTATTTTGCATGTTATTTCTTAATTAGTTGTGTCGATGATGATTTGACTCAATAGCATGGGTGTCGTAATTAAACTTTGTGTTGTTGTTGGTGCTGTTGGTTGTAGCAGTAGTATATAGTTGAATATTAATGTGATTGTTGGACATATGACAGAGTGAAACAGGTTTATTCACTGTATGATGTTTCTAGTGAAATTTATTATTCACACTAACATCACTCCAAACTACAAGTTTACTGAGCCCCACACTAAGCCTCCTCTTTCTTCACTGTCTTAATCTGTCAACAATCGTGGAGTGTTCACAGACTCCAGTTATCCTTTTAACTAAGGATGACAGTAGTGTGATGTAGATTTACAAGCAGTGATTCGATGAAAGTCACAATATAACTAATAACAAGAGCTGTCGAGTGCTGTTCAAATATGCGTAAACACCAATGTCTACAGTGGGGACAGAGAACAGTTGATTCCATTATACCGTTTGTTTAGTCATGACTCATTATTTCGATATTTGAGAAGCGAGCAATATTCACTACACTCTCTTCCATGTCTTGCAATCATGATTTATATTGCACGAGATAACAGACTGTTTGTCTCCTCCCCACTCCAGATCGCTTGCAAACACAGGCTCGAGAATCGGGAAGAAGTATCACTAATTGTAAGTCAACAAAATTCAATCAATATTGAGAAATAATCCTTCTTTTAGTTGTCACTTGTCTGTACAGTACTTCTGAAAACTCCTACCAACCGGAAATTTACAGAAGTACGTAAAAATATTTGTTGTTCATCTTCAAACTGTAAACAAAGCGACCAGACTATTGAAATCCCTCGTTGATGAATAGACTTTGAATTAAAGCCACTACTGAATATCACACAGATATGTGAAGGTTGACGTTCAGTTGTTTGAACAATTTGTCTGAATAATGCCACCTATTCAATTTGAGTATTTCATGGCAAGGAATTGTGCACCTTGCATTATCCCAATTGTTGTCTATCTTGAATTTGTCGTGTATTCATTTGTTCTGACAGACATTTCACTGACCATCAGAGAGGTACAACAAACATATGGTAAGTGCGTCTTCCTAATTCATAACACATTCTGTTTGATGTTGTTCAGTTTGCATTTCAATCGGCGAGTAGTCGGGGTTGATATTCTAAAGAGATTCAGTTGAGTCACTCTTCTGCTATTGAAAGATGAGCGTGCGTGAGGCAGACTGCTTTCATATGCCTAATATGCTCATCCCATATTTCACTATCAATCTCTTGGGTACAACCAGGATGAAAGAGAATAAGCGTATCCAGCATTTCATCCAATCTCTGCGCAACGATGCGTAATATAGAAAGATGTTGGTTTGTTCACTGAAAAACCTGAACTATAGGCGACAAATATCGGTAAGGTAGGGAAACAATCATGAAATCATCCATTGAATTTGTGACATCCGATCAATGTGACAGCTGATAATCAAAATACTGGTCGATAAATATTCTCTTGTTTTTGCATTTTATCCAGCGAATTACTTCTACATATCTGCGAGCAGAACTCTTTGGAGGGAATCGTTACTCCATGGATCTGAATGTAAGGGTTGATATTATTGGTTGGGCAGATTAGCTTCACTTCTGCTTACGGATTCCCAGTCTCCAAATCCAGTCAAACGTATATGTTTGATAACTGGGTTATCGCGGATATCGCAAGCATGTAACTGAAAGACAGATGTGTGTATCTGTCAGATATCTGAGTGAACTAGTGTGTCACTGAAAAATAGATGACATCCAGTAGTGATTTCGATGACGTCTGTCGTTATTTTGTGATCCAGTGTCAGTTTGTTGGGACTTGGTTTGTTTATGAGACTGTCAAAACAAAACAGGTGATTAGTTTTCGATGCTACGGACTACAATCGTTTTGTGAATGAGGATGTCATATTGAATAGTTGATGCCCAGCCGCTCACAGTGTTCAGAGGATAATTTAGAGCAGCTGAGATCCAGTCAGTAACAGTGTGCACATCGCGTAATCCGAAGATGGGCAGTTCACTCACTCAAGGTCAATCACTATGAAGATTCAGAACTTCAAGTATCTCTCTCTGAAGATCTATCACTCATTGCTTACTCACCGATAATCAATTTCACTATATCAGCGGGTTGGCGAAATTCACAACTTACATGTGCACATAGTTTTGATGTTATACTAAACGAGTGATATGTTTGTATGTGTTGACCTGTGCGTATTTCTGCCGGACCGAGCTGTAAGACAAATCATAGAATGATTGCTGGTGATCAGTAATTCTAAACATGTTCGCCATGTTCATTGTATCCGACGAAATACCGTGAACACTATCCTTTCTTCTTGAATAGGTGTCGGACAACAGCCGGATTTAAGTGAATGTGATAGTCTTCTGACGGTTAATCGCACTGAAGGTAATTCGACACATGTCATCGCTTTGTGGAAGATTGTCCCATCAGTTTTATACCTATTATTTCGCAGACAGAAGTGAATCAATTCATCCGACTTGACAACAAATGATAGTGACTGTCATATCACGTTTTTCGTAAACGATGAAGCTACTCTCTACAAAGAGAAATTCTACTTCCTTGCAAATACTTTGATGACTCTACTTACAGAGAGTGGACTTTCCACTGACTGTATTTCTAGGATTGTATTACTAATAGTATTATTGTTCGCTTTGGTTTCAAGTGGGACATAGGGCTTCAGGAGCACATCTGCACTTCGTCCTATTCTTTGAGGTGGAGTTCAGCTAGTCTCAAGATTTCCAATGGTCTCTCATCCACTCCCCACATGGATTCATCAAATTCACTATTCTCGAGGATGTACCCTACTCGTCAATTAGTATTCAGATTCATTGAGCGATGTCAACCGATGGCCTGGTCAGCGCGTGTCTGACGCATCTCCGTTTTCTCCAGCATATTTGTTGATCGTTGACTTCCCGGTTGGTTGGTTGCTACAGTTTCTTGTCACTGATTGTCTCTGGCCATTGAAGTGATCTTTAATATGTATGCAACGAAGTCATCTGTTGACAACGTCCGCCACCCTCTGGAAATGCTGTGACATAAATATGTATATATGTGTTCAAACTGCTGACGGGGGTTTATTTGAGAAGTAAACACTGCTTCGCTGCATATTGTCGTCTTCCAAATTAGCAGTGCGTCCCCACCTGTACATAAATCATCATGCCTCTACATGATATGTGCTTGCAATTTGCCTTACTTTCCAGAAATAAATGAATTGACTCAACGGGTAACAAATTTCAGTTATTTGAAACACCTGTCGGTGATAGCTTATGGTAAGCTGAATAATTTGCAGTCGAATATTTTGCACAGTGCTTTCAACAATCTAGTATGTCGTAAACATTGAGTGTCAGGAAAGACAGCATCTCACACTGAGATTTTTCGTGTACCTTGCAGATACTAGTCTCGGTGATTAGAAACGATGGACTTACACGATTTTATCTGTTTTCTCACATGCGCTTGTTCAAGTATACATATTAAGTAGGTATTTTCTGACGACAGACTTCATCTTCTCTTTATAGAAACCAGATCAATTTATGAGAATGTAAGAACGAATATCAGGGTGAGTTTATGTATCAGAATCAATCCACACAATCCTCATGACAATAGTCAGTCCAATTACCATGCATTATTCATCGCCACATCTCATGTCGTATTGAATAATGTTGTGTTGGTGTTTAGAGGCAAGTAGATTAGATGTTAGATTAGATAAACCTCACCAGATACTAGCTTGCTAGGCTACTACCTTACTAGTTTTCTAGGCGTCCCAAGCCAGGGTAAAGAGTGAGGGTTGAAGCGTGGTGCAAGCAACTTTATCCCTGTAAAGCAATCAAGTCGCTACAGAATCTTCAACGAATAAATATATTAAAAATCCTAAAAACATAAGCAATAGCCTCACTTTTCGCTGGAATCGGGAAGCGTAATGACGCAGGCTGGTGAAAGCATTCGGGAAGCCAGTCAGCCGATGTTCCTTCTTTCGATGAAAGCAAAAGTAAGGATGGGTACCTGGAATGTTGGTACAATGTACGAAACTGAAAAGGCTGCCCAGATAGCCGCTGAAATGAGAAGGTACAGGATAGAAGTGTTGGGAATCTGCGAAAGTAGATGGAACGGAACCGGAAGGTGCCAACTACCTACTGGGAGACAGTAATCTTTTCCGGCCACCCAGAGGACAACTATGAGAACACCGGGGGAGTGGCCATCATGATATCACCAACAGCAGCCAATGCTCTCATCCAGTGGGAACCAATCTCCTCCAGGATAATGACAGCCAGGTTCAACTCAAAAGGAAGGAAATCATTCAATGCTATGTGCCTACAAACGTCTCAGAACAAGAGAAGAAGAAGGCGTTCTACAGACAACTACAAGCAATAATGGACAACGTCCCAAATGGCGATATCGAAATCCTGATGGGCGACATGAATGTGAAGCTGGAAGGAGACAACAGAGGAAGAGAACTCACCATGGGTCGTGAGGCCCTCGGCGAAATGAACGACAACGGTGAACTCTTCTGAGACTTCTGCGTCCTCAATGATTTGATGATTGGTGGTAGTGTGTTCAAACACAAGGATATACACAAGACGATATGAATTTCACTAGACGCACACACCAAGAACCAAATAGACTTCATCTCAATTTCAAGAAAGTGGAGACGAAGCCTACTGGACACAAAGTCAAGGAGAGGAGCAGGTGTGGGTTCAGACCACTATCTAGTAGAAGGGACTTTCAAGGTGAAACTAAAAGCCTCGAGGATAGCTGGGGATAGGCCACAATGCAAGTTCAACACTCAATTACTGAAGGATACAACCACAGAGGACACTTTCACTGCAACTGTCAGAGCAAAGCAGGAAACACTACGCGACTTCACTGAAGAATCATGTGTGGAAGAACATTGGAAGTCTCTGAGGGCGATTCTCAACGAAATGTGTTCAACGGTTCTAAGAAGAAAGAAGAGACAAGACAAGGAATGGCTCTCAACGGACACTTGGAAATTAATAGAAGAGAGGAGAATGGTGAAAGAGAAAATGATTCAATGCAAGGACGGACACGAGAAGGAGACACTAAGCTCAACTTACAAAGCACTGGACAATGATGTGAAGAGGAGTGCTAGGAAGGACAAAAGACGATTCTACGACAACCTCGCTACTGAAGCTGAGAAGGCAGCAGGCAAAAAGGACCTGAGGACATTATATCCAATAACCAAGTCTCTATCCGGGAAGAGATCAACACAAGCGAAACTTATAAAAGACAGCCAAGGGAAGCCCATTACCAAGGAAGAAAAACAGATTAAACAATGAGCAGATCACTTCAAAGGACACTTGAACCGACCATCACCTGCAACCCGTCCAGAAATACCGACAACAGCGCACATACAACTGCAAGTTGGCACTAATCCTCCGACGAGAGCTGAAGTCTTGAACGCAATCAAGCTTCTGAAAGCTGGAAAAGCAGCTGAACCAGATGGAATACCCCCTGAAGCACTGAAGGCGGACCCAGAGACTACAGCAGACATTCTGACTCCATTATTGCAAAAGGTGCTTACAGACTGGAGGAAAGGTGACCTCGTGAAACTACCTAAGAAGGGCGACTTAGGACTCTGCAAGAACTGGCGAGGAATCATGCTCCTGTCGACGCCAAGTAAAATCCTGAGTCGCATCATCCTGGAGAGATTAAAGGACGCACTGGAGACAGAACTCCTACCAGAGCAAGCTGGATTCAGAAAAGGCAAATCATGTACTGACCAAATTGCAACTCTACGCATCATCATCGAACAAAGCATGGAATGGCGATCAAACCTCTACCTCAACTTTATAGACTTTGAGAAGGCCCTCGACAGCGTTGACCGTGAAGTAATTTGGAAATTACCCGAGTACTATGGCGTACCCCAAATATTCATCAACCTTATTCAACAGCTGTACGACAACGGCACATGTCAAGTCATCCACAACGGAAAACTCAGCGAGGCGTTTGAGGTAAACACAGGAGTCAGACAAGGGTGCTTATTATCATCAATGATATTCCTAATTTTGGTGGACTGGATTATGCGTCAGACATGTGGGAAAAGAGAAGACAGGGATATCCTGGATCAACGTGAAGAACCTAGAAGATCTGGATTTCGCGCATGGGTGATTTGTGTTTGATGTCACACAATGTCGAAGACGTACAAGCGAAAACTGACAAACTGGTCGAAGAAGCAGCCGGTAAAGACAGGACTCCATGTGAACATAGACAAGACGGAGGTTATGAAAATAACCAACCAACCAACCAACAACAACAACCATATCCAGAGCGAATCACCATCAACGGGAGGGATTTGAGAGAGGTTACTTCATTCACTCACTGATCTAGGGCGCATTGTCTCAACTACAGGAGGAGCAGACGAGCATGTCAAATTGAGAATCAGGAAGGCAAGAAACACATTCATCAACCTGAAATCAATCTGAAAACCTTCGTCACTCAGCATCACCAACAAAATTCGGATTTTCAATACAAACGTAAAGTCAGTTCTTCTATACGGATCAGAAACGTGGCGGGTCACAGAGAATATTTCCTAAAGGTTGCAGACCTTTATTAACAACTGTCTTTGCTCTATGCTGAAGATCAGATGGCCGGAAAGAATCACCAACAAGGAATTATGGGAACAAACAAAGCAAGAAATAATCGCCCAACAAATAAATATGCAGGAGAAAGTGGAGATGGATCGGACACTTGCTGAGTAGACCGCTGGGTGACATCACGCGTCAGGCCATTTCTCGAGTGGAACCCGAAAGGGAAGCGGCTTGTGGGACGTCCACGGGTGACATGGAGGAGATCGTATAAAGAGGAGTTGAAAGTATATGGACTAACGTGGATGCAGGCGAAAAGTAGAACACAAGACAGAAACAAATGGAGACGAGCAGTTGAAGCTTTATGTTCCACTAGGAACCCAAAGGAGCAATAATAATAATAGATTAGATGTTCATTTTTATGAATAACTGAACATTGTGTAGTGAAAACTTCATCAATCAGTATTATCAGTGGATGGGAAGCTTCAGCTACTTTCGGATTGATTGTTGTGACAATTATTAGGTGTGATACTCTTTACATAGCTGCCTAATACACGTCTTGTCCATGTTTGAATGCATGAAGGATATGATCCAGCGTATCGACTGGAGCACAATCGATTTGAGTAATTCAGTCATTTGAGACTGAAAATGTCGAAAATTAGTGGTTGATTCACTTGATGAAACGTTTTCCATTCCTTCAGTATCGTCCTCGATTCTCTTGAAACTGCTCATTCATTCATGATTTTCTCAACTTTTCTTCTATTTCTGAAGATTGCATACCACAGACTGACAGGATATTTACTACCGTAATCCGTGTGAGGTGAACAAATGAATTCAACTATCATCATGCATCATTTGAAGACAACGTGGTTCTTCTTTTCTCTTTCACTTGATTAGACTTTAGTACTGATCTGTAGTCGTAGATTTAGTCTTAGTTGTAGTCTTAGTAGTAGTTATAATTGTAAAAATAGTAATAAAAGTGATAATAATAATAATATTTTGACATCACTTTGACTTCTCCCTACAATCTTCAATAATGGTGGTGTGTGTTTGTGTGTAAAATGTCATGGTCATATTAGAGATGAAGTGATGGGAAAATTCACCTGTGACTGTATTATTCCTTGCATTATAACTTACTCCTATCTTACAATCATTTCTCATTGTTAGTTTGAACAGAGGAATAACAAGCACATCTGCAGGATAATACGACTTCGTTAGTTTCGCGGATTCTCTCCAACTGTGAAGACATTCAACTAAATCAGATTATAATTCACAAAATGTTTGAACACACACTTTTCACGGTGACTTGGAGTTGTAGACAGAAAGTTTCGACAACACAATTCCGAGAATGATGTGAGTAGACAAATTATTCAGTGTTAAATGACTGACGATTTACAGTAGAATAAGACAAGTGAGGGAGGTGCATTCAAAGTTTTTCTTGGAAATAACGATTGACGTGGGAGAAGATACAAGTTCGAAGGAGAGGGTGAATCGATGTATATTATGAATGAGTAGTAGAGTCAAATTATGACAGACAAATAATCAAGTGATCTCCGAAACTTACAAGTGAGTTCAACTTAGAGAGCAAAAATCAAAATGAGGCGGAATGTTCTGAAACAGAGCAGGACTAAAAACGCACGAACAAAAACGTAATAATTCAAGTACTCACATCACTAAAACCAGAGAACTCAATTTATTCAAATTTACCTATTTCAGTAACCCCTCACCAAGTATGTGAAGTGGTGGATAATAACCAAGGTGATCAAGCTATTGATAACGTGATGACATATTGATCATAAGCAATAATAACAATGTAGTCAGTCAGTCAGTCAGTTATTTTGAGCGTATATGTTTGTGTGAGTAGAGAGATCGATTCGGGGACTATTGTCTCATCAGAATGTTTGGCTTGACAACGAATTGTGTCATTAAGGTACAGTTTTATCATAATAATTCAGTACAGAGATAAGAGTACAACTGAAGACAATGCTAACAGAGGAGGAATAACAAGAGCTGATGACTGTTTTCAATAAAGTCCGTTTCACACTTTACAATTATAGATCCAACATTTTTATCACACCATATTCCCTGAAGACAACTTAGTTAGCACTATATCGGACAGTGTATTGTAATACAAGTGGAAGGCAGAATAATAGATAGTCAGTGAAATTTGCTTGTCATCCGAATCCCTTTATACTGTACGAACAATGAGAACACGAGATGTAGTCAAGTGCTGAGTCTTCACTTTTACTTGAACAGCTCGAAACACGTATGAATGACGACCACTCATTGTCCAATGTCAGACAATTTTATTTCATTTTATGGCCTGTTCAAATTCAAGCAGACCGATGTGCATTTACACTGAAAACAGTGTGCGAAATGATTTTCTGGGCTTCAATGACCACCACAAGTACTTCAGTCTATTGAGCCATTTTTAGGAGGCATCACATTCACCGGCAATGATCATGGGCTTTTCCACTGACTGGTTATTATAACCTTCTATGCTCACTGTGGAAGTCAGACACCGGTCTACAGGCGTCACCTTAATTGTAAACTACAACGAAGCTTATGTTACGTGTTCAACGTGTACAGACGGTAGTCAGATTGTATCTTCTCTCTGTGTAGGTGTAATAATGAAAATATAGAGGGAACATCACATTTCTAGTGCACAAACTTTGCATCTATGAGGAGAGGCCTTCATCGAAAACGTCAAACAGTTAGTCCCTTAAATATATTTGGACAGTGTTATTAGAAGACGGAAATTATCTGAAACATTTGATGGCTTTGTGCGATAGATTCTCAACAATCTCATCGTTCACACATTTACTTGTCGAGTCAATTTTTATGAAAACTAGAAGCAAAGTGAAACACACGAATCGACATGATGTAATAAAGAATAAGAATGATACGAATAATTGACACTTCATTTGGTTTTCAATTTTGCAGAGTTCAACTGTTTTCTTAACCACTTCAGACTATGCTGTAACACCCTCATGTGTGAGTTGTGATTACTCCTGCCCAAGTTCCCCAGATGGTGGTGACAATACAACTTTTTACCAGATGCATTTTACAAACTTTGACTTTCCTTCAGTGGATTTGTTTTTGAGGAATATGTGATACGTCCTGTACTCAGCGTTTCAGCTGGTATGGTTAGTGAACAACCGTTGACTGGTGAACTCCTTGTGAGTTTACTGATAAAAAAGAACATATTAGAGACAACAGATCTCTGGTTCGACTCACCTGAGACGCTGAAGACCAAGAAGAATTATCAGCCCCTGCTAGGCCGCTGTTGCTGATCCACAACTCGGTAGGTATTAGTGATAAGTTGCCCATACGGTGGAGACAAGTCAACTATTTAGCAGATGTATATTGGTGACATTGGAACGGGGAATAAACCTTCTTCCTACAAAAACGATGTTGAAGAAACTCCAGAGAATGAAATTAATACACAATAGAGGTAGAATCAAATTCATGTCGTTACTATTCAGATTCGACGGAGACGACGTTATTTAATCATTTCACAGTCTCGTTCAAAAACACTGTCATTTGAATCCGAAAGTGCTGTTACTGGTGATTTCACAAACCGCTCAGCGTAAACACTACCTGGACAGGGGTGAATAAGATAGACACAGTCAGCTTTGATGGACGACGAAGAAAGACAGAAATCAACATGTCTAGAGGAGTTTTAGTCGACCTCTACGCTAGCATGGCTTAGTGATCGATAATTGGTGATTATTTGGCGAGTACCTGATCAGTCTAATGAATTTGTTGTTAAGTGTAATAACCACTGTATGGCGTATGAAAAGGAACCGTAGAGAATAAAACTTTTCTTCTCTGTTTATCTATTTTCTTATGACTCAATATGAGAAACAAATTTGACGGCAACAACTTTGGACAAATTTGAGGAGAGGATGAACAAACCTTGCTCCGGAATAACGTGGATCCATTTCACCTCATCGGTTCTCATTATCATCTCAGGCAAATGTAAGTCCGTGTAAAACTTGACATACACTTTTCTGTTGAACAAGAATACTGTGACAGCGTCACGGGGAGAGAAAACATCAGTACGATAAGTTAGCTGAAGTATTACCGTGATAATATATAATTCTGATGAAATGTTTCTCGAAAGTTAGTTGACAAATTTGTTGTTAGGCTGGTAACAAAACATAAGTGACAGTGACGTAGTTAGATAAGAGAAGATGAAACTTTGGTGTGCATTGAGTCCAATGAGAATATTATGGTGTGATAACATGAGATTGAGAGGAATAATCTCCCATGGGAGTCAAGTGGAAATAGGGGTTCGTTGGAGGTTGAAGAGATAGCTTGGTGTAATCAGAACACAAAGAATTATTGGGGGATGCAAAGCCAGGGTAATCGAAGAACAACGACGAATTCCTTTTAGAAAACTAGAAAATGTTTTGTGACTTCGTTGCTGTATATAGACTAAACAAACTGAAAGAAACATCAGCTATTTTGTGTAATATTTATTCAGAATGATTCCAGTGATTCCACTCGGTGTCTAGTTTATATCACGTGTTTGATAAATGGAGAGGTTGAACTTCATGGCTCAATTTACCGGAACATCCTTGGAACATGTTCGAAGAATTTGACATAGGCAATTCTTTCAGTATTTTCAATGTAGCTGCTCCCTCAGAAATACATAAATTGGTATACACGGTCGGGGCTACAACGTGAGGAGTACAAGTCTATCCTCCCCTGCGCCAACAAGGAAGATTTTCTGTGCAGAGGAACTAGTTTACTGCAGGGTACATCCTCGACAGGGCTGCGCTTCATCTTTTATCTACGAATCTCATAGTGTCAACTTGTACGAAGGGGTTGAATAAAATAGATAAGAAATGCTGACAAAGACATTAAAACTCAAGATATTCATAATAAGCCTTAACAATCCTTAGGATTTCACCGCATGATCGAACGCAGAATTCAATTCTAGATCGAGCTTCATGCATACAGTTTATGATACTGAATAACCGGTGGTCATGAAATAACAAACACCGATTCCACAATAGATTACTAAGTATTCCGAAGAAAGTTCGAACGTGCAATATTATTTCCACGAATCATCAGAACCAGTTGTACGTGCAGCTATCACCCAATATCAACATATTCAAAACTATAAAGGTAAACAACAAAAAACATTATAGGAAATCATGACTCAAGCAATAACAACAATTCTCATCAACCGAAGTTCATGACCTGAACATGTGCATCGAAATGACACAACAACACTATCATCAACCAACTGAATGACACGATTTCACATTCAGCACGCATATCCAGTAACCAATCAACAATCACAATAATAACAATAATGATGGTGATGATGAAGAGTGCACCAATGAGGAAGTGGAATCAGTCAACCCTCGATTGATGCACACAATATAAAAGGCGTAGTGCATGTTTGATAACTCACACAGACTCCCAGTCAGTCAGTCAGTCAATCAGCCATGCACTCAATCATGATGACCTCGAAATATCCGAAGGAGTGTGAGAATAAACTGA
This sequence comes from Trichobilharzia regenti, assembly GCA_944472135.2. NCBI lineage: Eukaryota > Metazoa > Platyhelminthes > Trematoda > Strigeidida > Schistosomatidae > Trichobilharzia > Trichobilharzia regenti. Next base: position 26,358,054 of record OX235264.1, on the reverse strand, counting down.
ATGAGATCATCAATGTGACACAGTCAGCGACAATCACATACGACTCGTTGGCTGCTCAGTGCAACACACACGATCTCCGAATTCCCGGATTCCACACATTCTTCCAGCTCTGTGCTCGTCGTCATCGAGCCATTGGTCAGAATCTGATTGATGACTGGCAGACAACTCGTGGTGGCAAATACACTCTCACAGACATCCGACCACTCACCACCATCACTCAGCTGAAGGACACACGTAACGAAATCAAGTGGATTGTGGAGAAGGCTGTGAATGTGGAGAGGATGTTGGAGGAGAAGTTGACTGAGATGTGTATGTTGTCACGAGAGAAGGGTGATCTCGCCACCGAACATCATATCACACATTATCACCTGCATCCTCAGGTGTATGTTCATCGAATGATGCTGGATCACATGCATCGTGTGAGTGGATGTGGTGATGTCTACACGTATGATCGGTGCACGATGATGGCTTTGGTGGAGAAAGTGAAACGGACACTGAGGAAGAGGATGAGTAAGAAGATTCGTGATGATGATGATGATGGCGATGGTGATTTTGCTTCATTGGATGACGAGATCATTCGGATGACGATGAGGTGTTCAACAATGAAGTTGTAATTGTGTTGTGTTGTGTTGTGTAGTGCAGCGTAGTTTAGTGTTGTCCTCACAAATAGAGTAATGTGTTATTTGCATAATGGAATAATACAATGAATACAATGATTTTCATCAATTCGATGTTGTTTTCAAATGATTTGTGCATTTGAGTGTGAGGTGTCTTGTATATCGTGTACTGGGACCATGGGTTGTTCGTCGCTTTAAAATACCAGCGATCACATCTTGATGTGTACGCGAGTCCAGTTGTTAGTTGAGAAGTATGTAAATGGACAAATGATTACGGTAATAATCTAGAGAGTCAGCAGGCGTATTAGCTTATACATCGGAAGGTATAAACTGTCCTCAATGCTTTCGAACGTCTGAATTCACAATTTTGTAATCTTTAGTAGATAGTTGTTGCATTGTCTCAACTGACGATTACAGCATTACTGATTTTAGGTGGTCAGTTTTTAGGAAGCATGTGAGCTGAAGAATTGTGGGCTTACTCTGTCTCTGGACACTGACCATCGACAGTGGTCGAAGAGATGGAGATGTTTCCTAGTGATTTTCTGTTGCTTGGTTGGGAGTCATTTATCTCTCGCTTCTTATTACCTAGTCGAGGAAAATTTCCAGGTGATATTCATATCTGTAGGAATTAGACTAAGATAGTGGCTAAAATTCCAGTTGAAATGATTTTGTGTAGAATAATGTATGATTGTTGATATGAATGCATTGAAAACCTTAATAAAATCTTAAGGTGAAAAGAATAGGATTCTGTGATTACAATAACAAATGTGAAAAATATATCGTAAACTGAGGATAGCAGATATAGTAGGGAAAGTTGAAAGGAGTGAAAAATGCTTGTAAAGGCAGTGTTTGGATAAAAGAAGAAGTGGGGTATGGAGAGATAAATGAGGTAGAAATTTAAAGTGTTGACTGTCATTGTTTTCCAAGATTGATTTATTTATCTTATAGTACACAGTGGTGAGACAAGCAGAAAATACGTCTTATCATAAAATTCTAGATACTAACAGTTTGAACAGACAGGAAAATGTGATATTACAATATGACGCATAGGAAATCCTGATTAATAAATAACAATGGATATGTGTATCACTAACTAATAATACTTAGTCGAAGTTCCCGACTGTCTATATCTACTTATGGAGACGTTAAGACATTATTTTACAACTGTTTATCCACACACACACACATACACACTGTATTTATAGTGTCTAACAAAGGTAGATCAATATTTGTAAGTCTGAGGTTAAATTTTGATCACAACTCGTACAATTTGTTTATTATACTTGTTAATACTTGTTTTATGACTCATGATTGGACAAAGTTTTTTAAAAACAAGAGATGTTCCTCTTATATATACACCTCTGTTATGTTAGTTAATTTCGATTAATTTCCCTGAAGAAGTTCGGACCAGATTGTCGAACGAAACGTTGGAATGAGTCATTTCAATAACGCAGAGATTTTACAAATATAATTTTTTACAAATGTCTACTTCTCACTCGGCGCCCAAATATTTTAGAACTTTTCTGTCAAATCTTGACTACAGTTCATTTGATTTATTTCAGCTTTACTTGTTAGGTTACTAGGAGGATTGTTGATGACCGAAAATTTCTTGCTTGGTTTAATTTGATGACTACTACTGAATAACTGATATATAACCGCACTACTTTTGCATTTTGTTGCCGCTTTCATGAAACCTAGTGGCAGAGGTTCACGTGTGTGCTATTCCATTTCTGATGACTTTCAGGTGTTCTCTTAATTGTGATTATTTGCAGAAGGTATTACGCTAAGCTGATGGATATGTTTATCACTGTATGGGAATTTTGGAGCATTTGTTATTTATTTAAATTATTCAATTTGGTTGCATATGAAACATACGGATTAAACAGTACATCTATAGCATACTCTGTTCTCACTTGTCCTTTTCAGCTGTCCACACTAGGCGGATAGTCTCTCATCTCTTCCCTGCCTAATCTCCTCGGTGTCACACTCAGACCTTCAGTGAACTCGTCGTTTCCCATTCGGGTTCCATCCGAGTGCTGAACTTGCGCACGATGTCACTCAACATTTTACCGAACATGAAACGCATTCGTCTCCATTTTCTACGGAATATTTGTTAGGCAGTAGCTCACTGGTTCGGTTGTTCCAACGGAGTTTCTTGTAGTCAATCCTTTCTGGGCATCAGATTGATTTTCAGCATGAAGTCAGCGAAGGCGGCTATTGATGAAATTCTGAAGCCGGTTGGAAATAACATCTTCTCACACATATAGGAGAAGTGACTTTACATTTGTACTGAAAATCCGAATTCTCTTCTTTATTCCGTCAAGTGCAGAAGATTTCCGAACTGATTTCAGAGTCGTGAAGTTCTATAGGGCTTATCCGATTGTGGTTTTGACATCGTCATCTGTGAATCTTTTAGTTGAAACGACAATTCGGAGAGAAGTGGATGAAGTAACCACTTTCCATTTTATTCCGCTCATAGTGATTGGTGACAGTTGTTGAATTTAGCTGATCATCGTCATCACCACCATTTTCTGTGTGTTCAGCTGAGGTCTAGTCTTCACTGCCTGCTTATTCTTCCACCAGTTTGTTAGTTTACACCTGTAAGTATTCAAGTTTGTCTTTCATTCAACACCAAGTTACAGATTTTTCGATCATGGTTTTTCTTCTGGATTTGATTCAATTCCATAGTCACCGGAAATCCGGATATCTGATATGATATTGTGAAGTCTATTTCATTTGAAGTCTGTCTCTTGTGCTTCAGTTCAGCTTTGAACTTCCTAGCACACTTCTCTCCTTTGTTCAGTGCAGTCTACATTGAGCTCAGCTTCTCATTCTGCTTTCCGTCTCTGCAGCGGCTCATCTTCTGTTTCATTGTCCTCCTCTTCCCCGTTAACTCCAAGGCGTGCGTAGACAGTCATTAATGTATAGTCTTGTCTCTCTTCCTGCGACAGTTGTAATGATTTCTTGAAAACCACTTTCAGAGATATCCAACGTTCTCCCACACAGGATTCCTCAGTGGTGTCACGTAGAAACTGCTCATCATTCGACCACAAACACTGAACAGTGATTCGATTTAATCTTGTTGACTACCGCGCTACATTTCCCTACTTTCATAAAAACTCTCGTTTCTGTAGAATTTCCTGCCCGTGTGTTGTGGAAATTATTACAACTATTTACCTTTCGACCACTAAAACTGTGGATATAATCTTATTGACAGATAATTCCCATAACTAACTGTTTGGATTTGTGAAATTTTTAACATAACCTCATGTCTAAAATTGTTTATATTGTTGGATCTATATGTTCAAGTTGTTCCAAGGCCGTGAGGCTGTGGTTTTGGTATCATTTTAGTTAACTGTGCTGAACTATATTGCATGTTGTTCTATTGTATCGTTGTTGTCGCTTTTTACTCTTTTTGCTGTGAATCGTTTTCCTTTGGCTGTTGTTGTTCTGATTGTTTATCTCTTGTTATCCGATTTTAAGGGGAGCAACCTAAATCGTCGCTTCTCTCTAAACTTTATCTAAAAGTAACCATTCCTTTCTCAGGTGTGAGGCTAGCAACCCCACCCTGTAAACAAAATTGCTACAGAGCTCCGGCAGTGTGTAGTAGTCTGTGATATTTTCATTTCCTTGATGGGAACCATTTGACTATGCATTGAATTCCCATTTTACATATATCGAACCAAAGATTGCACGTTTCTTCAAGTCTTGGAGCATTTGAAGTTTCATCTGGCTGGCTATTAACCACTAGTTCTGCTTGATTTGAGTGCTATCCAACTGTCCTTATGAATAATTGAGTAGCACATTGCATCATGTACTTAGGAAAGAACTTGAATTTTACAACTTTCATAGAACAATGATCAAGGACCGACCGCCGCGTCAGTATTTAGCAAATAGGCAAATCTCACTTACTGAAGTCGAGTGATTAGTGTTAATTATAGTTAAGGAGCAGCTAAACATTCTAAGTAAGCGAGACCTTTATTTCTGAAATGGTTCTGTGTGTGACTCACAGCTTCTTCAGGAATTTAATGAGTCAGATGTTGTTAAACTTGGTGCGTTACGGAAAAACAGGTTGAAGATTTCTACCGACAGTCACTCGATTCGTTCCATATTTAGGGGCAAACTGACGGCTAGAGATAATCAGCGACAAGAAATCATCAACCAGGTATCATTCAATCAAATTATATGTAGATGGTGAGTAGGGAAATCACACGCGAAGGAGACTGTCGAATGACATCGAGCACCATACCAATAATGCTCGAGTGGAACCAAACAGGAAACAACGAGTTGATTGTGAACTCGAGAAGGACATAACCGAGATCAGAGATTCTAAACTGAATTCTAAATTGAAAAGATTAGGATTCTGTGAATACAATAACAAATGTGAAATTCATAACGTAAACTGAGGATAACAGATAAGGTAGGAAAAGTCAGAGACTGAAAAAGGCTTGTAAAGTCAGTTTGTGTAAAAAAAGAAGAAGCGGAGTGTGGAGAGATAAATGAGATAGAAAGTTACAGTGTTGATAATCAATGGTTCCATAGACGCATTTTTCGATCTTTTTGTACATACTGGAGAAAACTTCCATTCTCCAGGGTTTTTTGTCCCCAATAATGGAGGAAAATGTGTCTTGAAACTTCCATTTACGCGTAGCCGTACAGATGTGGTATCAAGAGTGAACGTCTGGACTGGATGATGTGACGTTGTTATCCTCGTTGGCGCAATACGTCTGCGTATTGGCGACATTTCAGGTATTCTTCTTTGCTATTACAATGAGCATATCTTTTTGAATTTGAAACTTATGCATCTAATGTTTGATGGCTTTGGTTTCTTGAATATGCGGATGTGATATCTGCAGGATTCACAAAACCATGTTCACGAGACATTAATATGATTTTGGTATGCTTTCTCAGCTACACATTTGCAATACTTTCGATAAAGTGAAAGTATTCAGTGAGAGTTAATCTGCCTTTCACTTGGATGGACTGCAAGTAATTTCGATGAGAGAACAACGCCTTAACTGTATGGATGTTTCAGAGTTGGTCTTGAAATTTGTGCATAATTCTCTGATAATGAAGAACATCTGAGGACTGTTTATGCCCATGGCGTCAAGAATAACATCAGCAGTGGACGGTTAATCGTTGGATTTTGACTTAGTATTAATAGGAATAATATTATAGTTCTCCAGACCGTAGGTGTTACGAATTTCCTGGAATAATTTGTGCGCCGAGTCAGATTGATTCATTATAAATTATTTAAATTAATCCCAGCGTGTTAAGAAAATCTAAACAAGATTTTTCTGAACGTTTCGCCGTGTAAGCCACAGCTTCTTCAGCAGATTTATTCGGATTATAATTAATCATCAAAATATATAGTCAAAAATTTTTTTACATAAAATGAGGTCAGTTTATTTGAAGGTCATTTGTCTATGGACATTTTTTACCAATAGAAATATGTAAGCTGTCCTCCCATATATTTGTAATGACTAATGTCAAATTGTTGTTGTGTTTACTCTTCTACAGTTGATTTGTAAAGATTAGATTTGTATGTGTGTGTGTATGTATGTATGTTATTTGTCATATGGAAAATACGTGAATTCATATGTGATAAACGTGTCACTACATGTTTTAAAGGTCATGGAGGCTCATAGAGTGTTTGTTGTTTTTTCATTTGTCTTGCTTCATAAGAGTTTGCCATATAGGAGATAAGTCTATGCCTTCTTTCCTATTCACTGCATTTGATGTGGTTAAAATGTGTAGGGCTTCCGAAGTCAATCTCTCTTTATGTGAATGAAATCCTCTTCCAAGAATTTCGACATTGTCAAAATCAATCTTATGTCCGCTGTCTATCGCATGCATTGCTACAGCCGATCTTTTATCTAGACTTTTTAATTCTACTTCATTTCTAGGTGGACGTTTCGTGCAAAGTCTATGTTCATTCACTCTGACTTTCACCTGCCTACTGCTCTCCCCTATAGAGCATGCCTCACATTCTGAACACTTTATCTTGTAGACACAATTACTTTGTGACATTTTGGGAACTATATCTTTGACATGCACTAACGCTTTCTCTAGAGAATTAGAAGGTTTAGCATAGACTTTAATATTATATGCAGCAAATGTTCGGCTGTGTCTTTTCGATATGGAATGGCTATCGTCGATAGCCAGGATTTTTCAACTTTTTGTTTTTCTTTGTGCTTTTCTATTGATGATATTATCTAGTAGCTTTTCAGGATAACCATTTCCAATCAAAATCTGTTTTATATTGGTTATCTCGTTCTCCATATCATTATCAGTTATAATGTTTCTAGCTCTGTTAAAGAGATTTAAAGCTACTGAGACTTTCATTTTTATTGGATGATCTGATTGGAAATTCAAATACTTATTGGAATGTGTCAGCTTTCTGTATATGGTAAACTTTAGTTTCTCGTCAGTTTGTCTTTTTACAAGACAATCAAGAAAGTTTAGAGTTCCCTCCGCCGATTCTATTTCATTGGTAAACTCAATATATTCTGAGATTGAGTTAATTTCTGTTAAAAAGTCTTATTTTTCAGCTTTCTTTATGACAATAAATGTGTCATCTACGTATCTGTACCATATTCTAGGATGACAGCTAAGACTTGTCAATGCTTTCTTTTCTAAGGCTTTCATATATAAGTTTGCTACAATTGGAGATGCTGGTGAACCCATTGCAACTCCATTTGTTTGACAGTATAGTTTGTCTTTAAATGTAAAATATGTTGATTCCAAACAAAGTTTTAAACATTTTATAACCTCATCTATTGATAATAAAGATTTAGTTATTACTTCTTGATTGTTTTCAAGTTCATATTTCATAATATCGAGGGACTCACATATAGGAATACTAGTAAATAAAGAAACCACATCAAAACTTGCCATAATCTCGTCTTCTTCAATAATTATATCCATTACTTTCTTTTTAAATTCATCAATATTTTTGATGTTCGAAGGAATATTGTATTGAAGTGGTTTCAGTATTCGTGATATGTATTTTGATAAAGTATATGTTACTGAATTGGTAAAATCGATTATTGGTCTTAAAGGAACGTTTATTTTATGTAATTTTGGCCTTCCATAAAATCTCGCGGCCGTGTTTGTCTTGGGAGCTATTGAGAACCAAACTGAATTCCCCAGTTTTGGTTTCAATTCTCTAAGTATATTGCATACTTGTGCTTTTACTTTGTTCATAGTACTAGACATTTTGTTTACTGGTACTAATGTGTATGGCCCTGTTTCGATATGCTCTAAAGCTTTCTTGTCGTAGTCGTCTTTGTTAAGAATTACGGTGATATTGCCTTTGTCAGCTTTAGTAATAACAATAGATTTGTCTGATCTTAATGTTTGTAAAGCATGACGTTCGTTCTTCGATAAATTCGAGGTGACCTGCTTTTGATTCGATAGGATACATCCAACCTTCTGACGTAACTCATTAGCTTCATCATCATAGGAAAGAAGGCATAGACTTATCTCCTATATGGCAAACTCTTATGAAGCAAGACAAATGAAAAAACAACAAACACTCTATAAGCCTCCATGACCTTTAAAACATGTAGTGACACGTTTATCACATATGAATTCACGTATTTTCCATATGACAAATAACATACATACATACACACACATACAAATCTAATCTTTACAAATCAACTGTAGAAGAGTAAACACAACAACAATTTGACATTAGTCATTACAAATATATGGGAGGACAGCTTACATATTTCTATTGGTAAAAATGTCCATAGACAAATGACCTTCAAATAAACTGACCTCATTTAAGTAAAAAAAAATTTTTGACTATATATTTTGATGATTAATTATAATCCGAATAAATCTGCTGAAGAAGCTGTGGCTTACACGGCGAAACGTTCGGAAAAATCTTGTTTAGATTTTCTTAACACGCTGGGATTAATCTAAATAATTTATAATAATAGGAATAATGTTTCCACTTTGTAAACCGAAGTGCAGAATTATCCTGCATAACTTCACATTGTGCTAGTCCTTACATTTACTCTGTTCTTTTAGGTATATGGAGGTTGTCGAATGTGAAATCAGAGATGGTGTCAATCGGTCGAACTAACGCTAATGCATTTTATCAGAATTTTCCTCCGTCACTTAATAAAATCTTTACTCTACATACTTGTGATTGCCACTTCTTTTGAACTTCTCAAAACCGTCGCTTAATAATAATAATAATAATGATAATAATAATAATAATAATAATAATAATAATACGAACTGTAAGAGGAGGGGTTGAGTTATACCCGAGTGTCTTAACTTCTTAATGTAAAATGTCAGGCGGAATATTTTACTGGAGATTGCTAAGACATGGGAAGACCAGGAGAGATCAGAAGAGAGAATGAGTCCAAGATACTTAATTTCTGATTTGATTCCTATATCATTGTCGTCAATTTTACAACTGTCATGAGAATCGATGACTTCTTTTAACTGTCGTTTACATCTTAAGCTGAAATCAACAGTTTGACACTTAGAAGGATTCAGTTTAAGACCGTTAGACTCAGACCATTTGCTGACTTCCGATAGAAAGCTATTTATTTTAGTACAATCTAGCTGGGAGTTAACAGCCATTGAAACCGTTAAATCATCAGCGTACTTCACAAAGTTTATTTCATCAGAGTGAGGCAAGTCATGCAAGAAGAAAGAAAAAAGAAAAGGAGAAAGAACAGCACCTTGAGGGACACCAGCTTCAGTAGGCAATGAAGTGGAAGACTTCCCTTTATATACGGTGTACTGCTTTCTATCTGAGAAATAGGAATGTAACCAGTTAACAGCCCAACATTCTGTTTGACTAGCAGCAAGTTTATTTAATAAGATGTCCCTAGGGACCGAGTCGAAAGCAGATGTATAGTCTAGGAAGGCACAACGAACAAATTTAGCCCCCTTGTCTAGACTGGAAGCAATGTTATGATATAAGACGGCAGCTGCATCTAAAGTGCTTCTACTGTGCTTATAGGCAAATTGTTTAGGGTCATTAAAGGATTTAAGCGAAGGTACAAGACTAAGTAAAAGTAATTTCTCCATAGTTTTCAAAAAAGGAGAGGTAATAGCAATGGGTCTAAATTTGACACATGCTCCAGTAGAAGATTTAGGTATGGGTACAACTTTAATGTCCTTCCAAACGGCAGGCACAATATTATCGGAAAAAGATTTGTTAAATAGATCAGTAAGAGGGTGACACAGAATATCAGAACATTTTTTAAAATAATACTAGGTACATAATCGGGACCTAAGCTCTGGGAAGGGTTTAGAGACTTGAGGCACTTTTGAACATCATTTGTGTTAAAACCTGGAAAGGGGCTATTATTAACACAAGTGATGCTGGGAAGCATGGCATTTGAGGGAGAGTAAATAAAAGATTTGTTAAGAGTACATACATCAAAAGAATATGGAATATTGTTTATCTGCTTACCACCAGTGATTTCCTTAAATAGTTTCCACATATTAGAAGGATTTTTGCAGGATATGAATTTCTGGTTATATATTACATTCAACCTCTGCATTTCAGACTTAATTAAGAAGTTAGTTCTTTTTACACCACTTTTATCTTTCATCTTATACAGTTTTTCCTTCTCTCTACGAAGCTTTTTAAGTTGAGGCGAGGAGAAACGGTCAAATTTGACGAATAGTGTTTCTTTTGGACAGCAGATTTCAAAACAGAATTTCAGATAGGATGTAATATTAGAGATATTGTCATCAAGTGAATCATCATTAAACAAATCCCATCTTGTGTCACTGAGCATGTTTCTAAGATGATGTACGTTCTCATTTGAGTAGCATCTGTGAACAACTTTCTTAGACAAGTTTGAGAAGGCTTTACTGTGTAACTTTCCGTAAATTTTGGGTAAGACTCGTACAATACAATGATCAGAATTGAAGAGCGGGGCTCTTTTACGAGCTTCGTATATTCCAGAATCATTTATAAATACTAAATCAAGTGAAGTATTTTGTCGAGTTGGGAAATTAACAACATTTTCATGGCCCAGCAATGTAATAAAACTGCAGTCGCTGGAGTTGAAGTCGCCAGTCACTATAGATAAGGAGTTACCAAACGAAGCAGCAGCAAAAATAGTGAATTCATCAGCGAAGATAGATAGTTCTGAGGGACTGCAACAAGGTGTGATATAGATATTTGTGACAAAAATGAAGCTATACTTGTTAAGTGTTTAGGTCGACATTTTACAGTTATACAGTCAATATTGTCATTTGAGAATTTGAAGCAGACGTTGTTGGCAGTAGACCACTGAGAATTAATAAAAGTGGCAACACCACCACCTCTCCCCTTCTTTGAGCTGCATCGGTCTTGTCTGTAGATTGTGAACCCACTTAAGGAGACTAAATTATCGTCATATGAATCATGGAGCCAAGTCTCTTGAAGAGTGATTACACCAGTATTACAATATACATTTGAGTATAATAGAGAATGCAAGTAGTTAATCTTGTTCGATAATGACCTGCAATTTGTGCTCATAATCACAGGAACAGTCATCTGATGCATTGGAGTACACTTTAATGATCTTCGCACCCACCATGATGCTTTTTCTTAAGGTTATTATAAACTCGTAAATCAACAGGTTGAAAACATTTTAAATAATCGCGAGAGTAAGTAATGCGACTTGGATACATAATTGAATAATTAAAACAAAATAAATCCGAGGATATAGATGCAATATGTAGGATGGAAATTTTGGTAGCCCAAGATTTAGGCAGGCTGCCTAACCATGGGCTATTGTTACGCGTGAAGTTGGATCAATGCATGTTAAGCTTGTTTAGGTGGATAGAGACTTGCATTAGTATGATGAATGTTACTTGAGTCATTCGTAGTGATTTGTTGCTCCTGTTTCTATGCAGTAGCACATTGTAAACCTAAGTAGGATTTAACAAATTGAATAATGATTGCGTACTGCTACATACCGCAGAGTCTCCTCACTTAGTCAGTTGCATATCTGAAAAGTACTAGAAGTCATCGAACGGCTGTTACTTGATGTCGTACGAGCAAGCGTAACGAATAAGGGTCAATACAGACTACATTAATCTCTTAATTTATAGTAGCACCATCAGATTACAGACTATTCATTTGGTAATGAGCTGAGGAACAATTTTCAGTTCAGGCTGATATTCATTAATATCCAGTGTCTTTGTGATCGATATGATATTACTAATAATAATATATTTTCAATTTTTGTACATGAGGAACGCCAATTTACAGGCGTCGTCAATATGATAAGTGACACTCACCAGGAGTGAGCATATTTACAATTGTTCACTTATACAAGATATACATAACGAAAAATAATGTATTAATGCCTACAATGTTACTTTACGCAGGCGGAAGCAATGTATGCAGTATCACAAATGCAATGCCATTGAAGAAATTTAACTAAAGTGGCACCAAATATTTGAGGGTTTCTTTACTGGTGAAGGGTGTAATGAGATGAAAACCAGCATAATGACCAGCACAAATAAGTTTGAAATCCTCCAACAAATCAAACAAAATCTCTACAAAACCACTACTTGGAAATAACAAAGTCTGTAGAGATTAGGCTAATGCAAAATACAAAGGATATAACACATGGAGTAGGGATGCTAGTGGACAGTACGGACCAGCGCGAAGACGAAGCGATAAGCAACAAGCAAGCTGTATCATAGTTTTGCACTCCAGGTTATTGTAATTTTACAACGAATCAGTTCAGGCAAATGTTATGTGCAATGTTTCCATTTTAAACCTCTAGCGATAAACTAACTGTAAAACCATACTGTTATACACACCACAAACGTGATGTGTAGACAGTTAGAGTTTTGGTCGAAGACATCACTTTGTTGATGGGTATTTCAATCGTAAAACATGACTCGGGTCCATGTCAGTCAACATCTCAATACACTTTGATTCGATGATGCTTAGATAATCTTTCATTTCGCAGGATGTGATTCAGTGAGTTGGCGCGTGTGTATGAGTGCGTGAGTGTTATGATGATCAGTTTGCTGAATGAATGAGTAGAGTGTTAAGTGAATGACGACTGCAGGCACTAGTGAACAAGACAAGATACATATATATATATATATATATATATGTATTTGTATTTAAATTCGTAGTCAGGTGATTGTTGAATGCTTTTCAAATTGCTCAGGTGGTATCCTCGGAGAGATTCAAAGGACGGATAATGCTTAGAAGTCATCATGGAAATTTACTTGTATCTTGATCATTCTAGTGAAATGGCGTATTTGTTTTCAGCGTTATTGTGTATCTGATGCTGTGTGAATTGTGTACATGTAGGCCTTCATGCTAACTGATATTTATGGAACGGGGTGAATGTAAGTCAGTCGGGGAGTCAGTCGGTGCATCGATTGTGAGCAGGAGAGTGAACGACAAAATTGGTCAATTGATGTAAATGAGTTCTGACTAGAGGGAGCATTTCTGACAATCAAGCTTGTATCACGACCATCCCATCACAGAAGAATTTTCTATGTGATATAATAAAACAGCGATACAGTATTAATCACTGTGTGCTTGTGTCGTCAAATGAATTTTGTTCTATGATGGAATCACACTGTCCGCATACTGTGTACGCATATGCTCTGTTATTATGTGCACGACGACTGCTTAGTAATATGATTTGAGAGCTCAGTGCATTTCGATGCTTACTGTCTGTCACCTCACGTTGACAAGGAGGTTGAAATTAGAAAAAAAGCGAATAGAATTCATGGACTTGCTGTTGACGAATAGTCAACGCATGATATATTCAAATATTTGACATGGCTGATGCAGTACTCACTTGCTGGATGGCTACGTATTTCTGTGAGGATGTAGGTTCTTCAAATTTCTGATGCATATGAATTCAGATGAGATTAGATGAGTGTCAGCTCAATGGTGTCTGTCTGATTAGAGCACTGAGTTAACTGACACAAGTCACACAACAGTATGAAGACACCTAGAAGAGGGTCGATGGTGATTGGAGAAGTCATGAAATTGAACGACTGCAGTACCACAAGAAAATACTAATAGAGTAAAAGGAGTCTCTCCAGTTATGAATACTGGTTAGCTTACGTAATAGGATGTGGAGAATATGTGCGAAGTCGGAAAGGTTCGTCAAGTTAAATGAACCCAGTCATTTCATAGTCAACAATCAATTTGCTTATCCATGCGGATTGAAGCACATGGTGGCTAATATGATTTTTAAGGGACAAGAGCTGGAACTCCGAGTTGCGCATTCTTCATAACATTCATCCATTTGTGTCGTTGGTGTAAGAAAGAAATGTATTCCTCTTTCGGATGTCTCCAATATACATCTGCTAAATAGTTGACTTGTCTCCACCTTATTGGGAACTTATCACTAATACCTACCGAGTTGTGGATCAGCAACAGCGGCCTAGCAGGGGCTGATAATTCTTCATGGTCTTCATCGTCTCAGGTGAGTCGAACCAGAGATCTATTGTCTCTAATATGTTCTTTTTTATCAGTAAACTCACAAGGCGTTCACCAGTCAACGGTTGTTCACTAACCATACCAGCTGAAATGCCGGGTACGGAACGTATCACATATGCTTCAAAAACAAATCCAATGTAGGGAAGCCAAAGTTTGTAAAATACATCTGGTAAAAAGTTGTATTGTCACCACCATCTGGGGAACTCGGGGAGGAGTAATCACAATTCACACATGAGGGTGATACAGCATATTCTGTAGTGGTTAGGAGAACAGTTGAACTCTGCAAAATTGATGACCAGATGAATTGTCAATTATTCTTATCACACTTATTGTTTATTATATCACGTCAGTTTGTGTGTTTCACTTTGCCTCTAGTTTTCATAGAAATTGACTCGACAAGTAAATGTGTGAGGGATCAGATTGTTGAGAATCTATCGCACAAAGCCATCAAATGTTTCAGATAATTTCCGTCTTCTAATAACACTGTCCAAATATATGTAAGGGACTAACAGTTTGACTTTTCGATGAAGGCCTCTCTTCATACATGCAAAGTTTGTGCACCAGAAATGTGATGTTCCCTCTATATTTTCATTATTACACCTATACAGAGAGAAGATACAATCTGACTACCGTCTGTACACGTTGAACACGTAACATAAGCTTCGTTGTAGTTTACAATTAAGGTGACGCCTGTAGACCGATGTCTGACTTCCACAGTGAGCATAGAAGGTTATAATAACCAGTCAGTGGAAAAGCCCATGATCATTGCCGGTGAATGTGATGCCTCCTAAAAATGGCTCAATAGACTGAAGTACTTGTGGTGGTCATTGAAGCCCAGAAAATCATTTCGCACACTGTTTTCAGTGTAAATGCACATCGGTCTGCTTGAATTTGAACAGGCCATAAAATGAAATAAAATTGTCTGACATTGGACAATGAGTGGTCGTCATTCATACGTGTTTCGAGCTGTTCAAGTAAAAGTGAAGACTCAGGACTTGACTACATCTTTAGGAGTCTCATTTACATCTAATAAGCTCACTGATCACCTGGCCTTCGTTCATACTGATTATTTCCGAAATGCTGTCTTCAGGACGATTTTCTGTCTCCTCGAGCATCCACACATCTTCATTGGTGAATGCAAAGATGCCAAAATCCATCCTTCCAGCCTTTCAAACAAATACACTAAAAATAACTGACTGACTGACTACATTGTTATTACTTCTTATGATCAATATTTCATCATATTATCAATAGCGTGATCACCTTGGTTATTATCCACTAATTCACTGACTTGATGAGGAGTTATCGAAAACTTTATTTGGTTAAAGTGGGTTCTATAATGTTACTCATGCGTGAAGTTCGTGTGTCTTGAGTTCCTCTCTATCTCGGAACATTCCGCCTCATTTCGATTTTCGCTCTCTAAGTTGAACTCACTAGTAATTTTCGGAACTCACCTAACTATTTGTCTGTCATAATTTGGCTCTATTACTCATTCATAATATGCATCGATGCAGCCTCTTTAATTCTACTGCAAACAGTGAGTCTTTTAACACTGAATAATTTGTCTACTCACATCATTCTCGGAATTGTGTTGTCGAAACCTTCTGTCTACAACTCCAAGTCACCATGACAACTGTGTGTTCAAACATTTGGTAAATTGTAATCTGATTTAGTTGAGTATGTTCACATTTGGAGAGAATCCACGAAACTAAGCGAAGTCGTATTATCCTGCAAATGTGCTTGTTATTCCTCTGTTCAAACTAACAATGAGAAATGATTGTAAGATAGGAGTAAGTTATAATGCAAGGAATAATACAGTCACAGGTGAATTTTCCCATCACTTCATCTCTAATATGACCATGACATTTTACACACAAACACACACCACCATTATTGAAGATTGTAGGGAGAAGTCAAAGTGATGTCAAAATATTATTATTATTATCACTTTTATTACTATTTTTACAATTATAACTACTACTAAGACTACAACTAAGACTAAATCTACGACTACAGATCAGTACTAAAGTCTAATCAAGTGAAAGAGAAAAGAAGAACCACGTTGTCTTCAAATGATGCATGATGATAGTTGAATTCATTTGTTCACCTCACACGGATTACGGTAGTAAATATCCTGTCAGTCTGTGGTATGCAATCTTCAGAAATAGAAGAAAAGTTGAGAAAATCATGAATGAATTGGCAGTTTCAAGAGAATCGAGGACGATACTGAAGGAATGGAAAACGTTTCATCAAGTGAATCAACCACTAATTTTCGACATTTTCAGTCTCAAATGACTGAATTACTCAAATCGATTGTGCTCCAGTCGATACGCTGGATCATATCCTTCATGCATTCAAACATGGACAAGACGTGTATTAAGCACCTCAGTTAAGAGCATCACACCAAACAACTGCCACAACAATCAATCCGAAAGAAGCTGAAGCTTCCCATCTAACTTTAATACTGATTGATGAAGTTTTCACTACACAATGTTCAGTTATTCATTAGAAGTGAACATCTCATCTACTTGGCTCTAAACACCAACACGACATTATTCATACGACATGAGATGTGGCGATGAATAATACACGGTAATTGGACTGACTTTTGTTATAGGGATTGTTTGGATTGATTCTGGTACATAAACTCACCCTGAAATTCGTCTTAACATTCTCATAAATTGCTCTGGTTTCTAAAAAGAGGAGATGAAGTCCGTCGTCAGAAAATGCCTACTTAATATATACACATGAAAAGGCGCATATGGGAAAACAAATAAAATCGTGTAAGTCCATCGTTTCTAGTCATCGAGACTAATATCTGCAAGGTACGCGAAAACTCTGAGTGTTAGACCCTCTTTCACCTGAGACTCGACATTTACAATATATTAGACTGTTGAATATGCCGTGCAAAATATTCAACTGCAAATTTTTCAGCTTACCATAAGCTATCCTCCACAGGTGTTTCAAATAACTGTAATTTGTTACCCGTTGAGTGAACTCATTAATTTCTGGAATGGAAAGCAAAAGTCAAGCACATATCATGTAGAGGCATGATGACTTGTGGACAGATGAGGACGGCAGAAGGCATTGCAAATTCCGAAGACGCCAACATCGACCGAGTAAATATTTACATTTCAATTGAAACCTTTCAGCAGCATAAACAAATATATACATATTTACATCAGAGCATTTTCTGAAGACCGCGGACGGTTGTCCATGTCTGAAATCGTCACTTATATATTGCAGATCACTCAAATGACTAGAGACAATCAGTGACAAGAAACTGTAGCAACCAACCAACCAGGAACCCATCGATCAACAAATATCCTGGAGAAAATCGAGATGCATCAGACAGACGCTGAGGAGGCCATCGGTTGACATCGCTCACCAGGCCATCGCTCGAACTGAATCTGAGTACAAATCGACGAGTAGGGTGCATCTTCGAGAGTAGTGAATTTGATGAATCCATGTGTAAGTGGATGAGCGCCCATTGGAAATCTTGAGGCTAGCTGAATAGCACCGAAGAGAAGAGAACGAAGTGGAGATGTGCTGGTGAAGCCACATGTCCAACTTGAAATCCAAGGGAACAATAATATTATTAGTAATACAACCCTAGAAATACAGTCAGTGGAAAGTGCACTCTCTGTAAGTAGAATCATCAAAGTATTTGCAAGTACGTAGACTTTCTCTTTGTAGAGAGTAGCTTCGTCGTTTACGAAAAACCTAATATGACAGTCACTATCAATTGTTACTCAGTCGGATGAATTGATTTACATCTGTCTGCGAAACAACAAGGATTAAACTGATGGAACAATCTTCCACAAAGCAATGACATGTTTCGAATTACCTTCAGTGCGATTAACCGTCAGAAGACTATCACATTCACTTAAATCCGGCTGTTGTCCGAAACCTATTCAAGAAGAAAGGATTTTGTTCACAGTATTTCGTTGGATACAATGAACATGGTGAACATGCTTAGTATTACAGATCACCAGTAAGTATTGTGTGATTTGACTTACGGCTTGGTCCGGCTGAAATACACACAGGTCAACACATACAAACATATTACTCGTTTGCAATGACATCGGAAATATTTGCACGTGTAGATTGTGAATTTCGCCAACCTGCGGATACAGTGAAATTTATTCTCGGTGAGTAAGCGATGAGTGACGGATCTTCAGAGGAAGATATTTGAAGTTGTGAATCTTCATAGGGATTGACCATGTGTCAGTTAACTGCCCATCTTCGGATAACGCGATGTGCACACTATTACTGACTAGATCTCAGTCGGTCTCGATTCTCCTCTGAACACATTGAGCGGCTGGGCATCAACTGCTAAATATGACGCATTCATTCACAAAGCGTTTGTGGTGCGTAGCATTGGTGAGTAATCACTTGTTGTGTTTTTGATAGTCTCATAATCCAACGGAGTCTCAACACACAGACACTGGATCACAGAATGAAAACAGATGTATTCGAAATCACTAATTGGTGTCATCTATTGTCCAGTGACTGCCGAATTCATTCACTCATTCAAATATCTAACGGATAAACACATCTGTCTTTCAGCCACACGCTTGCGCTCTCTTCGATAAAAGAAATTACCATTTAAATACGTTGACTGAGTCAGAAGAATGAGAAACCGTAAGCAGAAATAAAGCTTTTCTGCTCAATTAATAATATCAATGCTTACATTCAGATCCATGGAGTAGCGATTCCGTCCAGAGAGTTCTACTCGCAGGTATGTAGAAGTACCTACCTAGATAAAATGCAAAGAGGACAGAATATTCATCGACCGGGAGTTTGAATATCACACGTCACATTGATCGGATGGCACAAATTCAATGGATGATTTCGTGATTGTCTCCAAACCCGCCAAATATTAGTGGCCTGTAGTTCAGGTTAGGCAGATGAAAGCAGTCTGCATCACGCACGCTCATCTTTCAGTAGCAGTACAGTGACTCAACTGAATCTCTTTCAAATATCAGCCCCGAAAACTCGCTGATTGAAATGCAAAGCGAACAACATCAAAGAGGATGTGTAATGAATTAGGAAGACGCACTTACCATATGACTGCTGTACCTCTCTGATGGTCCGTGAAATGTCTGTCAGAACAAATGAGTACACGACAAATTCAGGACAGACGACAATCGGGATAATGAAAAGTGCTCAATTCCTAACCATCAGATACTCATATTCAATAGGCGACATTATTCAGACATATTGTTTAAACAACTGAACGTCAACTTTCACATGTCTGTGTGATATTCAGTAGTGGCGGTAATTCAAAGTCTATTCATCAACGAGGGATTTCAATAGTCTGGTCACTTTGTTTACAGTTTGAAGATGAACAACAAATATTTCACGTACTTCTGTAAATTTCCGGTTGGTAGTAGTTTTCAGAAGTGTTGTATAGACAAGTGACAACTAAAAGAAGGATTATTTCTCAATATTGATTGAATTTGTTGACTTACAATTCGTGATACTTCTTCCCGATTCTCTAGCCTGTGTTTGCAAGCGATCTGGAGTGGGGAGGAGACAAACAGTCTGTTATCTCGTGCAATATAAATCATGATTGCAAGACATGGAAGAGAGTGTAGTCAATATTGCTCGCTTCTCAAATATCGAAATAATGAGTCATGACTAAAGAAACGGTATAATGGAATCAATTGTTCTCTGTCTCCATTGTAGACATTGGTGTTCACACACATTTGAACAGCAGTCGACAGCACTTATTGACAGATTAAGACAGTGAAGAAAGAGGAGGCTAAGTGTGGGGCACAGTAATCTTGTAGTTGCAAGTTATACCGTTTTGAAGAGTCATTTTCCCTCGAGACATCATCCAGTGAATAAACCCATTTCACTTTGTCATATGTCTAACAATCACACTATTTTCCACCTGTATACTACTACAATTCTCAGCACCAACAACAACACAGAGTTTAATTACCACACGCAGACCATTGAATCGAAGCATCACCGACACAACAAATTAAGATATAACATACAAAATACACATGGTAAGTAAAAGCAGGCTTGTAAAATCACCTTCCAATGTATTCGCTTGTTCTTCCGCAATGTCTGTCCTGTTATTCGCGTCTATTAATTGTCCTGTAAAACAATCGCAAATGTTCCACAAGTGAATTGATAATGTCTATGGAATTGACGACAAGTGTCAAATCTGTTCATCAGTCACGCTGAATTTGTCTACATTCACAAAGCCTGCCAGTGTTACACTCTGCACATGCTTTTACCAACCACCTCCAACTCAGATGATTGCAAATTCGGGAAGAGACAATACGATAAATCATTCCACAAATGAAAATGAAAATGCAATCAATGGACATAGACTTTACCACTTCATCAAATGTTAGGCAAATGCATGGAATATTGAAGTATACTGAAAAGAATTTGCTTACCTTCAAAAGTGGTGATGGCACGGTCTAAATTGTTCAATACGCGAGTAAGACGAGGCCCATCTTCAAAACAAGAAGGCTAAGTGTCAACTCATTCGATTAATCTTGGTTTCATGTCATGACTTGTTCAGTTTCAAGAATGAGTGACATAGAGTAAATATGTGTCAGCATGTTTCCCGTTTTATGAGCAATAAAAATACTGGTTGAAGTGTCCAATGAGTAGCGTATTGAAGAGAATATTCCAGTCGACAATACAGATTTACATGATGTCTCACCGCCAGACCATGTGATAATAACCTAGAATTAGCCGACAAACTACTAATTTTGGAGAGGAGTAGTCGAAAGTGTGACATTGTAGAATTACCGAACATTGATCCCTGAGTTGACTGGATATTCGACAGGCAACTTCACATTTCAAATGAATTTACAAGTCAGAAACAATTGGATTATAGCCGACTAATGGCAACATGAAAGCTTTAATTACCGTTAAATGTGAATTGACTCACTTCGAAGCCGAGGCGGCAGATTAGCTTCAGAAAAGGAGAATGATGAATTTATTGGAAAGAGTACTCTTTGTTCAGTATCCATTATTTGGAAAATTTTATTAGGCATTTTTAATCATTTAAAATGTTTTGATCCGGCTGTAGCGGTGAAGGTTGTCAATGAGTACCTGAAGTATAACGCTAAGCTCACTGGAACAAAGGCTACATTGGGATTCATTAACAATTGCATTGAGTCAAATCACTATCCTAAAGTTTATTACAAGTCTCTACGTTGAAGCAGAGTTCATCCCAATAGGAAGACGCTGAAACGATATGCACTAAACCAAGCAGACTCTTTATCTACATTCATACAAAAGAATGAAATGAATATCGCTCGCAGGCAATATGTTGTAGATGAACTACCAGAAGATCTTAGAACGCCTATTATGGAATATGTTACTCAAGTTAATGAACGAAAGGCACAGAAGAAGCAGATAGAGCTTATGAAAGGACTTGAAAGGAAGCCAGATGCTGGTAAATTTCCAGCAGATCCTAAAAAGCACGTCTACAATTATAGTAGTGTTGAATTAAATAAGGTGTAACTTGAAGTACTTTCCCTTGGCCTTCGGTTTTGTGATAGACGGGAACGAGTTAATCACTTAGATACTGATATTTTATTTGAAAACCTATTTAGTCAAAGAAGAGATCTAGTTCCATCATCCACCTTGAAACTAGAACGCTTCAGATCCAGTCTGATAGATTGTTGTTATCAGTACAAAAACCTGAGATGCTACTGTAAACGTTTCCTGACAAAGGAGCACAGAGAAGGACTAAAAAAACTGATTAACAATGAGAGACTGATAAGCATAAAGCTGGATAAAGGATCAGGAGTGGTCCTCCTTGATAGAAGTGACTGTAATAAAAAGATGAATGATATATATTAAAGAAAACACAGAAGTTTCAAAAACTTGAGGAGAAGAAAGATTTCAATAACAAAATAGAGAATGAATTAACCAGACGTTTGAAGAAACTAAGGGAAGAGCAGATTTTTTCTGAAAGTTTATATGAAGAAATCAGACCAACGGGCACGTATACGCCGAGATTGTAAGGCCTACCTAAAGTGCATAAACCAGGGGTACCATTAAGACCAATATTTGATATGCGAAATTCGCCCTACCATGCTCTAGCTAGATGGTTAGTAAATATTCTCAAACCTTTGCATGAGAAGATAGTGAAATATAGCGTCAAAGATGTATTTGAATTCGTAGACAAAATAAAAGATATTAACATCAAGGACAAAACCATGATATCTCTGGACATAAGATCATCATTCACAAATGTACCTTTAATAGAAACAGTTAATTACATAGGCGAACAAGTGGACAAGCTGTCGACAAACATTGGCATACATACTGAGATCAAAAAAGAATTGATATTAAGATGTACTATGAATGTAAATTTCAAATTTAACGATATACTTTAAAGACAAGTGGATGGGGTGGCGATGGGCTCCCCATTGGGTCCCATTCTGGTTGATTTCTTTCTAAGTAAGCTAGAAAGTGGACTTCTGAACAACTTTATCAGTAGGCCCTCATTTTATTGCCGACATATGGATGATACCTTCATTGTTTGTGATAATGGTTCTGATAAGAGTACAATGATTACTGAATTCAATGAAGTACATTCGGCTATGAAATTCACATGCGAAGAGGAATCCCTAGACAGAATTGCCTTCTTGCATGTCCTACTTACAAGAAAACCAGTTGGTAGCATTAAAAGAAATTTGCATAGAAAAAGCACTTGGACAGGACAATATACACATTTTCACAGCTTCTTTCCTATCAAGTATAAAAGAAATTTAGTGAAGACCCTCAGCCACAGAGTTAGAGCTATATCCTCAGAAGAAGTAACTGAAGATGAAATAAGCATTGCTTATGATACTTTGGTCGAAAACGGATATCCTGAAAAATTTATCAAGAAAAAACACATGATAAAGAAAATTGAAATGAACTACTCATTATCTGTAAACCAGAAGCCTCAGCTGTAATCTATCAATATTATTGATTTGATGTCATTTAAACATTAATGTCGTACATAAGACTAATTCTTTCCTTCACTATAATGTATGAATAAATGTAGAGCCTGATGATGAATTTATCGAAAAGAGTGATCCTTGTTCAGTATCCATTCTTTTGAAAATAATTAATAAATAATATGTGCAAGTGAGCATATTTAATCGTACGAATCACTCGATCGACAGTGAGGGAGAATCATTCATCTATCATTTCGTAGGAAGATCACCTGAATGTTTATCTTGTGCACCCAATCTGCACTGAGTAGGACTTTCAAATTGATACGACTCAATATGGGTATGTAACCATGAAACCGAAATCATCAATACACACAATTTGTGCAAGAGAAATGGATGAAGTGTATGCGAGTTCGTGTTATTCGTATGTGTCAGATAAATGACTAGATGTGGTTGTCATACCGTCCTTACCTCAAGTTCATCAGAAAATCATGGTATACGAGCTTGCCTTGTAACCGGAAGGTCCTGGGTTCGAAAACCAGTGGGTGCGTACTGCCGATGATTCCCAAACTAGGATGAAACAGCAGCTGTCCAGTACTCCCTGGTTTTCAATGGTTCTCTAACTGATATCAATCCGTGATCAACTCGTAAAACATAACTAATCCTTACAAACCAAAACTATAGAAATCATATTCATATCGATGTCTGATAGATCTGATCGAATGCAGTGGTTCATTAATTTACACAAATTGTTTATTATCAAATACCCTAAAGGCAGTTGTCAGATGTGAGTTCTCTACTTTTAAGTCAGGTTCAAAATATGAATGCAATATGTACAGAGAGAAATTAAGTAGCGCTTACCCGTCAGTAGAGAATAACTCAGGAGAAGGAGGAAGGCAGGGATTTGTAATGATAGAAAAGCGAACGCCATGATAATGTGTAGTTGCTTGAAATCCGATGTATTTATACGAAAATTTATTCAACAGATTCAAATCAAATCGGACCATTTCTAAATGCCTTCAGTTTTTTTAATGTCCACGTAGACATGGCGTGATAATCACTAATTAACTAAACTGAATTTTATCACAGAATGTAGTCAGTTTTCTTCAAAGAAGGTGTAATTAGTGAGACAGATAAGGTAAACTTTAGCATTATTTCATATTAAAAATTTCTTCACTCTACTGTAATAACTTATTCTGTGTTATCAGACGGTCGGAACAAGAAATAGACTCTTCAATGTATTCCCTTCAGGCTGTTATAGTTGTTATACGTTAACAATAACATCTGGTTACGTGACGGATACACACGTTTTTCACCTAGAATAACGCATTAGATATAGGCTGACGAAATACGCGTTATTTCTGTGACAAATGTGGTGAGTAGTTGACTGTTAATACGTAGATAGTATGAAATGGATGGAGACGATGAGTATCCTCAATGAGGAAAGATTGAATATGCGGATGAACGTTGACCAGTTAGTTGAACATTTTTCATAGGGACTTAGTGAATCGGTAATGCACATGGAAATGGTGGTTTCAACAGTATGGACCCTCTGATACTTGCATAATATTAGGTACAACAGGGAAGACTCACTAATTTCTTCTGAAAACCGAAAGTTCGTCAAGCCCGCTGTTGGACGTGATTGATTGAGGGTTTTTCTCGCTTTCGAAGAACGTCGGGGAAACTTTCGAGACCTCCACTCATCGGGTGTATGTTGCAATGCAAGATGCTTGCGAGGTTTCGTCGATTTTTGAGGCTGTGACATAATATAAGACCCTTCTGTTGGTCGTTAGTTCCTACAGAGCTTATTTAGGGCTTCTTTCTGTTTAGCTACCTGCGGGTCTATTCGGACGATGTAGGATTATTTCGATAATCCGTTCTCTCACTTCATCATGCATCGACCCCTCCTCGAACCGATGAAGAATACAGAAGCTAGCTTGAGGCGTTTTAGTGCAGGTATCGACAGCAGCAGATAATAGCGCTGGCTCTTTGGAATTCGTCAAACTGCTGATTTTGGCGGTGAGATTGTTCATCCCACAGGGTGAATGATTTCCTGGGAACAATGTTTCCCGTGCAGGGAACTTAACTATTGATATGCTACTGGAGGACTGTGCTAGTTTGTCAGTAGTCATCAACGCTATTCTGAAGGCTGCGACCATTGCTTGAATCATGTCTGAAGCAGGCGTGTAGGTTGACGTTGTCGGTGGGGTTGATGACATCTCCAGTGGCGTTCTGGTACTGTCTTCCTGATCATAGTTGCAACTTTTATCAGCAGAATACATGTTCTTCATCTCTCGCTTTGATTTAAACTGGTTTGGTAGGCTCACCTTGTTCTATAATAGAACAGCATAGACAATTATAAATATATCAAGCATGCTTGGATGAGGCGTGAGAAGCAGACCACAGACTCGGGTAGAAACACTTCATAATTGCCAACCGAATCAATAGCAGAAGAAGTCAAAGATATATACAACAGAAGAGCTAGGCTATGACTGTTCATCGACCACCAGGTTGTGAACTGACGCCTCCTTTTGAATTCAAACCACTACAAAAGCAAAGCTTGAATTAGGCAGGTACAAAACCAATTGTCATCATTTAGCACAAGCCTTGGACAGACGATCCTCATCCCGCTCCATTAAAGCCACGTCGGCTCTTCTTCCTCAAAAACAAGAGGAAGTAAACTTACTTATTTATGCTGGTCATTATGGTGGTTTTCATCTCATTACACCCTTCACCAGTAAAGAAACCCTCAAATATTTGGTGCCACTTTAGTTAAATTTCTTCAGTGGCACTGATTTTGTTATACTGCATACTTTTCTTCCACCTGCGTAAAGTGACCTTGTAGGTATTAATATATTACCTTCCGTTATGTATATCTTGTATAAGTGAACAATTGTAAATATGCTCACTCCTGGTATGTGTCAATAATCATATTGACGACGCCTGTAAACTGGCATCCCTCATGTACAAAAATTCGGAATATTATTTATAATATGAATATAGCTTTCCCCTCCCGATGCATTACTCAATCCAGAAGTTGGAGGCATAATTTCTTCCGTAGATTCATGCTTACTTTGAAAGTGGCTGTGAATTGTGATTTGATTGG
This sequence comes from Trichobilharzia regenti, assembly GCA_944472135.2. Lineage (NCBI taxonomy): Eukaryota > Metazoa > Platyhelminthes > Trematoda > Strigeidida > Schistosomatidae > Trichobilharzia > Trichobilharzia regenti. The sequence continues at coordinate 26,331,948 of OX235264.1, read as the reverse complement.
GGTGCTGTTGCGACGCTTTCATGGCGACGTGGATACATTTGCTTTCTTTTTTTGTTGCTAGCCTCATGCTCAACCATTCCGCTACACCAGTCTCACTACTAGCTGAGCGGGGTAAAGGAGGCGTCGGCTAGCGACTGAACCCCGGACCATATACATGGTCGGAGAGCGTCCTAACCGGTGTACCACCGACACACTTTACTTTCTTTTACTACGAGACAATCCTCTTACCAAAAAGGTCCTCTCGATGTCCACTTCTACCTTCTAATTCAAAACTACATTGAGTTGCTCACTAAGGTGGCGGCTACAGGAGATTACTTTCGGGGGAAACTATTTCAGGATAGATAGCATCGTGCCTTTAGATAATGCATCACAGAAGTAAGCAGCGTAGATAGGCAAATATTGCAGTTATCGATCACAAAGACACTGGATATTAATTAATATCAGCCGTACATTAGAAAGAGACGAAACTTGTTCCTCAGCTGATTATCAAATGAACACTCTATACTTAATGATGCTACTATAATTTTACATATTAATGAACCAATTAGTGAACCTAAATTGTTACGCTTGCCCTTACGACGTCAGGTAACAGCCGTCTAGTATTTTGCAGATATGCAACTGGCTAAGTAATGCGACTCTGGTATCTAGCAGTACGGAACCATTATTCAATTTTTTAAATCCCACTTAGTTTTAAAATATGATTTTGCATAAAAACAGAACCAATGAATGACTAAGAATGACTCAAGTAACACTCACAATACTGATGCAAATCTCCATCCACCTAAACAAGTTTGACATGCATTGATCCAACTTCACGCGTTGTGATAACCCAAGGTTAAGCGACGCTTTTAAGTAGTTCAGAAGAAGTGGCAAATACGAGGATTTAGAGTAGAGATTTTAGGAGCTTTTCATCTTCGCTATTAGTAGCAGGGAAGGCAATGTTCAGATAATATTCATATCTGTAGCAAGTTGACTGAGATGGTGGTTAAAATTCCAGTTGAATTGATTTTGTGTAGACTAATGTATGATTGTTAATAACGATGCATTGAAAATCCTAAGAAAATCTTAAAGTAAAAACAATAGGATTCTGTGAATACAATAACAAATGTGGAAAACATAACGTAAACTGTGGATAACAGATTTAGTTAGAAAAGTCAGAAGGAGTGAAAAAGGCTATTGTCAAGTAACTTAACCCTAAGTTAACATCATTTGCGAATATGCTCCGAATTGACTACTGAATATGATTATCGACTTTAACTTCAAAACACAAGGACTTGTTATTAGAAAATATATTCTTCAGCAGTTAAATTCTATCTATCATACAGAGTCTTAAAAGAAATGTTTTACCAATAATGTGTAGTATTTTTATTCGTATTCTTTCGTCTTCTTTCAACTTATACACGATTGAATCATTCAATGGCTACCAAACGTTCAATATACACATTCCTTAACAGCTTGTAAAGGCAGTTTTAGGATAAAAGAAGAAGCGGAGTATGGAGAGTTGAATGAGAAAGAAAGTTACAGTGTTGATTGTCATTGATTTCATCGTTTGATTTATTGATCTTATTGTACACAGTGGTGAGCGAAACAGTTTGATACGGTGATCAGGTCTTCTAGTATTGATTACTGAATAATTAATTTGCCTACTTATAAGAGACGTATTTCATCTCAACTTGTTAGGTTACTAGGATGATGGTTGATGAGGGAAAATTTCTTTTCTGGTTTAATTTGATGTCAGCTAATAACTGAATGATATATAACCACACTGTTTGTGCATCTAGTTGCCACTTAACTCAAATATACTGGGATAGGTTCACGTGTATACTACTACATTTCTGATGACTTGCAAGAGTTCTATAAATTGTTATTATTTGTAGAAGGTAGTACGTCAAGCTGATGGATATGATTATCACCGTATGGGAATTTAAGAGCGCTTATTTATTATTATTATTTTTCGAGTTTGTCATAGGATTGATATCAGTTAGAGAACAATCGAATACCAGGGAATCAGTTTACAGTTTACAGTTTACAATTTATTTAGGATAGTAGGCTATATGCCTGTGTTAATCCTTTCGATTTATTGCACACAGGAGGTCCAATCTCGCCTTGAATGAATCAACGGATGGCGCTGATACGACGTGTTCCGGTAGGGAGTTTCAATGGTTCACAATTCGATGCGAAAAACGGATTTCCAGACGCAGACGATTCGACCGTGGTTTTTGAACCTTGAGGTGATGTCCTCGCAATTGGTTGGTGCTAGAAGGAAGAAATAATAATAAATAATAATTTTTCCTTCACGTTCCCAGTGGAACATAGGGCCCCAAGCTAGTGGCTTGAAGTTTATGTAGCAGTGTTCATTTTTAATTTTACAGGATGGGGTTGCTAGCCCCATGCCCAACTTTTCCTCTTTACCAGCATTACTTCTGGCTCAGTGAGGTAAAGGAGTGCGCCGGCCGGGAATCGAACCCTGGACCATGTGCATGGTCGGCGAGCGTCCTAACCGCTATACCACCGACGCACAGAAGGAAGAAATAATTTAGATAAATTAGCTCCAAAATCATTTCTTAGGATACGGTATGCTAGTATTAGGTCACCCCTAAGTCGTCTGTATGACAGTGGAAATAAACCCAGTCGACTTAACCTCTCCTCATATGACAGGGTTGAGAAACCCTTTATTAGCTTAGTTCCTACTCTTTGCACCCTTTCTAATAAGTCTATTTCGTATTTGAAACACGGGCTCGCTGCCTGGATCCCATATTCCAAATGAGGTCTGATATAAGTCGGATATAATATACGAAATATATCAGCGTCAAAGTTCGCAAAAGCCTTGCGTATGGCCCATAACATTCGAAAACCCTTAGTGGCTGCAGTTCTACAGTTTGTTGCTGTTTTCAAGTCATGCTGCACAACCACTCCCAAGTCCTTGTACTCAGTGACCACTGGGAGAGTAATGCCATTCATTGAGTAATTGTGCACGTGACTATGGGATACATGCATAACTACACTCTTGCTTAAGTTAATCTCCAAGGCCCAGTGCTTACACCAATCACTTAACAAGTTTAAATCTTCCTGCAAAGCAAGTTGATCACTGTCATCGTGCAAAGCCCTCCATATCTTGATGTCATCAGCAAACAGTAAGCAGGATGACTTAACTACCGATGGAATCTCATTAACATAAATCAGGAAAAGAAGTGGGCCTAGAATTGTACCCTGAGGAACGCCACTCTTAACCGATTCCCATGTTGATAAAACCCCGTTAACTCGTACTCTTTGTCTTCTGTCCTTTAGAAAGTCTTGAATCCAGTCGGTAACCACTTTATTGATTCCCAGACTACCTAACTTTACTAGAAGACCTGAATGAGAAACCCTGTCAAACGCCTTGCTAAGGTCTATGAATATGGCATCCACCGGTATATTAGCATCAGCTGAGCTTGCCCAACTTTCTCTGGCCAAAAGAAGGTTGGTCAAGCAAGAATGACCTGCTCTAAAACCGTGCTGTTCCACAGCGAAAAGTTTGTTCCCTTCAATGAACTGAATGATAGCATCACGAATTATTCTTTCTAGTAGTTTAACAACAATACTGGTCAAACTAACAGGACGATAGTTCTGAACTAAGTTTCTAGATCCGGTTTTGAAGACCGGACTAATGATGGCATCTTTCCAGTCTCTTGGACATTTAGACTGGTCCAGAGACATATTGAAGATTACCGACAATGGCTCGGCTATGCTTTCAGCCAATGCTGTTAATATACGTGGGTGGAGTTCATCAGGGCCACTGGACTTACCAGGATTGAGCCTTAGAAGCCACTTTAGGACAGTATCCTTTCCAATGTATAAGGGTGCCATTTTCAAGTTACCTTTTGGAAAATTTACAAAGCTGGTATCAATATTATCAGAGAATACTTGACTAAAGTGCTTGGACAAAGCCTCAGCCTTAGTCAAGTTATCCTCAGCCATGTTTGTCTGGTCATCTTCAAGCATAAGAGGTGGGATAGCATCACTCTTACGTGTTCTTCTCTTGATATATGAGAAGAGTCTTTTTGGGCAGCCTGGTGAACTTTTAACTAACTGGGTTTCGTAAGCTATCCTTGACTGGTGGATCAAAGTTTTACACTGGTTTCTGGTTTCACAGTATTTCAGCCGGAACTGCTGTAGCCCAGTAGAAACAAAGAGATTCCAGAACCTTTTTCTCCGTCTCAGGAGTGTTATAGCTTGTCTATTTATCCATGGTGGCCGATTTGTTGGCCTTTTAGGAACCCTCCAGGGGATGAGATCAGTGGTAACCCTCTCAAGTGTATTCTTAAATCTATCCCATTCATCTTCAATGGATGAGACAATGTTGACTGACCAGTCGGCAGTTGAAGCACGCTCCTTTATAGCCACTATGTCAGCATGCCAAACACTAGGCCGGGATTTGGGTTGAAAACTGACTAAATTGCCAGCCCTTAAGTTAAAATCTAACACCCCATGATCACTGTTTGCTAGAGGTGGATGAATAACTAGACCATCCACGTCGTCGTTGTCATGAGTAAGCACTAAGTCCAGCAAGGAAGATCCTTGGGTAGAACCGAATCTTGTACTACCTAAGACATGTTGTGTCAGGGCATTTTCCATGGTAGTCAAGAGTAACCGGCTGTCAAACTTATCAGCGGATCCTGGAGATGTGACAGCTACCCAGTCTATATGAGGTGCATTAAAATCACCTAGAATAAGACAGCTACTGTGTTTACTCCATTGTTTGAGGTGATCTAAAATGAAGTCATCACACTGACAATAGGGACTTCTATACAGAACTCCAATGAGTAGAGTGCCGGTTGCAAAGCTTACTTCACAGCTAATTACCTCACCTGTCCCACTGTCATGAGCTTCAGATTTCACGGAACGAACATGTAGGGAGTTGTTGATGTACAGAGCAACCCCGCCACCTCTACGACCCTTAACTCTGTCGCTGCGCAAGCAACTAAATCCGCATAGCTCAGGTGTGTCATCTAATCCCGAAACCAGCCATGTTTCAGTAATGGCCACAATACCTGGGCTAAGGTCTTCTACTGATACACCTGGCTCGTGAAATTTGTTCCCGACACTACGTATATTAGTGTACACTACCTTCAGGCTTCCTATGCGGTCTGGATTATCCACACAGGTCTTGGAAGCATACGTTTCCAAGACCTGACTATTTGAAAACCCACCAGTTTAAGGTTAGTCTCACCATTTTTACGTCTTGTTTCTAGCTGGGACAAAACTTCTTTTCGTTTAAGTCTGTCTTCAAGAGATAAATCAGGTCTGGCTGAAATTCCTGACCCGGCAAGGTTGTGTACATTAGCCAGTAGATGATTCCGTTCATCAGGAGAACCTAAGACTACTTTAGGCAACCTACGCTGACTAGAACATTCATCATCTCTTTTGCCTATTCTAATCAGCTTCTTAATCGATACTCCAGGGAAATTCGCTGGGAGCATCTTCCTTATAATACTACTTACTAATTTAAGGTCGTGATCGTGCCTTTTCACGGGATCAGATTCTTTGGACTCTTCCAAATTTCCAACAATTATGTTAGAGTCTAAGGAGAGCTTGTCGTATTTAGCAGCGGCTACGTCCTTTCTCACCACTATCGATGCAGCCTGGCTACAGGTGACAGACGTTTGCCTACCATCAATATTACTATATTTCTTCCGACTGCTTATTTTTGTTACCCATTTATCATCTGCCTGCAGTTGCTTCTCAGGGCTGCTGCAGTTTTTGATGGTACAATCAAGATCAGTGTCTGCACCACCTTCATGGTGAACTTCGCTTACGGTGTTCTCTGGTTCTGAGATGCTGTTTACAGCTTCCGTTTTGTTACCTTTTCGCTTACTAAGACGCTTCGAACGCCTAGTAGGTTTTACTTCCGGGGTAACTGGGATGGTAACCGCCGGTGTGATAACATTCATGATAGCACTTACTGCTTCATCTTCAGACGGGCAGTCCGTGTCACTCTTACTAGCCACGCTATCATCAGGAAGTTCCATGGCTTTAGACAGCAGTTCGTGAGCCGCCCTTATTAAGGTCATCTTTGGGGAGCAACACATTCTGCACATCCAGTGGGATGTTGGAGCAGTACAACGTTTGTATGCAGCTGGACGTAATCCAGTACACATTTTATGATACCACTTTTCACAGTTATTACACTGTATTCCATCATCTACCAAAAAGTAACACTCCGCCCTATTACATGTATGTGGTACTTTTGACATAATGAACTTCTACTAGAAACAGCCAAGACAATTTACGCAATATAGACTATATAAGTGTTTAATCTCAACACTTAAAAGACAAAAGTCAAGTTAAAGTTTTTTTTTAATGTTCTTGAAGTGAATAACACAACAAAACAGCGATTTGTCAAAAACGTGAAATACGTGAAAAAAGCACTCCCTTTCAAACATTGGTAGTACGTGCCCACTAAGTTTCTGATCTATGGCCTTCTGGTTACAAGGCAAGCTCATATAACATTCAGCCACTGGGACTCGATGAATTGACCCAGGAATTCTTAATTCTACAATTCGTGATTTTAGCACGACCATCAACCAATGTCAATGACCGGAAATCCATCCTCACTATAGACTGGATGCATCTAACTGGTCACGACATTGTGTACCAAGAAAATAGCGAACATCAGGTCAATTTTTCAAGAGTTTATTTGTACGGATTTGATTTATTTTTCATGTTTGTGAAAGTCTGAAGTCGGTTGGAAATAACATATTCACACACATATAGGACAAGTGACTTTACATTTGTGCTGAAAATCCAAATTCTCTTCTTTATTCTGTGGAGTGCAGAAGATTTTCGAACTGATTTCAGAGTCGTGAAGTTCTATAAGGCTTATCCGATTGTGGTTTTGACATCGTCATCTGTGACTCTTTTAGTTGAAACGACAATTCGGAGAGAAGTGGATGAAGTAACCACTTTCCATTTTATTCCGCTCATAGTGATTGGTGACAGTTGTTGAATTTAGCTGATCATCGTCATCACCGCCATTTTCTGTGTGTTCAGCTGAGGTCTAGTCTTCACTGCCTGCTTCTTCTTCCACCAGTTTGTTAGTTTCCACTTGAAACTCCTCAAGTTCATCTTACATTAGACATCTAGTGATTAATTTTTAGATTAAATTGTTTTGTCGGGATTTAAATTAATTCCAGCGTATGTTTCGTCACGAACTGACAGTATTTGGAGAGTTGTTCAAAAACCTGGTTTTCAACTGAGGCCTGCCTCTTCTGCTTCAGTTGCCGGCCAGTGTGTTGTACTTCCTAGCACAGTTCGCTTCTTTATTCAGTGTGATGTATGTTGAGCCCAGCTTCTCTTTCGGCTTTCCATATTTGTGTAGGTTCATCTTCTGCCTCACATTCCTCTTTTATTCTCCATTAGCTTCAATGAGTGCGTAGAGAGTTGTCAATGTCCAGTCTCTTCTCTCTTCCTACAACAGTTGTAACCACTTCCTGAGAGTCGCTACACAGAAATCCAATATTCTCTCACACAGGCTTCCTCTGTAATGCTAAGTGGAATTTGCTCGTAATTCGACCACAAACACCGAACAGTGATCAAATTTAAACCTTTTGATATCTTGATTCGAATATTACTATTTCATTTCCTAAGAGGATTGTGAAATCTCTAACGTCAACTCAGGATAACAGACTAAGTATGAGATGTCGAAATGAGTGAAAAATTTGAAAAGGAAGTTTGTCGATAAAAGAGGAAGCGGAGGAAAGAAAGAGAAATGAGATTGAAAGTTGGAGTTTCGATAATCATTGGTTCGATGGACGGATTTTTGACTTTACTGTACACACTGGTGAAGAAAGCAGTTAGATACAGAGATCATGTCTTCTTTTACTGGTTACTGCCGTCTCGATTACAGATAGGAGACACAGTGCAGCTCTTCTCCACAGGTTACTAGGATAACAGTAGATAAGATAAAACATCTCATGTGGTTTAATTTGTTGTCCATTTATCCTAGTGAAACGAATCTGTACTGTTTATCGATTCGATACCAATATATTCAGCCATACGGATATGTTTCTGTGTGAGTTACTTCAACTTCGTTGACGTGCATGTGGTCTCGAAACTGATGTTGTTTGTAGTCGTTCGGTAAACTAGTGGAAATGATTATAACAGTATAAACATTTCAAGGTGTTTAAATGACCTTGGTAATGTCATTTGAGATTATAAATGATTTTGTAAAGCGAGAATGGCTGCAAACTAGCACAGATCACTGGACAGCTATTTCCTTCTAGTTTTGGGGCCCTTCAGCATTTTGCCTCTACTACCGCACCAGGAGCCCACAGGAAAACTAACATGTTGATTTTCAGACCACGTGATTTAACAGTAACAAGCATGGTTTTGCATCCTGAAGGTCATGGGTTAGACCGCAGATAGAGTCCTGAATGTACACTGCTTAAGAGTCACACATTACAACGAAAAAACTATCCAGTGCTCCCTGGTTTTCGATGGTTCCCTGAATATTGTTGGATCATGACGAACTACATAATATACCTATATTTTCTTTTCACCTGATCCATTAATCGACGCTTGTTGAAACCAAATGCGAAAATTGTAAATTTCATGGAAAAATTAGTTGTAGCGCCGAGTCAAATTGCATCGTTTTAAAATTATTTAGGTATATTCATCAAGGGTTGAGCAATTTTAAACGAGATTTTTCCTCTATGAACGTTTTACCATCTAGGTAACAGTTTCTTCAGCAGTTAGATCACTCACACTCTATTGATCACCAAAACGTGGAGAAAATCAATCGAATTCCCGCAAAACACAACATTTGAAAAAGTTATCTCGTGATTGACTGTTATATGAAGTTGTGACTGAAGTTACTGTGATGAGAATTTGTCACCAACAAGCTGCATCAAGTTCGGTCTCTTATCAAAAAAGGACAGATACTAGCCGACGACACTGGCCGGTGGTTGCGTTATGTCTCTCAAATTGGGAGAATTAAGAAATCATGGGGTTGGCGACTGGTTACCATCCCAGTGTGGTGAGAGCAGGCTGCTAGCCGATTGGTTGACACTAATCTACGTTAATGTCTAGGTCACTTTTTTTTTTTTTTTTTTAATATGAACAAGGCTGTTTCAACAACCAATCACAGCAAACTTAAATGTGGACAAATATGATTCGCAGATAGATGGCTCTACTTTCCGAGAAATATCGAAACAACCAATCATAAGACTGTGTTTGTCTGCTTAACTTCCGAGTAAACAACCAATCAGAAGACTGCCTTTTTCTGCTTGCATAAGCCTTATTAATGCACATAAAATATATATAAATACGTGTTGATTTTCGTAATAAAACGATCTGTTGCCAGCCCTTGTCTTCTGTTGTTACATTTGGTGTCGCTGCCTCCAAAAAGATGAAGATCCCGTGGCCAGCTGCGTTTGAAGAAGGAGACATACGGAGCTTCTTACGTGACTTCGAGGCCGTTGCTGAGCTGGTGGGTGTCAAGGAGCAGGCGGCGAAGGCAGTTGTCCTGGGGACGCTGTTGAGAGGCCGAGCGAAGGCTGCATATGACAGCGTAGACAGGTCAAATGGCACAGCGTCTTGGAAGAAATTGGTTGAACGACTAGTGTCCGAGTTTGACAGCGAAACAGACAGACAGCTAGCAATGCAGCAGTTCCGGTCAATGAAGCTTGGACCTGATGGAGACCCGCTAGTGTTGGCGGTGAAACTGACTAATCTACTTCGACGCGCGCTTCCCACTTTAGATGAAGAATCAGAAGCGCAGTTACTGTCTTCCCAATTCATCGAGAGTGTCCCAGACCACATTTCTCAGCGATTACAACTGGTTAACGCAACGCAGCCGATGGATATTAGTGAGCTGGCGAAGGTGACCAGACAGCTGCTGAGCACAACGGTAGCCGCTATAGACCAACCAAAACCAAACGAATATGAGCAGAAAATTGAAGCATTGCAGCGGGAAGTGGCGGCGTTAAAGTTGGCTGATAGAAAAGACCGGTGTTTTGAATGCGGTAAGCCGGGACACTGGAGAAGATACTGCCCAGAAAGGCGAAAAAGAAAAAATTTCAGACGGTATAATGCTTGTTCTTTCTTTCGTATGAACCTAGATTTAGTGGGGGCTATTGAGAAAGGGGCTCTGTATTCGAAGTTGCGAGTGAATGATCGAGAAGTAGTATGTTTGATAGATACAGGGGCGGCCGTGTCGTTAATAGATAAGAATTTATGTAAGAGTGTTAGTCCGTGTTCATTGACAGTACAAACAGTAGGCGGGTATGTGTTGCGTATCACGGGTAGATCGAACTGTACGGTCGTTGTTGGTGGCTGCGAGGTGACGTTTCCTTTCATTGTTGTACCCGAACTACAGCGAACGATATTAGGAGCGGATTTTCTGCGTGAGATTGGTGCAATAATCGACACGCAAGCGAACGTGGTGATCACGAAATACGGGCATATCAACATGTATGAGACCAGCGAGATAGCAGCGATTAAGCTGTCGACGGTACACAATGTGACAGAGTTAATTAATAAATACGATCATCTGTTCACTGGAGATGGCGACCCATACGGTTATTGCGATAAGGTGAATCATGAAATTCCGTTAAGTGATCCGAAAGTAAGGTCATTTTTAACGCGAAGAGTTCCATGTCATCTGGAAGGCGAAGTGGAGCGACAAGTGCAAGAGATGTTAAAAGATGACATTATTGAGGAAGCTGATAGCCCGTACAACTCTCCAGTGCTGTTAGTAAAAAAAGCGAATGGGAAGTATAGATTCTGTGTTGATTTTCGACAGTTAAACAGTATGACAGAGTTAAGACCGTGTGCCATGCCAACAGTGGTAGAAACCTTAGATCGCCTACAAGGTGCGAATGTGTTTTCGGTTCTCGATCTTCGCTCAGGATACTGGCAGATACCGATAAAACAAGGTGATAGAGATAAGACGGCTTTCATCGTGGGTCAGACACAATATCGATTTAAACGCATGCCGTTTGGACTAGCAGGTGCACCGTTTACGTTCAGACGACTGATGAAGCTATTACTTAGGAACTTGAAAAACGTGGAGGTTTATGGTGATGATCTCGTCATATACAGTCAAAACGAAAACGATCACGTCAACCATGTAGAAGCCGTGCTGCGACGCATCGAAGAGTTTGGACTACGCGTCAACAAAACCAAGTCTCAGATAGCCAAAAAGAATGTTACTCTGTTGGGACATAAAGTGGGAAATGGTGAGATTAAACCACTGCCGGAGAAAATTTTGACGATTAAAACGATTCCAGCCCCGAATTCAAAGAGAAAACTGAGACAATTCTTGGGTAGAGCAGCGTTTTATAGTCGCTTCGTGAAGAACTTCAATGAGATAGCAGCCCCTCTATACAGGCTACTAGGTGAGCCAAAGTTTGTTTGGTCGGAAGAATCGCAGAGGACATTCGACAGAATTAAACAGCTGCTCGACCACCAACAAATGACGCTAAAACTACCTGTGCCAGGAAGACAGTTCACAGTGTGCACAGATGCCAGTGACTACGCTATAGGTGCGGTCCTAAGACAGGACGAGGGAATCGTTGAGTATGCCAGTAGGGTTTTGACCCTCACAGAGAGAAAGTATTCAACGATAGAGAAAGAATGTTTAGCAATGGTATGGGCAGTCGACAAATGGAGACCTTATTTACTCGGCCGGCGGTTCCACATCGAAACTGATCATAAGCCGCTACAATTTTTGAAGACAGCGAGAGACCCACGGGGGAAGTTGTCACGGTGGATGTTGCGTCTTCAGGAGTACGATTTTACGATCTCACACGTTCCTGGAAGTGAAAATGTCTTGGCAGATTTGTTATCGAGACCAGAAGATGAGTCTGAGTTGCCCGAGGTCGCTTACGGAGTGCATGCAGTAGAACAAGACCCACTAAGACTTGCACGTAGGCAGAGGTTGGACGATACGCTGAATACAGTAATACAGGTGATCACCAACGGAATAGAAGTGGATCAAACTACGGCGAGTAAGGAGCTAACCACACTACTCAGACAGAGGGATCGACTCAGAGTGAATGCCTACGGGACTCTGACCTGGCGAGAGAACGACGGAAGCTGGCTGGCTGTCATACCTCAATCGTCGCGCCACGACATGATAGAAGAATGTCACCAGCTAGCGCATACAGGCGTGGCCAGAACGACCGACCTCCTAAGACAAAGTATGTACTGGCCAGGTATGAGAGAAGACGTAGCAAGATACGTACTTGGATGTCCACGGTGCCAGCTGATGAAAGGTGACCGGTATATACGACCACCACTTCAGTCGATTCCAGTTACCGCGATAGGTGACTTGTGGTCCGTAGATGTCATGGGTCCATTTCCTCAGACATCCAATGGTAATCAGTACCTCTTGGTGATGACGGAACACGCGACACGATGGGTAGACGCCGTAGCAATCCCAGACCAACGTGCAAGAACCGTGACAGATGCAGTAGTTAGACACATTGTTGCAGACCACGGCGTACCGAAGACAATACTGACAGACCAAGGTCCCTGTTTCGAGAGTGAAGAGTTTACTTCCCGTTTGCAACAGCTGGGCATCAAGAGGATCAGAACGACCCCATACCATCCACAAACGAATGGCCTAACGGAGAGAAACAACCGTACACTGAAGGAGTGGCTGGCCTCGAAGGGCGGGAACTGGGAAACGGAGCTTCCACTGATTTTACTAACACATCGGGCTACCACTCAGGAAACAACGAAGAAGTCACCCTTCCAACTGATGTATGGTAGAAAACCACGATTACCGGTACACAATGAGACCTGGCCCATGCACCAAAAGTGGAGTACGACGAAATTAAAAGCAGAGAGGAAAGAGGCAGTCAAGAATGTAATACGGAAGCAGCGCAGTGATGTCACGAAGTCTCAGATGAAAGAAAGGACGCAGTGCATTACCTTTGCAGTCGGGGACCAAGTGAAGTGTAGAGACAGGAGATATACAGTTGGAGGCGGGCTAGGTTCACGGAAACTCCTTCCAAAGTGGGAAGGACCATACACAATCACAAAAAGACGGGGTCAAGTATATACCATCCGAAGAGGTGATAAACAGAAACGAGTTAACGCCAGTCAGCTCCAAAGATGGGTACAGTGGGACAAGCCGGTCAGTAACAATCCTCAACTAGAGGATGTAGCACCCAGAAGGTCGGAACGTCTGCGCACGAAGCTATTTGACGGGGGGACGAGTGTGGTGAGAGCAGGCTGCTAGCCGATTGGTTGGCACTAATCTACGTTAATGTCTAGGTCACTAATATGGGCCGTGAGAAAATATGAACAAGGCTGTTTCAACAACCAATCACAGCAAACTTAAATGTGGACAAATATGATTCGCAGATAGATGGCTCTACTTTCCGAGAAATATCGAAAACAACCAATCATAAGACTGTGTTTGTCTGCTTAACTTCCGAGAAACAACCAATCAGAAGACTGCCTTTTTCTGCTTGCATAAGCCTTATTAATGCACATAAAATATATATAAATACGTGTTGATTTTCGTAATAAAACGATCTGTTGCCAGCCCTTGTCCTCTGTTGTTACACCAGCGATTCAGTGTTATAGGCTGACCTTCTTTGTAACCTGAAGCTGTTGGGTTCGATCTCTGGAGATCGGTTGATGTTTGCATACTTCTGAAAAAGTCTGAACTAAAAAGAAGCAACTATCCTGTCAAAGTTGACCTTGTACCATATAAAGACAAGACATTTCTTTTCATAGTTTACTTGATATTTTAATTTTCATTGTTTCCAGGAAGATATTCGAACCATTATGCATGGCGAAACGCTAGAATTACTTATCTCAAGTTTACTGAGACTGGCACAACTAATACAATGATAAGTTACCAGTATCAACGCAAACATATGATGGGTGAAATCATGTTTATTCAGTCTTGGGAAAGTAGAAGAATAGTGGTTCAAGCGAATGAGCAAACAAACGGTCGTGAAATGACTACTCAGTCTGAAGGAGTTGATTCGAGTCTCTTACTCAAACGCAAACCCCATCTTTCCCTGAATAACCCTAACAGTACCTGATCCTAGTCTACACCTGCCTAACTCTAACACTCCTCTTTCCTTAATCTAACCGTGAACACCTCTAGCATTCCTTTAACTTCACCATCATCTTACCCATTCCCAGTTTATTTCTAAATCCACTCTCACTCTAAACTAACCAGATATCTTGTTTAATGTCATTACATTCTTCCATAGATTCCACTATGATGCTACTTCAGCTGAAACTAAAACGAATGTTAAACACCTTGGATGGTTTTGTTCGTCTGATATTTCCTGTTCTTCGCCAAAACATGTTGGTTTCTAGAGAAATATTTCGTTTTAACATTCTATGTAGGGAATTTAAGGCAATCTGGTATTTCTCACTCCATACACACCATGTATCCTGCCTATTTTTATTCATTGCCCACAGCACTTCAAATCTTCTCGGCTTCTTAAGAAAGAATTTAATACGTTTCGACGGGAAATAAAAGCTGTCAGTAAGATGACTGAAGTTGCCGCAAACCGAGTTGTTATCACTTTTGTGGGTAGAAACATGAACTCATGAAGGAAATTAGCCAACATTGTCTTTTCAAGGCGTTAGAATCCTCGCTCTACACAACATTCTCCATGCTGTATCCCATCAGGTAGAGTTACAGACGACCACAGAAGACTTTACTCTGAGATGACTAAGTATAAAAGCTCTACAATGCCTTATTTAGCAGGGACACATTTAATGTGATGAGAAAAGTGTAAGGCATGATGCTGTTTAACCTACTCAGAAACGCTAAGTAAACAGCCTGTTTTATTCTTTCTTTCTTTTTTTTCATTTAATTGTTGATACAAATATTTCCACCTAAATTTGAATATTATATTCATTCTCTCATTGAACGATATGATTAAGGGAAACGCTCTGTTTTATTATTTCCCCATGAACTATGGAATATAAAAAAGAGAAAATTAGATGCACTATGGCGTTACATGCGTTACCTGATTCCACCGACTTTGTCTCGATGTACGTTTCAATGGTATTTCGTGAGTTTCTTCCCTTGGATCGCTATGCTTTCACTTGGTCTGAACTGAAACAAGTTTTAACCGACAACTGGCCCTTGGATAAATTCACTTTGATTTATATGAATGATTTAGTCATTACATTTATCGATCTTTAATAATGCCACTGTAACTGTTCCCTTGGGTTAAAAATGAAATATAAGGCTTCAAAAACCTTTGTACGTTTTTCTGTGGTCCACCTCAGATGACCAATCCACAATCGTTCATAAACTCGGATCTCCTATATGTCATTCTCAGGTCCACACTCAACTCGTTGTTTCCTGTTTGGTTCCACTTGAGCATTACTGGTATGGTGCTCGATGTCATTCAACGGTCCCCTTGGCGTGTGTCTTTCCTACCCACTACCTGCATTTTGTTACATATATGTCTTAGGTGATAGACACTTGATTGGTGTGTTCCAATAATTTCTTGTTGCTGATTATTTCTGGCCGTCAATTTGCCCCTAAATATGGAATGAAGTGAGTCACTGTTGATAGAAATCTTCGACCTGCTTTCCGTAACGTGAGAAGTTTAAAAATATCTGACTAATTAAACTCCTGAAGAAGCTGTGAATTCCACAGAGAACCATTTCAGAAAATAAACGTCTTGGATACTAAGAATGTTTAGCTGGTCCTTAATTATACCTGGGAATAATGACTCGACTCCACTAAGTGAGATGCAACGGTCAGTCCTTGAACACTGTTCTAGAAAAGTTGTATTATTCAAGTTCTCTCCTAAAGGCATGATCCAATGTGCTACTCATTACTTCATATGAACAGTTGTATTGCACTCAAATCAAGCAGAACTAGTGGTTGACAGCCAGCCAGATGAAACTTCAAATGCTCCAAGACTTGGAGAAACGCTAATTCTTCCGTTAGAAGTATAAACCGGGAATTCAATGCATAGAAAAATTATTCTTATCAGGCAGGTGAAAATATCACAGACTATTACACACTGACGGAGCTCTTAGCTAAGTCAGTCAATACGTCATCACTCCAGTTCTGATACACTACTAAAATCATACCATCGGGATCAATGAATCGATTCGTTGAGGTCAATCTCATTCAATGATGGAAATCTCAGTTTCAGTTTGAAGAGTAATATCTATATCTCAATCGAGTAGGTATGAGTTGGAAGTCAAGTTTCAAGTGGCTGTAAACAAGTTGATATCGCAATAAAATGTTCAGGTGAAACTTCAAAATATCCATCCAGATATCCATATCTATGAAGTGTGGTAGACAGCTATTCTCAAACAGTTATACTTATCGTAGTTTTTTCAACACATGACTCCCTATGCAGATAAAGTATTCGATTCATGGTACCTACCACTGTGAACAATTCGAAACATTGCAAAAATGATCACGGCCGCTGTTCAGAAAATCATTCAGATTCCATTTAGTGGCTTCCACGTTCCATAAAGTCAAGAGAACACGGAATACCTAATGTTCCCTCTGTCAGTTGAGATGGAACTGCACAAATCAAAAGCTGATTAAACCGACTACGATGTAGCTACAAAACACATTAAACTAACTATAATACTGCGAAATAAAAATGATCAAATGCTCTTCGACAGCGAATATTCCTGTGAATCTCTCAATCCCAACTATTTGACAGCCTAGATTATTTCAAACTCAATGCTCCTCCAAATTTCTAATAGCCCTAGAAACCACATCATAATAATATTGATGAAAGCAGCATTAAAAACAATTGGAAATCTAAGTCGACTGGTAGACACTACATGAATTGGTAGAAGCAAGAATTCAAGGGGGATAGGGTAGTCGCTTAATGGTGTACGAGCTTGACTTGGAACCTGAAATCGGAAACATAGGTCGACTAATAGAAACAACATTATACATAAAGTGGATTACACACTGTGGATTTCACGTCGCACGCCGACAAGTCCCGCTAAATTACTGATTTTCAGTCGAGGAAGTGCTTCCCAAAAACAAACAACTAACAAGACAGAAAACTGAAAAGTGTAACAATATAGAAAAGCAATCGACCAAACGGATACTAACCGACTCAATTTAGAATACAAACATTATCTGAAAACAACATCAAATTGATGAAAATCATTGTATTCAATCATTTTATTCTACAATCAACACCCTACTCAAATTGTTAACATAAAATTCAACACAAAACTAAACTACAATACAATACACCACACCACACAACCCAACACAATTACAACTTCATTGTTGCACACGTGATCGTCATTTCAATGATCTCATAATCCACTGAAGCGAAATCACCATCGCCGTCATCATCATCATCATCACGAATCTTCTTACTCAACCTCTTCCTCAGTGTCCGTTTCCCTTTCTTCACCAAAGTCATCATTGTGCACCGATCATACGTGTAAGCATCACCACATACACTCACACGATGCATGTGATCCAGCATCATTCGATGAACATACACCTGAGGATGCAGGTGATAATGTGTGATATGATGTTCGGTGGCGAGATCACCCCTCTCTCGTGACAACACACACATCTCAGTCAACTTCTCCTCCAACATCCTCTCCACATTCACAGCCATCTCCACAATCCACTTGATTTCGTCACGTGTGTCCTTCAGCTGAGTGATGGTGGTGAGTGGTCGGATGTCTGTGAGAGTGTATTTGCCACCACGAGTTGTCTGCCAGTCAATCAGATTCTGACCAATGGCTCGATGACGACGAGCACAGAGCTGGAAGAATGTGTGGAATCCGGGGATTCGGAGATCGTGTGTGTTGCACTGAGCAGCCAACGAGTCGTATGTGATTGTCGCTGACTGTGTCACATTGATGATCTCATTCAGTTTATTCTCACACTCCTTCGGATATTTCGAGCTCATCATGATTGAGTGCATGGCTGATTGACTGACTAGCTGGTTGACTCGTTGTTTGACTGACTGACTGACTGGCAGTCTGTGTGACTTATCTAACATGCACTACGCCTTTTATATTGTGTGCATCAATCGAGGGTTGACTGATTCCACTTTCTCATTGGTCCACTCTTCATCATCACCATCATTATTGTTATTATTGTGATTGTTGATTGGACACTGGAAATCTGTGGTGCGCGTGAAATCGTGTCATTCAGTTGGTTGATGATAGTGTTGTTGTCTCATTTCGATGTACATGATCAGGTCGTGAACTTTGGTTGTTGAGAATTGTTGTTATTGCTTGAGTCATGATTTCCTATAATGTTTGTTGTTGTTGTTCACGTTGTTAGTTTTGAATATGTTGATATTGGGTGATAGCTGCACGTATTACCGGTTGTGTTAATTCGTAGAAATAATACTGTACGTTTCAACTTTCTTCGGAATATTTAGTTGTCTATTACGGGATTGGCGTTTCTCATTTCATGATCACCAGTGATTGGGTTTTATCAAATGTGCACGGTTTCTGGGTGATGGATGCATTTAGCTCCATCTGGGTTTCATTTTAGCATTTGATCATGTGGTTTAATCCCAAGGACTGATAAGCTTATGGTGAATAGCTTGAGTTCTAAAGTCTTTCTCAGCATTTATTATCTAGTTTATTCTACCATTTCATTCAAGTTGACACTATGAGATTTGTAGATATAAGAATCAGCGCATTGGAGGATTGAAGTGTTCTCCTCACGTGTTAGCCCGATCATGTATACCAATTCATTCGTATCTTCGGGAGCAGTTAGATTTGAGGGACAGTTCGAAGTACCTATTCCAAATTCTTCGAACACGTATGAAGGAGGTTCCTGTAAGTCAATCGAGAAGTACAAGCTCTTTAATTATCAAACATCTGATGGTCACATGACACCGAGGAGACAGCCTCTCATCATTCAAAATAATTCACAGACAAAATGTCTGATTTTCTCTTCGATTGGCTGAGGCTATCAAGGTAAAACGGCTAAAAACTGAACTATGCATCCATAAGGCACTTGTCGTTCTACCTCAATTGCACTGGTGATTCATCTCTGAGTAATTCCTTGTTTTCCAATTTCACTAACTTATCTAATCAACCTTCACCTAAACCCCATGTCCCTTTGACTCCCATGGGAGATACTTCCTATCAATCTCATGATATCACGTCATCATCTCCTTGCACATCAAAATTTCATCTTCTCGCATCTAACTACGTAACTGTCATGCATGTTTTGTTACCACCCTAACAGCGAATGTGTCCATTCGTTTTCGAAAAACCTCGCTTTAGTAAAATAAATATATACAAAAACAAGTATTTCCACTGTAGTTCTCCAGCTACCTTATTGTACTGGTGCTTTATCTCACTTTGCTGACGTCACAGTGTTCCAGTTTAATAGAGACATGTATATCATGTTTTAGAGTGAGTTACATTCACTAGAGACGATAGATCGTATGCAGATGATGAGAAGCAATGAGATCGATTGGATCCACGTTATTCTGCACCAATGTGCGTTCTTTCTCTACTCAAATTTGTCCATAGTTGTTGGCACTGAATTTGTTTCTCGAAATGCACGTTATACTCCCATGTTGAGTCATAAGAAAAGACTAAACGAGAGACGAAAATTTTCTTCTCGACGATTCATTTTCATAAGCTGTACAGTAGTAATTATATTTAGTAACAAGTTCATAAGACTCATCAAATACTCGTGAAACAGTCACCAGCGTCTAACCACTAAGCCATGCTAGCGTAGATGTCGACTGATAACACATCTAGACATCTTGATTTCCATCTTTCTTAGCTGTCCATCAGACTTGACTGTGACACACTTATTCACTCCTCTCTGGCTAGTGAATACGCTGAGCGGTTTGTGAAATCACCAGTAACACAATTCTCACATTCAAATTTCAGTGATTTCGAATGAGATTGTGAAATGAATAAATAAGTTCGCCTCCACGGAATCTGAAACGTAACAGCATGAAATATATTCTACCGCTATCCTCACGAATAAAAGCAATGTATATTCACTTCCATTTCTGGAGCCGAAATGAGTCAAATATAATTGTGGTTTGGCTTATGTAGTCAACTTTAATCAGATTTAAACAGGTACCGTTGGCCCATAATTCATTATCGCTTGTACTCACATCATGTGAAATATTCCTGATTTATACGTGAGAATTTAGTCTCTTGACATTGTCTTTGATAACTTACATATGCCTCTAATAAACAACCTGTCGTCTTCTCCACTAGCATAATTCGAATAAAGGTGCCATTTGATGCCTCCACTATATTGTGGCCCTCCTATTTGATGTCATCATGGTGGCTCGTGAGCGAAACATCAACTGTACGACTGGTTTCGCAGACCTGCATCTCCTACCGATGTATATGTTCACGATAAATTTATCCATTTCAGCATTTCTAAAAAATCCAATACTTTCTACGCACTGCTTTCCACAGATGAGCTACACTTGTGTGTCCTTCGATTTCATGATTATGATGAGCTATTCCCTGCGAGAGACGATGAGATTCGGGTAATATGGCTGGAGGTAATTGTGAATGCGACGTGCTCCCACTGCCCAGTTTTCCATGGACGAATACGAAAGCACACTATGGTGATGGGTGCTGCTTATTGCTACGGCAGAAACGTAACTGGTTTATGCCATCTGAATGTAATTCACTCGACTTTTCACTCACATTGCTGAATTCGTGTCTTTACAACATCTCCGTTATGGTTACATCTTTTGGGAGCAGTCATGGTCTTGGATGTCTCACTGTCTGACTTAAGAAGTAATAGAACGTAGTGCTCTATTTGATGGACAAAGACTAGTAATGAAATCGAAGCTGCATATTTCGTCACGTTTGCGACTCCCATCATGGATGACCGAAACAAAAACTTTAAAACATCAACAATTCACGATGAGGCTTAGCAGTCCCTGGGATTAAACCGCATGATCAAATGCTAAAATGAATCCCAGATCCAGCTACATGCATACATCACACAATAACCAGTGATCATGAAATGACACCGGGTTCAGGGTGATCAAGAATGCTCTGATCCCGGGTGAAGGCTCATCATTGCTCCTCGGCGGGCTGAAACTCGCGAAGGACCCTTATCTGGTGCGCTCGGGTGTGCAGTTTTTGTCAGTGGGGACGCCTCAAGGTCCTCCTTTTTTCGTCGGTGGCATAGCGGTAAGAACGCACGCCAACCATGCACATGATCCATGGTTCGATTCCCGACAGACGCACTCCTTTAGCATCGCCTAGATTACTAGCTCGCTAGTTTTCTTCCCGGCCCCAATCCCGGATAAAGAAGGGGGTTGGGGCGTAGTGCTAGCAACTGCAGTCCCGTAAAATAACCACATCGCTACAGAAACCTCAACGCGCAAATATATTATTAATTCTAAAAAAATTAACAACATCCTTACTTTTCGCTGGAATCGGGGAAGTAAATGACGCACACTGGTGAAAGCCTTCGGGAAGCCAGTCAGCCGATGTGCCTTCTTTCGATAAAAGCGAAAGTAAGGATGGGTGCCTGGAATGTTCGTACATTGTACGAAACTGGAAAGGCTGCCCAGATAGCCGCTGAAATGAGAAGATATGGAATAGGAGTGTTTGGAATCTGCGAAAGCAGATGGAACGGAACTGGGAGGTGCCAACTACCAACTGGAGAGACAGTAATGTTTTCCGGCCACCCATAGGACAACCATGAGCACACCGAGGGAGTGGTCATCATGATGTCACCAACAGCAGTCAAAGCTCTTATGCAGTGGGAACCAATCTCCTCCAGGATAATGACAGCCAGCTTCAACTCAAAAGGAAGCAAGGAAGGGTACAATCATTCAATGCTATGCGCCTAAAAACGTCTCAGAACAAGAGAAGAAGGAGGCGTTCTACAGACAACTACAAGCAATAATGGACAACGTCCTAAATGGCGATATCAAAATCCTGATGGGCGACATGAATGCGAAGCTGGGAGGAGACAACACAGGAAGAGAACTCACCATGGGTTGTGAGGCCCTCAGCGAAATGAACGACAATGGTGAACTCTTCTCAGACTTTTGCGCCTTCAATGATTTGGTGATTGGTAACAGCGTTTTCAAACACAAGGATATAGACAAGACGACATGGATTTCACCAGATGGAAACACCAAAAATCAAATAGACTTCATCTCAATTTCAAGAAAGTGGAGACGGAGCCTACTGGATACAAGGTCGAGGAGAGGAGCAGATGTGGGTTCAGACCACTATCTAGTACAAGGGATTTTCAAGGTGAAGCTAAAAGCCTTGACGATAGCTGGGGATAGGCCACAATGCAAGTTCAACACTCAGAAACTAAAAGACACACCCACAAGAGACAATTTCACTGTAACTGTCAGAGCAAAGCAGGAAACGCTACGTGACATCACTGAAGAATCATGCGTGGAAGAACATTGAAACTCTCTGAAGGAGATTCTCGATGAAACGTGTTCAACGGTTCTAGGATGAAAGAAGAGACAAGACAAGGAATGGCTGTCAACGGACACTTGAAAATGAATAGAAGAGAGGAGAATGGTGAAAGAGAAAATGATTCAGTGCAAGGACGGATAAGAGAAGGAGACGCTGAGCTCAACTTACACAGCACTGGACAAAGAAATGAAGAAGAGTGCTAGGAAGGACAAAAGACGATTCTACGACAATCTGGCCGCTGAAACTGAGAAGGCAGGTAAAAAGGGACCTGAGGACACTATATCAGATAACCGAATCTCTCTCCGGGAAGAGATCAACACAAGCGAAACCAATAAAAGACAGTCAAGGGAACTCAATCACCAAGGAAGAAAAACAGATTAAACAATGGGCGGATCCCTTCAAAAGACTCTTGAGCCAACCATCACCTGCAACCCGTCCAGAAATACCGACAACAGTGTGCACACAACTGCAAGTTGACACGAATCCTACAACGAAACTGAAGTCTTGAACGCAATCAAGATCCTGAAAGCTGGAAAAGCAGCTTGACCAGATGGAATACCCCCTGAAGCACTGAAAGCGGACCCAGAGAGACAACAGATATGCTGACTCCATAACTGCAAAAGGTCTGGAAGGAGGGAAAGGTGCCTACTGTCTACAGGAAAGGTTACGTTGCGAAACCACCAAAGAAGGGAGACTTATGACTCTGCTAGAACTGGCGAGGAATCATGCTCCTGTCGACGCGAAACAAAATCTTGAGTCGCATCATCCTGGAGGACGCACTGGATACAGAACTCTGACCAGAACAAGCTGGATTCAGAAAAGGCAAATCATATTCTGAACAAATTGCAACTCTACGCATCATCATCACAGAACAAGGCATGGAATGGCAAACGAACCTCTACCTCAAATTTATAGACTTTGAGAAGGCCTTCGACAGCGTTGACC
This sequence comes from Trichobilharzia regenti, assembly GCA_944472135.2. Taxonomy (NCBI): domain Eukaryota; kingdom Metazoa; phylum Platyhelminthes; class Trematoda; order Strigeidida; family Schistosomatidae; genus Trichobilharzia; species Trichobilharzia regenti. Next base: position 26,308,620 of record OX235264.1, on the reverse strand, counting down.
ACGAAGTAATTTGGAAACTACTTGAGTACTACGGCGTACCCCAAATATTCATCAACCTTATTCAACATCTGTATGACAAAGGCACATGTCAAGTGATCCACAACGGAAAACTCAGTGAGGTGTTTGGAGTAAACACAGGAGTCAGACAAGGGTGCTGGCTTATTATCACCAATGATATTCCTAATTGTGGTGGACTGGATTGCGCGTCAGACAGGGGGTGGGAAACGAGAAGACAGGGAGGGATATCCTGGACCGACTAACGTGAAGAACCTAGAAGACCTGGATTTCGCGCGTGGATGATTTATGTTTGATGTCACACAAAATCGAAGACTTACAAGCGAAAACCGACAAACTGGTCAAACAAGCAGGAAAGACAGGACTACAGGTGAACATAGACAAGAAGGAGGTTATGAAAATAACCAACCAACGACAGCAACAACATCCAACGTCAATCACCATCAAAGGGAGGGATTTGAAGGACGTTACTTCATTCACTTATCTAGGAAGCACATTCTCAACTACAGGAGCAGGAACGGACGAGGATGTCAAATTGAGCGAGTATCGGGAAGGCGAGAAACACATTCACCAACATGAAACCAATCTGGAAATCTTCGTCACTCAGCATCAACAACAAAATCCAGATTTTCAATACAAACAACGTCAAGTCAGTTCTTCTATACGGATGAGAAACTGGGCGGGGGTGGGTTACAAAGAATATCTCCAAAAGCCTGATGCAGACCTTTATCAACAACTGTCTTCGCTAGCTTTACACTGTAGATTAGATGGCTGGGCCCGAGAGAATCACCAACATAAACTATGGGAACAAACAAAACAAGAATCAATTGCCCAACAAATATGCAGGAGAAAGTGGGGATGGATCGGACATTCGCATCGCGCGTCAAGCCCTCGAGTTGAACCCGAGAGATAGGAGGCGAGTGGGGCGTCCAAGGGTGACATCGGGGATATCGTGTGAAGAGGAGTTGAGACAAAATGGACCAACATGGGTGCAGGTGAAAAGTACAGCAGACGACACAACCAAGTGCAGACGTGCAGTTGAAGCCCCATGTTCCACTAGGAACACAAGCGAGCAATAATAAATAATAAACAAATGTAAGAAACCAACCCTACAAAAAATTTCTAAATATTCCGAAGAAAGTTGAAACGTGCAGTATTATTTCTACGAATTTACACAACCGGTAATACGTGCAGCTATCACCCAATATCAACATATTCAAAACTAACAACGTGAACAACAACAACAACCATTATAGGAAATCATGACTCAAGCAATAACAACAATTCTCAACAACCAAAGTTCACGACCTGATCATGTACATCGAAATGAGACAACAACACTATCATCAACCAACTGAATGACACGATTTCACGCGCACCACAGATTTCCAGTGTCCAATCAACAATCACAATAATAACAATAATGATGGTGATGATGAAGAGTGGACCAATGAGAAAGTGGAATCAGTCAACCCTCGATTGATGCACACAATATAAAAGGCGTAGTGCATGTTAGATAAGTCACACAGACTGCCAGTCAGTCAGTCAGTCAAACAACGAGTCAACCAGCTAGTCAGTCAATCAGCCATGCACTCAATCATGATGAGCTCGAAATATCCGAAGGAGTGTGAGAATAAACTGAATGAGATCATCAATGTGACACAGTCAGCGACAATCACATACGACTCGTTGGCTGCTCAGTGCAACACACACGATCTCCGAATCCCCGGATTCCACACATTCTTCCAGCTCTGTGCTCGTCGTCATCGAGCCATTGGTCAGAATCTGATTGACTGGCAGACAACTCGTGGTGGCAAATACACTCTCACAGACATCCGACCACTCACCACCATCACTCAGCTGAAGGACACACATGACGAAATCAAGTGGATTGTGGAGATGGCTGTGAATGTGGAGAGGATGTTGGAGGAGAAGTTGACTGAGATGTGTGTGTTGTCACGAGAGAGGGGTGATCTCGCCACCGAACATCATATCACACATTATCACCTGCATCCTCAGGTGTATGTTCATCGAATGATGCTGGATCACATGCATCGTGTGAGTGTATGTGGTGATGCTTACACGTATGATCGGTGCACAATGATGACTTTGGTGAAGAAAGGGAAACGGACACTGAGGAAGAGGATGAGTAAGAAGATTCGTGATGATGATGATGATGACGGCGATGGTGATTTCGCTTCAGTGGATGATGAGATCATTGAAATGACGATCACGTGTGCAACAATGAAGTTGTAATTGTGTTGTGTTGTGTGGTGTGGTGTATTGTATTGTAGTTTAGTTTTGTGTTGAATTTTATGTTAACAATTTGAGTAGGGTGTTGATTGTAGAATAAAATGATTGAATACAATGATTTTCATCAATTTGATGTTGTTTTCAGATAATGTTTGTATTCTAAATTGAGTCGGTTAGTATCCGTTCGGTCGATTGCTTTTCCATGTAGTCACACTCGTGAGTTTCTCGGTCTTGTTATTTGTGTGTTTGTGGGAAGCACTACTCCGAATGGTAATAAGTGATTTAGCTGAACTTATCAGCGTGTGACGTGAAATCCACAGTGGGTAATCCACAGTATGCATTATTTAGTTTCTATCAGTCGACTTAGATTTCCGATTGTTGTTAATGGCGCTTTCATCAATATTATCATGGTGTGGTTTCTAGGGCTTTTTCAAATATAGAAAGAGCATTGAGAGTGGAACAATCTAGGCTGTCAAATAGTTGGGATTGAGAGATTCACAGGAATATGCGCCGTCGACAATCATTTGATTATTTCTATTTCGCTGTATTATAGTTAGTTTAATGTAATTTGGAGCTACATCGAAATCGGTTTAATCAGTTTCTGATTTGTGCAGTTTCATATCAACTGACAGAGGGAAGATTAGGTATTCTGTGTTCTCTTGACTTCACGGAACGTGGAATCCACTAAATGGAATCTGAATGATTTTCTGGACAGCGGCCGTGATCATTTTTGCAATGTTTCGAATTGTTCTCAGTGGTAGGTACCACGAATCGAATATTTAGGCTGCTTAGTGAGTCAGGTGTTGAGAAACCAAGGATAAGTGAAGCAGTTTGTGAGGAGTCATCTTCCACACTGGATTGATATGGATATCTGGATGGATATTTGGAAGTTTGACGAGAACCTTTTATTGCGTATGTCGTCTGGTTTAAAGTCCGTTAAATAAGACCTGCAACCAATACCTACTTGATTGAGATATGGATGTATGTCTTTGAAGTGAAACTGAGGTTTCCATCACTTTCTGAAGTTGAACAAGACTAAACGATTCAGCGATCCTGCACTGGAGTGATGACATTTTGACTGGGTTAGCTACGACCTCGGTCAGTGTTTAGTAGTCGGTGGTATGTTCATTTACCTTATGGGAACAATTTGACTTTGCATTGAATTCCTATTTAACATGTATCGAACCGAAGAATGCACGTTTCTTCAAGTCTTGGAGCATTTGAAGTTTCATCTGGCTGTCTATCGACCACTAGTTCTGCTTGATGTGAGTGCTATCCAACTGTTCATCTGAATTAATGAGTAGCACATTGGATCATGCCTTTAGGAGAGAACTTGAATAATACAACTTTTCTAGAAGAATGATGAAGGACTGAGTGTTGTGTCAGCATTTAGCAAATAGGATAATCTCACCTGGTGGAGTCGAGTCATTATTCCTAGGTATAATTAAGGACCAGCTAAACATTCTTAGTATCCAAGACGTTTATTTTCTGAAATGGTTCTCTGTGGAATTCACAGCTTCTTCAGGAGTTTAATTAGTCAGATATTTTTAAACTTCTCACGTTACGGAAAGCAGGTCGAAGATTTCTATCAACAGTGACTCACTTCATTCCATATTTAGGGGCAAATTGACGGCCAGAAATAATCAGCAACAAGAAATTATTGGAACACACCAATCAAGTGTCTATCACCTAAGACATATATGTAACAAAATGCAGGTAGTGGGTAGGAAAGACACACGCCAAGGGGACCGTTGAATGATATCGAGCAACATACCAGTGATGCTCAAGTGGAACCAAACAGGAAACAACCAGTTGATTGTGGAACCGAGAATGACGTAAAGGGGATCAGGGATTCTAAAGTGAATTCTAAAGTGAAAAGAATAGGATTCTGTGAATACAATAACAAGTGTGAAATATATAACGTCAATTGAGGATAACAGATTTAGTTGGAAAAGTCAAATAGACTGATTAGGGCTTGTAAAGGCAGTTTGTGGATAAAAGAAGAAGCGGAGTGTGGAGAGATAAATGAGGTAGAAAGTTAAAGTGTTGATTGTCATTGGTTCAATAGACGCCATTTTTTACCTTTTGGTACACACTGCTCAAAACTCCTATTATATAGGGTTTTTGTTCCCAATGATGGAGAGAAATTTGTTGTGAAACCTCCGCTAACACAAAGCTGTACAGATGTGGTATCAAGTTTGAACGTCTGGACTGGATGATGTGACATTGTTATCCTCATTGACGCAACACGTCTGCGTATTTGACGAAATTTCACGTATTCCTCTATGTTATAACCATGGTGCGTATCTTTTTGCAGTTGAAACCTATGCACCTAATGTTTGATGGCTTTGGTTTCATGAATATGTGGATGTGATATCTGCAGGATTCACAAAATCATGTTCACGAGACAAAAATTTGATTTTGTATTCTTTCTCAGCTACACATTTGCAATACTTTCGTTAAAGTGAACGTATTCAGCGTGAAGTTAATCTGCCTCTTACTTGGATGGACTGCAAGTAATTTCGACGAGAGGACAACGCCTTAACTGTATGGATGTTCCGGAGTTGGTCTTGAAATTCGCACATAATCCTCTAATACTGAAGAACATCTGAGGACTGTTTATGCCTATGGCGTCAAAAATAACGTCAGGAGTGGACGGTTAATCGTTGGAGTTTGACTTAGTATTAATAGGATCAATGTTTCCACTTTGTATACCGAAGTGCACAATTATCCTGCATAACTTCACATTGTGCTAGTCCTTACATTCGCTCTGTTGTTTTAGGTATATGGAGGTTGTCGAATATGAAATCGGAGAATGTGTCAATCGGTGAAACTAACGCTAATCCCTTCCATCAGAATTTTCTTCTGTAAGTGAATAAAATGTCTACTCTACAAACTCGTGATTGCCACCTCTTCTGAACGGCCTGAAAACGTCACTTAACCTTGGGCTATCGCAACGCGTGAAGTTGGATCAATGCATGTCAAACTTGTTTAGGTGGACGAAGACTTGCATCAGTATTGTGAGTGCTGCTTTAGTCATTCTTAGTCATTCATTGCTACTGTTTTTATGCAAAATCACATTTTAAAACTAAGTGGGATTTAACAAATTGAATAATGATTCCGTACTGCTAGATGCCCAGAGTCGCATTACTTAGCCAGTTGCATATCTGCAAAATACTAGACGGCTGTTACCTGACATCGTGAGGGCAAGCGGAGCAATTTAATGTCAATACTTGCTTCATTAATCTGTTAATTTTCAGTAGCATCATCAGATTACAGACTGTTCATTTGATAATGAACTGAGGAACTAGTTTCGTTTCTTCCTATTGTGCGGTTGATATTAATTAATATCCAGTGTCTTTGTGATCAATAACTGAAATATTTTGATGTCTAGGCTGCTTAGTTCTGTGAGACATTATCTGAAGCCACGTGTCTATCTATCTATCCTAAAATAGTTTTCGCTGAAAGTAATCTCCTCCAGCTGCCACCTTAGTGAGAAACTCAATGTAGTTTGAATTATAAGGTAGAAGTGGACATCCAGAGGACCTGCTTGGTGAAAGGATTGTCTTCCAGTCAAAGAAAGTAAATGTATCCACGTTGCCACGAAAGCATTTAGAGGTGTTTATCCTATCACCATCATGATAACAAGCATAAATAAATTTACCTCTTCTTCTTTTTCAGAAAGAAACACCGATGTGGCTTAACTAGAGTCGGAGGAATGCGTCAGTTCAAAACCCGGTGGTCACTGAACACTTTTAGCCTAGCTCTTCCTTTTTGTATATCTTTGACTTCTTCTGCTATTGATTCGGTTGGTAATTATATGGTGCTTCGAGCAGAGTTAATGTTCTGCTTTTCACGTCTCACCGCAGCGTGCTTGATATATCTATAATTGTCTGTGCTGTTCTACTACGTAGCAAGTCTACGGAAATCGTTTAAATCAAAGCGAGAGATGAAGAGCTTGGAATCTGCCGGTACGGCTTGCAACCATGATCAGAAAGACAATACCAGAGCGTCACCGGAGATGTCATCAACCCCACCGACAACGTCGACCTACACGCCTGCTTCAGACATGATTCAAGCAATGGTCGCAGCCTTCCGAATAGCGTTGATGACTACTGACAAACTAGCACAGTCCTTCGGTACCAAACCAATAGTTAAATTCCCTGCACGGGAAACTTTGTTCCCGGGAAATCGTTCACCTCGTGGGAGGAACAATCTCACCGCCAAATTCAGTAGTTTGACGAAGTCCAAAGAACTAGCGCTATTGTCTGCTTGCTGTCGATACCTACACTGAAACGCCTTAAGCTAGCTAACGTTGACGCTGACCAGACGATGGGATTTGAAGGCTTTTCACATCCATGCGTCGAGAATTTGTGCCGCATACCCATGTTCTCGGGCGGTGGACTGCATTTCACGCGTGTCCAACGAAGTGGCGAAAGTACAGAGAAGTTCCTCTGGCGCCTTGCCTTCAAGAGCTGGCTCCTGTGGCTTTTGAAGGAGATCCAGCAGCAGAGATTAGCTTCCGTATTCTTCATCGGTTCGAGGAGGGGTTGATGCACTATGGAGTGAGAGAACGGATTATCGAAATAATCCTACATTGTCCAGATAGACCCGCAGGTAGCTAAACAGAAAGAGGCCCAAATAAGCTTTGTAGGAACTAACAACCAACAAAAGGGTCCTATATTCTGTCACAGCCTCGAAAATTGACTCAACCTCGCGAGCATCTTGCATTGCAACATACACCCGATGAGTGGAGGTCTCGAAAGTTTCCCCGACGTTCTTCGAAAGCGAGAAAAACCCTCAATCAATCACGTCCAACAGCGGGCTTGACGAACTTTCGGTTTTCAGAAGAAATTAGTGAGTCGTCCCTGTTGTACCTAATGTTATGCAAGTATCAGAGGGTCCATATATAGCCAAGCAGCTGCCGATTGACTTAGTTAAATTTCATGACAGATCTCTCACCGGCTTGTTAGACACAAGTGCAGCTCGCACGTCGTTGTCCAGGAGACAATGTGATGATATAGTCATGACTGCCACCCGTCACCTAAACATTCAAGCGGCTACTGAGTCTCGAATGAAAGTGGCTGGCGAGGTGCTAGTATTGTGAGAAGGTAACCACGTTCGCAAGTGACATCCCTGTTTAGTAATTAATGGATTGTCATTGGATTTGATAATAGGCTGTGACCTCCTACGCAGTTGCAACGCTTCAATCGATAATGAATCCGAAATTATCACTATACTGGGATCTACAATACTATTCGGACTGATTGCCCACAGACACATGATTTCGAATGTTGATGACTGATTTCGAATCCTTTCATATTCAAGACCGTCAAGCTGATCACAAAGTTTAATAACACTGAATATTGGTCAGAGACGACATCTGCTACAACTCCAGTTTACTCAAATCTTTATAAGACCCAACTGATTTTCGGTGTCCCTAACTGGTGAAACCTATGTCGTGTTGTGCGCATCTTGGTGCCTAAACACGCTGCCTCCAATCAACAAATCACTGAATTATCTGAAGTATTTGTCCATGAGAAACAAATAGAAATAGCATGAATGTCTACTGTTTGAAACCACCATTTCCATGTGCTCTAGCCATTCACCAAGTCTGTCGAACACCCTTCAACTGACTGATCAAAATTCATTCCTCACACTGAATCCTTCCCCATTGGGAATACTCATCGTCTCCATCTATTTCACACTATCTTTGTATGTACAGTCAACTACTCACCACATTTGTCACAGAAATACCGCTTATTTCGTCAGCCTATATCTAGTGCGTTATTCTAGGTGAAAAACGTGTGTATCCGTCACATAACCAGGTGTTATTGTTAACGTATAACAACTATAACAGCCTGAAGGGAATACTTTGAAGAGTCTATTTCTTGTTCCGACCGTCTGATAACACAAGAATAAGTTATTACAGTAGAGTGAAGAAATTTTTAATATGAAATGATGCCAACGTTTACCTTATCTGTCTGACTAATTACACTTTCTTTGAAGAAAACTAACTACATTCCGTGATAAAGTTCAATTTATTTAATTAGTGATAATCACGCCATGACTACGTGGATATCAGTAATTGAAAATGTTTGGAAATGTTGCGATATCTTCACTATTTTCATTTGTCGATTTGAATCTTTAGAATAAATTTTTGTATAAATACATCAGATTTCAAGCTACTACACATTATCATGGCGTTCGCTTTCCTATCAATAGAAATCTCTTCGTTCCTCCTTCTCCTGAGTTTATCTCTACTGACGGGTAAGCGCTACTCAATTTCTTTCTGTACATATTGCATTCATATTTTGTACCTGACTTAAAAGTAGAGAACTCACATGGTAGAACTGCTTTTAGAGTATTTGATGATCGATGATTTGTGCAAACTTATGAACCATTGCATTCGACCAGATCTATCAGGCGTCGATGTGAATATCATTTTCTGATGAACTTGAGGTACAGACGACATGACAACCCAATCTAGTCATTTTTCTGACACATACCGATAACACGAATTCGCATACACTTCATGCATTTCTATTGCACAAATTGTGTGCATTGATGATTTCAGTTTCACGATTACAAACTGACATTAAGTCGCATCAATTTGAAACTCCTACTCAGTGCAGATTGAGTGCACAAGATAAGCATTTACGTGGTCTCCTTACAAAATGATAGATGAGTGATTCTCCCTCACTGTCGATCAATTGATTCGTGCGATTAAATATACTCACTTGCACATATTATCAATAAATCAATGAATTAATTATTTCTCCTTTTCTGAAGCTAATCTGCCGCCTCGGCTTCGAAGTGAGTCATTTCACAGTGAACGGTAATTTAAGCTTTCATGTTGGCCTTAGTCTACTATAGTCCAATTGTGTCTGACTTGTAAACTTTTTTGAAATGTGAAGTTGCCTGTCGAATATCCAGTCAACTCAGGAATCAATATTCGGTAATTCTACAATGTCCCACTTTCGAATACTGCTCTCCACAATTAGTAGTTGTCGGCTAATTCTGGGTTATTATCGACTAGTCTGGTGGTGAGACATCATGTAAATTCTGCTGCAAAGAAATGCAGTGAGTGAAACAACTTCATCTAATCCAGCAGGATATTGGTGGTGGACTCTGGGAATCTGCACTATGTGGATATGTAGAAATCGACTTCATCATTTCATGTTTCCAAACGGTGTAAAGCGAAATTCTCAATGTATTCACATTGTGTAGGCGATGATGGTGCGAAGCTACTCAGTTCCCATCTGTGATAGTTAACGCCTAAATGAGGAGGCTTGACAATCAAGATTTTCTAGTAGAACAGCAATTACTTCTTGTGTAGTGAGTGAGAGGATATTTCAAGCAGTATCCTTCCATATTGTCGAGTGAAATATTCTCTTCAATACGCTACTAATTGGACATTTCAACCAGTATTATTCATTCTCATAGAATGGGAAACATGCTGACACACATTTTCTCTGTGTCGCTCATTCTTGAAACTGAACAAGTCATGACATGAAACCAAGATTAATCGAATGAGTTGACACTCAGCTTTCTTGTTTTGAAGATGGGCCTCGTCTTACTCGCGTATTGAACAATTTAGACCGTGCCATCATCACTTTTGAAGGTAAGCGAATTCTTTTCAATATACTTCAATATTTCATGCATTAGCCCAACATTTGATATAGTAGTAACTTCTAGGTTCATTGAATGAATTTCCATTTTCATTTGTGGAATGATTTATCGTATTCTCTCTCTCCGAATTCACAATCATCTGAGTTGGAGGTGGTTGACGGAAGCATATACAGCATGTAACACTGGAAGCCTTTGTGAATGCAGACGAATTCAGCGTGACTGATGAACAGATTTGACATTTGCCATCATTCCTATAGACATCGTCAATTCATTTGTGAACATTTGCGATTGTTTTACAGGACAATTAATAGACGCGAATAACAGGAAAGCCACTGCGGAAGAACAAGCGAATACATTGGAAGGTGATTTTACAAGCCTGCTTTTACTTACCATGTGTACTTTGTATGTTATTTCTTAATTTGTTGTGTCGGTGATGCTTCGATTCAATGGTCTGCGTGTGGTAATTTAACTCTGTGATAGTATTATTATTATTAGTAGTAGTAGTAATATATAGTTGAAAATAATGTGATTGTTGGACATATGAGGGAGTACAATAGGTTTATTCACTGTGTGATGTTTCGGAGGAAATTTATTATTCACAATGATATCACTTGCAGCTACAATATCACTAAGTCCCACACTTAGTCTCCACTTTCTTCCTGTCCTAATCTTTCAACAAATGTGGAGGGTTCACAGCCTCCAGTTATGTCTCCTACTAAGAATGATAGTGGTGTGATCAAGATTTACAACCAGTGATTCGATGACAGTCACAATATAACAAATAACAATTTCACGATGTTTCGTACAAACCTTTTGTTTCTTGAACTGAATGTGTGGTAATGCATCACTAGTCGCTGGAGGATGTTAGATACTTTGTACAGGAACATGCAGTAAATAATTGTCGAATGCAGTTCAAATTAGTGTAAACACCACTATCTAGGCATCAGTGGAGACAGAGTACTGGTGATTTCATTCTACCGTTTGTTTAGTCATGACTCATTATTTCGATATTTGAGAAGGGAGCAATATTGACTACACTCTCTTCCATGTCTTGCAGTCATGATTTATATTGCACGAGATAACAGACTGTTTGTCTCCTCCCCACTCCAGATCGCTTGCGAACACAGGCTAGAGAATCGGGAAGAAGTATCACTAATTGTAAGTCAACAAATTCAATCAATATTGAGAAATAATCCTTCTTTTAGTTGTCACTTGTCTATACAGTACATCTGGAAACTACTACCAACCGGAAATTTACAGAAGTACGTGGAATGTTTGTTGTTTATCTTCAAACTGTAAACAAAGTGACCAGACTATTGAAATCCCTCGTTGATGAATAGACTTTCAATGAACGCCACTAGTGAATATCACACAGATATGTGAAGGTTGTCGTCCAGTTGTTTAAACAATATGTCTGAATAATGTCGTCTATTGAATTTGAGTATCTGATGGTTAGGAATTTAGCACCTTCCATTATCCCGTTTGCTGTCTATCTTCAAATTGTCGTGTATTCATTTGTTCTGACAGACATTTCACAGACCATCAGAGAGGTACAGCAGTCATATGGTAAGTACGCCTTCCTACTTCATAACACATAGTGTTTGATGTTGTTCACCTTGCGTTTCAATCGGCGAGTTGTCGGGACTGATTTTCGAAAGCGATTCAATTGAGTCACTCTACCGACACTCTACGTGTGTCAGACTGTTATCAGCTGCTTGAGGTGATCATCACATATTTCACTATCAATCACTTGGATAAAAACAGGATGACAGAGTAAAAGCGTATTTACCATTTTATCCAATCTACGCGAAATGATACGTAACGGTGAAAGATGTTGATTTATTCACTGAAAAACCTGAACTCGAGGCAAATAATATTTGGCAGGTTTGGAGACAATCATGAAATCATCCATTGAATTTGGGCCATCCGATCAATGTGACGTGTGATATTCAAACTCTGGGTCGATGAATATTCTCTTCTTTTTGCGTTTTATCCACGGAATTACTTCTACATATCTGAGAGTAGAACTCTCTGGAGGGAATCGCTACTCCATGGATCTGAATGTAAGCATTGATATTATTGGTTGTGCAGGTTAGCTTCACTTCTGCTTACAGTTTCCCATTCTTCTTAATACGTCAAACGTATTTAAATGGTAATTTTGTCATTGTAGATAGCTCAAGCGTGTGACTGAAAGACAGATGTGTTTATCCGTTAGATATTTGAATGGGTGAATGAATTCGTCAATCACTGGACAACAGATGACACCAATTAGTGATTCCGCATACGTCTATTGTCATTTTGTGATCCAGTGTCTGTGTGTTGAGACTCCGTTGGATTATGAGACTGTCGAAAACACAACAAGTGATTACTCACCAATGCTACGCATTACAATCGCTTTGTGAATGACGATGTCATTTTGAATAGTTGATGCTCATCCACTCCATGTGTTCAGAGGTGAATTGAGACCAACTGAGATCTAGTCAGTAATAGTGTGCACATCGCGTAATCCAAAGATGGGAAGTTCACTGACACATGGTTAACCCCTATGAAGATTCAGAACTTCAAGTATCTCTCTCTGAAGATCCGTCACTCATTGCTTACTCACCGAGAATAAATTTCACTGTATCCGCAGGTTGGCGAAATTCACAACCTACACGTGCACATATTTTTGATGTTATAATAAACTGGTGATATGTTTGTATGTGTTGACCTGTGTGTATTTCAGCCGGACCAAGCCGTAAGTCAAATCACACAATACCTACTGGTGATCTGTAATACTAAGCATGTTCACCATGTTCATTGTATCCAACGAAATGCTGTCAACAAAATCCTTTCTACTTGAACAGGTAACGGACAACAGCCGGATTTAAGTGAATGTGATAGTCTTCTGACGATTAATCGCACTGAAGGTAATTCGAAACATGTCATTGCTTTGTGGAAGATTATCTAGTCAGTTTTATCTCTATTATTTCGCAGTCAGATGTAAATCAATTCATCCAACTGAGTAACAATTAATAGTGAGTGTCATACCACGTTTTTCGTAAACGACGAAGCTACTCTCTGCAAAGAGAAAGTCTACTTCCTTGCAAATACTTTGATGATTCTACATACAGAGAGTGCACTTTCCACTGACTGTATTTCTAGGGTTGTATTACTAATAATGTTATTGTTCCCTTGGATTTCAAGTTGGACATGTGGCTTCACCAGCACATCTCCACTTCGTTCTCTTCTCTTCGGTTTTATTCAGATGGCCTCAAGATCGCCGATGTGCTCTCATCCGCTCCCAACGTGAATTGTTCACTTTCTCCACCCTCGAGGATGCACCCTACTCGTCGATTCCTACTCAGGTTCTGCTGAAAGGTTTCAATTGAAATGTAAATATTTACTCGGTCGATGTTAGCGTCTTCGGAATTTGCAATGCCTTCTGCAGTCCTCATCTGTCCACAAGTCATCATGCCTCTACATGATATGTGCTTGACCTTTGCTTTCCATTCCAGAAATTAATGAGTTCACTCAACGGGTAACAAATTACAGTTATTTGAAACACCTGTCGGTGATAGCTTATGGTAAGCAGAATAATTTGCAGTCGAATATTTTGCACGGCATTTTCAACAGTCTAATATATTGTAAATGTCGAGTCTCAGGTGAAAGAGGGTCTAACACTCAGAGTTTTCGCGTACCTTGCAGATATTAGTCTCGATGATTAGAAACGATAGACTTACACGATTTTATTTGTTTTCCCATATGCGCCTTTTCATGTGTATATATTAAGTAGGCATTTTCTGACGACGGACTTCATCTCCTCTTTTTAGAAACCAGAGCAATTTATGAGAATGTTAAGACGAATTTCAGGGTGAGTTTATGTACCAGAATCAATCCACACAATCCCTATAACAAAAGTCAGTCTAATTACCGTGCATTATTGATCGCCACATCTCATGTCGTATTGAATAATGTCGTGTTGGTGTTTAGAGCCAAGTAGATGAGATGTTCACTTCTAATGAATAACTGAACACAGTGTGTAGCGAAAATTTCATCAATCATTATTAAAGTTAGATGGGAAGCTTCAGCTTCTTTCGGATTGATTGTTGTGGCAGTTGTTTGGTGTGATGCTCTTTACATAGCTGCCTAATACACGTCTTGTCCATGTTTGAATGCATGAAGGATATGATCCAGCGTATCGACTGGAGCACAATCGATTTGAGTAATTCAGTCATCTGAGACTGAAAATGTCGAAAATTAGTGGTTGATTCACTTGATGAAACGTTTTCCATTCCTTCAGTATCGTCCTCGATTCTCTTAAAACTGCCAATTCATTCATGATTTTCTCAACTTTTCTTCTATTTCTGAAGGATGCATACCACAGACTGACAGGATATTTACTACCGTAATCCGTGTGATGTGAACAAATGAATTCAACTATCATCATGCATCATTTGAAGACAACGTGGTTCTTCTTTTCTCTTTTACCTGATTAGACTTTAGTACTGATATGTAGTCGTAGATTTAGTCTTAGTTGTAGTCTTAGTAGTTGTGATAATTGTAAAAATAGTAATAAAAGTGATAATAATAATAATATTTTGACATCACTTTGACTTCTCCCTACAAACTTCAATAATGGTGGTGTGTGTTTGTGTGTAAAATGTCATGGTCATATTAGAGATGAAGTGATGGGAAAATTCACCTGTGACTGTATTATTCCTTGCATTATAACTTACTCCTATCTTACAATCATTTCTCATTGTTAGTTTGAACAGAGGAATAACAAGCACATTTGCAGGATAATACGACTTCGCTTAGTTTCGTGGATTCTCTCCAAATGTGAACATACTCAACTAAATCAGATTACAATTTACCAAATGTTTGAACACACAGTTGTCATGGTGACTTGGAGTTGTAGACAGAAGGTTTCGACAACACAATTCCGAGAATGATGTGAGTAGACAAATTATTCAGTGTTAAAAGACTCACTGTTTGCAGTAGAATTAAAGAGGCTGCATCGATGCATATTATGAATGAATAATAGAGTCAAATTATGACAGACAAATTTTTAAGTGAGTTCCGAAAATTACTAGTGAGTTCAAATTAGAGAGCGAAAATCGAAATGAGGCGGTATGTTCCGAGACAGAGGAGAACTCAAAACACACGAACAAATTCGTATAAATACAAATACTTGCATCATTAAAACCAGAGAACTCAATTTATTCAAATAAATAAAGTCAAAAAGACTGGAAAAGGCTTATAATGGCAGTTTGTCGATAAAAATATGAATACGGGAAGTATGGAGAGATAAATGAGACAGAAAGTTAAAGTGTTGATTGTGATTGTTTTCGTCGTTTCATTTACTGATCCTATTGTACACAGTGGTGAGCAAAGCAGTTGGATACTGTGATCAGGGCTTCTGGTGTTGATTACTAAGTAAATAATTTGTCTACTCATAAGAGACGTATTTCAGCTCTACTTCTTAGGTTACAAGAAAGATGGTTGATGACCGAAAATTTCTAGCTTGGTTTAATTTGACGTCTACTAATAACTAAGTGACACATAACCGCACTGTTTATGCATCTAGTTGCCACTTAACTCAAATATGCTGGTACAGGTTCACGTATGAGCTACTTCATTTTCGGTGACTTGGAAGAGTTCTATAAATTGTTATTATTTGTGAAAATAGTACGCCAAGCTGATGGATATGATTATCACTGTATGGGAATTTCAGTGCATTTGTTCATTATTATTACTATTCCTTTTGGTTCCAACTGGAACATAGGGATTAAACAGCACATCTATACCATACTCTGTTCTCGGTGGTCTTTTTCAGCTGTCCACACTAGGCGGATAGTCTCTCATTTCTTCCCTAAACAGTCTCCTTCATCTCACACTCAGGTCTTCAGTGAACTCGTCGTTTCTCATTGTGGTTCCACCCGAGTACTGAACTTGTGCACGATGTCACTGGACAGTTTACTGAACGTCTATCACATTCGTTTAAATTTGCTCAGGAATATTTGTTAAGCAGAAGCTTACTGGTTCGGTTGTTCCAACGGAGTTTCTTGCTCCTAATTCTTTCTGGGAATCACAGAAGGCAGCTGTTGGTAAAATTCTGAAGTCGGTTGAAAGCGATACATTCTCACACATGTAGGACAATTGACTTTTCAATTGTGCTTAAAATCCAAATTTTCTTCTTCATACTGTGGAGTGCAGAAGATTTCCGAACTGATTTCAAAGCGATGAAGTTCCACTCTGCCTTTCTGGTGTTGGTTTTGACATCATCATTTGTTACTCTTCTAGTTCCAACGATACTTTTTAAAGAAGTGATGGAAGTAAACACTTTCCATTTCATTCCACTCATAATGATTAGTGGTTTTTATTGTCAGTTGTTTATCTTCATCACCAACATTTTCTCTGTGTTCAGCTGAAGTCCAATCTTCACTGCCTGCTCCTTCTTCCACAAGTTTTTTAGTTTACACCTGTTAGTCTTCAAGTTCGTGCTACATTTTCGGATTATGGGATTTTGCGGGATTTAATTCAGTTCTATCTCCGCTGAAAACCTGGTTATCTGATACAGTGTTCTGAAGTCTCTTTCGCCTGAGGCTTGTCTCTTGTTCTTCAGTTGCAGGCCAGTGTTTTGCGGTATAGCGATTTGTCTTTCCATTTACTCTTCTTCGTTTCTTTATTTAGCGCAATGTACATTTAAATCAGCTTCTCCTGCTGCTTTCCATCTCTGCAGGAGTTCGTATTTTGTTTCACCATTCTCCGCTTCTCCATTAGCTTCAAGGAGTGCGTAGAGAGCTACTAATGTCTAGTCTCCTCTTTCTTCCTAAAACAGTTGTAACCGCTACTTGAAAACCACTTTAGGAGAAATCCAATATTCTCCCACACAGGCTTCCTCAGTGGCACTACGTAGAAATTGCTCGTCATTCGATCGCAAACACTGAACACTGATTAGATTTCAACTTGTCGATCTCTGGATTTGAATATTCTTATTTCATTTTCTAAGAGGATTGTGAAATCTCTCACGTCAGCCTAGGATAACAGACTGAGTTTAAGATGTCAAAATGAGTGCAAATTTTGAAATCGAAGTTTGTGGATAAACGAAAGAAAAGTGAGACAGAAAATTGAAGTGTTGATTATTATTGATTCCACAGAAGGGCTTTTCGACTTTACTGTACACAATGGTGAACAAATCAGTTGGATACAGAGATCAGGTCTTCTTTCACTGGTTACTGCCGTCTTCATCACTGATAGGTGACACAGTCCGACTCTTCTACATAGGTAACAAGGATCACAGCAGATAAGGCAAAACATCTCCTATGGTTTAATTTGTTGTCCATTATCCATCTAGTGAAATAAATCTGTACTTGATCTGGTATTCTGGAAGTCACAGGTTCGATCCCAGATACAGTCCTGGATGTGTACTGCTAAAGAGTCACACATTACAATGGAAAAACTATCCCGTGTTTTCCAGTTTTCAATGATTCTATGAATATTGTTAGATCATGACGTCATCTATATTATACTTGGATTTTGTTTTCATCTGATCCATTAATCGATCCTTGTTGAAACTGACGATAAAGAGCGTGAATTTCATGGAATAATCAATTTTAACTCCGAGTTCAACTGCATCGTTATACAATTATTTAAGCATAGTCATCAAATGCTGAGCAATTTCAAGCGAGTAGTTTCCCTCTTTAAACGTTTCACCGTCTAGGCCACAGTTTTTTAGCAGTCATCTTACTCGCATTTCATTGAACACAAAACTTGAAGTTAATCAGTCGAATTCCTGCAAAACACAACATTTGAAAAGGTAATCTCGTGACTGACTGCAGAATGAAGTTGTGACTGAAGTTGTTGTGGTGAGGAGTCGTGACCAGCAGGTTGCATCAAGTTTGGTCCCTCACCGAATAGGACAGATACACACCGACGATACTGGCCAGTAGTTGCGATATATCTCGCGAATTGTGAGAATTTACAAATCATGAGGTCGGCGACTGGTTGTCGTCTCAGGAATTCAGTGGTATGGGTGAATCCACTTTGTAGCCTGGAGGTGTTGGGGTTGATCACTGGAGGTGGGTTTTCACCTGTGTACTTCTAGAAAAGCCTGAACTAAGAAGAAACAACTGTCCTGTCAAAGTCGACCATGTATCCGATGAATACAAGAGATTCATTCTTATAATTCACTTGATATTTTAATTTTGATAATAATAATAATAACAGCTTTATTTCAAACTGTATTTGTGGTAAAGACATGGAAGTTTTAGCGTGCTTTACAGTATTGCATCTAGTTACTCCATAAATTTTATAAGATTTTAAAATCAAAAAGCAACACCAAAAAAAGATAAAAAAATAAATAAAAAGAACAGCGTTGCGTTTACATTTTAAACAATGCGCCACAGGGTATGAAATATAAAATTAGTGTGTAATAGAAGATGAGAACAACACTGTAATGGTAACAAGGAAAGGAAAACAAAAACTAATGGGACTATTTGTTAGAGTGTCGCAGTAAGTTGATCGTGTCATACCTAACGGATTTTCCATCACATAACAGCTGTGCCAGATATGGTATTGTGGAGTTGTTGTACTTGATAGTCCTAGCATACAGCCTTATTTAACTGCTTCTAGTTCTACCAGATGAAATGAAAAGAGAGAGAGAGCTGTGTATAGAGAGGATGCTAGGGTCTGACAATATACCATTCGCTAGTTTCTTACATGACATTATATGTCTATCCACAATAGTGTTCACCAGTTGGTTTAACGATATCCCACTTGCCCTACTAATGGCTTTTAGTGCCCTTCTCAGCAAAGCAAAATCATTCTTAAGTAGTCCAGGAAAGATTAATGGGGAGCAGTAAAGGGGGGTGGGTAGAATACAAGAATTGACAAATTGAGAAAGCAAAGACTGCTTTATACCAGACTGCCTTAACCTCCTAACGTGGAACGTTAAGTGAAACATCTTTCTGGTAACTAGCAAGATGTGGGAGGACCAGGAAAGATCGGAGGAAATACTCAGTCCAAGGTATTTGACATTAGATAAAATTTCAACTTCTGTGCCGTCAATGAGAGTGGGGCCATGTGAGCTAACTAGTTGTTGTAGGTTACGTTTTCATGTGAAAGTGAAATTGACTGCCTGACATTTAGACGGATTTAGCTTAAAACCGTTTGAAGAGGACCACTGACTAGTTTCCGACAGAAAGTTATTTAATTTGGAACAATCTGACTGAGAGTTGACAGGCATAGAAGCAGAGAGGTCATCAGCACACTTAACAAAAGTGGCTACATCAGAATGGGGCAAGTCATGTAAGAAAAAAGAAAACAGAAAAGGAGAAAGGACAGCACCTAGATGAACACCAGCTAAAGTAAGTGAGGTAGTGGAGGACTTTCCATTGTAGACGGTGTACTGCTTCCTATCAGAAAAATAGGAATTCAACCACTTATTTTTCCAGCTCTCAGCCTGTGTTTCAGCAAGCTTACTTAGCAGGAGAGACCTAGGTACAGAGTCAAATGCAGATGTGTAATCAAGGAAGGCACAGCGAACGTATTTAGCTCCGTTTATCTAAACTAGAGACTATGCTATGATGTAGGACAACAGCGCCATCTAAGGTACGACTACTATGTTTATAAGCAAACTGGTTAGGGTCATCGAAAGGCTTTAAAGAGGGTTCAAGATAAGGTAAAATAAGTCTTTCCATAACTTTTAAAAAAGGTGAGTTAATAGCAATGGGTTTAAACTTAAAAGTAGGTCCACTTGTTGATTTAGGCACTGGAACAATCTTGATATTTTTCCATGAGTCAGTATAATATTTTTGGAAAAGATTCGTTGAAAAATGTCGGTTAATGGAGAACATATGATGTCAGCACACTTCTTAAGGATAACAGCAGGAACTCCATCAGGAACAAGGGACTTAGTAGGTTTGAGAGATTGAAGACACTTAAGGATATTATTCGTAATAAAGCATGAGAAGCAGTCATTATTTACACTGTTAGAGTTAGGAATCATAACATGAGCAGGGATACATATGAAGGATTTATTAAGCATATCAATATCGACAGAAGAATCATTCATTATTTGCTTACCACCTGCGATTTCGCTTAATAACTTCCACATATTAGATGACGATTTAAATCAAAGAAACTTCTGGTTATAGAGAACATTCAATCTATGTAATTCAGCTTTAATCAAAGTGTTCATTCTCTTAACACCAGTTTTATTTTTCATTTTGTACAACCTCTCTTTTTCACGGCGAAGGTTTTCGAGTTGAGAAGAGGAGAAGCGGTCGAATTGTAAGAAGATTGTCTCTTTTGGACAACAAACATCAAGACAGAAATTAAGATAATGTGTTATGTTAGTAATTGTGTTACCAAGAGCTTGTTCAGTAAATAAGTCCCAGTTTGTATCTTTTAACATTGCCCTTAGATTCTGTATGTTGTCATGGAATAACATCTGTGTTGTGTTTTCTTTCCAAGGTATGAGGAGACCCTTTTGTGCTGCTTTCCACATACTTTGGGCAGTATTCTTATGAAATAGTGATCAGAATTAAGTAGTGGGGCTCCTTTTTGAGCTTCAAATATTTCTGTGTCATTTGTAAACACAAGATCAAGAGTATATATTCAGTCGAGTAGGGAAGTTGACAATGTTTTCATGTCCGAGTGAAATAAGGAAGCTGTGGTCACTAGACTTGAAATCTCCAGTAACTATAGACAAGGAGTTGCCGGAGAAGGTGGCAGCAAGGGAGGTAAATTCATCCGCGAATAAAGACAATTCTGTGGAATTGCATCCAGAGCAATATAAATGTTCGAGATGTATATGTAATTATATATTTTGACAAGTGTTTAGGTCGACAGTTAACGATGAGGCAGTGAATATTGTCACTAGGGAATTCGAAACATACATTATTAGATGTACACATTGTGAATTGGTGCAGATGGCAAAACCACCACCGCGTTTCTTCCTAGAACTACACCGATCTTGTCTGAATAATTTGAAATCATTCAGATACACTAGATTGTCATCATATAGATCATGTAGCCATGATTCTTGAAGTGATATGATCCCAGTATTACGATATATAATGGAAGACACGAGTAATTTAAGATAGTTAATTTTAGCTGACAGGGAGCGACAATTAATACTCATAATTGCTGGAACAGTCAAAAATTGAATTGAGGTATTTTTTAAGGCTCTTTGCCACCCGGCATGATGCTTCTTTTCTGTCTTTATTATGGTATTGCCGATCAGTAGGTTTTAAGGATAATAAATACTCACGAGAATAAATAACCCGATTAGAAGTCATATTTGAATAAGATCTGATTATTTAAATGAATTGGAAATGAACAATTAGATGCAATAGGATTTGTAATGTATAAGGTATTTGGCAGCCCAGGATTAAATTAGGCCGCCAAGGTCAGGAAGATGTTCGAACCAGTATGCATAACGAAACGCTGGGACACAGCGAACACTGTGCGTCGGTGGCACAGTGGTAAGGACTTTCACCGACCATGCACATGGTCCGGGGTTCGATCCCCTTCCGACGCATCCCTGATATCTATGGTCGGCCTGCAAAATTTGGGCTACCTATACACATGCTCAAAATTACATACCTGTACCAAAAATACGGTGTGGAATCAAGCTGTAATCAAAACATTCCTTATCTCAAGTTCACTGGGACTGTTACAGCTAGTATAATGATAAGTTTAGAATATCAAAAAAATATATAACAAATGAAATCAAATTGATTCATTCGAGGGGAAGCTGAAGCATATTAATACAAGCGGACGAGGAAACAAATGGTTGTGAAACGACAAATAAGTCTCAAGAGCTTGATTCGATTCCCTTACACAAAACTAACCATCATCTTTCCCTAACTAACCCTAAAATTGCCTTAATATTTACGTTTACTTACACTAGTCTGCCGGCATACAACTCTAACACCCTCCTCCCCTAACCTAACCCTAAACACCACCAGTATTCCGGTAACCATCATCATACTCATTCCCAGTTTATTCCTAAATCCACTCTCAATCTAAACTAACCAGATTTCCTCTTTAGTATCATCACATTCTTTCATCATTTCATTACGATCTCACTTCAGCTGAAACTAAATTGAATGTTAAACACCTTGGATTGTGGTGTTCGTCTGATGTTTCCTGTTCTTTCCATAACATTTTAATTGCTAGAAATGTATTTCGTAGAAAATTCTATGTAATGAAGTTAAGACAATCTGGTATCACTCACTTCCTACTTTCACAGTTTGTCACCACTTGTATCAGACCTATTCTTCTTCATTGCACACACTGCCTTATTTTTCCTGGGCTTCTTAAGAAAGAATTTATTACATTGTGACGGGAAATAAAAGCTTTCAGTAAGATGAGTGGATCTGCGCCACACCAACTTGTTGATACTCTTGTAGCCAGACACACAGACTCATGAAAGAAATTAGCCGACATTCTCTTTTCAAGCCCTTAGCATCCTCCCTCTACACAACTCTCTCCTTGCTACATCCCATCAGGTAGAACTACAGACGACCACAGAAGACTTTATGCTCAGACGAATAAGTATAAAAACTGTTCATTACCTAATTTGATAGGGACACATTTAATGTGATGACAAAAGTGTGAGGCATGACGTTATTAACTTACTCAGAAAGACTGAGTAAATGGTCTCTTTTATTCTTTCTTTCCTACTTTCAGTGTCAGTAGTCATCAACGCTATTCGGAAGGCTGCGACCATTGCTTGAATCATGTCTGAAGCAGGCGTGGAGGCCAACGTTGTCGGTGAAGTTGATGACATATCCGGTGGCGCTCTGGTATAGTCTTCCTGTTCATGGTTGCAAGCCTTATCAGCAGATTCCAAGTTCTTCATCTCTCGCTTTGATTTAAACGAGTTCCGTAGGCTTGCCATGTTCTGCAATAGAACAGCATAGACAATTATAAATATATCAAGCATGCTGGGATGGGGTGTGAAAAGCAGAACACAGACTCGCGTCGAAACACTACATAATTACCAACGGAATCGATAGCAGAAGAAGTCGAAGATATATACAACAGAAGAGCTAGGCTACAACTGTTCTGTGACCACCGGGTTTTGAACTGACGCCTCCTTTTGAATTTGAACCACTTCACACGAAAAGCTTGAATTAGGTGGGTACAAAGCTAATTGTCATCATTTAGCACAAGCCTAGACAGACAATCCTGTTCTCACTCCAGTAAAGCCACGTCTACGTTTCTTTCTGAAAAAGAAGAGGAAGTAAACCCATTTATCCTGGTCATTATGGTGGTTTTTATCTCATCACACCCTTCACTAGTAACACAACCGTCAAATATGTGGTGCCACTTTGGTTAGATCTCTTCAGTGGCAATGCTTTGCATTATACTGCATACATAGACCTTGCTAGCATTAATACAGTACCTTTCGTTATGTATATGTTGTATAAGTGAATTTCTGTTGTATGTTATTTATCGTATTGACGACGCCTGTAAACTGATGTCCCTCATGTACAAAAATTGAGAATATAATATTATGAATAATATCGTGAGCCTAACTGTTATAACCCTATGAATGTATCTTTTCCCTCTCGGCGCATTGCGACATCCAGAAATTAGAGACAACTGTCTTCGGTAGATTTATGCTTACTTTGTAAGTGACTACAAATAGTAAATAGGTTGTGGTGTTGTATCGATAGGATAAATACGTCTAAACGCATTCGTGGGAACGTGGATACATTCACTTTATTTGACTAGAAGACAATCCTCTTACCAAGAAGGTCCTCTGGATGTCCACTTCTACTTTACAATTCAAAAACGACGTTAAGTTGCTCACTAAGGTGGCAGCTGGAGGAGGTTACTTTCAGCGGAAACTATTTTAGGATAGATAGCCACGTGGCTTCAGATAATGTCTCACAGAACTAAGCAGCCTAGACATGAAAATATTGCAGTTATCGATCACAAAGACACTGGATATTAATTAATATCAGCCGACATAGGAAGAAACAAAAATTGTTCCTCTACTCATTAACAAACGAATAGTCTGTAATCTGATGATGATACTACAAATTAACAGATTAATGAAGCAAGTATTGACACTAAATTGCTGCGCTTCCCCTCACGATGTCAGGTAACACCCGTCTAGTATTTTGCAGATATGCAACTGGCTAAGTAATGCGACTCTGGGTATCTAGCAGTACGGAATCATTATTCAATTTGCTAAATCCCACTTAGTTTTAAAATGTGATTTTGCATAAAAACAAAAACAATGAATGACTTAGAATGACTAAAGTAGCACTCACAATACTGATGCAAGTCTTCGTCCACCTAAACAAGCTTGACATGCATTGATCCAACTTCACGCGTTGCGATAGCCCAAGGTTAAGTGACGTTTTTAAGCAGTTCAGAAGAGGTGGCAATCACGAGTTTGTAGAGTAGACATTTTATTCACTTACAGAAGAAAATTCTGATGGAAGGGATTAGCGTTAGTTTGACCGATTGACACATTCTCGATTTCATATTCGACAACCTCCATATACCTAAAACAACAGAGCGAATGTAAGGACTAGCACAATGTGAAGTTATGCAGGATAATTGTGCACTTCGGTATACAAAGTGGAAACATTGATCCTATTAATACTAAGTCAAACTCCAACGATTAACCGTCCACTCCTGACGTTATTTTTGACGCCATAGGCATAAACAGTCCTCAGATGTTCTTCAGTATTAGAGGATTATGTGCGAATTTCAAGACCAACTCCGGAACATCCATACAGTTAAGGCGTTGTTCTCTCGTCGAAATTACTTGCAGTCCATCCAAGTAAGAGGCAGATAAACTTCACGCTGAATACGTTCACTTTAACGAAAGTATTGCAAATGTGTAGCTGAGAAAGAATACAAAATCAAATTATGTCTCGTGAACATGATTTTGTGAATCCTGCAGATATCACATCCACATATTCATGAAACCAAAGCCATCAAACATTAGGTGCATAGGTTTCAACTGCAAAAAGATATGCACCATGGTTATAACATAGAGGAATACGTGAAATTTCGTCAAATACGCAGACGTGTTGCGTCAATGAGGTTAACAATGTCACATCATCCAGTTCAGACGTTCAATCTTGATACCACATCTGTACGGCTACGTGTAAACGGAAGTTTCACAACAAATTTTTCTCCATTATTGGTGACCAAAAACACCGGAGAATGGGTGTTCACCAGTGTGTACAAAAAGTTCAAAAATGGCGTCTATTGAACCAATGATAATAAACACTGTAACTTTCCATCTCATTTATCTCTCCACACTCCGCTTCTTCTTTAATCCACAACTTGCCTTCACAAGCCCTAATCAGTCTCTTTGACTTTTCTTACTAAATCTGTTATACTCAGTTAACGTTATGATTTTCACATTTGTTAGTCTACTCACAGAATCCTATTCTTTTCAATTCAGAATTCACTTTAGAATTTCTGTTCTCCCTTGTGTCATTCTTGGGTTTACACTCAACTGGTTGTCTCCTGTTCGGTTCCACTAGAGCATTATTGGTGTGGTGCTCGATGTCATTCGACAGTCTACCTCGCCTGTGCTTCCCCTACACACCATGTGCAATTCGTTCTACATATAGTTTGATTGAATGATACCTGATTGGTTCGTTCCGATAGTTTCTTCTTGCTGATTATTTCTGGTCGACAGTTTGACCCTAAATATGGAATAAAGTGAGTGACTGTTTGTAGAAATTTTCAACCTGATTTCTTTAATGCTCCAAGTTAAACAACATCTGACTAATTAAACTCCTGAAGAAGCTGTGAATTCCACAGTGAAACATTTCAGAAAATTAAAGTCTTGGGTACTTGGAATGTTTAGCTGCTTCTTAACTACACTTAATAATAATGACTCGACTCCAATAAGTGAAATTATCCTATTAGCTAAATGATGACGCAACAGTCAGTCCTTGATCATTATTCTAGAATAGTTATAATATTCAAGATCTTTCCTAAATGCATGATGCATGTGCTACTCAATTATTAATAAGGACAGTTGGATAACACTGAAATGATAGTCAACCAGATGAAACTTCAAATGCTCCAAGACTTGAAGAAACGTGCATTCTTCGGTTCGATATATGTAAAATAGGAATTCAATGCATAGCCGAATGGTTCCCATCAAGGAAATGTAAATATTGCAGACTACTACCCACTGACTGAGCTCTTAGCTAACCCAGTCAATACGTCATCACCCAAGTTCGGATACACCACTAAAATCATACCATCAGGATCACTGAATCGATTCGCTGTGGTAAATTTTAGACAGTCATGGGAATCTCAGTTTCAGTTCGAAGACTTATTTTTTTTATTTTTAATTTTTGATTTACAGCTTGATTCCATACTGTATTTTTGGTACAAGTATGGAATTTTCAGCATGGATATCGGTAGCCCAATTTTGCAGGCCGACCATAGATATCAGGTGTGCGCCGGCGTGGGTTCGAACACCGGACCATGTGCATGGTCGGCGAGAGTCCTAGCCACTGTGCCACCGATGCACAGTCAAGAAGGTATGGGTTGGAAGTCAAGTTTCAAGTAGCTGAAAACCAAACAATACGCACTAAAATGTTCTCGTCAAACTTAGAGATGTCTGTCTATATATCCATATTTATGAAGTGTGGTGGATAGCTATTTTCAAATAGATTCACTTTTCGCCAGGTTTTCACCACCTGACACCGTAAACAGCCTAAATATTCGATTCGTGGTAACTAACACTGAGAACTATAAAAGGTTTGCAAAAATGATCACCACGGTTGTTGATAATTAATTAGGATCCGATTTTATTTGCCACAACGCCCAGGAAAGTAAAAGAACACAGAATAACCTGGAGCGGGTGAAAAAGTTGGCAGAAAACAGAAGGAAATAAAGGTGCGCAGCTGAAGCCCTATGTTCCTCTAGGAGATAAAGGACACAACAACAAAAATATCCACATCTATCGAGTATGGTAGATGGCTTTTCTGAAACAGATACATTGGTCGACAGGTTTTCACCACCTGACTCACTAAGTAGCCTAAATATTCGATTCATGATACATACCACTGAGAACAATTGGAAAAGTTTGAAACATCATCAAGGCTGCTGACCAGAAAACTACATAGATCCAATGTCGCGGCTTCCACGATCCATGAAATCAAGAGATTACAGAATAATTAATGTTCCCAATGTCAGTAGATATGAAACGGCACAAATCAAAAACTGATTAAACCGATTTCGATGTAGCTCCAAATTACATTAAACTAACTATAATACAGCGAAATAGAAGTAATTAGATGCCTGTTGACAGCGAATATTCCTGTGAATCTCTCAATCTCAACTATTTGACAGCCTAGATTGTCCCAGTCTCAATGCTCTTTCTAAATTTGAAAAAGCCTTACAAACAACACAATGATAATATTGATGAAAGCGCCATTAACAACAATCGGAAATCTAAGTCGACTGGTAGAAACAACATTATACATAAAGTGGATTACCCACTGTGGATTTCGCGTTGCACGCTGACAAGTTCAGATAAATTACTGATTTTCAATTCTGGTAGTGCTTCCCACAAACTTCCCACAATTAACAAGACCGAAAAACTCAAGACTGTAACTACACGGAAAAGCAATCGACCGAACGGATATTAACCGACTCAATTTAGAATACAGAAATTAACTGAAAACAACATCGAATTGTGAAAATCATTGTATTCAATCATTTTATTCTGCAATTAACACAATAATCAGAATGTGAACACAACATTCAACACAACACTAAGCTACAATACAATATACTACACCACACCACACAATTACAGCTTCATTGTTGCACACGTGATCGTCATTTCAATGATCTCGTCATCCACTGAAGCAAAATCACCATCGTCATCATCACGAATCTTCTTACTCATCCTCTTCCTCAGTGTCCGTTTCACTTTCTTCACCAAAGCCATCATCGTGCACCGATCATACGTGTAGACATCACCACATCCACTCACACGATGCATGTGATCCAGCATCATTCGATGAACATACACCTGAGGATGCAGGTGATAATGTGTGATATGATGTTCGGTGGCGAGATCACCCCTCTCTCGTGACAACACACACATCTCAGTCAACTTCTCCTCCAACATCCTCTCCACATTCACAGCCATCTCCACAATCCACTTGATTTCGTCACGTGTGTCCTTCAGCTGAGTGATGGTGGTGAGTGGTCGGATGTCTGTGAGAGTGTATTTGCCACCACGAGTTGTCTGCCAGTCAATCAGATTCTGACCAATGGCTCGATGACGACGAGCACAGAGCTGGAAGAATGTGTGGAATCCGGGGATTCGGAGATCGTGTGTGTTGCACTGAGCAGCCAACGAGTCGTATGTGATTGTCGCTGACTGTGTCACATTGATGATCTCATTCAGTTTATTCTCACACTCCTTCGGATATTTCGAGGTCATCATGATTGAGTGCATGGCTGACTGACTGACTAGCTGGTTGACTCGTCGATTGACTGACTGACTGACTGGCAGTCTGTGTGACTTATCTAACATGCACTACGCCTTTTATATTGTGTGCATCAATCGAGGGTTGACTGATTCCACTTTCTCATTGGTCCACTCTTCATCATCACCATCATTATTGTTATTATTGTGATTGTTGATTGGACACTGGAAATTCGTGGTGCGTGTGAAATCGTGTCATTCAGTTGATTGATGATAGTGTTGTTGTCTCATTTCAATGCACATGATCAGGTCGTGAACTTCGATTGATGAGAATTGTTGTTATTGCTTGAGTCATGATTTCCTATAATGTATGTTGTTGATGTTTTTGTTAGTTTTGAATATGTTGATTTTGGTGATAGCTGCACGTTCTACTGGTTCTGATGATTCGTGGAAATAATATTGCGCGTTTGAACTTTCTTCGGAATATTTACTTTTCTATTTCAGAATTGATGTTTCTCATTTCATGATCACCAGTTATTATTATTATTATTGCTCCCTTGGGTTCCTAGTGGAACATAGGGCTTCAACTTCACCAGTTATTGGGTAATATCAAATGTATGCATGTAGCTGGATCTGGGATTCATTTTAGCACTTGGTCGTGGGGTTTGATGCTAAGGACTGCTAAGCCTCATCGTGAATTGTTGGTGTTTTAAAGTTTCCGGTTGTGTCATCCATGATGCGTGTCACAAACATGACGAAATATGCAGCCTTGATTTTATTAGCTGTCTACATCCATCAAATAGAGCACTACGTTCTGTTACTTCTTAAGTTAGACAGTGAGACATCCTTTGGGCTTTCACTGTTAGTGTTGCAATTTGTAGAGCTGTGTGATCTGAATAAATATCAAGACCATGACTGCTCCCAAAAGATGTAACCATAACGGAAGTGTTGTAAAGACACGAATTCAACAATGTGAGTGAAATTCCGAGTGAATTACATTCAGATGGCATAAACCAGTTACGTTTCTGCCGTAGCAATAAGCAGCTCCCATCACCATAGTGTGCTTTCGTATTCGTCCATGGAAAACTGGGCAGTGGGAGCACGTCGCATTCACAAATACCTCCAGCCACATTACCCGAATCTCATCGTTTCTTGCAGGGATCAATCTTCTTTTCTTATGACTCAATATGGGAATATGACGTGCATTTCGAGAAACAAATAAAAGTTTTAAAACTTGGGAAAAATTCCAGGAAACAAAGAACAAACATCGGTGCGGAATGACATGGATCCACCTTATCTCATTGGTTCTCATCACCTACATACAACCTATTATCTCAAGCTAATGTAAGTCAGCGTAAAACTTGACATACACATTTCTGTTGAACTAGTATACTGTAACTGTTTCACGTTGAGATAAAACATCAGCACGATAAGGTAGCTGAAGTATTACTATGATAATATAGAATGCTGTGGAGATGTTTCTCGAAAGTTAACTGAGAAATTTGTTGTTAGGGTGGTAACTAAACACGAGTGATAGTTGCGTAGTTAGATGACATAGGATGAAACTTTGGTGTGCAACGAGTCTAATGAGAAG
The DNA here is from genome assembly GCA_944472135.2 of Trichobilharzia regenti. NCBI lineage: Eukaryota > Metazoa > Platyhelminthes > Trematoda > Strigeidida > Schistosomatidae > Trichobilharzia > Trichobilharzia regenti. Next base: position 26,278,696 of record OX235264.1, on the reverse strand, counting down.
ATGCTGGTGTGATATCATAAGATTGAGAGGAATTATCCTCCATGGGAGTCAAGTGGAAATCAGGGTTTGGTAGAGGTTAAAAACATAAGCTGCTGATATTAGAAAACAAGAAATAAATGAGAGATGAGTCACCAGGCAATGAAAGTCGAATGACAAGTACCTTCTGAACTCATAGTTCATTTTTCAGCCGATGTACCTGCATAGCCTCAGCCAACCAAAGAGAACTTCAGATAAATTGTCTATGAATTATTTTCAGTGATGCAAGTGTGTCTACTCAGTGTCATGTGACTAGCAGATATTTGATGATTGATGAGGTTGAACTGATTGGCCCAGTTCACCGCAACCTCCTTCTCAAAAGTTCGAAGAATTTGACATAGATACTCCTTTCTGTCTTTCCAATTTAACTGAACTGATATACAGAGTTAGTGCTGACATGTGAGGAGTACACTTCCATCAAAGACTGCACCATTAAAGAAAATGTTAGGAATAATGGGAATAGTTTGCTGATTTAGACGTTAGAACTCAAGCAATTCACGATAATGCTTAGTAGTCCTTAGCATCAAACCCCACGACCAAGTGCTAAAATGAATCCCAGATCCAGCTACATGCATACATTTGATATTACCCAATAACTGGTGAAGTTGAAGCCCTATGTTCCACTAGGAACCCAAGGGAGCAATAATAATAATAATAACTGGTGATCATGAAATGAGAAACATCAATTCTGAAATAGAAAAGTAAATATTCCGAAGAAAGTTCAAACGCGCAATATTATTTCCACGAATCATCAGAACCAGTAGAACGTGCAGCTATCACCAAAATTCAACATATTCAAAACTAACAAAAACATCAACAACATACATTATAGGAAATCATGACTCAAGCAATAACAACAATTCTCATCAATCGAAGTTCACGACCTGATCGTGTGCATTGAAATGAGACAACAACACTATCATCAATCAACTGAATGACACGATTTCACACGCACCACGGATTTCCAGTGTCCAATCAACAATCACAATAATAACAATAATGATGGTGATGATGAAGAGTGGACCAATGAGAAAGTGGAATCAGTCAACCCTCGATTGATGCACACAATATAAAAGGCGTAGTGCATGTTAGATAACTCACACAGACTGCCAGTCAGTCAGTCAGTCAATCGACGAGTCAACCAGCTAGTCAGTCAGTCAGCCATGCACTCAATCATGATGACCTCGAAATATCCGAAGGAGTGTGAGAATAAACTGAATGAGATCATCAATGTGACACAGTCAGCGACAATCACATACGACTCGTTGGCTGCTCAGTGCAACACACACGATCTCCGAATCCCCGGATTCCACACGTTCTTCCAGCTCTGTGCTCGTCGTCATCGAGCCATTGGTCAGAATCTGATTGACTGACTGGCAGACAACTCGTGGTGGCAAATACACTCTCACAGACATCCGACCACTCACCACCATCACTCAGCTGAAGGACACACGTGACGAAATCAAGTGGATTGTGGAGATGGCTGTGAATGTGGAGAGGATGTTGGAGGAGAAGTTGACTGAGATGTGTGTGTTGTCACGAGAGAGGGGTGATCTCGCCACCGAACATCATATCACACATTATCACCTGCATCCTCAGGTGTATGTTCATCGAATGATGCTGGATCACATGCATCGTGTGAGTGGATGTGGTGATGCTTACACGTATGATCGGTGCACAATGATGACTTTGGTGAAGAAAGGGAAACGGACACTGAGGAAGAGGATGAGTAAGAAGATTCGTGATGATGATGATGATGATGACGGCGATGGTGATTTCGCTTCAGTGGATGATGAGATCATTGAAATGACGATCACGTGTGCAACAATGAAGTTGTAATTGTGTTTCTGCCGTAGCAATAAGCAGCACCCATCACCATAGTGTGCTTTCTTATTCGTCCATGGAAAACTGGGCAGTGGGAGCACTTCGCATTCACAAATACCTCCAGCCATATTACCCGAATCTCATCGTCTCTCGCAGGGAATAGCTCATCATAATCATGAAATCGAAGGACACACAAGTGTAGCTCATCTGTCGAAAGCATTGCGTAGAAAGTAATGGATTTTTTAGAAATGCTGAAATGGTTCAATTTATCGTAAACCTATACATCGGTAGGAGATGCAGGTCTGCGAAACCAGTCGGACATTTGATGTTGTGCCTACGAGCCACCATGGTGGCATCAAATGCGAGAGCTATAATAAGTGGAGGCATGAAATGGCATCTAAATCGAAATTTTGCTTGAAGAGAAAAGACAAGGTGTTTATAAGAAGCATCCGTGAACTCTCAAGTTCATCTCAAGAGACTAAATTCTCACAGGTTAATCAGTAATATCTCACATGATGTGAGTACAAGCGATAATGAATTATGGGCCAACGGTACCTGTTTAAATCTGATTAAAAATGACTACATAAGTCAAACCACAAATATATTTGACTCATTTCGGCTCCAGAAATGGAAGTGAATATACATTGCTTTTATTCGTGAGGATAGCGGTAGAATATATTTCATGCTGTTACGTTTCAGATTCCGTGGAGGCGAACGTATTTAATCATTTCACAATCTCATTCGAAATCACTGAAATTAGAATGTGAGAATTCTGTTACTGGTGATTTCACAAACCGCTCAGCGTATTCACTAGCCAGAGAAGAGTGAATAAGTGTGTCACAGTCAGCGGTGATGAACAATTAAGAAAGACGGAAATCAAGATGTCTAGATGTGTTATCGGTTGACATCTACGCCAGCATTGCCAAATGGTTATGCGTTGTTGACTGTTTCGCAAGGATCTTACCAGTCTGATGAATTTGTTTCTAAATATAATAACTACCGTATAGCTGATGAAAACTAATTGTCAAGAGGAAAATGTTCTTCTTTGTTTCAATCTTTTCTTATGACTCAGTATGGGAATATGACGTGCATTTCGAGAAACAAACAAAAGTTTAAAAACTTGGGAAAAATTCCAGGAAACAAAGAACAAACATCGGTGCGGAATGACATGGATCCACCTTATCTCATTGGTTCTCATCACCTACATACAACCTATTATCTCAAGCTAATGTAAGTCAGCGTAAAACTTGACATACACATTTCTGTTGAACTAGTATACTGTAACGGTGTCACGTTGAGATAAAACATCAGCACGATAAGGTAGCTGAAGTATTACTATGATAATATAGAATGCTGTGGAGATGTTTCTCGAAAGTTAATTGAGAAATTTGTTGTTAGGGTGGTAACTAAACACGAGTGATAGTTGCGTAGTTAGATGACATAGGATGAAACTTTGGTGTGCAACGAGTCTAATGAGAAGATGCTGGTGTGATATCATAAGATTGAGAGGAATTATTCCCCATGGGAGTCAAGTGGAAATCAGGGTTTGGTAGAGGTTAAAAACATAAGCTGCTGATATTAGAAAACAAGAAATAAATGAGAGATGAGTCACCAGGCAATGAAAGTCGAATGACAAGTACCTTCTGAACTCATAGTTCAATTTTCAGCCGTTGTACCTGCATAGCCTCAGCCAACCAAAGAGAACTTCAGATAAATTGTCTATGAATTATTTTCAGTGATGCAAGTGTGTCTACTCAGTGTCATGTGACTATCAGATATTTGATGATTGATGAGGTTGAACTGATTGGCCCAGTTCACCGCAACCTCCTTCTCAAATGTTCGAAGAATTTGACATAGATACTCCTTTCTGTCTTTCAAATTTAACTGAACTGATATACAGAGTTAGTGCTGACATGTGAGGAGTACACTTCTATCATAGACTGCACCATTAAAGAAAATGTTCAGAATAGTGGGACTAGTTTGCTGATATAGACATTAGAACTCAAGCCATTCACGAAAATGCTTAGTAGTCTTTAGCATCAAACCCCAGGAACAAGAGCTAAAGTGAATCCCAGATCCAGGTACATGCATATATTTAACATTACCCAATAACCGGTGATCATGAATGATAATTTCTACCAACTACTTTCCACAGATGAGCTACACTTGTGTGTCCTTCGATTTCATGATTATGATGAGCTATTACCTGCGAGAGACGATGAGATTCGGGTAATATGGCTGGAGGTATTTGTGAATGCGACGTGCTCCCACTGCCCAGTTTTCCATGGACGAATACGAAAGCACACTATGGTGATGGGTGCTGCTTATTGCTACGGCAGAAACGTAACTGGTTTATGCCATCTGAATGTAATTCACTCGGAATTTCACTCACATTGTTGAATTCGTGTCTTTACAACACTTCCGTTATGGTTACATCTTTTGGGAGCAGTCATGGTCTTGATACTTATTCAGAGAGTACAGCTCTACAAATTGCAACACTAACAGTGAAAGCCCAAAGGATGTCTCACTGTCTAACTTAAGAAGTAACAGAACGTAGTGCTCTATTTGATGGATGTAGACAGTTAATAAAATCAAGGCTGCATATTTCGTCATGTTTGTGACACGCATCATGGATGACACAACCGGAAACTTTAAAACACCAACAATTCACGATGAGGCTTAGCAGTCCTTAGCATCAAACCCCACGACCAAGTGCTAAAATGAATCCCAGATCCAGCTACATGCATACATTTGATATTACCCAATAACTGGTGAAGTTGAAGCCCTATGTTCCACTAGGAACCCAAGGGAGCAATAATAATAATAATAACTGGTGATCATGAAATGAGAAACATCAATTCTGAAATAGAAAAGTAAATATTCCAAAGAAAGTTCAAACGCGCAATATTATTTCCACGAATCATCAGAACCAGTAGAACGTGCAGCTATCACCAAAATCAACATATTCAAAACTAACAAAAACATCAACAACATACATTATAGGAAATCATGACTCAAGCAATAACAACAATTCTCATCAATCGAAGTTCACGACCTGATCATGTGCATTGAAATGAGACAACAACACTATCATCAATCAACTGAATGACACGATTTCACACGCACCACGGATTTCCAGTGTCCAATCAACAATCACAATAATAACAATAATGATGGTGATGATGAAGAGTGGACCAATGAGAAAGTGGAATCAGTCAACCCTCGATTGATGCACACAATATAAAAGGCGTAGTGCATGTTTAATAAGTCACACAGACTGCCAGTCAGTCAGTCAATCGACGAGTCAACCAGCTAGTCAGTCAGTCAGCCATGCACTCAATCATGATGACCTCGAAATATCCGAAGGAGTGTGAGAATAAACTGAATGAGATCATCAATGTGACACAGTCAGCGACAATCACATACGACTCGTTGGCTGCTCAGTGCAACACACACGATCTCCGAATGCCCGGATTCCACACATTCTTCCAGCTCTGTGCTCGTCGTCATCGAGCCATTGGTCAGAATCTGATTGACTGGCAGACAACTCGTGGTGGCAAATACACTCTCACAGACATCCGACCACTCACCACCATCACTCAGCTGAAGGACACACGTGACGAAATCAAGTGGATTGTGGAGATGGCTGTGAATGTGGAGAGGATGTTGGAGGAGAAGTTGACTGAGATGTGTGTGTTGTCACGAGAGAGGGGTGATCTCGCCACCGAACATCATATCACACATTATCACCTGCATCCTCAGGTGTATGTTCATCGAATGATGCTGGATCACATGCATCGTGTGAGTGGATGTGGTGATGTCTACACGTATGATCGGTGCACGATGATGGCTTTGGTGGAGAAAGTGAAACGGACACTGAGGAAGAGGATGAGTAAGAAGATTCGTGATGATGACGATGGTGATTTTGCTTCAGTGGATGACGAGATCATTGAAATGACGATCACGTGTGCAACAATGAAGCTGTAATTGTGTGGTGTGGTGTAGTATATTGTATTGTAGCTTAGTGTTGTGTTGAATGTTGTGTTCACATTCTGATTATTGTGTTAATTGCAGAATAAAATGATTGAATACAATGATTTTCACAATTCGATGTTGTTTTCAGTTAATTTCTGTATTCTAAATTGAGTCGGTTAATATCCGTTCGGTCGATTGCTTTTCCGTGTAGTTACAGTCTTGAGTTTTTCGGTCTTGTTAATTGTGGGAAGTTTGTGGGAAGCACTACCAGAATTGAAAATCAGTAATTTATCTGAACTTGTCAGCGTGCAACGCGAAATCCACAGTGGGTAATCCACTTTATGTATAATGTTGTTTCTACCAGTCGACTTAGATTTCCGATTGTTGTTAATGGCGCTTTCATCAATATTATCATTGTGTTGTTTGTAAGGCTTTTTCAAATTTAGAAAGAGCATTGAGACTGGGACAATCTAGGCTGTCAAATAGTTGAGATTGAGAGATTCACAGGAATATTCGCTGTCAACAGGCATCTAATTACTTCTATTTCGCTGTATTATAGTTAGTTTAATGTAATTTGGAGCTACATCGAAATCGGTTTAATCAGTTTTTGATCTGTGCTGTTTCATATTTACTGACATTGGGAACATTAATTATTCTGTAATCTCTTGATTTCATGGATCGTGGAAGCCGCGACATTGGATCTATGTAGTTTTCTGGTCAGCAGCCTTGATGATGTTTCAAACTTTTCCAATTGTTCTCAGTGGTATGTATCATGAATCGAATATTTAGGCTACTTAGTGAGTCAGGTGGTGAAAACCTGTCGACCAATGTATCTGTTTCAGAAAAGCCATCTACCATACTCGATAGATGTGGATATTTTTGTTGTTGTGTCCTTTATCTCCTAGAGGAACATAGGGCTTCAGCTGCGCACCTTTTTTTCCATCTGTTTTCTGCCAACTTTTTCACCCCGCTCCAGGTTATTCTGTGTTCTTTTACTTTCCTGGGCGTTGTGGCAAATAAAATCGGATCCTAATTAATTATCAACAACCGTGGTGATCATTTTTGCAAACTTTTATAGTTCTCAGTGTTAGTTACCACGAATCGAATATTTAGGCTGTTTACGGTGTCAGGTGGTGAAAACCTGGCGAAAAGTGAATCTATTTGAAAATAGCTATCCACCACACTTCATAAATATGGATATATAGACAGACATCTCTAAGTTTGACGAGAACATTTTAGTGCGTATTGTTTGGTTTTCAGCTACTTGAAACTTGACTTCCAACCCATACCTTCTTGACTGTGCATCGGTGGCACAGTGGCTAGGACTCTCGCCGACCATGCACATGGTCCGGTGTTCGAACCCACGCCGGCGCACACCTGATATCTATGGTCGGCCTGCAAAATTGGGCTACCGATATCCATGCTGAAAATTCCATACTTGTACCAAAAATACAGTATGGAATCAAGCTGTAAATCAAAAATTAAAAATAAAAAAAATAAGTCTTCGAACTGAAACTGAGATTCCCATGACTGTCTAAAATTTACCACAGCGAATCGATTCAGTGATCCTGATGGTATGATTTTAGTGGTGTATCCGAACTTGGGTGATGACGTATTGACTGGGTTAGCTAAGAGCTCAGTCAGTGTGTAGTAGTGTGCAATATTTACATTTCCTTGATGGGAACCATTCGGCTATGCATTGAATTCCTATTTTACATATATCGAACCGAAGAATGCACGTTTCTTCAAGTCTTGGAGCATTTGAAGTTTCATCTGGTTGACTATCATTTCAGTGTTATCCAACTGTCCTTATTAATAATTGAGTAGCACATGCATCATGCATTTAGGAAAGATCTTGAATATTATAACTATTCTAGAATAATGATCAAGGACTGACTGTTGCGTCATCATTTAGCTAATAGGATAATTTCACTTATTGGAGTCGAGTCATTATTATTAAGTGTAGTTAAGAAGCAGCTAAACATTCCAAGTACCCAAGACTTTAATTTTCTGAAATGTTTCACTGTGGAATTCACAGCTTCTTCAGGAGTTTAATTAGTCAGATGTTGTTTAACTTGGAGCATTAAAGAAATCAGGTTGAAAATTTCTACAAACAGTCACTCACTTTATTCCATATTTAGGGTCAAACTGTCGACCAGAAATAATCAGCAAGAAGAAACTATCGGAACGAACCAATCAGGTATCATTCAATCAAACTATATGTAGAACGAATTGCACATGGTGTGTAGGGGAAGCACAGGCGAGGTAGACTGTCGAATGACATCGAGCACCACACCAATAATGCTCTAGTGGAACCGAACAGGAGACAACCAGTTGAGTGTAAACCCAAGAATGACACAAGGGAGAACAGAAATTCTAAAGTGAATTCTGAATTGAAAAGAATAGGATTCTGTGAGTAGACTAACAAATGTGAAAATCATAACGTTAACTGAGTATAACAGATTTAGTAAGAAAAGTCAAAGAGACTGATTAGGGCTTGTGAAGGCAAGTTGTGGATTAAAGAAGAAGCGGAGTGTGGAGAGATAAATGAGATGGAAAGTTACAGTGTTTATTATCATTGGTTCAATAGACGCCATTTTTGAACTTTTTGTACACACTGGTGAACACCCATTCTCCGGTGTTTTTGGTCACCAATAATGGAGAAAAATTTGTTGTGAAACTTCCGTTTACACGTAGCCGTACAGATGTGGTATCAAGATTGAACGTCTGAACTGGATGATGTGACATTGTTATCCTCATTGACGCAACACGTCTGCGTATTTGACGAAATTTCACGTATTCCTCTATGTTATAACCATGGTGCATATCTTTTTGCAGTTGAAACCTATGCACCTAATGTTTGATGGCTTTGGTTTCATGAATATGTGGATGTGATATCTGCAGGATTCACAAAACCATGTTCACGAGACAAAATTTGATTTTGTATTCTTTCTCAGCTACACATTTGCAATACTTTCGTTAAAGTGAACGTATTCAGCGTGAAGTTTATCTGCCTCTTACTTGGATGGACTGCAAGTAATTTCGACGAGAGAACAACGCCTTAACTGTATGGATGTTCCGGAGTTGGTCTTGAAATTCGCACATAATCCTCTAATACTGAAGAACATCTGAGGACTGTTTATGCCTATGGCGTCAAAAATAACGTCAGGAGTGGACGGTTAATCGTTGGAGTTTGACTTAGTATTAATAGGATCAATGTTTCCACTTTGTATACCGAAGTGCAAAATTATCCTGCATAACTTCACATTGTGCTAGTCCTTACATTTGCTCTGTTGTTTTAGGTATATGGAGGTTGTCGAATATGAAATCGAGGAATGTGTCAATCGGTCAAACTAATGCTAATCCCTTCTATCAGAATTTTCTTCTGTAAGTGAATAAAATGTCTACTCTACAAACTCGTGATTGCCACCTCTTCTGAACTGCTTAAAAACGTCACTTAACCTTGGGCTATCGCAACGCGTGAAGTTGGATCAATGCATGTCAAGCTTGTTTAGGTGGACGAAGACTTGCATCAGTATTGTGAGTGCTACTTTAGTCATTCTTAGTCATTCATTGCTACTGTTTTTATGCAAAATCACATTTTAAAACTAAGTGGGATTTAGCAAATTGAACAATGATTCCGTACTGCTAGATACCCAGAGTCGCATTACTTAGCCAGTTGCATATCTGCAAAATACTAGACGGGTGTTACCTGACATCGTGAGGGGAAGCGGAGCAATTTAGGGTCAATACTTGCTTCATTAATCTGTTAATTTGTAGTATCATCATCAGATTACAGACTATTCGTTTGTTAATGAGTAGAGGAACAATTTACACTTCTTTCTAACGTCGGCTGATATTCATTAATATCCAGTGTCTTTGTGATCGATAACTGCAATATTTGTATGTCTAGGCTGCTTAGTTCTGTGAGACATTATCTAAAGCCACGTGGCTATCTATCCTAAAATAGTTTTCGCTGAAAGTAACCTCCTCCAGCTGCCACCTTAGTGAGCAACTTAACGTCGTTTTTGAATTGTAAAGTAGAAGTGGACATCCAGAGGACCTTCTTGGTAAGAGGATTGTCTTCTAGTCAAATAAGGTGAATGTATCCACGTTCCCACGAATGCGTTTAGACGTATTTATCCTATCGATACAACACCACAACCTATTTACTATTTGTAGTCACTTACAAAGTAAGCATAAATCTACCGAAGACAGTTGTCTCTAATTTCTGGATGTCGCAATGCGCCGAGAGGGAAAAGATACATTCATAGGGTTATAACAGTTAGGCTCACGATATTATTCATAATATTATATTCTCAATTTTTGTACATGAGGGACATCAGTTTACAGGCGTCGTCAATACGATAAATAACATACAACAGAAATTCACTTATACAACATATACATAACGAAAGGTACTGTATTAATGCTAGCAAGGTCTATGTATGCAGTATAATGCAAAGCATTGCCACTGAAGAGATCTAACCAAAGTGGCACCACATATTTGACGGTTGTGTTACTAGTGAAGGGTGTGATGAGATAAAAACCACCATAATGACCAGGATAAATGGGTTTACTTCCTCTTCTTTTTCAGAAAGAAACGTAGACGTGGCTTTACTGGAGTGAGAACAGGATTGTCTGTCTAGGCTTGTGCTAAATGATGACAATTAGCTTTGTACCCACTTAATTCAAGCTTTTCGTGTGAAGTGGTTCAAATTCAAAAGGAGGCGTCAGTTCAAAACCCGGTGGTCACAGAACAGTTGTAGCCTAGCTCTTCTGTTGTATATATCTTCGACTTCTTCTGCTATCGATTCCGTTGGTAATTATGTAGTGTTTCGACGCGAGTCTGTGTTCTGCTTTTCACACCCCATCCCAGCATGCTTGATATATTTATAATTGTCTATGCTGTTCTATTGCAGAACATGGCAAGCCTACGGAACTCGTTTAAATCAAAGCGAGAGATGAAGAGCTTGGAATCTGCTGATAAGGCTTGCAACCATGAACAGGAAGACTATACCAGAGCGCCACCGGATATGTCATCAACTTCACCGACAACGTTGGCCTCCACGCCTGCTTCAGACATGATTCAAGCAATGGTCGCAGCCTTCCGAATAGCGTTGATGACTACTGACACTGAAAGTAGGAAAGAAAGAATAAAACAGGCCATTTACTCAGTCTTTCTGAGTAAGTTAATAACGTCATGCCTCACACTTTTGTCATCACATTAAATGTGTCCCTATCAAATTAGGTAATGAACAGTTTTTATACTTATTCGTCTGAGCATAAAGTCTTCTGTGGTCGTCTGTAGTTCTACCTGATGGGATGTAGCAAGGAGAGAGTTGTGTAGAGGGAGGATGCTAAGGGCTTGAAAAGAGAATGTCGGCTAATTTCTTTCATGAGTCTGTGTGTCTGGCTACAAGAGTATCAACAAGTTGGTGTGGCGCAGATCCACTCATCTTACTGAAAGCTTTTATTTCCCGTCACAATGTAATAAATTCTTTCTTAAGAAGCCCAGGAAAAATAAGGCAGTGTGTGCAATGAAGAAGAATAGGTCTGATACAAGTGGTGACAAACTGTGAAAGTAGGAAGTGAGTGATACCAGATTGTCTTAACTTCATTACATAGAATTTTCTACGAAATACATTTCTAGCAATTAAAATGTTATGGAAAGAACAGGAAACATCAGACGAACACCACAATCCAAGGTGTTTAACATTCAATTTAGTTTCAGCTGAAGTGAGATCGTAATGAAATGATGAAAGAATGTGATGATACTAAAGAGGAAATCTGGTTAGTTTAGATTGAGAGTGGATTTAGGAATAAACTGGGAATGAGTATGATGATGGTTACCGGAATACTGGTGGTGTTTAGGGTTAGGTTAGGGGAGGAGGAGTGTTAGAGTTGTATGCCGGCAGACTAGTGTAAGTAAACGTAAATATTAAGGCAATTTTAGGGTTAGTTAGGGAAAGATGATGGTTAGTTTTGTGTAAGGGAATCGAATCAAGCTCTTGAGACTTATTTGTCGTTTCACAACCATTTGTTTCCTCGTCCGCTTGTATTAATATGCTTCAGCTTCCCCTCGAATGAATCAATTTGATTTCATTTGTTATATATTTTTTTGATATTCTAAACTTATCATTATACTAGCTGTAACAGTCCCAGTGAACTTGAGATAAGGAATGTTTTGATTACAGCTTGATTCCACACCGTATTTTTGGTACAGGTATGTAATTTTGAGCATGTGTATAGGTAGCCCAAATTTTGCAGACCGACCATAGATATCAGGGATGCGTCGGAAGGGGATCGAACCCCGGACCATGTGCATGGTCGGTGATAGTCCTTACCACTGTGCCACCGACGCACAGTGTTCGCTGTGTCCCAGCGTTTCGTTATGCATACTGGTTCGAACATCTTCCTGACCTTGGCGGCCTAATTTAATCCTGGGCTGCCAAATACCTTATACATTACAAATCCTATTGCATCTAATTGTTCATTTCCAATTCATTTAAATAATCAGATCTTATTCAAATATGACTTCTAATCGGGTTATTTATTCTCGTGAGTATTTATTATCCTTAAAACCTACTGATCGGCAATACCATAATAAAGACAGAAAAGAAGCATCATGCCGGGTGGCAAAGAGCCTTAAAAAATACCTCAATTCAATTTTTGACTGTTCCAGCAATTATGAGTATTAATTGTCGCTCCCTGTCAGCTAAAATTAACTATCTTAAATTACTCGTGTCTTCCATTATATATCGTAATACTGGGATCATATCACTTCAAGAATCATGGCTACATGATCTATATGATGACAATCTAGTGTATCTGAATGATTTCAAATTATTCAGACAAGATCGGTGTAGTTCTAGGAAGAAACGCGGTGGTGGTTTTGCCATCTGCACCAATTCACAATGTGTACATCTAATAATGTATGTTTCGAATTCCCTAGTGACAATATTCACTGCCTCATCGTTAACTGTCGACCTAAACACTTGTCAAAATATATAATTACATATACATCTCGAACATTTATATTGCTCTGGATGCAATTCCACAGAATTGTCTTTATTCGCGGATGAATTTACCTCCCTTGCTGCCACCTTCTCCGGCAACTCCTTGTCTATAGTTACTGGAGATTTCAAGTCTAGTGACCACAGCTTCCTTATTTCACTCGGACATGAATACATTGTCAACTTCCCTACTCGACTGAATTTATACTCTTGATCTTGTGTTTACAAATGACACAGAAATATTTGAAGCTCAAAAAGGAGCCCCACTACTTAATTCTGATCACTATTTCATAAGAATACTGCCCAAAGTATGTGGAAAGCAGCACAAAAGGGTCTCCTCATACCTTGGAAAGAAAACACAACACAGATGTTATTCCATGACAACATACAGAATCTAAGGGCAATGTTAAAAGATACAAACTGGGACTTATTTACTGAACAAGCTCTTGGTAACACAATTACTAACATAACACATTATCTTAATTTCTGTCTTGATGTTTGTTGTCCAAAAGAGACAATCTTCTTACAATTCGACCGCTTCTCCTCTTCTCAACTCGAAAACCTTCGCCGTGAAAAAGAGAGGTTGTACAAAATGAAAAATAAAACTGGTGTTAAGAGAATGAACACTTTGATTAAAGCTGAATTACATAGATTGAATGTTCTCTATAACCAGAAGTTTCTTTGATTTAAATCGTCATCTAATATGTGGAAGTTATTAAGCGAAATCGCAGGTGGTAAGCAAATAATGAATGATTCTTCTGTCGATATTGATATGCTTAATAAATCCTTCATATGTATCCCTGCTCATGTTATGATTCCTAACTCTAACAGTGTAAATAATGACTGCTTCTCATGCTTTATTACGAATAATATCCTTAAGTGTCTTCAATCTCTCAAACCTACTAAGTCCCTTGTTCCTGATGGAGTTCCTGCTGTTATCCTTAAGAAGTGTGCTGACATCATATGTTCTCCATTAACCGACATTTTTCAACGAATCTTTTCCAAAAATATTATACTGACTCATGGAAAAATATCAAGATTGTTCCAGTGCCTAAATCAACAAGTGGACCTACTTTTAAGTTTAAACCCATTGCTATTAACTCACCTTTTTTAAAAGTTATGGAAAGACTTATTTTACCTTATCTTGAACCCTCTTTAAAGCCTTTCGATGACCCTAACCAGTTTGCTTATAAACATAGTAGTCGTACCTTAGATGGCGCTGTTGTCCTACATCATAGCATAGTCTCTAGTTTAGATAAACGGAGCTAAATACGTTCGCTGTGCCTTCCTTGATTACACATCTGCATTTGACTCTGTACCTAGGTCTCTCCTGCTAAGTAAGCTTGCTGAAACACAGGCTGAGAGCTGGATAAATAAGTGGTTGAATTCCTATTTTTCTGATAGGAAGCAGTACACCGTCTACAATGGAAAGTCCTCCACTACCTCACTTACTTTAGCTGGTGTTCATCTAGGTGCTGTCCTTTCTCCTTTTCTGTTTTCTTTTTTCTTACATGACTTGCCCCATTCTGATGTAGCCACTTTTGTTAAGTGTGCTGATGACCTCTCTGCTTCTATGCCTGTCAACTCTCAGTCAGATTGTTCCAAATTAAATAACTTTCTGTCGGAAACTAGTCAGTGGTCCTCTTCAAACGGTTTTAAGCTAAATCCGTCTAAATGTCAGGCAGTCAATTTCACTTTCACATGAAAACGTAACCTACAACAACTAGTTAGCTCACATGGCCCCACTCTCATTGACGGCACAGAAGTTGAAATTTTATCTAATGTCAAATACCTTGGACTGAGTATTTCCTCCGATCTTTCCTGGTCCTCCCACATCTTGCTAGTTACCAGAAAGATGTTTCACTTAACGTTCCACGTTAGGAGGTTAAGGCAGTCTGGTATAAAGCAGTCTTTGCTTTCTCAATTTGTCAATTCTTGTATTCTACCCATCCCCCTTTACTGCTCCCCATTAATCTTTCCTGGACTACTTAAGAATGACTTTGCTTTGCTGAGAAGGGCACTAAAAGCCATTAGTAGGGCAAGTGGGATATCGTTAAACCAACTGGTGAACACTATTGTGGATAGACATATAATGTCATGTAAGAAACTAGCGAATACTATATTGTCAGACCCTAGCATCCTCTCTATACACAGCTCTCTCTCTCTTTTCATTTCATCTGGTAGAACTAGAAGCAGTTAAATAAGGCTGTATGCTAGGACTATCAAGTACAACAACTCCACAATACCATATCTGGCACAGCTGTTATGTGATGGAAAATCCGTTAGGTATGACACGATCAACTTACTGCGACACTCTAACAAATAGTCCCATTAGTTTTTGTTTTCCTTTCCTTGTTACCATTACAGTGTTGTTCTCATCTTCTATTACACACTAATTTTATATTTCATACCCTGTGGTGCGTTGTTTAAAATGTAAACGCAACGCTGTTCTTTTTATTTATTTTTTTATCTTTTTTTGGTGTTGCTTTTTGATTTTAAAATCTTATAAAATTTATGGAGTAACTAGATGCAATACTGTAAAGCACGCTAAAACTTCCATGTCTTTACCACAAATACAGTTTGAAATAAAGCTGTTATTATTATTATTATCAAAATTAAAATATCAAGTGAATTATAAGAATGAATCTCTTGTATTCATCGGATACATGGTCGACTTTGACAGGACAGTTGTTTCTTCTTAGTTCAGGCTTTTCTAGAAGTACACAGGTGAAAACCCACCTCCAGTGATCAACCCCAACACCTCCAGGCTACAAAGTGGATTCACCCATACCACTGAATTCCTGAGACGACAACCAGTCGCCGACCTCATGATTTGTAAATTCTCACAATTCGCGAGATATATCGCAACTACTGGCCAGTGTCGTCAGTGAGTATCTGTCCTGTTCGACCTGAAACCAAACTTGATGCAACCTGCTGGTCACGACTCCTCACCACAACAACTTCAGTCACAACTTCATTCTGCAGTCAGTCACGAGATTACCTTTTCAAATGTTGTGTTTTGCAGGAATTCGACTGATTAACTTCAAGTTTTGTGTTCAATGAAATGCGAGTAAGATGACTGCTAAAAAACTGTGGCCTAGACGGTGAAACGTTTAGAGAGAGAAAATACTCGCTTGAAATTGCTCAGCATTTGATGACTATGCTTAAATAATTGTATAACGATGCAGTTGAACTCGGAGTTAAAATTGATTATTCCATGAAATTCACGCTCTTTATCGTCAGTTTCAACAAGGATCGATTAATGGATCAGATGAAAACAAAATCCAAGTATAATATAGATGACGTCATGATCTAACAATATTCATAGAATCATTGAAAACTGGAAAACACGGGATAGTTTTTCCATTGTAATGTGTGACTCTTTAGCAGTACACATCCAGGACTGTATCTGGGATCGAACCTGTGACTTCCAGAATACCAGATCAAGTACAGATTTATTTCACTAGATGGATAATGGACAACAAATTAAACCATAGGAGATGTTTTGCCTTATCTGCTGTGATCCTTGTTACCTATGTAGAAGAGCCGGACTGTGTCACCTATCAGTGATGAAGACGGCAGTAACCAGTGAAAGAAGACCTGATCTCTGTATCCAACTGATTTGTTCACCATTGTGTACAGTAAAGTCGAAAAGCCCTTCTGTGGAATCAATAATAATCAACACTTCAATTTTCTGTCTCACTTTTCTTTCGTTTATCCACAAACTTCGATTTCAAAATTTGCACTCATTTTGACATCTTAAACTCAGTCTGTTATCCTAGGCTGACGTGAGAGATTTCACAATCCTCTTAGAAAATGAAATAAGAATATTCAAATCCAGAGATCGACAAGTTGAAATCTAATCAGTGTTCAGTGTTTGCGATCGAATGACGAGCAATTTCTACGTAGTGCCACTGAGGAAGCCTGTGTGGGAGAATATTGGATTTCTCCTAAAGTGGTTTTCAAGTAGCGGTTACAACTGTTTTAGGAAGAAAGAGGAGACTAGACATTAGTAGCTCTCTACGCACTCCTTGAAGCTAATGGAGAAGCGGAGAATGGTGAAACAAAATACGAACTCCTGCAGAGATGGAAAGCAGCAGGAGAAGCTGATTTAAATGTACATTGCGCTAAATAAAGAAACGAAGAAGAGTAAAGGGAAAGACAAATCGCTATACCGCAAAACACTGGCCTGCAACTGAAGAACAAGAGACAAGCCTCAGGCGAAAGAGACTTCAGAACACTGTATCAGATAACCAGGTTTTCAGCGAAGATAGAACTGAATTAAATCCCGCAAAATCCCATAATCCGAAAATGTAGCACGAACTTGAAGACTAACAGGTGTAAACTAAAAAACTTGTGGAAGAAGGAGCAGGCAGTGAAGATTGGACTTCAGCTGAACACAGAGAAAATGTTGGTGATGAAGATAAACAACTGACAATAAAAACCACTAATCATTATGAGTGGAATGAAATAGAAAGTGTTTACTTCCATCACTTCTTTAAAAAGTATCGTTTGAACTAGAAGAGTAACAAATGACGATGTCAAAACCAACACCAGAAAGGCAGAGTGGAACTTCATCGCTTTGAAATCAGTTCGGAAATCTTCTGCACTCCACAGTATGAAGAAGAAAATTTGGATTTTAAGCACAATTGAAAAGTCAATTGTCCTACATGTGTGAGAATGTATCGCTTTCAACCGACTTCAGAATTTTACCAACAGCTGCCTTCTGTGATTCCCAGAAAGAATTAGGAGCAAGAAACTCCGTTGGAACAACCGAACCAGTAAGCTTCTGCTTAACAAATATTCCTGAGCAAATTTAAACGAATGTGATAGACGTTCAGTAAACTGTCCAGTGACATCGTGCACAAGTTCAGTACTCGGGTGGAACCACAATGAGAAACGACGAGTTCACTGAAGACCTGAGTGTGAGATGAAGGAGACTGTTCAGGGAAGAAATGAGAGACTATCCGCCTAGTGTGGACAGCTGAAAAAGACCACCGAGAACAGAGTATAGTTTAGATGTGCTGTTTAATCCCTATGTTCCAGTTGGAACCAAAAGGAATAGTAATAATAATGAACAAATGCACTGAAATTCCCATACAGTGATAATCATATCCATCAGCTTGGCGTACTATTTTCACAAATAATAACAATTTATAGAACACTTGCAAGTCACCGAAAATGAAGTAGTTCATACGTGAACCTGTACCAGCATATTTGAGTTAAGTGGCAACTAGATGCATAAACAGTGCGGTTATGTGTCACTTAGTTATTAGTAGACGTCAAATTAAAGCAAGCTAGAAATTTTCGGTCATCAACCATCTTTCTTGTAACCTAAGAAGTAGAGCTGAAATACGTCTCTTATGAGTAGACAAATTAGTTACTTAGTAATCAACACCAGAAGCCCTGATCACCGTATCCAACTGCTTTGCTCACCACTGTGTACAATAGGATCAGTAAATGAAACGACGAAAACAATCACAATCAACACTGTAACATTCTATCTCATTTATCTCTCCATACTTCCCGTATTCATATTTTTTATCGGAATTCACTTGACTATTTGTCTGCCATAATTTGACTCTATTACTCATTCATAATATGCATCGATGCAGCCTCTCTAATTCTACTGTAAACAGTGAGTCTTTTAACACTGAAGAATTTGTCTACTCACATCATTCTCGGAATTGTGTTGTCGAAACCTTCTGTCTACAACTCCAAGTCACCATGACAACTGTGTGTTCAAACATTTGGTAAATTGTAATCTGATTTAGTTGAGTATGTTCACATTTGGAGAGAATCCACGAAACTAAGCGAAGTCGTATTATCCTGCAAATGTGCTTGTTATTCCTCTGTTCAAACTAACAATGAGAAATGATTGTAAGATAGGAGTAAGTTATAATGCAAGGAATAATACAGTCACAGGTGAATTTTCCCATCACTTCATCTCTAATATGACCATGACATTTTACACACAAACACACACCACCATTATTGAAGATTGTAGGGAGAAGTCAAAGTGATGTCAAAATATTATTATTATTATTATCACTTTTATTACTATTTTTACAATTATAACTACTACTAAGACTACAACTAAGACTAAATCTACGACTACAGATCAGTACTAAAGTCTAATCAAGTGAAAGAGAAAAGAAGAACCACGTTGTCTTCAAATGATGCATGATGATAGTTGAATTCATTTGTTCACCTCACACGGATTACGGTAGTAAATATCCTGTCAGTCTGTGGTATGCAATCTTCAGAAATAGAAGAAAAGTTGAGAAAATCATGAATGAATGGCAGTTTCAAGAGAATCGAGGACGATACTGAAGGAATGGAAAACGTTTCATCAAGTGAATCAACCACTAATTTTCGACATTTTCAGTCTCAAATGACTGAATTACTCAAATCGATTGTACTCCAGTCGATACGCTGGATCATATCCTTCATGCATTCAAACATGGACAAGACGTGTATTAGGCAGCTATGTAAAGAGCATCACACCAAACAACTGCCACAACAATCAATCCGAAAGAAGCTGAAGCTTCCCATCTAACTTTAATACTGATTGATGAAGTTTTCACTACACAGTGTTCAGTTATTCATTAGAAGTGAACATCTCATCTACTTGGCTATAAACACCAACACGACATTATTCAATACGACATGAGATGTGGCGATGAATAATACACGGTAATTGGACTGACTTTTGTTATAGGGATTGTTTGGATTGATTCTGGTACATAAACTCACCCTGAAATTCGTCTTAACATTCTCATAAATTGCTCTGGTTTCTAAAAAGAGGAGATGAAGTCCGTCGTCAGAAAATGCCTACTCAATATATACACATGAAAAGGCGCATGTGGGAAAACAAATAAAATCGTGTAAGTCCATCGTTTCTAGTCATCGAGACTAATATCTGCAAGGTACGCGAAAACTCTGAGTGTGAGAACCTCTTTCACCTGAGACTCGACATTTACAGTATATTAGACTGTTGAATATGCCGTGCAAAATATTCAACTGCAAATTTTTCAGCTTACCATAAGCTATCACCGACAGGTGTTTCAAATAACTGTAATTTGTTACCCGTTGAGTGAACTCATTAATTTCTGGAATGGAAAGCAAAAGTCAAGCACATATCATGTAGAGGCATGATGACTTGTGGACAGATGAGGACGGCAGAAGGCATTGCAAATTCCGAAGACGCCAACATCGACCGAGTAAATATTTACATTTCAATTGAAACCTTTCAGCAGCATAAACAAATATATACATATTTACATCAGAGCATTTTCTGAAGACCGCGGACGGTTGTCCATGTCTGAAATCGTCACTTATATATTGCAGATCACTCAAATGACTAGAGACAATCAGTGACAAGAAACTGTAGCAACCAACCAACCAGGAATCCATCGATCAACAAATATGCCGGAGATAATCGAGATGCATCAGACAGACGCTGAGGAGGCCATCGGTTGACATCGCTCACCAGGCCATCGCTCGAACTGAATCTGAGTACAAATCGACGAGTAGGGTGCATCTTCGAGAGTAGTGAATTTGATGAATCCATGTGTAAGTGGATGAGCGCCCATTGGAAATCTTGAGGCTAGCTGAATAGCACCGAAGAGAAGAGAACGAAGTGGAGATGTGCTGGTGAAGCCACATGTCCAACTTGAAATCCAAGGGAACAATAATATTATTAGTAATACAACCCTAGAAATACAGTCAGTGGAAAGTGCACTCTCTGTAAGTAGAATCATCAAAGTATTTGCAAGTACGTAGACTTTCTCTTTGTAGAGAGTAGCTTCGTCGTTTACGAAAAACGTAATATGACAGTCACTATCAATTGTTGTTAAGTCGGATGAATTGATTTACATCTGTCTGCGAAACAACAAGGATTAAACTGATGGAACAATCTTCCACAAAGCAATGACATGTTTCGAATTACCTTCAGTGCGATTAACCGTCAGAAGACTATCACATTCACTTAAATCCGGCTGTTGTCCGAAACCTATTCAAGAAGAAAGGATTTTGTTCACAGTATTTCGTTGGATACAATGAACATGGTGAACATGCTTAGTATTACAGATCACCAGTAAGTATTGTGTGATTTGACTTACGGCTTGGTCCGGCTGAAATACACACAGGTCAACACATACAAACATATTACTCGTTTGCAATGACATCGGAAATATTTGCACGTGTAGATTGTGAATTTCGCCAACCTGCTGATACAGTGAAATTTATTCTCGGTGAGTAAGCGATGAGTGACGGATCTTCAGAGGAAGATATTTGAAGTTGTGAATCTTCATAGGGATTGACCATGTGTCAGTTAACTGCCCATCTTCGGATAACGCGATGTGCACACTATTACTGACTAGATCTCAGTCGGTCTCGATTCTCCTCTGAACACATTGAGCGGCTGGGCATCAACTGCTAAATATGACGCATTCATTCACAAAGCGTTTGTGGTGCGTAGCATTGGTGAGTAATCACTTGTTGTGTTTTTGATAGTCTCATAATCCAACGGAGTCTCAACACACAGACACTGGATCACAGAATGAAAACAGATGTATTCGAAATCACTAATTGGTGTCATCTATTGTCCAGTGACTGCCGAATTCATTCACTCATTCAAATATCTAACGGATAAACACATCTGTCTTTCAGCCACACGCTTGCGCTCTCTTCGATAAAAGAAATTACCATTTAAATACGTTGACTGAGTCAGAAGAATGAGAAACCGTAAGCAGAAATAAAGCTTTTCTGCTCAATTAATAATATCAATGCTTACATTCAGATCCATGGAGTAGCGATTCCGTCCAGAGAGTTCTACTCGCAGGTATGTAGAAGTACCTACCTAGATAAAATGCAAAGAGGACAGAATATTCATCGACCGGGAGTTTGAATATCACACGTCACATTGATCGGATGGCACAAATTCAATGGATGATTTCGTGATTGTCTCCAAACCCGCCAAATATTAGTGGCCTGTAGTTCAGGTTAGGCAGATGAAAGCAGTCTGCATCACGCACGCTCATCTTTCAGTAGCAGTACAGTGACTCAACTGAATCTCTTTCAAATATCAGCCCCGAAAACTCGCTGATTGAAATGCAAGCGAACAACATCAAAGAGGATGTGTAATGAATTAGGAAGACGCACTTACCATATGACTGCTGTACCTCTCTGATGGTCCGTGAAATGTCTGTCAGAACAAATGAGTACACGACAAATTCAGGACAGACGACAATCGGGATAATGAAAAGTGCTCAATTCCTAACCATCAGATACTCATATTCAATAGGCGACATTATTCAGACATATTGTTTAAACAACTGAACGTCAACTTTCACATGTCTGTGTGATATTCAGTAGTGGCGGTAATTCAAAGTCTATTCATCAACGAGGGATTTCAATAGTCTGGTCACTTTGTTTACAGTTTGAAGATGAACAACAAATATTTCACGTACTTCTGTAAATTTCCGGTTGGTAGTAGTTTTCAGAAGTGTTGTATAGACAAGTGACAACTAAAAGAAGGATTATTTCTCAATATTGATTGAATTTGTTGACTTACAATTCGTGATACTTCTTCCCGATTCTCTAGCCTGTGTTTGCAAGCGATCTGGAGTGGGGAGGAGACAAACAGTCTGTTATCTCGTGCAATATAAATCATGATTGCAAGACATGGAAGAGAGTGTAGTCAATATTGCTCGCTTCTCAAATATCGAAATAATGAGTCATGACTAAAGAAACGGTATAATGGAATCAATTGTTCTCTGTCTCCATTGTAGACATTGGTGTTCACACACATTTGAACAGCAGTCGACAGCACTTATTGACAGATTAAGACAGTGAAGAAAGAGGAGGCTAAGTGTGGGGCACGGTAATCTTGTAGTTGCAAGTTATACCGTTTTGAAGAGTCATTTTCCCTCGAGACATCATCCAGTGAATAAACCCATTTCACTTTGTCATATGTCTAACAATCACACTATTTTCCACCTGTATACTACTACAATTCTCAGCACCAACAACAACACAGAGTTTAATTACCACACGCAGACCATTGAATCGAAGCATCACTGACACAACAAATTAAGAAATAACATACAAAATACACATGGTAAGTAAAAGCAGGCTTGTAAAATCACCTTCCAATGTATTCGCTTGTTCTTCCGCAGTGGCTTTCCTGTTATTCGCGTCTATTAATTGTCCTGTAAAACAATCGCAAATGTTCCACAAGTGAATTGATAATGTCTATGGAATTGACGACAAGTGTCAAATCTGTTCATCAGTCACGCTGAATTTGTCTACATTCACAAAGCCTGCCAGTGTTACACTCTGCACATGCTTTTACCAACCACCTCCAACTCAGATGACTGCAAATTCGGGAAGAGACAATACGATAAATCATTCCACAAATGAAAATGAAAATGCAATCAATGGACATAGACTTTACCACTTCATCAAATGTTAGGCAAATGCATGTAATATTGAAGTATACTGAAAAGAATTTGCTTACCTTCAAAAGTGGTGATGGCACGGTCTAAATTGTTCAGTACGCGAGTAAGACGAGGCCCATCTTCAAAACAAGAAAGCTGAGTGTCAACTCATTCGATTAATCTTGGTTTCATGTCATGACTTGTTCAGTTTCAAGAATGAGTGACATAGAGTAAATATGTGTCAGCATGTTTCCCGTTTTATGAGCAATAAAAATACTGGTTGAAGTGTCCAATGAGTAGCGTATTGAAGAGAATATTCCAGTCGACAATACAGATTTACATGATGTCTCACCGCCAGACCATGTGATAATAACCTAGAATTAGCCGACAAACTACTAATTTTGGAGAGGAGTAGTCGAAAGTGTGACATTGTAGAATTACCGAACATTGATCCCTGAGTTGACTGGATATTCGACAGGCAACTTCACATTTCAAATGAATTTACAAGTCAGAAACAATTGGATTATAGCCGACTAATGGCAACATGAAAGCTTTAATTACCGTTAAATGTGAATTGACTCACTTCGAAGCCGAGGCGGCAGATTAGCTTCAGAAAAGGAGAATGATGAATTTATTGGAAAGAGTACTCTTTGTTCAGTATCCATTATTTTGAAAATTTTATTAGGCATTTTTAATCATTTAAAATGTTTTGATCCGGCTGTAGCGGTGAAGGTTGTCAATGAGTACCTGAAGTATAACGCTAAGCTCACTGGAACAAAAGCTACATTGGGATTCATTAACAATTGCATTGAGTCAAATCACTATCCTAAAGTTTATTACAAGTCTCTACGTTGAAGCAGAGTTCATCCCAATAGGAAGACGCTGAAACGACATGCACTAAACCAAGCGGACTCTTTATCTACATTCATATAACAGAATGAAATGAATATCGCTCGCAGGCAATATGCTGTAGATGAACTACCAGAAGATCTTAGAACGCCTATTATGGAATATGTTACTCAAGTTAGTGAACGAAGGGCACAGAAGAAGCAGATAGAGCTTAAGAAAGGACTTGAAAGGAAGCCAGATGCTGGTAAATTTCCAGCAGATCCTAAAAAGTACGTCTACAATTATAGTAGTGTTGAATTAAATAAGGTGTAACTTGAAGTACTTTCCCTTGGCCTTCGGTTTTTTGATAGACGGGAACGAGTTAATCACTTGGAGGAGGTCATGTGAAGAGGAGATGAAAGCATGTGGGCAGACCTGGAGCAGGGTGAAAAAGTTGTCAAAAACCGAAGTCAATGGAGGTGCGCAGCTGAAGCCCTATGTTCCTCTAGGAACTAAAGGATACATAATAATAATAATTGAATTAAAAAACCTATTTAGTCAAAGAAGAGATCTAGTTCCATCATCCACCTTGAAACTAGAACGCTTCAAATCCATTCTGATAGATTGTTGTTATCAGTACAAAAACCTGAGATGCTACTGTAAACGTTTCCTGACAAAGGAGCACAGAGAAGGACTAAAAAAACTGATTAACAATGAGAGACTGATAAGCATAAAGCTGGATAAAGGATCAGGAGTGGTCCTCCTTGATAGAAGTGACTGTAATAAAAAGATGAATGATATATATTAAAGAAAACACAGAAGTTTCAAAAACTTGAGGAGAAGAAAGATTTCAATAACAAAATAGAGAATGAATTAACCAGACGTTTGAAGAAACTAAGGGAAGAGCAGATTTTTTCTGAAAGTTTATATGAAGAAATCAGACCAACGGGCACGTATACGCCGAGATTGTAAGGCCTACCTAAAGTGCATAAACCAGGGGTACCATTAAGACCAATATTTGATATGCGAAATTCGCCCTACCATGCTCTAGCTAGATGGTTAGTAAATATTCTCAAACCTTTGCATGAGAAGATAGTGAAATATAGCGTCAAAGATGTATTTGAATTCGTAGACAAAATAAAAGATATTAACATCAAGGACAAAACCATGATATCTCTGGACATAAGATCATCATTCACAAATGTACCTTTAATAGAAACAGTTAATTACATAGGCGAACAAGTGGACAAGCTGTCGACAAACATTGGCATACATACTGAGATCAAAAAAGAATTGATATTAAGATGTACTATGAATGTAAATTTCAAATTTAACGATATACTTTAAAGACAAGTGGATGGGGTGGCGATGGGCTCCCCATTGGGTCCCATTCTGGTTGATTTCTTTCTAAGTAAGCTAGAAAGTGGACTTCTGAACAACTTTATCAGTAGGCCCTCATTTTATTGCCGACATATGGATGATACCTTCATTGTTTGTGATAATGGTTCTGATAAGAGTACAATGATTACTGAATTCAATGAAGTACATTCGGCTATGAAATTCACATGCGAAGAGGAATCCCTAAACAGAATTGCCTTCTTGCATGTCCTACTTACAAGAAAACCAGTTGGTAGCATTAAAAGAAATTTGCATAGAAAAAGCACTTGGACAGGACAATATACACATTTTCACAGCTTCTTTCCTATCAAGTATAAAAGAAATTTAGTGAAGACCCTCAGCCACAGAGTTAGAGCTATATCCTCAGAAGAAGTAACTGAAGATGAAATAAGCATTGCTTATGATACTTTGATCGAAAATGGATATCCTGAAAAATTTATCAAGAAAAAACACATGATAAAGAAAATTGAAATGAACTACTCATTATCTGTAAACCAGAAGCCTCAGCTGTAATCTATCAATATTATTGATTTGATGTCATTTAAACATTAATGTCGTACATAAGACTAATTCTTTCCTTCACTATAATGTATGAATAAATGTAGAGCCTGATGATGAATTTATCGAAAAGAGTGATCCTTGTTCAGTATCCATTCTTTTGAAAATAATTAATAAATAATATGTGCAAGTGAGCATATTTAATCGTACGAATCACTCGATCGACAGTGAGGGAGAATCATTCATCTATCATTTCGTAGGAAGATCACCTGAATGTTTATCTTGTGCACCCAATCTGCACTGAGTAGGACTTTCAAATTGATACGACTCAATATGGGTATGTAACCATGAAACCGAAATCATCAATACACACAATTTGTGCAAGAGAAATGGATGAAGTGTATGCGAGTTCGTGTTATTCGTATGTGTCAGATAAATGACTAGATATGGTTGTCATACCGTCCTTACCTCAAGTTCATCAGAAAATCATGGTATACGAGCTTGCCTTGTAACCGGAAGGTCCTGGGTTCGAAAACCAGTGGGTGCGTACTGCCGATGATTCCCAAACTAGGATGAAACAGCAGCTGTCCAGTACTCCCTGGTTTTCAATGGTTCTCTAACTGATATCAATCCGTGATCAACTCGTAAAACATAACTAATCCT
Source organism: Trichobilharzia regenti (assembly GCA_944472135.2). Taxonomy (NCBI): domain Eukaryota; kingdom Metazoa; phylum Platyhelminthes; class Trematoda; order Strigeidida; family Schistosomatidae; genus Trichobilharzia; species Trichobilharzia regenti. The sequence goes on along the minus strand of OX235264.1, from coordinate 26,252,016 downwards.
TACAAACCAAAACTATAGAAATCATATTCATATCGATGTCTGATAGATCTGATCGAATGCAGTGGTTCATTAATTTACACAAATTGTTTATTATCAAATACCCTAAAGGCAGTTGTCAGATGTGAGTTCTCTACTTTTAAGTCAGGTTCAAAATATGAATGCAATATGTACAGAGAGAAATTAAGTAGCACTTACCCGTCAGTAGAGAATAACTCAGGAGAAGGAGGAAGGCAGGGATTTGTAATGATAGAAAAGCGAACGCCATGATAATGTGTAGTTGCTTGAAATCCGATGTATTTATACGAAAATTTATTCAACAGATTCAAATCAAATCGGACCATTTCTAAATGCCTTCAGTTTTTTTAATGTCCACGTAGACATGGCGTGATAATCACTAATTAACTAAACTGAATTTTATCACAGAATGTAGTCAGTTTTCTTCAAAGAAAGTGTAATTAGTGAGACAGATAAGGTAAACTTTAGCATTATTTCATATTAAAAATTTCTTCACTCTACTGTAATAACTTATTCTGTGTTATCAGACGGTCGGAACAAGAAATAGGCTCTTCAAAGTATTCCCTTCAGGCTGTTATAGTTGTTATACGTTAACAATAACATCTGGTTACGTGACGGATACACACGTTTTTCACCTAGAATAACGCATTAGATATAGGCTGACGAAATACGCGTTATTTCTGTGACAAATGTGGTGAGTAGTTGACTGTTAATACGTAGATAGTATGAAATGGATGGAGACGATGAGTATCCTCAATGAGGAAAGATTGAATATGCGGATGAACGTTGACCAGTTAGTTGAACATTTTTCATAGGGACTTAGTGAATCGGTAATGCACATGGAAATGGTGGTTTCAAACAGTATGGACCCTCTGATACTTGCATAATATTAGGTACAACAGGGAAGACTCACTAATTTCTTCTGAAAACCGAAAGTTCGTCAAGCCCGCTGTTGGACGTGATTGATTGAGGGTTTTTCTCGCTCTCGAAGAACGTCGGGGAAACTTTCGAGACCTCCACTCATCGGGTGTATGTTGCAATGCAAGATGCTCGCGAGGTTTCGTCGATTTTTGAGGCTGTGACATAATATAAGACCCTTCTGTTGGTCGTTAGTTCCTACAGAGCTTATTTAGGGCTTCTTTCTGTTTAGCTACCTGCGGGTCTATTCGGACGATGTAGGATTATTTCGATAATCCGTTCTCTCACTTCATCATGCATCAACCCCTCCTCGAACCGATGAAGAATACAGAAGCTAGCTTGAGGCGTTTTAGTGCAGGTATCGACAGCAGCAGATAATAGCGCTGGCTCTTTGGAATTCGTCAAACTGCTGATTTTGGCGGTGAGATTGTTCATCCCACAGGGTGAATGATTTCCTGGGAACAATGTTTCCCGTGCAGGGAACTTAACTATTGATATGCTACTGGAGGACTGTGCTAGTTTGTCAGTAGTCATCAACGCTATTCTGAAGGCTGCGACCATTGCTTGAATCATGTCTGAAGCAGGCGTGTAGGTTGACGTTGTCGGTGGGTTTGATGACATCTCCAGTGGCGTTCTGGTACTGTCTTCCTGATCCTAGTTGCAACTTTTATCAGCAGAATACATGTTCTTCATCTCTCGCTTTGATTTAAACTGGTTTGGTAGGCTCACCTTGTTCTATAATAGAACAGCATAGACAATTATAAATATATCAAGCAAGCTTGGATGAGGCGTGAGAAGCAGACCACAGACTCGGGTAGAAACACTTCATAATTGCCAACCGAATCAATAGCAGAAGAAGTCGAAGATATATACAACAGAAGAGCTAGGCTATGACTGTTCATCGACCACCAGGTTGTGAACTGACGCCTCCTTTTGAATTCAAACCACTACAAAAGCAAAGCTTGAATTAGGCAGGTACAAAACCAATTGTCATCATTTAGCACAAGCCTTGGACAGACGATCCTCATCCCGCTCCATTAAAGCCACGTCGGCTCTTCTTCCTCAAAAACAAGAGGAAGTAAACTTACTTATTTATGCTGGTCATTATGGTGGTTTTCATCTCATTACACCCTTCACCAGTAAAGAAACCCTCAAATATTTGGTGCCACTTTAGTTAAATTTCTTCAGTGGCACTGATTTTGTTATACTGCATACTTTTCTTCCACCTGCGTAAAGTGACCTTGTAGGTATTAATATATTACCTTCCGTTATGTATATCTTGTATAAGTGAACAATTGTAAATATGCTCACTCCTGGTATGTGTCAATAATCATATTGACGACGCCTGTAAACTGGCATCCCTCATGTACAAAAATTCGGAATATTATTTATAATATGAATATAGCTTTCCCCTCCCGATGCATTACTCAATCCAGAAGTTGGAGGCATAATTTCTTCCGTAGATTCATGCTTACTTTGAAAGTGGCTGTGAATTGTGATTTGATTGGGGTGCTGTTGCGACGCTTTCATGGCGACGTGGATACATTTGCTTTCTTTTTTTGTTGCTAGCCTCATGCTCAACCATTCCGCTACACCAGTCTCACTAATAGCTGAGCGGGGTAAAGGAGGCGTCGGCTAGCGACTGAACCCCGCACCATATACATGGTCGGAGAGCGTCCTAACCGGTGTACCACCGACACACTTTACTTTCTTTTACTACGAGACAATCCTCTTACCAAAAAGGTCCTCTCGATGTCCACTTCTACCTTCTAATTCAAAACTACATTGAGTTGCTCACTAAGGTGGCGGCTACAGGAGATTACTTTCGGGGGAAACTATTTCAGGATAGATAGCATCGTGCCTTTAGATAATGCATCACAGAAGTAAGCAGCGTAGATAGGCAAATATTGCAGTTATCGATCACAAAGACACTGGATATTAATTAATATCAGCCGTACATTAGAAAGAGACGAAACTTGTTCCTCAGCTGATTATCAAATGAACACTCTATACTTAATGATGCTACTATAACTTTACATATTAATGAACCAATTAGTGAACCTAAATTGTTACGCTTGCCCTTACGACGTCAGGTAACAGCCGTCTAGTATTTTGCAGATATGGAACTGGCTAAGTAATGCGACTCTGGTATCTAGCAGTACGGAACCATTATTCAATTTTTTAAATCCCACTTAGTTTTAAAATATGATTTTGCATAAAAACAGAACCAATGAATGACTAAGAATGACTCAAGTAACACTCACAATACTGATGCAAATCTCCATCCACCTAAACAAGTTTGACATGCATTGATCCAACTTCACGCGTTGTGATAACCCAAGGTTAAGCGACGCTTTTAAGTAGTTCAGAAGAAGTGGCAAATACGAGGATTTAGAGTAGAGATTTTAGGAGCTTTTCATCTTCGCTATTAGTAGCAGGGAAGGCAATGTTCAGATAATATTCATATCTGTAGCAAGTTGACTGAGATGGTGGTTAAAATTCCAGTTGAATTGATTTTGTGTAGACTAATGTATGATTGTTAATAACGATGCATTGAAAATCCTAAGAAAATCTTAAAGTAAAAACAATAGGATTCTGTGAATACAATAACAAATGTGGAAAACATAACGTAAACTGTGGATAACAGATTTAGTTAGAAAAGTCAGAAGGAGTGAAAAAGGCTATTGTCAAGTAACTTAACCCTAAGTTAACATCATTTGCGAATATGCTCCGAATTGACTACTGAATATGATTATCGACTTTAACTTCAAAACACAAGGACTTGTTATTAGAAAATATATTCTTCAGCAGTTAAATTCTATCTATCATACAGAGTCTTAAAAGAAATGTTTTACCAATAATGTGTAGTATTTTTATTCGTATTCTTTCGTCTTCTTTCAACTTATACACGATTGAATCATTCAATGGCTACCAAACGTTCAATATACACATTCCTTAACAGCTTGTAAAGGCAGTTTTAGGATAAAAGAAGAAGCGGAGTATGGAGAGTTGAATGAGAAAGAAAGTTACAGTGTTGATTGTCATTGATTTCATCGTTTGATTTATTGATCTTATTGTACACAGTGGTGAGCGAAACACTTTGATACGGTGATCAGGTCTTCTAGTATTGATTACTGAATAATTAATTTGCCTACTTATAAGAGACGTATTTCATCTCAACTTGTTAGGTTACTAGGATGATGGTTGATGAGGGAAAATTTCTTTTCTGGTTTAATTTGATGTCAGCTAATAACTGAATGATATATAACCACACTGTTTGTGCATCTAGTTGCCACTTAACTCAAATATACTGGGATAGGTTCACGTGTATACTACTACATTTCTGATGACTTGCAAGAGTTCTATAAATTGTTATTATTTGTAGAAGGTAGTACGTCAAGCTGATGGATATGATTATCACCGTATGGGAATTTAAGAGCGCTTATTTATTATTATTATTTTTCGAGTTTGTCATAGGATTGATATCAGTTAGAGAACAATCGAATACCAGGGAATCAGTTTACAGTTTACAGTTTACAATTTATTTAGGATAGTAGGCTATATGCCTGTGTTAATCCTTTCGATTTATTGCACACAGGAGGTCCAATCTCGCCTTGAATGAATCAACGGATGGCGCTGATACGACGTGTTCCGGTAGGGAGTTTCAATGGTTCACAATTCGATGCGAAAAACGGATTTCCAGACGCAGACGATTCGACCGTGGTTTTTGAACCTTGAGGTGATGTCCTCGCAATTGGTTGGTGCTAGAAGGAAGAAATAATAAATAATAATTTTTCCTTCACGTTCCCAGTGGAACATAGGGCCCCAAGCTAGTGGCTTGAAGTTTATGTAGCAGTGTTCATTTTTAATTTTACAGGATGGGGTTGCTAGCCCCATGCCCAACTTTTCCTCTTTACCAGCATTACTTCTGGCTCAGTGAGGTAAAGGAGTGCGCCGGCCGGGAATCGAACCCTGGACCATGTGCATGGTCGGCGAGCGTCCTAACCGCTATACCACCGACGCACAGAAGGAAGAAATAATTTAGATAAATTAGCTCCAAAATCATTTCTTAGGATACGGTATGCTAGTATTAGGTCACCCCTAAGTCGTCTGTATGACAGTGGAAATAAACCCAGTCGACTTAACCTCTCCTCATATGACAGGGTTGAGAAACCCTTTATTAGCTTAGTTCCTACTCTTTGCACCCTTTCTAATAAGTCTATTTCGTATTTGAAACACGGGCTCGCTGCCTGGATCCCATATTCCAAATGAGGTCTGATATAAGTCGGATATAATATACGAAATATATCAGCGTCAAAGTTCGCAAAAGCCTTGCGTATGGCCCATAACATTCGAAAACCCTTAGTGGCTGCAGTTCTACAGTTTGTTGCTGTTTTCAAGTCATGCTGCACAACCACTCCCAAGTCCTTGTACTCAGTGACCACTGGGAGAGTAATGCCATTCATTGAGTAATTGTGCACGTGACTATGGGATACATGCATAACTACACTCTTGCTTAAGTTAATCTCCAAGGCCCAGTGCTTACACCAATCACTTAACAAGTTTAAATCTTCCTGCAAAGCAAGTTGATCACTGTCATCGTGCAAAGCCCTCCATATCTTGATGTCATCAGCAAACAGTAAGCAGGATGACTTAACTACCGATGGAATCTCATTAACATAAATCAGGAAAAGAAGTGGGCCTAGAATTGTACCCTGAGGAACGCCACTCTTAACCGATTCCCATGTTGATAAAACCCCGTTAACTCGTACTCTTTGTCTTCTGTCCTTTAGAAAGTCTTGAATCCAGTCGGTAACCACTTTATTGATTCCCAGACTACCTAACTTTACTAGAAGACCTGAATGAGAAACCCTGTCAAACGCCTTGCTAAGGTCTATGAATATGGCATCCACCGGTATATTAGCATCAGCTGAGCTTGCCCAACTTTCTCTGGCCAAAAGAAGGTTGGTCAAGCAAGAATGACCTGCTCTAAAACCGTGCTGTTCCACAGCGAAAAGTTTGTTCCCTTCAATGAACTGAATGATAGCATCACGAATTATTCTTTCTAGTAGTTTAACAACAATACTGGTCAAACTAACAGGACGATAGTTCTGAACTAAGTTTCTAGATCCGGTTTTGAAGACCGGACTAATGATGGCATCTTTCCAGTCTCTTGGACATTTAGACTGGTCCAGAGACATATTGAAGATTACCGACAATGGCTCGGCTATGCTTTCAGCCAATGCTGTTAATATACGTGGGTGGAGTTCATCAGGGCCACTGGACTTACCAGGATTGAGCCTTAGAAGCCACTTTAGGACAGTATCCTTTCCAATGTATAAGGGTGCCATTTTCAAGTTACCTTTTGGAAAATTTACAAAGCTGGTATCAATATTATCAGAGAATACTTGACTAAAGTGCTTGGACAAAGCCTCAGCCTTAGTCAAGTTATCCTCAGCCATGTTTGTCTGGTCATCTTCAAGCATAAGAGGTGGGATAGCATCACTCTTACGTGTTCTTCTCTTGATATATGAGAAGAGTCTTTTTGGGCAGCCTGGTGAACTTTTAACTAACTGGGTTTCGTAAGCTATCCTTGACTGGTGGATCAAAGTTTTACACTGGTTTCTGGTTTCACAGTATTTCAGCCGGAACTGCTGTAGCCCAGTAGAAACAAAGAGATTCCAGAACCTTTTTCTCCGTCTCAGGAGTGTTATAGCTTGTCTATTTATCCATGGTGGCCGATTTGTTGGCCTTTTAGGAACCCTCCAGGGGATGAGATCAGTGGTAACCCTCTCAAGTGTATTCTTAAATCTATCCCATTCATCTTCAATGGATGAGACAATGTTGACTGACCAGTCGGCAGTTGAAGCACGCTCCTTTATAGCCACTATGTCAGCATGCCAAACACTAGGCCGGGATTTGGGTTGAAAACTGACTAAATTGCCAGCCCTTAAGTTAAAATCTAACACCCCATGATCACTGTTTGCTAGAGGTGGATGAATAACTAGACCATCCACGTCGTCGTTGTCATGAGTAAGCACTAAGTCCAGCAAGGAAGATCCTTGGGTAGAACCGAATCTTGTACTACCTAAGACATGTTGTGTCAGGGCATTTTCCATGGTTGTCAAGAGTAACCGGCTGTCAAACTTATCAGCGGATCCTGGAGATGTGACAGCTACCCAGTCTATATGAGGTGCATTAAAATCACCTAGAATAAGACAGCTACTGTGTTTACTCCATTGTTTGAGGTGATCTAAAATGAAGTCATCACACTGACAATAGGGACTTCTATACAGAACTCCAATGAGTAGAGTGCCGGTTGCAAAGCTTACTTCACAGCTAATTACCTCACCTGTCCCACTGTCATGAGCTTCAGATTTCACGGAACGAACATGTAGGGAGTTGTTGATGTACAGAGCAACCCCGCCACCTCTACGACCCTTAACTCTGTCGCTGCGCAAGCAACTAAATCCGCATAGCTCAGGTGTGTCATCTAATCCCGAAACCAGCCATGTTTCAGTAATGGCCACAATACCTGGGCTAAGGTCTTCTACTAATACACCTAGCTCGTGAAATTTGTTCCCGATACTACGTATATTAGTGTACACTACCTTCAGGCTTCCTATGCGGTCTGGCTTATCCACACAGGTCTTGGAAGCATACGTTTCCAAGACCTGACTATTTGAAAACCCACCAGTTTAAGGTTAGTCTCACCATTTTTACGTCTTGTTTCTAGCTGGGACAAAACTTCTTTTCGTTTAAGTCTGTCTTCAAGAGATAAATCAGGTCTGGCTGAAATTCCTGACCCGGCAAGGTTGTGTACATTAGCCAGTAGATGATTCCGTTCATCAGGAGAACCTAAGACTACTTTAAGCAACCTACGCTGACTAGAACATTCATCATCTCTTTTGCCTATTCTAATCAGCTTTTTAATCGATACTCCAGGGAAATTCGCTGGGAGCATCTTCCTTATAATACTACTCACTAATTTAAGGTCGTGATCGTGCCTTTTCACGGGATCAGATTCTTTGGACTCTTCCAAATTTCCAACAATTATGTTAGAGTCTAAGGAGAGCTTGTCGTATTTAGCAGTGGCTACGTCCTTTCTCACCACTATTGATGCAGCCTGGCTACAGGTGACAGACGTTTGCCTACCATCAATATTACTATATTTCTTCCGACTGCTTATTTTTGTTACCCATTTATCATCTGCCTGCAGTTGCTTCTCAGGGCTGCTGCAGTTTTTGATGGTACAATCAAGATCAGTGTCTGCGCCACCTTCATGGTGAACTTCGCTTACGGTGTTCTCTGGTTCTGAGATGCTGTTTACAGCTTCCGTTTTGTTACCTTTTCGCTTACTAAGACGCTTCGAACGCCTAGTAGGTTTTACTTCCGGGGTAACTGGGATAGTAACCGCCGGTGTGATAACATTCATGATGGCACTTACTGCTTCATCTTCAGACGGGCAGTCCGTGTCACTCTTACTAGCCACGCTATCATCAGGAAGTTCCATGGCTTTAGACAGCAGTTCGTGAGCCTCCCTTATTAAGGTCATCTTTGGGGAGCAACACATTCTGCACATCCAGTGGGATGTTGGAGCAGTACAACGTTTGTATGCAGCTGGACGTAATCCAGTACACATCTTATGATACCACTTTTCACAGTTATTACACTGTATTCCATCATCTACCAAAAAGTAACACTCCGCCCTATTACATTTATGTGGTACTTTTGACATAATGAACTTCTACTGGAAACAGCCAAGACAATTTACCCAATATAGACTATATAAGTGGTTAAAATCAAAACTTAACAGACAAAAGTCAAGTTAAAGTTTTTTTTAAATGTTCTTGAAGTGAATAACACAACAAAACAGCGATTTGTCAAAAACGTGAAATACGTGAAAAAAGCACTCCCTTTCAAACATTGGTAGTACGTGCCCACTAAGTTTCTGATCTATGGCCTTCTGGTTACAAAGCAAGCTCATATAACATTCAGCCACTGGGACTCGATGAATTGACCCAGGAATTCTTAATTCTACAATTCGTGATTTTAGCACGACCATCAACCAATGTCAATGACCGGAAATCCATCCTCACTATAGACTGGATGCATCTAACTGGTCACGACATTGTGTACCAAAAAAATAGCGAACATCAGGTCAATTTTTCAAGAGTTTATTTGTACGGATTTGATTTATTTTTCATGTTTGTGAAAGTCTGAAGTCGGTTGGAAATAACATATTCACACACATATAGGACAAGTGACTTTACATTTGTGCTGAAAATCCAAATTCTCTTCTTTATTCTGTGGAGTGCAGAAGATTTTCGAACTGATTTCAGAGTCGTGAAGTTCTATAAGGCTTATCCAATTGTGGTTTTGACATCGTCATCTGTGACTCTTTTAGTTGAAACGACAATTCGGAGAGAAGTGGATGAAGTAACCACTTTCCATTTTATTCCGCTCATAGTGATTGGTGACAGTTGTTGAATTTAGCTTATCATCGTCATCACCGCCATTTTCTGTGTGTTCAGCTGAGGTCTAGTCTTCACTGCCTGCTTCTTCTTCCACCAGTTTGTTAGTTTCCACTTGAAACTCCTCAAGTTCATCTTACATTAGACATCTAGTGATTAATTTTTAGATTAAATTGTTTTGTCGGGATTTAAATTAATTCCAGCGTATGTTTCGTCACGAACTGACAGTATTTGGAGAGTTGTTCAAAAACCTGGTTTTCAACTGAGGCCTGCCTCTTCTGCTTCAGTTGCCGGCCAGTGTGTTGTACTTCCTAGCACAGTTCGCTTCTTTATTCAGTGTGATGTATGTTGAGCCCAGCTTCTCTTTCGGCTTTCCATATTTGTGTAGGTTCATCTTCTGCCTCACATTCCTCTTTTATTCTCCATTAGCTTCAATGAGTGCGTAGAGAGTTGTCAATGTCCAGTCTCTTCTCTCTTCCTACAACAGTTGTAACCACTTCCTGAGAGTCGCTACACAGAAATCCAATATTCTCTCACACAGGCTTCCTCTGTAATGCTAAGTGGAATTTGCTCGTAATTCGACCACAAACACCGAACAGTGATCAAATTTAAACCTTTTGATATCTTGATTCGAATATTACTATTTCATTTCCTAAGAGGATTGTGAAATCTCTAACGTCAACTCAGGATAACAGACTAAGTATGAGATGTCGAAATGAGTGAAAAATTTGAAAAAGAAGTTTGTCGATAAAAGAGGAAGCGGAGGAAAGAAAGAGAAATGAGATTGAAAGTTGGAGTTTCGATAATCATTGGTTCGATGGACGGATTTTTGACTTTACTGTACACACTGGTGAAGAAAGCAGTTAGATACAGAGATCAGGTCTTCTTTTACTGGTTACTGCCGTCTCGATTACAGATAGGAGACACAGTGCAGCTCTTCTCCACAGGTTACTAGGATAACAGTAGATAAGATAAAACATCTCATGTGGTTTAATTTGTTGTCCATTTATCCTAGTGAAACGAATCTGTACTGTTTATCGATTCGATACCAATATATTCAGCCATACGGATATGTTTCTGTGTGAGTTACTTCAACTTCGTTGACGTGCATGTGGTCTCGAAACTGATGTTGTTTGTAGTCGTTCGGTAAACTAGTGGAAATGATTATAACAGTATAAACATTTCAAGGTGTTTAAATGACCTTGGTAATGTCATTTGAGATTATAAATGATTTTGTAAAGCGAGAATGGCTGCAAACTAGCACAGATCACTGGACAACTATTTCCCTCTAGTTTTGGGGCCCTTCAGCATTTTACCTCTACTACCACACCAGGAGCCCACAGGAAAACCAGCATGTTGATTTTCAGACCACGTGATTTAATAGTAACAAGCATGGTTTTGTATTCTGAAGGTCATGGGTTAGACCGCAGATAGAGTCCTGAATGTACACTGCTTAAGAGTCACACATTACAACGAAAAAACTATCCAGTGCTCCCTGGTTTTCGATGGTTCCCTGAATATTGTTGGATCATGACGAACTACATAATATACCTATATTTTCTTTTCACCTGATCCATTAATCGACGCTTGTTGAAACCAAATACGAAAATTGCAAATTTCATGGAATAATTAGTTGTAGCGCCGAGTCAAACTGCATCGTTTTAAAATTATTTAGGTATATTCATCAAGGGTTGAGCAATTTTAAACGAGATTTTTCCTCTATGACCGTTTTACCATCTAGGTAACAGTTTCTTCAGCAGTTAGATCACTCACACTCTATTGATCACCAAAACGTGGAGAAAATCAATGGAATTCCCACAAAACACAACATTTGAAAAAGTTATCTCGTGATTGACTGTTATATGAAGTTGTGACTGAAGTTACTGTGATGAGAATTTGTCACCAACAAGCTGCATCAAGTTCGGTCTCTTATCAAAAAAGGACAGATACTAGCCGACGACACTGGCCGGTGGTTGCGTTATGTCTCTCAAACTGGGAGAATTAAGAAATTGTAAGAGTTCTACTACGGCTTAGAGTGGACCTATACTCTAAACACCCTTACAAACTTCTTCACCGTTTTGGCGACCTACTAAGCTTAGCAGTACACTACTGGACGCGCAAATACTGACGAACTGTATCGTTGTAAAAAGACTTGATGTGACAAGAGTACCTGGGAGAATTATATTTTATTCGACGAAATATAAAATTCAATAAATAAAGAAGTCGTACAACTTATCTGCAGACGTTGCTGGAGGTAGGCTCGGAGAGTGTGCAGAAGGAGAGCACAACAAGAGAGCGAACCTATGAACGTAAGGAAGACTCACAAGTCAAAAGGTAAAACGTGGATCACCGTGGGTGAGTCAGTTTAAACAAAAGTTCAAAGGTACAATGTGCACTACAGGTTATCCCCCCCTAGAAGGTTGGTGGGAAACCAGCAAGCTTCGATATACAACAGTAGGATGGCTTGGCACAGTAGCAATGGGTGAATGAGAAGGTTTGAAAATAGCAATAGTAAAAAAAAGAAATTTCACCGAAAGGAAAGAAAGCAAAAGAAAAGAGAAAAAAATTAAGATAAGTTGGAAGTGGTATGTACATGATTAGTGAAGTAAGACGGAATATGATAAGAAATGGCGCTGGTGCCTTGTGTGGTTGTAAGCTTCTGCGGTCTGATGTTTTTTTTTTTTTTTTTTTTTTTGTCTTTCATATTTTTATTAATCTTTTTTTTATTTATTTTTTTATTGTATCGATTCATTCTTTTTTTTTTTAATTCCGCACTATTACAAGCTTACTTATGTGGAGGTTTGATGGTAAACCTCTGGCGCCGAGGCTGTCGTAGCAAGAAGGTGATTCATTATGTCTAACTTTCATATTAGACCAATGCTCCCTTCCTCCGCTTCAACAGAACCTAGCAGTCATGTTAAAGGCAATCATTATACCAGCGTATGATAAGGAGCAGGGTAAAAAAAAAACAGAAGAAAATGGGAAAGAAAGGTTAAGATTTCAAAATCGGTGTAAAGGTACTACAAAAGCTTGTGCGAAATCAATGCGAGGAAAAGTGGTGCAACTTGGAAGTAGTACGTTAGAATGAGATAAAACAAAGGAAGTTTCTACCCTGTGAGAACTTATAAAATTACAGAGAAGTTAGTACATAACCCATAGCTATGAGTAGTTATCATTACCAAAATTACTTTGTTCATGTTGCTAAGTGCATAACTAAGATGATGCATAATGTTTATAAGTACGGTTCACAAAATAAATGAATTGCGGGAGGGCATAAACCCGAAGGAATATAGTACAGGCTGTGAAAATAAATTGAGCGAATTACTATGTACAGCATAGAAGTGAAGCATTTATGCGCAAAAAAAAAATGTATATCTGTCCATTTAACTATACAGTGGAAGTTTTTTTTTTGTTTTTTTTATAATCTTTTTTTTTTTAAAAATAATTTTTTTTGTTTATTTATTATTATTTTACATTTTTTTTTACTTTTTTTTTTAAATATATTTTATAAAATTTTTTTTTTTACATAATAATTAAATTTTTTTTTGGAAAGGTAATATACTATTCATAATTCCTCTTTTGGTGTGGGTTACAAGATGACATGAGACGCCAACTGATCTAGCGAGTAGATTGATATGAAAAATTAGGGGTAAAAACAAACTGCTGCTGGTCCTCTGTAACGAGAGATAAAGATTAAAAGGATTAGTGAGGGTTAAAACGACTACTCCCAGAAGCGGGACCAAATAGATTAAATATAGCAGAATTGAATAAGAAATTGTGACAAGGAATAAAAAATCACTAGTAGCCTTACCTATGGATTAGTTCAGTGAAAGAATTCTACGAACCTCTTGGGCCAGTGAACACGTCGACCAGCACGTGTGACAGGGGTCTTACTGGTGACGGTAGGAGAATCATCATTCACCACCGGAGGTGAAGTAGTTGAGTCTGGACAAGGACTAGGTTCAGTGGGGCTATTTGATTGAGCCGATGGGGAGGGTGAAGGTTCTTCAGTGTATGCCGCTTTAAGTCTGTCTATGCTGACAGTGTCTGGGCGGCCGCATCGGTCAATAACGAAAAATTTATCTTTACGACTAAGGACCTTAAAAGGCCCGTCATACGGTGGTTGTAATGGCTTTCGTATGGCGTCGTGACGCACGAAAACGTGTGTACAGTCATCAAGTCGCCGATCAACCTGAACCTTTCGGTTCTGAGCGCGTGTGGAAACTGGTCGGAGTCGCTGCATAAAACTTTTAAGTTGCTGAGCGTAACGGGTGGTATCCGGGAAATTTGGCTCGAAAGTTTCGGGAGCGATTAGCTCGCCTGGTAAACGCATGGTGGTACCGTACACCAATTCAGCTGGCGAGCACTGCAGATCCCCCTTAAGCGTAGCCCGGATGCTAAGCAGGACCAGTGGTAGCGAATCTGTCCACTTACTGTTGTCCACTGCCATCAACGCAGCTTTGAGTTGACGGTGGAAACGTTCTACTAGGCCATTTGCCGCGGGATGATACGCGGTTGTGCGAATGCGTTTGCATCCCAGCATCTCTAACAATTCTTTGAAGCTTGTGGATTCAAACTGTTGTCCGCGGTCGGTAGTGACAGTTGCGGGACATCCAAAATGGGCAACCCAGCCATCCATGAAGGCACGACAGACGGTTTGAGCCGTTACATCAGGTATCGGAATGGCTTCCGGCCAACGTGTGAAACGATCCACACATGTGAGTAAATACGAGCAGCCGTTAGACGGGGGCAGAGGCCCTACTATATCCAGGTGGATATGATGGAACCGAGCGTCTGGGGTCGCAAACGTCCCCAACGGCGTGATGTTATGCTTGGTGACTTTAGCACGTTGGCATTGCACACAAGCACGTGTCCATTGACGCACATCACGGTTCATACCGGGCCACGCAAATCTCGCAGAAATCAACTTGTCCGTTGCTCGTATGCCAGGATGGGAGAGGTTGTGGAGTGACTCAAACACAGTTCGGCGTAAAGACGTGGGAACAATCGGTCGAGGAGTACCAGTTGACATATCGCAAAGTATAGTTGCCTCACTGTTTAGCAAGGGGACGCGTTCTATTTTCAGTGAGGTTTTATTTGACAGGTGTTCTAAGTTCAAATCGTTCAGTTGGAGTTCGGCCATTTTATGAAGATCGATGGTTGGTGGTACGGACGTAGCACATACGCGAGACAAAGCGTCTGCTACCGCGTTATCCGATCCAGAAACGTGCTGGATATCAGAAGTGAACTGGGAAATATAGTCTAAATGGCGTGATTCTCGCGGTGAATACCGGTCTGAAGTAGTGTGGAGGGCGTACGTCAATGGCTTATGGTCGGTAAATACCGTAAATTGCCGGCCTTCCACGAAGTGACGAAAATGCTTGACAGCAGCGTAGACAGCGAGAAGTTCCCTACCGAATGTGCTGTATCGAGATTCGCATGCGGTAAGTTTACGTGAAAAGAAAGCAATCGGTAGCCATACATTAGCCATACGCTGTTGAAGGACGGCTCCGATCGCAGTATTAGAGGCATCTACGGAGATGCTGATTGGAAGTTGAACATCTAGATGGACCAACATTGTGGCGTCAGCAATAGCTTTCTTGATAGCTGCAAAAGCTGTCGAGGCTTCCTTAGTGAACACCAAAGACTTGCATTTCCCTTTAAGCATGTCAGTCAAGGGGGTCACGATATGAGCACACTGTGGGATAAAGCGACGGTAGTAACTAACCATCCCGAGAAAGGTGCGTAGTGCCTTGGGAGAAGTGGGTAGAGGGAAGTTTTGAATAGCTTCTACCCGGTCAGGTAACGGATAAATTCCATCTTTGTCTATCCTATGTCCCAAAAATTTCAGGGAAGTGGCTCCAATCTGACACTTCGGCAAGTTGAGTGTGAGGGAGTGTGTCACAAGTCTTTGGAAAACTGTCTGCAAATGAAGTTGATGAGTGGCTTCATCTGGACTAGCTACCAAGATATCGTCCAGATAGGCGAAGGCGAAATCAAGCCCGCGCAAAACGTCATGTATAAAACGCTGGAAGGTTTGTGCAGCGTTCCGTAAGCCAAAAGGCATTCGAAGAAACTCGAACAGGCCAAACGGTGTAATCACAGCAGTCTTAGGTATATCTTCGGGGTCGACGGGAATCTGGTAGTAAGCCCGTGTAAGGTCCAGTTTGCTGAATACTCGAGCTCCCTTGAGTGAGGCGGTTAAATCGTGTATGTGCGGGACAGGGTAGCGATCGGGAACAGTTTGTGCGTTTAGTCTGCGGTAGTCGCCACAAGGACGCCAATCTAAACCGTTATTCTTAGGTACCAGGTGCAACGGTGAGGACCACGGGCTGCTGGATGGCCTAATAATCCCCATTTCCAGCATATGCTCAAACTCCGCTTTGACAACCTTTAGTTTTTCTGGGGATAGTCGCCTCGGCTTTGCGAAAACTGGCGGGCCAGTAGTGACAATATGGTGTTTGACGTTGGAAGTCGCACATGGCAGGCCGCTGCTAGGTTTGAACAAATCTGAAAAAGACTGCAGTATATGCGAATAAGGACCAGTGCTAGTGGGTGTGGCATATACCGGGCTGAGGGCTGGGCCTTGTGTGACAATACCGCTGACGGAGAGGTTTGTGACAGGATCTTTTAACTTATGATTACCTGTATCTACCAGTAATTGGTAGTGCTGCAATAGATCCATGCCAATTATACCTGTGGTAACGTCTGCCACCAGGAAGACCCAACGAAGTGAACGACGCAAACCGATGTTAAGATCTATAAAGCGCCTGCCGAACGTAGCAATTGGCGAACCGTTTGCGGCTCGTAGTTGAAGAGACATTGGCCGCCTGCGCTCCTCTACTGTGGGTGGGATTACACTGACCTCTGCTCCGGTATCAATTAGGAAGCGTATCCCAGTGTTACGGTCGGTAACATAGAAGAGGCGACATGAGAGTGGTTCGCCAGCGACGTTAGTCGCCAGTACGTGCTGGCTTGCTAGTTTCCCGACTGTTGAACATCGAAGGTGCACGGGCGAGTGCACTTTTGGGCTTTTGCTCCGTAACGTCGATGATACCAGCACACTCCAGGCTGGTTACTTCGGGACTGTCGGCGCTTGCTGCTAGCACGTGGCAAGGGTCTGCTACTGCGCGAACTTGAGGGACTGCGTCCACGACTCCTGGAGTTCATCTCCTGTCGGATACTACAGATCTCCTCGTATAGCTTGGCAATATGGGCCACCACGTCAAAGCTTGATGACCCCCCATCAGCCATCTTGCACACAGGACACAGTATTAACAAGGTGATAAAAAAAACAATATAAGTACAAAGAAAACAAATCAAATCTTTATATCCGTGCGTGAAAAAGAAAAAAAATAACAAAATAAACGATACGTAAAGAGAATTGTTAACACGTTAAGCTATGGCGGAAAACGGTGGAAACGGGCTCACCACTTGTAAGAGTTCTACTACGGCTTAGAGTGGACCTATACTCTAAACACCCTTACAAACTTCTTCACCGTTTTGGCGACCTACTAAGCTTAGCAGTACACTACTGGACGCGCAAATACTGACGAACTGTATCGTTGTAAAAAGACTTGATGTGACAAGAGTACCTGGGAGAATTATATTTTATTCGACGAAATATAAAATTCAATAAATAAAGAAGTCGTACAACTTATCTGCAGACGTTGCTGGAGGTAGGCTCGGAGAGTGTGCAGAAGGAGAGCACAACAAGAGAGCGAACCTATGAACGTAAGGAAGACTCACAAGTCAAAAGGTAAAACGTGGATCACCGTGGGTGAGTCAGTTTAAACAAAAGTTCAAAGGTACAATGTGCACTACAAAATCATGGGGTTGGCGACTGGTTACCATCCCAGTGTGGTGAGAGCAGGCTGCTAGCCGATTGGTTGACACTAATCTACGTTAATGTCTAGGTCACTTTTTTTTTTTTTTTTTTAATATGAACAAGGCTGTTTCAACAACCAATCACAGCAAACTTAAATGTGGACAAATATGATTCGCAGATAGATGGCTCTACTTTCCGAGAAATATTGAAAACAACCAATCATAAGACTGTGTTTGTTTTTTTTTTTTTTTTTTTTTTTTTTTTTTTTTTTTTTTTTTTTTCTGCTTGCATAAGCCTTATTAATGCACATAAAATATATATAAATACGTGTTGATTTTCGTAATAAAAGGATCTGTTGCCAGCCCTTGTCCTCTGTTGTTACATTTGGTGTCGCTGCCTCCAAAAAGATGAAGATCCCGTGGCCAGCTGCGTTTGAAGAAGGAGCCATACGGAGCTTCTTACGTGACTTCGAGGCCGTTGCTGAGCTGGTGGGTGTCAAGGAGCAGGCGGCGAAGGCAGTTGTCCTGGGGACGCTGTTGAGAGGCCGAGCGAAGGCTGCATATGACAGCGTAGACAGGTCAAATGGCACAGCGTCTTGGAAGAAATTGGTTGAACGACTAGTGTCCGAGTTTGACAGCGAAACAGACAGACAGCTAGCAATGCAGCAGTTCCGGTCAATGAAGCTTGGACCTGATGGAGACCCGCTAGTGTTGGCGGTGAAACTGACTAATCTACTTCGACGCGCGCTTCCCACTTTAGATGAAGAATCAGAAGCGCAGTTACTGTCTTCCCAATTCATCGAGAGTGTCCCAGACCACATTTCTCAGCGATTACAACTGGTTAACGCAACGCAGCCGATGGATATTAGTGAGCTGGCGAAGGTGACCAGACAGCTGCTGAGCACAACGGTAGCCGCTATAGACCAACCAAAACCAAACGAATATGAGCAGAAAATTGAAGCATTGCAGCGGGAAGTGGCGGCGTTAAAGTTGGCTGATAGAAAAGACCGGTGTTTTGAATGCGGTAAGCCGGGACACTGGAGAAGATACTGCCCAGAAAGGCGAAAAAGAAAAAATTTCAGACGGTATAATGCTTGTTCTTTCTTTCGTATGAACCTAGATTTAGTGGGGGCTATTGAGAAAGGGCTCTGTATTCGAAGTTGCGAGTGAATGATCGAGAAGTAGTATGTTTGATAGATACAGGGGCGGCCGTGTCGTTAATAGATAAGAATTTATGTAAGAGTGTTAGTCCGTGTTCATTGACAGTACAAACAGTAGGCGGGTATGTGTTGCGTATCACGGGTAGATCGAACTGTACGGTCGTTGTTGGTGGCTGCGAGGTGACGTTTCCTTTCATTGTTGTACCCGAACTACAGCGAACGATATTAGGAGCGGATTTTCTGCGTGAGATTGGTGCAATAATCGACACGCAAGCGAACGTGGTGATCACGAAATACGGGCATATCAACATGTATGAGACCAGCGAGATAGCAGCGATTAAGCTGTCGACGGTACACAATGTGACAGAGTTAATTAATAAATACGATCATCTGTTCACTGGAGATGGAGACCCATACGGTTATTGCGATAAGGTGAATCATGAAATTCCGTTAAGTGATCCGAAAGTAAGGTCATTTACAACGCGAAGAGTTCCATGTCATCTGGAAGGCGAAGTGGAGCGACAAGTGCAAGAGATGTTAAAAGATGATACAATTGAGGAAGCTGATAGCCCGTACAACTCTCCAGTGCTGTTAGTAAAAAAAGCGAATGGGAAGTATAGATTCTGTGTTGATTTTCGACAGTTAAACAGTATGACAGAGTTAAGACCGTGTGCCATGCCAACAGTGGTAGAAACCTTAGATCGCCTACAAGGTGCGAATGTGTTTTCGGTTCTCGATCTTCGCTCAGGATACTGGCAGATACCGATAAAACAAGGTGATAGAGATAAGACGGCTTTCATCGTGGGTCAGACACAATATCGATTTAAACGCATGCCGTTTGGACTAGCAGGTGCACCGTTTACGTTCAGACGACTGATGAAGCTATTACTTAGGAACTTGAAAAACGTGGAGGTTTATGGTGATGATCTCGTCATATACAGTCAAAACGAAAACGATCACGTCAACCATGTAGAAGCCGTGCTGCGACGCATCGAAGAGTTTGGACTACGCGTCAACAAAACCAAGTCTCAGATAGCCAAAAAGAATGTTACTCTGTTGGGACATAAAGTGGGAAATGGTGAGATTAAACCACTGCCGGAGAAAATTTTGACGATTAAAACGATTCCAGCCCCGAATTCAAAGAGAAAACTGAGACAATTCTTGGGTAGAGCAGCGTTTTATAGTCGCTTCGTGAAGAACTTCAATGAGATAGCAGCCCCTCTATACAGGCTACTAGGTGAGCCAAAGTTTGTTTGGTCGGAAGAATCGCAGAGGACATTCGACAGAATTAAACAGCTGCTCGACCACCAACAAATGACGCTAAAACTACCTGTGCCAGGAAGACAGTTCACAGTGTGCACAGATGCCAGTGACTACGCTATAGGTGCGGTCCTAAGACAGGACGAGGGAATCGTTGAGTATGCCAGTAGGGTTTTGACCCTCACAGAGAGAAAGTATTCAACGATAGAGAAAGAATGTTTAGCAATGGTATGGGCAGTCGACAAATGGAGACCTTATTTACTCGGCCGGCGGTTCCACATCGAAACTGATCATAAGCCGCTACAATTTTTGAAGACAGCGAGAGACCCACGGGGGAAGTTGTCACGGTGGATGTTGCGTCTTCAGGAGTACGATTTTACGATCTCACACGTTCCTGGAAGTGAAAATGTCTTGGCAGATTTGTTATCGAGACCAGAAGATGAGTCTGAGTTGCCCGAGGTCGCTTACGGAGTGCATGCAGTAGAACAAGACCCACTAAGACTTGCACGTAGGCAGAGGTTGGACGATACGCTGAATACAGTAATACAGGTGATCACCAACGGAATAGAAGTGGATCAAACTACGGCGAGTAAGGAGCTAACCACACTACTCAGACAGAGGGATCGACTCAGAGTGAATGCCTACGGGACTCTGACCTGGCGAGAGAACGACGGAAGCTGGCTGGCTGTCATACCTCAATCGTCGCGCCACGACATGATAGAAGAATGTCACCAGCTAGCGCATACAGGCGTGGCCAGAACGACCGACCTCCTAAGACAAAGTATGTACTGGCCAGGTATGAGAGAAGACGTAGCAAGATACGTACTTGGATGTCCACGGTGCCAGCTGATGAAAGGTGACCGGTATATACGACCACCACTTCAGTCGATTCCAGTTACCGCGATAGGTGACTTGTGGTCCGTAGATGTCATGGGTCCATTTCCTCAGACATCCAATGGTAATCAGTACCTCTTGGTGATGACGGAACACGCGACACGATGGGTAGACGCCGTAGCAATCCCAGACCAACGTGCAAGAACCGTGACAGATGCAGTAGTTAGACACATTGTTGCAGACCACGGCGTACCGAAGACAATACTGACAGACCAAGGTCCCTGTTTCGAGAGTGAAGAGTTTACTTCCCGTTTGCAACAGCTGGGCATCAAGAGGATCAGAACGACCCCATACCATCCACAAACGAATGGCCTAACGGAGAGAAACAACCGTACACTGAAGGAGTGGCTGGCCTCGAAGGGCGGGAACTGGGAAACGGAGCTTCCACTGATTTTACTAACACATCGGGCTACCACTCAGGAAACAACGAAGAAGTCACCCTTCCAACTGATGTATGGTAGAAAACCACGATTACCGGTACACAATGAGACCTGGCCCATGCACCAAAAGTGGAGTACGACGAAATTAAAAGCAGAGAGGAAAGAGGCAGTCAAGAATGTAATACGGAAGCAGCGCAGTGATGTCACGAAGTCTCAGATGAAAGAAAGGACGCAGTGCATTACCTTTGCAGTCGGGGACCAAGTGAAGTGTAGAGACAGGAGATATACAGTTGGAGGCGGGCTAGGTTCACGGAAACTCCTTCCAAAGTGGGAAGGACCATACACAATCACAAAAAGACGGGGTCAAGTATATACCATCCGAAGAGGTGATAAACAGAAACGAGTTAACGCCAGTCAGCTCCAAAGATGGGTACAGTGGGACAAGCCGGTCAGTAACAATCCTCAACTAGAGGATGTAGCACCCAGAAGGTCGGAACGTCTGCGCACGAAGCTATTTGACGGGGGGACGAGTGTGGTGAGAGCAGGCTGCTAGCCGATTGGTTGGCACTAATCTACGTTAATGTCTAGGTCACTAATATGGGCCGTGAGAAAATATGAACAAGGCTGTTTCAACAACCAATCACAGCAAACTTAAATGTGGACAAATATGATTCGCAGATAGATGGCTCTACTTTCCGAGAAATATCGAAAACAACCAATCATAAGACTGTGTTTGTCTGCTTAACTTCCGAGAAACAACCAATCAGAAGACTGCCTTTTTCTGCTTGCATAAGCCTTATTAATGCACATAAAATATATATAAATACGTGTTGATTTTCGTAATAAAACGATCTGTTGCCAGCCCTTGTCCTCTGTTGTTACACCAGCGATCCAGTGTTATAGGCGGACCTTCTTTGTAACCTGAAGCTGTTGGATTCGATCTCTGGAGATCGGTTGATGTTTGCATACTTCTGAAAAAGTCTGAACTAAAAAGAAGCAACTATCCTGTCAAAGTTGACCTTGTACCATATAAAGACAAGACATTTCTTTTCATAGTTTACTTGATATTTTAATTTTCATTGTTTCCAGGAAGATATTCAAACCAGTATGCATGGCGAAACGCTAGAATTACTTATCTCAAGTTTACTGAGACTGGCACAACTAATACAATGATAAGTTAACAGTACATATGATGAGTGAAATCATGTTTATTCAGTCTTGGGAAAGTAGAAGAATAGTGGTTCAAGCGAATGAGCAAACAAACGGTCGTGAAATGACTACTCAGTCTGAAGGAGTTGATTCGAGTCTCTTACTCAAACGCAAACCCCATCTTTCCCTGAATAACCCTAACAGTACCTGATCCTAGTCTACACCTGCCTAACTCTAACACTCCTCTTTCCTTAATCTAACCGTGAACACCTCTAGCATTCCTTTAACTTCACCATCATCTTACCCATTCCCAGTTTATTTCTAAATCCACTCTCACTCTAAACTAACCAGATATCTTGTTTAATGTCATTACATTCATCCATAGATTCCACTACGATGCTACTTTAGCTGAAACTAAAACGAATGTTAAACACCTTGGATGGTTTTGTTCGTCTGATATTTCCTGTTCTTCGCCAAAACATGTTGGTTTCTAGAGAAATATTTCGTTTTAACATTCTATGTAGGGAATTTAAGGCAATCTGGTATTTCTCACTCCATAAACACCATGTATCCTGCCTATTTTTATTCATTGCTCACAGTACTTCAAATCTTCTCTGCTTCTTAAAAAAGAATTTATTACATTTCAACGGGAAATAAAAGGTGTCAGTAAGATGAGTGAAGTTGCCGCAAACCGAGTTGTTATCACTTTTGTGGGTAGAAACATGAACTCATGAAGGAAATTAGCCAACATTGTCTTTTCAAGGCGTTAGAATCCTCGCTTTACACAACATTCTCCATGCTGTATCCCATCAGGTAGAGTTACAGACGACCACAGAAGACTTTACTCTGAGATGACTAAGTATAAAAGCTCTACAATGCCTTATTTAGCAGGGACACATTTAATGTGATGAGAAAAGTGTAAGGCATGATGCTGTTTAACCTACTCAGAAACGCTAAGTAAACAGCCTGTTTTATTCTTTCTTTCTTTTTTTTCATTTAATTGTTGATACAAATATTTCCACCTAAATTTGAATATTATATTCATTCTCTCATTGAACGATATGATGAAAAAAAGGCTCTGTTTTATTATTTCCCCATAAGCTATGGAATATAAAAAAGAGAAAATTAGATGCACTATGGCGTTACATGCGTTACCTGATTCCACCGACTTTGTCTCGATGTACGTTTCAATGGTATTTCGTGAGTTTCTTCCCTTGGATCGCTATGCTTTCACTTGGTCTGAATTGAAACAAGTTTTAACCGACAACTGGCCCTTGGATAAATTCACTTTGATTTATATGAATGATTTAGTCATTACATTTATCAATCTTTAATAATGCCACTGTAACTGTTCCCTTGGGTTAAAAATGAAATATAAGGCTTCAAAAACTGTTTTTCTTTTTTCTGTGGTCCACCTCAGATGACCAATCCACAATCGTTCATAAACTCGGATCTCCTTTATGTCATTCTCAGGTTCACACTCAACTCGTTGTTTCCTGTTTGGTTCCACTCGAGCATTATTGGTATGGTGCTCGATGTCATTCAACGGTCTCCTTGGCTTGTGCCTTCTCTACACACCATCTGCATTTTGTTACATATATTTGTTGGCTGATAGATACCTGTTTGGTGTGTTCCAATAATTTCTTGTTGCTGATTATTTCTGGCCGACAGTTTGACCATAAATAAGGATCGAAGAGAGTGACTGTTTGTTGAAATCTTCAATCTGCTATCCGTAACGCTCCAAGTTTGAAAACATCTGACTTATTCAATTCATGAAGAAGCTGTGGAATGCACAGTGAACCCCTTCATAAAATAAACGTCTTGGTTACTTAGAATGTTTAGCTACTCCTCAACTGTACTTATTAATAATGACTCGACTCCACTAAGTGAGATGCAACGGTCAGTCCTTGAACACTGTTCTAGAAAAGTCGTATAATTCAAGTTCCCTCCTGAATGCACGGTGCAATGTGCTACTCATTACTTCATATGAACAGTTGTATTGCACTCAAATCAAGCAGAACTAGTGGTTGACAGCCAGCCAGATGAAACTTCAAATGCTCCAAGACTTGGAGAAACGCTAATTCTTCCGTTAGAAGTATAAACCGGGAATTCAATGCATAGAAAAATTATTCTTATCAGGCAGGTGAAAATATCACAGACTATTACACACTGACGGAGCTCTTAGCTAAGTCAGTCAATACGTCATCACTCCAGTTCTGATACACTACTAAAATCATACCATCGGGATCAATCAATCGATTCGTTGAGGTCAATCTCATTCAATGATGGAAATCTCAGTTTCAGTTTGAAGATTTATATCTATATCTCAATCGAGTAGGTATGAGTTGGAAGTCAAGTTTCAAGTGGCTGTAAACAAGTTGATATCGCAATAAAATGTTCAGGTGAAACTTCAAAATATCGAACCAGATATCCATATCTATGAAGTGTGGTAGACGGCTATTCTCAAACAGTTACACTTGTCGTAGTTTTTTCAACACATGACTCCCTATGCAGAAAAATTATTCGATTCATGGTACCTAACACTGAGAACAATTCGAAACATTGCAAAAATGATCACGGCCGTTGTTCAGAAAATCATTCAGATTCCATTTAGTGGATTCCACGTTCCATAAAGTCAAGAGAACACGGAAAACCTAAAGTTCCCTCTGCCAGTTGAGATGAAACTGCATAAATCAAAAGCTGATTAAACCGACTTCGATGCAGCTACAAAACACATTAAACTAACTATAATACTGCGAAATAAAAATGATCAAATGCTTTTCGACAGCGAATATTGCTGTGAATCTCTCAATCGACCGAAAGGATACTAACCGACTCAATATAGAATACAGAAATTATCTGAAAACAACATCAAATTGATGAAAATCATTGTATTCAGTCATTGTATTCTGCAATTAACGCAATAAACAGAATGTCAACACAACAATAAACTACAGAACACAACAAAATTACAACTTCATTGTTGCACAAGTGATCGTCATTTCAATGATCTCGTCATCCACTGAAGCAAAATCACCATCGTCATCATCACGAATCTTCTTACTCATCCTCTTCCTCAGTGTCCGTTTCACTTTCTCCACCAAAGCCATCATCGTGCACCGATCATACGTGTAGACATCACCACATCCACTCACACGATGCATGTGATCCAGCATCATTCGATGAACATACACCTGAGGATGCAGGTGATAATGTGTGATATGATGTTCGGTGGCGAGATCACCCCTCTCTCGTGACAACACACACATCTCAGTCAACTTCTCCTCCAACATCCTCTCCACATTCACAGCCGTCTCCACAATCCACTTGATTTCGTCACGTGTGTCCTTCAGCTGAGTGATGGTGGTGAGTGGTCGGATGTCTGTGAGAGTGTATTTGCCACCACGAGTTGTCTGCCAGTCAATCAGATTCTGACCAATGGCTCGATGACGACGAGCACAGAGCTGGAAGAATGTGTGGAATCCGGGGATTCGGAGATCGTGTGTGTTGCACTGAGCAGCCAACGAGTCGTATGTGATTGTCGCTGACTGTGTCACATTGATGATCTCATTCAGTTTATTCTCACACTCCTTCGGATATTTCGAGGTCATCATGATTGAGTGCATGGCTGGTTGACTGACTAGCTGGTTGACTCGTCGATTGACTAACTGACTGACTGGCAGTCTGTGTGACTTATCTAACATGCACTACGCCTTTTATATTGTGTGCATCAATCGAGGGTTGACTGTTTCCACTTCCTCATTGGTCCACTCTTCATCATCACCATCATTATTGTTATTATTGTGATTGTTGATTGGACACTGGAAATCTGTGGTGCGTGTGAAATCGTGTCATTCAGTTGATTGATGATAGTGTTGTTGTCTCATTTCAATGCACACGATCAGGTCGTGAACTTCGATTGATGAGAATTGTTGTTATTGCTTGAGTCATGATTTCCTATAATGTTTGTTGTTGTTATTCACGTTGTTAGTTTTGAATATGTTGATTTTGGGTGATAGCTGCACGTTCTACTGGTTCTGATGATTCGTGGAAATAATATTGCGCGTTTGAACTTTCTTCGGAATATTTACTTTTCTATTTCAGAATTGATGTTTCTCATTTCGTGATCACCAGTTATTGGGTAATATCAAATGTATGCATGTAGCTGGATCTGGGATTCATTTTAGCATTTCATCATGCGATTCAATCGCAGGGACTGCTAAGCCTCAACGTGAATATTTGGTGTTTAAAGTTTTGTTCGTGTCATCTATGATTCGTGTTGCAAAGATGAGGAAATATGCAGCCTTGATTTTATTAGCAGTCTACATCCATCAAATAGAGCACTACGTGCTATAACTTCATAAATCAGACAGTGAGATATCCTTGGGCTTTCACTGTTAGTGTTGCAATTTGTAGAGCTGTACCCTCTGAATAAGTATCAAGACCATGACTGCTCCCAAAAGATGTAACCATAACGGAAGTGTTGTAAAGACACAAATATAGAAAGAGTATTGAGATCGGCACAATCTAGACCGTCAAATAGTTGGGATTGAGAGATTCACAGGAATATTCGCCGTCGACAATCATTTGATTATTTCTATTTCGCTGTATTAAAGTTGGTTTAATGTGTTTTGTAGCTGCATCGAAATCGGTTTAATCAGCTTTTGAGTTGTGCAATTTCATCTCAACTGACAGAGGGAACATCAGGTATTCTGTGTTCTCTTGACTTTACGGAACGTGGAATCCACTAAATGGAATCTGAATGATTTTTGGACAGCGGCCGTGATCAATTTTGCAATCTTTCGAATTGTTCTCATTGTTAGGTACCACGAATTGAATATTTAGGCTGCTTAGGGAGTCAGATGGTAATAGCTGACGAAATGTTAATCATTCTCAGAAAAGCCATCTTCCATACTTGATAGATATGGATATCTGCCTAAATATTTTCATGTTATATGGCGTATTTGAACTGGTTTTCAGCTGTATGAATCCTGAATTTCAACCCATACCTACATTCGAAGTGAAACTGAATTTTCCATCACTTTCTCTAATTGGCAACACGAAAGTATTCGGTGATCTTGATGATACGATTTAAGTGATGTGTCAGAACTGAGGTGATGAGGTATTGACTGGGTTAGCTAAGAGCTCGGTCAGTGTGTAGTATTCTGTGGTATTTCATTTCCCTGATGGGAACAATTTGGCTTTGCATTGAATTCCTATTTTTTCATATATCGAACCGAAGAATGCACGTTTCTCCAAGTCTTGGAGCATTTGAAATTTCAAGCACGTTGCATCATGCATTTAAGAAAGAACTTGAATTTTACAACTTTTGTAAAATATTGATCAAGGACTGACCACTGCTTCATCATTTAGGCAAATCTCACTGAGTGGTATATAATTACGGGGCAGCTAGACATTCCATGTAGCTAAGACCTTTATTTTCTGAAATGGTTCTTTGTGGAATTCACAGCTTCTTGAGGAATTCATTTTGTCCGAATGTTATTGAACTTGGCGTGTTAAGGATCCCTTTTCTTCAACTTCCAAACCTCCAGAAGAATGAATGTGATTGCACCCATCATATATTTGCGTTGACACCGTAAACGTATCATTATAATAATTTTGCTTGTCTCAGTGGACCTGAAATGAGCAATTCTAGTGTTTTGCTATGCATACTGATTCGAACATCTATCTGAAAACAATCAATATTCGAATATCAAGTAAAATATAAGAAGTAATCTGTTATCTTTATGGGATACAAGTTCGACTTTGACAAGACAGTTGTTTCTTCTTAGCTGAGGTTACTTCAGAAGTACACAAGCATCAACCTACTTCCAGAGATTGAATCCAACACTTACAGGTAACAAAGTGGGTCCACCTATAACAGTGAACGACTGGGACGTCAACCCGTCGCCAACCTCATGATTTGTAAACGCAAACACTGGCCAGTGCCGTCAGTGAGTATCTGTCCTGTTCGACCTGAAACCAAACTTGATGCAGCCTGCTGGTCACGACTCCTCACCACAACAACTTCAGTTACAACTTCATTCTGCAGTCAGTCACGAGATTACCTTTTCAAATGTTGTGTTTTGAAGGAATTCGACTGATTACTTCAAGTTTTGTGTTCACTAAAATGCGAGTAAGATGGCTGCTAAAAGAACTGTTGCCTAGACGGTGTAACGTTTAGAGAGGGAAACTACTCGCTTGAAATTGCTCAGCATTTGATGACTATGCTTAAATAATTTTATAACGATGCAGTTGAACTCGGAGTTAAAATTGATTATTCCATGAAATTCACGCTCTTTATCGTCAGTTTCAACAAGGATCGATTAATGGATCAGATGAAAACAAAATCCAAGTATAATATAGATGACGTGATGATCTAACAATATTCATAGAATCATTGAAAACTGGAAAACACGGGATAGTTTTTCCATTGTAATGTGTGACTCTTTAGCAGTACACATCCAGGACTGTATCTGGGATCGAACCTGTGACTTCCAGAATACCAGATCAAGTACAGATTTATTTCACTAGATGGATAATGGACAACAAATTAAACCATAGGAGATGTTTTGCCTTATCTGCTGTGATCCTTGTTACCTATGTAGAAGAGCCGGACTGTGTCACCTATCAGTATGAAGACGGCAGTAACCAGTGAAAGAAGACCTGATCTCTGTATCCAACTGATTTGTTCACCATTGTGTACAGTAAAGTCGAAAAGCCCTTCTGTGGAATCAATAATAATCAACACTCAATTTTCTGTCTCACTTTTCTTTCGTTTATCCACAAACTTCGATTTCAAAATTTGCACTCATTTTGACATCTTAAACTCAGTCTGTTATCCTAGGCTGACGTGAGAGATTTCACAATCCTCTTAGAAAATGAAATAAGAATATTCAAATCCAGAGATCTACAAGTTGAAATCTAATCAGTGTTCAGTGTTTGCGATCGAATGACGAGCAATTTCTACGTAGTGCCACTGAGGAAGCCTGTGTGGGAGAATATTGGATTTCTCCTAAAGTGGTTTTCAAGTAGCGGTTACAACTGTTTTAGGAAGAAAGAGGAGACTAGACATTAGTAGCTCTCTACGCACTCCTTGAAGCTAATGGAGAAGCGGAGAATGGTGAAACAAAATACGAACTCCTGCAGAGATGGAAAGCAGCAGGAGAAGCTGATTTAAATGTACATTGCGCTAAATAAAGAAACGAAGAAGAGTAAGGGAAAGACAAATCGCTATACCGCAAAACACTGGCCTGCAACTGAAGAACAAGAGACAAGCCTCAGGCGAAAGAGACTTCAGAACACTGTATCAGATAACCAGGTTTTCAGCGAAGATAGAACTGAATTAAATCCCGCAAAATCCCATAATCCGAAAATGTAGCACGAACTTGAAGACTAACAGGTGTAAACTAAAAAACTTGTGGAAGAAGGAGCAGGCAGTGAAGATTGGACTTCAGCTGAACACAGAGAAAATGTTGGTGATGAAGATAAACAACTGACAATAAAAACCACTAATCATTATGAGTGGAATGAAATCGAAAGTGTTTACTTCCATCACTTCTTTAAAAAGTATCGTTTGAACTAGAAGAGTAACAAATGACGATGTCAAAACCAACACCAGAAAGGCAGAGTGGAACTTCATCACTTTGAAATCAGTTCGGAAATCTTCTGCACTCCACAGTATGAAGAAGAAAATTTGGATTTTAAGCACAATTGAAAAGTCAATTGTCCTACATGTGTGAGAATGTATCGCTTTCAACCGACTTCAGAATTTTACCAACAGCTGCCTTCTGTGATTCCCAGAAAGAATTAAGAGCAAGAAACTCCGTTGGAACAACCGAACCAGTAAGCTTCTGCTTAACAAATATTCCTGAGCAAATTTAAACGAATGTGATAGACGTTCAGTAAACTGTCCAGTGACATCGTACACAAGTTCAGTACTCGGGTGGAACCACAATGAGAAACGACGAGTTCACTGAAGACCTGAGTGTGAGATGAAGGAGACTGTTCAGGGAAGAAATGAGAGACTATCCGCCTAGTGTGGACAGCTGAAAAAGACCACCGAGAACAGAGTATGGTATAGATGTGCTGTTTAATCCCTATGTTCCAGTTGGAACCAAAAGGAATAGTAATAATAATGAACAAATGCACTGAAATTCCCATACAGTGATAATCATATCCATCAGCTTGGCGTACTATTTTCACAAATAATAACAATTTATAGAACACTTGCAAGTCACCGAAAATGAAGTAGCTCATACGTGAACCTGTACCAGCATATTTGAGTTAAGTGGCAACTAGATGCATAAACAGTGCGGTTATGTGTCACTTAGTTATTAGTAGACGTCAAATTAAAGCAAGCTAGAAATTTTCGGTCATCAACCATCTTTCTTGTAACCTAAGAAGTAGAGCTGAAATACGTCTCTTATGAGTAGACAAATTAGTTACTTAGTAATCAACACCAGAAGCCCTGATCACCGTATCCAACTGCTTTGCTCACCACTGTGTACAATAGGATCAGTAAATGAAACGACGAAAACAATCACAATCAACACTGTAACATTCTATCTCATTTATCTCTCCATACTTCCCGTATTCATATTTTTTATCGGAATTCACTTGACTATTTGTCTGCCATAATTTGACTCTATTACTCATTCATAATATGCATCGATGCAGCCTCTCTAATTCTACTGTAAACAGTGAGTCTTTTAACACTGAATAATTTGTCTACTCACATCATTCTCGGAATTGTGTTGTCGAAACCTTCTGTCTACAACTCCAAGTCACCATGACAACTGTGTGTTCAAACATTTGTAAATTGTAATCTGATTTAGTTGAGTATGTTCACATTTGGAGAGAATCCACGAAACTAAGCGAAGTCGTATTATCCTGCAAATGTGCTTGTTATTCCTCTGTTCAAACTAACAATGAGAAATGATTGTAAGATAGGAGTAAGTTATAATGCAAGGAATAATACAGTCACAGGTGAATTTTCCCATCACTTCATCTCTAATATGACCATGACATTTTACACACAAACACACACCACCATTATTGAAGATTGTAGGGAGAAGTCAAAGTGATGTCAAAATATTATTATTATTATTATCACTTTTATTACTATTTTTACAATTATAACTACTACTAAGACTACAACTAAGACTAAATCTACGACTACAGATCAGTACTAAAGTCTAATCAAGTGAAAGAGAAAAGAAGAACCACGTTGTCTTCAAATGATGCATGATGATAGTTGAATTCATTTGTTCACATCACACGGATTACGGTAGTAAATATCCTGTCAGTCTGTGGTATGCAATCTTCAGAAATAGAAGAAAAGTTGAGAAAATCATGAATGAATGGCAGTTTCAAGAGAATCGAGGACGATACTGAAGGAATGGAAAACGTTTCATCAAGTGAATCAACCACTAATTTTCGACATTTTCAGTCTCAAATGACTGAATTACTCAAATCGATTGTGCTCCAGTCGATACGCTGGATCATATCCTTCATGCATTCAAACATGGACAAGACGTGTATTAGCAGCTATGTAAAGAGCATCACACCAAACAACTGCCACAACAATCAATCCGAAAGAAGCTGAAGCTTCCCATCTAACTTTAATACTGATTGATGAAATTTTCACTACACAATGTTCAGTTATTCATTAGAAGTGAACATCTCATCTACTTGGCTCTAAACACCAACACGACATTATTCCATACGACATGAGATGTGGCGATGAATAATACACGGTAATTGGACTGACTTTTGTTATAGGGATTGTTTGGATTGATTCTGGTACATAAACTCACCCTGAAATTCGTCTTAACATTCTCATAAATTGCTCTGGTTTCTAAAAAGAGGAGATGAAGTCCGTCGTCAGAAAATGCCTACTTAATATATACACATGAAAAGGCGCATATGGGAAAACAAATAAAATCGTGTAAGTCCATCGTTTCTAGTCATCGAGACTAATATCTGCAAGGTACGCGAAAAATCTGAGTGTGAGATCCTCTCTCACCTGAGACTCGACATTTACAGTATATTAGACTGTTGAATATGCCGTGCAAAATATTCAACTGCAAATTTTTCAGCTTACCATAAGCTATCACCGACAGGTGTTTCAAATAACTGTAATTTGTTACCCGTTGAGTGAACTCATTAATTTCTGGAATGGAAAGCAAAGTCAAGCACATATCATGTAGAGGCATGATGACTTGTGGACAGATGAGGACGGCAGAAGGCATTGCAAATTCCGAAGACGCCAACATCGACCGAGTAAATATTTACATTTCAATTGAAACCTTTCAGCAGCATAAACAAATATATACATATTTACATCAAGCATTTTCTGAAGAC
This sequence comes from Trichobilharzia regenti, assembly GCA_944472135.2. Taxonomy (NCBI): domain Eukaryota; kingdom Metazoa; phylum Platyhelminthes; class Trematoda; order Strigeidida; family Schistosomatidae; genus Trichobilharzia; species Trichobilharzia regenti. The sequence goes on along the minus strand of OX235264.1, from coordinate 26,219,574 downwards.
CGCGGACGGTTGTCCATGTCTGAAATCGTCACTTATATATTGCAGATCACTCAAATGACTAGAGACAATCAGTGACAAGAAACTGTAGCAACCAACCAACCAGGAATCCATCGATCAACAAATATGCCGGAGATAATCGAGATGCATCAGACAGACGCTGAGGAGGCCATCGGTTGACATCGCTCACCAGGCCATCGCTCGAACTGAATCTGAGTACAAATCGACGAGTAGGGTGCATCTTCGAGAGTAGTGAATTTGATGAATCCATGTGTAAGTGGATGAGCGCCCATTGGAAATCTTGAGGCTATCTGAATAGCACCGAAGAGAAGAGAACGAAGTGGAGATGTGCTGGTGAAGCCACATGTCCAACTTGAAATCCAAGGGAACAATAATATTATTATTAATACAACCCTAGAAATACAGTCAGTCGAAAGTGCACTTTCTGTAAGTAGAATCATCAAAGTATTTGCAAGGAAGTAGACTTTCTCTTTGTAGAGAGTAGCTTCGTCGTTTACGAAAAACGTAATATGACAGTCACTATCAATTGTTACTCAGTCGGATGAATTGATTTACATCTGCCTGCGAAATACTAGGGATAAAACTGACTGGGCAATCTTCCACAAAGCAATGACATGTTTCGAATTACCTTCAGTGCGATTAATCGTCAGAAGACTATCACATTCACTTAAATCCGGCTGTTGTCCGTTACCTGTTCAAGTAGAAAGGATTTTGTTGACAGCATTTCGTTGGATACAATGAACATGGTGAACATGCTTAGTATTACAGATCACCAGTAAGTATTGTGTGATTTGACTTACGGCTTGGTCCGGCTGAAATACACACAGGTCAACACATACAAACATATCACCAGTTTATTATAACATCAAAAATATGTGCACGTGTAGGTTGTGAATTTCGCCAACCTGCTGATACAGTGAAATTGATTCTCGGTGAGTAAGCAATGAGTGACGGATATTCAGAGAGAGATACTTGAAGTTCTGAATCTTCATAGGGATTGACCATGTGTCAGTGAACTGCCCATCTTCGGATAACGCGATGTGCACGCTATTACTGACTAGATCTCAGTTGGTCTCAATTCACCTCTGAACACTGTGAGCGGCTGGGCATCAACTATTCAAAATGACATCGTCATTCACAAAGCGATTGTGGTGCGTAGCATTGGAGAGTAATCACTTGTTGTGTTTTCGACAGCCTCATAATCCAACGGAGTCCCAATACACAGACACTGGATCACAAAATGACAATAGACGTATGCGGAATCACTAATTGGTGTCATCTATTGTCCAGTGACTGACGAATTCATTCACTCATTCAAATATCTAACGAATAAACACATCTATCTTTATGTCACATGCTTGCGCTATCTACGATAAAAGAAATTACCATTTAAATACGTTTGACGTATTGTGAAGAATGGGAAACTTTAGGCAGAAGTGAAGCTAACCTGCACAACCAATAATATCAATGCTTACATTCAGATCCATGGAGTAGCGATTCCCTCCAGAGAGTTCTACTCTCAGATATGTAGAAGTAATTCCCTGGATAAAATGTAAAATGAAGAGAATATTAGTGGCCTGTAGTTCAGGTTTTTCAGTGAATAAATCAACATCTTTCACCTTTACGTATCATTTCGCGTAGATTCGATAAAATGGTAGATACGCTCTACTCTGTCATCCTGTTTTTATCCAAGTGATTGATAGTGAAATACGGGATGATCACCTCAAGCAGCTGATAACAGTCTGACACACGTAGAGTATCGATAGAGTGACTCAATTGAATCGCTTTCGAAAATCAGTCCCGACAACTCGCCGATTGAAACGCAAGGTGAACAACATCAAACACTATGTGTTATGAAGTAGGAAGGCGTACTTACCATATGACTGCTGTACCTCTCTGATGGTCCGTGAAATGTCTGTGAAAACAAATGAGTACACAACAAATTCAAGATAGATGACAATCGGGATAATGAAAAGTGCTCAATTCCTAACCAACAGATACTCAAATTGAATAGGTGGCATTATTCAGACATATTGTTTAAACAACTGAACGTCAACTTTCACATGTCTGTCTGATATTCAGTAGTGGCGTTCATTGAAAGTCTATTCATCAACGAGGTATTTCAATAGTCTGGTCACTTTGCTTACAGTTTGAAGATGAACAACACATATTTCACGTACTTCTGTAAATTTCCGGTTGGTAGTAGTTTCCAGATGTACTGTATAGACAAGTGACAACTAAAAGAAGGATTATTTCTCAATATTGATTGAATTTGTTGACTTACAATTAGTGATACTTCTTCCCGATTCTCTAGCCTGTGTTTGCAAGCGATCTGGAGTGGGGAGGAGACAAACAGTCTGTTATCTCGTGCAATATAAATCATGATTGCAAGACATGGAAGAGAGTCTAGTCAATATTGCTCGCTTCTCAAATATCGAAATAATGAGTCATGACTAAACAAACGGTAGAATGAAATCACCAGTTCTCTGTCTCCACTGATGCCTAGATAGTGGTGTTTACACTAATTTGAACTGCATTCGACAATTATTTACTGCATGTTCCTGTACAAAGTATCTAACATCCTCCAGCGACTAGTGATGCATTACCACACATTCAGTTCAAGAAACAAAAGGTTTGTACGAAACATCGTGAAATTGTTATTAGTTATATTGTGACTGTCATCGAATCACTGGTTGTAAATCTTGATCACACCACTATCATTCTTAGTAGGAGACATAACTGGAGGCTGTGAACCCTCCACATTTGTTGAAAGATTAAGACAGGAAGAAAGAGGAGACTAAGTGTGGGACTTAGTGATATTGTAGCTGCAAGTGATATCATTGTGAATAATAAATTTCCTCCGAAACATCACACAGTGAATAAACCTATTGTACTCCCTCATATGTCCAACAATCACATTATTTTCAACTATATATTACTACTAATAATAATAATAATACTATCACAGAGTTAAATTACCACACGCAGACCATTGAATCGAAGCATCACCGACACAACAAATTAAGAAATAACATACAAAATACACATGGTAAGTAAAAGCAGGCTTGTAAAATCACCTTCCAATGTATTCGCTTGTTCTTCCGCAGTGGCTTTCCTGTTATTCGCGTCTATTAATTGTCCTGTAAAACAATCGCAAATGTTCACAAATGAATTGACGATGTCTATAGGAATGATGGCAAATGTCAAATCTGTTCATCAGTCACGCTGAATTCGTCTGCATTCACAAAGGCTTCCAGTGTTACATGCTGTATATACTTCCGTCAACCACCTCCAACTCAGATGATTGTGAATTCGGAGAGAGAGAATACGATAAATCATTCCACAAATGAAAATGAAAATTCATTCAATGAACCTAGAAGTTACTACTATATCAAATGTTGGGCTAATGCATGAAATATTGAAGTATATTGAAAAGAATTCGCTTACCTTCAAAAGTGATGATGGCACGGTCTAAATTGTTCAATACGCGAGTAAGACGAGGCCCATCTTCAAAACAAGAAAGCTGAGTGTCAACTCATTCGATTAATCTTGGTTTCATGTCATGACTTGTTCAGTTTCAAGAATGAGCGACACAGAGAAAATGTGTGTCAGCATGTTTCCCATTCTATGAGAATGAATAATACTGGTTGAAATGTCCAATTAGTAGCGTATTGAAGAGAATATTTCACTCGACAATATGGAAGGATACTGCTTGAAATATCCTCTCACTCACTACACAAGAAGTAATTGCTGTTCTACTAGAAAATCTTGATTGTCAAGCCTCCTCATTTAGGCGTTAACTATCACAGATGGGAACTGAGTAGCTTCGCACCATCATCGCCTACACAATGTGAATACATTGAGAATTTCGCTTTACACCGTTTGGAAACATGAAATGATGAAGTCGATTTCTACATATCCACATAGTGCAGATTCCCAGAGTCCACCACCAATATCCTGCTGGATTAGATGAAGTTGTTTCACTCACTGCATTTCTTTGCAGCAGAATTTACATGATGTCTCACCACCAGACTAGTCGATAATAACCCAGAATTAGCCGACAAACTACTAATTGTGGAGAGCAGTATTCGAAAGTGGGACATTGTAGAATTACCGAATATTGATTCCTGAGTTGACTGGATATTCGACAGGCAACTTCACATTTCAAAAAAGTTTACAAGTCAGACACAATTGGATTATAGTAGACTAAGGCCAACATGAAAGCTTAAATTACCGTTCAATGTGAAATGACTCACTTCGAAGCCGAGGCGGCAGATTAGCTTCAGAAAAGGAGAAATAATTAATTCATTGATTTATTGATAATATGTGCAAGTGAGTATATTTAATCGCACGAATCAATTGATCGACAGTGAGGGAGAATCACTCATCTATCATTTTGTAAGAGACCACGTAGATGCTTATCTTGTGCACTCAATCTGCACTGAGTAGGAGTTTCAAATTGATGCGATTTAATGTCAGTTTGTAATCGTGAAACTGAAATCATCAATGCACACAATTTGTGCAATAGAAATGCATGAAGTGTATGCGAATTCGTGTTATCGGTATGTGTCAGAAAAATGACTAGATTGGGTTGTCATGTCGTCTGTACCTCAAGTTCATCAGAAAATGATATTCACATCGACGCCTGATAGATCTGGTCGAATGCAATGGTTCATAAGTTTGCACAAATCATCGATCATCAAATACTCTAAAAGCAGTTCTACCATGTGAGTTCTCTACTTTAAAGTCAGGTACAAAATATGAATGCAATATGTACAGAAAGAAATTGAGTAGCGCTTACCCGTCAGTAGAGATAAACTCAGGAGAAGGAGGAACGAAGAGATTTCTATTGATAGGAAAGCGAACGCCATGATAATGTGTAGTAGCTTGAAATCTGATGTATTTATACAAAAATTTATTCTAAAGATTCAAATCGACAAATGAAAATAGTGAAGATATCGCAACATTTCCAAACATTTTCAATTACTGATATCCACGTAGTCATGGCGTGATTATCACTAATTAAATAAATTGAACTTTATCACGGAATGTAGTTAGTTTTCTTCAAAGAAGGTGTAATTAGTCAGACAGATAAGGTAAACTTTCGCATCATTTCATATTAAAAATTTCTTCACTCTACTGTAATAACTTATTCTTGTGTTATCAGACGGTCGGAACAAGGAATAGACTCTTCAAAGTATTCCCTTCAGGCTGTTATAGTTGTTATACGTTAACAATAACACCAGGTTATGTGACGGATACACACGTTTTTCACCTAGAATAACGCATTAGATATAGGCTGACGAAATAAGCGGTATTTCTGTGACAAATGTGGTGAGTAGTTGACTGTACATACAAAGATACTATGAAATGGATGAAGACGATGAGTATTCCCAATGGGGAAGGATTCAATGTGCAGGATGAACGTTGACCAGTTAGTTGATCGATTTCCAAGGGACTTGGTGAGTGGCTAATACACACAGACAAAATGCTTTTAAACAGGAGAAAGGAAGACTGTTGTAAGTATAAAATATTTGCATTTCCCAATGAATGAAAAACAACGCGAAGTTGTTATTACAGACATTTCGCTACCTAATATTATTAGCTTTGTTATAGAATTAATTAGAGAGAGTTGACAAAATCTCAGCATATGTATAACAGCCTAATCATCGTTCGTTCGTCAGCATTGGCTGACTTTCGAGCGGTCACTCTGGCCGATTGTCAAAGATAACAAAGAGGTAATTTGTGGGAAAGTAGACTCAGATCAACTCGAATGTTCATTTGGAGGTCAAAATAACAATGGAGATCTGTAAATCAAGTAAAAGAGGTAATGGTGTGTTGAGAGCTGTCTGCATGCAAAAAAATTGTAAACGTTAATTTACGTCCATATTAGTCTGTTTATTAGGTGTATCACACAGTGAAAAAATATCATTTACTGGATGACGTTTCTGACAATGTGAAATTACTTACTACCACAGTGATCAAGTTTTACACACATATATTGCTTTGACAGTTAGCGTCAATGTCCACGTCTCGAATCAGGGACATGAGAAGAATCATCAGAAAGCTTAACCTTTAGGAAACCACCAGACAATTACAGAGACGTTAAATTGTCTGAATATGAATCACAGATACATGACGTGGTTTTCTGATAAACGGCTGTGAACGGATAACAGAATAATCTTCAGCCAGAAAACTACCAATCAAAAGAGGTTTCTTCTCCGCTAACAGTAACACTAGTAATCAATGCATATAAAAATCTGTGAATACCTGTTGATTTCCTCAATAGACGACCTGTTGCCTCGCCCTTCCTTGTCTTCTGTCGTCACAATAGTAGTATATCTACCCCGGTATCAAACAAAGTTTACAATAAACCAGGTATAGATTGCTGGATTTGATAAGCGTGTAAAATTATAAAAGCAGCGTGTGTCTGCATGATGAATTTGCTTATCACATTCGTGTTGATTTCGTCATTTCATCAAGGAATGCGGGATGCTGTAACCAGGTCAAATTTGTTTCAGTCCATCATTCTTGTTCAGACAATTTCGACTCCATTTGATATGAAGTGCTTCTGATATTAGACTACCTTTGTGATTTCTGACTTCATAGTCGATTATTTCAATACTGTCGAAATCAATTTCGTGGCAGGATTCTATAGTGTGTAGACCACCATCTATGGCTGGTGACTTTTCAAGATTTTTGAGTTCAGTTGGATCTCTCAGTGGTCGAACAGATTCCCTACAGCCTTCATTTCTTCTGATTTTGATTTCTCGAGATGTTTGCCAGATTTAAATGACATCACATTCAGGCATTTTATTTTGTGGACACAATTAAAATGAGAACCCTTAGGGATTTAGTCTGTTTTACGAAGAAGGTTGCTTTGAAGTGTTTCTGGTGTTTTGAAGAAAACTCTGATGTTGTGCTTGCTGAGTACTCTTCTGATATCGTCTGACATCTCTGTTCTGTATATGGAATGACAACTGTTGAGCCTCAAGTCTTTGGAATAACTTCCCGACCACATTTAATGGCAGTGTTGATTTTGTTGATGAAGTTCTTTGGATAGTCATTTTGCTTGAGAGTCTCAGTGGTTTTTGACATCTCTTCTTCTGTTTTCTTCATTCTCATCCGTTATCAAAGGTTGTGCTCGCCTAGAGAGACTTGAAACAACTGATACCTTCGCGCTGATGAGGCGTGACGACTTGAAGTCTAAATATTTATTGGAGTGCGTTTTCTTTCTGAATGTAGATATATTGAAATATCCGTTTTCCCGCCTACTATCTACGCAGGCAGTCTATAAATGGTAGTTTATCGACGTCTGATTCTGCTTTTGAAGCAGACTGGATGTTGGAATATCTATTGCTCCGTTTCTGCAAGAATGAATTGCTTAGATCTCGTTGTAGCACTACAAAAGAAAGTATCATCAATGTATCTTAAGCATGTTTTGGCGTCAGTATGCTTGAAAAGATGCTATCTTCGAATCTATTCATAAAAAGATCAGCGACTACTGGGGAAGCTAGTGAATCCAGAGCAACACCATTTGTTTGTTTATATAAATTCCCTCTAAATGTAAAATGCTTACGTTCATGACAGAATATTAGGCTGTTGATTATTTCACTGGTGTCCAGTCAACATCTTTGTGATAGGATTCTGTGTGACACTCACTATTAAAGCGGAAATGATATCAAGAATTTCGAAACTGGAGATAGCAGAGTATAACGAGCAAATATCACAAATGAACGCAATATCTTTCTTATGAATTTAACCAGGTTCTCACTAGATACGAAATCATACGAAACTTTTATAATTCTTTGAGTGTACCTTTACAGTGGTTGTAAAATCGGAGGTATTTAGAGACAGAGGATATCAGTGAAATAGTAAACTCTAGTTTTCATATAATGGCGTGATTATCAGTAATTAAATAAATGAACTTTATCACGGAATGTAGTTAGTTTTCTTCAAAGAAGTGTAATTAGTCAGACAGATAAGGTAAACTTTCGCATCATTTCATATTAAACATTTCTTCACTCTACTGTAATAACTTATTCTTGTGTTATCAGACGGTCGGAACAAGGAATAGACTCTTCAAAGTATTCCCTTCAGGCTGTTATAGTTGTTATACGTTAACAATAACACCAGGTTATGTGACGGATACACACGTTTTTCACCTAGAATAACGCATTAGATATAGGCTGACGAAATAAGCGGTATTTCTGTGACAAATGTGGTGAGTAGTTGACTGTACATACAAAGATAGTATGAAATGGATGGAGACGATGAGTATTTCCATTGGGAAAGGATTCAAAGTGCAGGATGAATTATGACCAGTTAGTCGAGCGATCTTCAATGGATTGTTGAATGACTAGTTCACACAGACAGTGTGGTTTCAAACAGTATATAGTCAAACTCTATTCAGTTGTTTCTTAGGGACATATGAGAAGACATAGTATTGAGTTCCTAAGAATAAGTGTGAGCAGATTATGTGTGAGTGGACTATGCAAATCCTTTACTGGATAGTCAAAAATCCAATCCTGTCACTCGGACGACAACCACGAGCATACTGACGAAGAGAGCGGGTATAATGACTTCTCCAACAGCAGCTCGGGACCTTAGGCAGCGAGAACCAATCTCACACAAGATAATGACCCCAAGCTTCAACACCAAAAGAAGGTTACGATCATCGAAAGCTTAGCGTGTCAAATGAATTCAGAACACGAAAGAACGGAAGATTTCTAATAAAAGCTGGAAAAGAATTTCGGTGAGATCAGATATGGCTATATGAATGCCTAGAACAGAATGCCAAATCGTCCCTCAATATAATGAGATGGATCTGCACAAATCAAACACTGATTAAACCGATTTCGATGTAGCTCCAAATTACATTAAACTAACTATAATACAGCGAAATAGAAGTAATTAGATGCCTGTTGACAGCGAATATTCCTGTGAATCTCTCAATCTCCACTATTTGACAGCCTAGATTGTCCCAGTCTCAATGCTCTTTCTAAATTTGAAAAAGCCTTACAAACAACACAATGATAATATTGATGAAAGCGCCATTAACAACAATCGGAAATCTAAGTCGACTGGTAGAAACAACATTATACATAAAGTGGATTACCCACTGTGGATTTCGCGTTGCACGCTGACAAGTTCAGATAAATTACTGATTTTCAATTCTGGTAGTGCTTCCCACAAACTTCCCACAATTAACAAGACCGAAAAACTCAAGACTGTAACTACACGGAAAAGCAATCGACCGAACGGATATTAACCGACTCAATTTAGAATACAGAAATTAACTGAAAACAACATCGAATTGTGAAAATCATTGTATTCAATCATTTTATTCTGCAATTAACACAATAATCAGAATGTGAACACAACATTCAACACAACACTAAGCTACAATACAATATACTACACCACACCACACAATTACAGCTTCATTGTTGCACACGTGATCGTCATTTCAATGATCTCGTCATCCACTGAAGCAAAATCACCATCGTCATCATCACGAATCTTCTTACTCATCCTCTTCCTCAGTGTCCGTTTCACTTTCTCCACCAAAGCCATCATCGTGCACCGATCATACGTGTAGACATCACCACATCCACTCACACGATGCATGTGATCCAGCATCATTCGATGAACATACACCTGAGGATGCAGGTGATAATGTGTGATATGATGTTCGGTGGCGAGATCACCCCTCTCTCGTGACAACACACACATCTCAGTCAACTTCTCCTCCAACATCCTCTCCACATTCACAGCCATCTCCACAATCCACTTGATTTCGTCACGTGTGTCCTTCAGCTGAGTGATGGTGGTGAGTGGTCGGATGTCTGTGAGAGTGTATTTGCCACCACGAGTTGTCTGCCAGTCAATCAGATTCTGACCAATGGCTCGATGACGACGAGCACAGAGCTGGAAGAATGTGTGGAATCCTGTCATTCGGAGATCGTGTGTGTTGCACTGAGCAGCCAACGAGTCGTATGTGATTGTCGCTGACTGTGTCACATTGATGATCTCATTCAGTTTCTTCTCACACTCCTTCGGATATTTCGAGCTCATCATGACTGAGTGCATGGCTGACTGACTGACTAGCTGGTTGACTCGTCGATTGACTGACTGACTGGCAGTCTGTGTGACTTATTAAACATGCACTACGCCTTTTATATTGTGTGCATCAATCGAGGGTTGACTGATTCCACTTTCTCATTGGTCCACTCTTCATCATCACCATCATTATTGTTATTATTGTGATTGTTGATTGGACACTGGAAATCCGTGGTGCGTGTGAAATCGTGTCATTCAGTTGATTGATGATAGTGTTGTTGTCTCATTTCAATGCACACGATCAGGTCGTGAACTTCGATTGATGAGAATTGTTGTTATTGCTTGAGTCATGATTTCCTATAATGTATGTTGTTGATGTTTTTGTTAGTTTTGAATATGTTGATTTTGGTGATAGCTGCACGTTCTACTGGTTCTGATGATTCGTGGAAATAATATTGCGCGTTTGAACTTTCTTTGGAATATTTACTTTTCTATTTCAGAATTGATGTTTCTCATTTCATGATCACCAGTTATTATTATTATTATTGCTCCCTTGGGTTCCTAGTGGAACATAGGGCTTCAACTTCACCAGTTATTGGGTAATATCAAATGTATGCATGTAGCTGGATCTGGGATTCATTTTAGCACTTGGTCGTGGGGTTTGATGCTAAGGACTGCTAAGCCTCATCGTGAATTGTTGGTGTTTTAAAGTTTCCGGTTGTGTCATCCATGATGCGTGTCGCAAACATGACGAAATATGCAGCCTTGATTTTATTAACTGTCTACATCCATCAAATAGAGCACTACGTTCTGTTACTTCTTAAGTTAGACAGTGAGACATCCTTTGGGCTTTCACTGTTAGTGTTGCAATTTGTAGAGCTGTACTCTCTGAATAAGTATCAAGACCATGACTGCTCCCAAAAGATGTAACCATAACGGAAGTGTTGTAAAGACACGAATTCAACAATGTGAGTGAAATTCCGAGTGAATTACATTCAGATGGCATAAACCAGTTACGTTTCTGCCGTAGCAATAAGCAGCACCCATCACCATAGTGTGCTTTCGTATTCGTCCATGGAAAACTGGGCAGTGGGAGCACGTCGCATTCACAAATACCTCCAGCCATATTACCCGAATCTCATCGTCTCTCGCAGGTAATAGCTCATCATAATCATGCAATCGAAGGACACACAAGTGTAGCTCATCTGTGGAAAGCATTGCGTAGAAAGTAATGGATTTTTTAGAAATGCTGAAATGGGTAATTTTATCGTGATTATAAAAATTGGTAGGAGATTCAGGTCTGCGAAACCAGTCGTACAGTTGATGTTGTGCCTACGAGCCACCATGGTGGCATCAAATGCGAGAGCTATAATAAGTGGAGGCATGAAATGGCATCTAAATCGAAATTTTGCTTGAGGAGAAAAGACAGGGTGTTTATTAGATGCATCCGTGAACTGTCAAGTTCCTCTCAAGAGACTAAATTCTCACAGATAAATCTGTAATATCTCACATGATGTGAGTACAAGCGATAATGAATTGTGGACCAACGGTACCTGTTTAAATCTGATTAAAAATGACTACATAAGCCAAACCACAATTATATTTGACTCATTTCGGCTCCAGAAATCGAAGTGAATATACATTGTTTTTATTCGTGAGGATAGGGGTAGAATATATTTCATGCTGTTACGTTTCAGATTCCGTGGAGGCAAACTTATTTAATCATTTCACAATCTCATTCGAAATCACTGAAATTAGAATGTGAGAATTGTGTTACTGGTGATTTCACAAACCGCTCAGCGTATTCACTAGCCAGAGAAGAGTGAATAAGTGTGTCACAGTCAGCGGTGATGAACAATTAAGAAAGACGGAAATCAAGATGTCTAGATGTGTTATCGGTTGACATCTACGCCAGCATTGCCAAATGGTTATGCGTTGTTGACTGTTTCGCAAGGATCTTACCAGTCTTATGAATTTGTTTCTAAATATAATAACTACCGTATAGCTGATGAAAACTAATTGTCAAGAGGAAAATGTTCTCCTTTGTTTCAATCTTTTCTTATGACTCAGTATGGGAATATGACGTGCATTTCGAGAAACAAATAAAAGGTTAAAAACTTGTGAAAAATTCCAGGAAACAAAGAACAAACATCGGTGCGGAATGACATGGATCCACCTTATCTCATTGGTTCTCATCACCTACATACAACCTATTATCTCAAGCTAATGTAAGTCAGCGTAAAACTTGACATACACATTTCTGTTGAACTAGTATACTGTAACGGTGTCACGTTGAGATAAAACATCAGCACGATAAGGTAGCTGAAGTATTGCTATGATAATATAGAATGCTGTGGAGATGTTTCTCGAAAGTTAATTGAGAAATTTGTTGTTAGGGTGGTAACTAAACACGAGTGATAGTTGCATAGTTAGATGACATAGGATGAAACTTTGGTGTGCAACGAGTCTAATGAGAAGATGCTGGTGTGATATCATAAGATTGAGAGGAATTATCCTCCATGGGAGTCAAGTGGAAATCAGGGTTTGGTAGAGGTTAAAAACATAAGCTGCTGATATCAGAAAACAAGAAATAAATGAGAGATGAGTCACCAGGCAATGAAAGTCGAATGACAAGTACCTTCTGAACTCATAGTTCAGTTTTCAGCCGTTGTACCTGCATAGCCTCAGCCAACCAAAGAGAATTTCAGATAAATTGTCTATGAATTATTTTGAGTGATGCAAGTGTGTCTACTCAGTGTCATGTGACTATCAGATATTTGATGATTGATGAGGTTGAACTGATTGGCCCAGTTCACCGCAACCTCCTTCTCAAATGTTAGAAGAATTTGACATAGATACTCCTTTCTGTCTTTCAAATTTAACTGAACTGATATACAGAGTTAGTGCTGACATGTGAGGAGTACATTTCCATCAAAGACTGCACCATTAAAGAAAATGTTCAGAATACTGGGAATAGTTTGATGATATAGACATTAGAACTCAAGCAATTCACGATAATGCTTAGTAGTCTTTAGCATCAAACCCCAGTAACAAGAGCTAAAATGAATCCCAGGTCCAGGTACATGCATATATTTAATATTACCCAATAACCGGTGATCATGACATGATAATTTCTACCCACTACTTTCCACAGATGAGCTACACTTGTGTGTCCTTCGATTTCATGATTATGATGAGCTATTACCTGCGAGAGACGATGAGATTCGGGTAATATGGCTGGAGGTATTTGTGAATGCGACGTGCTCCCACTGCCCAGTTTTCCATGGACGAATACGAAAGCACACTATGGTGATGGGTGCTGCTTATTGCTACGGCAGAAACGTAACTGGTTTATGCCATCTGAATGTAATTCACTCGGAATTTCACTCACATTGTTGAATTCGTGTCTTTACAACACTTCCGTTATGGTTACATCTTTTGGGAGCAGCCATGGTCTTGATACTTATTCAGAGAGTACAGCTCTACAAATTGCAACACTAACAGTGAAAGCCCAAAGGATGTCTCACTGTCTAACTTAAGAAGTAACAGAACGTAGTGCTCTATTTGATGGATGTAGACAGTTAATAAAATCAAGGCTGCATATTTCGTCATGTTTGCGACACGCATCATGGATGACACAACCGGAAACTTTAAAACACCAACAATTCACGATGAGGCTTAGCAGTCCTTAGCATCAAACCCCACGACCAAGTGCTAAAATGAATCCCAGATCCAGCTACATGCATACATTTGATATTACCCAATAACTGGTGAAGTTGAAGCCCTATGTTCCACTAGGAACCCAAGGGAGCAATAATAATAATAATAACTGGTGATCATGAAATGAGAAACATCAATTCTGAAATAGAAAAGTAAATATTCCAAAGAAAGTTCAAACGCGCAATATTATTTCCACGAATCATCAGAACCAGTAGAACGTGCAGCTATCACCAAAATCAACATATTCAAAACTAACAAAAACATCAACAACATACATTATAGGAAATCATGACTCAAGCAATAACAACAATTCTCATCAATCGAAGTTCACGACCTGATCATGTGCATTGAAATGAGACAACAACACTATCATCAATCAACTGAATGACACGATTTCACACGCACCACGAATTTCCAGTGTCCAATCAACAATCACAATAATAACAATAATGATGGTGATGATGAAGAGTGGACCAATGAGAAAGTGGAATCAGTCAACCCTCGATTGATGCACACAATATAAAAGGCGTAGTGCATGTTTAATAAGTCACACAGACTGCCAGTCAGTCAGTCAATCGACGAGTCAACCAGCTAGTCAGTCAGTCAGCCATGCACTCAGTCATGATGACCTCGAAATATCCGAAGGAGTGTGAGAATAAACTGAATGAGATCATCAATGTGACACAGTCAGCGACAATCACATACGACTCGTTGGCTGCTCAGTGCAACACACACGATCTCCGAATGACAGGATTCCACACATTCTTCCAGCTCTGTGCTCGTCGTCATCGAGCCATTGGTCAGAATCTGATTGACTGGCAGACAACTCGTGGTGGCAAATACACTCTCACAGACATCCGACCACTCACCACCATCACTCAGCTGAAGGACACACGTGACGAAATCAAGTGGATTGTGGAGATGGCTGTGAATGTGGAGAGGATGTTGGAGGAGAAGTTGACTGAGATGTGTGTGTTGTCACGAGAGAGGGGTGATCTCGCCACCGAACATCATATCACACATTATCACCTGCATCCTCAGGTGTATGTTCATCGAATGATGCTGGATCACATGCATCGTGTGAGTGGATGTGGTGATGTCTACACGTATGATCGGTGCACGATGATGGCTTTGGTGGAGAAAGTGAAACGGACACTGAGGAAGAGGATGAGTAAGAAGATTCGTGATGATGACGATGGTGATTTTGCTTCAGTGGATGACGAGATCATTGAAATGACGATCACGTGTGCAACAATGAAGCTGTAATTGTGTGGTGTGGTGTAGTATATTGTATTGTAGCTTAGTGTTGTGTTGAATGTTGTGTTCACATTCTGATTATTGTGTTAATTGCAGAATAAAATGATTGAATACAATGATTTTCACAATTCGATGTTGTTTTCAGTTAATTTCTGTATTCTAAATTGAGTCGGTTAATATCCGTTCGGTCGATTGCTTTTCCGTGTAGTTACAGTCTTGAGTTTTTCGGTCTTGTTAATTGTGGGAAGTTTGTGGGAAGCACTACCAGAATTGAAAATCAGTAATTTATCTGAACTTGTCAGCGTGCAACGCGAAATCCACAGTGGGTAATCCACTTTATGTATAATGTTGTTTCTACCAGTCGACTTAGATTTCCGATTGTTGTTAATGGCGCTTTCATCAATATTATCATTGTGTTGTTTGTAAGGCTTTTTCAAATTTAGAAAGAGCATTGAGACTGGGACAATCTAGGCTGTCAAATAGTTGAGATTGAGAGATTCACAGGAATATTCGCTGTCAACAGGCATCTAATTACTTCTATTTCGCTGTATTATAGTTAGTTTAATGTAATTTGGAGCTACATCGAAATCGGTTTAATCAGTTTTTGATTTGTGCCGTTTCATATCTACTCATAGTGGGAACATTAATTATTCTGTAATCTCTTGATTTCATGGATCGTGGAAGCCGCGACATTGGATCTATGTAGATTTCTGGTCAGCAGCCTTGATGATGTTTCAAACTTTTCCAATTGTTCTCAGTGGTATGTATCATGAATCGAATATTTAGGCTACTTAGTGAGTCAGGTGGTGAAAACCTGTCGACCAATGTATCTGTTTCAGAAAAGCCATCTACCATACTCGATAGATGTGGATATTTTTGTTGTTGTGTCCTTTATCTCCTAGAGGAACATAGGGCTTCAGCTGCGCACCTTTGTTTTTGCATCTGTTTTCTGCCAACTTTTTCACCCCGCTCGAGGTTATTCTGTGTTCTTTTACTTTCCTGGGCGTTGTGGCAAATAAAATCGGATCCTAATTAATTATCAACAACCGTGGTGATCATTTTTGCAAACTTTTATAGTTCTCAGTGTTAGTTACCACGAATCGAATATTTAGGCTGTTTACGGTGTCAGGTGGTGAAAACCTGGCGAAAAGTGAATCTATTTGAAAATAGCTATCCACCACACTTCATAAATATGGATATATAGACAGACATCTCTAAGTTTGACGAGAACATTTTAGTGCGTATTGTTTGGTTTTCAGCTACTTGAAACTTGACTTCCAACCCATACCTTCTTGACTGTGCATCGGTGGCACAGTGGCTAGGACTCTCGCCGACCATGCACATGGTCCGGTGTTCGAACCCACGCCGGCGCACACCTGATATCTATGGTCGGCCTGCAAAATTGGGCTACCGATATCCATGCTGAAAATTCCATACTTGTACCAAAAATACAGTATGGAATCAAGCTGTAAATCAAAAATTAAAAATAAAAAAAATAAGTCTTCGAACTGAAACTGAGATTCCCATGACTGTCTAAAATTTACCACAGCGAATCGATGCAGTGATCCTGATGGTATGATTTTAGTGGTGTATCCGAACTTGGGTGATGACGTATTGACTGGGTTAGCTAAGAGCTCAGTCAGTGTGTAGTAGTGTGCAATATTTACATTTCCTTGATGGGAACCATTCGGCTATGCATTGAATTCCTATTTTACATATATCGAACCGAAGAATGCACGTTTCTTCAAGTCTTGGAGCATTTGAAGTTTCATCTGGTTGACTATCATTTCAGTGTTATCCAACTGTCCTTATTAATAATTGAGTAGCACATGCATCATGCATTTAGGAAAGATCTTGAATATTATAACTATTCTAGAATAATGATCAAGGACTGACTGTTGCGTCATCATTTAGCTAATAGGATAATTTCACTTATTGGAGTCGAGTCATTATTATTAAGTGTAGTTAAGAAGCAGCTAAACATTCCAAGTACCCAAGACTTTAATTTTCTGAAATGTTTCACTGTGGAATTCACAGCTTCTTCAGGAGTTTAATTAGTCAGATGTTGTTTAACTTGGAGCATTAAAGAAATCAGGTTGAAAATTTCTACAAACAGTCACTCACTTTATTCCATATTTAGGGTCAAACTGTCGACCAGAAATAATCAGCAAGAAGAAACTATCGGAACGAACCAATCAGGTATCATTCAATCAAACTATATGTAGAACGAATTGCACATGGTGTGTAGGGGAAGCACAGGCGAGGTAGACTGTCGAATGACATCGAGCACCACACCAATAATGCTCTAGTGGAACCGAACAGGAGACAGCCAGTTGAGTGTAAACCCAAGAATGACACAAGGGAGAACAGAAATTCTAAAGTGAATTCTGAATTGAAAAGAATAGGATTCTGTGAGTAGACTAACAAATGTGAAAATCATAACGTTAACTGAGTATAACAGATTTAGTAAGAAAAGTCAAAGAGACTGATTAGGGCTTGTGAAGGCAAGTTGTGGATTAAAGAAGAAGCGGAGTGTGGAGAGATAAATGAGATGGAAAGTTACAGTGTTTATTATCATTGGTTCAATAGACGCCATTTTTGAACTTTTTGTACACACTGGTGAACACCCATTCTCCGGTGTTTTTGGTCACCAATAATGGAGAAAAATTTGTTGTGAAACTTCCGTTTACACGTAGCCGTACAGATGTGGTATCAAGATTGAACGTCTGAACTGGATGATGTGACATTGTTATCCTCATTGACGCAACACGTCTGCGTATTTGACGAAATTTCACGTATTCCTCTATGTTATAACCATGGTGCATATCTTTTTGCAGTTGAAACCTATGCACCTAATGTTTGATGGCTTTGGTTTCATGAATATGTGGATGTGATATCTGCAGGATTCACAAAACCATGTTCACGAGACAAAAATTTGATTTTGTATTCTTTCTCAGCTACACATTTGCAATACTTTCGTTAAAGTGAACGTATTCAGCGTGAAGTTTATCTGCCTCTTACTTGGATGGACTGCAAGTAATTTCGACGAGAGAACAACGCCTTAACTGTATGGATGTTCCGGAGTTGGTCTTGAAATTCGCACATAATCCTCTAATACTGAAGAACATCTGAGGACTGTTTATGCCTATGGCGTCAAAAATAACGTCAGGAGTGGACGGTTAATCGTTGGAGTTTGACTTAGTATTAATAGGATCAATGTTTCCACTTTGTATACCGAAGTGCAAATTATCCTGCATAACTTCACATTGTGCTAGTCCTTACATTTGCTCTGTTGTTTTGGGTATATGGAGGTTGTCGAATATGAAATCAGAGAATGTGTCAATCGGTCAAACTAACGCTAATCCCTTCCATCAGAATTTTCTTCTGTAAGTGAATAAAATGTCTACTCTACAAACTCGTGATTGCCACCTCTTCTGAACTGCTTAAAAACGTCACTTAACCTTGGGCTATCGCAACGCGTGAAGTTGGATCAATGCATGTCAAGCTTGTTTAGGTGGACGAAGACTTGCATCAGTATTGTGAGTGCTACTTTAGTCATTCTAAGTCATTCATTGTTTTTGTTTTTATGCAAAATCACATTTTTAAACTAAGTGGGATTTAACAAATTGAATAATGATTCCGTACTGCTAGATACCCAGAGTCGCATTACTTAGCCAGTTGCATATCTGCAAAATACTAGACGGGTGTTACCTGACATCGTGAGGGGAAGCGGAGCAATTTAGGGTCAATACTTGCTTCATTAATCTGTTAATTTGTAGTATCATCATCAGATTACAGACTATTCGTTTGTTAATGAGTAGAGGAACAATTTACACTTCTTTCTAACGTCGGCTGATATTCATTAATATCCAGTGTCTTTGTGATCGATAACTGCAATATTTTCATGTCTAGGCTGCTTAGTTCTGTGAGGCATTATCTGAAGCCACGTGTCTATCTATCCTAAAATAGTTTCCGCTGAAAGTAATCTCCTCCAGCTGCCACCTTAGTGAGCAACTTAACGTCGTTTTTGAATTGTAAAGTAGAAGTGGACATCCAGAGGACCTTCTTGGTAAGAGGATTGTCTTCTAGTCAAAGAAAGTAAATGTATCCACGTTCCCACGAAGCCGTTTAGAGGTATACATCCTATCACCACAATACCCTTAACCGATTTACTATTTGTAGTCACTTACAAAGTAAGCATAAATCTACCGAAGTCAGTTTGTCTCTAATTTCTGGATGTCGCAATGCGTCGAGAGGGAAAAGATATATTCATAGGGTTATAACAGTTAGGCTCGCGATATTATTAATAATATTATATTCTCAATTTTTTGCATGAGGGACATCAGTTTACAGGCGTCGTCAATATGATAAATAACATACAACAGGAATTCACTTATACAACATATACATAACGAAAGGTACTGTATTAATGCTAGCAAGGTCTATGTATGCAGTTTAATGCAAAGCATTGCCACTGAAGAGATCTAACCAAAGTGGCACCACATATTTGACGGTTGTGTTTCTAGTGAAGGGTGTAATGAGATAAAAACCACCATAATGACCAGAATAAATGGGTTTACTTCCTCTTCTTTTTCAGAAAGAAACGTAGACGTGGCTTTACTGGAGTGAGAACAGGATTGTCTTTCTAGGCTTGTGCTAAATGATGACAATTAGCTTTGTACCCACCTAATTCAAGCTTTTCGTGTGAAGTGGTTCAAATTCAAAAAGAGGCGTCAGTTCAAAACCCGGTGGTCACAGAACAGTTGTAGCCTAGCTCTTCTGTTGTATATATCTTCGACTTCTTCTGCTATCGATTCCGTTGGTAATTATGTAGTGTTTCGACGCGAGTCTGTGTTCTGCTTTTCACACCCCATCCCAGCATGCTTGATATATTTATAATTGTCTATGCTGTTCTATTGCAGAACATGGCAAGCCTACGGAACTCGTTTAAATCAAAGCGAGAGATGAAGAACTTGGAATCTGCTGATAAGGCTTGCAACCATGAACAGGAAGACTATACCAGAGCGCCACCGGATATGTCATCAACTTCACCGACAACGTTGGCCTCCACGCCTGCTTCAGACATGATTCAAGCAATGGTCGCAGCCTTCCGAATAGCGTTGATGACTACTGACGCTGAAAGTAGGAAAGAAAGAATAAAACAGGCCATTTACTCAGTCTTTCTCAGTAAGTTAATAACGTCATGCCTCACACTTTTGTCATCACATTAAATGTGTCCCGATCAAATTAGGTAATGAACAGTTTTTATACTTATTCGTCTGAGCATAACGTCTCCCGTGTTCGTCTGTAGTTCTACCTGATGGGATGTAGCAAGGAGAGAGTTGTGTAGAGGGAGGATGCTAAGGGCTTGAAAAGATAATGTCGGCTAATTTCTTTCATGAGTCTGTGTGTCTGGCTACAAGAGTATCAACAAGTTGGTGTGGTGCAGATCCACTCATCTTACTGAAAGCTTTTAGTTCCCGTCACAATGCAATAAATTCTTTCCTAAAAAGCCCAGGAAAAATAAGGCAGTGTGGGCAATGAAGAAGAATAGGTCTGATACAAGTGGTGACAAACTGTGAAAGTAGGTGTTGAGTACGTAACAATGTGATTGTACACTTTTTGGTTACTTGTATAAATTCGAGATATTGTACATAATTTTTGTTTAAAACGCTTCTTGTTGAAATATACATAACTTCCGTGTACAATTGAAAAATACACTCTGCTGTTGGAGACTTCGTCTTCTCCCTGGTCACTTCTGCTTACTTGCTCCACTCACACCGTGTTGTATACTTCGGATTTATTGTAGGAGCCTACTACTCTCAACCGAAGACATTTCTACAACCGGAACACAGCAGCTACAGCAGACGCAGTCCAAACAATTAACGTGCCTGTGGATTATATAATTAATTTGTAGCCGAGGACTTACACTTTATAACCAAGTAATCCTTTTTGTTGCTATAACTCGTCACTGTATTTTTGGTAATATATTGTGATTTAACACTCCACTGACTTGGATTATTACTTTTATACTTGGAATGTTAGTGAACTCTAATATTAGTCCCCTACAAATTAATTGGTGAGCCCGATAAGAACACGGATTATTTTGGCATATTCATATTCTTATTTTTGCTATTTTGTATATTCATTGTGATTTTGTGTGTGGTTTATATTTGTATCCTAATTTGTACCAATAACCCCATATTCATAATGTCATCACCTCAGTCCGGTACATCAAATGAGCAGACAACTAATAGCGAGACAAACGCCACAATAAATGCCATCACTGATTTTCGTTTACCCCAATACGGTTTCGCAGAACCAAGGATTTGGTTTGCGGTAATTGAACCGTTGCTAGAAGCACGGGGCATTAAGTCCCAAATAGCCAAATATGGTATGGTGCTGGCAGAACTCCCTCCGTCAGTATTGACAGAAATCAGCGATTTCATCGAAGATCCTCCGACGGAACATCAATTTGATAAACTTAAAGCCCTCCTCATACAACGTACCAGTTTGTCGGATGAGAAAAGAATCCAACAATTGCTCACAGGCTGTGAACTAGGCCCACGTAAACCATCCCAGCTGCTCAGGCACATGCGCCAGTTAATCGGACATCATAAAGTAGACGAGGTAGTGCTGAAACAGATGTGGTTGCAACGTTTACCTAGAAATGTCCAGCAAATTTTAATCATCTCAGGAAAGTCGTATGACTTAGACCAACTAAGTGACATGGCAGATAGTATTATGGATGTTTTATCTGATAACACCATAAGTCACGTAGCATCTGATAGTGCCACACCGTGTCATTCCACACCCACGGCAGACACACCGATACTCGCCGCCATTGCAGACTTAGCGGCAAGGATTGACAAGTTGGAAACTAATAGGTCGGATCGACAAGTCCGGAGGCGGAGCTCACAGAGAAGGTCACCATCACGACGACGATCCTTCTCACGACAGCGTTCTTACACGTCTTCTCGGGATAGCAATATATGCTGGTATCACTGGAAGTTTGGACGTCATGCCCTGAAATGTGTAAAACCGTGCAGCTTTAGCGAAGCCAACCAGGCTCAGGGAAACGCCTCAGCCAGACAGTGATGGCGACAGCTGTTACTGGCAATCACCACAGTCGCCTTTTTTATGTGAGGGATTTGACTACCGGCACATTATTCCTGGTAGATACAGGCGCCGAGGTCAGTGTTATCCCCCCCTCACTATCCAGGCGATCAGCCAAAATACCTGGAAAACTTTCACTCCGTGCTGCCAACCAAACCAACATACAGACGTATGGCGAACAGTCAATGATTTTAAATTTGGGACTACGCCGACGTTTCACATGGATCTTCATAGTAGCTGACGTACGTCACGCTATACTAGGTGCAGACTTTCTAAGTCACTTCAATCTGTTGGTTGATATCAGCAAGAAAAAACTGGTTGACAATTGCACCCAACTCAAGATCCATGGTATTACATGCGACTACTCTGTTCATAGCATCTGCATAGAAAAGCCGGAGAGTGAAATGTTCTCTGCTTTATTGCAACGATTTCCTAAAATCCTTAAACCATCATACAATGTCGAAGATATATCTCATACAGTTACGCATAAGATCATCACAACAGGACAACCTGTGAAGGCACGTCCACGACGGTTACCACCCGATAAACTAGCAGCAGCTAAGTCGGAATTTGAACATATGATGCAGTTAGGTATCATACGACCATCTAACAGCCCATGGTCTTCACCTCTGCACATGGTACCTAAAACTAATCATGACTGGCGACCATGTGGAGATTATCGCGCTTTGAATAACGCTACGGTACCAGATCGTTATCCTATACCTCATCTCCACGACTTCTCCTTGACCTTACATGGAAAGACCATTTTTACTAAAGTTGACTTGGTGAGGGCATATCATCAAATACCAGTCGCTCCAGAAGACATTGCAAAAACAGCAATTATTACGCCTTTTGGATTATTCGAATTCTTGAGAATGCCTTTCGGACTAAAGAATGCTGCTCAAACATTTCAGCGTTTTATGGACCAAGTTACCCAAGGTCTTGATTTCGTCTTTGTATATATCGACGATGTCTTAATTGCCAGCTCATCGACGGAAGAACATATGCAACACTTAAGCTTGTTATTTCAAAGGTTTGAACAATTTGGAGTTGTTATCAATCCAAAGAAATGTATTTTTGGTTCCCCTTCCATTGAATTCTTAGGACATCGAATAACTGCCGAAGGCATCAGACCTACCGAAGATAAGATAGAAACTATTAAGAACTTTCCCGAACCTGATTCCTTAAAGAAACTTAGACGTTTTCTCGGGATGTTCAACTTCTACCGACGTTTTATTCCATCATGTGCCTCCATAGTTCAGCCACTGACCGACCTACTTAGATGCAATTCGAAGAAATTTCAGTGGTCTGAAGAAGCAAAAGCAGCATTTAATAATGCAAAAGATGCCTTATCCAACGTCGTAATGTTATCTCACATCAACCCAGAAGCTTCACTCATTTTATGTACAGATGCATCACAGGTAGCAGTGGGAGCAGTTTTACAACAAAAGTTCAATAATGACATCACTCCACTTGCTTTCTTCTCCAAGAAATTGGAACCTGCGCAAACTCGTTACAGTACCTTTGGCAGAGAACTGTTAGCCATCTACCTAGCAGTGAAACATTTCAGCTTCTTACTACAAGGTCGACATTTTACTATCTTAACCGACCATAAGCCTCTTTGTTATGCTTTCACCACTTCGTTGGACAGACACTCTCCGAGAGAAGCCAGACAACTGGATTACATCTCACAATTCTCAACAGACATCCAGTTCATCAAAGGAGATTCCAATATCGTAGCCGATTCCTTGTCTCGATGTGACGTTAATCATCTATCTTCGATAGATATTAGCCTAGACAATATTGCCAAGCTGCAGAAAAATGACGCCGAACTCCATACTTGTAGACGAAACTCCTCCCTACAGTTGCAGGATGTACCTATTCCCCTGTCTGATACAACTATCGTCTGCGACGTTTCAACGGGCGTTCATAGACCTTTTGTTCCACTAAGTTGTCGAAAAGCATTGTTCGAACATTTACATTCGCTTTCTCACCCTGGAGTACGCGCCACGGTCAGACTGATCAGCGAACGCTTCGTGTGGCCTAAAATGAACTCTGACATTCGGAGATGGGCACGAGAATGTATCCAATGCCAATGCTCCAAAGTACACCGCCACACTATTACAACCCCGAAGACGTTTGAATTACCCGAAAGGAGATTTCAGCATATCCATATAGATATCGTGGGACCATTGCCAACATCAAGGGGATATACACATATCCTGACAGCGATTGATAGATTTACTCGTTGGGCTATTGCATGCCCCTTAAACGACATATCTGCTGAAAACGTTGCTTTAGTTTTTCTCGACCGTTGGGTGTCAAACTACGGTGTACCAACTACTATTACATCCGACCGCGGTCCTCAATTCCAATCGACACTCTTTCGCGAACTGACGAGACTTCTGGGAGTGAAACATATCTCCACAACAGCCTATCATCCGGCAGCGAATGGTCTAGTGGAAAGATTCCACAGACAACTGAAAAGCTCCCTGATGGCGCAGAATGATACATCTAAGTGGAGTGAATACTTACCTTTGATTTTACTTGGTATCCGTTCTACTATCAAAGAAGATTTAGGATGTACACCGGCTCAACTTGTCTATGGCACCAACCTAACCTTGCCTGGACAGCTAGTCCCCTCAGCCGATTCCACAGACGTGAACATTGCCGACTTCACTAACCGATTAACTAGACAAATGCTTCAACTTCAACCAACAGCACCTCGACAATCTCCCCGAAGAGATCAGATCAACAAACATCTACAAACTTGCAAATTCGTCTTCATTCGAGTCGACGCCATCAGAAAAGGATTGCAACCTCCATACGAAGGACCCTTTCAAGTTATTAAACGTTCAGACAAACACTTTACAGTGAACAAGAATGGAAGACGAGAGACTGTTTCAATTGATCGAATCAAACCCGCATACACCGACAACGACTTCGAATCTACATCGGCAGCTGCGCAATCAAATAATCAAACATCCGAATCCCCTCCACCGGCACCAAGTCTTATCCTCCCTCCATATCACACACGTAGTGGTCGGCAAATCAGTAAACCGGCTCGCTACGTTCATTTTGAGGACTAACAAAAGAAAAATAATTAAAAATTATTATTATCTTTTTCGTTTAGACATTATCATCATGACGGTTAGTATTTCGTCGTAAACTTTGATGTTACTATCACTATTATTTATTTATATGTACCTCACCGAAAAAACAGGTAGTGTCCTTTCCAAAAACTATTGATCTTTAATCCATATTTTTTTAAATGTTTCTTTCCCCTCCTTAATTACTGTGTATTTACATATTTTTCTTTATACATTAAAAATCTATGTTCATGGTTAGTGCAAATTTAAGTGACATGACTTTCTCTTTCAATTTTTATTGCTGAACCAATTGTATATGCTTTCAGACTTTACATGACTCACATACCTTCTCGCGTTTATGCATGTTGTAATATATCCCTATTTTTATCCAAAAGTTGCTATTACTATTATTATTTACTTCATAGTTTTACTTATCATTTCCCGGTTGTCTCTCCGGACCTCTAGGGGGGGAGCCGTGTTGAGTACGTAACAATGTGATTGTACACTTTTTGGTTACTTGTATAAATTCGAGATATTGTACATAATTTTTGTTTAAAACGCTTCTTGTTGAAATATACATAACTTCCGTGTACAATTGAAAAATACACTCTGCTGTTGGAGACTTCGTCTTCTCCCTGGTCACTTCTGCTTACTTGCTCCACTCACACCGTGTTGTATACTTCGGATTTATTGTAGGAGCCTACTACTCTCAACCGAAGACATTTCTACAACCGGAACACAGCAGCTACAGCAGACGCAGTCCAAACAATTAACGTGCCTGTGGATTATATAATTAATTTGTAGCCGAGGACTTACACTTTATAACCAAGTAATCCTTTTTGTTGCTATAACTCGTCACTGTATTTTTGGTAATATATTGTGATTTAACACTCCACTGACTTGGATTATTACTTTTATACTTGGAATGTTAGTGAACTCTAATATTAGTCCCCTACATAGGAAGTGAGTGATACCAGATTGTCTTAACTTCATTACATAGAATTTTTACGAAATACATTTCTAGCAATTAAAATGTTATGGAAAGAACAGGAAACATCAGACGAACACCACAATCCAAGGTGTTTAACATTCAATTTAGTTTCAGCTGAAGTGAGATCGTAATGAAATGATGAGAGAATGTGATGATACTAAAGAGGAAATCTGGTTAGTTTAGATTGAGAGTGGATTTAGGAATAAACTGGGAATGAGTATGATGATGGTTACCGGAATACTGGTGGTGTTTAGGGTTAGGTTAGGGGAGGAGGAGTGTTAGAGTTGTATGCCGGCAGACTAGTGTAAGTAAACGTAAATATTAAGGCAATTTTAGGGTTAGTTAGGGAAAGATGATGGTTAGTTTTGTGTAAGGGAATCGAATCAAGCTCTTGAGACTTATTTGTCGTTTCACAACCATTTGTTTCCTCGTCCGCTTGTATTAATATGCTTCAGCTTCCCCTCGAATGAATCAATTTGATTTCATTTGTTATATATTTTTTTGATATTCTAAACTTATCATTATACTAGCTGTAACAGTCCCAGTGAACTTGAGATAAGGAATGTTTTGATAACAGCTTGATTCCACACCGTATTTTTGGTACAGGTATGTAATTTTGAGCATGTTGTATAGGTAGCCCAAATTTTGCAGGCCGACCATAGATATCAGAGGTGCGTCGGAAGGGGATCGAACCCCGGACCATGTGCATGGTCGGTGAAAGTCCTAACCACTGTGCCACCGACGCACAGTGTTCGCTGTGTCCCAGCGTTTCGTTATGCATACTGGTTCGAACATCTTCCTGACCTTGGCGGCCTAATTTAATCCTGGGCTGCCAAATACCTTATACATTACAAATCCTATTGCATCTAATTGTTCATTTCCAATTCATTTTAAATAATCAGATCTTATTCAAATATGACTTCTAATCGGGTTATTTATTCTCGTGAGTATTTATTATCCTTAAAACCTACTGATCGGCAATACCATAATAAAGACAAAAAAGAAGCATCATGCCGGGTGGCAAAGAGCCTTAAAAAATACCTCAATTCAATTTTTGACTGTTCCAGCAATTATGAGTATTAATTGTCGCTCCCTGTCAGCTAAAATTAACTATCTTTAATTACTCGTGTCTTCCATTATATATCGTAATACTGGGATCATATCACTTCAAGAATCATGGCTACATGATCTATATGATGACAATCTAGTGTATCTGAATGATTTCAAACTATTCAGGAAAGATCGGTGTAGTTCTAGGAAGAAACGCGGTGGTGGTTTTGCCATCTGCACCAATTCACAACGGTGTACATCTAATAATGTATGTTTCGAATTCCCTAGTGACAATATTCACTGCCTCATCGTTAACTGTCGACCTAAACACTTGTCAAAATATATAATTACATATACATCTCGAACATTTATATTGCTCTGGATGCAATTCCACAGAAATGTCTTTATTCGCGGATGAATTTACCTCCCTTGCTGCCACCTTCTCCGGCAACTCCTTGTCTATAGTTACTGGAGATTTCAAGTCTAGTGACCACAGCTTCCTTATTTCACTCGGACATGAAAACATTGTCAACTTCCCTACTCGACTGAATTTATACTCTTGATCTTGTGTTTACAAATGACACAGAAATATTTGAAGCTCAAAAAGGAGCCCCACTACTTAATTCTGATCACTATTTCATAAGAATACTGCCCAAAGTATGTGGAAAGCAGCACAAAAGGGTCTCCTCATACCTTGAAAAGAAAACACAACACAGATGTTATTCCCATGACAACATACAGAATCTAAGGGCAATGTTAAAAGATACAAACTGGGACTTATTTACTGAACAAGCTCTTGGTAACACAATTACTAACATAACACATTATCTTAATTTCTGTCTTGATGTTTGTTGTCCAAAAGAGACAATCTTCTTACAATTCGACCGCTTCTCCTCTCCTCAACTCAAAAACCTTCGCCGTGAAAAAGAGAGGTTGTACAAAATGAAAAATAAAACTGGTGTTAAGAGAATGAACACTTTGATTAAAGCTGAATTACATAGATTGAATGTTCTCTATAACCAGAAGTTTCTTTGATTTAAATCGTCATCTAATATGTGGAAGTTATTAAGCGAAATCGCAGGTGGTAAGCAAATAATGAATGATTCTTCTGTCGATATTGATATGCTTAATAAATCCTTCATATGTATCCCTGCTCATGTTATGATTCCTAACTCTAACAGTGTAAATAATGACTGCTTCTCATGCTTTATTACGAATAATATCCTTAAGTGTCTTCAATCTCTCAAACCTACTAAGTCCCTTGTTCCTGATGGAGTTCCTTCTGTTATCCTTAAGAAGTGTGCTGACATCATATGTTCTCCATTAACCGACATTTTTCAACGAATCTTTTTCCAAAAATATTATACTTGACTCATGGAAAAATATCAAGATTGTTCCAGTGCCTAAATCAACAAGTGGACCTACTTTTAAGTTTAAACCCATTGCTATTAACTCACCTTTTTTAAAAGTTATGGAAAGACTTATTTTACCTTATCTTGAACCCTCTTTAAAGCCTTTCGATGACCCTAACCAGTTTGCTTATAAACATAGTAGTCGTACCTTAGATGGCGCTGTTGTCCTACATCATAGCATAGTCTCTAGTTTAGATAAACGGAGCTAAATACGTTCGCTGTGCCTTCCTTGATTACACATCTGCATTTGACTCTGTACCTAGGTCTCTCTTGCTAAGTAAGCTTGCTGAAACACAGGCTGAGAGCTGGACAAATAAGTGGTTGCATTCCTATTTTTCTGATAGGAAGCAGTACACCGTCTACAATGGAAAGTCCTCCACTACCTCACTTACCTTAGCTGGTGTTCATCTAGGTGCTGTCCTTTCTCCTTTTCTGTTTTCTTTTTTCTTACATGACTTGCCCCATTCTGATGTAGCCACTTTTGTTAAGTGTGCTGATGACCTCTCTGCTTCTATGCCTGTCAACTCTCAGTCAGATTGTTCCAAATTAAATAACTTTCTGTCGGAAATTAGTCAGTGGTCCTCTTCAAACGGTTTTAAGCTAAATCCGTCTAAATGTCAGGCAGTCAATTTCACTTTCACACGAAAACGTAACCTACAACAACTAGTTAGCTCACATGGCCCCACTCTCATTGACGGCACAGAAGTTGAAATTTTATCTAATGTCAAATACCTTGGACTGAGTATTTCCTCCGATCTTTCCTGGTCCTCCCACATCTTGCTAGTTACTAGAAAGATGTTTCACTTAACGTTCCACGTTAGGAGGTTAAGGCAGTCTGGTATAAAGCAGTCTTTGCTTTCTCAATTTGTCAATTCTTGTATTCTACCCATCCCCCCTTTACTGCTCCCCATTAATCTTTCCTGGACTACTTAAGAATGATTTTGCTTTGCTGAGAAGGGCACTAAAAGCCATTAGTAGGGCAAGTGAGATATCGTTAAACCAACTGGTGAACACTATTGTAGATAGACATATAATGTCATGTAAGAAACTAGCGAATGGTATATTGTCAGACCCTAGCATCCTCTCTATACACAGCTCTCTCTCTCTTTTCATTTCATCTGGTAGAACTAGAAGCAGTTAAATAAGGCTATATGCTAGGACTATCAAGTACAACAACTCCACAATACCATATCTGGCACAGCTGTTATGTGATGGAAAATCCGTTAGGTATGACACGATCAACTTACTGCGACACTCTAACAAATAGTCCCATTAGTTTTTGTTTTCCTTTCCTTGTTACCATTACAGTGTTGTTCTCATCTTCTATTACACACTAATTTTATATTTCATACCCTGTGGCGCATTGTTTAAAATGTAAACGCAACGCTGTTCTTTTTATTTATTTTTTTATCTTTTTTTGGTGTTGCTTTTTGATTTTAAAATCTTATAAAATTTATGGAGTAACTAGATGCAATACTGTAAAGCACGCTAAAACTTCCATGTCTTTACCACAAATACAGTTTGAAATAAAGCTGTTATTATTATTATTATCAAAATTAAAATATCAAGTGAATTATAAGAATGAATCTCTTGTATTCATCGGATACATGGTCGACTTTGACAGGACAGTTGTTTCTTCTTAGTTCAGGCTTTTCTAGAAGTACACAGGTGAAAACCCACCTCCAGTGATCAACCCAACACCTCCAGGCTACAAAGTGGATTCACCCATACCACTGAATTCCTGAGACGACAACCAGTCGCCGACCTCATGATTTGTAAATTCTCACAATTCGCGAGATATATCGCAACTAGTGGCCAGTATCGTCAGTGTGTATCTGTCCTGTTCGGTGAGAAACCAAACTTGATGCAGCCTGCTGGTCACGACTCCTCACCACAACAACTTCAGTCACAACTTCATTCTGCAGTCAGTCACGAGATTACCTTTTCAAATGTTGTGTTTTGCAGGAATTCGACTGATTACTTCAAGTTTTGTGTTCAATGAAATGCGAGTAAGATGACTGCTAAAAAGTGTGGCCTAGACGGTGAAACGTTTAGAGAGGGAAACTACTCGCTTGAAATTGCTCAGCATTTGATGACTATGCTTAAATAATTGTATAACGATGCAGTTGAACTCGGAGTTAAAATTGATTATTCCATGAAATTCACGCTCTTTATCGTCAGTTTCAACAAGGATCGATTAATGGATCAGATGAAAACAAAATCCAAGTATAATATAGATGACGTCATGATCTAACAATATTCATAGAATCATTGAAAACTGGAAAACACGGGATAGTTTTTCCATTGTAATGTGTGACTCTTTAGCAGTACACATCCAGGACTGTATCTGGGATCGAACCTGTGACTTCCAGAATACCAGATCAAGTACAGATTTATTTCACTAGATGGATAATGGACAACAAATTAAACCATAGGAGATGTTTTGCCTTATCTGCTGTGATCCTTGTTACCTATGTAGAAGAGCCGGACTGTGTCACCTATCAGTGATGAAGACGGCAGTAACCAGTGAAAGAAGACCTGATCTCTGTATCCAACTGATTTGTTCACCATTGTGTACAGTAAAGTCGAAAAGCCCTTCTGTGGAATCAATAATAATCAACACTTCAATTTTCTGTCTCACTTTTCTTTCGTTTATCCACAAACTTCGATTTCAAAATTTGCACTCATTTTGACATCTTAAACTCAGTCTGTTATCCTAGGCTGACGTGAGAGATTTCACAATCCTCTTAGAAAATGAAATAAGAATATTCAAATCCAGAGATCTACAAGTTGAAATCTAATCAGTGTTCAGTGTTTGCGATCGAATGACGAGCAATTTCTACGTAGTGCCACTGAGGAAGCCTGTGTGGGAGAATATTGGATTTCTCCTAAAGTGGTTTTCAAGTAGCGGTTACAACTGTTTTAGGAAGAAAGAGGAGACTAGACATTAGTAGCTCTCTACGCACTCCTTGAAGCTAATGGAGAAGCGGAGAATGGTGAAACAAAATACGAACTCCTGCAGAGATGGAAAGCAGCAGGAGAAGCTGATTTAAATGTACATTGCGCTAAATAAAGAAACGAAGAAGAGTAAAGGGAAAGACAAATCGCTATACCGCAAAACACTGGCCTGCAACTGAAGAACAAGAGACAAGCCTCAGGCGAAAGAGACTTCAGAACACTGTATCAGATAACCAGGTTTTCAGCGAAGATAGAACTGAATTAAATCCCGCAAAATCCCATAATCCGAAAATGTAGCACGAACTTGAAGACTAACAGGTGTAAACTAAAAAACTTGTGGAAGAAGGAGCAGGCAGTGAAGATTGGACTTCAGCTGAACACAGAGAAAATGTTGGTGATGAAGATAAACAACTGACAATAAAAACCACTAATCATTATGAGTGGAATGAAATAGAAAGTGTTTACTTCCATCACTTCTTTAAAAAGTATCGTTTGAACTAGAAGAGTAACAAATGACGATGTCAAAACCAACACCAGAAAGGCAGAGTGGAACTTCATCGCTTTGAAATCAGTTCGGAAATCTTCTGCACTCCACAGTATGAAGAAGAAAATTTGGATTTTAAGCACAATTGAAAAGTCAATTGTCCTACATGTGTGAGAATGTATCGCTTTCAACCGACTTCAGAATTTTACCAACAGCTGCCTTCTGTGATTCCCAGAAAGAATTAGGAGCAAGAAACTCCGTTGGAACAACCGAACCAGTAAGCTTCTGCTTAACAAATATTCCTGAGCAAATTTAAACGAATGTGATAGACGTTCAGTAAACTGTCCAGTGACATCGTGCACAAGTTCAGTACTCGGGTGGAACCACAATGAGAAACGACGAGTTCACTGAAGACCTGAGTGTGAGATGAAGGAGACTGTTCAGGGAAGAAATGAGAGACTATCCGCCTAGTGTGGACAGCTGAAAAAGACCACCGAGAACAGAGTATAGTTTAGATGTGCTGTTTAATCCCTATGTTCCAGTTGGAACCAAAAGGAATAGTAATAATAATGAACAAATGCACTGAAATTCCCATACAGTGATAATCATATCCATCAGCTTGGCGTACTATTTTCACAAATAATAACAATTTATAGAACACTTGCAAGTCACCGAAAATGAAGTAGTTCATACGTGAACCTGTACCAGCATATTTGAGTTAAGTGGCAACTAGATGCATAAACAGTGCGGTTATGTGTCACTTAGTTATTAGTAGACGTCAAATTAAAGCAAGCTAGAAATTTTCGGTCATCAACCATCTTTCTTGTAACCTAAGAAGTAGAGCTGAAATACGTCTCTTATGAGTAGACAAATTATTTACTTAGTAATCAACACCAGAAGCCCTGATCACCGTATCCAACTGCTTTGCTCACCACTGTGTACAATAGGATCAGTAAATGAAACGACGAAAACAATCACAATCAACACTGTAACATTCTATCTCATTTATCTCTCCATACTTCCCGTATTCATATTTTTTATCGGAATTCACTTGACTATTTGTCTGCCATAATTTGACTCTATTACTCATTCATAATATGCATCGATGCAGCCTCTCTAATTCTACTGTAAACAGTGAGTCTTTTAACACTGAAGAATTTGTCTACTCACATCATTCTCGGAATTGTGTTGTCGAAACCTTCTGTCTACAACTCCAAGTCACCATGACAACTGTGTGTTCAAACATTTTGTAAATTGTAATCTGATTTAGTTGAGTATGTTCACATTTGGAGAGAATCCACGAAACTAAGCGAAGTCGTATTATCCTGCAAATGTGCTTGTTATTCCTCTGTTCAAACTAACAATGAGAAATGATTGTAAGATAGGAGTAAGTTATAATGCAAGGAATAATACAGTCACAGGTGAATTTTCCCATCACTTCATCTCTAATATGACCATGACATTTTACACACAACACACACCACCATTATTGAAGATTGTAGGGAGAAGTCAAAGTGATGTCAAAATATTATTATTATTATCACTTTTATTACTATTTTTACAATTATAACTACTACTAAGACTACAACTAAGACTAAATCTACGACTACAGATCAGTACTAAAGTCTAATCAAGTGAAAGAGAAAAGAAGAACCACGTTGTCTTCAAATGATGCATGATGATAGTTGAATTCATTTGTTCACCTCACACGGATTACGGTAGTAAATATCCTGTCAGTCTGTGGTATGCAATCTTCAGAAATAGAAGAAAAGTTGAGAAAATCATGAATGAATGGCAGTTTCAAGAGAATCGAGGACGATACTGAAGGAATGGAAAACGTTTCATCAAGTGAATCAACCACTAATTTTCGACATTTTCAGGCTCAGATGACTGAATTACTCAAATCGATTGTACTCCAGTCGATACGCTGGATCATATCCTTCATGCATTCAAACATGGACAAGACGTGTATTAGCACCTCAGTTAAGAGCATCACACCAAACAACTGCCACAACAATCAATCCGAAAGAAGCTGAAGCTTCCCATCTAACTTTAATACTGATTGATGAAATTTTCACTACACAGTGTTCAGTTATTCATTAGAAGTGAACATCTCATCTACTTGGCTCTAAACACCAACACGACATTATTCAATACGACATGAGATGTGGCGATGAATAATACACGGTAATTGGACTGACTTTTGTTATAGGGATTGTTTGGATTGATTCTGGTACATAAACTCACCCTGAAATTCGTCTTAACATTCTCATAAATTGCTCTGGTTTCTAAAAAGAGGAGATGAAGTCCGTCGTCAGAAAATGCCTACTTAATATATACACATGAAAAGGCGCATATGGGAAAACAAATAAAATCGTGTAAGTCCATCGTTTCTAGTCATCGAGACTAATATCTGCAAGGTACGCGAAAAATCTGAGTGTGAGACCCTCTTTCACCTGAGACTCGACATTTACAGTATATTAGACTGTTGAATATGCCGTGCAAAATATTCAACTGCAAATTTTTCAGCTTACCATAAGCTATCACCGACAGGTGTTTCAAATAACTGTAATTTGTTACCCGTTGAGTGAACTCATTAATTTCTGGAATGGAAAGCAAAGTCAAGCACATATCATGTAGAGGCATGATGACTTGTGGACAGATGAGGACGGCAGAAGGCATTGCAAATTCCGAAGACGCCAACATCGACCGAGTAAATATTCACATTTCAATTGAAACCTTTCAGCAGCATAAACAAATATATACATATTTACATCAAGCATTTTCTGAAGACCGCGGACGGTTGTCCATGTCTGAAATCGTCACTTATATATTGCAGATCACTCAAATGACTAGAGACAATCAGTGACAAGAAACTGTAGCAACCAACCAACCAGGAATCCATCGATCAACAAATATGCCGGAGATAATCGAGATGCATCAGACAGACGCTGAGGAGGCCATCGGTTGACATCGCTCACCAGGCCATCGCTCGAACTGAATCTGAGTACAAATCGACGAGTAGGGTGCATCTTCGAGAGTAGTGAATTTGATGAATCCATGTGTAAGTGGATGAGCGCCCATTGGAAATCTTGAGGCTAGCTGAATAGCACCGAAGAGAAGAGAACGAAGTGGAGATGTGCTGGTGAAGCCACATGTCCAACTTGAAATCCAAGGGAACAATAATATTATTATTAATACAACCCTAGAAATACAGTCAGTCGAAAGTGCACTTTCTGTAAGTAGAATCATCAAAGTATTTGCAAGGAAGTAGACTTTCTCTTTGTAGAGAGTAGCTTCGTCGTTTACGAAAAACGTAATATGACAGTCACTATCAATTGTTACTCAGTCGGATGAATTGATTTACATCTGCCTGTGAAATACTGGGATAAAACTGACGGTGCAATCTTCCACAAAGCAATGACATGTTTCGAATTACCTTCAGTGCGATTAATCGTCAGAAGACTATCACATTCACTTAAATCCGGCTGTTGTCCGTTACCTGTTCAAGTAGAAAGGATTTTGTTGACAGCATTTCGTTGGATACAATGAACATGGTGAACATGCTTAGTATTACAGATCACCAGTAAGTATTGTGTGATTTGACTTACGGCTTGGTCCGGCTGAAATACACACAGGTCAACACATACAAACATATCACCAGTTTATTATAACATCAAAAATATGTGCACGTGTAGGTTGTGAATTTCGCCAACCTGCTGATACAGTGAAATTGATTCTCGGTGAGTAAGCAATGAGTGACGGATCTTCAGAGAGAGATACTTGAAGTTCTGAATCTTCATAGGGATTGACCATGTGTCAGTGAACTGCCCATCTTCGGATAACGCGATGTGCACACTATTACTGACTAGATCTCAGTTGGTCTCAATTCACCTCTGAACACATGGAGCGGCTGGGCATCAACTATTCAAAATGACATCGTCATTCACAAAGCGATTGTGGTGCGTAGCATTGGAGAGTAATCACTTGTTGTGTTTTCGACAGCCTCATAATCCAACGGAGTCCCAATACACAGACACTGGATCACAAAATGACAATAGACGTATGCGGAATCACTAATTGGTGTCATCTATTGTCCAGTGACTGACGAATTCATTCACTCATTCAAATATCTAACGGATAAACACATCTATCTTTATGTCACATGCTTGCGCTATCTACGATAAAAGAAATTACCATTTAAATACGTTTGACGTATTGAGAAGAATGGGAAACTTTAGGCAGAAGTGAAGCTAACCTGCACAACCAATAATATCAATGCTTACATTCAGATCCATGGAGTAGCGATTCCCTCCAGAGAGTTCTACTCTCAGATATGTAGAAGTAATTCCCTGGATAAAATGTAAAATGAAGAGAATATTAGTGGCCTGTAGTTCAGGTTTTTCAGTGAATAAATCAACATCTTTCACCTTTACGTATCATTTCGCGTAGATTCGATAAAATGGTAGATACGCTTTACTCTGTCATCCTGTTTTTATCCAAGTGATTGATAGTGAAATACGGGATGATCACCTCAAGCAGCTGATAACAGTCTGACACACGTAGAGTATCGATAGAGTGACTCAATTGAATCGCTTTCGAAAATCAGTCCCGACAACTCGCCGATTGAAACGCAAGGTGAACAACATCAAACAGAATGTGTTATGAAGTAGGAAGGCGTACTTACCATATGACTGCTGTACCTCTCTGATGGTCCGTGAAATGTCTGTGAAAACAAATGAGTACACAACAAATTCAAGATAGATGACAATCGGGATAATGAAAAGTGCTCAATTCCTAACCAACAGATACTCAAATTGAATAGGTGGCATTATTCAGACATATTGTTTAAACAACTGAACGTCAACTTTCACATGTCTGTCTGATATTCACTAGTGGCGTTCATTGAAAGTCTATTCATCAACGAGGGATTTCAATAGTCTGGTCACTTTGCTTACAGTTTGAAGATGAACAACAAACATTTCACGTACTTCTGTAAATTTCCGGTTGGTAGTAGTTTCCAGATGTACTGTATAGACAAGTGACAACTAAAAGAAGGATTATTTCTCAATATTGATTGAATTTGTTGACTTACAATTAGTGATACTTCTTCCCGATTCTCTAGCCTGTGTTTGCAAGCGATCTGGAGTGGGGAGGAGACAAACAGTCTGTTATCTCGTGCAATATAAATCATGATTGCAAGACATGGAAGAGAGTGTAGTCAATATTGCTCGCTTCTCAAATATCGAAATAATGAGTCATGACTAAACAAACGGTAGAATGAAATCACCAGTTCTCTGTCTCCACTGATGCCTAGATAGTGGTGTTTACACACATTTGAACTGCATTCGACAATTATTTACTGCATGTTCCTGTACAAAGTATCTAACATCCTCCAGCGACTAGTGATGCATTACCACACATTCAGTTCAAGAAACAAAAGGTTTGTACGAAACATCGTGAAATTGTTATTAGTTATATTGTGACTGTCATCGAATCACTGGTTGTAAATCTTGATCACACCACTATCATTCTTAGTAGGAGACATAACTGGAGGCTGTGAACCCTCCACATTTGTTGAAAGATTAAGACAGGAAGAAAGAGGAGACTAAGTGTGGGACTTAGTGAAATTGTAGCTGCAAGTGATATCATTGTGAATAATAAATTTCCTCCGAAACATCACACAGTGAATAAACCTATTGTACTCCCTCATATGTCCAACAATCACATTATTTTCAACTATATATTACTACTACTAATAATAATAATAATACTATCACAGAGTTAAATTACCACACGCAGACCATTGAATCGAAGCATCACCGACACAACAAATTAAGAAATAACATACAAAATACACATGGTAAGTAAAAGCAGGCTTGTAAAATCACCTTCCAATGTATTCGCTTGTTCTTCCGCAGTGGCTTTCCTGTTATTCGCGTCTATTAATTGTCCTGTAAAACAATCGCAAATGTTCAACAAATGAATTGACGATGTCTATAGGAATGATGGCAAATGTCAAATCTGTTCATCAGTCACGCTGAATTCGTCTGCATTCACAAAGGCTTCCAGTGTTACATGCTGTATATACTTCCGTCAACCACCTCCAACTCAGATGATTGTGAATTCGGAGAGAGAGAATACGATAAATCATTCCACAAATGAAAATGAAAATTCATTCAATGAACCTAGAAGTTACTACTATATCAAATGTTGGGCTAATGCATGAAATATTGAAGTATATTGAAAAGAATTTGCTCACCTTCAAAAGTGATGATGGCACGGTCTAAATTGTTCAATACGCGAGTAAGACGAGGCCCATCTTCAAAACAAGAAAGCTGAGTGTCAACTCATTCGATTAATCTTGGTTTCATGTCATGACTTGTTCAGTTTCAAGAATGAGCGACACAGAGAAAATGTGTGTCAGCATGTTTCCCATTCTATGAGAATGAATAATACTGGTTGAAATGTCCAATTAGTAGCGTATTGAAGAGAATATTTCACTCGACAATATGGAAGGATACTGCTTGAAATATCGTCTCACTCACTACACAAGAAGTAATTGCTGTTCTACTAGAAAATCTTGATTGTCAAGCCTCCTCATTTAGGCGTTAACTATCACAGATGGGAACTGAGTAGCTTCGCACCATCATCGCCTACACAATGTGAATACATTGAGAATTTCGCTTTACACCGTTTGGAAACATGAAATGATGAAGTCGATTTCTACATATCCACATAGTGCAGATTCCCAGAGTCCACCACCAATATCCTGCTGGATTAGATGAAGTTGTTTCACTCACTGCATTTCTTTGCAGCAGAATTTACATGATGTCTCACCACCAGACTAGTCGATAATAACCCAGAATTAGCCGACAAACTACTAATTGTGGAGAGCAGTATTCGAAAGTGGGACATTGTAGAATTACCGAATATTGATTCCTGAGTTGACTGGATATTCGACAGGCAACTTCACATTTCAAAAAAGTTTACAAGTCAGACACAATTGGATTATAGTAGACTAAGGCCAACATGAAAGCTTAAATTACCGTTCAATGTGAAATGACTCACTTCGAAGCCGAGGCGGCAGATTAGCTTCAGAAAAGGAGAAATAATTAATTCATTGATTTATTGATAATATGTGCAAGTGAGTATATTTAATCGCACGAATCAATTGGTCGACAGTGAGGGAGAATCACTCATCTATCATTTCGTAAGAGACAACGTAGATGCTTATCTTGTGCACTCAATCTGCACTGAGTAGGAGTTTCAAATTGATGCGATTTAATGTCAGTTTGTAATCGTGAAACTGAAATCATCAATGCACACAATTTGTGCAATAGAAATGCATGAAGTGTATGCGAATTCGTGTTATCGGTATGTGTCAGAAAAATGACTAGATTGGGTTGTCATGTCGTCTGTACCTCAAGTTCATCAGAAAATGATATTCACATCGACGCCTGATAGATCTGGTCGAATGCAATGGTTCATAAGTTTGCACAAATCATCGATCATCAAATACTCTAAAAGCAGTTCTACCATGTGAGTTCTCTACTTTTAAGTCAGGTACAAAATATGAATGCAATATGTACAGAAAGAAATTGAGTAGCGCTTACCCGTCAGTAGAGATAAACTCAGGAGAAGGAGGAACGAAGAGATTTCTATTGATAGGAAAGCGAACGCCATGATAATGTGTAGTAGCTTGAAATCTGATGTATTTATACAAAAATTTATTCTAAAGATTCAAATCGACAAATGAAAATAGTAAAGATATCGCAACATTTCCAAACATTTTCAATTACTGTTATCCACGAGGTCACGGCGTGATTATCACTAATTAAATAAATTGAACTTTATCACGGAATGTAGTTAATTTTCTTCAAAGAAGGTGTAATTAGTCAGACAGATAAGGTAAACTTTCGCATCATTTCATATTAAAAATTTCTTCACTCTACTGTAATAACTTATTCTTGTGTTATCAGACGGTCGGAACAAGGAATAGACTCTTCAAAGTATTCCCTTCAGGCTGTTATAGTTGTTATACGTTAACAATAACACCAGGTTATGTGACGGATACACACGTTTTTCACCTAGAATAACGCATTAGATATAGGCTGACGAAATAAGCGGTATTTCTGTGACAAATGTGGTGAGTAGTTGACTGTACATACAAAGATACTAT
Source organism: Trichobilharzia regenti (assembly GCA_944472135.2). Lineage (NCBI taxonomy): Eukaryota > Metazoa > Platyhelminthes > Trematoda > Strigeidida > Schistosomatidae > Trichobilharzia > Trichobilharzia regenti. The sequence goes on along the minus strand of OX235264.1, from coordinate 26,179,235 downwards.
GAAATGGATGAAGACGATGAGTATTTCCATTGGGAAAGGATTCAACGTGCAGGATGAACGTTGACCAGTTAGTTGAACGATTTCCAAGGGACTTGGTGAGTGGCTAATACACACAGACAAAATGCTTTTAAACAGGAGAAAGGAAGACTGTTGTAAGTATAAAATATTTGCATTTCCCAATGAATGAAAAACAACGCGAAGTTGTTATTACAGACATTTCGCTACCTAATATTATTAGCTTTGTTATAGAATTAATTAGAGAGAGTTGACAAAATCTCAGCATATGTATAACAGCCTAATCATCGTTCGTTCGTCAGCATTGGCTGACTTTCGAGCGGTCACTCTGGCCGATTGTCAAAGATAACAAAGAGGTAATTTGTGGGAAAGTAGACTCAGATCAACTCGAATGTTCATTTGGAGGTCAAAATAACAATGGAGATCTGTAAATCAAGTAAAAGAGGTAATGGTGTGTTGAGAGCTGTCTGCATGCAAAAAAATTGTAAACGTTAATTTACGTCCATATTAGTCTGTTTATTAGGTGTATCACACAGTGAAAAAATATCATTTACTGGATGACGTTTCTGACAATGTGAAATTACTTACTACCACAGTGATCAAGTTTTACACACATATATTGCTTTGACAGTTAGCGTCAATGTCCACGTCTCGAATCAGGGACATGAGAAGAATCATCAGAAAGCTTAACCTTTAGGAAACCACCAGACAATTACAGAGACGTTAAATTGTCTGAATATGAATCACAGATACATGACGTGGTTTTCTGATAAACGGCTGTGAACGGATAACAGAATAATCTTCAGCCAGAAAACTACCAATCAAAAGAGGTTTCTTCTCCGCTAACAGTAACGCTAATAATTAATGCATATAAAAATCTGTGAATACCTGTTGATTTCCTCAATAGACGACCTGTTGCCTCGCCCTTCCTTGTCTTCTGTCGTCACAATAGTAGTATATCTACCCCGGTATCAAACAAAGTTTACAATAAACCAGGTATAGATTGCTGGATTTGATAAGCGTGTAAAATTATAAAAGCAGCGTGTGTCTGCATGATGAATTTGCTTATCACATTCGTGTTGATTTCGTCATTTCATCAGGGAATGCGGGATGCTGTAACCAGGTCAAATTTGTTTCAGTCCATTATTCTTGTTCAGACAATTTCGACTCCATTTGATATGAAGTGCTTCTGATATTAGACTACCTTTGTGATTTCTGACTTCATAGTCGATTATTTCAATACTGTCGAAATCAATTTCGTGGCAGGATTCTATAGTGTGTAGACCACCATCTATGGCTGGTGACTTTTCAAGATTTTTGAGTTCAGTTGGATCTCTCAGTGGTCGAACAGATTCCCTACAGCCTTCATTTCTTCTGATTTTGATTTCTCGAGATGTTTGCCAGATTTAAATGACATCACATTCAGGCATTTTATTTTGTGGACACAATTAAAATGAGAACCCTTAGGGATTTAGTCTGTTTTACGAAGAAGGTTGCTTTGAAGTGTTTCTGGTGTTTTGAAGAAAACTCTGATGTTGTGCTTGCTGAGTACTCTTCTGATATCGTCTGACATCTCTGTTCTGTATATGGAATGACAACTGTTGAGCCTCAAGTCTTTGGAATAACTTCCCGACCACATTTAATGGCAGTGTTGATTTTGTTGATGAAGTTCTTTGGATAGTCATTTTGCTTGAGAGTCTCAGTGGTTTTTGACATCTCTTCTTCCGTTTTCTTCATTCTCATCCGTTATCAAAGGTTGTGCTCGCCTAGAGAGACTTGAAACAACTGATACCTTCGCGCTGATGAGGCGTGACGACTTGAAGTCTAAATATTTATTGGAGTGCGTTTTCTTTCTGAATGTAGATATATTGAAATATCCGTTTTCCCGCCTACTATCTACGCAGGCAGTCTATAAATGGTAGTTTATCGACGTCTGATTCTGCTTTTGAAGCAGACTGGATGTTGGAATATCTATTGCTCCGTTTCTGCAAGAATGAATTGCTTAGATCTCGTTGTAGCACTACAAAAGAAAGTATCATCAATGTATCTTAAGCATGTTTTGGCGTCAGTATGCTTGAAAAGATGCTATCTTCGAATCTATTCATAAAAAGATCAGCGACTACTGGGGAAGCTAGTGAATCCAGAGCAACACCATTTGTTTGTTTATATAAATTCCCTCTAAATGTAAAATGCTTACGTTCATGACAGAATATTAGGCTGTTGATTATTTCACTGGTGTCCAGTCAACATCTTTGTGATAGGATTCTGTGTGACACTCACTATTAAAGCGGAAATGATATCAAGAATTTCGAAACTGGAGATAGCAGAGTATAACGAGCAAATATCACAAATGAACGCAATATCTTTCTTATGAATTTAACCAGGTTCTCACTAGATACGAAATCATACGAAACTTTTATAATTCTTTGAGTGTACCTTTACAGTGGTTGTAAAATCGGAGGTATTTAGAGACAGAGGATATCAGTGAAATAGTAAACTCTAGTTTTCATATAATGGCGTGATTATCAGTAATTAAATAAATGAACTTTATCACGGAATGTAGTTAGTTTTCTTCAAAGAAGTGTAATTAGTCAGACAGATAAGGTAAACTTTCGCATCATTTCATATTAAACATTTCTTCACTCTACTGTAATAACTTATTCTTGTGTTATCAGACGGTCGGAACAAGGAATAGACTCTTCAAAGTATTCCCTTCAGGCTGTTATAGTTGTTATACGTTAACAATAACACCAGGTTATGTGACGGATACACACGTTTTTCACCTAGAATAACGCATTAGATATAGGCTGACGAAATAAGCGGTATTTCTGTGACAAATGTGGTGAGTAGTTGACTGTACATACAAAGATAGTGTGAAATGGATGGAGACGATGAGTATTTCCATTGGGAAAGGATTCAAAGTGCAGGATGAATTATGACCAGTTAGTCGAGCGATCTTCAATGGATTGTTGAATGACTAGTTCACACAGACAGTGTGGTTTCAAACAGTATATAGTCAAACTCTATTCAGTTGTTTCTTAGGGACATATGAGAAGACATAGTATTGAGTTCCTAAGAATAAGTGTGAGCAGATTATGTGTGAGTGGACTATGCAAATCCTTTACTGGATAGTCAAAAATCCAATCCTGTCACTCGGACGACAACCACGAGCATACTGACGAAGAGAGCGGGTATAATGACTTCTCCAACAGCAGCTCGGGACCTTAGGCAGCGAGAACCAATCTCACACAAGATAATGACCCCAAGCTTCAACACCAAAAGAAGGTTACGATCATCGAAAGCTTAGCGTGTCAAATGAAATCAGAACACGAAAGAACGGAAGATTTCTAATAAAAGCTGGAAAAGAATTTCGGTGAGATCAGATATGGCTATATGAATGCCTAAAACAGAATGCCAAATCGTCCCTCCGTCTAATGAGATGGATCTGCACAAATCAAAAACTGATTAAACCGATTTCGATGTAGCTCCAAATTACATTAAACTAACTATAATACAGCGAAATAGAAGTAATTAGATGCCTGTTGACAGCGAATATTCCTGTGAATCTCTCAATCTCAACTATTTGACAGCCTAGATTGTCCCAGTCTCAATGCTCTTTCTAAATTTGAAAAAGCCTTACAAACAACACAATGATAATATTGATGAAAGCGCCATTAACAACAATCGGAAATCTAAGTCGACTGGTAGAAACAACATTATACATAAAGTGGATTACCCACTGTGGATTTCGCGTTGCACGCTGACAAGTTCAGATAAATTACTGATTTTCAATTCTGGTAGTGCTTCCCACAAACTTCCCACAATTAACAAGACCGAAAAACTCAAGACTGTAACTACACGGAAAAACAATCGACCGAACGGATATTAACCGACTCAATTTAGAATACAGAAATTAACTGAAAACAACATCGAATTGTGAAAATCATTGTATTCAATCATTTTATTCTGCAATTAACACAATAATCAGAATGTGAACACAACATTCAACACAACACTAAGCTACAATACAATATACTACACCACACCACACAATTACAGCTTCATTGTTGCACACGTGATCGTCATTTCAATGATCTCGTCATCCACTGAAGCAAAATCACCATCGTCATCATCACGAATCTTCTTACTCATCCTCTTCCTCAGTGTCCGTTTCACTTTCTCCACCAAAGCCATCATCGTGCACCGATCATACGTGTAGACATCACCACATCCACTCACACGATGCATGTGATCCAGCATCATTCGATGAACATACACCTGAGGATGCAGGTGATAATGTGTGATATGATGTTCGGTGGCGAGATCACCCCTCTCTCGTGACAACACACACATCTCAGTCAACTTCTCCTCCAACATCCTCTCCACATTCACAGCCATCTCCACAATCCACTTGATTTCGTCACGTGTGTCCTTCAGCTGAGTGATGGTGGTGAGTGGTCGGATGTCTGTGAGAGTGTATTTGCCACCACGAGTTGTCTGCCAGTCAATCAGATTCTGACCAATGGCTCGATGACGACGAGCACAGAGCTGGAAGAATGTGTGGAATCCTGTCATTCGGAGATCGTGTGTGTTGCACTGAGCAGCCAACGAGTCGTATGTGATTGTCGCTGACTGTGTCACATTGATGATCTCATTCAGTTTCTTCTCACACTCCTTCGGATATTTCGAGCTCATCATGACTGAGTGCATGGCTGACTGACTGACTAGCTGGTTGACTCGTCGATTGACTGACTGACTGGCAGTCTGTGTGACTTATTAAACATGCACTACGCCTTTTATATTGTGTGCATCAATCGAGGGTTGACTGATTCCACTTTCTCATTGGTCCACTCTTCATCATCACCATCATTATTGTTATTATTGTGATTGTTGATTGGACACTGGAAATCCGTGGTGCGTGTGAAATCGTGTCATTCAGTTGATTGATGATAGTGTTGTTGTCTCATTTCAATGCACACGATCAGGTCGTGAACTTCGATTGATGAGAATTGTTGTTATTGCTTGAGTCATGATTTCCTATAATGTATGTTGTTGATGTTTTTGTTAGTTTTGAATATGTTGATTTTGGTGATAGCTGCACGTTCTACTGGTTCTGATGATTCGTGGAAATAATATTGCGCGTTTGAACTTTCTTTGGAATATTTACTTTTCTATTTCAGAATTGATGTTTCTCATTTCATGATCACCAGTTATTATTATTATTATTGCTCCCTTGGGTTCCTAGTGGAACATAGGGCTTCAACTTCACCAGTTATTGGGTAATATCAAATGTATGCATGTAGCTGGATCTGGGATTCATTTTAGCACTTGGTCGTGGGGTTTGATGCTAAGGACTGCTAAGCCTCATCGTGAATTGTTGGTGTTTTAAAGTTTCCGGTTGTGTCATCCATGATGCGTGTCGCAAACATGACGAAATATGCAGCCTTGATTTTATTAACTGTCTACATCCATCAAATAGAGCACTACGTTCTGTTACTTCTTAAGTTAGACAGTGAGACATCCTTTGGGCTTTCACTGTTAGTGTTGCAATTTGTAGAGCTGTACTCTCTGAATAAGTATCAAGACCATGACTGCTCCCAAAAGATGTAACCATAACGGAAGTGTTGTAAAGACACGAATTCAACAATGTGAGTGAAATTCCGAGTGAATTACATTCAGATGGCATAAACCAGTTACGTTTCTGCCGTAGCAATAAGCAGCACCCATCACCATAGTGTGCTTTCGTATTCGTCCATGGAAAACTGGGCAGTGGGAGCACGTCGCATTCACAAATACCTCCAGCCATATTACCCGAATCTCATCGTCTCTCGCAGGTAATAGCTCATCATAATCATGCAATCGAAGGACACACAAGTGTAGCTCATCTGTGGAAAGCATTGCGTAGAAAGTAATGGATTTTTTAGAAATGCTGAAATGGGTAATTTTATCGTGATTATAAAAATTGGTAGGAGATTCAGGTCTGCGAAACCAGTCGTACAGTTGATGTTGTGCCTACGAGCCACCATGGTGGCATCAAATGCGAGAGCTATAATAAGTGGAGGCATGAAATGGCATCTAAATCGAAATTTTGCTTGAGGAGAAAAGACAGGGTGTTTATTAGATGCATCCGTGAACTGTCAAGTTCCTCTCAAGAGACTAAATTCTCACAGATAAATCTGTAATATCTCACATGATGTGAGTACAAGCGATAATGAATTGTGGACCAACGGTACCTGTTTAAATCTGATTAAAAATGACTACATAAGTCAAACCACAATTATATTTGACTCATTTCGGCTCCAGAAATCGAAGTGAATATACATTGTTTTTATTCGTGAGGATAGGGGTAGAATATATTTCATGCTGTTACGTTTCAGATTCCGTGGAGGCAAACTTATTTAATCATTTCACAATCTCATTCGAAATCACTGAAATTAGAATGTGAGAATTGTGTTACTGGTGATTTCACAAACCGCTCAGCGTATTCACTAGCCAGAGAAGAGTGAATAAGTGTGTCACAGTCAGCGGTGATGAACAATTAAGAAAGACGGAAATCAAGATGTCTAGATGTGTTATCGGTTGACATCTACGCCAGCATTGCCAAATGGTTATGCGTTGTTGACTGTTTCGCAAGGATCTTACCAGTCTTATGAATTTGTTTCTAAATATAATAACTACCGTATAGCTGATGAAAACTAATTGTCAAGAGGAAAATGTTCTCCTTTGTTTCAATCTTTTCTTATGACTCAGTATGGGAATATGACGTGCATTTCGAGAAACAAATAAAAGGTTAAAAACTTGTGAAAAATTCCAGGAAACAAAGAACAAACATCGGTGCGGAATGACATGGATCCACCTTATCTCATTGGTTCTCATCACCTACATACAACCTATTATCTCAAGCTAATGTAAGTCAGCGTAAAACTTGACATACACATTTCTGTTGAACTAGTATACTGTAACGGTGTCACGTTGAGATAAAACATCAGCACGATAAGGTAGCTGAAGTATTGCTATGATAATATAGAATGCTGTGGAGATGTTTCTCGAAAGTTAATTGAGAAATTTGTTGTTAGGGTGGTAACTAAACACGAGTGATAGTTGCGTAGTTAGATGACATAGGATGAAACTTTGGTGTGCAACGAGTCTAATGAGAAGATGCTGGTGTGATATCATAAGATTGAGAGGAATTATCCTCCATGGGAGTCAAGTGGAAATCAGGGTTTGGTAGAGGTTAAAAACATAAGCTGCTGATATCAGAAAACAAGAAATAAATGAGAGATGAGTCACCAGGCAATGAAAGTCGAATGACAAGTACCTTCTGAACTCATAGTTCAGTTTTCAGCCGTTGTACCTGCATAGCCTCAGCCAACCAAAGAGAATTTCAGATAAATTGTCTATGAATTATTTTGAGTGATGCAAGTGTGTCTACTCAGTGTCATGTGACTATCAGATATTTGATGATTGATGAGGTTGAACTGATTGGCCCAGTTCACCGCAACCTCCTTCTCAAATGTTAGAAGAATTTGACATAGATACTCCTTTCTGTCTTTCAAATTTAACTGAACTGATATACAGAGTTAGTGCTGACATGTGAGGAGTACATTTCCATCAAAGACTGCACCATTAAAGAAAATGTTCAGAATACTGGGAATAGTTTGATGATATAGACATTAGAACTCAAGCAATTCACGATAATGCTTAGTAGTCTTTAGCATCAAACCCCAGTAACAAGAGCTAAAATGAATCCCAGGTCCAGGTACATGCATATATTTAATATTACCCAATAACCGGTGATCATGACATGATAATTTCTACCCACTACTTTCCACAGATGAGCTACACTTGTGTGTCCTTCGATTTCATGATTATGATGAGCTATTACCTGCGAGAGACGATGAGATTCGGGTAATATGGCTGGAGGTATTTGTGAATGCGACGTGCTCCCACTGCCCAGTTTTCCATGGACGAATACGAAAGCACACTATGGTGATGGGTGCTGCTTATTGCTACGGCAGAAACGTAACTGGTTTATGCCATCTGAATGTAATTCACTCGGAATTTCACTCACATTGTTGAATTCGTGTCTTTACAACACTTCCGTTATGGTTACATCTTTTGGGAGCAGTCATGGTCTTGATACTTATTCAGAGAGTACAGCTCTACAAATTGCAACACTAACAGTGAAAGCCCAAAGGATGTCTCACTGTCTAACTTAAGAAGTAACAGAACGTAGTGCTCTATTTGATGGATGTAGACAGTTAATAAAATCAAGGCTGCATATTTCGTCATGTTTGCGACACGCATCATGGATGACACAACCGGAAACTTTAAAACACCAACAATTCACGATGAGGCTTAGCAGTCCTTAGCATCAAACCCCACGACCAAGTGCTAAAATGAATCCCAGATCCAGCTACATGCATACATTTGATATTACCCAATAACTGGTGAAGTTGAAGCCCTATGTTCCACTAGGAACCCAAGGGAGCAATAATAATAATAATAACTGGTGATCATGAAATGAGAAACATCAATTCTGAAATAGAAAAGTAAATATTCCAAAGAAAGTTCAAACGCGCAATATTATTTCCACGAATCATCAGAACCAGTAGAACGTGCAGCTATCACCAAAATCAACATATTCAAAACTAACAAAAACATCAACAACATACATTATAGGAAATCATGACTCAAGCAATAACAACAATTCTCATCAATCGAAGTTCACGACCTGATCATGTGCATTGAAATGAGACAACAACACTATCATCAATCAACTGAATGACACGATTTCACACGCACCACGGATTTCCAGTGTCCAATCAACAATCACAATAATAACAATAATGATGGTGATGATGAAGAGTGGACCAATGAGAAAGTGGAATCAGTCAACCCTCGATTGATGCACACAATATAAAAGGCGTAGTGCATGTTTAATAAGTCACACAGACTGCCAGTCAGTCAGTCAATCGACGAGTCAACCAGCTAGTCAGTCAGTCAGCCATGCACTCAATCATGATGACCTCGAAATATCCGAAGGAGTGTGAGAAGAAACTGAATGAGATCATCAATGTGACACAGTCAGCGACAATCACATACGACTCGTTGGCTGCTCAGTGCAACACACACGATCTCCGAATGACAGGATTCCACACATTCTTCCAGCTCTGTGCTCGTCGTCATCGAGCCATTGGTCAGAATCTGATTGACTGGCAGACAACTCGTGGTGGCAAATACACTCTCACAGACATCCGACCACTCACCACCATCACTCAGCTGAAGGACACACGTGACGAAATCAAGTGGATTGTGGAGATGGCTGTGAATGTGGAGAGGATGTTGGAGGAGAAGTTGACTGAGATGTGTGTGTTGTCACGAGAGAGGGGTGATCTCGCCACCGAACATCATATCACACATTATCACCTGCATCCTCAGGTGTATGTTCATCGAATGATGCTGGATCACATGCATCGTGTGAGTGGATGTGGTGATGTCTACACGTATGATCGGTGCACGATGATGGCTTTGGTGGAGAAAGTGAAACGGACCCTGAGGAAGAGGATGAGTAAGAAGATTCGTGATGATGACGATGGTGATTTTGCTTCAGTGGATGACGAGATCATTGAAATGACGATCACGTGTGCAACAATGAAGCTGTAATTGTGTGGTGTGGTGTAGTATATTGTATTGTAGCTTAGTGTTGTGTTGAATGTTGTGTTCACATTCTGATTATTGTGTTAATTGCAGAATAAAATGATTGAATACAATGATTTTCACAATTCGATGTTGTTTTCAGTTAATTTCTGTATTCTAAATTGAGTCGGTTAATATCCGTTCGGTCGATTGCTTTTCCGTGTAGTTACAGTCTTGAGTTTTTCGGTCTTGTTAATTGTGGGAAGTTTGTGGGAAGCACTACCAGAATTGAAAATCAGTAATTTATCTGAACTTGTCAGCGTGCAACGCGAAATCCACAGTGGGTAATCCACTTTATGTATAATGTTGTTTCTACCAGTCGACTTAGATTTCCGATTGTTGTTAATGGCGCTTTCATCAATATTATCATTGTGTTGTTTGTAAGGCTTTTTCAAATTTAGAAAGAGCATTGAGACTGGGACAATCTAGGCTGTCAAATAGTTGAGATTGAGAGATTCACAGGAATATTCGCTGTCAACAGGCATCTGAATACTTCTATTTCGCTGCCCTTTAGTTAATTTAATGTGTTTTGGAGCTACATCGAAATCGGTTTAATCAGTTTTTGATTTGTGCAATTTTATATCAACTGAAATTTGAAACATTAGGTTTTCTGTGTTCTGTTGACTTTACGGAACATGTAAGCCACGAAATTGAATCTATTTATTTTTCTGGTCAGCAGCCTTCATGGTTTTTCAAATTTTTCGAATTGTTCTCATTGGTATGTACCATGAATCGAATATTTAGGCTACTTAGTGAGTCAGGTGGTGAAAACCTGTCGACCAATGTATCTGTTTCAGAAAAGCCATCTACCACACATATGGATATTTTTATTATTGTATTGTTTAATTCCTAGAGGAACATAGGGCTTCAGCTGCGCACCTTGATTTCCTTCTGTCTTCTGCCAACTTTTTCACTCCGCTAGAGGTTTTTCTGTGTCCTTTTACTTTCCTGGGCGTTTTGGCAAATAAATTCGGATCTTAATTAATTATCGACAACCGTCGTGATCATTTTTACAACACTTTTTATAGTTCTCAGTGTTAGTCACCATGAATCGAATATTTAGGCTGTTTACGTTGTCAGGTGGTGAAAACCTGGCGAAAAGTGAATCTATTTGAAAATAGCTATCCACCACACTTCATAAATATGGATATATAGACAGACATCTCTAAGTTTGACGAGAACATTTTAGTGCGTATTGTTTGGTTTTCAGCTACTTGAAACTTGACTTCCAACCCATACCTTCTTGACTGTGCATCGGTGGCACAGTGGCTAGGACTCTCGCCGACCATGCACATGGTCCGGTGTTCGAACCCACGCCGGCGCACACCTGATATCTATGGTCGGCCTGCAAAATTGGGCTACCGATATCCATGCTGAAAATTCCATACTTGTACCAAAAATACAGTATGGAATCAAGCTGTAAATCAAAAATAAAAAATAAAAAAAAATAAGTCTTCGAACTGAAACTGAGATTCCCATGACTGTCTAAAATTTACCACAGCGAATCGATTCAGTGATCCTGATGGTATGATTTTAGTGGTGTATCCGAACTGGGGTGATGACGTATTGACTGGGTTAGCTAAGAGCTCGGTCAGTGGGTAGTATTCTGTGATATTTTCATTTCCTTGATGGGAATCATTCGACTATGCATTGAATTCCTATTTTACATATATCGAACCGAAGAATGCACGTTTCTTCAAGTCTTGGAGCATTTGAAGTTTCATCTGGTTGGCTATCATTTCAGTGTTATCCAACTGTCCTTATTAATAATTGAGTAGCACATTGCATCATGCATTTAGGAAAGATCTTGAATATTATAACTATTCTAGAATAATGATCAAGGACTGACTGATGCGTCATCATTTAGCCAATAGGATAATTTCACTTATTGGAGTCGAGTCATTATTATTAAGTGTAGTTAAGAAGCAGCTAAACATTCTAAGTAACCAAGACCTTTATTTTCTGAAATGTTTCACTGTGGAATTCACAGCTTCTTCAGGAGTTTAATTAGTCAGATGTTGTTTAACTTGGAGCATTAAAGAAATCAGGTTGAAAATTTCTACAAACAGTCACTCACTTTATTCCATATTTAGGGTCAAACTGTCGACCAGAAATAATCAGCAAGAAGAAATTATCGAAACGAACCAATCAGGTATCATTCAATCAAACTATATGTAGAACGAATTGCACATGGTGTGTAGGGGAAGCACAGGCGAGGTAGACTGTCGAATGACATCGAGCACCACACCAATAATGCTCTAGTGGAACCGAACAGGAGACAGCCAGTTGAGTGTAAACCCAAGAATGACACAAGGGAGAACAGAAATTCCAAAGTGAATTCTGAATTGAAAAGAATAGGATTCTGTGAGTAGATTAACAAATGTGAAAAACTTCATGCATTTATTCCCCTTGATAAATTTGAATAAAGCGAGAACAACATTGATTTGTGCAGAATAACATGATACCATCATTTATTTCGTTGGCTTCTCGTCAGCTGCTTATAGCCTAAATAAATTTTCAGGTTTAAGTACAGAAACGTTTTAACATACTTGCAAATTTTACATGTTGTCAGTTGACAGAAAGTTTCACAATTAGTAAACAGTGCTCAGAAAATTGCGCTTATATAGTTTTTACACAGGCAGTTCAAGTTAAAAAAAATAAATAAATGTATGCATATAATGGTAAGGGAGTTACATAATAAAGATGGGATGTGCGTTAGAGGCATAGTGACTAATAAGTTAGGTAAACAGTATACTGAGTTGAACTCAAATCATAGAAACAAGAGACAAACAAAATTACAGACTACAAAAGGAGGGTGAGGTTTAAGACAAAGATTACGCAATCAGATGAGAGAAAAAAGACATCCAGTTACCAAGGCAAGGAAAGACTAATAACTGATTCTTTCTGAACACATAAATCTGGTTTCAAGCGTTTGATAGAAATTGCTTCGTCAAACTTGAGGAGAATGGAGCTCCTTTGTCTATTGATAATTTTGAAGGATTTCTCGATTTCCACCTCATGACCCGTGTCGAGGAGATGTCTGGTAATAGCGCTGCTAAAAGAGTTTGTTCCCTTGAGACGTAGGCTTTTCGGCACATGTTCAGAAAATCGGAGGTTTGCCCTTCTTTCTGTTCTCCCAATGTAACAACTTTCTATTGTCGATATGTCGATGACACATTTGTAGTATGCAACAACGAAAGTCATGCCTCCTACCTACTTAGACTATTCAACAACGCACATACAAATATTGTATTTACTATGGAACATGAAAATGATGGACAGTTCCATTTCCTTGACGTCGCCATAAAACGCCTAGAAGACGGTAGCCTCGAGAGGTCAATCTACCAAAAGCCCACATGGAATGGACAATACCTACATTTTAATAGTTTAATGGAAAGTTAAGGTGTTGATTATCATTGGTTCAATAGACGCCATTTTTGAACTTTTTGTACACACTGGTGAACACCCATTCTCCGGTGTTTTTGGTCATCAGTAATGGAGAAAAATTTGTCCTGAAACTTCCATTTACAAGTAGCCATACAGATGTGGTATCAGGTTTGAATGTCTGGACTGAAAGATGTAACCTTTTTATCCTCATTGGCGCAACACGTCTGCGTATTTGACGACATTTCAGGTATTTTATCTTTGCTATTACCGTTGTGTATATCTTTTTGCAGTTGAAACATATGCACCCAATGTTTGATGGCTTTGGTTTCATGAATATGTGGATGTGATATCTGCAAGATTCACAAAATCATGTTCACGAGACAAAAATTTGATTTTGTATTCTTTCTCAGCTACACATTTGCAATACTTTCGTTAAAGTGAACGTATTCAGCGTGAAGTTTATCTGCCTCTTACTTGGATGGACTGCAAGTAATTTCGACGAGAGAACAACGCCTTAACTGTATGGATGTTCCGGAGTTGGTCTTGAAATTCGCACATAATCCTCTAATACTGAAGAACATCTGAGGACTGTTTATGCCTATGGCGTCAAAAATAACGTCAGGAGTGGACGGTTAATCGTTGGAGTTTGACTTAGTATTAATAGGATCAATGTTTCCACTTTGTATACCGAAGTGCACAATTATCCTGCATAACTTCACATTGTGCTAGTCCTTACATTCGCTCTGTTGTTTTGGGTATATGGAGGTTGTCGAATATGAAATCAGAGAATGTGTCAATCGGTCAAACTAACGCTAATCCCTTCCATCAGAATTTTCTTCTGTAAGTGAATAAAATGTCTACTCTACAAACTCGTGATTGCCACCTCTTCTGAACTGCTTAAAAACGTCACTTAACCTTGGGCTATCGCAACGCGTGAAGTTGGATCAATGCATGTCAAGCTTGTTTAGGTGGACGAAGACTTGCATCAGTATTGTGAGTGCTACTTTAGTCATTCTAAGTCATTCATTGTTTTTGTTTTTATGCAAAATCACATTTTTAAACTAAGTGGGATTTAGCAAATTGAACAATGATTCCGTACTGCTAGATACCCAGAGTCGCATTACTTAGCCAGTTGCATATCTGCAAAATACTAGACGGGTGTTACCTGACATCGTGAGGGGAAGCGTAACAAAATAGGGTCAATACTTGCTTCATTAATCTGTTAATTTGTAGTATCATCATCAGATTACAGACTATTCGTTTGTTAATGAGTAGAGGAACAATTTTCACTTCTTTCTTACGTCGGCTGATAATCATTTATATCGAGTGTCTTTGTGATCGATAACTGCAATATTTTCATGTCTAGGCTGCTTAGTTCTGTGAGGCATTATCTGAAGCCACGTGTCTATCTATCCTAAAATAGTTTTCGCTGAAAGTAACCTCCTCCAGCTGCCACCTTAGTGAGCAACTTAACGTCGTTTTTGAATTGTAAAGTAGAAGTGGACATCCAGAGGACCTTCTTGGTAAGAGGATTGTCTTCTAGTCAAAGAAAGTAAATGTATCCACGTTCCCACGAAGCCGTTTAGAGGTATACATCCTATCACCACAATACCCTTAACCGATTTACTATTTGTAGTCACTTACAAAGTAAGCATAAATCTACCGAAGACAGTATGTCTCTAATTTCTGGATGTCGCAATGCGCCGAGAGGGAAAAGATACATTCATAGGGTTATAACAGTTAGGCTCGCGATATTATTAATAATAATATATTCTCAATTTTTGTGCATGAGGGACATCAGTTTACAGGCGTCGTCAATACGATAAATAACATACAACAGAAATTCACTTATACAACATATACATAACGAAAGGTACTGTATTAATGCTAGCAATGTCTATGTATGCAGTATAATGCAAAGCATTGCGACTGAAGAGATCTAACCAAAGTGGCACCACATATTTGACGGTTGTGTTACTAGTGAAGGGTGTGATGAGATAAAAACCACCATAATGACCAGGATAAATGGGTTTACTTCCTCTTCTTTTTCAGAAAGAAACGAAGACGTGGCTTTACTGGAGTGAGAACAGGATTGTCTGTCTAGGCTTGTGCTAAATGATGACAATTAGCTTTGTACCCACTTAATTCAAGCTTTTCGTGTGAAGTGGTTCAAATTCAAAAGGAGGCGTCAGTTCAAAACCCGGTGGTCTCAGAACAGTTGTAGCCTAGCTCTTCTGTTGTATATATCTTCGACTTCTTCTGCTATCGATTCCGTTGGTAATTATGTAGTGTTTCGACGCGAGTCTGTGTTCTGCTTTTCACACCCCATCCCAGCATGCTTGATAGATTTATAATTGTCTATGCTGTTCTATTGCAGAACATGGCAAGCCTACGGAACTCATTTATATCAAAGCGAGAGATGAAGAACTTGGAATCTGCTGATAAGGCTTGCAACCATGAACAGGAAGACTATACCAGAGCGCCACCGGATATGTCATCAACTTCACCGACAACGTTGGCCTCCACGCCTGCTTCAGACATGATTCAAGCAATGGTCGCAGCCTTCCGAATAGCGTTGATGACTACTGACGCTGAAAGTAGGAAAGAAAGAATAAAACAGGCCATTTACTCAGTCTTTCTGAGTAAGTTAATAACGTCATGCCTCACACTTTTGTCATCACATTAAATGTGTCCCTATCAAATTAGGTAATGAACAGTTTTTATACTTATTCGTCTGAGCATAACGTCTCCCGTGGTCGTCTGTAGTTCTACCTGATGGGATGTAGCAAGAAGAGAGTTGTGTAGAGGGAGGATGCTAAGGGCTTCAAAGGATAATGTTGGCTAATTTCTTTCATGAGTCCGTGTGTCTGGCTACAAGAGTATCAACAAGTTGGTGTGGTGCAGATCCACTCATCTTACTGAAAGCTTTTATTTCCCGTCACAATGTAATAAATTCTTTCTTAAGAAGCCCAGGAAAAATAAGGCAGTGTGGGCAATGAAGAAGAATAGGTCTGATACAAGTGGTGACAAACTGTGAAAGTAGGTGTTGAGTACGTAACAATGTGATTGTACACTTTTTGGTTACTTGTATAAATTCGAGATATTGTACATAATTTTTGTTTAAAACGCTTCTTGTTGAAATATACATAATTTCCGTGTACAATTGAAAAATACACTCTGCTGTTGGAGACTTCGTCTTCTCCCTGGTCACCTCTGCTTACTTGCTCCACTCACACCGTGTTGTATACTTCGGATTTATTGTAGGAGCCTACTACTTTCAACCGAAGACATTTCTACAACCGGAACACAGCAGCTACAGCAGACGCAGTCCAAACAGTTAACGTGCCTGTGGATTATATAATTAATTTGTAGCCGAGGACTTACACTTTATAACCAAGTAATCCTTTTTGTTGCTATAACTCGTCACTGTATCTTTGGTAATATATTGTGATTTAACACTCCACTGACTTGGATTATTACTTTTATATTGGAATGTTAGTGAACTCTAATATTAGTCCCTACATAGGAAGTGAGTGATACCAGATTGTCTTAACTTCATTACATAGAATTTTCTACGAAATACATTTCTAGCAATTAAAATGTTATGGAAAGAACAGGAAACATCAGACGAACACCACAATCCAAGGTGTTTAACATTCAATTTAGTTTCAGCTGAAGTGAGATCGTAATGAAATGATGAAAGAATGTGATGATACTAAAGAGGAAATCTGGTTAGTTTAGATTGAGAGTGGATTTAGGAATAAACTGGGAATGAGTATGATGATGGTTACCGGAATACTGGTGGTGTTTAGGGTTAGGTTAGGGGAGGAGGGTGTTAGAGTTATATACCGGCAGACTAGTGTAAGTAAACGTAAATATTAAGGCAATTTTAGGGTTAGTTAGGGAAAGATGATGGTTAGTTTTGTGTAAGGGAATCGAATCAAGCTCTTGAGACTTATTTGTCGTTTCACAACCATTTGTTTCCTCGTCCGCTTGTATTAATATGCTTCAGCTTCCCCTCGAATGAATCAATTTGATTTCATTTGTTATATATTTTTTTGATATTCTAAACTTATCATTATACTAGCTGTAACAGTCCCAGTGAACTTGAGATAAGGAATGTTTTGAAAACAGCTTGATTCCACACCGTATTTTTGGTACAGGTATGTAATTTTGAGCATGTGTATAGGTAGCCCAAATTTTGCAGGCCGACCATAGATATCAGGGGTGCGTCGGAAGGGGATCGAACCCCGGACCATGTGCATGGTCGGTGAAAGTCCTAACCACTGTGCCACCGACGCACAGTGTTCGCTGTGTCCCAGCGTTTCGTTATGCATACTGGTTCGAACATCTTCCTGACCTTGGCGGCCTAATTTAATCCTGGGCTGCCAAATACCTTATACATTACAAATCCTATTGCATCTAATTGTTCATTTCCAATTCATTTTAAATAATCAGATCTTATTCAAATATGACTTCTAATCGGGTTATTTATTCTCGTGAGTATTTATTATCCTTAAAACCTACTGATCGGCAATACCATAATAAAGACAGAAAAGAAGCATCATGCCGGGTGGCAAAGAGCCTTAAAAAATACCTCAATTCAATTTTTGACTGTTCCAGCAATTATGAGTATTAATTGTCGCTCCCTGTCAGCTAAAATTAACTATCTTTAATTACTCGTGTCTTCCATTATATATCGTAATACTGGGATCATATCACTTCAAGAATCATGGCTACATGATCTATATGATGACAATCTAGTGTATCTGAATGATTTCAAACTATTCAGGCAAGATCGGTGTAGTTCTAGGAAGAAACGCGGTGGTGGTTTTGCCATCTGCACCAATTCACAACGGTGTACATCTAATAATGTATGTTTCGAATTCCCTAGTGACAATATTCACTGCCTCATCGTTAACTGTCGACCTAAACACTTGTCAAAATATATAATTACATATTTATCTCGAACATTTATATTGCTTCTGGATGCAATTCCACAGAATTGTCTTTATTCGCGGATGAATTTACCTCCCTTGCTGCCACCTTCTCCGGCAACTCCTTGTCTATAGTTACTGGAGATTTCAAGTCTAGTGACCACAGCTTCCTTATTTCACTCGGACATGAATACATTGTCAACTTCCCTACTCGACTGAATTTATACTCTTGATCTTGTGTTTACAAATGACACAGAAATATTTGAAGCTCAAAAAGGAGCCCCACTACTTAATTCTGATCACTATTTCATAAGAATACTGCCCAAAGTATGTGGAAAGCAGCACAAAAGGGTCTCCTCATACCTTGAAAAGAAAACACAACACAGATGTTATTCCCATGACAACATACAGAATCTAAGGGCAATGTTAAAAGATACAAACTGGGACTTATTTACTGAACAAGCTCTTGGTAACACAATTACTAACATAACACATTATCTTAATTTCTGTCTTGATGTTTGTTGTCCAAAAGAGACAATCTTCTTACAATTCGACCGCTTCTCCTCTTCTCAACTCGAAAACCTTCGCCGTGAAAAAGAGAGGTTGTACAAAATGAAAAATAAAACTGGTGTTAAGAGAATGAACACTTTGATTAAAGCTGAATTACATAGATTGAATGTTCTCTATAACCAGAAGTTTCTTTGATTTAAATCGTCATCTAATATGTGGAAGTTATTAAGCGAAATCGCAGGTGGTAAGCAAATAATGAATGATTCTTCTGTCGATATTGATATGCTTAATAAATCCTTCATATGTATCCCTGCTCATGTTATGATTCCTAACTCTAACAGTGTAAATAATGACTGCTTCTCATGCTTTATTACGAATAATATCCTTAAGTGTCTTCAATCTCTCAAACCTACTAAGTCCCTTGTTCCTGATGGAGTTCCTGCTGTTATCCTTAAGAAGTGTGCTGACATCATATGTTCTCCATTAACCGACATTTTTCAACGAATCTTTTCCAAAAATATTATACTGACTCATGGAAAAATATCAAGATTGTTCCAGTGCCTAAATCAACAAGTGGACCTACTTTTAAGTTTAAACCCATTGCTATTAACTCACCTTTTTTAAAAGTTATGGAAAGACTTATTTTACCTTATCTTGAACCCTCTTTAAAGCCTTTCGATGACCCCAACCAGTTTGCTTATAAACATAGTAGTCGTACCTTAGATGGCGCTGTTGTCCTACATCATAGTATAGTCTCTAGTTTAGATAAACGGAGCTAAATACGTTCGCTGTGCCTTCCTTGATTACACATCTGCATTTGACTCTGTACCTAGGTCTCTCCTGCTAAGTAAGCTTGCTGAAACACAGGCTGAGAGCTGGATAAATAAGTGGTTGAATTCCTATTTTTCTGATAGGAAGCAGTACACCGTCTACAATGGAAAGTCCTCCACTACCTCACTTACTTTAGCTGGTGTTCATCTAGGTGCTGTCCTTTCTCCTTTTCTGTTTTCTTTTTTCTTACATGACTTGCTCCATTCTGATGTAGCCACTTTTGTTAAGTGTGCTGATGACCTCTCTGCTTCTATGCCTGTCAACTCTCAGTCAGATTGTTCCAAATTAAATAACTTTCTGTCGGAAACTAGTCAGTGGTCCTCTTCAAACGGTTTTAAGCTAAATCCGTCTAAATGTCAGGCAGTCAATTTCACTTTCACACGAAAACGTAACCTACAACAACTAGTTAGCTCACATGGCCCCACTCTCATTGACGGCACAGAAGTTGAAATTTTATCTAATGTCAAATACCTTGGACTGAGTATTTCCTCCGATCTTTCCTGGTCCTCCCACATCTTGCTAGTTACTAGAAAGATGTTTCACTTAACGTTCCACGTTAGGAGGTTAAGGCAGTCTGGTATAAAGCAGTCTTTGCTTTCTCAATTTGTCAATTCTTGTATTCTACCCACCCCCCTTTACTGCTCCCCATTAATCTTTCCTGGACTACTTAAGAATGACTTTGCTTTGCTGAGAAGGGCACTAAAAGCCATTAGTAGGGCAAGTGAGATATCGTTAAACCAACTGGTTAACACTATTGTGGATAGACATATAATGTCGTGTAAGAAACTAGCGAATACTATATTGTCAGACCCTTAGCATCCTCTCTATACACAGCTCTCTCCTTTCATTTCATCTGGTAGAACTAGAAGCAGTTATAGGAGGCTATATGCTAGGACTATCAAGTACAAAACTCCACAATACCATATCTGGCACAGCTGTTATGTGATGGAAAATCCGTTAGGTATGACACGATAAACTTACTGCGACACTCTAACAAATAGTCCCATTAGTTTTTGTTTTCCTTTCCTTGTTACCATTACAGTGTTGTTCTCATCTTCTATTACACACTAATTTTATATTTCATACCCTGTGGCGCATTGTTTAAAATGTAAACGCAACGCTGTTCTTTTTATTTATTTTTTTATCTTTTTTTGGTGTTGCTTTTTGATTTTAAAATCTTATAAAATTTATGGAGTAACTAGATGCAATACTGTAAAGCACGCTAAAACTTCCATGTCTTTACCACAAATACAGTTTGAAATAAAGCTGTTATTATTATTATTATCAAAATTAAAATATCAAGTGAATTATAAGAATGAATCTCTTGTATTCATCGGATACATGGTCGACTTTGACAGGACAGTTGTTTCTTCTTAGTTCAGGCTTTTCTAGAAGTACACAGGTGAAAACCCACCTCCAGTGATCAACCCCAACACCTCCAGGCTACAAAGTGGATTCACCCATACCACTGAATTCCTGAGACGACAACCAGTCGCCGACCTCATGATTTGTAAATTCTCACAATTCGCGAGATATATCGCAACTACTGGCCAGTATCGTCGGTGTGTATCTGTCCTATTCGTGAGGGACCAAACTTGATGCAGCCTGCTGGTCACGACTCCTCACCACAACAACTTCAGTCACAACTTCATTCTGCAGTCAGTCACGAGATTACCTTTTCAAATGTTGTGTTTTGCAGGAATTCGACTGATTTACTTCAAGTTTTGTGTTCAATGAAATGCGAGTAAGATGACTGCTAAAAAACTGTGGCCTAGACGGTGAAACGTTTAGAGAGGGAAACTACTCGCTTGAAATTGCTCAGCATTTGATGACTATGCTTAAATAATTGTATAACGATGCAGTTGAACTCGGAGTTAAAATTGATTATTCCATGAAATTCACGCTCTTTATCGTCAGTTTCAACAAGGATCGATTAATGGATCAGATGAAAACAAAATCCAAGTATAATATAGATGACGTCATGATCTAACAATATTCATAGAATCATTGAAAACTGGAAAACACGGGATAGTTTTTCCATTGTAATGTGTGACTCTTTAGCAGTACACATCCAGGACTGTATCTGGGATCGAACCTGTGACTTCCAGAATACCAGATCAAGTACAGATTTATTTCACTAGATGGATAATGGACAACAAATTAAACCATAGGAGATGTTTTGCCTTATCTGCTGTGATCCTTGTTACCTATGTAGAAGAGCCGGACTGTGTCACCTATCAGTGATGAAGACGGCAGGAACCAGTGAAAGAAGACCTGATCTCTGTATCCAACTGATTTGTTCACCATTGTGTACAGTAAAGTCGAAAAGCCCTTCTGTGGAATCAATAATAATCAACACTCCAATTTTCTGTCTCACTTTTCTTTCGTTTATCCACAAACTTCGATTTCAAAATTTGCACTCATTTTGACATCACAATCTCAGTCTGTTATCCTAGGCTGACGTGAGAGATTTCACAATCCTCTTAGAAAATGAAATAAGAATATTCAAATCCAGAGATCGACAAGTCACCAAAAATGAAGTAGTTCATACGTGAACCTGTACCAGCATATTTGAGTTAAGTGGCAACTAGATGCATAAACAGTGCGGTTATGTGTCACTTAGTTATTAGTAGGCGTTAAATTAAACCAAGCTAGAAATTTTCGGTCATCAACCATCTTTCTAGTAACCTAAGAAGTAGAGCTGAAATACGTCTCTTATGAGTAGACAAATTATTTACTTAGTAATCAACACCAGAAGCCCTGATCACCGTATCCAACTGCTTTGCTCACCACTGTGTACAATAGGATCAGTAAATGAAACGACGGAAACAATCACAATCAACACTGTAACATTCTATCTCATTTATCTCTCCATACTTCCCGTATTCATATTTTTTATCGGAATTCACTTGACTATTTGTCTGCCATAATTTGACTCTATTACTCATTCATAATATGCATCGATGCAGCCTCTCTAATTCTACTGTAAACAGTGAGTCTTTTAACACTGAATAATTTGTCTACTCACATCATTCTCGGAATTGTGTTGTCGAAACCTTCTGTCTACAACTCCAAGTCACCATGACAACTGTGTGTTCAAACATTTTGTAAATTGTAATCTGATTTAGTTGAGTATGTTCACATTTGGAGAGAATCCACGAAACTAAGCGAAGTCGTATTATCCTGCAAATGTGCTTGTTATTCCTCTGTTCAAACTAACAATGAGAAATGATTGTAAGATAGGAGTAAGTTATAATGCAAGGAATAATACAGTCACAGGTGAATTTTCCCATCACTTCATCTCTAATATGACCATGACATTTTACACACAAACACACACCACCATTATTGAAGATTGTAGGGAGAAGTCAAAGTGATGTCAAAATATTATTATTATTATCACTTTTATTACTATTTTTACAATTATAACTACTACTAAGACTACAACTAAGACTAAATCTACGACTACATATCAGTACTAAAGTCTAATCAAGTGAAAGAGAAAAGAAGAACCACGTTGTCTTCAAATGATGCATGATGATAGTTGAATTCATTTGTTCACATCACACGGATTACGGTAGTAAATATCCTGTCAGTCTGTGGTATGCAATCTTCAGAAATAGAAGAAAAGTTGAGAAAATCATGAATGAATGTGGCAGTTTCAAGAGAATCGAGGACGATACTGAAGGAATGGAAAACGTTTCATCAAGTGAATCAACCACTAATTTTCGACATTTTCAGGCTCAAATGACTGAATTACTCAAATCGATTGTACTCCAGTCGATACGCTGGATCATATCCTTCATGCATTCAAACATGGACAAGACGTGTATTAAGCACCTCAGTTAAGAGCATCACACCAAACAACTGCCACAACAATCAATCCGAAAGAAGCTGAAGCTTCCCATCTAACTTTAATACTGATTGATGAAATTTTCACTACACAGTGTTCAGTTATTCATTAGAAGTGAACATCTCATCTACTTGGCTCTAAACACCAACACGACATTATTCAATACGACATGAGATGTGGCGATGAATAATACACGGTAATTGGACTGACTTTTGTTATAGGGATTGTTTGGATTGATTCTGGTACATAAACTCACCCTGAAATTCGTCTTAACATTCTCATAAATTGCTCTGGTTTCTAAAAAGAGGAGATGAAGTCCGTCGTCAGAAAATGCCTACTTAATATATACACATGAAAAGGCGCATATGGGAAAACAAATAAAATCGTGTAAGTCCATCGTTTCTAGTCATCGAGACTAATATCTGCAAGGTACGCGAAAAATCTGAGTGTGAGACCCTCTTTCACCTGAGACTCGACATTTACAGTATATTAGACTGTTGAATATGCCGTGCAAAATATTCAACTGCAAATTTTTCAGCTTACCATAAGCTATCACCGACAGGTGTTTCAAATAACTGTAATTTGTTACCCGTTGAGTGAACTCATTAATTTCTGGAATGGAAAGCAAAGTCAAGCACATATCATGTAGAGGCATGATGACTTGTGGACAGATGAGGACGGCAGAAGGCATTGCAAATTCCGAAGACGCCAACATCGACCGAGTAAATATTCACATTTCAATTGAAACCTTTCAGCAGCATAAACAAATATATACATATTTACATCAAGCATTTTCTGAAGACCGCGGACGGTTGTCCATGTCTGAAATCGTCACTTATATATTGCAGATCACTCAAATGACTAGAGACAATCAGTGACAAGAAACTGTAGCAACCAACCAACCAGGAATCCATCGATCAACAAATATGCCGGAGATAATCGAGATGCATCAGACAGACGCTGAGGAGGCCATCGGTTGACATCGCTCACCAGGCCATCGCTCGAACTGAATCTGAGTACAAATCGACGAGTAGGGTGCATCTTCGAGAGTAGTGAATTTGATGAATCCATGTGTAAGTGGATGAGCGCCCATTGGAAATCTTGAGGCTAGCTGAATAGCACCGAAGAGAAGAGAACGAAGTGGAGATGTGCTGGTGAAGCCACATGTCCAACTTGAAATCCAAGGGAACAATAATATTATTATTAATACAACCCTAGAAATACAGTCAGTCGAAAGTGCACTTTCTGTAAGTAGAATCATCAAAGTATTTGCAAGGAAGTAGACTTTCTCTTTGTAGAGAGTAGCTTCGTCGTTTACGAAAAACCTAATATGACAGTCACTATCAATTGTTACTCAGTCGGATGAATTGATTTACATCTGCCTGTGAAATACTGGGATAAAACTGACGGTGCAAATTCCACAAAGCAATGACATGTTTCGAATTACCTTCAGTGCGATTAATCGTCAGAAGACTATCACATTCACTTAAATCCGGCTGTTGTCCGTTACCTGTTCAAGTAGAAAGGATTTTGTTGACAGCATTTCGTTGGATACAATGAACATGGTGAACATGCTTAGTATTACAGATCACCAGTAAGTATTGTGTGATTTGACTTACGGCTTGGTCCGGCTGAAATACACACAGGTCAACACATACAAACATATCACCAGTTTATTATAACATCAAAAATATGTGCACGTGTAGGTTGTGAATTTCGCCAACCTGCTGATACAGTGAAATTGATTCTCGGTGAGTAAGCAATGAGTGACGGATATTCAGAGAGAGATACTTGAAGTTCTGAATCTTCATAGGGATTGACCATGTGTCAGTGAACTGCCCATCTTCGGATAACGCGATGTGCACGCTATTACTGACTAGATCTCAGTTGGTCTCAATTCACCTCTGAACAATGTGAGCGGCTGGGCATCAACTATTCAAAATGACATCGTCATTCACAAAGCGATTGTGGTGCGTAGCATTGGAGAGTAATCACTTGTTGTGTTTTCGACAGCCTCATAATCCAACGGAGTCCCAATACACAGACACTGGATCACAAAATGACAATAGACGTATGCGGAATCACTAATTGGTGTCATCTATTGTCCAGTGACTGACGAATTCATTCACTCATTCAAATATCTAACGAATAAACACATCTATCTTTATGTCACATGCTTGCGCTATCTACGATAAAAGAAATTACCATTTAAATACGTTTGACGTATTGTGAAGAATGGGAAACTTTAGGCAGAAGTGAAGCTAACCTGCACAACCAATAATATCAATGCTTACATTCAGATCCATGGAGTAGCGATTCCCTCCAGAGAGTTCTACTCTCAGATATGTAGAAGTAATTCCCTGGATAAAATGTAAAATGAAGAGAATATTAGTGGCCTGTAGTTCAGGTTTTTCAGTGAATAAATCAACATCTTTCACCTTTACGTATCATTTCGCGTAGATTCGATAAAATGGTAGATACGCTCTACTCTGTCATCCTGTTTTTATCCAAGTGATTGATAGTGAAATACGGGATGATCACCTCAAGCAGCTGATAACAGTCTGACACACGTAGAGTATCGATAGAGTGACTCAATTGAATCGCTTTCGAAAATCAGTCCCGACAACTCGCCGATTGAAACGCAAGGTGAACAACATCAAACACTATGTGTTATGAAGTAGGAAGGCGTACTTACCATATGACTGCTGTACCTCTCTGATGGTCCGTGAAATGTCTGTGAAAACAAATGAGTACACAACAAATTCAAGATAGATGACAATCGGGATAATGAAAAGTGCTCAATTCCTAACCAACAGATACTCAAATTGAATAGGTGGCATTATTCAGACATATTGTTTAAACAACTGAACGTCAACTTTCACATGTCTGTCTGATATTCAGTAGTGGCGTTCATTGAAAGTCTATTCATCAACGAGGTATTTCAATAGTCTGGTCACTTTGCTTACAGTTTGAAGATGAACAACACATATTTCACGTACTTCTGTAAATTTCCGGTTGGTAGTAGTTTCCAGATGTACTGTATAGACAAGTGACAACTAAAAGAAGGATTATTTCTCAATATTGATTGAATTTGTTGACTTACAATTAGTGATACTTCTTCCCGATTCTCTAGCCTGTGTTTGCAAGCGATCTGGAGTGGGGAGGAGACAAACAGTCTGTTATCTCGTGCAATATAAATCATGACTGCAAGACATGGAAGAGAGTGTAGTCAATATTGCTCGCTTCTCAAATATCGAAATAATGAGTCATGACTAAACAAACGGTAGAATGAAATCACCAGTTCTCTGTCTCCACTGATGCCTAGATAGTGGTGTTTACACTAATTTGAACTGCATTCGACAATTATTTACTGCATGTTCCTGTACAAAGTATCTAACATCCTCCAGCGACTAGTGATGCATTACCACACATTCAGTTCAAGAAACAAAAGGTTTGTACGAAACATCGTGAAATTGTTATTAGTTATATTGTGACTGTCATCGAATCACTGGTTGTAAATCTTGATCACACCACTATCATTCTTAGTAGGAGACATAACTGGAGGCTGTGAACCCTCCACATTTGTTGAAAGATTAGGACAGGAAGAAAGTGGAGACTAAGTGTGGGACTTAGTGATATTGTAGCTGCAAGTGATATCATTGTGAATAATAAATTTCCTCCGAAACATCACACAGTGAATAAACCTATTGTACTCCCTCATATGTCCAACAATCACATTATTTTCAACTATATATTACTACTACTAATAATAATAATAATACTATCACAGAGTTAAATTACCACACGCAGACCATTGAATCGAAGCATCACCGACACAACAAATTAAGAAATAACATACAAAGTACACATGGTAAGTAAAAGCAGGCTTGTAAAATCACCTTCCAATGTATTCGCTTGTTCTTCCGCAGTGGCTTTCCTGTTATTCGCGTCTATTAATTGTCCTGTAAAACAATCGCAAATGTTCACAAATGAATTGACGATGTCTATAGGAATGATGGCAAATGTCAAATCTGTTCATCAGTCACGCTGAATTCGTCTGCATTCACAAAGGCTTCCAGTGTTACATGCTGTATATGCTTCCGTCAACCACCTCCAACTCAGATGATTGTGAATTCGGAGAGAGAGAATACGATAAATCATTCCACAAATGAAAATGAAAATTCATTCAATGAACCTAGAAGTTACTACTATATCAAATGTTGGGCTAATGCATGAAATATTGAAGTATATTGAAAAGAATTCGCTTACCTTCAAAAGTGATGATGGCACGGTCTAAATTGTTCAATACGCGAGTAAGACGAGGCCCATCTTCAAAACAAGAAAGCTGAGTGTCAACTCATTCGATTAATCTTGGTTTCATGTCATGACTTGTTCAGTTTCAAGAATGAGCGACACAGAGAAAATGTGTGTCAGCATGTTTCCCATTCTATGAGAATGAATAATACTGGTTGAAATGTCCAATTAGTAGCGTATTGAAGAGAATATTTCACTCGACAATATGGAAGGATACTGCTTGAAATATCCTCTCACTCACTACACAAGAAGTAATTGCTGTTCTACTAGAAAATCTTGATTGTCAAGCCTCCTCATTTAGGCGTTAACTATCACAGATGGGAACTGAGTAGCTTCGCACCATCATCGCCTACACAATGTGAATACATTGAGAATTTCGCTTTACACCGTTTGGAAACATGAAATGATGAAGTCGATTTCTACATATCCACATAGTGCAGATTCCCAGAGTCCACCACCAATATCCTGCTGGATTAGATGAAGTTGTTTCACTCACTGCATTTCTTTGCAGCAGAATTTACATGATGTCTCACCACCAGACTAGTCGATAATAACCCAGAATTAGCCGACAAACTACTAATTGTGGAGAGCAGTATTCGAAAGTGGGACATTGTAGAATTACCGAATATTGATTCCTGAGTTGACTGGATATTCGACAGGCAACTTCACATTTCAAAAAAGTTTACAAGTCAGACACAATTGGACTATAGTAGACTAAGGCCAACATGAAAGCTTAAATTACCGTTCAATGTGAAATGACTCACTTCGAAGCCGAGGCGGCAGATTAGCTTCAGAAAAGGAGAAATAATTAATTCATTGATTTATTGATAATATGTGCAAGTGAGTATATTTAATCGCACGAATCAATTGTCGACAGTGAGGGAGAATCACTCATCTATCATTTCGTAAGAGACACGTAGATGCTTATCTTGTGCACTCAATCTGCACTGAGTAGGAGTTTCAAATTGATGCGACTTAATGTCAGTTTGTAATCGTGAAACTGAAATCATCAATGCACACAATTTGTGCAATAGAAATGCATGAAGTGTATGCGAATTCGTGTTATCGGTATGTGTCAGAAAAATGACTAGATTGGGTTGTCATGTCGTCTGTACCTCAAGTTCATCAGAAAATGATATTCACATCGACGCCTGATAGATCTGGTCGAATGCAATGGTTCATAAGTTTGCACAAATCATCGATCATCAAATACTCTAAAAGCAGTTCTACCATGTGAGTTCTCTACTTTTAAGTCAGGTACAAAATATGAATGCAATATGTACAGAAAGAAATTGAGTAGCGCTTACCCGTCAGTAGAGATAAACTCAGGAGAAGGAGGAACGAAGAGATTTCTATTGATAGGAAAGCGAACGCCATGATAATGTGTAGTAGCTTGAAATCTGATGTATTTATACAAAAATTTATTCTAAAGATTCAAATCGACAAATGAAAATAGTGAAGATATCGCAACATTTCCAAACATTTTCAATTACTGTTATCCACGAAGTCATGGCGTGATTATCACTAATTAAATAAATTGAACTTTATCACGGAATGTAGTTAATTTTCTTCAAAGAAGGTGTAATTAGTCAGACAGATAAGGTAAACTTTCGCATCATTTCATATTAAAAATTTCTTCACTCTACTGTAATAACTTATTCTTGTGTTATCAGACGGTCGGAACAAGAAATAGACTCTTCAAAGTATTCCCTTCAGGCTGTTATAGTTGTTATACGTTAACAATAACACCAGGTTATGTGACGGATACACACGTTTTTCACCTAGAATAACGCATTAGATATAGGCTGACGAAATAAGCGGTATTTCTGTGACAAATGTGGTGAGTAGTTGACTGTACATACAAAGATACTATGAAATGGATGAAGACGATGAGTATTTCCATTGGGAAAGGATTCAACGTGCAGGATGAACGTTGACCAGTTAGTTGAACGATTTCCAAGGGACTTGGTGAGTGGCTAATACACACAGACAAAATGCTTTTAAACAGGAGAAAGGAAGACTGTTGTAAGTATAAAATATTTGCATTTCCCAATGAATGAAAAACAACGCGAAGTTGTTATTACAGACATTTCGCTACCTAATATTATTAGCTTTGTTATAGAATTAATTAGAGAGAGTTGACAAAATCTCAGCATATGTATAACAGCCTAATCATCGTTCGTTCGTCAGCATTGGCTGACTTTCGAGCGGTCACTCTGGCCGATTGTCAAAGATAACAAAGAGGTAATTTGTGGGAAAATAGACTCAGGTCAACTCGAATGTTCATTTGGAGGTCAAAATAACAATGGAGATCTGTAAATCAAGTAAAAGAGGTAATGGTGTGTTGAGAGCTGTCTGCATGCAAAAAAATTGTAAACGTTAATTTACGTCCATATTAGTCTGTTTATTAGGTGTATCACACAGTGAAAAAATATCATTTACTGGATGACGTTTCTGACAATGTGAAATTACTTACTACCACAGTGATCAAGTTTTACACACATATATTGCTTTGACAGTTAGCGTCAATGTCCACGTCTCGAATCAGGGACATGAGAAGAATCATCAGAAAGCTTAACCTTTAGGAAACCACCAGACAATTACAGAGACGTTAAATTGTCTGAATATGAATCACAGATACATGACGTGGTTTTCTGATAAACGGCTGTGAACGGATAACAGAATAATCTTCAGCCAGAAAACTACCAATCAAAAGAGGTTTCTTCTCCGCTAACAGTAACGCTAATAATTAATGCATATAAAAATCTGTGAATACCTGTTGATTTCCTCAATAGACGACCTGTTGCCTCGCCCTTCCTTGTCTTCTGTCGTCACAATAGTAGTATATCTACCCCGGTATCAAACAAAGTTTACAATAAACCAGGTATAGATTGCTGGATTTGATAAGCGTGTAAAATTATAAAAGCAGCGTGTGTCTGCATGATGAATTTGCTTATCACATTCGTGTTGATTTCGTCATTTCATCAGGGAATGCGGGATGCTGTAACCAGGTCAAATTTGTTTCAGTCCATTATTCT
Source organism: Trichobilharzia regenti (assembly GCA_944472135.2). NCBI lineage: Eukaryota > Metazoa > Platyhelminthes > Trematoda > Strigeidida > Schistosomatidae > Trichobilharzia > Trichobilharzia regenti. The sequence goes on along the minus strand of OX235264.1, from coordinate 26,148,651 downwards.
TGTTCAGACAATTTCGACTCCATTTGATATGAAGTGCTTCTGATATTAGACTACCTTTGTGATTTCTGACTTCATAGTCGATTATTTCAATACTGTCGAAATCAATTTCGTGGCAGGATTCTATAGTGTGTAGACCACCATCTATGGCTGGTGACTTTTCAAGATTTTTGAGTTCAGTTGGATCTCTCAGTGGTCGAACAGATTCCCTACAGCCTTCATTTCTTCTGATTTTGATTTCTCGAGATGTTTGCCAGATTTAAATGACATCACATTCAGGCATTTTATTTTGTGGACACAATTAAAATGAGAACCCTTAGGGATTTAGTCTGTTTTACGAAGAAGGTTGCTTTGAAGTGTTTCTGGTGTTTTGAAGAAAACTCTGATGTTGTGCTTGCTGAGTACTCTTCTGATATCGTCTGACATCTCTGTTCTGTATATGGAATGACAACTGTTGAGCCTCAAGTCTTTGGAATAACTTCCCGACCACATTTAATGGCAGTGTTGATTTTGTTGATGAAGTTCTTTGGATAGTCATTTTGCTTGAGAGTCTCAGTGGTTTTTGACATCTCTTCTTCTGTTTTCTTCATTCTCATCCGTTATCAAAGGTTGTGCTCGCCTAGAGAGACTTGAAACAACTGATACCTTCGCGCTGATGAGGCGTGACGACTTGAAGTCTAAATATTTATTGGAGTGCGTTTTCTTTCTGAATGTAGATATATTGAAATATCCGTTTTCCCGCCTACTATCTACGCAGGCAGTCTATAAATGGTAGTTTATCGACGTCTGATTCTGCTTTTGAAGCAGACTGGATGTTGGAATATCTATTGCTCCGTTTCTGCAAGAATGAATTGCTTAGATCTCGTTGTAGCACTACAAAAGAAAGTATCATCAATGTATCTTAAGCATGTTTTGGCGTCAGTATGCTTGAAAAGATGCTATCTTCGAATCTATTCATAAAAAGATCAGCGACTACTGGGGAAGCTAGTGAATCCAGAGCAACACCATTTGTTTGTTTATATAAATTCCCTCTAAATGTAAAATGCTTACGTTCATGACAGAATATTAGGCTGTTGATTATTTCACTGGTGTCCAGTCAACATCTTTGTGATAGGATTCTGTGTGACACTCACTATTAAAGCGGAAATGATATCAAGAATTTCGAAACTGGAGATAGCAGAGTATAACGAGCAAATATCACAAATGAACGCAATATCTTTCTTATGAATTTAACCAGGTTCTCACTAGATACGAAATCATACGAAACTTTTATAATTCTTTGAGTGTACCTTTACAGTGGTTGTAAAATCGGAGGTATTTAGAGACAGAGGATATCAGGAAATAGTAAACTCTAGTTTTCATATAATGGCGTGATTATCACTAATTAAATAAATGAACTTTATCACGGAATGTAGTTAGTTTTCGTCAAAGAAGTGTAATTAGTCAGACAGATAAGGTAAACTTTCGCATCATTTCATATTAAAAATTTCTTCACTCTACTGTAATAACTTATTCTTGTGTTATCAGACGGTCGGAACAAGGAATAGACTCTTCAAAGTATTCCCTTCAGGCTGTTATAGTTGTTATACGTTAACAATAACACCAGGTTATGTGACGGATACACACGTTTTTCACCTAGAATAACGCATTAGATATAGGCTGACGAAATAAGCGGTATTTCTGTGACAAATGTGGTGAGTAGTTGACTGTACATACAAAGATAGTATGAAATGGATGGAGACGATGAGTATTCCATTGGGAAAGGATTCAACATGCAGGATGAATTATGACCAGTTAGTCGAGCGATCTTCAATGGATTGTTGAATGACTAGTTCACACAGACAGTGTGGTTTCAAACAGTATATAGTCAAACTCTATTCAGTTGTTTCTTAGGGACATATGAGAAGACATAGTATTGAGTTCCTAAGAATAAGTGTGAGCAGATTATGTGTGAGTGGACTATGCAAATCCTTTACTGGATAGTCAAAAATCCAATCCTGTCACTCGGACGACAACCACGAGCATACTGACGAAGAGAGCGGGTATAATGACTTCTCCAACAGCAGCTCGGGACCTTAGGCAGCGAGAACCAATCTCACACAAGATAATAACCCCAAGCTTCAACACCAAAAGAAGGTTACGATCATCGAAAGCTTAGCGTGTCAAATGAAATCAGAACACGAAAGAACGGAAGATTTCTAATAAAAGCTGGAAAAGAATTTCGGTGAGATCAGATATGGCTATATCAATGCCAAACATAGAGTTCCAAATCGTCCCTCCGTCTAATGAGATGGATCTGCACAAATAAAAACTGATTAAACCGATTTCGATGTAGCTCCAAATTACATTAAACTAACTATAATACAGCGAAATAGAAGTAATTACATGCCTGTTGACAGCGAATATTCCTGTGAATCTCTCAATCTCAACTATTTGACAGCCTAGATTGTCCCAGTCTCAATGCTCTTTCTAAATTTGAAAAAGCCTTACAAACAACACAATGATAATATTGATGAAAGCGCCATTAACAACAATCGGAAATCTAAGTCGACTGGTAGAAACAACATTATACATAAAGTGGATTACCCACTGTGGATTTCGCGTTGCACGCTGACAAGTTCAGATAAATTACTGATTTTCAATTCTGGTAGTGCTTCCCACAAACTTCCCACAATTAACAAGACCGAAAAACTCAAGACTGTAACTACACGGAAAAACAATCGACCGAACGGATATTAACCGACTCAATTTAGAATACAGAAATTAACTGAAAACAACATCGAATTGTGAAAATCATTGTATTCAATCATTTTATTCTGCAATTAACACAATAATCAGAATGTGAACACAACATTCAACACAACACTAAGCTACAATACAATATACTACACCACACCACACAATTACAGCTTCATTGTTGCACACGTGATCGTCATTTCAATGATCTCGTCATCCACTGAAGCAAAATCACCATCGTCATCATCACGAATCTTCTTACTCATCCTCTTCCTCAGTGTCCGTTTCACTTTCTCCACCAAAGCCATCATCGTGCACCGATCATACGTGTAGACATCACCACATCCACTCACACGATGCATGTGATCCAGCATCATTCGATGAACATACACCTGAGGATGCAGGTGATAATGTGTGATATGATGTTCGGTGGCGAGATCACCCCTCTCTCGTGACAACACACACATCTCAGTCAACTTCTCCTCCAACATCCTCTCCACATTCACAGCCATCTCCACAATCCACTTGATTTCGTCACGTGTGTCCTTCAGCTGAGTGATGGTGGTGAGTGGTCGGATGTCTGTGAGAGTGTATTTGCCACCACGAGTTGTCTGCCAGTCAATCAGATTCTGACCAATGGCTCGATGACGACGAGCACAGAGCTGGAAGAATGTGTGGAATCCTGTCATTCGGAGATCGTGTGTGTTGCACTGAGCAGCCAACGAGTCGTATGTGATTGTCGCTGACTGTGTCACATTGATGATCTCATTCAGTTTCTTCTCACACTCCTTCGGATATTTCGAGGTCATCATGACTGAGTGCATGGCTGACTGACTGACTAGCTGGTTGACTCGTCGATTGACTGACTGACTGGCAGTCTGTGTGACTTATTAAACATGCACTACGCCTTTTATATTGTGTGCATCAATCGAGGGTTGACTGATTCCACTTTCTCATTGGTCCACTCTTCATCATCACCATCATTATTGTTATTATTGTGATTGTTGATTGGACACTGGAAATTCGTGGTGCGTGTGAAATCGTGTCATTCAGTTGATTGATGATAGTGTTGTTGTCTCATTTCAATGCACATGATCAGGTCGTGAACTTCGATTGATGAGAATTGTTGTTATTGCTTGAGTCATGATTTCCTATAATGTATGTTGTTGATGTTTTTGTTAGTTTTGAATATGTTGATTTTGGTGATAGCTGCACGTTCTACTGGTTCTGATGATTCGTGGAAATAATATTGCGCGTTTGAACTTTCTTTGGAATATTTACTTTTCTATTTCAGAATTGATGTTTCTCATTTCATGATCACCAGTTATTATTATTATTATTGCTCCCTTGGGTTCCTAGTGGAACATAGGGCTTCAACTTCACCAGTTATTGGGTAATATCAAATGTATGCATGTAGCTGGATCTGGGATTCATTTTAGCACTTGGTCGTGGGGTTTGATGCTAAGGACTGCTAAGCCTCATCGTGAATTGTTGGTGTTTTAAAGTTTCCGGTTGTGTCATCCATGATGCGTGTCGCAAACATGACGAAATATGCAGCCTTGATTTTATTAACTGTCTACATCCATCAAATAGAGCACTACGTTCTGTTACTTCTTAAGTTAGACAGTGAGACATCCTTTGGGCTTTCACTGTTAGTGTTGCAATTTGTAGAGCTGTACTCTTTGAATAAGTATCAAGACCATGACTGCTCCCAAAAGATGTAACCATAACGGAAGTGTTGTAAAGACACGAATTCAACAATGTGAGTGAAATTCCGAGTGAATTACATTCAGATGGCATAAACCAGTTACGTTTCTGCCGTAGCAATAAGCAGCACCCATCACCATAGTGTGCTTTCGTATTCGTCCATGGAAAACTGGGCAGTGGGAGCACGTCGCATTCACAAATACCTCCAGCCATATTACCCGAATCTCATCGTCTCTCGCAGGTAATAGCTCATCATAATCATGAAATCGAAGGACACACAAGTGTAGCTCATCTGTGGAAAGTAGTTGGTAGAAATTATCATTTCATGATCACCGGTTATTGGGTAATGTTAAATATATGCATGTACCTGGATCTGGGATTCACTTTAGCTCTTGTTCCTGGGGTTTGATGCTAAAGACTACTAAGCATTTTCGTGAATGGCTTGAGTTCTAAAGTCTATATCAGCAAACTAGTCCCACTATTCTGAACATTTTCTTTAATGGTGCAGTCTATGATAGAAGTGTACTCCTCACATGTCAGCACTAACTCTGTATATCAGTTCAGTTAAATTTGAAAGACAGAAAGGAGTATCTATGTCAAATTCTTCGAACATTTGAGAAGGAGGTTGCGGTGAACTGGGCCAATCAGTTCAACCTCATCAATCATCAAATATCTGATAGTCACATGACACTTAGTAGACACACTTGCATCACTGAAAATAATTCATAGACAATTTATCTGAAGTTCTCTTTGGTTGGCTGAGGCTATGCAGGTACAACGGCTGAAAATTGAACTATGAGTTCAGAAGGTACTTGTCATTCGACTTTCATTGCCTGGTGACTCATCTCTCATTTATTTCTTGTTTTCTAATATCAGCAGCTTATGTTTTTAACCTCTACCAAACCCTGATTTCCACTTGACTCCCATGGGGAATAATTCCTCTCAATCTTATGATATCACACCAGCATCTTCTCATTAGACTCGTTGCACACCAAAGTTTCATCCTATGTCATCTAACTACGCAACTATCACTCGTGTTTAGTTACCACCCTAACAACAAATTTCTCAATTAACTTTCGAGAAACATCTCCACAGCATTCTATATTATCATAGTAATACTTCAGCTACCTTATCGTGCTGATGTTTTATCTCAACGTGACACCGTTACAGTATACTAGTTCAACAGAAATGTGTATGTCAAGTTTTACGCTGACTTACATTAGCTTGAGATAATAGGTTGTATGTAGGTGATGAGAACCAATGAGATAAGGTGGATCCATGTCATTCCGCACCGATGTTTGTTCTTTGTTTCCTGACATTTTTCACAAGTTTTTAACCTTTTATTTGTTTCTCGAAATGCACTTCATATTCACATACTGAGTCATAAGAAAAGACTAAACGAGACACGAAAATTTTCTTCTCGACGATTCATTTTCATTAACTGTACAGTAGTAATAATATTTAGTAACAAGTCCATAAGACTCATCAGATACTCGTGAAACAGTCACCAGCGTCTAACCACTGAACCATGCTAGCGTAGATGTCGACCGATGACACATCTAGACATCTTGATTTCCATCTTTCTTAGTTGTTCATCAGACTTGACTGTGACACTCTTATTCACTCCTCTCTGGCTAGTGAATACGCTGAGCGGTTTGTGAAATCACCAGTAACACAATTCTCACATTCAAATTTCAGTGATTTCGAATGAGATTGTGAAATGATTAAATAAGTTTGCCTCCACGGAATCTGAAACGTAACAGCATGAGTTTGATTCCACCTCTATCCTCGTGAATAAAAGCAATGTATATTCACTTCGATTTCTATAGCCGAAATGAGTCAAATATATTTGTGGTTTGGCTTATGTAGTCATTTTTAATCAGATTTAAACAGGTACCGTTGGTCCACAATTCATTATCGCTTGTACTCACATCATGTGAGATATTACTGATTCACCTGTGAGAATTTAGTCTCTTGAGATGAACTTGAGAGTTCACGGATGCTTCTTATAAACACCTTGTCTTTTCTCTTCAAGCAAAATTTCGATTTAGATGCCATTTCATGCCTCCACTATATTATAGTTCTCTCATTTGATGCCACCATGGTGGCTGGTAGGCACAACATCAAATGTCCGACTGGTTTCGCAGACCTGCATCTCCTACCGACGTATAGGTTTACGATAAATTGAACCATTTCAGCATTTCTAAAAAATCCATTACTTTCTACGCACTCCTTTCCACAGATGGGCTACACTTGTGTGTCCTTCGATTTCATGATTATGATGAGCTATTCCCTGCGAGAGACGATGAGATTCGGGTAATATGGCTGGAGGTATTTGTGAATGCGACGTGCTCCCACTGCCCAGTTTTCCACGGACGTATACGAAAGCACACTATGGTGATGGGTGCTGCTTATTGCTACGGCAGAAACGTAACTGGTTTATGCCATCTGAATGTAATTCACTCGAAATTTCACTCACATTGTTGAATTCGTGTCTTTACAACACTTCCGTTATGATAACATCTTTTGGGAGCAGTCATGGTCTTGATACTTATTCAGAGAGTACAGCTCTACAAATTGCAACACTAACAGTGAAAGCCCAAAGGATGTCTCACTGTCTAACTTAAGAAGTAACAGAACGTAGTGCTCTATTTAATGGATGTAGACTGCTAATAAAATCAAGGCTGCATATTTCGTCATGTTTGCGACACGCATCATGGATGACACAACCGGAAACTTTAAAACACCAACAATTCACGATGAGGCTTAGCAGTCCTTAGCATCAAACCCCACGACCAAGTGCTAAAATGAATCCCAGATCCAGCTACATGCATACATTTGATATTACCCAATAACTGGTGATCATGAAATGAGAAACATCAATTCTGAAATAGAAAAGTAAATATTCCAAAGAAAGTTCAAACGCGCAATATTATTTCCACGAATCATCAGAACCAGTAGAACGTGCAGCTATCACCAAAAATCAACATATTCAAAACTAACAACGTGAACAACAACAACAAACATTATAGGAAATCATGACTCAAGCAATAACAACAATTCTCATCAATCGAAGTTCACGACCTGATCATGTGCATTGAAATGAGACAACAACACTATCATCAATCAACTGAATGACACGATTTCACACGCACCACGGATTTCCAGTGTCCAATCAACAATCACAATAATAACAATAATGATGGTGAAGAGTGGACCAATGAGAAAGTGGAATCAGTCAACCCTCGATTGATGCACACAATATAAAAGGCGTAGTGCATGTTTAATAAGTCACACAGACTGCCAGTCAGTCAGTCAGTCAATCGACGAGTCAACCAGCTAGTCAGTCAATCAGCCATGCACTCAATCATGATGAGCTCGAAATATCCGAAGGAGTGTGAGAAGAAACTGAATGAGATCATCAATGTGACACAGTCAGCGACAATCACATACGACTCGTTGGCTGCTCAGTGCAACACACACGATCTCCGAATGCCCGGATTCCACACATTCTTCCAGCTCTGTGCTCGTCGTCATCGAGCCATTGGTCAGAATCTGATTGACTGGCAGACAACTCGTGGTGGCAAATACACTCTCACAGACATCCGACCACTCACCACCATCACTCAGCTGAAGGACACACGTGACGAAATCAAGTGGATTGTGGAGATGGCTGTGAATGTGGAGAGGATGTTGGAGGAGAAGTTGACTGAGATGTGTGTGTTGTCACGAGAGAGGGGTGATCTCGCCACCGAACATCATATCACACATTATCACCTGCATCCTCAGGTGTATGTTCATCGAATGATGCTGGATCACATGCATCGTGTGAGTGGATGTGGTGATGTCTACACGTATGATCGGTGCACGATGATGGCTTTGGTGGAGAAAGTGAAACGGACACTGAGGAAGAGGATGAGTAAGAAGATTCGTGATGATGACGATGGTGATTTTGCTTCAGTGGATGACGAGATCATTGAAATGACGATCACGTGTGCAACAATGAAGCTGTAATTGTGTGGTGTGGTGTAGTATATTGTATTGTAGCTTAGTGTTGTGTTGAATGTTGTGTTCACATTCTGATTATTGTGTTAATTGCAGAATAAAATGATTGAATACAATGATTTTCACAATTCGATGTTGTTTTCAGTTAATGTTTGTATTCTAAATTGAGTCGGTTAATATCCGTTCGGTCGATTGCTTTTCCGTGTAGTTACAGTCTTGAGTTTTTCGGTCTTGTTAATTGTGGGAAGTTTGTGGGAAGCACTACCAGAATTGAAAATCAGTAATTTATCTGAACTTGTCAGCGTGCAACGCGAAATCCACAGTGGGTAATCCACTTTATGTATAATGTTGTTTCTACCAGTCGACTTAGATTTCCGATTGTTGTTAATGGCGCTTTCATCAATATTATCATTGTGTTGTTTGTAAGGCTTTTTCAAATTTAGAAAGAGCATTGAGACTGGGACAATCTAGGCTGTCAAATAGTTGAGATTGAGAGATTCACAGGAATATTCGCTGTCAACAGGCATCTAATAACTTCTATTTCGCTGCCGTTTAGTTAATTTAATGTGTTTTGGAGCTACATCGAAATCGGTTTAATCAGTTTTTGATTTGTGCCGTTTCATATCTACTGATGGTGGGAACATTAATTATTCTGTAATCTCTTGATTTCATGGATCGTGGAAGCCACGACATTGGATCTATCTATTTTTCTGGTCAGCAGCCTTGATGATTTTTCAAATTTTTCGAATTGTTCTCAGTGGTATGTATCATGAATCGAATATTTAGGCTACTTAGTGAGTCAGGTGGTGAAAACCTGTCGACCAATGTATCTGTTTCAGAAAAGCCATCTACCATACTCGATAGATATGAATAGTATTAATATTGTATCCTTTATTTCCTAGGGGAACATAGGGCTTTAGCTGCGCACCTTGATTTTCATCTGCTTTCTGCCAATTTTTTCACTCCGCTAGAGGTTATTCTGTGTCCTTTTACTTTCCTCGGCGTTGTGGCAAATAAATTCGGATCTTAATTAATTATCGACAACCGTCGTGATCATTTTTACAACACTTTTTATAGTTCTCAGTGTTAGTTACCACGAATCGAATATTTAGGCTGTTTACGGTGTCAGGTGGTGAAATCCTGGCGAAAAGTGAATCTATTTGAAAATAGCTATCCACCACACTTCATAAATATGGATATATAGACAGACATCTCTAAGTTTGACGAGAACATTTTAGTGCGTATTGTTTGGTTTTCAGCTACTTGAAACTTGACTTCCAACCCATACCTTCTTGACTGAGATATACATATAAGTCTTCGAACTGAAACTGAGATTCCCATGAATGTCTAAAATTTACCACAGCGAATCGATTCAGTGATCCTGATGGTATGATTTTAGTGGTGTATCCGAACTGGGGTGATGACGTATTGACTGGGTTAGCTAAGAGCTCGGTCAGTGTGTAGTAGTGTGCAATATTTACATTTCCTTGATGGGAACCATTCGGCTATGCATTGAATTCCTATTTTACATATATCGAACCGAAGAATGCACGTTTCTTCAAGTCTTGGAGCATTTGAAGTTTCATCTGGTTGGCTATCATTTGAGTGTTATCCAACTGTCCTTATTAATAATTGAGTAGCACATTGCATCATGCATTTAGGAAAGATCTTGAATATTATAACTATTCTAGAATAATGATCAAGGACTGACTGTTGCGTCATCATTTAGCAAATAGGATAATTTCACTTATTGGAGTCGAGTCATTATTATTAAGTGTAGTTAAGAAGCAGCTAAACATTCCAAGTACCCAAGACTTTAATTTTCTGAAATGTTTCACTGTGGAATTCACAGCTTCTTCAGGAATGTAATTAGTCAGATGTTGTTTAACTTAGAGCATTAAAGAAATCAGGTTGAAAATTTCTACAAACAGTCACTCACTTTATTCCATATTTAGGGTCAAACTGTCGACCAGAAATAATCAGCAAGAAGAAATTATCGGAACGAACCAATCAGGTATCATTCAATCAAACTATATGTAGAACGAATTGCACATGGTGTGTAGGGGAAGCACAGGCGAGGTAGACTGTCGAATGACATCGAGCACCACACCAATAATGCTCTAGTGGAACCAAACAGGAGACAACCAGTTGAGTGTAAACCCAAGAATGACACAAGGGAGAACAGAAATTCTAAAGTGAATTCTGAATTGAAAAGAATAGGATTCTGTGAGTAGACTAACAAATGTGAAAAACATAACGTTAACTGAGTATAACAGATTTAGTAAGAAAAGTCAAAGAGACTGATTAGGGCTTGTGAAGGCAAGTTGTGGATTAAAGAAGAAGCGGAGTGTGGAGAGATAAATGAGATGGAAAGTTACAGTGTTTATTATCATTGGTTCAATAGACGCCATTTTTGAACTTTTTGTACACACTGGTGAACACCCATTCTCCGGTGTTTTTGGTCACCAATAATGGAGAAAAATTTGTTGTGAAACTTCCGTTTACACATAGCCGTACAGATGTGGTATCAAGATTGAACGTCTGGACTGGATGATGTGACATTGTTATCCTCATTGACGCAACACGTCTGCGTATTTGACGAAATTTCACGTATTCCTCTATGTTATAACCATGGTGCATATATTTTTGCAGTTGAAACCTATGCACCTAATGTTTGATGGCTTTGGTTTCATGAATATGTGGATGTGATATCTGCAGGATTCACAAAACCATGTTCACGAGACAAAAATTTGATTTTGTATTCTCTCTCAGCTACACATTTGCAATACTTTCGTTAAAGTGAACGTATTCAGCGTGAAGTTAATCTGCCTCTTACTTGGATGGACTGCAAGTAATTTCGACGAGAGAACAACGCCTTAACTGTATGGATGTTCCGGAGTTGGTCTTGAAATTCGCACATAATCCTCTAATACTGAAGAACATATGAGGACTGTTTATGCCTATGGCGTCAAAAATAACGTCAGGAGTGGACGGTTAATCGTTGGAGTTTGACTTAGTATTAATAGGATCAATGTTTCCACTTTGTATACCGAAGTGCAAATTATCCTGCATAACTTCACATTGTGCTAGTCCTTACATTTGCTCTGTTGTTTTAGGTGTATGGAGGTTGTCGAATATGAAATCGAGGAATGTGTCAATCGGTCAAACTAATGCTAATCCCTTCTATCAGAATTTTCTTCTGTAAGCGAATAAAATGTCTACTCTACATACTCGTAATTGCCACTTCTTTTGAACTACTTAAAAACGTCACTTAACCTTGGGCTATCGCAACGCGTGAAGTTGGATCAATGCATGTCAAGCTTGTTGAGGTGGACGAAGACTTGCATCAGTATTGTGAGTGCTGCTTTAGTCATTCTTAGTCATTCATTGCTACTGTTTTTATGCAAAATCACATTTTAAAACTAAGTGGGATTTAGCAAATTGAACAATGATTCCGTACTGCTAGATACCCAGAGTCGCATTACTTAGCCAGTTGCATATCTGCAAAATACTAGATGGCTGTTACCTGACATCGTAAGGGGAAGCGCAGCAATTTAGGGTCAATACTTGCTTCATTAATCTGTTAATTTGTAGTATCATCATCAGATTACAGACTATTCGTTTGTTAATGAGTAGAGGAACAATTTACACTTCTTTCTTACGTCGGCTGATATTAATTAATATCCAGTGTCTTTGTGATCGATAACTGCAATATTTGTATGTCTAGGCTGCTTAGTTCTGTGAGACATTATCTAAAGCCAGGTGGCTATCTATCCTAAAATAGTTTCCGCTGAAAGTAACCTCCTCCAGCTGCCACCTTAGTGAGCAACTCAATGTAGTTTGAATTATAAGGTAGAAGTGGACATCCAGAGGACCTGCTTGGTGAAAGGATTGTCTTCTAGTCAAAGAAAGTAAATGTATCCACGTTGCCACGAAAGCATTTAGAGGTGTTTATCCTATCACCATCATGATAACCAGCATAAATAAATTTACCTCTTCTTCTTTTTCAGAAAGAAACACCGACGTGGCTTAACTAGAGTGGGAGGAATGCGTCAGTTCAAAACCCGGTGGTCACTGAACACTTTTAGCCTAGCTCTTCCTTTTTGTATATCTTTGACTTCTTCTGCTATTGATTCGGTTGGTAATTATATGGTGCTTCGAGCAGAGTTAATGTTCTGCTTTTCACGTCTCACCGCAGCGTGCTTGATATATCTATAATTGTCTGTGCTGTTCTACTACGTAGCAAGTCTACGGAAATCGTTTAAATCAAAGCGAGAGATGAAGAGCTTTGAATCTGCCGGTACGGCTTGCAACCATGATCAGAAAGACAATACCAGAGCGTCACCGGAGATGTCATCAACCCCACCGACAACGTCGACCTACACGCCTGCTTCAGACATGATTCAAGCAATGGTCGCAGCCTTCCGAATAGCGTTGATGACTACTGACAAACTAGCACAGTCCTTCGGTACCAAACCAATAGTTAAATTCCCTGCACGGGAAACTTTGTTCCCGGGAAATCGTTCACCTCGTGGGAGGAACAATCTCACCGCCAAATTCAGTAGTTTGACGAAGTCCAAAGAGCTAGCGCTATTGTCTGCTTGCTGTCGATACCTACACTGAAACGCCTTAAGCTAGCTAGCGTTGACGCCGACCAGACGATGGGATTTGAAGACTTTTCACATCCATGCGTCGAGAATTTGTGCCGCATACCCATGTTCTCGGGCGGTGGACTGCCTTTCACGCGTGTCCAACGAAGTGGCGAAAGTACAGAGGAGTTCCTCTGGCGCCTTGCCTTCAAGAGCTGGCTCCTGTGGCTTTTGAAGGAGATCCAGCAGCAGAGATTAGCTTCCGTATTCTTCATCGGTTCGAGGAGGGGTTGATGCACTATGGAGTGAGAGAACGGATTATCGAAATAATCCTACATTGTCCGGATAGACCCGCAGGTAGCTAAACAGAAAGAGGCTCCAAATAAGCTTTGTAGGAACTAACGACCAACAAAAGGGTCCTATATTCTGTCACAGCCTCGAAAATTGACTCAACCTCGCGAGCATCTTGCATTGCAACATACACCCGATGAGTGGAGGTCTCGAAAGTTTCCCCGACGTTCTTCGAAAGCGAGAAAAACCCTCAATCAATCACGTCCAACAGCGGGCTTGACGAACTTTCGGTTTTCAGCAGAAATTAGTGAGTCTTCCCTGTTGTACCTAATATTATGCAAGTATCAGAGGGTCCATATATAGCCAAGCAGCTGCCGATTGACTTAGTTAAATTTCATGACAGATCTCTCACCGGCTTGTTAGACACAAGTGCAGCTCGCACGTCGTTGTCCAAAAGACAATGTGATGATATAGTCATGACTGCCACCCGTCACCTAAACATTCAAGCGGCTACTGAGTCTCGAATGAAAGTGGCTGGCGAGGTGCTAGTATTGTGAGAAGGTAACCACGTTCGCAAGTGACATCCCTGTTTAGTAATTAATGGATTGTCATTGGATTTGATAATAGGCTGTGACCTCCTACGCAGTTGCAACGCTTCAATCGATAATGAATCCGAAATGATCACTATACTGGGATCTACAATACTATTCGGACTGATTGCCCACAGACACATGATTTCGAATGTTGATGACTGATTTCGAAGCCTTTCATATTCAAGACCGTCAAGCTGATCACAAAGTTTAATAACACTGAATATTGGTCAGAGACGACATCTGCTACAACTCCAGTTTACTCAAATCTTTATAAGACCCAACTGATTTTCGGTGTCCCTAACTGGTGAAACCTATGTCGTGTTGTGCGCATCTTGGTGCCTAAACACGCTGCCTCCAATCAACAAATCACTGAATTATCTGAAGTATTTGTCCATGAGAAACAAATAGAAATAGCATGAATGTCTACTGTTTGAAACCACCATTTCCATGTGCTCTAGCCATTCACCAAGTCTGTCGAACACCCTTCAACTGACTGATCAAAATTCATTCCTCACACTGAATCCTTCCCCAATGGGAATACTCATCGTCTCCATCTATTTCACACTATCTTTGTATGTACAGTCAACTACTCACCACATTTGTCACAGAAATACCGCTTATTTCGTCAGCCTATATCTAGTGCGTTATTCTAGGTGAAAAACGTGTGTATCCGTCACATAACCAGGTGTTATTGTTAACGTATAACAACTATAACAGCCTGAAGGGAATACTTTGAAGAGTCTATTTCTTGTTCCGACCGTCTGATAACACAAGAATAAGTTATTACAGTAGAGTGAAGAAATTTTTAATATGAAATGATGCCAACGTTTACCTTATCTGTCTGACTAATTACACTTTCTTTGAAGAAAACTAACTACATTCCGTGATAAAGTTCAATTTATTTAATTAGTGATAATCACGCCATGACTACGTGGATATCAGTAATTGAAAATGTTTGGAAATGTTGCGATATCTTCACTATTTTCATTTGTCGATTTGAATCTTTAGAATAAATTTTTGTACAAATACATCAGATTTCAAGCTACTACACATTATCATGGCGTTCGCTTTCCTATCAATAGAAATCTCTTCGTTGCTCCTTCTCCTGAGTTTATCTCTACTGACGGGTAAGCGCTACTCAATTTCTTTCTGTACATATTGCATTCATATTTTGTACCTGGCTTAAAAGTAGAGAACTCACATGTGACAACTGCTTTTAGAGTATTTGATGACCGATGATTTGTGCAAATTTATGAACCATTGCATTCGACCAGATCTATCAGGCGTCGATGTGAATATCATTTTCTGATGAACTTGAGGTACAGACGACATGACAACCCAATCTAGTCATTTTTCTGACACATACCGATAACACGAATTCGCATACACTTCATGCATTTGTGTTCCATAAATTGTGTGCATTGATGATTTCAGTTTCACGGTTACATACCCTTATTGAATCGCATCAATTTGAAAATCCTACTCAGTGCAGATTGAGTGCACAAGATAAGCATTTACGTGGTCTCCCTACAAAATGATAGATGAGTGATTCTCCCTCACTGTCGATCAATTGATTCGTGCGATTAAATATACTCACTTGCACATATTATCAATTAATCAATGAATTAATTATTTCTCCTTTTCTGAAGCTAATCTGCCGCCTCGGCTTCGAAGTGAGTCATTTCACATTGAACGGTAATTTAAGCTTTCATGTTGGCCTTAGTCTACTATAGTCCAATTGTGTCTGACTTGTAAATTCATTTGAAATGTGAAGTTGCCTGTCGAATATCCAGTCAACTCAGGAATCAATGTTCGGTAATTCTACAATGTCCCACTTCCGAATACTGCTCTCGTCGGCTAATTCTGGGTTATTATCGACTAGTCTGGTGGTGAGACATCATGTAAATTCTGCTGCAAAGAAATGCAGCGAGTGAAACAACTTCATCTAATCCAGCAGGATAATGGCGGTGAACTCTGGGAATCTGCACTATGTGGATATGTAGAAATCGACTTCATCATTTCATGTTTCCAAACGGTGTAAAGCGAAATTCTCAATGTATTCACATTGTGTAGGCGATGATGGTGCGAAGCTACTCAGTTCCCATCTGTGATAGTTAACGCCTAAATGAGGAGGCTTGACAATCAAGATTTTCTAGTAGAACAGCAATTACTTCTTGTGTAGTGAGTGAGACGATATTTCAAGCAGTATCCTTCCATATTGTCGAGTGAAATATTCTCTTCAATTGGACATTTCAACCAGTATTATTCATTCTCATAGAATGGGAAACATGCTGACACAAATTTTCTCTGTGTCGCTCATTCTTGAAACTGAACAAGTCATGACATGAAACCAAGATTAATCGAATGAGTTGACACTCAGCTTTCTTGTTTTGAAGATGGGCCTCGTCTTACTCGCGTATTGAACAGTTTAGACCGTGCCATCATCACTTTTGAAGGTAAGCGAATTCTTTTCAATATACTTCAATATTTCATGCATTAGCCTAACATTTGATATAGTAGTAACTTCTAGGTTCATTGAATGAATTTTCATTTTCATTTGTGGAATGATTTATCGTATTCTCTCTCTCCGAATTCACAATCATCTGCGTTGGAGGTGGTTGACGGAAGCATATACAGCATGTAACACTGGAAGCCTTTGTGAATGCAGACGAATTCAGCGTGACTGATGAACAGATTTGACATTTGCCATCATTCCTATAGACATCATCAATTCATTTGTTGAACATTTGCGATTGTTTTACAGGACAATTAATAGACGCGAATAACAGGAAAGCCACTGCGGAAGAACAAGCGAATACATTGGAAGGTGATTTTACAAGCCTGCTTTTACTTACCATGTGTATTTTGTATGTTATTTCTTAATTTGTTGTGTCGGTGATGCTTCGATTCAATGGTCTGAGTGTGGTAATTTAACTCTGTGATAGTATTATTATTATTATTATTAGTAGTAATATATAGTTGAAAATAATGTGATTGTTGGACATATGACAGAGTGAAACAAGTTTATTCAATTGATGATGTTTCGAAGGAAATTTATTATTCACAATGATATCACTTGCAGCTACAATATCACTAAGTCCCACACTTAGTCTCCACTTTCTTCCTGTCCTAATCTTTCAACAAATGTGGAGGGTTCACAGCCTCCAGTTATGTCTTCTACTAAGAATGATAGTGGTGTGATCAAGATTTACAACCAGTGATTCGATGACAGTCATAATATAACTAATAACAATTTCACGATGTTTCGTACAAACCTTTTGTTTCTTGAACTGAATGTGTGGTAATGCATCACTAGTCGCTGGAGGATTTTAGATACTTTGTACAGGAACATGCAGTAAATAATTGTCGAATGCAGTTCAAATTAGTGTAAACACCACTATCTAGGCATCAGTGGAGACAGAGTACTGGTGATTTCATTCTACCGTTTGTTTAGTCATGACTCATTATTTCGATATTTGAGAAGCGAGCAATATTCACTACTTACTTACTTACTTTTACTTTACTTCGGCTATCTCCTACGGGAGGATGAGCCGGCTTCATGAACGTCTCGAATCATCGCTGCCCAGGCGCGGCAATTTGTAAGAGAGTTCATGAAGTTTCATGGGAATTTGGTACGAGTGATGTCCCCAGCATCGCTCGGATATTCACTACGCTCTCTTCCATGTCTTGCAGTCATAATTTATGTTGCACGAGATAACAGACTGTTTGTCTCCTCCCCACTCCAGATCGCTTGCAAACACAGGCTAGAGAATCGGGAAGAAGTATCACTAATTGTAAGTCAACAAATTCAATCAATATTGAGAAATAATCCTTCTTTTAGTTGTCACTTGTCTATACAACACTTCTGAAAACTACAACCAACCGGAAATTTACAGAAGTACGTGAAATATTTGTTGTTCATCTTCAAACTGTAAACAAAGTGACCAGACTATTGAAATACCTCATTGATGAATAGACTTTGAATTAAAGCCACTACTGAATATCACACAGACATGTGAAAGTTGACGTTCAGTTGTTTAAACAATATGTCTGAATAATGTCGCCTATTGAATATGAGTATCTGATGGTTAGGAATTGAGCGCTTTTCATTATCCGATTGTCGTCTATCTTGAATTTGTCGTGTACTCATTTGTTTTCACAGACATTTCACGGACCATCAGAGAGGTACAGCAAACATATGGTAAGTACGCCTTCCTACTTCATAACACATAGTGTTTGATGTTGTTCAACTTGCGTTTCAATCGGCGAGTTGTCGGTACTGATTTTCGAAAGCGATTCAATTGATTCACTCTACCGACACTCTACGTGTGTCAGACTGTTATCAGCTGCTTGAGATGATCATCCCATATTTCACTATCAATCACTTGGATACAAGAAGGATGACAGAGTAAAAGCGTATCTACCATTTTATCGAATCTACGCGAAATGATACGTAACGGTGAAAGATGTTGATTTATTCACTGAAAAGCCTGAACTACAGGCCACTAATATTTGGCAGGTTTGGAGACAATCATGAAATCATCCATTGAATTTGTGCCATCCGATCAATGTGACGTGTGATATTCAAACTCTGGGTCGATGAATATTCTCTTCTTTTTGCGTTTTATCCACGGAATTACTTCTAAATATCTGAGAGTAGAACTCTCTGGAGAGAATCGCTACTCCATGGATCTGAATGTAAGCATTGATATTATTGGTTGTGCAGGTTAGCTTCACTTCTGCTTACAGTTTCCTATTCTTCTTAATACGTCAAACGTATTTAAATGGTAATTTCTTTTATCGTAGATAGCGCAAGCATGTGACATAAAGATAGATGTGTTTATCCGTTAGATATTTGAATGAGTGAATGAATTCGTCAGTCACTGGACAATAGATGACACCAATTAGTGATTCCGCATACGTCTATTGTCATTTTGTGATCCAGTGTCTGTGCATTGGGACTCCGTTGGATTATGAGGCTGTCGAAAACACAACAAGTGATTACTCACCAATGCTACGCATTACAATCGCTTCGTGAATGACGATGTCATTTTGAATAGTTGATGCTCATCCACTCCATGTGTTCAGAAGTGAATTGAGACCAACTGAGATCTAGTCAGTAATAGCGTGCACATCGCGTTATCCGAAGATGGGAAGTTCACTGACACATGGTTAACCCCTATGAAGATTCAGAACTTCAAGTATCTCTCTCTGAATATCCGTCACTCATTGCTTACTCACCGAGAATCAATTTCACTGTATCAGCAGGTTGGCGAAATTCACAACCTACACGTGCACATATTTTTGATGTTATAATAAACTGGTGATATGTTTGTATGTGTTGACCTGTGTGTATTTCAGCCGGACCAAGCCGTAAGTCAAATCACACAATACCTACGGGTGATCAGTAATACTAAGCATGTTCACCATGTTCATTGTATCCAACGGAATACAGTCAACAAAATACTTTCTTCTTGAACAGGTTTCAGACAACAGCCGGATTTAAGTGAATGTGATAGTCTCCTGACGGTTAATCGTACTGAAGGTAATTCGAAACATGTCATTGCTTTGTGGAAGATTGCACCGTCAGTTTTATCCCAGTATTTCACAGGCAGATGTAAATCAATTCATCCGACTGAGTTACAATTAATAGTGAGTGTCATACCACGTTTTTCGTAAACGACGAAGCTACTCTCTACAAAGAGAAAGTCTACTTCCTTGCAAATACTTTGATGATTCTACATACAGAAAGTGCATCTTCCACTGACTGTATTTCTAAGATTGTATTACTAATAATAGTATTGTTCCCTTGGATTTCAAGTTGGACATGTGGCTTCACCAGCACATCTCCACTTCGTTCTCTTCTCTTCGGTGATATTCAGATGGCCTCAAGATCGCCGATGTGCTCTCATCCGCTCCCAACGTGAATTGTTCACTTTCTCCACCCTCGAGGATGCACCCTACTCGTCGATTCCTACTCAGGTTCTGCTGAAAGGTTTCAATTGAAATGTAAATATTTACTCGGTCGATGTTAGCGTCTTCGGAATTTGCAATGCCTTCTGCCGTCCTCATCTGTCCACAAGTCATCATGCCTCTACATGATATGTGCTTGACCTTTGCTTTCCATTCCAGAAATTAATGAGTTCACTCAACGGGTAACAAATTACAGTTATTTGAAAAACCTGTGGAGGATAGCTTATGGTAAGCTGAAACATTTGCAGTTGAATATTTTGCACGGCATATTCAACAGTCTAATATATTGTAAATGTCGAGTCTCAGGTGAAAGAGGGTCTAACACTCAGATTTTTCGCGTACCTTGCAGATATTAGTCTCGATGATTAGAAACGATAGACTTACACGATTTTATTTGTTTTCCCATATGCGCCTTTTCATGTGTATATATTAAGTAGGCATTTTCTGACGACGGACTTCATCTCCTCTTTTTAGAAACCAGAGCAATTTATGAGAATGTTAAGACGAATTTCAGGGTGAGTTTATGTACCAGAATCAATCCAAACAATCCCTATAACAAAAGTCAGTCCAATTACCGTGTATTATTCATCGCCACATCTCATGTCGTATTGAATAATGTCGTGTTGGTGTTTAGAGCCAAGTAGATGAGATGTTCACTTCTAATGAATAACTGAACACAGTGTGTAGCGAAAATTTCATCAATCAGTATTAAAGTTAGATGGGAAGCTTCAGCTTCTTTCGTACTGATTGTTGTGGCAGTTGTTTAGTGTGATGCTCTTAACTGAGGTGCTAATACACGTCTTGTCCATGTTTGAATGCATGAAGGATATGATCCAGCGTATCGACTGGAGCACAATCGATTTGAGTAATTCAGTCATTTGAGACTGAAAATGTCGAAAATTAGTGGTTGATTCACTTGATGAAACGTTTTCCATTCCTTCAGTATCGTCCACGATTCTCTTGAAACTGCCAATTCATTCATGATTTTCTCAACTTTTCTTCTATTTCTGAAGATTGCATACCACAGACTGACAGGATATTTACTACCGTAATCCGTGTGAGGTGAACAAATGAATTCAACTATCATCATGCATCATTTGAAGACAACGTGGTTCTTCTTTTCTCTTTCACTTGATTAGACTTTAGTACTGATATGTAGTCGTAGATTTAGTCTTAGTTGTAGTCTTAGTGGTAGTTATAATTGTAAAAATAGTAATAAAAGTGATAATAATAATAATAATATTTTGACATCACTTTGACTTCTCCCTACAAACTTCAATAATGGTGGTGTGTGTTTGTGTGTAAAATGTCATGGTCATATTAGAGATGAAGTGATGGGAAAATTCACCTGTGACTGTATTATTCCTTGCATTATAACTTACTCCTATCTTACAATCATTTCTCATTGTCAGTTTGAACAGAGGAATAATGAACACATTTTCAGATTGATACGACTTCGCTTAGTTTCATGGATTCTCTCCAAATGTGAACATACTCAACTAAATCAGATTACAATTTACAAAATGTTTGAACACACAGTTGTCATGGTGACTTGGAGTTGTAGACAGAAGGTTTCGACAACACAATTCCGAGAATGATGTGAGTAGACAAATTATTCAGTGTTAAAAGACTCACTGTTTACAGTAGAATTAAAGAGGCTGCATCGATGCATATTATGAATGAGTAATAGAGTCAAATTATGACAGACAAATAGTTAAGTGAATTCCGAAAATTACAAGTGAGTTCAAATTAGAGAGCGAAAATCAAAATGAGGCGGAATGTTCCGAGACAGAGGAGAACTCAAAACACACGAACAAATTCGTATAAATACAAATACTTGCATCATTAAAACCAGACAACTCAATTTATTCAAATAAATAAATGTCAAAAAGACTGGAAAAGGCTTATAATGGCAGTTTGTCGATAAAAAATATGAATACGGGAAGTATGGAGAGATAAATGAGATAGAATGTTACAGTGTTGATTGTGATTGTTTTCGTCGTTTCATTTACTGATCCTATTGTACACAGTGGTGAGCAAAGCAGTTGGATACGGGGATCAGGGCTTCTGGTGTTGATTACTAAGTAAATAATTTGTCTACTCATAAGAGACGTATTTCAGCTCTACTTCTTAGGTTACAAGAAAGATGGTTGATGACCGAAAATTTCTAGCTTGGTTTAATTTGACGTCTACTAATAACTAAGTGACACATAACCGCACTGTTTATGCATCTAGTTGCCACTTAACTCAAATATGCTGGTACAGGTTCACGTATGAGCTACTTCATTTTCGGCGACTTGGAAGAGTTCTATAAATTGTTATTATTTGTGAAAATAGTATGCCAAGCTGATGGATATGATTATCACTGTATGAGAATTTCAGTGCATTTGTTCATTATTATTACTATTCCTTTTGGTTCCAACTGGAACATAGGGATTAAACAGCACATCTAAACTATACTCTGTTCTCGGTGGTCTTTTTCAGCTGTCCACACTAGGCGGATAGTCTCTCATTTCTTCCCTGAACAGTCTCCTTCATCTCACACTCAGGTCTTCAGTGAACTCGTCGTTTCTCATTGTGGTTCCACCCGAGTACTGAACTTGTGCAAGATGTCACTGGACAGTTTACTGAACGTCTATCACATTCGTTTAAATTTGCTCAGGAATATTTGTTAAGCAGAAGCTTACTGGTTCGGTTGTTCCAACGGAGTTTCGCACTCTTAATTCTTTCTGGGAATCACAGAAGGTAGCTGTTGGTAAAATTCTGAAGTCGGTTGAAAGCGATACATTCTCACACATGTAGGACAATTGACTTTTCAATTGTGCTTAAAATCCAAATTTTCTTCTTCATACTGTGGAGTGCAGAAGACTTCCGAACTGATTTCAAAGTGATGAAGTTCCACTCTGCCTTTCTGGTGTTGGTTTTGACATCGTCATTTGTTACTCTTCTAGTTCCAACGATACTTTTTAAAGAAGTGATGGAAGTAAACACTTTCCATTTCATTCCACTCATAATGATTAGTGGTTTTTATTGTCAGTTGTTTATCTTCATCACCAACATTTTCTCTGTGTTCAGCTGAAGTCCAATCTTCACTGCCTGCTCCTTCTTCCACAAGTTTTTTAGTTTACACCTGTTAGTCTTCAAGTTCGTGCTACATTTTCGGATTATGGGATTTTGCGGGATTTAATTCAATTCTATCGTCGCTGAAAACCTGGTTATCTGATGCAGTGTTCTGAAGTCTCTTTCGCCTTTCAAGTTCGTCTTTCATTGAACGACTAGTAATTAATTTTGGGATTTAAATTAATTCCATGGGGGCTGAAAACCCGGATATCTGATACAGTGTTGTGAAGTCTGTTTAACCTGGGACCTGTCTCTTCTTCTTCTTCAGTTACGCTTTGTATTTCCTAGATTGAAAACTTTGAAGTGGAAGTTTGGGAATAAGAGAAGATGTGGAGGAAGGAAAGAAAAATGAAACAGAAGGTGGGGGTGTTGATTATTATTGATTCCACAGACGGATTTTTCGACCTTACTGTATACAATGGTGAACAAAGCAGTTCGATACAGAGATCAGGTCTTCTATCACTGGTTACTGCCGTCTTGATTACTGATAGGAGATATAGTCGAGTTCCTCTTCATAGGTTACTGGGAACACAGTAGATAGGAAAAAACATCCCCTATGGTTTAATTTGTTGTCCATTATCCACCTGGTGATATGAAACTGTACTATTTATCCATTCGATTACCAATTTCTTCAGTGATACAGATACGTTTTTGTGTGTGCTACTTCAACTTGGTTGACGTGAAGGTGGTCTCCAAACTGAATTCATGCGTATTCCTAAAGGAAACTATGAGAATTTAAAGGGATTTATATATTCTAAGAAATCTCCTTTCAGATGATATGTGGTTTCGCAGAGAGAGAATGGCTGCCAACGAGCACATACCACTGTACAGGTATTTCGTGCTGGTTTCGAGCTCTTCAGTATAGTGCACCTACGACCTAACCAGGAGCCCACAGCTGAAAGAACATGTTGATTTCGCGGCCAAGTTACTTAAGGGGAACTAGCATGATTTCGTATTCTGAAGGTCACAGGTTCGATGCAAGATAGAGTCCTGGATGTGTATTGCTTAAGAGTCACATATTACAACGAAAAACTATCCGGGGTTCTCCAGGTTCCAATGATTGCCTGAATATTCGTCATATATCGCGAATTGTGAGAATTTACAAATCATGTGGTTGGCGACTGGTTACCTTCTCATTGGTTCAATGGTATAGGTAGACCTACTTTGTACTCTAGAGGTGTTGGAGTCAGTCTCTGGAGGTGGGTTGATACTTGCATACTTCTGAAATAGCCTGAACTAGGAAAAACAACTGTCCTGTCAGAGTCGACCATGTATCATATAAAGACATGAGATTTCTTTTCATATTTTACTTGATATTTTAATTTTGATTATTTCCAGGAAGATGTTTGAACCAGTGTGCATAGAGAAACACTAGAATTACTCATTACTAAATACAACGAAGTCTGATACAACTATTATAATGAAAAATTTACAGTATCAACGCAAATATATGATGGATGAAATCGCGTTTATTCATTCAAGGGGAAGTTGAAGAATAGTGGTCCAAACGAATGAGCAAAGAAACGGTCGTGAAATGACTATTAAGTCTGAAGGAGTTGATTCGAGTCCCTTACTGAAAAGCAAATCTCATCTTTCCCTGAATAATCCCAACAGTACCTCAATATTTTCTTCTTTAACCCTGATCCTAGTCTACCTTCAGCTAACCCTACAACTCCTCTTTCCCTAATCTAACCGTGAACACCTCTAGTATTCATATAACGTCACCATCATCTAACCCATTGACAGTTGATTCACAAATCCACTCGCACTTCAAACTAACCAGATATCTTGTTTAGTATCATCACATTCTTTCATCCATTCGACTACGATGCTACTTCAGCTCAAACTAAATCGAATGTTAAACACCTTGGTTTGTGTTGTTCGTCTGATGTTTTCGGTTCTTCGCAAACCAAGTTAGTTTATGGAGAGATATGTTTTTTATCATTCTATGTAGGGAATTTAAGGCGATCTGGTATCCCACACTCCATACACACCATGTATCCTACATATTCTTCTTTATTGCTAACACCGCTTCATCTTTCTTTGTCTACTTAACACAGACTTGTGAAGGGAACTAAAAGCTGTCAGTAAGATGAGTGAAGCTGCGCCACACCAACTTGTTATTACTCTTGTAGCCAGACACATGGACTCATGAACGAAATTAGCCAACATTACGTTTTCAAGGCCTTTGGAATCCTCCCTTTAGGCAACTCTCTCCTTGTTGCATCTCATCAGGTAGAACTACAGACGACCAGAGAAGAATTTGTGCTCAGACGATTAAGTATAAAAACTCTACAATGCCTTATTTGGGCAGGACACATTTTACTTGATGAAATAAATTGTAAGGCGTGACGCCGTTAACTTGCACAGAGACGCTGAGTAAATGGCCTGTTTTATTCTTTCGTTCGTTCTTTCATTAAAGTGTTGATGTAAATATTTCCGCTTAAATTTGAATTTTGTATTCATATTCTAATTGAAAGATTTGGTGAAATCAAATGCTGTGTTTTATTATTTCCCCATGAACTATGGCGTATAAAAAATAGGAAATTAGATGAAAAATGGTTCTTCGAAATCATAGTGTCACATTGTATCGAAAGTACCGTCTTTCACCTGATTTCACTACCTTCCTCTCCATGTTCTTTTCAATTGTATTTCGTGACTTCCTTCCCTTTGGATCGCTATTCTTTCATTTCGTCTCAGTCGAAACAAGTAATAACCGACAAATGACCTTCGGATGAATTCATTTTGATATATGTGCTATTACATTACATTTATAGACTTTTGATAATGGCATTGTAACAGTTCCTTTGTCCTATTTTATGTGATACACCCCAGATGGCCGCCTTGCAATCGCTCATAAACTCTGATCTCCCTCATGTCATTCTCTGGTACACACTCAAATCGTTGTTTCCTGTTTTGTTCTACTCGAGCATTATTGATCGCGTGCTCGATTTCATTCGACGGTCTCCTTGGCGTGTGCTTTCCTTACGAAAAATCTGCAATTGGTTCTACATATAATTTGACTGAATGATACCTGATTGGTTATGTTTGGTAATTTCTTGTTGCTGATTATCTCTGTTCGACAGTTTGACTCTAAATATGGAATGAAGTGAGTCACTGTTGGTAGAAATCTTTAACCTTGTATCCGTAAAGCGCCACGTTTAGTGATATTTGACTAATTAAATTCCTGAAGAAGGTGTAGATTCTATTTCAGAAAATAAAGGTCTTGGTTACTTAGAATGTTTAGCTGGTCCTTAATTATACCTAGGAATAATGACTCGACTCCACCAGGTGAGATTATCCTATTTGCTAAATGCTAACACAACACTCAGTCCTTCATCATTCTTCTAGAAAAGTTGTATTATTCAAGTTCTCTCCTAAAGGCATGATCCAATGTGCTACTCATTAATTCAGATGAACAGTTGGATAGCACTCACATCAAGCAGAACTAGTGGTCGATAGACAGCCAGATGAAACTTCAAACGCTCCAAAACTTGGAGAATCATGCATTCTTCGGTTCGATATATGTAAAATAGGAATTCAATGCAAAGCCAAATTGTTCCCATCAGGTAAATGAAAATATCACCGACTAATACACACTGTCGGAGCTTTTAGCTAAACGAGTAGGTATGGGTTGAAATTCAGGATTCATACAGCTGAAAACCAGATCAAATCCGCCATATAACATGCAAACATTTAACCAGATACACATGTCTATCGAGTATGGTAGATTCATTTTCTGAAACAGACAGATATGCCGACAGTTCTTCACCACCTGACTCACTAAGCAGCAGTCTTGCTCAACTTCAGAAAGTGATGGAAACCTCAGTTTCACTTCAAAGACATACATCCATATCTCAATCAAGTAGGTATTGGTTGCAGGTCATATTTAACGGACTATAAACCAGACGACATACGCAATAAAAGGTTCTCGTCAAACTTCCAAATATCCATCCAGCTATCCATATCAATCCAGTGTGGAAGATGACTCCTCACAAACTGCTTCACTTATCCTTGGTTTCTCAACACCTGACTCACTAAGCAGCCTGAATATTCGATTCGTGGTACCTACCACTGAGAACAATTCGAAACATTGCAAAAATGATCACGGCCGCTGTCCAGAAAATCATTCAGATTCCATTTAGTGGCTTCCACGTTCCGTGAAGTCAAGAGAACACAGAATACCTAATCTTCCCTCTGTCAGTTGATATGAAACTGCACAAATCAGAAACTGATTAAACCGATTTCGATGTAGCTCCAAATTACATTAAACTAACTATAATACAGCGAAATAGAAGTAATCAGATGCCTGTTGACAGCGAATATTCCTGTGAATCTCTCAATCTCAACTATTTGACAGCCTAGATTGTCCCAGTCTCAATGCTCTTTCTAAATTTGAAAAAGCCTTACAAACAACACAATGATAATATTGATGAAAGCGCCATTAACAACAATCGGAAATCTAAGTCGACTGATAGAAACAACATTATACATAAAGTGGATTACCCACTGTGGATTTCGCGTTGCACGCTGACAAGTTCAGATAAATTACTGATTTTCAATTCTGGTAGTGCTTCCTACAAACTTCCCACAATTAACAAGACCGAAAAACTCAAGACTGTAACTACACGGAAAAGCAATCGACCGAACGGATATTAACCGACTCAATTTAGAATACAAACATTATCTGAAAACAACATCAAATAGATGATGATCAACTTGTTGCTATCCTCTTATCAACATCCAATTCATCTGAACTTACTGATTTTATTTTCGTTTTACAAATTTAATGTATACACACACACAAAATAACCATATATATTTGCGATTGTACAGCTATGGAAATGAATTCGCCGAAAAGAGACTCTTCGCTGAATTACTTGTCTTCTGTCTACTAAATTTATAAAAAACATTGTATTCAATCATTTTATTCTGCATTCAACACACTACTCAAATTGTGAACACAACATTCAACACAACACTAAGCTACAATACAATATACTACACCACACCACACAATTACAGCTTCATTGTTGCACACGTGATCGTCATTTCAATGATCTCGTCATCCACTGAAGCAAAATCACCATCGCCATCATCATCACGAATCTTCTTACTCATCCTCTTCCTCAGGGTCCGTTTCACTTTCTCCACCAAAGCCATCATCGTGCACCGATCATACGTGTAGACATCACCACATCCACTCACACGATGCATGTGATCCAGCATCATTCGATGAACATACACCTGAGGATGCAGGTGATAATGTGTGATATGATGTTCGGTGGCGAGATCACCCCTCTCTCGTGACAACACACACATCTCAGTCAACTTCTACTCCAACATCCTCTCAACATTCACAGCCATCTCCACAATCCACTTGATTTCGTCACGTGTGTCCTTCAGCTGAGTGATGGTGGTGAGTGGTCGGATGTCTGTGAGAGTGTATTTGCCACCACGAGTTGTTTGCCAGTCAATCAGATTCTGACCAATGGCTCGATGACGACGAGCACAGAGCTGGAAGAATGTGTGGAATCCGGGCATTCGGAGATCGTGTGTGTTGCACTGAGCAGCCAACGAGTCGTATGTGATTGTCGCTGACTGTGTCACATTGATGATCTCATTCAGTTTCTTCTCACACTCCTTCGGATATTTCGAGCTCATCATGACTGAGTGCATGGCTGACTGACTGACTAGCTGGTTGACTCGTCGATTGACTGACTGACTGACTGGCAGTCTGTGTGACTTATCTAACATGCACTATGCCTTTTATATTGTGTGCATCAATCGAGGGTTGACTGATTCCACTTTCTCATTGGTCCACTCTTCATCATCACCATCATTATTGTTATTATTGTGATTGTTGATTGGACACTGGAAATTCGTGGTGCGTGTGAAATCGTGTCATTCAGTTGATTGATGATAGTGTTGTTGTCTCATTTCAATGCACATGATCAGGTCGTGAACTTCGATTGATGAGAATTGTTGTTATTGCTTGAGTCATGATTTCCTATAATGTTTGTTGTTGTTGTTCACGTTGTTAGTTTTGAATATGTTGATATTGGGTGATAGCTGCACGTATTACCGGTTGTGTAAATTCGTAGAAATAATATTGTACGTTTCAACTTTCTTCGGAATATTTAGAAATTTTTTGTAGGGTTGGTTTCTTACATTTGTTTATTATTTATTTTTGCTCGCTTGTGTTCCTAGTGGAACATAGGGCTTCAACTGCACGTCTGCACTTGGTTGTGTCGTCTGCTGTACTTTTCACCTGCACCCATGTTGGTCCATTTTGTCTCAACTCCTCTTCACACGATATCCTCCATGTCACCCTCGGACGTCCCACTCGCCGCTTCTCTCTCGGGACTCGAGGGCTTGACGCGCGATGCGAATGTCCGATCCATCCCCACTTTCTCCTGCATATTTATTGGGCAATTGATTCTTGTTTTGTTTGTTCCCATAGTTTATGTTGGTGATTCTTTCGGGCCCAGCCATCTTATCTACAGTGTAGAGTTAGCGAAGACAGTTGTTGATAAATGTCTGCATCAGGCTTTTGGAGATATTCTTTGTAACCCACCCCCGCCCAGTTTCTCATCCGTATAGAAGAACTGACTTGACGTTGTTTGTATTGAAAATCTGAATTTTGTTGTTGATGCTGGCTGAGTGACGAAGATTTCCAGATTGGTTTCATGTTGGTAAATGTGTTTCTCGCCTTCCTGATTCTCGCTCAATTTGACATCCTCGTCCGTTCCTGCTCCTGTAGTTGAGACAATGCTTCCTAGATAAGTGAATGAAGTAACCTCCTTCAAATCCCTCCGGTTGATGGTGATATTGCTTCTGTTATTGTTGGTGGTTGGTTATTTTCATAACCTCCGTCTTGTCTATGTTCACATGGAGGCCTGTCTTCGCCAGCTGCCTCTTCGACCAGTTTGTCGTTTTTCGCTTGTAAGTATTCGATTTTGTGTGTCATCAAACATAAATCATCCACGAGCGAAATCCAGGTCTTCTAGGTTCTTCACGTTAGTCGGTCCAGGATACCACTCTCTGCTCGTTTCCTCTTGTCTGGCGCATAATCCAGTCCACCAAAATTAGGAATATCATTGGCGATCATAAGCACCCTTGCCTGACTCCTGTGTTTACTCCAAACGCCTCACTGAGTTTTCCGTTGTGGATCACTTGACATGTGCCTTTGTCATACAGATGTTGAATAAGGTTGATGAATATTTGAGGTACGCCGTAGTACTCAAGTAGTTTCCAAATTACTTCGCGGTCAACGCTGTCGAAGGCCTTCTCAAAGTCTATAAATTTGAGGTAGAGGTTCGTTTGCCATTCCATGCGAAGGAGGTTGCGGTGAACTGGGCCAATCAGTTCAACGTCATCAATCATCAAATATCTGATAGTCACATGACACTTAGTAGACACACTTGCATCACTCAAAATAATTCATAGACAATTTATCTGAAATTCTCTTTGGTTGGCTGAGGCTATGCAAGTACAACGGCTGAAAACTGAACTATGAGTTCAGAAGGTACTTGTCATTCGACTTTCATTGCCTGGTGACTCATCTCTCATTTATTTCTTGTTTTCTAATATCAGCAGCTTATGTTTTTAACCTCTACCAAACCCTGATTTCCACTTGACTCCCATGGAGGATAATTCCTCTCAATCTTATGATATCACAGCAGAATCTTCTCATTAGACTCGTTGCACACCAAAGTTTCATCCTATATCATCTAATTACGCAACTATCACTCGTGTTTAGTTACCACCCTAACAACAAATTTCTCAGTTAACTTTCGAGAAACATCTCCACAGCATTCTATATTATCATAGTAATACTTCAGCTACCTTATCGTGCTGATGTTTTATCTCAACGTGACACCGTTACAGTATACTAGTTCAACAGAAATGTGTATGTCAAGTTTTACGCTGACTTACATTAGCTTGAGATAATAGGTTGTATGTAGGTGATGAGAACCAATGAGATAAGGTGGATCCATGTCATTCCGCACCGATGTTTGTTCTTTGTTTCCTGACATTTTTCCAAGTTTTTAACCTTTTATTTGTTTCTCGAAATGCACGTCATATTCCCATACTGAGTCATAAGAAAAGATTGAAACAAAGAAGAACATTTTCCTCTTGACAATTAGTTTTCATCAGCTATACGGTAGTTATTATATTTAGAAACAAATTCATAAGACTGGTAAGATCCTTGCGAAACAGTCAACAACGCATAACCATTTGGCAATGCTGGCGTAGATGTCAACCGATAACACATCTAGACATCTTGATTTCCATCTTTCTTAATTGTTCATCACCGCTGACTGTGACACACTTATTCACTCTTCTCTGGCTAGTGAATACGCTGAGCGGTTTGTGAAATCACCAGTAACACAATTCTCACATTCTAATTTCAGTGATTTCGAATGAGATTGTGAAATGATTAAATACGTTCGCCTCCACGGAATCTGAAACGTAACAGCATGAAATATATTCTACCGCTATCCTCGTGAATAAAAGCAATGTATATTCACTTCCATTTCTGGAGCCGAAATGAGTCAAATATATTTGTGGTTTGACTTATGTAGTCAACTTTAATCAGATTTAAACAGGTACCGTTGGCCCATAATTCATTATCGCTTGTACTCACATCATGTGAGATATTACTGATTCACCTGTGAGAATTTAGTCTCTTGAGATGAACTTGAGAGTTCACGGATGCTTCTTATAAACACCTTGTCTTTTCTCTTCAAGCAAAATTTCGATTTAGATGCCATTTCATGCCTCCACTTATTATAGCTCTCTCATTTGATGCCACCATGGTGGCTCGTAGGAACAACATCAAATGTCCGACTGGTTTCGCAGACCTGCATCTCCTACCGATGTATACGTTTACGATAAATTGAACCATTTCAGCATTTCTAAAAAATCCAATACTTTCTACGAACTGCTTTCCACAGATGAGCTACACTTGTGTGTCCTTCGATTTCATGATTATGATGAGCTATTCCCTGCGAGAGACGATGAGATTCGGGTAATATGGCTGGAGGTATTTGTGAATGCGACGTGCTCCCACTGCCCAGTTTTCCATGGACGAATACGAAAGCACACTATGGTGATGGGTGCTGCTTATTGCTACGGCAGAAACGTAACTGGTTTATGCCATCTGAATGTAATTCACTCGGAATTTCACTCACATTGTTGAATTCGTGTCTTTACAACACTTCCGTTATGGTTACATCTTTTGGGAGCAGTCATGGTCTTGATACTTATTCAGAGAGTACAGCTCTACAAATTGCAACACTAACAGTGAAAGCCCAAAGGATGTCTCACTGTCTAACTTAAGAAGTAACAGAACGTAGTGCTCTATTTGATGGATGTAGACAGCTAATAAAATCAAGGCTGCATATTTCGTCATGTTTGTGACACGCATCATGGATGACACAACCGGAAACTTTAAAACACCAACAATTCACGATGAGGCTTAGCAGTCCTTAGCATCAAACCCCACGACCAAGTGCTAAAATGAATCCCAGATCCAGCTACATGCATACATTTGATATTACCCAATAACTGGTGAAGTTGAAGCCCTATGTTCCACTAGGAACCCAAGGGAGCAATAATAATAATAATAACTGGTGATCATGAAATGAGAAACATCAATTCTGAAATAGAAAAGTAAATATTCCAAAGAAAGTTCAAACGCGCAATATTATTTCCACGAATCATCAGAACCAGTAGAACGTGCAGCTATCACCAAAATCAACATATTCAAAACTAACAAGAACAACAACAACAAACATTATAGGAAATCATGACTCAAGCAATAACAACAATTCTCATCAATCGAAGTTCACGACCTGATCATGTGCATTGAAATGAGACAACAACACTATCATCAATCAACTGAATGACACGATTTCACACGCACCACGGATTTCCAGTGTCCAATCAACAATCACAATAATAACAATAATGATGGTGATGATGAAGAGTGGACCAATGAGAAAGTGGAATCAGTCAACCCTCGATTGATGCACACAATATAAAAGGCGTAGTGCATGTTTAATAAGTCACACAGACTGCCAGTCAGTCAGTCAGTCAATCGACGAGTCAACCAGCTAGTCAGTCAGTCAGCCATGCACTCAGTCATGATGAGCTCGAAATATCCGAAGGAGTGTGAGAAGAAACTGAATGAGATCATCAATGTGACACAGTCAGCGACAATCACATACGACTCGTTGGCTGCTCAGTGCAACACACACGATCTCCGAATGCCCGGATTCCACACATTCTTCCAGCTCTGTGCTCGTCGTCATCGAGCCATTGGTCAGAATCTGATTGACTGGCAGACAACTCGTGGTGGCAAATACACTCTCACAGACATCCGACCACTCACCACCATCACTCAGCTGAAGGACACACGTGACGAAATCAAGTGGATTGTGGAGATGGCTGTGAATGTGGAGAGGATGTTGGAGGAGAAGTTGACTGAGATGTGTGTGTTGTCACGAGAGAGGGGTGATCTCGCCACCGAACATCATATCACACATTATCACCTGCATCCTCAGGTGTATGTTCATCGAATGATGCTGGATCACATGCATCGTGTGAGTGGATGTGGTGATGTCTACACGTATGATCGGTGCACGATGATGGCTTTGGTGGAGAAAGTGAAACGGACACTGAGGAAGAGGATGAGTAAGAAGATTCGTGATGATGACGATGGTGATTTTGCTTCAGTGGATGACGAGATCATTGAAATGACGATCACGTGTGCAACAATGAAGCTGTAATTGTGTGGTGTGGTGTAGTATATTGTATTGTAGCTTAGTGTTGTGTTGAATGTTGTGTTCACATTCTGATTATTGTGTTAATTGCAGAATAAAATGATTGAATACAATGATTTTCACAATTCGATGTTGTTTTCAGTTAATTTCTGTATTCTAAATTGAGTCGGTTAATATCCGTTCGGTCGATTGCTTTTCCGTGTAGTTACAGTCTTGAGTTTTTCGGTCTTGTTAATTGTGGGAAGTTTGTGGGAAGCACTACCAGAATTGAAAATCAGTAATTTATCTGAACTTGTCAGCGTGCAACGCGAAATCCACAGTGGGTAATCCACTTTATGTATAATGTTGTTTCTACCAGTCGACTTAGATTTCCGATTGTTGTTAATGGCGCTTTCATCAATATTATCATTGTGTTGTTTGTAAGGCTTTTTCAAATTTAGAAAGAGCATTGAGACTGGGACAATCTAGGCTGTCAAATAGTTGAGATTGAGAGATTCACAGGAATATTCGCTGTCAACAGGCATCTAATTACTTCTATTTCGCTGTATTATAGTTAGTTTAATGTAATTTGGAGCTACATCGAAATCGGTTTAATCAGTTTTTGATCTGTGCTGTTTCATATTTACTGACATTGGGAACATTAATTATTCTGTAATCTCTTGATTTCATGGATCGTGGAAGCCGCGACATTGGATCTATGTAGTTTTCTGGTCAGCAGCCTTGATGATGTTTCAAACTTTTCCAATTGTTCTCAGTGGTATGTATCATGAATCGAATATTTAGGCTACTTAGTGAGTCAGGTGGTGAAAACCTGTCGACCAATGTATCTGTTTCAGAAAAGCCATCTACCATACTCGATAGATGTGGATATTTTTGTTGTTGTGTCCTTTATCTCCTAGAGGAACATAGGGCTTCAGCTGCGCACCTTTATTTCCTTCTGTTTTCTGCCAACTTTTTCACCCCGCTCGAGGTTATTCTGTGTTCTTTTACTTTCCTGGGCGTTGTGGCAAATAAAATCGGATCCTAATTAATTATCAACAACCGTGGTGATCATTTTTGCAAACTTTTATAGTTCTCAGTGTTAGTTACCACGAATCGAATATTTAGGCTGTTTACGGTGTCAGGTGGTGAAAACCTGGCGAAAAGTGAATCTATTTGAAAATAGCTATCCACCACACTTCATAAATATGGATATATAGACAGACATCTCTAAGTTTGACGAGAACATTTTAGTGCGTATTGTTTGGTTTTCAGCTACTTGAAACTTGACTTCCAACCCATACCTTCTTGACTGTGCATCGGTGGCACAGTGGCTAGGACTCTCGCCGACCATGCACATGGTCCGGTGTTCGAACCCACGCCGGCGCACACCTGATATCTATGGTCGGCCTGCAAAATTGGGCTACCGATATCCATGCTGAAAATTCCATACTTGTACCAAAAATACAGTATGGAATCAAGCTGTAAATCAAAAATTAAAAATAAAAAAAATAAGTCTTCGAACTGAAACTGAGATTCCCATGACTGTCTAAAATTTACCACAGCGAATCGATTCAGTGATCCTGATGGTATGATTTTAGTGGTGTATCCGAACTTGGGTGATGACGTATTGACTGGGTTAGCTAAGAGCTCAGTCAGTGTGTAGTAGTGTGCAATATTTACATTTCCTTGATGGGAACCATTCGGCTATGCATTGAATTCCTATTTTACATATATCGAACCGAAGAATGCACGTTTCTTCAAGTCTTGGAGCATTTGAAGTTTCATCTGGTTGACTATCATTTCAGTGTTATCCAACTGTCCTTATTAATAATTGAGTAGCACATGCATCATGCATTTAGGAAAGATCTTGAATATTATAACTATTCTAGAATAATGATCAAGGACTGACTGTTGCGTCATCATTTAGCTAATAGGATAATTTCACTTATTGGAGTCGAGTCATTATTATTAAGTGTAGTTAAGAAGCAGCTAAACATTCCAAGTACCCAAGACTTTAATTTTCTGAAATGTTTCACTGTGGAATTCACAGCTTCTTCAGGAGTTTAATTAGTCAGATGTTGTTTAACTTGGAGCATTAAAGAAATCAGGTTGAAAATTTCTACAAACAGTCACTCACTTTATTCCATATTTAGGGTCAAACTGTCGACCAGAAATAATCAGCAAGAAGAAACTATCGGAACGAACCAATCAGGTATCATTCAATCAAACTATATGTAGAACGAATTGCACATGGTGTGTAGGGGAAGCACAGGCGAGGTAGACTGTCGAATGACATCGAGCACCACACCAATAATGCTCTAGTGGAACCGAACAGGAGACAACCAG
Organism: Trichobilharzia regenti; assembly: GCA_944472135.2. Lineage (NCBI taxonomy): Eukaryota > Metazoa > Platyhelminthes > Trematoda > Strigeidida > Schistosomatidae > Trichobilharzia > Trichobilharzia regenti. The sequence goes on along the minus strand of OX235264.1, from coordinate 26,112,522 downwards.
TTGAGTGTAAACCCAAGAATGACACAAGGGAGAACAGAAATTCTAAAGTGAATTCTGAATTGAAAAGAATAGGATTCTGTGAGTAGACTAACAAATGTGAAAATCATAACGTTAACTGAGTATAACAGATTTAGTAAGAAAAGTCAAAGAGACTGATTAGGGCTTGTGAAGGCAAGTTGTGGATTAAAGAAGAAGCGGAGTGTGGAGAGATAAATGAGATGGAAAGTTACAGTGTTTATTATCATTGGTTCAATAGACGCCATTTTTGAACTTTTTGTACACACTGGTGAACACCCATTCTCCGGTGTTTTTGGTCACCAATAATGGAGAAAAATTTGTTGTGAAACTTCCGTTTACACGTAGCCGTACAGATGTGGTATCAAGATTGAACGTCTGGACTGGATGATGTGACATTGTTATCCTCATTGACGCAACACGTCTGCGTATTTGACGAAATTTCACGTATTCCTCTATGTTATAACCATGGTGCATATCTTTTTGCAGTTGAAACCTATGCACCTAATGTTTGATGGCTTTGGTTTCATGAATATGTGGATGTGATATCTGCAGGATTCACAAAACCATGTTCACGAGACAAAAATTTGATTTTGTATTCTTTCTCAGCTACACATTTGCAATACTTTCGTTAAAGTGAACGTATTCAGCGTGAAGTTTATCTGCCTCTTACTTGGATGGACTGCAAGTAATTTCGACGAGAGAACAACGCCTTAACTGTATGGATGTTCCGGAGTTGGTCTTGAAATTCGCACATAATCCTCTAATACTGAAGAACATCTGAGGACTGTTTATGCCTATGGCGTCAAAAATAACGTCAGGAGTGGACGGTTAATCGTTGGAGTTTGACTTAGTATTAATAGGATCAATGTTTCCACTTTGTATACCGAAGTGCACAATTATCCTGCATAACTTCACATTGTGCTAGTCCTTACATTTGCTCTGTTGTTTTAGGTATATGGAGGTTGTCGAATATGAAATCGAGGAATGTGTCAATCGGTCAAACTAATGCTAATCCCTTCTATCAGAATTTTCTTCTGTAAGTGAATAAAATGTCTACTCTACAAACTCGTGATTGCCACCTCTTCTGAACTACTTAAAAACGTCACTTAACCTTGGGCTATCGCAACGCGTGAAGTTGGATCAATGCATGTCAAGCTTGTTTAGGTGGACGAAGACTTGCATCAGTATTGTGAGTGCTACTTTAGTCATTCTTAGTCATTCATTGCTACTGTTTTTATGCAAAATCACATTTTAAAACTAAGTGGGATTTAGCAAATTGAACAATGATTCCGTACTGCTAGATACCCAGAGTCGCATTACTTAGCCAGTTGCATATCTGCAAAATACTAGACGGGTGTTACCTGACATCGTGAGGGGAAGCGGAGCAATTTAGGGTCAATACTTGCTTCATTAATCTGTTAATTTGTAGTATCATCATCAGATTACAGACTATTCGTTTGTTAATGAGTAGAGGAACAATTTACACTTCTTTCTTACGTCGGCTGATATTCATTAATATCCAGTGTCTTTGTGATCGATAACTGCAATATTTGTATGTCTAGGCTGCTTAGTTCTGTGAGACATTATCTAAAGCCACGTGGCTATCTATCCTAAAATAGTTTCCGCTGAAAGTAACCTCCTCCAGCTGCCACCTTAGTGAGCAACTTAACGTCGTTTTTGAATTGTAAAGTAGAAGTGGACATCCAGAGGACCTTCTTGGTAAGAGGATTGTCTTCTAGTCAAAGAAAGTAAATGTATCCACGTTCCCACGTTTAGAGGTATACATCCTATCACCACAATACCCTTAACCGATTTACTATTTGTAGTCACTTACAAAGTAAGCATAAATCTACCGAAGACAGTTGTCTCTAATTTCTGGATGTCGCAATGCGCCGAGAGGGAAAAGATACATTCATAGGGTTATAACAGTTAGGCTCGCGATATTATTAATAATATTATATTCTCAATTTTTGTGCATGAGGGACATCAGTTTACAGGCGTCGTCAATACGATAAATAACATACAACAGAAATTCACTTATACAACATATACATAACGAAAGGTACTGTATTAATGCTAGCAAGGTCTATGTATGCAGTATAATGCAAAGCATTGCCACTGAAGAGATCTAACCAAAGTGGCACCACATATTTGACGGTTGTGTTTCTAGTGAAGGGTGTGATGAGATAAAAACCACCATAATGACCAGGATAAATGGGTTTACTTCCTCTTCTTTTTCAGAAAGAAACGTAGACGTGGCTTTACTGGAGTGAGAACAGGATTGTCTGTCTAGGCTTGTGCTAAATGATGACAATTAGCTTTGTACCCACTTAATTCAAGCTTTTCGTGTGAAGTGGTTCAAATTCAAAAAGAGGCGTCAGTTCAAAACCCGGTGGTCACAGAACAGTTGTAGCCTAGCTCTTCTGTTGTATATATCTTCGACTTCTTCTGCTATCGATTCCGTTGGTAATTATGTAGTGTTTCGACGCGAGTCTGTGTTCTGCTTTTCACACCCCATCCCAGCATGCTTGATATATTTATAATTGTCTATGCTGTTCTATTGCAGAACATGGCAAGCCTACGGAACTCGTTTAAATCAAAGCGAGAGATGAAGAGCTTGGAATCTGCTGATAAGGCTTGCAACCATGAACAGGAAGACTATACCAGAGCGCCACCGGATATGTCATCAACTTCACCGACAACGTTGGCCTCCACGCCTGCTTCAGACATGATTCAAGCAATGGTCGCAGCCTTCCGAATAGCGTTGATGACTACTGACGCTGAAAGTAGGAAAGAAAGAATAAAACAGGCCATTTACTCAGTCTTTCTGAGTAAGTTAATAACGTCATGCCTCACACTTTTGTCATCACATTAAATGTGTCCCTATCAAATTAGGTAATGAACAGTTTTTATACTTATTCGTCTGAGCATAACGTCTCCCGTGGTCGTCTGTAGTTCTACCTGATGGGATGTAGCAAGGAGAGAGTTGTGTAGAGGGAGGATGCTAAGGGCTTGAAAAGATAATGTCGGCTAATTTCTTTCATGAGTCTGTGTGTCTGGCTACAAGAGTATCAACAAGTTGGTGTGGCGCAGATCCACTCATCTTACTGAAAGCTTTTATTTCCCGTCACAATGTAATAAATTCTTTCTTAAGAAGCCCAGGAAAAATAAGGCAGTGTGTGCAATGAAGAAGAATAGGTCTGATACAAGTGGTGACAAACTGTGAAAGTAGGAAGTGAGTGATACCAGATTGTCTTAACTTCATTACATAGAATTTTCTACGAAATACATTTCTAGCAATTAAAATGTTATGGAAAGAACAGGAAACATCAGACGAACACCACAATCCAAGGTGTTTAACATTCAATTTAGTTTCAGCTGAAGTGAGATCGTAATGAAATGATGAAAGAATGTGATGATACTAAAGAGGAAATCTGGTTAGTTTAGATTGAGAGTGGATTTAGGAATAAACTGGGAATGAGTATGATGATGGTTACCGGAATACTGGTGGTGTTTAGGGTTAGGTTAGGGGAGGAGGAGTGTTAGAGTTGTATGCCGGCAGACTAGTGTAAGTAAACGTAAATATTAAGGCAATTTTAGGGTTAGTTAGGGAAAGATGATGGTTAGTTTTGTGTAAGGGAATCGAATCAAGCTCTTGAGACTTATTTGTCGTTTCACAACCATTTGTTTCCTCGTCCGCTTGTATTAATATGCTTCAGCTTCCCCTCGAATGAATCAATTTGATTTCATTTGTTATATATTTTTTTGATATTCTAAACTTATCATTATACTAGCTGTAACAGTCCCAGTGAACTTGAGATAAGGAATGTTTTGATTACAGCTTGATTCCACACCGTATTTTTGGTACAGGTATGTAATTTTGAGCATGTGTATCGGTAGCCCAAATTTTGCAGACCGACCATAGATATCAGGGATGCGTCGGAAGGGGATCGAACCCCGGACCATGTGCATGGTCGGTGATAGTCCTTACCACTGTGCCACCGACGCACAGTGTTCGCTGTGTCCCAGCGTTTCGTTATGCATACTGGTTCGAACATCTTCCTGACCTTGGCGGCCTAATTTAATCCTGGGCTGCCAAATACCTTATACATTACAAATCCTATTGCATCTAATTGTTCATTTCCAATTCATATTAAATAATCAGATCTTATTCAAATATGACTTCTAATCGGGTTATTTATTCTCGTGAGTATTTATTATCCTTAAAACCTACTGATCGGCAATACCATAATAAAGACAGAAAAGAAGCATCATGCCGGGTGGCAAAGAGCCTTAAAAAATACCTCAATTCAATTTTTGACTGTTCCAGCAATTATGAGTATTAATTGTCGCTCCCTGTCAGCTAAAATTAACTATCTTTAATTACTCGTGTCTTCCATTATATATCGTAATACTGGGATCATATCACTTCAAGAATCATGGCTACATGATCTATATGATGACAATCTAGTGTATCTGAATGATTTCAAATTATTCAGACAAGATCGGTGTAGTTCTAGGAAGAAACGCGGTGGTGGTTTTGCCATCTGCACCAATTCACAATGTGTACATCTAATAATGTATGTTTCGAATTCCCTAGTGACAATATTCACTGCCTCATCGTTAACTGTCGACCTAAACACTTGTCAAAATATATAATTACATATATATCTCGAACATTTATATTGCTCTGGATGCAATTCCACAGAATTGTCTTTATTCGCGGATGAATTTACCTCCCTTGCTGCCACCTTCTCCGGCAACTCCTTGTCTATAGTTACTGGAGATTTCAAGTCTAGTGACCACAGCTTCCTTATTTCACTCGGACATGAAAACATTGTCAACTTCCCTACTAGACTGGATTAATACTCTTGATCTTGTGTTTACAAATGACACAGAAATATTTGAAGCTCAAAAAGGAGCCCCACTACTTAATTCTGATCACTATTTCATAAGAATACTGCCCAAAGTATGTGGAAAGCAGCACAAAAGGGTCTCCTCATACCTTGAAAAGAAAACACAACACAGATGTTATTCCATGACAACATACAGAATCTAAGGGCAATGTTAAAAGATACAAACTGGGACTTATTTACTGAACAAGCTCTTGGTAACACAATTACTAACATAACACATTATCTTAATTTCTGTCTTGATGTTTGTTGTCCAAAAGAGACAATCTTCTTACAATTCGACCGCTTCTCCTCTTCTCAACTCGAAAACCTTCGCCGTGAAAAAGAGAGGTTGTACAAAATGAAAAATAAATCTGGTGTTAAGAGAATGAACACTTTGATTAAAGCTGAATTACATAGATTGAATGTTCTCTATAACCAGAAGTTTCTTTGATTTAAATCGTCATCTAATATGTGGAAGTTATTAAGCGAAATCGCAGGTGGTAAGCAAATAATGAATGATTCTTCTGTCGATATTGATATGCTTAATAAATCCTTCATATGTATCCCTGCTCATGTTATGATTCCTAACTCTAACAGTGTAAATAATGACTGCTTCTCATGCTTTATTACGAATAATATCCTTAAGTGTCTTCAATCTCTCAAACCTACTAAGTCCCTTGTTCCTGATGGAGTTCCTGCTGTTATCCTTAAGAAGTGTGCTGACATCATATGTTCTCCATTAACCGACATTTTTCAACGAATCTTTTTCCAAAAAAATTATACTGACTCATGGAAAAATATCAAGATTGTTCCAGTGCCTAAATCAACAAGTGGACCTACTTTTAAGTTTAAACCCATTGCTATTAACTCACCTTTTTTAAAAGTTATGGAAAGACTTATTTTACCTTATCTTGAACCCTCTTTAAAGCCTTTCGATGACCCTAACCAGTTTGCTTATAAACATAGTAGTCGTACCTTAGATGGCGCTGTTGTCCTACATCATAGCATAGTCTCTAGTTTAGATAAACGGAGCTAAATACGTTCGCTGTGCCTTCCTTGATTACACATCTGCATTTGACTCTGTACCTAGGTCTCTCCTGCTAAGTAAGCTTGCTGAAACACAGGCTGAGAGCTGGACAAATAAGTGGTTGAATTCCTATTTTTCTGATAGGAAGCAGTACACCGTCTACAATGGAAAGTCCTCCACTACCTCACTTACTTTAGCTGGTGTTCATCTAGGTGCTGTCCTTTCTCCTTTTCTGTTTTCTTTTTTCTTACATGACTTGCCCCATTCTGATGTAGCCACTTTTGTTAAGTGTGCTGATGACCTCTCTGCTTCTATGCCTGTCAACTCTCAGTCAGATTGTTCCAAATTAAATAACTTTCTGTCGGAAACTAGTCAGTGGTCCTCTTCAAACGGTTTTAAGCTAAATCCGTCTAAATGTCAGGCAGTCAATTTCACTTTCACACGAAAACGTAACCTACAACAACTAGTTAGCTCACATGGCCCCACTCTCATTGACGGCACAGAAGTTGAAATTTTATCTAATGTCAAATACCTTGGACTGAGTATTTCCTCCGATCTTTCCTGGTCCTCCCACATCTTGCTAGTTACTAGAAAGATGTTTCACTTAACGTTCCACGTTAGGAGGTTAAGGCAGTCTGGTATAAAGCAGTCTTTGCTTTCTCAATTTGTCAATTCTTGTATTCTACCCACCCCCCCTTTACTGCTCCCCATTAATCTTTCCTGGACTACTTAAGAATGACTCTGCTTTGCTGAGAAGGGCACTAAAAGCCGTTAGTAGGGCAAGTGAGATATCGTAAAACCAACTGGTGAACACTATTGTGGATAGACATATAATGTCATGTAAGAAACTAGCGAATGGTATATTGTCAGACCCTAGCATCCTCTCTATACACAGCTCTCTCTCTCTTTTCATTTCATCTGGTAGAACTAGAAGCAGTTAAATAAGGCTGTATGCTAGGACTATCAAGTACAAAACTCCACAATACCATATCTGGCACAGCTGTTATGTGATGGAAAATCCGTTAGGTATGACACGATCAACTTACTGCGACACTCTAACAAATAGTCCCATTAGTTTTTGTTTTCCTTTCCTTGTTACCATTACAGTGTTGTTCTCATCTTCTATTACACACTAATTTTATATTTCATACCCTGTGGCGCATTGTTTAAAATGTAAACGCAACGCTGTTCTTTTTATTTATTTTTTTATCTTTTTTTGGTGTTGCTTTTTGATTTTAAAATCTTATAAAATTTATGGAGTAACTAGATGCAATACTGTAAAGCACGCTAAAACTTCCATGTCTTTACCACAAATACAGTTTGAAATAAAGCTGTTATTATTATTATTATCAAAATTAAAATATCAAGTGAATTATAAGAATGAATCTCTTGTATTCATCGGATACATGGTCGACTTTGACAGGACAGTTGTTTCTTCTTAGTTCAGGCTTTTCTAGAAGTACACAGGTGAAAACCCACCTCCAGAATACAAAGTGGATTCACCTATACCACTGAATTCCTGAGACGACAACCAGTCGCCGACCTCATGATTTGTAAATTCTCACAATTCGCGAGATATAACGCAACTACTGGCCAGTGTCGTCAGTGAGTATCTGTCCTGTTCGACCTGAAACCAAACTTGATGCAGCCTGCTGGTCACAACTCCTCACCACAACAACTTCAGTCACAACTTCATTCTGCAGTCAGTCACGAGATTACCTTTTCAAATGTTGTGTTTTGCACGAATTCGACTGATTTACTTCAAGTTTTGTGTTCAATGAAATGCGAGTAAGATGACTGCTAAAGAAGTGTGGCCTAGACGGTGAAACGTTTAGAGAGAGAAAATACTCGCTTGAAATTGCTCAGCATTTGATGACTATGCTTAAATAATTGTATAACGATGCAGTTGAACTCGGAGTTAAAATTGATTATTCCATGAAATTCACGCTCTTTATCGTCAGTTTCAACAAGGATCGATTAATAGGTCAGATGAAAACAAAATCCAAGTATAATATAGATGACGTCATGATCTAACAATATTCATAGAATCATTGAAAACTGGAAAACACGGGATAGTTTTTCCATTGTAATATGTGACTCTTCAGCAGTACACATCCAGGACTGTATCTGGAATGGCACCTGTGACCTTCAGAGTATAATATCAAGCTCGTTACCTTTGAATCACGTGGTCCGGAAATCAACATATTGGTTCTGATTTAGACTTCTTGTGAGGTCGTACATGCACACTTCTGAACTAGGATTAAGTAGCTGTCCAGTGATATGTGCTGGTTTTCAGGCATTCTCTCTCCGTAAGTACACTTATCATCTCAAAAAGACATCACCTAAGTCATATAAATCCCTTGAAATTTTCATACTACAATAATTATCTCCACCAGTTTACCGTGCGACTACACATAACATCAGTTTAGAGACCACCTGCACGTCAACCAATTTCAAGTAGCACACACAGAAACGTCTCTGTATCACTGGATACAGAAGTGATCAAACGGATAAATAGTACAGTTTCATCTTTTATAGGTGGATAATGGACAACCAATTAAAGAATAGGGGGTGTTTTATCTTATCTACTGTGTTCCTAGTAACCTAAGAAGAAGAGCTGCACTGTGTCTCCTATCAGTAATCGAGACGGCAGTAACCAGTAAAAGAAGACCTGATCTCTGCATCCAACTGATTTTTTCACCATTGTGTACAGTAAGGTCAAAAAATCTGTCTATTGAACCAATGATTATCAGCACTCCAACTTTCAATCTCATTTCTCTTTCTTTTTTACGCTTCCCCTTTTATCGACAAACTTCCACTTCAAAGTTTTCATTCATTTTGACATCACATACTCAGTCTGTTATCCTAAGTTGACGTCAGAAATTTCACATTCCTCTTAGGAAATGAATTAAGGATATTCAAATCAAGAGGTCAACAAGTTGAAATCTGATCACTATTCAGTGTTTCCCGTCGAATGACGAGCAATTTCTACGTAGTGCGACTGAGGAAGACTGTGTGAGAGAACATTGAATATCTTCGAAAGTGGTTTTCAAGGAATCTTTACAACTGTTGTAGGAAGTGAAAAAAGACTGGGCATTAATGACTCTAAGCACACCCTGAAGCTGATAGAGAAGCGGAGAATGATGAAACAAAATAAGAACCACTGCAGAGATAGAAGGCAGAAAGAGAAGCTGAGCTCAATGTACATATCACTGAATAAAGAAGGAAAGAAGAATGAAGGAAAGTACATAGTACAATTCTACGATACACTGGCCGGCAACTGAAGCAGAAGATACAGGCCTAAGGTGAAAGGGACTTCAAAACACTATATCAGATAACCAGGTTTTCAGCGACGATGGAATTGAATTATATCCCGACAAAATCTCATAATCTAAAAATCGGTTACTAGGTGTTCAATGTAAGACGAACTTGAAGACTTACAATTGGAAACTAACAAACTGGTGAAAGAAGAAGCAGGCAGCGAAGACAGGACTTTAAGTGAACATAGAAAAAACGGAGGTGATGAAGACAACGAGCCCTGATCACTATTAACGGAATAAACTGGAAAGTAGTTACTTCCTTCACCTTACTCCAAATTATCACGTCACCTACAAGCGCCACAGATGACGATGTCAAAATAAGAATCGGATAGGCCCTATAGAACTTGATGACTCTGAAATCAGTTTGGAAATCTTCTTCACTCCACAGTATAAAGAAGAGAATTTGGATTTTCAGCACGAATGTAAAGTCACTTGTCCTATATGTGTGAAAAAATTTTATTTCCAACCGACTTCAGACTTGTATCGACAGTCGCCTTCTCTAAGTTCACGCTGATAATCAACCTGATGACCATAGAATATTGACAACAAGAAATTCTGTAGAAACGAACGAAGCAGGAAGCTACTGCTTAACAAATATTCTCAAGGAAATGGAGACGAATGGGATAGATTTATAGTAAACTGCTGAGTGACATCGAGCGCAAGGTCACCGCTTGAGTGGAACCAGAACGCGAAGCTACGAGTTCAGTTTGAGCTTGAATGTAACATGGAGGAGATAGTGAGAGAAGTTGGGAGACTATGGGTAGTCGTGTGGCCAGATGAGGAGGGCCTATGAGAACAGGGTGTAAAATACAGACGTGCTGTTCAGTTGGAAGCAAAGTGAATGGTAACAATTTTTCAAGATTTCATTTGTAATGATTTGATTTTCCAGTTTGACGACCGATTGATATGAGTTAGAGAACCATTGATTACCAGGATGTACTGGACAGCTGTTTTATCCTAGTTTGGGAATCACTGGCAGTACGCATCCGCTAGCTTTCTGACCAATGGCCTTCCCATTACAAGGCAAGCTCATATACCATCCAGCAACTTGTAACCGATAAAGTGGTCCATGAGTTCTTACTTATACCAATTCGTAATTTTAGCACGACCACCAACCAATCTCATCGGCAGGAAATCCGTTCTCACTCCCGACTGGATGCACCTCACTCGTCACTACTTCTCACTAGAACTCCAGGAAACTCCATTGTGTAACAAGTCAATAGCGAACATCAGATTAATTTTTCAAGAGTTGATTTGTGAGGACTAGATTTGTTTTTGGAGTTTGATATTCGACATGAAATTCGAAAAATAATAGTGATAAATAAATGCTCTGTCATACAATGAAAATTATATCCGACAACTCGGTGCATTTTATTCTAGAAATAATAACAATTTATAGAACTCTTGCAAGTCATCAAAATGCAGTAGCTCACATGTGAACCTGTCCCACTATGTTTGAGTAAAGTGGCAACTAAATGCCTAAACAGTGCGGTTATATATCACCTATTTATTAGTAGACATCAAATTAAACCAAGTAAGAAATTTTCGGTCATCAACCATCTTCCTAGTAACCAAACAAGTAAAGCTGAAATAAATCAAATGAACTGTAGTCAAGATTTGACAGAATAGTTCTAAAATATTTGGGCGCCGAGTGAGAAGTAGACATTTGTAAAAAATTATATTTGTAAAATCTCTGCGTTATTGAAATGAGTAATTCCAACGTTTCGTTCGACAATCTGGTCCGAACTTCTTCAGGGAAATTAATCGAAATTAACATAACAGAGGTTTATACATAAAAGGAACATTTCTTGTTTTTAAAAAACTTTGTCCAATCATGAGTCATAAAAAAAGTATTAACAAGTATAATAACAAACAAAATTTTATGAACTGTGATCAAAATGTGACCCCAGACTTACAAATATTGATCTACCTTTGTTAGACATTTTAAACACAGTGTGTAGGTGTGCGGATAAACAGTTGTAAAACAATCTGTTAACGTCTCCGTAAGTAGATAGAGACAGTCGGGAACTTTGACCAAGTATTATTAGTTAGTGGTACATATCGATTCTTATTTATTGATCAGGATTTTTACGAGTTGATCACGGACTGATATCAGTTAGAGAACCACGGAAAACCAGGGAGTACTGGACAGCTGCTGTTTCATCCTAGTTTGGGAATCATTGGCAGTACACACCCACTGGGATTCGAACCCAGGACCTTCCGGTTACAAGGCAAGCTCGTATACTCATAAAAACATAACAAACCCTTATAAACCAAACTATAGAAAATTAATCTGATGCTCGCTGGTGATTCGCTACAGGTTGGAGTTTCCTGAGTTCTAGTGAGAAATTGTGACCAGTGAGGTCCAATTAGATGTCGCGTGTGTTGATGGGTGTCCCACCAACGACAATGGTTGGGGTTGCGCTAAATCACTAATTGGTAGGAGTAAGAATTCATGAGCCATTGAATGGGGTCCAATGGCTGAATGGTATACGAGCTTGCCTTGTAATCAGAAGGTCCTGGGTTCGAATCCGGGTGGTGGGTGTGTACTTCCGATGATTCCCAAACTAGGATGAAACAGCAGCTGTCCAGAACTCCCTGGTTTTCAATGTTTCTCTAACTGATATCGATCCGTGATCAACTCGTAAAAACATAACTAACCCTTACAAACCAAACTATAAAACGTTAATCAGGATTTCCTACGCGTCATCTAAGATCACATCTTCATGTCTGCTCAAACTGTTAGTATCTAGAATTTTATGATAAGACGTATTTTCTGCTTGTCTCACCACTGTATAGAATAAGACCAATAAATTAATCCAAGAAAACAATAACAGTCAACACTGTAAATTTCTATCTTATTTATTTCTCCATACTCCTGCCTTTACAAGCCTTTTTCACTCCTTTTGACCTTTCTTACTAAATCTGCTATCCTCAGTTTACGTTATATTTTTCACGCTCCTTATTGTATTCACAGAATCCTATTCTTTTCACTTCACTAATTTCTTCATTAGTTGGTAGTCTTCCACTAATGCTAGCAGGAGCTTTCGTCATTTAGCTGACTCCATCATCTGTAGAACAGTTGACTGTCTAAGAATATTGAACATCAGTTTTATCAGAGTGCTTATCTTCTTCATGATTATTCTAGGCAATGAAGCAAGGATAGTCAGAGCACGAGATCAACAGCTTGACATCCAATCACTGTTCATTGTGTGTATTATAATGACTAACAACTTTTAAATTGTGCTCATTCGGAACACAATCAATCACTCATTGCAGTCACAGGTACATCAATCTGAGAAATGCGCGTCCTAGATTCCACTGCTAGTCACCATCAACGAAAATAATTCATGATGTTACCATTGAGTATTTTATTTATACATTCCTTCTGTCCCACGTAGAATCCGGATCTTCAAGCTTTGAAGTTTTAGAAGCGGTTATGTTGTTTTCTATTCCACAAGGCTGAGTTGCCATTCTGGCATTTAACCTACTCTCTTTTGCGGGCATACTACCAGTTACTAAATTAGGAAGGATTTACCAATTCGAATCCGTATCATACGGATTTTACTGTTGAACCACCAATGCACACAACGAGTGGAAACATAATGATGCACCTATTGACTGGGGAATTATACATTGGTTATCAGGAGAACCAAAAACACACTTATCACAGCACCTTACAAGACCAGAACTGCATACAGTATCTTTCTGCAGCTCAACCAATGCACTTTTATGTCCTTTGATGGAGCAGTGTATAAACAGTAGGTTGTCTACTCCCAAGAAATCATACATACTACTGAGCTACGACTCAATTTCCCAGATACGAAAGGATCCTGAACCTGGCTTCAGAAGACAAATAGGTTCTTCAGAATACTATGTGTGGTAACCAACGCGAGAATATCAGAAAAAGGATTGGCAATAAAAGGACTGCTTATGTATTTCACCGACAATGAAGCAGAACTACAAGATTATAAAGCAGAATGTCTATGAATACACCTCTAAATAAATCACAATAATATTTCTAATCATTTTGTTCAGTCTTCTGACAACCGGCGTACGACTGGTCCACAAACATATTGTTGTTTCCTGCCAAATGGAGATCTGTCTGAATAGACAAAAACTACATGTTGCTCATTCAATGTTCACCAATATTGACAGCCTCTGTCTGGAGAAAAAACAAGCAAATTTCTAGTCTTTATTTAGAATAGCTGCTTAATTGATATCGGATGATAACGAATACTGTCTGGGTCTTAATTAAATCCCCATAAATTTAACAATTCCTCTAATAGACCGCATACTGCAGCTCCCAGTGAAAATGTGGTTTGTGTAACTACAATCTGCTGGGCCGGTCATAATTTGAATTACGCTAATAATGATCAGATAGTCGACCAATCAAATTACACCACTTTATTAGCCAATCACCAGTCTGCCCAATCTTGCAGCATATAGTCAGTCCATGATACTTTTTTGCATAATTAATGTCCCTATATATATATATATATATATATATATATATATATAATAATACTTCCACTGACCTCCTCGTTTAGAAATACACCTTTCCAATATTATTTGTGAGTCGTTTTTTGAAACTTATCAGTTGGATATCAAGGGGAGATCTACTAGCAAAATAATGAAGTGTTCCATTCCTCTTAGCCTCACACATTTGTGTGTGAAGATTGAACAACGCATAATAATATGTTAGATAACATAAAAACTCAATGAACAAATACTTTTAACTCCTGAACATGGACAATATTTCATGTAAATATTTATTTATCGGTGTTTATTTATCTATTAAAAAATAATTTTACTTTTAAAAAAACGAGATGGGAGACAAGAAGTGGAAAAAACGCAAACGCAAACACGAAAACAAAGAACTTTCTCAAACTGACCAAAAAGAGAAATAATGTATATTTTAAGTGAATAATATATATATAATATACTATACTTTCAGCAGGACTATGCATATACGCAGCTCAACTGACTAACTGAAAAATTTTGCTTCAATTTTTTTCAAAAAAACGATCACTTCTACGGATCAACAATTTCTATCAAATGAGGATGGATCAAAGTAGGACCGTATACAGATACAAAAAGCACAATCCATGATGAATGAAAGTCATCAAAAGAAATAAATTAAACCGTTGTACATAAAGAAAAGTTTTATTACTTTATCTACCTAGCTATATTATTATTATTCACCATTTATTTTCTATTTGTTTAAACTGTTCAATATATGCATTTGAAAATTGCCGCCATTTTTAAAAATTAAAATAAAGCGCTAAATTTAAACGTTTATGAAAAAAAGATAGGCGCTAAATGAAAGAAAAAAGAAAATCAAATAAGAATGAAATATATATATGAAGGAACTAAATAAAATCATTTGAAAGACATTATAATCACTATTATATTATTATTTATTTATTATTAATTTCATTTTAAGTCAAAAATATAGTAAAGAAATGAGCGAAGAAAAACACAAGCTATTTCAGTAAATTTGATTTGAAATCTAGCAGGATTTCTGTTACATAATAATAATAATATATTTGTAATCTTACAAATGTTTGATTTCAAGAGGCAGACAGAGACGATGTGGTCATAAGTGAAAGCGTTTCATTTGACCAAATATCTACAACTCAACACATACAGAAAAACACGCTCACACGCACACTGTTTGGCTTACTGACAAACTTACAAAGACAGTCAAACACAAACACACATTCACAGCTATAAACACAAATGGCAGAGAAAACCGGATTGAATAAAAGGCAAAATGTGAAAACAGCCCCTCAATATTGATTTTCCCTTTTTTTCAAACTACTCTCCTAAAAAGAATCGTATCTTAGAGGTAAAACCTAAATATTAGTATAGAAATACACAAACAAACAAACAAACGCGATAAGGGGAAATATTACCTACAAGTACCTAAATTGAATGTGTTTACAAATGTTTATCACTAATGGAGACATCACACGCATAAGTTTTGTTCAAGGAATAAAAGACAGAGAAGGGAATTTTCTGGTGGCTGATTGAAGAGGGAAGGAGGCAGATAGTTAGGTGTAATTTTCTCCTAGCAGTACGTTTTACATTCTCATTGGTAATGTGTACACAAAACCATACACACTCACACACATGCACACTGGGAATCTGTTGTAATACTGCACTATTGCATCGTTTTGTAAATAGAAGCTCATTTATGTATATGTGTGTATGTATATAAATTGATTGATTTGTTCATTCACCCAAAAACAAAACATGTGTACAACTATGATCATTGTTTCAATATTTATGTGTGTTCAAAAAAGGCGGGGGCGCGAATTCAAATAAATTGTTGCCTATGGTGCGTAGTATGGTTGAACTTGATCAACATAACCATTAGTATGGTTAACACAATTCATACTGCCATTATTGCTATTATTATTATTATTATTGTTATTATGTTGAGGTAAACGTTGAGTAATCATTCTGTGAGTCGATGAGGATGATTCACTCATATTCGGTTGACTATAAGGTTGTGGAGCATATAGATTAGTTGAATTATTACCACGCCATTTCATAGGATTACTTTGTTCATAATTATACGTATCATAGATTATCTTACTACTACTGCCATTATCATTATAAGTAGTAGTAGTACTAGCAGTACCATTATTATTATTATAATTATTATTTAGCAATAACATTTTTGTACGATTTAAAGGTTTTGGAGCAATTTCTGGCAGTGTAATTGTAGTGTCAACAGATTGTGTGGGATAACCATTCACAAGATTCTTGTATACAATAATATCGTTATTTTTACCTTCATCATAGGCGTTAATATATTCCATAGAAGGCTTAGTCAAATCCGACAATTT
Organism: Trichobilharzia regenti; assembly: GCA_944472135.2. NCBI lineage: Eukaryota > Metazoa > Platyhelminthes > Trematoda > Strigeidida > Schistosomatidae > Trichobilharzia > Trichobilharzia regenti. The sequence goes on along the minus strand of OX235264.1, from coordinate 26,096,405 downwards.
ACGATAATTACTATTGTTATTATTATTATTATTATTATTCATATTGGTGATAGTATTAGGCGTAATTGAAGTTGAATTACCACCAGAAAATCGATTCGTAGCAATATAACGACGGGGTTGTTCTTGAGGGTACTGTGAACTATTGCCTCCTCCGAATTGATTCTGGTGTGATTCTCGTTGATAAGAAAGTGCACTCGGATATTTACACGATGCATTATTGTTACTATTACTATTGTGTAATAGTGTGCTGTTTGTATTGAAATTGTGCAAGAGACCAGGACCATTTGAAATGGTTGTGTTACGTGACGACGACAATGTCACTGTGTTAGACAACGGAGAGAAGGTATTCGAGGTCAAAGTTATCGATGAGAAAGCATTTGATGTCACTGGTATAAAATGAAGATCTTGTTTAGCATAACGGTCATTCACGCTACCAGCCCTATTATTATTATTATTGTTATTAGTAGTAGTATTATTACCAGTGACTGGTATTTCATATTCACTTTGTGGTATATCAATTAATCGTGAACGTGATGGTACAGAATAGCGTTTCTTCACTCCATCATTATTAATCGATAAATCACTTTGATCATCATCTTGATTATCATAGGATAACTTCATTTTTGATATATTCACAATATTATGCATACTATTATTCAAGGGTTTATCTATCCTTAACGATGAGATGAACGGTGCTTGTACCTGTGATGATGATAATGATGCTCCTAGTGTTGATTGCATTGATGGCTGGTGTAGATTTGAATACGAGTAACGGTTTGATGCATTCATTATCTTAGATATTGGTGAATTCGCATAGTTGGCGTTTAATTTGATTAGATTTGGTAAGTGGGGAGTTGATTCAGACGCTGAACAACACTGCCCACCACCAGTTGTAATCAATAATGTTGGAGTATCCGATGATGGTTCAGTGTCAGTGATTATTTTCGTTTTGTGATTAGTACTACTACTAATACTACTTATATTATTCGGATCATGAGTAGTATAAGTATTTACAATATATCCTGAGATTGGTTTGACAATACCGATACCATTAGTGTCATTCAGATTGGTAGTAGTGGTATTACGATCTAGGATCATTTTACTCTGATAGATTGTATCAGGTTTTGTGTAGCCTGTCGGGTATGATTTTAATAATAGGTTACCTGAAGAGTTCTTATCATTCAAAGAGGTGAGAATCCCTTGTGCATTATGATGGGGATGAAAAGATAACGGTGAAGATGACTGTTGGTGCTTATGTTTAATGTCGTTGACACTGGTGTAGTTAATTCCATCAAAACTTCCAGCCCCACTACTTGTACTGCTACTACTACTGCTACTCCGACTACTTGGACTGTTCCTTCTATAACCGCCGACAGTCGTGTTATCAGTCAGTTTAAATAAACTATTATATGTGTTAGAAATGGTTATGTCATCACAGGCGTTGTTGATGTTGGTGGTGTTCTGATTACTCGTTGCAACAGCATTCATGGCATTCGTAGCAGTAATAGTAGCTGGCACCGCTGCCGTCATCGTCGTCGTGATAACATTCACAGCCAATAATCGACCATCTCGATTGTTTCCCAACTCAATATTGCCATTTTTGTTGTTATTATTATTGTTATTATTACTTGATGAATAAACCAGTGTAACTCGTCCACTAGCTGAAGCAGTAGCAGGAACTGCAGCAGACGACACTGACAGTGATGATGAAGAGGAACTAGATGATGTTAGATTTAGTTTCGTCGCCGACATTGTTGTTGTCGCTGTTTGTGGTGGTTGTGTTAGTAGCGATTGTGACAAATCTTTTATTGAAGTGATTATCGGTGAATCAATTAGACTTACAGTATTACTGTAATAATCCGATTGGTCTGTTTGATTTTGTACAGGTACACGTGGTACAATAGTAATTTGTGAATTACGTTGGGCTAACTTAACTTCTTCTGCAGTGATCGGACTAACCTGTGCATCAATCATAAATGAATTTCTCACTGATGTTAAATCATTCAAAGAAGCATTATTCCCAGTAACATCTAAATTAAACAAATGACTAGTGTTCATATTTAATCGTGAGGCTTTTTGTTGACCATGATTACGTAATCCTCCACCACCTCCTCCTGCTGCTCCTGGTCCTACTAATTCAGGCTTGTTTAACATCATGGCGTCTTTGCCTAAAGACTCACGACTATTACGGTAATCATGAATCAATTGACGTTCGTTTAATTCATTCATAAATTTTGAAGAAACAAATTTCGACACTTCCATACTTCGTACACGTAAAGGTGAACGAAAGCCTGTGTGAGATTTACCATTATTGCCATTATTACTATTGGTTTTATGATTATGATAAAAATGATTGAACCATGAATGAACAATTGCTTTGTTTGACTGGATTCTTTCATTTGGTAACCAAGATAAACATGAAGCGACCAGATTGACAACCAATTCGTTATCTTCATCCATATAGGCTTCTTCTTCTTCAGACATTTTATGACCACTTATATGATTCATTGTTGTTGTTGTTGTTGTTGTTAGATTACTTACACTTCGTGTATCTTTACGCTTATAACGACGTAGTCTTGACTGAGTAATAGCTTGTAGTAGTGGCATACTATTAGGGATACCACGAACATGTCCACCGCGTTTTGAAAGACCTGGTAGCAGTTGTGGTGAATTGTCAACCATTGAATAACGTATTGAACAATAACGTGGTAGGTAGACAGAGTCTTTATTCACTCTTACACCTATTTTATCATATGCCTCAAGCGCTGATGGCTTCAGTTTATCACATTTATATTCAATAAAGTAACGATCGATTTGTGATGAATGACGTAATAATGATGGATGCGGTAGACCAAGGACTTCCATAATGCATGCCATTTGATCGGCTTCATCTTCTCCGGGGAATAAGGGTAAGCCTAACAAGTTAAAAAGCAAATAAAAACAAAAACGAGTGTCAGTCAACGAGTCAGTCAGTCAGTCAGTGAGAGAAGTAATTTACCATTGCAACACAGAGATTATTTTTTCAAATGTTTGTCTGTAGGGATTTGATTTATTTCAGTTTTGATTATAGATTGACGTCAGCTAAAGATAAGTTGAGAACCAGCATGGAGTACTGGACAGCTGCTTTATCCTAGTCTGGGACTCTTCCGTAATACACACCTTAAACCTGATCCTCTGACCCATGAATTCTAACCTCTATCGATTTTCAAGCTGAGCCCCTTAACCTAAAGGTCCCATGTTCGATGCTTGGTGAGGTTGTGGGTGCTTACTGCTGAAGAGTTCAATACTAAGACTAATCAGCTGTCCATTACTTCATGCTAGTTTACAATAGTCCTCTAACTAACACTGATCCGTGATCGAACTTGTAGCAGAAATTATTAACAAACTGAACATAAGCGGGACGACTTCTAGTTACCTCCGGGGAAAGTCTTATACCACCTGATATGACTGATAATTTCAGTGAGAGGACACTTCTATTATTTGTATACTTACTGGTGGGTAGTCAGGAGAGCTTCCTTTGCCTTCAGAAGCATGTGAGTGGTTGTCTTCTTTGTTCAAACAGTAAAGTTTGAGGTTTTCTTGGGGCACCTGAAACAGAAACAGCACCGGTTTTGCGTGACCAAAGAGCCCAAGAAACAACTGCCTAAGGCTGTTGGTCACACACGACCTGTTTGAATTGGAATTTGGTATTGCAGCCGTATTAATATCCTACTATGATCCTAGGACCACCGCAAGATCAGTCGAGATGAACGATTTTCAAGATCGACCTTTTCTAGCCCCCTTCCAGAGCACAGAGTTAGCGCAGTTGATATGCTGCTCATCTGAATGAAACACTTTAATGCTTTTGCATCTCTGTCAGTCAACAGTACGCGACTTCGCCCACAGACTGTCAGCATAGTGCGAACGACTATGCTGGTAGTTGGCTTTAGTATAGTAACTATTCAAACGACTTTTATGGCCAATGTGACACAATAGGCCTGACCACCACGCCAAGTTAGCATCTGTTGACCAGGCTCACGGCGTCAGTTTCTTGCTATTTGCGAATGTTATCTGGAAGTATGTGCAAATCTGCCTCAGACAAGTCGATTAGAAAGGGTGCAACTTTCCATGAAATCATGCACCAGACGCTCAAGTGCAAGTCGAATGAGGAACAATGAAGTGGGTGCAGGTTTGACAGTGGCATGAAGAGCACAGGATGAAACAGAGATCAGTCGTTGAAGCCTTATATTCCACTTGTAAATAATAATATGACAATCATACAGTGATTATCGCATTCAGCCATTTCATTATCTGTTCTTAACCTAGAAGTCGGTGAAAGCGATTCCTGCAGTATATCCCTATTTTTGACAACAGCAAAGTGTATGCCAAATATACAAAGATTTCTCCTCAAAGTCTTCATATAAAACTCTTTATTTTGTCATCATCATCAATTAAAAGGGCCCTATCATCAGCGTACTGAAAATAATCCAATGCCTGAGGTACTAAATTTGACCATATACACATGTTTGAAAGAGTCAGTATTGAAATAAAATAGAAACGATGACTTTTTTACAGTTGGTTTGTAAGGATTAGTTTTGTTTATACAAGTTGATGGCGAGTAGATATCAGTTAAAGAACCATTGAAAACCAGGAAGTACTGGACATCCTAGCCTGAGAATCATCAGGATTACGTAACCACTGGGGTTTGAGCTCAGGACCTTCCGGTTACAAGGCAAGCTGGTATACCATTCAGCCACTAAGACCCATTTCAATGGCTCATGAATTCTAACTTCTACCAATTCGTCATTTAGCGTGACCCCAACCATTGTCGTCGGTGGGATATCCATCCTCACATGTGACTAAGTGCGTACTGCCAATGTTTCCCAAACTAGTATGAAAAAGTTGTCCAGTAATCCCTGGTTTTCAATGCTTCTCTAACTGATATCAATCCGTGATCAACTCGTAAAAAGAAACGATGAAATTGTGAAGTTTTGAAAGACACCACGAGCTATCACCATTCTAGATGACATTCCTGTGTAAGTTCTTATACAGAGACATGATCTCAAGAAGATTTTCTTCATTAGTAAGAAAATGGATGATTTCCCAGCATCTCGTTCACGGCCAGATACTTCCAGGACATCCTTCAATCGAATAAGTGAATCTCTGCAGTCAATCATGGAAATTTTAAAAAACAGTTAGTTGCTGGCAAACATTTGTGTGTTTCAAGCCTGTGAAAAGATGGGGAGATCAATAACCTACACCATTTGGATTACCGCATCCTATCTTGTACTGAAAGGTCAACAAAAAATTCAAGGGAGCAGATATTTGCTTGGTTAGGGCTATTCCAGCCACTACTTTGATGAACATATACACGTTTTACACGATAAATTTATACTACTTATTACCAATAATAGTAGTAATTTGAAACAGCTTCAATAATAAGGAGTGCAAATGATATAGGGCCTTCATATCAATTTCATTCAACAGCCACGTGTCAAATGATTCTTAATGAGGAGTTCACTGAAGCTTTTGAAATGAAGATAGGTGTATGGCAAGACTCTCTACCAATACTGATGATATTCTTGATTGTAGCGCACTGGACCAAGCAACAGGGCATGTGGAGGAGGAACAGAGGTATACGTTGGACCGACAAGAAAACCCCAGAAAATCTGGACTTCGACGAAGATTCATACCTAATGTAACGCAAACTAGAAGATATGTGATTAAAAACCAACAAGTTGGCATAAAAGGCTCCCAAAGAAAGTAAGATTTCAAGTAAACATAGAGAAGACAAAGGTGACGAAGATACATCATTCACCAGCACCAACAGCAACGAATCACCATTAAGGGGAGGAATCTACAAGAAAGCCATCACTTTCATTCATGTGGAGACAGTATCGTTTCAAATACAGGTGGCACAGATGGGCATGTGAAAACCAGGCAAAATCGTGAAAAGAAAACAGACATTCTTTACTCTGAAATCAGTGTCTTAAATCTACTGTACTCAGCATAATGAAGGACGTTCACCAGATGACGAATTCCCCAATGCGACGAAATTCCCATCCAGGGCTAGTAATGTCACTTGACTGTCTCAATCTCGATAGGTGTGATTTATCTTGATCCACTGACCAACTGACTGGAATTTCACACATTTATTCCCCTTGACGAATTTGAATAAATCAAGAATAACAGATTTTACAGAAAAAAAGTGGTACCAACATTTATTTCCCTGCCTTCTCATCAACTGCTTACAGGCTAAAGTCGCTATTAAATAAATCTACAGAAACAATCTTAACACACTTGCACAGAGTTCATTTTAAACAAAAATCAATCAATATATGCACATGGTAATAATATATATATATATATATATATATATATATATATATATGTAATAATAAACACTATTCCGAACAATAATGACCATACTCAAATGGAAGCATTCAGCATTATGTATTCAGATGAAAGAGAGATGAAAATATCCAGTTACCAGAGCAAACATAGACTGATAACTGTTTCCTTCTGAACGCATGAAACAGGTTTCAGGCGCTTGATGGAAATGGCCTCAGCAAACTTGAAAAGAACTGAACTCTTTTGCCTATTGATAATTTTGAACGACTTTTCGACGTCCACCTCATGACCCGTGTCAATCAGATGCCTAGCGATTGCACTGTTTGAAGCATTTGTTCCATTTAGACATAAGCGTTTTGTTACATATTCAGAAAATCGTAGATATGCCCTTCTTTCTGTTCTTCTAATGTCACTGCTTCCGCAGAAGGATATCTGTCGATTTTTGATTGCAAAGACTAGTCAAGTGATCCACAGTTAGCTTCCCTTGTAGATATCAAGAATGCATTAATGTTTCTGTTGGCTAATGTTTTCAAATCATCCCGGACATTATAATCAGTGCAGATTTTTCATCAAAATGTATTCAATTAAAATATATTCAGAAACAAGAGAGAAATAAATAAACCGCAAGAAAAAAACTGGCTAACTTACCATTGATTAATTCAGCGATAAGACAACCAAAACTCCAAGTATCAATTGCTTCATCATAACCTAAACGAAGTAGAATTTCTGGTGCACGATAAAATCTTGACTGAATATATGGATAAGGTTGACCTTTACGAAAACAACTTGATCCAAAATCAATCAGCTTTACATAATCTTTTTGTTCAGCACCACTATAATAAGTTGAACGTAAATTCGACGCTGAATCATTATTACTCTTATTGTTTGAATGATTTTGGTGCTTTTGTTGATAACCGGAATGGTGACTATGATTATTATTATTATGAGTAGTAGTCGTACTCGTATTGTTCTCACTTTCTGGTGATTGTGGCCAGACGAGTAGAACATTCTCTGGTTTTAAATCACAATGTATAATCCCGGCCTTTTGAATAAATTGTAAGGCTTTCAGTACTTGAAAACAGATTCGTCGAACACGATCTCTTGGTAGTCCGGTAAATTTATTCAACTTGAGCAGATCATATAAGTTGATATTGAGTAGTTCAAATGTCATACAAATATGTTTACGAAATGTAAAATACTCGTATAAATGGATAACTGGAAAATCATAACGATTTTTTGTACCATTTCCATAGGATTCACGCATATCTCTTAGTGTCTCCAAAATACGGATTTCTTCACGTGCCTAGTAGTATGGTGTATTAGAGAGAAAAAAAAGTTTTAAACAATAAATAAATGAGAGGTGGAGAAAGAGTTATAACACCTTTACAACGTAATTAGTTGTGTTCTCTGGGATGGTTGGTTTAACTGAGGAGCTGTTTGATTGCATGGAGGATTTCTTCATGAGAACACTGGAAATCCTCGGAGTACTGTACAACTGTTTCGTCCTAGTCTGGGACTCTTCATCAGTACTCTGAAGATGTCTAACTGATGTCAGCTCATGATGAAATCCCCCATGCAATCAAACAAAATCACTACAAAACCAAAACTTGAGAAGCTGTTTATTAAGTTACAATTTAATTGGGAATTTAACCTTTGACCTGAAATAATTCTAGAATAGTGCCACTACCTATCTGCTGTTTATTACACCTCTGATGGGAAATAGTTCTGGAACTGTCTTACACATTTTATATAATTACACGGAATGTACAGACTAATTGATGACTTCGTCGAGAAGAAACTTTTCTTCGCTGCAAATGTCTTTTTATTAATTGTAAGCTATCATGTGAGATTTTATTCCGGACGCAAATGAGAGATAAGCTAAATAGTTTTTCCACATCTATGTGCATTTATCAATTCAACTGCACCTGCGGTCACAGTTATGTTGATCGTACTACTATGCGTCGGTCGCACAGCAGTTAGAACGCTCGTCGACGATATACATGGTCCGGAGTTCGATCCCCTGCAAACGTACACCTGATATTAGTGGTCGGCCTGCTAAATTTGGGCTACAGATATCACATGCTAAAATTCCATACTTGTATCAAAAATACTGTGTAGAGTCAAGCTGTAATAAAATAAAAAATATACTAGGCAGCTTAATCAACGTGTTAGTGAACATCTTCCGTCATGGTTTGGCAAAGAACAGACAAAATCAATCCGTACACATCACATTTAGTTGATAGTAGTCATGTAGGGGAGAAAACGTTTGCTTTCAAGGTGATTCATCAAATCTCACCAAATCTTTCCAACAGACTTTGTATTCGTCTACTGCATACGGATGAGGTGATAGGCATTCGAACTATTAAACCTAAACTATGCATTCAAAAGAAGTTCGTACAGCCATTATACCTCCCTTGCTTGGCTTATTACGACATAACCAACTGATGACGTCACCACCCCACTCCTTGCTTATATTTTCAACACCTCCCTCTCTTATCATCCCTTAATCTTATCACATCGTCATTAAAACATCTTTTATTATTTGATGTACTTCCGTTACAATCCAGCATGACGTAATCGGTTCATTTGTTTTTCTAAGCCTTTATCGACTACTACTTCTACCTGAACATTTGTTTGCTTCGTCATGCTGTTTTTCATTATTCTTGTTATCATAGATTGCCTCACTTTCTCATCCTTATTACTGATAAAAACATTATTATTATTATTATTATTATCATTACTACTATTATGACTAATTGCACAATTTATATTCAGCATCTAATTATCCTATAGACAAAACACCATGATGGGTTTATATTTGAATTTTTATTTGTAAAGTTATGTACATTAGAAGTGAGGCTGGTGAGATCTAATTGAAAATGCAACATTATTCGCTTAAATGCGCTGTCCTAAATGTATAGATAGATAAATTGGTCAACGAGTAGATGTCTTCCAAGATCACCATGTCAAACATAGATACATTTAAGTAGTTTCTGATTGGTCAGTTATCATAGAATAAAGTTTCAGTAAATTATATATGTATGTGTATGAATAACCAATGGTTCAGTACATCACTGAGCTACCAGAATCTGCATCCATCAAAATGCTTAAAACATCTTAAGTTATTCCGTATTATTTTATTCCTGCAAATATAACAAATGACCACTACATGACCTCGCGCGCACACTGAATTTTTTTTCGTCCTTTGCGTTTCCAGGGGTTATTATTATTTTTTCAAGATGGGATTGCTAGCCTCATGCCCAACCTTCCCTCTTTACCAGTCTTATTACTGGCTTAGTGAGGTAAAGGAGTGAGTCTGTGGGCGAGGATCGTATCCCGGACCATATGCGTGATCGGTGAACAATCTATCGCTGTGCCATCGACGCACGCATACTGAATTAGTTTACACTACAGGCTCTTCTGAGGGATACAACAACAGTATATTTATCGTGCACCGGAATAAACACCTCTACAGATATTATACACGCTACAGATATTGTGATCTGAATAATTTTGGCTTCTAAAGGAAACTGTGATTAAATTTCACCTCGAAAGGTGGTAAATTGAGAAATACAATTGCAAATTACGATTTCAGATTGTTATTAATATTATTATTATTATCATTACTCTGTGTTATATGCTTTGTGCATTCATAAATTCGTTCTACACTGAAGTATATATGCCAGCAGTATTGAAATGTTGTTTCAATACCCTCCACATGAATTATTATCTTTAGTGAACAGCCTAGCCTATAGTTTAGGTCATATTTTCCTTTTTCATTTATTGTAAAGTGGGAGGAGATTAGCGATTGAATGAAATTTGCAATTTATAAAATGCACACAGTTCAAGGGGAAAAGTCATCATCATTTTAACTGGAAAATCAATATATATATATATATATATATATATATATCAGTTCAAAGAACTTTTAATGCTGGCAAACTACACGTTTTATTCTCTACACGACCGATGGTGCTACCTCAACTGAAAGATGAAGTGCCTAGATAAGCCAATTTAAATTGTATTTACCAATTCAACTGCTCTCCTGTGGTGGAGCGAGTTATATTGGCACAGTGGTTAGGACTCTCGCCGACCATGCACATGGTCCGGGGTTCGAGCCCTCACCGACGCACACCTGATATCTATGGTCGGCCTGCGAATTCTGGGCTACCGATATCCACGCTGAAAATTCCATACATATACCAAAAATACGGTGTGGAATCAAGCTGTAATCAAAAATAAAAAAAATAAATAAATAAATCTCCCAGCATGGCTAAGTAAACGTGTAGTTAAAACTATTAACAGTTCGATATTGGACCATCTGGTGAAAACCGGCTGGCCACAAAGCCAGCTATCATTGAAGAATCCTTCTCTATCATCTACCAGGTGCCTAATAAATTGCCAAAATCATCGAAGCACCGCATACTTCAAACAGCACAGGCTATTTCAATTCGCCTCAAACAACCAGTGCTCTCTGTTCAAAAGAAGCAAGTCCAGCCTCTACTACTGCCCTGGCCAGCCTTCACTAGAGATTATAAATTCATGAATTTGTAATATCATCTTTCTTAATTTTTCTGACATTTAGCTTATTTTATGTTGATGCTGTTTAGCTGTAATCCACTGATATTATTATTGATTCGATGTTATTTAAACAACATTATTGATATTCATAACACTAATTCATTCATTCACTATAACTTATATACAACTGTAGAGCCTGATGATTAAGCTATCGAAAAGGGTACTCTTTGTTCCATATCTATCCTTTCAAAAAAACTTAATGGGAACTTATAGTCAGTTGAAAAATATATTCAGACCATAGCATACGTTATCTAACTGATTGAGTTTTAGTAAAGAACTTTGCACAGAAGTGTAGCGCAGTTCCAGCCTCCACAATCCGTGTGGCAAACAAACATGCACAAAGAGAGAAACTGGAAACTAGTCAGTAACTAGTGTAGTGTGTCTAGTCCTTTTGTTTGATGCAGACTGAATTCTACCATTCAAGTTTGCAATGTGTCCACCATTCTAGGTGGTTAGCCATCACGGTATACTGTGAATCGTTGATATTAGATGGTTGGAGGCAATCGGCAGGATGCCCTGTCTGGACCTAGTTTGCGTACTAGTTTGCACCCACCAATAAGCAAGGCGTATCTGCAGTCACCTTGAAAGAACTCATGTTCCTTCTGGGGAGACTCGAACCCACGTCACCCAGTGAGTTCTGCAGTCAAAGATGTTACCACTGAGCTAATTGGGCTAGCGATTGACTTCCAGTAAGACTGTATTAGACACTAGTTAGTAACTAGTGTAGTGTGTCTAATCATTTGTTTGGTACAGGCTGAATTCTATTAGTCAATTCTATCACTGAAAAAAATTATAATACGCAGAAATATAAAGAAAGGATAGAAATATGAAAAAAGATGGTGATTGAATATAGATATAAGGAAACAAAAAGAGAGTGAAAGCATCTGCTCTACTGACAAAGACTTTTAACTGTATCACCAACTGTCTGCATACATTAGTTCTTAGCCTCCTGAGAACAGAAGGCTACACTTCTTTAAGTGGCTCAAACTAATTGTCAACGAATTCATGAACTTCATGAACCATCCCTAACTCTTTTATGACATAGTCCTGTGTTAGCTAAAATTTCTCGACAGCGAAGGCGATTGCTCTGCATGCACAATACATGTCTTAGCCATCTCGATCGATGTAGTTTCACTCCTTTTATCACATCATCAGCTTGACAGTATAAACTGCAATCAAAAAAGTAAGCCTAACTGCAAGATAGAGTATACCATAACTGGTGGAAGAGAAACGCGGAAAAAAATGAGGACAGACTGGACATACGTGCTTAGGAGACTGTTGAGTGGCATCGCAGGCACCAGGTAAGCCATCAACTGGAACCAGAATGGGAAACAACGAGCTAGGAATGCGCCCAACGGTAACTATGGTACAAATCAACTGACAAAAAGGGAATGAAAGTTTACGGACGATTGTGGAGCCACAGTATACAGAAGAGAATGAACCAGTGACCTGTTGCTGAAGTCCTATTCTCCTTTTGGAGAAGCAAGGGTATACTAATAATGATCATTATTATTATTTTTCCTTGAGTTCCTAGTGGAACATAGGGCTTCAACTGCACGTCTCCATTTGCTTCTGTCTTCTGCTGTACTATTCGCCTGCATCCATGCTAGTCCATACTGTTTCAACTCCTCTTCACACGATCTTCTCCATTTCACCCTTGCACTGACGCCCCACTCGCCGCTTCCCTATCGGCCTGGTTCCACTCGAGAAATGGCCTGACGCGCGATTTCACCCAGCGGTCTCCACAGCGAGTTACCGATCCATCTCCACTTTGTCCTGCATATTTGTTGTTGTTGGGCGATTGGTTCTTGCTTTGTTTGCTCACATGGTTGCTTGTTGGTGGTTCTTTCCGACCATCTAATCTTCAGTATAGAGCGAAGGCAGTTGTTAGTTGATGAAGGTCTGCAACAGGCTGTTGGAAATATTCTTTGTGACCCTCCAAGTTTCTGATCCGTATAGAAGAAATGACTTGACGTTGTTTGTATTGAATATCTGAATTTTGTTGTTGATGCTGAGTGACAAAGATTCCTTCCAGATTGGTTTCAGGTTGATGAATGTGTGTGTGTGTTTCTCGCCCTCCCGATTCTCGATCGATTTGACATCCTCGTCCGTTCTTTCTGCCTGTAGTTGAGACAATGCTCCCTAGATAATGAACTGAATGAAGTAACCTCTTTCAAATCCTTCCCGTTGTTGGTGGTGGTGGTGATGGTGGTGGGTTATTTTCATAACCTCCGTCTTGTCTATGTTCACCTGGAGTCGTGTCTTCGCCGACTGCTTCTTCGACCAGTTTTGTTGGTTGGTTTTCGCCTGTAAAACTTCGACTGTGTGTGACATCAAACATAAATCATCCACGCGCGAAATCCAGGTCTTCTAGGTTCTTCACATCGGTGCAGAATACCCTGTCTGACCATACAAGTGATAAAAGTGAATAGTTTCCAATTACTAGTACATTACCCCCATCATACAACTTCAAGAGACGCTTATCAAAAATGTTCGTTTTATTTTCTAACTGACTACATATCAATTCTCTGAATAAGTGAAATGTAGACTTCTGTCTAATATAATAAAACCTGATCTCCTACTTATTAATTACTGTCTGCCTCATTCGCTTCTATTTTTTTTTCTAAAAAAGTAGCCACTGTTCTACAGGTGAATAAATCTCATTGAACAACTTCTTGTTTAAATAAACCAAAAAAACAAACAAAATAAATGAACAAAAAAATAGCTAGTAACATTTTCAAAATCTATTTAATAATTACTCTGACATTTTAGGTTTCTTTCTGTCTAATTCTGATGATCTATAGATTTCTAAATGCCATCGTGGATGCAGTTAATTATTACAATTTTTGGATAATTTATTGTGAAGAATCTTAAGACAAATATGTGGTGTTTATATATGTGTGAATGAATTTCAGACATCCTGGTCAAGAGAGAGAGAGAGAGATAAAGGGCAAAATAAGGTAGGCCCTAATCTAACAACTAATCAATCTACCCATCTATCTACATACCTAATTAATTATGTAGCTAAATACATAACTACCTTCAAGAGAAGTAAATAGCAACGCTACACATCATCATTAGCGAACAGAGTATAGAATGACAGTCGAATCTTTACCTCAGCTATATAGACGTTGAAAAGGTTTTCGACAGGGTTGACCAAGAAGTGATTTGAACCTCATTTATCAACCTTATTCAACAGCTATATGATGGTGATGATGATGGCATATGTCAATTGATTTACAATGGAAATCGCAGAGAAGCCTTCAAAGTAGAGACAGACCGACGATATTTCATGAGTGTACTGGACTGGATTGTATGACAGCGCATGAAGAGAAGGGAGACAGAAATAATGTGGACAGATAAGAAGACTCTAGAAGATTTGGACTTCACGATTGAATTATGACTTTTTTTTCCTTCACGTTCCCCAGTGGAATATAGGGCTTCAAGCTAGTGGCTGGAAGTTTCTGTAGCAGTGTTTATTGTTACAGGATGGGGTTGCTAGCCTCATGACCAACCTTTCCTCTTTACCAGCACTATTTCTGGCTTAGCGAGGTAAAGGAGTGCGTCGGTCGGGGTTCAAACTCCGGACCACGTGCATGGTCGGCGAGCGTCCTAACCACTGTGCCACCGACGGAATTTATGACTTGGTATCACACAAACCTGAAGATATAGAGGCGATAACCAACAAGTTGGCAGAAGAGGTAGCAAGGCTACAATATTAAGGCGATAGAGAAAAGACAGAGGTGATAAAGATACCTCAGGAAAAAAAATAACAAGCCCGAATCACCATCAACCTATGAAAGCAGCATAGGTTCACTTTCAGGTAGCTATGCTCAGAAAGGCTAAACAGACCTTCATCAGTCAGGAAATCTGTCTGTCTGTCTGTTTTCGACATAGAACTTTGCACAAATGTGCGGAAGTTCAAGTCGCCACATTCCGTGTAGCACGCGAAACAAGAGAAGAAAGTACAAGAAAAGCATAATAGAAACAGTGAGCAGAGGTGTGAGACAAAGGAGTAATAAAGAAATACAAAACAGTTTCATTGAAGATCATAAGTCACAGGGAGTGGATGCATCTGCGCCACTGAGAACGATTTTGAGCCATGTCACCAATTGTTTCCAACCATAGATTTTTACCGTCCCGAGGACCCCAGCCTGGAAGTCTACAACTTTCTACGTGGCTTAGACCAACTGTTGTGGATTTCATTGACTGATGCCAAGTTTTCGTTTGACCGCCGCTAGCTTTTTTCCAGCCTGACCCTATATCCGCTAACATTGCTCGTCGAGGGAGGCGATGACTTGGCATACGTAACACATGTCCTAACCATCTCAGTCTTTGTAGCTTCACGACTTCGTCGATTGATTTCCCCTGTTTACCTAGAACTCTACGCCTAACCTCCATGTTGCTCACCTTATTATGCCACTTTACACGGGAAATAGAACGCAGGCACCTATGATCAAAGACAGCTAATCTTTTCATGTCTTCCACTCTCAGTGGCCAGGTCTCACAACCATAAAGGAGGACGGAGCGGACTGATGAGCAGTACACCCGCCCTTTGGTCGATAGTCGAACATCTCAGGAAATCTAGTGCACTATCTGAATTTTTGTCACTAATGTCAGGTCAGGCAGTGCCTTTATATGATTCAAAGACTTAGCCTGAGCGTCACCGAAATCATTCCAAAAAGGCTGTACTCCATAATGAATATCAGATGACCTAAAAGGATTAGTAACAGAGATGTCTGGAAGCAAACCAATCAAGAACCTGTAACCCAAAAAATATTCTGAAGAAAGTAGGAATGAGTCAGACGCACACTAAGAGGACTGTTGAGTGGTATCGCGATCCAGATCCTAGAGTGGAATCGTAGCGGGAAACAACTAGCTGGGGATAGGTCGGAGGGTAAAATGGAGGAGATCATATGAGAAAAAAAGGATCTAGGAAGCAAGATAAAATGGGGATATTCCAGTGTTTTATTCAGAGCCTAAAGGAATAAAATTAAAATCTAACTGGCTACCTATCTACACACCCACCTATATAACTAACTAAGTGAACTACCGTCTTAGCTAGACAACTAAATAACCGAGAGATTACTGACAGACTGACTGAATAACCTTTATCAAACATGGGAGACAATGGGATCACTTCGTTTAAATTGATTTCGTCATAAACCATAGCTGGCTGCAGAACTGTTTGAAATCTAAATAGTACGTACGATACCCATTTCAACTTGGTGCGAGCTGTTTCAGTTTAACATATTCACGGTGTTCTGGAAAATCAATTTCATTAAAAACAGATTTACATCGACTCACCGCTAGTTAGAAGCTAAATTCAAGTGGGAATCTTTCTAAATTCTAAAAGATAATCGTGAAAGTTTGCAATTTAACTAAGTTTGAATAGGGTAGGGGAAAGTTACACGCTAGCGCCCTAAGGGATGCAAATATGCGAGTGACCTTGAGCCAACCAACCATAAAAACAAGTAGTATTTGCACAAAAAGTGATGTTTATTTACAAAAAATGCATAAAAGCACGTTAAACAGGACGTCTTTCTCTGAAATGATTTGAAAATACATCCCAGTTATGATCAGGAGTATCCGGTTTGAATTTAGAACAGTTTTTTGTACATATATTCACCGAGGTGACCTAAGGTGAGCTTATTTTGTGACCCGTTTGTCGCTCTTAACCTGTTCCTCTTAAGCCCTTGGTTGAATTACTATGGTTTCCAGTAAGAAGATCGACAACTACCTACAAGGAAAATGTGGATAATAAAATAAAGTAAATAATACCAACCTTAAATTTATCCGCAATCGTAACCCTGATCATAACATTAACTGTAATCTCAATCTTAAGCCTAATTGTAATCCTTATCCTAACCGTAATCTTAGCTATAATGAGCTATTATTACATTGTCCAAATAGTACTTAAAAACGTGATCTGGTGAAATTCTCTCCTAAGTTGGTGAATAACGTTCATATTTGCGCTATAATAATGACAGGCGTCGTTAGCCAGTGACTAGCATGCCTTCAAGGTCATTGGAGCGTTCACGCCCTTGGGATGCTATTGTTCAACTTCTCCTGGGAGAGAATACAACCTATGTAAAACAGAGAAAACTTTGTCATTCCCAATTTAACACAATGTCAAAGGTATTCGAAGGATTCTAGAGACGCAGAAATTGTGGAAACATAAAAGGGAATTTTGTACAAGTATTCCAACCAAATCAATCTACACCGAACAGGCATTAATATGTCAATTAGTGAAGAACACAAGAGAAACAATTTCAAGTTGAAAGAATGAATTTCAAAAAGACTAAATCGCAATACACAAACATATGCGAAACTTTCAGAAATATCAGTCACATAAGCTAAATCGTAAAAATAGACCACTGGAACACTTTTACAAGAATTATAAGGATCTACAGATTTTCACTATAGTGTTTTGCTAATATCATCTTGAAAACAAGAGGATGAAGATTATTATTATTATTATTCCTTTTGTTTCGAGTGGAACATAGGGCTTCAACAACAAATCTCCACTTTTCCGCTGTCCTCTTCAGCTGGGTCCATGACTGTCAATAATCTCCCATCTCCTCCTGCCACGATCTCTTTAGTGTCACACTAGGACGACCAACTCATCGATTTTGATTGGGCTCTCACTTCAGTACTGGCCTGCATTGCGCGCGATGTTATTCGATGGTCTACTCAAAATGTGCGCGATTCATCTCCATTTTCTCCCGCCTATTTTTTGAGCAATCGGTTCTCGCCTGTTGGTTTGTTTCCAGTCAGAGTTTCTTCTTGCTAATTATTTCTGGCTGGTCATTTCATCTTCAGTATGAAGCCAACGGAGGCAGCTGTTAATGAACGTCTTTATCCTGCTGGAAATCCTTTTTCGTGATACACTGGCCAAGTTTCTGACCCGTATAGAAAAACTGACTTCACATTTGTTTGGGAAATCCGAATCTTGCTGTTTATGCTGAGCGACTGTATATTACTGTATTATTATAATTGCTCCCTTGGGTTCCTAGTGGAACATAGGGCTTCAACTGCACGTCTCCATTTGCTTCTGTCTTCCGCTGTACTTTTCGCCTGCATCCATGCTAGTCCATACTGTTTCAACTCCTCTTCACACGATCTTCTCCATTTCACCCTTGCAATGACGCCCCACTCGCCGCTTCCCTATCGGCCTGGTTCCACTCGAGAAATGGCCTGACGCGCGATTTCACCCAGCGGTCTCCACAGCGAGTTACCGATCCATCTCCACTTTATCCTGCATATTTGTTGTTGTTGGGCGATTGGTTCTTGCTTTGTTTGCTCACATGGTTGCTTGTTGGTGGTTCTTTCCGATCATCTGATCTTCAGTATAGAGCCAGCGAAGGCAGTTGTTAGTTGATGAAGGTCTGCAACAGGCTGTTGGAAATATTCTTTGTGACCCTCCAAGTTTCTGATCCGTATAGAAGAAATGACTTGACGTTGTTTGTATTGAATATCTGAATTTTGTTGTTGATGCTGAGTGACAAAGATTTCCTTCCAGATTGGTTTCAGGTTGATGAATGTGTGTGTGTGTTTCTCGCCTTCCCGATTCTCGATCGATTTGACATCCTCGTCCGTTCTTTCTGCCTGTAGTTGAGACAATGCTCCCTAGATAATGAACTGAATGAAGTAACCTCTTTCAAATCCTTCCCGTTGTTGGTGGTGGTGGTGATGGTGGTTGGTTATTTTCATAACCTCCGTCTTGTCTATGTTCACCTGGAGTCGTGTCTTCGCCGACTGCTTCTTCGACCAGTTTTGTTGGTTGGTTTTCGCTTGTAAGTCTTCGACTGTGTGTGACATCAAACATAAATCATCCACGCGCAAAATCCAGGTCTTCTAGGTTCTTCATGTCGGTCCAGAGTATTCCTGTCTTCTCGTTTCACACCCACTGTCTGACGCATAATCCAGCCCACCACAATTAGGAATATCATTGGTGATAATAGGCACCCTTGTCTGGCTCCTGTGTTGACTCCAAACGCCTCGCTGAGTTTTCCGTTGTGGATCACTTGACATGTTCCTTTGTCGTAAAGCCGTTGAATAAAGTTGATGAATATTTGGGGTAAGCCGTAGTACTCGAGTAATTTCCAAATTACTTCACGGTCAACGCTATCGAAGGCCTTCTCAAAGTCTATAGAGTTGAGGTAGAGGTTTGATCGCCATTCCATGCTTTGTTCTGTGATGATGATGCGTAGAGTTGCAATTTGGTCAGAAGATGATTTGCCTGACTTTCCTGAATCCATCTTGTTCTGGTTGGAGTTCTGTATCCAGTGCGTCCTTTAATCTCTCCAGGATGATGCTACTCAGGATTTTACTTGGCGTCGATAGGAGCATGATTCCCAGCCAGTTCTTGCAGAGTGAGGCGTAAGTCGCCCTTCTTTGGTAGTTTCACGAGGTAACCTTTCCTCCAGTCAACAGGCACCTTTCCCTCCTTCCAGACCTTTTGCAATAATGGAGTCAGCATGTCTGCTGTAGTCTCTGGGTCCGCTTTCAGTGCTTCAGGGGGTATTCCATCTGCTCCGGCTGTTTCCCCAGCTTTCAGAAGCTTGGTTGCGTTCAAGACTTCAGCTCTCGTTGAGGGATTGGTGTCAACTTCCAGTCATCAATTTTCATTGGGATCTCACTTCAGTACTGGCCTGCATTGGCGCGATGTTATTCGATGGTCTACTCAAAATGTACGCGATTCATCTCCATTTTCTCCCGCCTATTTTTTGAGCAATCGGTTCTCGCCTGTTGGTTTGTTTCCAGTCAGAGTTTCTTCTTGCTAATTATTTCTGGCTGGTCATTTCATCTTCAGTATGAAGCCAACGGAGGCAGTTGTTGATGAACGTCTTCATCCTGCTGGAAATCCTTTTTCGTGATGCACTGGCCAAGTTTCTGACCCGTATAGAAAACTGACTTCACATTTGTTTGGAATGTCTGAATCTTAATGTTTATGCTGAAAGGCTGTATAAGATTTTCTGGCTGGCCTTGAAATCTTTATGCATTCCAATTGCCAGTGGTTGAAAGCGTGCTTCCCAGATGAGTGAAGAAAGTAACCTCTGTCAAATCTCTCCATTCCATGATGATTGATACTGATTGTTGTTGCTATTGGTTGGTTAGTCGATTATCTTCATCACCCCCGTCTCCTCTATGATTACTACCAGTCCTGTCTTCGCTGCTTGCTGCTTATTCAACCAGTTTATTGCTTTCCGCCTGTAGACATAACAAGTAGAAGATTAGACCTTTCAAATTCACTTTGGCAAGACAATGAGTAACTTTGCTTTACTTAAAGGGATTGATTCAAAATTCAAATGTGAGCCTAAGCATTAGCTGAGATTTCTCAGAAATCATGAGAAATGTAACTTGAAATCCATTACTGACTAGGCATTACGAAAATATATAGATTTGCTAGTAATCATTTCTTTTGTCGAATGCTTAAATGAATAGCGGAATAAGTTCTGATGCTAACTAGTAACTGATTACAGGATGAGACAGCTTGCAGCCCTAGTGAGGAATCACAAACAATGAGATCCAGGATGTGAAGATGTGTGCAGCTATATGCTGAGACCTGGAAGAAATGAGATATACTTGGCTTAGTCGTCAGTAAAGTCGTCTCGTAACTAAAAGAGGTACTAGATTCAATCCTTGGCGATAGGACAATAGCAGCACACTGCTCAAGAGTACCAAACTAGAAAGAAACAGGTTTCCATTACTCTGTAGTTTTCAGTGCTTTTCTAATCAATGTTGGCTTGTTATCTAACACCTGAAAGCAATCAAATGTTAAACAAATTAACACCTGTAAATACTGAAGTCATAATTGAAATCTTATCTGTGGTGAGAAAAAATGGTTTAAAAGTTCTTTACTACTTGCAAGTAGTAAAATGCGTCTCATATAAAAAATATGAAAAATGTGTCTTTTTAGCGAACATTCATTTCGATCAGCTACAATTATTCATCAACCAAACACATAATATTCTAGTAAAAAAAAATATGCATGAGGTAATTAATTAATTTTCGGAAGTGTTTCAGACAGACAGTACATCGGTGATTCAATAGCTACATAACTAGCTAATCAGGATGTTCGATTCCTGTTTGACAAACATGCAGCAGGACTCACCAGCCAGTCGTTAGTAAGCCTCGAAAAGTGGGAACGCTGAGCATTAGGCTAAAAACCCGAATTCATAAAATTAACACCAATACTACTGAAACTTTAAATCTAACAGCTTATCAAAACTTTTAGTCCCACTCAGAGTGCAAGAAATACAGAAAACAATATCAAACAGAAATTGTTGTAAGATAACTTCTTCAGGTGTTAGCTTGCAGAGATTTCATTGATTTCAAGTTCGATCACGGATCGATATCAGTCAATGGACTGCTGAGAACAAGGGAGTACTGGACAGCCGTTTCGTCGCGGTTTGAAACTCGTCAGTAGTATACACAGCCAAGATTTTGCGGCCAGAGATCGAACCTCACACTTCCGACACGTAGACCATAGACTCAATAAGATGGGGTCCAGTGGTCGGTTACTGGTTTAACTATATACCGATTGAATTATAATTGGGGATCATATCTCAGTCGGTAGATATCTTAACTCATCCTACTAAGGGCAACAATAAACAAATACAACATACACAAGCGAAATCGATACCAGCTCCTGATCGAACTTGTGATACCTTTGTCCACGAATAAAAATTCATAATTATATAAAGCGCAAATTAAAGGGGAAATGACATTTGAGTGTGGACCAAAACAATTTTTAGAAAGGGAATTTGATAACGTGAATAAAGCACTGGTGATTACATAACATACACGTCGTAGAATTATTGATTATTTTAAACGGAGATATTATCACATTGATAAATGTACGTTGAATTTTCAAGTATCAGACTGTAGGGATTTGGTTGATTAGAAGTTTGATCACGGATGCATATCAGTTAGAGAAATACTGGAAAAAAGAGGGTAACTAAACGGCTGCTTCATCTTCGCTTGGAAGCCTCTAGTACTAATTGCCCTACTGCCAGGAGTCCAACCCGAGACCGTTCAGCCACTAGGATGGAATCCAGTAGCCCGTGAATTCTGAATCCTTTCAACTCACTACTTACAGTGCCACAGTCAACCAATAACATTGGATACTAATAATCATCACTTCAAGCTTAGTGAAATTCACTGGTAACGACTTTCCACATGAAGTCCAGGCGAATTCGTCCTTTACATCAAATTATACTGGAAATAGTCTAATCATTGACAGAATAGTGTTCATGTAATACTGAAGAACATGAGAGGAAACAGAAGTTAAAACACAAACCTCGAGTTGTTCACTGCAATACGAATTAACAGTCTACCTGGATAGTGGATTGATAAACAAGGATTCATCACAATACACTTATCTAATCATAAGTTACATTTTTATTTCAACCTTAATCAATTATTGTCTGATTACATTTATCAGGTCTAATGGTTGGTTATACAGATGTAAAGAAACTGTCAGTGTCCACCTATTTCTTTTTTCAAGAAATTTATGATTTTTACCCCCCCCTTTCTACTTTGATGTTTGCCTTTAAAGTAGATAGACAATCCTCCTACTGTAATCCTGAATTATTTAAATTCATTTCACATGAGGAATATTATTCCCTAGAGATTAAAGATGAGATTTTTTATTGATGAATGCTAAAAATAAGGAAATGTTTGCTCAATATCTTTCAGTGATTTACTCTTAAGAGCTAGAAACCTTGTGTGAATCACATTTGACTAAGTGACTGGTTTCAACATAGAACTACTTTGCACAGATGTGCACCAGTTCGAGTTGCAGCACTCCCTCCATGTAGCACACAAAGCAAGAGAAGACAGTAAACAGAGATTCAAAAGAGATATTATGGACACAAGTGTTAAGGGAAAGAGAATAGTGATATGCAAGAACAATACAGTTTTATTGGATAGTATAGGTCCTAAAGGATGGATGCTTCTGTGCCAGCCATTCAGAAAGATTTTGAGCCATCTTACCATTAGTCTCAAAATATTGGTTCTTGGAATTCCCAAGATCCCAGTCAAACGCGCCTGGCTTAAACTATAACTGTTGTGGATTTCATTGACTCATGTAATGATTTCGTTTGGCTACCACTACCTAGCTCTTTTCCAGCCTGATTCATCTCATTTCAGGTAAAATTGCCCATCGAGGAAGGTGATGGATGGCTTGGCATTGGCAATACATGTCATAACCATCTCAATGCCGTCAATCGATTCCCCCTTCTTTACCTAGCACTCAACGCCTAACATCAATATTGCTCCCCCTATTATGCCACCTAACACGGGAGAAATAACTCAGCCACCAATGATCAAAGATAGCTAGGCTTTTCATGATTTCCACTTTAAATTGCCATATCTCACAGCCGTAAAGGAGGACGAAGCGAACTGCGAAGTGGCATACACGTCCTTTGGTCTACAGCTGCATATCACGCCAACGCCAGAGATGGTGTAAGTTGGCGTTACGTGATCACATTTATAAGTGAACCGATAGAAGATAAGACTGAGGTTATGCAGTATTACAGTTTCTATAAATACAGACAGAGTAAACGACATTGAAGTATGAAAGTGGGAATAGTTTGTGACTGGATGTATAAGCCCGTTACAAAGGATTTATGACCGAATGTTACACAAGTCCTGGACAACACGAGTATCCGCTACCTAAAAAAGCTGGTATATAACTATGCAACTCTGATATATGTGGTTTCACCGATCATAAATCTTGTACACATACTTACTTACTTCGAATTCCAAGTCAATAAAAATGATCAATAGAGACGTATATTAACAACCAGTCACGTGACAGTGGTCGCCAGGAGATACGATTACATCATTCATGGAGAATTTGAATGAGTTCATTCTATGCTAAAACCTACGCTGAAGATGTTGTGCAGAAGGAGGACGAAAGCTTCGCAATTAAACTGTCAACCATATTAGAGAACAGAACTAATTCCATACTTACTAGCCACGAAATAATGCATTGCTGACACCTTACCACAACGAATAATTTTGTTTGTTTTCTCCTCTCTACCTATTGACAACTCTTCAGAAGTATTCAGTTTCAATTCACACATAACCATGAAATTATCTACATAATGATAAGAGATTGTCAGTACCAATTACTCTGTGATTTCGGTAGAAATTGTACACTGTATTATTCCTCTGAGGTTCCAAGTGGAACAGAGAGTATCATCATTTCACTCTGCTTACTACAATCCTTCTTAGCTGACTCTACTATTGCAAACAAGCTTTCATTTCTTCCTCCTACATGTGTCACTATTGGATGCCCAACTCTTTTTATCTCCCTTTGTTACTACTACTCACCAGCTGGGGATGTCATGCCACTCTCAACAGCCTTCTCGGAGTATGACAACTCCATCTCCAGTTTCTTAGACAAATCTGTTGTACAATAGTTTGTTGATTAATTTGTTGTTAACCATTTCTGACCAACTATCTGGTCTTCAGTGTGGAACCAGAGCAGATGTCTGAAGCCTTTTCCAAATGCCTCTGACGACACGCCGTGTCTCCACAGCATACATAATAAATGACATGACATTAGTGTTCTAAAATCTGAATCGCGTTTTTCATGCTTAGTTAGTGCAGTCGATCTCCAGACATATGGTTGGAGGCAATCGGCCACAGGAAGCCCTACCCAAACCTAGGTTTCGTGCTAGTTTGCACCCACCAGTCAAAAAGGCGTATCTGCAACCTTGAACGAACTCATGTCACGTCTGAGGAGATTCAAACCTGTCTCACCTTGTGTGCTGCAGTCAGAAAAGCTAGGAACTTTTGATTGGGCAGTAGTTAGTAACTAGTCCAATACAGTCCTAAATGAGGTCAATCATGAGCCACAATGGATCAGTGTTAACGTCTCTTGAATGCTAGAGAATTGTTAGAAGCCTGGAATTCCAGTAAATCACCAATCAATAGACACATTGAAATAGACAAAATTTATCAACCGATAAGAAAGAAGCCTCACACACACACAAAGGGTCAAAGTTCAAGTCAAAGAAACAATCAGTTCCAATACAAGTAGCTGCCTAAAAGGTGTGAAAACACACAAAAACAACCAATCACGTCCAACGTCATCCATGGGGAGAGATGATTAATAAACGCGTGGAGAAATCTGAAAGCTCACTTCAACAGATTGAAGTATGAGCTGAAGCTGTCGCCTAGTAAGATGGGCGATGAAAGCTTCGCAAATTAACTATCCAGCTCAGAGAACACAACCACATCAAAATCTTCTAGAGCGGTTTGATCAGTCCAACGTATGCATATCGGCGACGACCAGAGTTAAACAGGTTCGATCCAATGACTGGTTGATTTGACTCCCTGATGGGTCACGCATACCAGGTAGTATGCTGATTCCCTAAGTCTCATCTTTTTTTGCATTTTAAATGCTTATTACCCCCAATCTCAACACATATCTCTCTCCATCTATTTTATAAGCCCACACACATACATATGCACGACTTCACAAACTTCATCAATAAAGTGTGTGTTTATTTTACTAACATACTACATAGAAAGTCAACAGTCTCATTTTATTTTCGATAAATAAAATGCTAAACTGTACAATAATCTGTGTATTTCAACACACACAACCTTAATACTTTATTTTTAATTTTTTTTTTGTTTTTTGATATGAATAAATAATACACTTAAATGAATGTTAACTCGGATTTAACATACTGAATTTAACTGAAGGCAAAAAAATCAATCAACTTTCTTCATATTGAAATCATCAATTTGAACAAACATAACACGAAAAGAAAGAAAGAATTCAAGAATCTATTGAACACTGTGATATAATTGATTACCTGTTATATCTCTCTTTATATGCGTACTTAATATATGTATAGTTCGTCTGTGAATAATAAAATATATGCGAAGGATGTGTTTCTGTATGTCAGCATGTGTGTGCGTGCGTGTGTGTGAATGTGTAACAGACAATGCATTACTCACATAGTTTATGTTTAAAATATGACATACTTTTGTTTAAATGCATAAAGTGTATACACATACGCGGGTATTTCAACCAGAAATGTCTCATTTAAATATTTACGCACATATATATATATATATATATATATTTGAAAAATGATTAATATCTATGTTTTTAGGTTCTGACAGCTTATTCATTCATTATTTCTCTTTCAAGTTATAATTTCGAGGTTCAATGTAGGTTTCGTTACGAGTCAATATTAGTTGGGGACTCTTCATGGAATGATAAGGTTAGAATTCAAAGGTCATTAAATACCAGACAAAGTAGGCGAATGGTCACTGAGCTCACCACGCAATCTTAAAGTCCTGCGTTTGACTCTTGTTAGTGGGGTCGTGAGTATCCAGTGTTGAAGAGTTCCAAACTAAAACGAAACAGCTGTCTACTGTGCTGTCTGTCTAGTTTTCAATGATCTCTTTAACTTATTTTTGTTCCCAACCAAATATACACTGGAACAATTCCAAACTCCGACGGCAAACCCCGTAATCCTAATCATAAGTTCATCTTATAAACGAAGTAGTCTGAAATGTCACATAGGTGGTTAGTTCCCTTGATAGATGTGAATTAGTCAGGACACTCTATGACAGAGATAAGAAGCTATCTCCATATGTATTACTGATATAAGTATAAAACTTGGGCACTGTGGTAGAGTATCTTATCCTATCTTAATCTTATCTATAATGGAAGCTATCTCCACTTAAAAAGCTAAATAAAAGAATTAGACTTTTCTGGAAAATGCCTACAGAGAGAATGGATACCCTAATGGATTTATCTTGAGGTAAGGGAAATTAAAAGCCCAGAGAAAATGAAACCCTGAACTGTTAAATAAGTAGTCTATTATTCGTCTTTCATACGAAAAGCAGGAGCAACATCTCAAAGGATTGACAAAAGAATAAGGGGACAGTGAAAATATGTAGCTAAGCTCGTATCGTTATACAGTACCATATTATCAATAAATCAGTCTAAAGTGCTGATGTCATATTCAACTACGTTTATAAATTTATATCCATCTGTTGTAGAAAGTACATTGAAAGGAGAGAATAATGAGCTACTGTGCAGTTTTCTGAGCATATTTCAAAAGATTTTGGCTAAATAGACACATAAATTCACCAAGTTCACGCAGAATGTGAAGCATTTTGTCGATATCTCCGAATCGCCATGATGTGCATCACAGTACCCGGAAGTGTTGTGTCATCTAGACTTTACGGTTGAAAGCGATGGGCAAGAAGACATACATCTAGGTTTCTTGCTTATCTTCAACAAGGGCTATCTACAACCTCGAAGAGGCTGATGTCCCCTCTGAGATTCAAACCCACATCACTCAAAAATACAGTCAGAGATGCTACCACGAAGGTACTTAGGGAAACGATATGAATCCGTGAAAGAGAGAGTAGTGGGTACATTGATCAGCCACTAATGTAATAATAAAGTGCACCACGGTATAATAGTGACCACATTTTAAAAAATTAATTAAGAAAATTCAGTCACCAACAGCAATGTAAAGACTAGGCCAACAGACTGACTGTAACTTTTTACAGACATGCAGCAATTCGAGTTGACACACTCCTTCAATGTAGCATACAAAGCAAGAGAAGACAGGTAAGAGAGATTCAAAAAAGGTATAATGGACACACGTGTTAGGGGAAGAGAACAGTAATATGTAAGAACAATACAGCTTTGTTAAATATTATGGATCACAAAGGGTGGATGCACCTCTGCCATCCATTCAGAACGATTTCGAGCCAAACTACCAATAGTCTCCAACTAGTGGTTTTCATCATCCTCAGGACCTAAACCAGACAACAGTTCACGCTTCCCTATGTGGCTGGCTTAAACTAACTGTTTTGGGTTTAATTGACTGATATAGTCATATTTTGGTTTGACCACTACCTAGCTCTTTTCCAACCTGTTGCATCCTATATCAGTGGCTAGCATTGCCTGTTGTCAGGGTAGGCGATGGATGGCTAGGTATGCATAACAAATGTCATAACCATCTCAGTCCGTGCAACTTCACAGTCTCGTCGATTGATTTATTTCCTTACCTTCGCAGTCGACGCCTAACCTGATATTACCATGGCAGATAGAACACAAACACCTCTGATCAAAAACAACTAGTCTTTTCATATCTTCCGTTTTCAACGATGATGTCTCACAGATATAAAGGAGGACTACAGACTAGACACATACAACATCGATTGCATTTCAGCCAAATCCGATTTAATTAGTTAACTAACCAAAGACTTTGATTGACGAAAAGACACTAAATGATGTGAGAGTTGTCTGGCAAATTCCAAACGTGAAGAAATTGTTTATTCTCAATTCCAACAAAGAATGTAAGCGTTGAAGAACAAGTGTTAGAGTCAGGAGAAGAGTCGATTCAGTTACTAAACTGAACAACATGGGCATTATATTCACAATGATAAATATACTATGTAATGTGTTCATTCTCTGGAAAAAAAAGGAATTTCATTCATCCTTTAAAGTCACAAATACTAAAAATATAACAAGGGAATAGAAAGGAAAGTTGGGATTAACACTAATTTACTAACACAGTAAAATTCAATCATCACTAACCTGACGTGTAAAACGTGGTTCTGTACGAATTATCTTCAAGGCAACTTTACAGCCTTTCATATGATCATAGGCGGAGACAACTTGACCAAAACTTCCTTTCCCCAGTAAAGATAATATTTCATAACGATAAGCAATATGATCATGTTGAATAATACGATAAAAGTTATCGGAATCATTGAACATTGATTGATTGTCGTCTGGTTGAGGATGAATATATTGGCGGCGATCATGGTAGATGGATGTGAGGAGATCAGGAAGAAGTAGAATGAAGATGAATTTAAAATAACGCATGACACAAAAACAAATGAAAATAGGTGTCATGACTAGGTGTATCGATTTATCCCATCTGATAGCTAGATCAGTGGATTCAAAGCCCAATGAACAGCCACCTCAGTCATTTGATCTCTTTTCTCAGAAATAATCAATTTTTGATTTTCACTGCTAGTAGTGTAAAACAATTTGAGTGAATCTATCAACAAACTGGAGACTAGTACATAGTTTTCACACTAGTACAATGTCTCGACTCCTGAAGACGAATAGAAACCAATATACTTAACTCTGAAGGATTTCTCATAACTCCTTCTCAATGTTTTCTGCTGTATACATTTACATAAAGCATTCTAGTGAGGTCCATCAGAGCATAACTTGGCTACGAAAAGTAAGGATAGCAGGAAATTACTCACGCCAAACTATAGTTTTACAAAAATAGGTTTCATAACTAGGCGTATCGATTTATTAAACGTGAAATTCAAGTACAAGGTGACGTTACAAGACTGAAATACATTGACTCCTAGCTTAGAAATAGGGAGAGAAGCGGTAGAGCGTGTTGACCACTTCACTTATTTGGGAAGTACCATCAGTCCCAATGGGTTAATCACTGCCGAAATCTCAACACGGATACCAGTTTACGCCATCTCTGACGTAGACGTGTTATTCGGCTATCGACTAAAGAAAGTGTGTACTGCTCAACAACCTACTCCATCCTCCCTCATGGATGTGAGCGAAACACTACTATTGAGAGTGGAGGACATGAAAAGACTAGATGTCTTTGATCATAGGTGCCTGCTTCCTATCTCCCGTGTGAAGTCGTATAATAGGGTGACCAATATTGAGGTTAGGCGTTGGTCGAGTGCTAGGTGAGGAGGGGAAATCAATCGACGATGCTGTGAGGCTACATCGACTGAGATGGTTAGGACATGAGTTACGCATGCCTAGCCTAGCCATCACCTTCCTCGACGGGCAATGATTGCTAACATATAGGACCAGGTTGGAAAAGAGCTAGAGATGTTAGTGGTCAAACCAAAACATGGCACCAGTCAATGAAATCCACAACAGTTATTTTAAGCCAAGTAGGGGGGTGTAGACTTTCTGACTGGCTGGGGTTCTTGGGACGGTAAAAGCCAATGGCTCAAAATCGTTCTCAATGGCGCAGATGCACCCACTCCTTGTGAGTAACAATTTCCAATGGAACTATATTCTTCTACGTTATTACTATTCCTTTTGTCTCATATCCCTGTCTACTGTCTCGATTTTGCATTTCTTCTACTTTCTTCTCTTGCTTTGTGTGCTACATGGAGTCTGGCGACTTGAACTGCTGCACATCGGTGCAAAGTTCTATTTTGAAAACAGACAGACAGGAAGCCAGATTGGTTTACAGGATTTCTTCATGAGCTGACATTAGTTAGAGAACCATTGGAGAGCCTGGAAGCCAGATTAACAAATTCAAAGCTAATGAACAGCCACCTCAGTCATTTGGCCTTTTTCTGTCAGAAATGGTCAGTTTTCGAGTTTTATTCATAGTAGTGTCAAAAAATTCAAATGAAACTATCAAATAGAGTAAACATCGGTATATCGATTTTAGATAAAAACAGTCTCACAGCTCCGAAGAGCAGTAGGAACCTAGATACTCAAATCCGAAATATCCTTCATTGGATCGGGACCCAATGGCTGAACAGTCTGCCTGAATCCTACAGTGAAGTCCTGGGTTCGATCCTGGAGGTGGCGTCATAGAAGCATACTGCTAAATAGTCCTAAACTAGGAGGAAACAACTGTCCAGTACTACTTGGTTTTCTAGGATTCCCTGATCGATATCAGTACGTGATCAGACTTGAAAAAAATTAGGATTAATCAGAGTGTCATGGATGATTTTAAATGACTTTTAAATGTCAACTTTAGGTTCAGTGTCCACACAAGGTGAGCTAAAACAGAGCTATGAAGAGACCCCTTGTTCGTCCCTTGCTTATCCATTCAGAATGATGTTCAGAAATTCTATAATGAATATGATGCTTAGTTGTATGACTAATGTGTAACTAGCTTTACAGGAGAAGTCAAACTCGTAGATACGCATTCACAGGAGGCTTAATCCCAAAACGTAAATCTGGAATGGTTGTGAAGAGACAGTGTACCACTGTTGCACTGAATGTTCCTTTTACAGTACCCTTTAGGTATTGTATTATTATTTCGCTTGAACTTTATCATCGTGGAAGTGAAATTTAAAGAATAAGGACTTCTTTGGAGCTTTTGACATACTGAAGCTTGTATAAGAGTTGAGCTCTATACATTTGAATCGTCTGTGTATAAGCTGTGCAAAAATAACATCTAAGCATCGTTTGCTTATAATATTTGCAGTCTTCTGTTAAACGGATATCATGTTACGTTAGCAAGTGTATTACAAAATTTTATATTGTATGTGGCTAATAAGAAACCAACGTAAATCAAATGATGGCATCATTCTAATTCCACTCCAACCCTTGGTTTTTGCTATAGTGAATCTGATTACCATTCATGTATATAAATAATGACCTGGTTAACTCAAATATAAAGTTCCAAGAGTTATCTAGTAGGAATTTGATTCATTTCAAGTGTGGTCATGGATTGGCATCACCTTGAGTGCTACTGAAAACACCATCACGGAATACTGGACAACTGTTTCACCCTTGTTCAGCACTCATGATCCTAATGGGGACTGAACATGGGTACCTTCAGGTTACGAAGCCAATTTTATTGAGCATTCAACCTACTTGGTCTGGATTTCAACGACCTGTGAATTCGAACTCTGTCAATCTGCAATTTTGACTCAACCCCTACCCACTGCTTCACGAGCAAGTACCAACCTGTCCTTACATTCAATGTAGTGGAATCCCCACTAGATACAAATTCTCACTGGAACTCAAGGTAACTGCATCATGCAGCTGGAATCCAGTGAACATTAAATTAATATCCAAAAGCTTCGGGATCCAGGGTTCAAGCCATAGTGGGATCGTTGGCGCATACTCCTGAAAGCTCCTAAACTAGGATAAAATACCTGTCCAGTACTCTATGATGGTTTTGAATGGTTCTCTAAATGACAATCAATCTGTCACTAAAATTAAACATAACCTACCAAGCAGGTACCAAATCATAAACCTAAGTTAACTGCAAATGTCATATCAGACAGTCAATAAAATCTATCCCAGAGAAATAAGACGGAGTTTCATTTTCTCTACAATGACAAAATAATTGTTTTATTGTGTGGTGCTAAAGAAAATCCCCTGAAATCATACCGATTTGAATCAGCGTCACACCAGGAAACAAGTAAAAACGAGACCTTTAAGTCACATACACTAGCATGAAGCCATGAAGATGCAGTTTTATATTCTAAATTCTGAAGCTGGATGCCTAGCAAAGTATGACAATCAAACAACATTTACTACCGAGGAATGGCATGACTTGTTCGTTATTACTAATCCTTTTGATTCTGAGTGAAACATACGGCTTCAACAGCATATATCCATTTTTCCATTTCCTACAGTCCTCCCTAGCTGGCCGCGCAATCGCCCATAGTCTTTCATCTCCTCCTCACACGATCCATCCCCCAGGTCATCCTAGGAGCCACACGCAACTTGCCGTTTCCCATTCATGTTCCACTCGAGCGCTACCCTGGCATGAGACGTCCTTCCACGGCCTCCTCAGTGTGTGTCAAACCCATCTCCATTTTCTTTACCATATTTGTTAAGCAATAGACTCTTGGATATGATAGAGAAGATTTGTAGCTCAGGTGGATGATTTTGATGGGGTTGTGTTCTCTGAGCTGGATAGTTAATTTGCGAAGCTTTCATCGCCCATCTTACTAGGCGACAGCTTCAGCTCATACTTCAATCTGTTGAAGTGAGCTTTCAGATTTCTCCACGCGTTTATTAATCATCTCTCCCCATGGATGACGTTGGACGTGATTGGTTGTTTTTGTGTGTTTTCACACCTTCTAGGCAGCTACTTGTATTGGAACTGATTGTTTCTTTGACTTGAACTTTGACCCTTTGTGTGTGTGTGAGGCTTCTTTCTTATCGGTTGATAAATTTTGTCTATTTCAATGTGTCTATTGATTGGTGATTCACTGGAATTCCAGGCTTCTAAACATTCTCTAGCAGTCTTGTATTTTCTCTGTCTTATGTATGAACAATGTCTCAGTCGAATTGATGTCCGTGGTTGTCTGTATAAAGTGATATGAGGTAGTGGATATCATCTCTTTTGACGGCTAGCTTATGTCCGTGGATACGAAGAGGAAGGGGACGTCCACTTTGACCAATGTAGTGTTTTTCGCAGTTGTTACAATTTATTTTGTAGATGATGTCAGTTTCATCTTCTCATCTTTTGCTGCTGAGTCTTTTGGTCGACAGAGAACTGAGTGAAGTGACTTTGTTGGTTTGTGTACGACGTCAATTCCTAGAGCTTTGAAGAGTCTTGTAGTGATTTCTGAGATATCCTTTATGTATGGTAAGGCAATTTTCTTTGTGCTTTCCTTGGAGGCTTTTGGTTTGATAGGTTGTCTTGAGGGTATATGTCTTTTGACGAAATTCCGGGGATATCCATTCTTTTTGAAGACGTCCATGAGATACTTTTCTTCAATTTTCCCCTTTAAGGTGGGAGTGCTGCAATGGGTCCTTGCCCTCTTCAAAATAGGATCTTGGTTGGCTGGTTTCTAGAGTTCCATTTTGCTATTAGATCTCAAGTGTGGAGCTGAGAAGACAGCTGTTGACAAAAATCTACACCATCCTGTTGGAAATGCCTTTCGTGACGCATGCGCAGTACAAGTTTCTGACCCATACAGAAGAACTGACTGACTTAACATTCACGTTGAAAATCCTAATCTTGTTCATTATGGTGAGGATTGCAGAAGATTTCCAAGTTGATTTCAGCGTTATGAGGATCTGTATTGCCTTTTCGATTATGGCTGGCTTTAACATCTTTATCTACCCTACTTGTAGACTTGTTCAATGAGACTGGTGAACCTTGGAGGCATGTCTTAACAGCACTCCACTTTGTCCAATGTTCAACATACAGAAATATTGAACACAACTGAACAACATTAAAACAAAAATAAAAAATATGTTCGAATAATAATCACTTTGCACCGCTTACCTGAATTATTGTTATGATTATTAATATTATTATTATTATTAGTAGTAGTAGTAGTAGTAGTATTAATATTACTATTAATATTATGATTACTACCATTATTCATTTTGTCATTGAAATGTTGTGATATCATGTGATTGGTAGGTTTTTGTACAGGAAATTGAAAACAATTGGAAACTGAATGTTTTTCAGCTGTACAGCCAACATAGAAAATCTATTCAATGAAAATAATATATAAGTAAAAAAATAACCATTAATTTTTTTATTAATTATTCATAAATTTATGCATAATTTATTGTGAAATTTATTATTCGGAACTACCTTTCAAGTTGCCACATTCCAAGAGTAGTACATACAATGGTAGGGAAAAAGGAGTTCCAAAAAGAGTACGGGATAAAGAACTCATCTGCGCATCAGACAACGACTTTGAGCCGTTTCATCAACATTAGTCTGAAACCAGTGGTCCTCAGCACTTCGAGCACCCCAGCCGCATAGCAGTCTACACCTCCTCAGGTGGGTGCCTCAAACCAACTGTCAAAAACTCAATGAATTGATTCCAAGTTTTGGCTTGACCATCACTCATAACTCTTTTCCAACCCCAATCCTGTTTCATCTTACACTGCCTGTAGAGGAAGACGGTGACTCAGCAAGCTTGGCACATGTCGTAGCCATCTCAATCGATGTAACGTCATAACCTTATCGATTGACTTGTTCAATTTACCTAACATTCTGCGCCTAACTTCAGTATTTCTCTTTAATTTATACCGCTCAGCATAGGAGGTAGGCAGCAAAAGTCTATTACCTAAGACAGTTGGCCTCTTCACGTCTTTCACTTCCAGTGGCTATGTCTTACAGCCACACAGAATAACAGAACGAACTGTAGAGCAATAGACACTTTGTCTGATTGAAAGATAGCCGGATACCATGTCTACACCAGAGATGGAGTAAGTTGGTGTATGAGATTTCGTCAGTAATCAGCCTACTGGGGTTGATGCAACTTCCCAAATAACTGAAATGGTCAACACGCTTTACCGATTCGCTCTCAAGCTAGAAGTCGACTTAGTCCAGTCCTGTAGTATCATCTCAAACTTGACAGGATCGAACCACACGCCAAACATTCGAAGATTTCTACTCAAGGTTTTCTTCAGAAGACTCCGTATTTTGTCACCGTCTTCATCTATTGGAATAATATCATTCGCATACTCTAAGTTGAGGAGGTTTTTCTTTGGCAACAAGTAAATCCTAAGTCTGTAAATTCAGTTTGGGTGAATTCCATAAATACACACGTATATACAAAGGCAAAACCACTAAAAAACAACTACTGAATACTGGTTTTGTCCAACGTTATGACTTTGAAACGACTCACTTCCCATCGCTCGCTCAGCAGAGGATTAAATCCGTAACTGTCAACATCATCCAACAAGTGGATAGGCCCGAGATTTCTGATATTTACTCATCTGCGATATAACCCCCCTTTTCATCCACCCTTTTTATTTTCCCAATAACTACCTATATTTACCAGGGTTTATACGGAGGAGTTCGTTTGAAGAGAAGATCACAGACTATTGGGCAATCGTGGAGTCAGATGAAGAGGACAGCAAGAAATAGGAGAAAGTGTAGATGTGCTGTTCCACTCGGAACCCAAAGGAATACCAGTAAAAATGATAAAAATATATCTATATTCACACTAATCAGACTCAAAGCTTACCAAAGTGTGTTAAAAATCTTTTAGTGGCTAAATACTGGACCCAATTACACGCAGAAATGAAGTTTCAGTGAAACTAGGAATTGATACAGGCTATAATTAGAAGTAGGTTGGTTGGAAATCAAACCACAGGTGACGTAAGTGACTGTTAAGCATTCTACAATTGAACCCAGAGGTTGTTAAATAGTGTACTTATCTAATTACCTCCAGCGTTTTTTAAGCTTCAAATATGTACTACTCGTAAGTAGACAAAAATCAATTTCGAAAGAACTTGTAAACGGAAAAACAGAGCTGGATTCCAATGTACATGACTTATTAGTCGTTTTAGAGTAGTAAGACCAATTCTTCTCCACATTTACTTGAAAGTAGCCACCTATGGTTGAAAATCAGGAGGCGTTCAGTGAATGAAGTGTTACTCGTTTCAACGATCTCATTCTCAAGCTGTTAAAAATTAGGCATACCCACATCCTTGAAGGTTGTCATATTTCCCTAACAATTTAAATCTCTATCACCCAGTGCTACAGCCAAAGACGTTACTATTGATCTCTTATAGGAATGTGAAGAATACACTGACTTGTTATGATTCTAGTCCTCGGTGATGGTGCATACTGAATTCTATTGGACAAGTTTTCATTGTAGTCACCGAGATAGACTGATTGACCATCACCCATGGGACTGATAAAACACAGTCTTCGTCAACACGCTAAGGAATAGATACATGACACTAGCTGTGTGTATCTCAGAGGTTAAATAACGCAGAAATACTACACCGTACTTTCGATTTTCTGTCTTGTAAGTCATTCAAGTATTCGTTTTGCCAGGAATTTTGTTTTATTGGTTGGAGGATTTCATCTCATGAGCTGACATCAGTTGGAGAACCATTGGAAAACCACCTGCGAGTACTGGACAGCTGTTTCCCCCGTCCCAGTCTCTCTGGACTCTTCAGCAATACGCACCCAGCACCAGAGTTAGAACCCAGGACCTTCTAGTTGCAAGGCCAGTAAGTTCGTAGACCATTAAGCCACTAAGACCCGATTCAATGACCAACCCATAAATTCTAGCTTCTATAAATTCATAACACAGCACGACAACTTCGCAATGTCTTCCTCGATGAGTTACTGTCTCACCCTCAAACTGCATTTTTTAATGATATATAAAACATTCTTTGACACTTGACACCATGTATGATTATTTTGAACCCTTTAAATTCTCTGAGTTGGATAGTCTCATCGCAAAAATTTCATTCACCTCCTATAGACAATACACCTTCAGCGCTAACTTGAGGAAGGAATTCCTTTCGAATGGAATAACCACCACGGTTAACAATCACATAATGAGTGATTGTCACTAGAGATTTTTCAACGAATGCCTACCTCATTTTGAAGATTTTTATTGTCTAGGAGGCGAATGAAAGCTCAGTAATTAGATCAATCACACAAACCAAAGAAACGTTCACGGGAGTTAGTTAGTCGTGACCAGTAGGTTGCAGCAGGTTGGGTGTGAGGACAAATACTCATCGAAGATATTGGCTAGCGGTTGCGCTATATCGCGACTAGGCAAAAGTTAGAAATCATGGGTCGGCGACTGGATCAAGTCCCACTTGTAACCAGAAGGTCCTGGGTTCGAACCCTATTGGTGGGTGCGTACTGCTGAAGAGTCCCAAACTAGGATGAACCAGCTGTCCAGTACTCCCCACTGGTTTTCCAATGGTTCTCTAACCAATGTCACCTCATAATGAAATCCTGTAAGTAATCAATCGAAATCCCTACAAACCAATACTTGAAAATCTTTTCTATGATTTCATGTGTACAAATATCATCTCAACATAATAGTTTTAACTAATTATTGTTGTTGTGATGATTGAAAGCTATTCAATCTTATTTATTCATCTATTTTTATAGGCAATTAATTTAATCTTGACATTATTTCAACTGATTGACTGAATGACTGATTGACCATGATTGAGTGATTGTATAGGTCTGCCTGACAGATAAAACCAATTCAAAGTTATGGCACGTAATAGCTACTAACAAAAATAAACTTTCATATTTAGTCTGAAGAAGTCTACCAGATTAAAATACTAAATATACCTACAGTAAAGAAAATCTCTCTTAATGAAGACGTGATAAGACTAAGAGGTGATAAGAGAGTGGTTGAAATTATAAGTAGGGAGTGGTGGTGGTGGTTGTGACGTCATCAGTTGGTGTTAAGCCTTAATACGTCAAGGGAAAGAGATAATGGCTGTAAAGACTTCTTTTGAAAGCATAGCTTTGACTTAAATGTTCCCATGCCTATCGCCTCAGCTGTGTGCCTGCAGTAGACGAATACGAAGTCTATTTGAAAGAGATTCGGTGGGATACGATGAATTACTTTGAAAGCTTCCGTTTTCTCTACTACATGACCACTATCAATTAAATGTGATAAAATTGGGCTACGGATTGTTTTTGTCTGTCCCTTGCCATACCACGATAGGAAGTGGTCAGTAAAATGTTGACTAAGCTGTCTAGTAGCACGCCTGACATAACTGTTACCAAAGGTTCAGTTGAACTGATAAATGCACATAGATGTGGCAAAACTATCTAGTTTATCCTTCATTTGAGTGACCTAATCATTCGTCGACTAGAGAATAACAAATATAAGTCCCCTTCATCAAATGTTCTATGTATAATTTTGGCTAGTCTTTGAAACAAAATCTCACTAGATAAGTACCCATTCAACTGTAACCTAATCAAGGGAGGTTTCTGCCATGCGGTCAACGTCTCACTGAGGTTTTCTATCTAATGTTTATCCATAAAACTACTGGAATAGCCCTTCCATGTCAAGGAATCATGAATATATATTCATATTCTTTTCGCAAGTGATCAGACGTAGAGATCTCTCTTGCTCATGTCTTAAAACATTTAACAATATTTGTTTTATATTTAGTGGGCACGTAACTAAAGGAGTGCGTGTAATGCTCTGTGAATGTGGTTTATCATCTCATTGAGTGTTTGTCATCCTCTTTAAAATTGAATACAAGATATGATCATCAATATATGCCATTATAAATACGCTATATAAGCTTTATATTATTCATAAGATTCCTTTGGATTCCGAGTAAAAAAATAGAGCTTCTGATGGAGCTAATAGCAGTTTCACCCGGTTCTCTCAAGTCCTGTCTACCTGTCTCAACAATCACCCATAAACACTCATCTCCTTTCCACATGATCACTTCAGTGCCACTCTCGAAAGCCAAAACTGTCCTTTTTTATTCACGTTCCACTCGAGGGTCTCCCAGGTGCATGATGTCACTCAGCTAGTTTCCAATCCATCCCCATTTGCTTTGACATATATATGTTGGACACCATGTTCTTTAGTGGTTCGTTAACCCTTTCCAATATACCATCTTATCTTTCGTGTGTAGAGAAGGCAGCTGTTGATAAAAGTTCGCAGTAGGCTTTTGTAAATGTTTACGGTGACGCCTCAAGTCTCTGAATCATATAGAATGACTGACTAACTTGACATTAGTTTTGGAAGTTCAAATCCTGTTCCTTATGCTAAGCACAGTAGATTTTTGATATGGTTTTGTTCTCTGAGCTGGATGGTTAGTTTGCGAAGCTTTCATCGCCCTACTGGGTGACATCTTCAGCGCATACTTCAATTTGAAGTGAGCTTTTAGGTTTCTCCACGAGTTTATTAATCATTCCTCCTGGTGACCTTGGACGTGATTGGTTGTTTATGTGTGTTTTCACACCTTGTAGGTTACTTGTGTTGGAACTGATTGTTTCTGTGACTTGAACTTTGACCCTTTGTGTGTGAAGTTTCTTTCTTGTGTGTTGCATTCTACGGTAGACCCAAAATACACAAGGCAAATATCCCGTTACGACCAATTGTATCACTCCCAGGAACTCCAACATATAATTTGTCCAAGGAATTATACAGAAAACTAAAACACCTAACGGAATCTTGTGATCACTCCATCAACTCTGCTATCCAATTCCTAGAGAAAATCAGAGACATCCAAATAGATGAACAAGAAATAATGGTATCCTTCGACGTGACAGCATTATATACCTCTATCGGACAAAAACTAGCAAAAGAAACCATGGAGCAATTACTTAGCAACGACGAACAACTTCCACAACAATCAAAAATGCAACACACAAGCTGGATGGAATGCATAAATCTATGCCTAACAACATACTTCCAATTCAACGGCCAAATATATGAACAAGTCAAAGGAACACCCATGGGATCGCCAATATCAGGTTTGATTGCAGAAGCAGTGATGCAAAGACTCGAAAACATAATTCTACCAAAGATCAAACCCAAGATTTGGATACGCTACGTCGACGACACATTTGTAATAATCAAAAGAAACGAATTAGACAAAACTCACAACTTAATAAACAACGTCTTCAACGACATCAAATTCACAAGAGAAGAGGAATCCGAGAACAAAATACCATTTTTGGACGTCTTAGTCAGGCGAACAACTACAGGAGAATTAGAAACTCAAGTTTATAGGAAATCAACTCACACAGACCA
The DNA here is from genome assembly GCA_944472135.2 of Trichobilharzia regenti. Classification (NCBI taxonomy): domain Eukaryota; kingdom Metazoa; phylum Platyhelminthes; class Trematoda; order Strigeidida; family Schistosomatidae; genus Trichobilharzia; species Trichobilharzia regenti. Next base: position 26,056,271 of record OX235264.1, on the reverse strand, counting down.
AATACTGAATTACAACAGCAACAACCCAATAGCACACAAAAGGAACTGCATACAAACACTATTCAAGAGAGCAAGGACTCACTGCAGCACTCCCACCTTAAGAAAAATTGAAGAAAAGTATCTCATGGACGTCTTCCAAAAGAATGGATATCCACGGAATTTCATCAAGAGACATATACCCCCAAGCCAACCTACCAAAACAAAAGCCACCAAGGAAAACACAAAGAAAATCGCCTTACCATATATAAAGGATATCTCAGAAATCACTAAAAGACTCTTCAAACCTTTAGGAATTGACGTCGTACACAAACCAACAAAGTCGCTGCACTCAATTCTATGTCAACCAAAAGACTCAACAGCAAAAGAAGACAAAACCAACATCATCTACAAAATAAACTGTAACAACTGTGAAAAACACTACATTGGCCAAAGTGGACGTCCCCTTCGTCTTCGTATCCACGAACATAAGCTAGCCGTCAAAAGACATGATATACACTCCCTCATTTCACTACACACAGACAACCACGGACATCAATTCGACTGGGACAACGTTCAAATATTAGACAAAGGAAATAACAAGAATGCTAGAGAATTTTTAGAAGCTTGGCATTCCAGTGAATCATCAATCAATAGACACATCGAGATAGACAAAATTTATCAACCAATAAGAAAGAAACTTCACACACAAAGGGCCAAAGTTCAAGTCACAGAAACAATCAGTTCCAACACAAGTAACCTAGAAGGTGTGAAAACACACATAAACAACCAATCACGTCCAAGGTCACCAGGAGGAATGATTAATAAACTCGTGGAGAAACCTAAAAGCTCACTTCAAATTGAAGTATGCGCTGAAGATGTCACCCAGTAAGGTGATGAAAGCTTCGCAAACTAACCATCCAGCTCAGAGAACAAAACCACATCAAAATTATCCACCTGAGCTACAAATCTTCTCTATCACAGTAGATTTTTACACTGCTTTTCCAATCCTGACTGGTTGCAAAATCTTCATGTGTTCTTCCTACATTAGTTGAACCCAGGCTGCTTAAAAATAACTCTCTTCCAACTTCTGCTGTCTGAGATGTCTGTGTGATTCTTGTGTACAACACGACGTAATAATAACTAACCAAAATGTTTGGAAAAGATTACCAGATTACAATGCATTCTCATGCCATCGAATGGGTATCATTCCGCGTCACCGGGGAAACCGATGGTTGGCATCATACGCCTGGGAGACCATCGAGTGTAACCCGAAAAGAAAACGAAAAGTAAGCCTTTTACTCGAGGGTAACGTGGAACAGATTGTATGATCAAGAAGAGATATGTTATTGAAAAGCCCTATGCTCCCCTGTAAATATGCTTTATAAGTAGGCGGTAATATGATCCCCTTATACAACCATATATGAAGTACGTGTCAGTAATGATAATAATAATAAAAGCAATCTTGATAGGTATTCACATTCTTCTCTTTTTTTGGCTCTTATGATGTTTACATTGTTTGCTGATAAATAACTATCTGCCAACAACTACTAGATGACAGTGGAGATAAATTAATCAAATTTATGTGTGTTCATTTGTGTATGCGTGTATGTGTGTGTGTGCATATGGATTTCTGCGCGCTGACTCCATATTAGAAGTTACCTAATCAATTGACAATACCAATAACTTTTCCCTACACCAACACACACACACACGAACACAAAAATGACATCTTCAGTTTGTAAAACAAAAAATGTTTCTCCCATTCTTGATGTAATCAAGTCTGGTATTCAGTAGATATTATTGACGTTAGTTGGATCTTTAAAAGATCTTTAGAAACAAAGTAACTGGAATTCTGATTGTTAATAAAATGAAAAGAGTCCCTGTGGTTTTATATTTTCAGGCCTAATCAACATCGTGTTATGTGAAGACCAGTCTACTAAAATTAGATTTACTCTAAATAGTCTGATCAACAGAAAACCACAACAAAGCAATATAATTAATACTGGGGAGTAATGGGCAGCTGCTTCATCTTAGTTTTGAACTCATCAAGTCAGGGATGACACTGGCTGGTGGTCATGTTGAAGTCATGAACTTGTAAAAGTTAGGATTCATGAGTCATTGAGTAGGATACCAGTGTCTGGATTGTCTAGGAGTTTGCCTTGTAACCTAAAGGTTCTGAGTTCGAAACCCAGTGGGTGTGTAGTGCTGATGAAGCCTAAACTAGGACGAACAGGGGCTTTCCAGTACTCCCTAACTGACATCAATCCGTGATAAAAATTGAAGCAAATCATGTGTGTACAAAAAAACTCGTGAAAATGGAATTAGTGGTCTGTGTGATGATTATTAGTCAAACTGATTATCAGACTAGTTACGTTTTACGGGTTGATCACGGATTGATATCAGTTAGAGAACCATTGAAAACCAGGGAGTACTGGACAGCTGCTGTTTCATCCTAGTTTGGGAATCATCGGCAGTACGCACCCACTGGGATTCGAACCCGGGACCTTCCGGTTACAAGGCAAGCTCGTATACCATTAAGCCACTGGGACCCGATTCAATGGCTCGTGAATTCTAACTTCTACTAATTCGTGATTTAGCGCGACCCCAACCATTGTCGTTGGTGGGACATCCATCCACACACGTGACATCTAATTGGACCTCACTGGTCACGACTTCTCACTAGAACTCAGGAAACTCCAACCTGTAGCAAGTCACTAGCGAGCATCAGATTAACTTTCTATAGTTTGGTTTGTAAGGATTAGTTATGTTTTACGGGTTGATCACGGATTGATATCAGTTAGAGAACCATTGAAAACCAGGGAGTACTGGACAGCTGCTGTTTCATCCTAGTTTGGGAATCATCGGCAGTACGCACCCACTGGGATTCGAACCCCGGACCTTCCGGTTACAAGGCAAGCTCGTATACCATTAAGCCACTGGGACCCGATTCAATGGCTCGTGAATTCTAACTTCTACTAATTCGTGATTTAGCGCGACCCCCCCAGCGCGTCCCAGTGGCTTAATGGTATACGAGCTTGCCTTGTAACCGGAAGGTCCCGGGTTCGAATCCCAGTGGGTGCGTACTGCCGATGATTCCCAAACTAGGATGAAACAGCAGCTGTCCAGTACTCCCTGGTTTTCAATGGTTCTCTAACTGATATCAATCCGTGATCAACCCGTAAAACATAACTAATCCTTACAAACCAAACTATAGAAAGTTAATCTGATGCTCGCTAGTGACTTGCTACAGGTTGGAGTTTCCTGAGTTCTAGTGAGAAGTCGTGACCAGTGAGGTCCAATTAGATGTCACGTGTGTGGATGGATGTCCCACCAACGACAATGGTTGGGGTCGCGCTAAATCACGAATTAGTAGAAGTTAGAATTCACGAGCCATTGAATCGGGTCCCAGTGGCTTAATGGTATACGAGCTTGCCTTGTAACCGGAAGGTCCCGGGTTCGAATCCCAGTGGGTGCGTACTGCCGATGATTCCCAAACTAGGATGAAACAGCAGCTGTCCAGTACTCCCTGGTTTTCAATGGTTCTCTAACTGATATCAATCCGTGATCAACCCGTAAAACATAACTAATCCTTACAAACCAAACTATAGAAAGTTAATCTGATGCTCGCTAGTGACTTGCTACAGGTTGGAGTTTCCTGAGTTCTAGTGAGAAGTCGTGACCAGTGAGGTCCAATTAGATGTCACGTGTGTGGATGGATGTCCCACCAACGACAATGGTTGGGGTCGCGCTAAATCACGAATTAGTAGAAGTTAGAATTCACGAGCCATTGAATCGGGTCCCAGTGGCTTAATGGTATACGAGCTTGCCTTGTAACCGGAAGGTCCCGGGTTCGAATCCCAGTGGGTGCGTACTGCCGATTATTCCCAAACTAGGATGAAACAGCAGCTGTCCAGTACTCCCTGGTTTTCAATGGTTCTCTAACTGATATCAATCCGTGATCAACCCGTAAAACATAACTAATCCTTACAAACCAAACTATAGAAAGTTAATCTGATGCTCGCTAGTGACTTGCTACAGGTTGGAGTTTCCTGAGTTCTAGTGAGAAGTCGTGACCAGTGAGGTCCAATTAGATGTCACGTGTGTGGATGGATGTCCCACCAACGACAATGGTTGGGGTCGCGCTAAATCACGAATTAGTAGAAGTTAGAATTCACGAGCCATTGAATCGGGTCCCAGTGGCTTAATGGTATACGAGCTTGCCTTGTAACCGGAAGGTCCCGGGTTCGAATCCCAGTGGGTGCGTACTGCCGATGATTCCCAAACTAGGATGAAACAGCAGCTGTCCAGTACTCCCTGGTTTTCAATGGTTCTCTAACTGATATCAATCCGTGATCAACCCGTAAAACATAACTAATCCTTACAAACCAAACTATAGAAAGTTAATCTGATGCTCGCTAGTGACTTGCTACAGGTTGGAGTTTCCTGAGTTCTAGTGAGAAGTCGTGACCAGTGAGGTCCAATTAGATGTCACGTGTGTGGATGGATGTCCCACCAACGACAATGGTTGGGGTCGCGCTAAATCACGAATTAGTAGAAGTTAGAATTCACGAGCCATTGAATCGGGTCCAGTGGCTTAATGGTATACGAGCTTGCCTTGTAACCGGAAGGTCCCGGGTTCGAATCCCAGTGGGTGCGTACTGCCGATGATTCCCAAACTAGGATGAAACAGCAGCTGTCCAGTACTCCCTGGTTTTCAATGGTTCTCTAACTGATATCAATCCGTGATCAACCCGTAAAACATAACTAATCCTTACAAACCAAACTATAGAAAGTTAATCTGATGCTCGCTAGTGACTTGCTACAGGTTGGAGTTTCCTGAGTTCTAGTGAGAAGTCGTGACCAGTGAGGTCCAATTAGATGTCACGTGTGTGGATGGATGTCCCACCAACGACAATGGTTGGGGTCGCGCTAAATCACGAATTAGTAGAAGTTAGAATTCACGAGCCATTGAATCGGGTCCCAGTGGCTTAATGGTATACGAGCTTGCCTTGTAACCGGAAGGTCCCGGGTTCGAATCCCAGTGGGTGCGTACTGCCGATGATTCCCAAACTAGGATGAAACAGCAGCTGTCCAGTACTCCCTGGTTTTCAATGGTTCTCTAACTGATATCAATCCGTGATCAACCCGTAAAACATAACTAATCCTTACAAACCAAACTATAGAAAGTTAATCTGATGCTCGCTAGTGACTTGCTACAGGTTGGAGTTTCCTGAGTTCTAGTGAGAAGTCGTGACCAGTGAGGTCCAATTAGATGTCACGTGTGTGGATGGATGTCCCACCAACGACAATGGTTGGGGTCGCGCTAAATCACGAATTAGTAGAAGTTAGAATTCACGAGCCATTGAATCGGGTCCCAGTGGCTTAATGGTATACGAGCTTGCCTTGTAACCGGAAGGTCCCGGGTTCGAATCCCAGTGGGTGCGTACTGCCGATGATTCCCAAACTAGGATGAAACAGCAGCTGTCCAGTACTCCCTGGTTTTCAATGGTTCTCTAACTGATATCAATCCGTGATCAACCCGTAAAACATAACTAATCCTTACAAACCAAACTATAGAAAGACTAGTTACGAACTGGCCCCAGTAAGGAAATCATTGAAAACAAGCAGGCAGTACTGCTGGATAGCGGGTTCATCCGTGTTTAGGACTCCTCAGCACCCCGCCACCCAGGAGCCGATCCCAGAACCTTCAGATTGCAAGGTTAGCTAGTTGACCGTTCACAGTCACCTGAAAAAGAAATTGTAACTTCTCTCAATCTTCAACATATGACGCAATCACCAGTCTAATGTCATCGTCGAGCACTTCTCCTCCTATTAGACTTGGTGGAACCAGCTGGTCACGACTTTCCACTAGAACTTCGAGCCACTTCGTTGTGTAGTTAGTGGCGTGTACTATGGACAAGATTTATAAGTAGCATACAGATGTAAACTGATAGCAAACGACCAAAATTGAAATCAACGTTTTAAGTCAGTGACTGACTATAGAGGTGGAAGGAAGTGTTTTCTCCTCAAATCTAGATTTATTTTACTTTGGGTAAGTATAAAGTCCTCTTAAACTACTGGCGGTTATAAAGATAAGTCCCTGTGTGTGTTGTGTAGCTTTCTTCCACATAGGTTCTCTGGTGTAGATATAGTCATAAAAAGTAATAACTTTGGGGAATTTTTCACCTCTAAAGTGGGTGTTATGTAGGCTTCTTCACTGGACGGCGGCTATTTCGTCCTAATTTTAAACTCTTCCAGATTTATCACTCACAACCTCACTGGAGATCGAAACCGAGACCTTCAGGTTATAAGGCAAAGCTTGTTAACCATTCAGTCACTTCAGGCTGGGGATTCAATGATGCTAGAAGGTCAACTTTTGTTCTCTCGTGATATAGTGTTACACTCAACTAATGCTTTCAATCGCCATCCACTTCATCACTTTGACATAGTCGACATCCACCCCTTCCCTCCAATGGTGACAATTTCTCAGGACAGTTTTAGGAAATCCATCTTAAACCCATCAGTGAGCTGGAGATCGATATTTAGATAATGGGTTTTTGTGTGGATTAATTTCCAAATGTAGATTTTAATCTTCGCTAACTGGTGTCGATTTGTGATGAAATCCAAATTGATGAAAAAAGGAGATGAATTCGACTTCTTTTATTTTTCATTTGTTTGAGTTTCGATTGGAACACAAAGCTTCCAGCTTTAGTCCTGAAAGTTTCAACAGGAGTGACATTATTTTGATTGGACACTAGTAACTAGTGTGACATGTAGCTTGCCATCACGGTGCACATTGATTTGATGATATTAGATGGTTGGAGACAATTGGCAGGAAGCCTTGCCTGACCTAGGTTTCGTGCTAGTTGGCACTCGTCAGTGAGGCGTATCTGTAACCTTGAAGGAACTCATGTCGCTTTTAAGAGATCAGGCTACACGCCTTATACCCAACCATTCCTCTTTACCAGTCGGGTTTCGAACCCAAAACTCCCAACGTGGTTGGTGAACATGCTACCATTCGCCCACCAGTGGCACATATGGAATTAGACGATTATTACTATTATGATTTTTTTTTAAATTGTGTCTGAGACGTATACCCACGATACATTTTATCGAGACACACGCCTGACAGTCATTAAAAAATCTGAGATAAATCATCTAACTGGTAACATAATGATGAACAACTTGTAAATATAAACAAAACAATTAAAGCCACTTTTTAAAAAACAAATATTAATTTGTTTTTTTCACTTTTGCAGTTTTATTATTTTCTGACATTATATATCGCTTATTAATCATTTTCACACGCACTCATTAAACGCCAACCCCGGCACGCTCGTTTTTTATGCCCTTTTTTCATAGCCTTATATTTGTGTGCATGTGTGTTTTTGTCTGTTCATCTATCACCGTCTACCTGTCTATTTGTCTATCCACCTACCTGTTTGTCTACCATTGTCGCTTCGTTCTTCATAATTTTTAAAAATGGAGCCTTAGAAAAAGTAAATTCAGACTAATAATAAATTAAACAATCAGATCACCCTCTTTATTATATTTCCTTTTTATTGAACAATACATTTAACATTTTACTGAATGTTTGATTTGTTTAACTTGCAAAATGTCATAAATGAACACAATTTAAAAATATATATATATTTTTGTTTTGTCTATAAATTATATATTGGTACGCTTTCTTCTCATCTTAATGATATACTAGTGTGATATAAGTTAAGGAATTTTCACTTAAATCAATTATTATGTACAATATTTTTGTGAGAGAACTAAACAAAAATGAAATATGGATTCGTACGTGTGATAGATAGACAGCGTGGCAGATAGACAGGCAAACACTGCCTCTGTAGCGGATTTAACACCTGTTAAGAGAGGCTTTGGAGTGCGTCGGCTGGATAATCGAACGTGAACAACATACATGGTTGCTGATTAATCCACCAAATTAACCAATGACACTCGAAAAAAGGCATAAAATTTAGTCATTTTAGTTTACCTTGAATAAAAGTCATTGGGAGTTCATCTGAAATGAGAAAAATGGCCTAATGCATCGCAATTTTTTTTTAGAGTTACAGGGAATTAAGCTTAGTCATGAAGAGGCAGTTTTGATAATGCTATGCAATTCTGATGACTAAGCATTCCAGCCATGTATAGGTGCAAATTAAAGCTTCCTGTCAGATATTCAGAAGAAAAGAAATAATTGATCAGAAAGATTGCATTTTTTAAAAATTAATTTCTTACTCAGGTTCTAAAATTTTATTTATGTTCTTAATTTTGTCTATCTTTTTGCTCCTATTAGGTTTAAATACGTATATTTTGCAGTTATCGCGCAGTCATGGCGTGCTATTTTGTATTTTCCACTTTTTGTGAAGGCTGAATTCTCATTGGTTGATGACTGTTTAAACTTATTAATGAATTTACTGAATTTGCTGAGGTCATATCGACTGTTTTTACTGTTATATGAGATATTAAAAAAGCTCTCTTTTGTCAACGCTCCATTTTTATTTATTATTTTTCACGTTTACCGATAGTATTTTGTTTCGACTGTCTATAGGCATAGTTTTCGTTAGTGAATTAGCTTCATAGATCTCAGAGTCTACAGGATCGTATGATAAATCTATAACTATTATAGTATTATAGCCAGCAATGGTAAAACTATACTTATATTAAAAACGAAAAATGATATCATGGGTCAAACAGACAAAATTTTGAAAAAAAAATTGGATTTGGAGGGAGCTTAATATTTACATAGTGATTTATATTTATGCAAATTGTACCATCGTTTATTCTGTATTGGAGACGAAATAAGCCAGTGGCGTATGTGCTTGTGAAATCTTTACATATAATTCAGATTAACGCCAATCTGGAAATCTTCGTAACTCAGCCACCATCAACAATAAAATTCGGCCAGATCTTCAATGCAAAAGTCAAGTCAGTCAGTTCTTCTATACTGATCAGAAACTTGGCGGGCGGGTCACAAAGAATATTTACAACAGCCTGTTGCAGACCTTTATCAACCAACAACTGTCTTCGCTAGCTCTATACTGAAGGTCAGATGGCCGGGCCGGAAAAAATCACCAACAAGAAACTATGGTTGGGAACAAACAAAACAAGAACCAATCGCCCAACAACAACAAATATGCAGGAAAAAGTGGAGATGCATTGGACACTCACTCGCTGAGGAGGCCGCTGGGTGACATCGCGCGCGCGTCAGGCCATTGCTCGAGTGGTACCAGGCCGAAGAGGAAGCGGCGAGTGAGTCGTCAGTGCAAGGGTGACAAATAGGAGATCGTGTGAAGAGGAGTTGAAAGAGTATGGACTAACATGGATGATGCAGGTGAAAAGTACAACAGAAGACAGAAGCAAGTGGAGACTTGCAGTTGAAGGCCTATGTTCCACTAGGAACCCAAGGGAACAATAATAATAACCAGGGATAGATAATTTTCAGAGAGATAATGTTCGATTTAATTTATTGAAAACTATTCATAATCTGTTTACACCCTTCTCATTTTCCATTCGCTAGTGGGATTTATAACATATTGTATTGGCGATGTCGTATGCAAGTGGAACTCAAGAGTTATGGATGGTCAACAAATCAAAAACTGGAATCCATCCATGTAGTCTTTGACGATTAGTTTCAGCCACCTATGTAAGGAGGTGACGTTAAGAACCAGTAGCTGGGAACGATTATTTGATATAGCAGAGAAGCATTCCCAGTGGCGCAGATGCATTCACTTTTTGTAACCTCCTCAATATGAAATACACCTCCTATTCCAGGCTGTTTTCGATCGCTCCTCTTTCTCTATTTCGCCTACATTTGAGTGCTACATGTTGTATGGCAATTTGAACTGGTGAAATTCTGCACAATGTTCCAGTCTATCTGAAGTTAATATACGAGTTTGACCAAGGATTGATATCAGTTAGAGAACCATTGAGATCCAGTGCTCGAGTACTGGACAACTGTTTCATCAGCCTAGTTTGGGGATCACCGGTAGTACGCACCCACCACGAGAGGCTAGAATCCAGGACCTTCCGGTTACAAGGCAATCCAGCTCGTAAAGCATTCAGCTACTGTGACCCGATTCAATGATCAGCCCATGAATTCGTGATTTAGCGCGACCACCAACCAATGTCATCGGTGGGGACTCCATCCTCACACTTGACTAAGTGGACCTCACTGGTCACAACTTCTCATCAAAACTACAGCAAACTCTGTCCGAAAGTAGTATATAAAACAGCTGCCCAGTACTCGTTGGTGGTTTTCAATGTTCCTTTAAATGATATCAGTCCATGATATCAGTCAAACTCACATAAACAAATCTAATACTTACAAACCAAACTCTTGAAAATAATGATACTTCCCTTTTACGCATATCACTAAGCTTTTTTTCTATTCTCAGTGATGAAAGCCGAGTCCTTGATAGGACAGAGCACCAGCGGTTAGTTACAATTTGAATTTCTTCAAGTATTAGCAGTAGTAGTTAGTCTTATATGATTTCATATTAAGTGTTTTGATGGGATACCACAATCCCATCAAATATGTTACACGCTAGACTATTTAAAAGGTATTTTCTCGATTTTCTTTTACACTGTTGGAAATTATTTTTTATGGCATGTTTGTTGTATGCTGTGCGCCAAATCAGCTTACGATTATTTTAATCCTTTTTGTCCTCCTTAGAAAATCGATTTCCTCTAGATGTACGTCAGTGGCACAGTGGTTAGGACTCTCGCCGACCATGCACATGGTCCGGGGTTCGAGCCCACGCCGACGCACACCTGATATCTATGGTCGGCCTGCGAAATTTGGGCTACCGATATCCATACTGAAAATTCCACACTTGTACCAAAAATACGGTGTGGAATCAAGCTGTAATCAAAAATAAAAAATTTAAAAAAAATACATACTACTCGGATTCTAATTATTTTCTGATGAAAAAGAGTCAATATTAGGTGACACGATCGGTATACAACTATTCATCTCAGTCAATCAGTAGTATACAACAGTTTTGTGTAAATATGCTTGTTTTCTTGATTGAGATTTATGCTATCAAGCAGATTACCCACTGTAATTCGAATCATTTGGTTACCAAAGGAAACTGTGGTGGACAATTTACCTAGATATGATAGAGAAGATTTGTAGCTCAGGTGGATAATTTTGATGTGGTTTTGTTCTCTGAGCTGGATAGTTAGTTTGCGAAGCTTTCATCACCTTACTGGGTGACATCTTCAGCGCATACTTCAAATTGAAGTGAGCTTTTAGGTTTCTCCACGAGTTTATTAATCATTCCTCCTGGTGACCTTGAGCGTGATTGGTTGTTTATGTATGTTTTCACACCTTCTAGGTTACTTGTGTTGGAACTGATTGAAGTCACAGAAACAATCAGTTCCAACACAAGTAACCTAGAAGGTGTGAAAACATACATAAACAACCAATCACGCTCAAGGTCACCAGGAGGAATGATTAATAAACTCGTGGAGAAACCTAAAAGCTCACTTCAATTTGAAGTATGCGCTGAAGATGTCACCCAGTAAGGTGATGAAAGCTTCGCAAACTAACTATCCAGCTCAGAGAACAAAACCACATCAAAACAATTTACCTACTCGAACTGTGTAGGTTGCGAATTGCGAGTCTGATTCATGGTGTCTACTAGTTCACCCAAGTAGCTAGCCAAGAATCGGGTAGTTTGAATTAATTCGGCTCTAAAAGTGAGGTGAGCCAAAACAGGATACACTGCTGACGGGTTCAGAATAAAATGTGCTAAGCTGTCGTAAACTGTTTAAATCACTTTGGGTTATCTGGCTAGCTGACAAACACTATGGGTCGATAGATGCATGTGGACAGACCTGGAGCAGGGTGAAAAAGTTGTCAGAAAACCGAAGGCAATGGAGGTGCGCAGCTGAAGCCCTATGTACCCTAGGAACTAAAGGATACAATAATAATAATAATACACAAATACTTGCCTTAATCAATCATTAGTATGTAATTTTATGCAAAGAAACACATAGCATATACGATTTTACCTCCAGTCTAGTAATTATTAGTGTTCTCTGAGCTGGTTGGTTCAGTTGCGGAGCTTTCGTCTTTCTTCTGGACAACATCTTCAGCACAATGTTTAGCATAAAGTGAAATGATTTAAATTTTCCATGAGTGACAGAATTGCGTCTCCCGGTAACCATCTTTACATATGTATTGATCATTTTCTATTGACTTGGATTTTAAACTTTCTGGTCGGTCACATGACTTATTTTTTATCAGTTGGCATATTTGGTCTGTGTTAACATGTTTGTTGATTGCATATTCGTTTGAGTACCAGGCTTTTGAGGAATTCTCTGGCACTTTTGGTGTTTCCTTTGTCTAAAATTTCGACATTATCCCAATCAAACTGATGTCCATAATTATCTATATTCATTGATATCACTCGCGGAAAATTTAAATCAGTTCTTTTTATGCTAAAACTTGCGCTGAACATGCTGTCCATAAGAATGACGAAAGCTGCGCAACTAAACCAACCAGCTCAGAGAACACTACTAATTGTAAATCATCCACCTGAGCTACAAATCTCCCCTTTTATTTCAAGGTCGAATCTGTTAAATGCATGTGTTTCCCACCAAACTTGAATCATTCACACTTCAAGTACACTGTCAGCAATCCAAAAGACACGCATTCAACAATATCTATCCAGTGGTACAATCATCACCACAACACTACATTAAAAGAAATCTGTTTCATAAATGTTAAACTATCTCATATAAAGTCTTAAACAATAAATAATATTCAACACAAAAAGAGAAAATAGATAAATTTTTTAAAAATTCCATTAAAAAAATTTTTCAGTAATATTTCTTCACGTTTGTCCATTAGTAATAAAAAAAAAAGTTGTATTTGTGCGTGAGCGAGCGAGCGAGCGAGAGTGTGAGCGTGTGAAGTAAGTCGTTATCGTGGTTGACCTTGAAATAACTGATTTAAACAAAAACATTAATAAAGATAGCTATTATTCGCCACTTTCATTTCTTCATTGACCGACACAGTGACACTCATAATGCAATAAAGTTGGTTCAGAGTCTAGAATAGAGTTTAAATTTCTATATTTTATTTCATCTGTTTTATTTGTTTACTTTATTGTTGTTTACCCTCTACTTTATTTCTGTCTCATCTTCATAAAAGTCAACCAAAATAAAGAAACAATTCATAATTTTGTTTATTTACGTAAACAGATTCATAATAATAATAATAATAATAATAATTGTTTAACCCTTTTTCCAACGTTATTATTGTTATTGTCTTTATTTCTACTTTGCAACAAATACTGTACTTTTACATACCAATAAAAGTGGTCGTGTCTGTTTAGTAAAATAAAAGTGTGACTAGTTGACTAATAGTGGAAGTAGCAGTGTGGCATTTCCTACTGACAAGATTCTGTGAGTAGTATATTGTGTGTATGCGTATGGGTGTTTATCTTACAGCTGCTTTAGAAATGAAGACCAGCGCAATTAAAGCAAGGGGCTGCCAACTATCGCTAGTAAAGATATTATTGATTTCACAAAGGACTTGATTATGAGACAGACTGTGGAGAGTGAAGAGTTAGATAGCAAAACATAAGACTTCAAGTGAATACAGACAAGAAAGAAACCTTTCACTAAACACAATTAGCACCAACCAATATAAACGCGAGGAATTTAAACGAGGTCACACACACACACACACTTCTCTCACTTATTTGGGCAGTACTTGCTACAAATTTAGGCGACAAAGATGAGCATATCAAACTCTCAGAAAAGTAATTCTCCTTGTTCACGTTCATGTTTATCATTTGAATCAGAAAATGAACAAGTAGAATTAGCTATGTCAGATTGTAAAATAAAACAAATATAAGACGGTAAACTACACACTAATGTTTATAGAAAACCAACGCATTCTGATAGATATTTAGACTGTAATTCATCTCATCCGTTATCTGTCTGTGAAGACAGGCTTAGTTAATTGTCTAACAAACCAAGTAATAGCACAAAGTACCACAAGAAAAGACCTAAGTAATGAAATAAAACAGATAGAAGATTGAAAAAGGCCAAAGGAAAAATAAAAATAATTGTTAAACTAGTAATGATAATATAAATAAGAGAGAATATAAGTCATCTACTGTTATACTATATAAAGAGGGGACATCTGAGACCCTCTCTACGTAGGATTCTGAATGAAGCAGGAATTAGGTCGGCACTCAAACCTAAAAACTCACTCAGAGACAAGCTCTGTAGGCTAAAAGACCCGGCGGACCCAATTAAACAAAATAATAGAATTTACAAAATACCTTGCGATGACTGTGACTAAGGTCAACCAAATAGGTCAAACTAGTAGATCGAAAGTAATCAGATTGTCGGACCATAAGAATTTACCTAAGGTAAGAATGGTTGACCCTGAGAAGATGAGTAATTTAGAAAAAAGCTCAGCAATTTCATTGCTCGTAAAAGTAAGATCGACATTAAATAACCTGAAATCCCTGTGTATGACATCTGACTGAACATAAAAGTATTACAGGATAATAAACAATATATATATAACGTATTATGTTGCATATCGACGATAGGTTTCTTGGATCAGACATTACCTTTTAACACATTATTTCACACTGTGTAAAAACATCCTGTATTTCTCTTATGCTTTCATAATCTCAACGGATAATTATTATTTATCTATCTCGACTATTTTAGATGAATGCCCTTCTTAGCGCATATGCGAATTTTTGTGTGAAACGCTCCAAATATTTTTGAGAAAACACCACAGCCTTCCCACCCAGGCTTTATTGACCGTCTTGCAAAGTTGACTGATAGAAATTATTTTTGTCAGCACCAAACACCAAGGAGAGGATACATCATACTGGGTATACAACACATTACACAGCATTTATTCGGTTTTTTATTTCAACACAACTGATGATAACCTTTTTCATACATCGTGTGACTGACTGCATTTTTTTAAAATATTATTATTATTATTGCGTTCCTAGTGGAACATAGGCTTTCAATTGCACGTCTCCACTTGCTTCTGTCTTCTGCCGTACTTTTCACCTGCGTCATACATGTTAGTTCATACTCTTTCAACTCCTCTTCATACGACCTCCTCCATCTTACTCTTGGACGTCTCACTCACCGCTTCCTTTTCAGGTTCCACTCGAGCGATGGCTTGACGCGCGATGTCACCCAGCGGCCTCCTCAGCGAGTGAGTGTCCAATCCATCCACCTCCACTTTCTCCTGCATATTTGTTGTTGTTGGGCGATTGGTTCTTGTTTTGTTTGTTCCCAACCATAGTTTCTTGTTGGTGATTCTTTCCGACCCGGCCATCTGATCTTCAGTATAGAGCTAGAGAAGACAGTTGTTGATAAAGGTCTGAAACAGGCTGTTGGAAATATTCTTTGTGACCCGCCCGCCAAGGTTTTGATCAGTATAGAAGAGCTGACTGACTTGACGTTGTTTGTATTGAAAATCTGACCGAATTTTGTTGTTGATGCTGGCTGAGTGACGAAGATTTCCAGAATGATGACAGGTTGATGAATGTGTATCTCGCCTTCCCGATTCTCGCTCGATTTGACATCCTCATCCGTTCCTCCTGTAGTTGAGACAATGCTCCCTAGATAAGTAAATGAAGTAACCTCTTTCAAATCCCTCCTTTTGATGGTGATTGACACTGGATGTTGCTGCTGTTGTTGCTGGTTGGTTTTTTTTTAAAAATATGAAATACATTTTTTTACTCGTTACAATAATGAGTAGGTTGGTTAGATAATGATTGCCTAGATATCGACGGGACTTTCTTCTCGCCCACTCCCCCCCCTCCGCCGCCATCGACTAACGCACCTACGCCATCATACACACAAACATACAAACATAAAAACGGAACTCATTGCTTTTTTGTTATTTTTTATTTACTTAAGCTAGATTCTTTTTTTCTCTGTTGAATATTTACGCAAATTTTTCTAAGAAAAGCCGACAATAATAATATCTCAAGCAAATGCTAAACCATCGGTAGCAAAGTGGTTAGGTCGCTCTCCGATCATGCACATGGTCCGGGGTCCGATCCTCGGCCACCGATGCACTCCTTTACCTCACTAAGCCAGAAATAATGCTGGTACTGAGGAAACGTTGGGCGTGAGGCTAACAACCCCATCCTGTAAAAATTAAACACTGCTACAGAAACTTCCAGCCGCTAGCTTGAAGCCCTACGTCCCACTGGGGAACGTGAAAGAAAAAATGTTGAATCGATAAAAAGACTCTAGAAGAAGTGAACTTTACAGATGGTTTCTGTCTCATGATACACAAACTCGAAGATACATACGCGTGAAAACTAACAAGTTAGCAAAAGAAGAAGAAGAAGAAGACAGTGAATACAGGACTTCAGGTGGAGAAAATGAGAAAAATAGAGGTGATGAAGACAACCAAATATTAACAGAAGTAAACTAAAGGAGACCGTCTGTTTCCCTTATTAATATTGTTTCCTTGGATTCTGAGTGGAACATAGAGCTTCAACAACACATCTCCACTTTGTTCTATTCTCTGCTGTCCTCTCCATCTGGGTCCACATGATTGACCATAATCTCTCAACTCCTCCTCCTCCACAACATATGATTTCCTCCATGCCACCCTCGTACCGACGACCCACTCGTCGCTTCCCATTAGGATTCCATCGGACGGCCTGGCGTGCGATGTCATTCGATGGCCTCCTCAATGAATGCCCGATCCATCTCCATTTTCTCCTACATATTTGTTGAATGATCGTCTCTTGGTTGGTTTGTTCCCACAGTCTCTTGTTACCAATTCTATCTAGCTGGTCATTTGATCTGCAGTATGGACCCAGAGAAGGTGGCAGCTTTTGATGAAAGTCTGAAACCAGTTGGACATCCTTTTTGTTACACGCAGTGCAAGTTTGTGACCCATATAGAAGGACCAAATTCACAACTTGGTGTTGAAAATGTGAATCTTGTTCTTTACTCGGACTGAAAGATACAGAAGATTCCCAAAACTGGTTTCAGGTTGATGAAGGCGTATCTCGCCTTCCGTTTCACTTACTTAGACATTGTCTCTGGAATTACGGACGTCACAGATGAAGATATTAAAGGTAGTCAGGATCGAAAAATACAAGACAGACTTTCATCTACTGCAATGAGCATTAAGAATGAAATCCTAATTGTCAACACTAACTTCAAGTGACTCAGCGATTCTATAGGATTGAGGGATTCAGCGCAGCGCACAATGTCAGCATAAAATCATCTCAAGTAGACTAAAGACACCTAACTACGTTCAGCGCTGAAAATCAGATATCTGACTGGCTAGAAAGGATAATAATAACAAGGAAATCTGCCAACGAACCAACCAAGAATCTGTTGCCCAACAAATATTTTAAAGAAATAGAAGGCGGTTCAAGCACAAATACACACTGAGGAGACCACTGAATGACATCACGATCCAAGAATGGGAGACGACGAATTGGGTACTCGACGATGAAATGGAGGAGATCATGTGAGGATAAAACCGAGGCTGATTGACAAACACAAAGTCAGAGCATAAAAAGACTGTACATCGGTGGCACAATGGTTAGGACTCTTGTCGATCATGCATATGGTCTGAGGTCCAGTCCCCTGCTGACGCACACCTGATATCTATGGTCGGCCTGCAAAATTTGGGCTACCGATATCACAAACTGAAAATTCCATACTTGTACCAAAAATACAGTGTGGAATCAAGCTGTAATAAAAAATAAAAAAGTGAAATATCAATGAGCTACTGAAGCCCTATGTTCTCCTCAGAAGCCAAGGGAACAATTATAATAATTATCTAATTGAATTTTAGATTCTCCCGTTGACTGACTGAACCGAAGTGCTCAGTCTCAAGTTGACGTGTCGACTTCTAGTGCAGATGCTTCGACGATGTCTTGATATGTAATTAGAATTTAACTGGTGGATGATGACTAACAGTGAAATCCACCAGGATGCGCATTTCGTCCGATTCGAGACTCGTCGGCTAATGAATGTACCTGCATTCCCCAATGAGTGAGTGATTATGTTCCCACCAAGGCTCGAACCCAGCGCCTATAGTTTCAAACGCCAAAGCGCTATTCACTAGACCACTTGGATCGAGCACTTAGGTCCAATCTATCGACGGGAGAATCTAAAAACCAATTAAATTATTAAAATGACCCGTTGCAAAAGAGGTTAGCTCGCAAGGCCCAATTGGTCTAGTGGATAACGCTTTGGTGTTTTAAACTATGGGCACTGGGTTAGAGACTCAACGGGAACATCATCAATCACTGAGAAATGCAAGCAAACCCAGTCCCAAACAGGACGAAATGCACATCCTGGATTCCACTGCTAGTCACCATCCACCAAAGGAATAAATTAGTTTCCGGAAAAACTGATCTAATAATAACGTAAACCAGAAAACACAAATTGATTGACTAAAACACTACTATCATCACCACCACCACAAAGCCCTTAAGACAAGGACATTTTTAGTGACTAACGGTGACTCCGCTAATGCGAAGAACTTCCGTATATACTACAAACTGATTGGTAACCTTTTGTAATGCATTTAGTGCTTGATGTTACAACCGACAAAAATTCTACCAGTCAATTATGCAGTGTGGTCATCAAGTCTGGTGGTATACCTGGAATGAGAGTCGGGATATTAGTAACAATCGCAGAGAAGCTCTGGTTCCAAGTCTCACGCCTACTAGCACTCATCAGTTTGACTTGTATGTAAACTCCGATATATATAAATGCAGCTACCAGACAGTGAATTTTGTATGCTAACAGACAATGATCGCTTCCTTTTGGCTAACCAGTATTGGGAAACAGTAAACAGCAAAAAATCTTAAAACTTTTATCACAGTAGTAGATCCCATTTTCGCTTTTTTTTAAGGATTAGACTTTAATTTATCGATTTATTGATTTTTTTCAAGGCCACCTAATGAGCGATAAAATATGCCACTCATGTTTTTTAATTCCAGCAAACCTTGAGAAAATGTTATAATAATTATGAGACTATTACTATTATTGTTATTATTATTCTTATTAATTCTAATTAAGATTGACTAAGTGCCATCTCATATTGAAAAAGACTGAGTTTTTAAAATTAGGTTAAGCTTTTTTATTAAAAAAACACATAAAAATGATTTATTATTAATGTTTTGTTTTCTTAAAGTGATGAAGTGAATGATCTTTGTAACAATGCCTTGAAATGAAAGACGAATGATCGATTTTGAGAATATATATAGACTTACAAGCGATCAATAATAGGACAATACACTTTTATGTCAAATGGTTTGTGACAATATCAGGAAAAAAGAACTTTCTAGAATTGATTTCTTCAACTTATATATATATATATATATATATATTATCCGGTTTATAAGAAAAACCACTTTAGGTAGGTAGTTACCTGGGGTTCCACTGGGAAGTCATGACCAGTAGGGTGCAGCAGGTCGGGCGTGAGGACAAATACTCGCCGAAGACAATGGCTAGCGATTGTGCTATATCGTGGGTTTTCAATGGTTTTCAATGGTTCTCTAACTGATATCCATCCGTGATCAACTCGCAAAAACATAACTAACCCTTAAAAACCAAACTATAGAAAATTAATCTGATGCTCGCTAGTGACTTGTAACAGGTTGGAGTTTCCTGGAGTTCTAGTGAGAAGTCGTGACCAGTGAGGTCCATCCAGATGTGTCACGTGTGTGGATGGATGTCCCACCAACGACAATGGTTGGAGTTGCGCTAAATCACGAATTGGTAGAAGTTAGAATTCATGAGCCATTGAATAGGTTCCCAGTGGTGGCTGAATGGTATACGAGCCAGCTGGCCTTGTAACCAGACGGTCCTGGGTTCGAATCCCAGTGGGTGCGTACGACTGAAGAGTCCCAAACTAGGACGAAACAGCTGTCCAGTACTTCCAGCCGGTTTTCCAATGGTTCTCTAACCAATGTTAGCTCATGATAAAATCCTGTAACCAATTAACCAAATCCCTACAAACCAATACTCGAAAAATCACTTTAGTTTAAATTGAAGGTTGTCTACATGGCATGATATAATAATCAATAAAATCATTAGAATATGCACAGACTGTAACGTATTGAAAATGCTCTCTATTATGATATTGAAACGTCTGTCAAAAGAATAACGAAATCTATCTTAGTACTATATATATATATATATATATATATATATATATATAGTACTTACATGTGTTCAGGAAAATGAATTATCTACAGTCGTTAGGCGTAGAGTGTTGGGCAAAGAGGGAAAATCAATCGACGAGGTTATAAAGTTACATAGACTAAGATGGCTAGGTCACGTGGTGCGCATGCCTAACCACCGCCTCCCCCGACGGGCATTGTTAGCTGATATAGGTTCAGGTTGGAAAAGAGCCAGTGGTGGCAAAACAAAAACATGGCATCAATCCATGAAATCCTTGACAGTTAAACTGAGTCAGGTAGGGAGATGCAGACTCCCGGGTTGGGGCCCTCGGGACTCTAGGAATCAATGGCTGGAGACAATAGGTGACATGGCTCAAAATCGTTGTCAATGGCGCAGATGTATTCAATCTCTGTAATCTTTCATATTCCTTTCTACCATTACCCATTCTGTCTCACTCTTATATTTGTCAAACTCTATTAATTCTCTTCACTCATCTTCTTGTCTACCTCTGTGTGTGTGCTATTTGGAACGTGGCAACTCGAACTGGTGCACTTCGGTGCCAAGTTCTATGTTGAATCCAGACAGACAGACAGACAGTCTAGATTCTTCGTTTTCACCGCCTTTTCAAGTATATTCCAGTAACCGCCAAATATACATGCATATATATATATATATATATATATATATATATATATATATATATATATATATATATATATATATATATATATATAAGAGCAACTTGTGATAACAAGAATAATTGAAAAACAGTATGATTAAACGAAAAATGTTCAGGTAGACGTAGTCGAAAAAGCCTAAGGAAGACAAGTGGACCGACCAAGTAATCTCAGATTCTAAGGGAAGCGAACGAAATACATATTTAAATGAAGATGTGATAAGATTAAAGGATAATAAGAGAGAGGCTTAAAAGATAAGTAAGGGATGATGGAGGTGTTACCAGTTCATTAGGTTTTAGTAGGCCAAGGGTATGGATAATGACTGCACGAACTTCTTTTCATACGTACATATATGTAGGCATAACATTGGGGATTTGTGGATGCCCATACTTCCATGAAAGACAACACTTCGTTTTCCTTCATTTTTCTGTGAAGATCACATAACTGCAGGGTGGGAGTGAACTTATAATGAACACATACAGTTATATCCCTTTAAAATCTAATTCACTCAGCTGTTTGTATCCTAAGCTTCTACATTGTTTCTCGTCTTTCTGCATACGTAGTCAGTGCCACTTCCTGTAAGACCATTTCTATCTACATGACATCATCTGCTAAGTTGGTCTGAACTGATGACAATAAGTGGACCATTCTCTCCTTTCGAACACCTTGAAGGGAACAGGTACATTTCGAACTGTTTGAGATGAATTCCTTCGATTAGACAAACTGTTGGTGACAAAGTTTTTTGCTATGTAAAATAACATTTGAAACATTTGACAGTGATGATAAATGTACATCCTTTAAATAGCTTTGACAAATAATTCAAATTTCATTTCACAAAGACTGCGAAATACAAAAGCAGCGCCATGGAGGCGCGATAACTGCAAACTACGGTAATTTTAAGATTATGAACTTATTTCAGTCAAAGTAAATGTCCCTATTGACTTCAAACCCGAAAATATACAAGCTAATTTTCAAAAGACACGACAAAATGTATTATTTCATACCAATACATGTGTAAATAACTATTTACACCGATTCGATTGTGAAAACCTTGACATTTTAAACAGTGTAAACACTGAAGGTAATGCAAGGGAATTTGTAGAAGCCTGATATTCATATGAATCAATAATCAACATACACATTATACTCTGTAGATCAAATTTATCAAAGAATAAGCCGAATGAACCCAAAACAAGTCAAACTGCAAGTCAATGAATATGATCAATAAAGAAGTAAATTAACAACCAGCCATCATAAAGATTGTCAGGAGAACGAACACTATATTATTCATGGAGAATTCAAATAAGTTCACTTCATAATGAAAAGTCTGCACTGAAGTATGCTGTCTAGAAAGATAATGAACGTTTAGCAATTAAGCCATCATCCAATTGATAGAATCCAACCACATCAAAATATTTATCCTGTTAGCTACTAAGTCACTGTGGCAGAGTCAGTACAATTCGACGACGGTAGCATAGCGGTTAGAACGCTCGCCGACCATGCACATGGTCCGGGGTTCGATCCTCGGCCACAGATGCACTCCTTTACCTCGCTAAGCTAGAAATAATGCTGGTAAAGTGGAAAGGTTGGGCATGAGGCTAACAACCCCATCCTGTAAAAATTAAACACTGCTACAGAAACTTTCAGCCACTAGCTTGGAGCCCTATGTTCCACTGGGAACGTGAAGGTAAAAAAAATTACCTCGGCTAGAATACTGGTGCACGCGACGTCAAACGAACAGAATCATTTTACTAGCGAACATCAGTAGTCAGAAGGTATTGGCTCCTAACTACCATGAGGTATATATCATCACATAAATAAGTTATTCCTCTTAAAAACAACTCTTGAACTACAGAACATTCTATTATCGCACTAGACATCATAATCAAAGTATGTTTCTTTAACGTCAATCAACGTATAGAAATATACACGTGGAGGAATTCACTTCTAAATACATAAGTCGACAGTAAACAATAAAACTTTAAAAATTTATTGATCCATTCATAATTTTATCAGAGAAATATTTTAGTCTCTAATCTTAATAATAATAATAATAATAATAAAGACAATAACATCAGCAACCTGTCAATCAATTTAAACAAACAAAATACACAGAAGATGACAGTTTATCCTGTCTAACACAGATTGGACATTGAATGATGATAATGTATTGAGTGAGAGATGATTTTTTTTTCAGTGGTTGAACGCATGAACATGTGTGTAAACATATCAAACTATATTGTTTATGCAAAAGTGTAGTGCAGATATAAGTCATCTACACTTAGTACACTACAGAAAAATATCTTAAAGATTAGGTAAACAAATTCAAAGAGTCTGATTACATCAGAGTTGAGAAGAAAATAAAGACTGTAGATACTTAATTTCTAGTAGATTAGTTTACCTCAGAAATAATTATACATGAATGGATGTGAATACAAAGTACCTTAAGGATTAGGTCATTGATGGTAATGGTGAGCAGTAACTCTTCATTTATTCATATGAGACAGTAAGGATCGGAGTAGGGGGGGGCATTAAAGAATCTCATCATCATCATCATCTTCATTGACCTCATTCAACAGCTGGCTATATGACAGTGCCACCTGTCAGGTGATCCACAATGCAAAACTCAGCGAAGCCTTTGAAGTAAGGACACGAGTAAATAAGATAAAGCTGTCTACTATCATTGATGGTATTCCTGGTTGTGATGGTCTCAATTATGTGGGCGAACCAGAAGACAGGAGAATACGTTGGACAGATAGGAAGACTACAGAAGATCTGAGCTTCACGTACGATTTGCATCTAATGTCACACAAAATCCGAAGACTTTTATGGGAAAACCAACAACTTTGATATCAGAAGCAGAAGGACAGGACTTCAGGTGAACATAAAGAAGATGGAAACGCTGAAGATAGCCAACTAATAAACAACAATAACCAAAACCGATCACGATCAACGGAAGAAATTTCAGAAGAGGTTACTTCCTTCACTTATTTAAGAAGTATCGTTTCCACTATAGGCAGTCGACGTGGATGAACATGTCAAAGCCAGCCAGCCAGCCAGAATCGGAATGGTAAGACAGATCTTCATCACTTTGAAATCATTTTGAAAATCTTCTGCACTCCAAAGCATAAAAGACTAATTTTGAGTTTTCAACACCAGTGTTGAGTCAGTCAGAAACTCAGTGAGCGAGTCTTGGAAGGCATTTCCAACAGGCCATTGCATACTTTCTGTCAACAACTGCACACTTCGCTGGCTCCATATCGAATATTAAATGGCCAGCCAGGAAGAATTATCATTAAAATATTCGGACAACGAACGAACTAAGAACCTAATGCTCAACAAATACGGTGAAGAAAGTGGAGATGGATCAGACAAACAAATAACATCACACTTCATGGAGGTGCTTAAGTGTAACCCGAGTAGGAGACAACCAGTTGGGCGGTGGTCGAGGGTAATATGAAGGAAGCATATGTCAGGAGGAGACCCAAGACTATGATTATCAGCACAGCCAGCTTAAGAGAACCTCAGAAAATGGGCTAAAGAGGAAGTGTCCTGTTGAGGCCTTAATTGCTACTCATAACTTATGGGAACAATAATAATAATGAGGCGTGAATGAGTAGTAACTTGAAGACTGGTTAAACGATGATAATAAAGGTCAATAAAACTTCGTTTACTGATATGAGACAGTCAGTGGAGTATCTTACTTCTTTCTGTAAAACACGCACATACACATCATATCACTATTTCGCTTGGTGAACTCAAAGAGCACGTCAGTCAGGAATCGAAATCCAGCCCCGCCCCGGATGGATAGTGAGTATTCTACAACTGAACTACTTGTAAGAAACCTGACTGCTATTTCAAAAAACCAAAAGTTCAAGTTTTGGTCGTTTCAGTCATAATCTTAGTAGATTAACATAATACCGATTTAAATTCGGCGGTTAAATGATTCGTTGAAGTAAACAAATTATACAGCCGTATTTTAAATATATTTATAACTACACATAATGGATGCTAAATCATTTTTGATACGCTACGGAACTTCAGGAGGTCTACTCAAACACTGAGCAGTGATTAAAACCCTGGATAAGCGGACACTTGAAAAACAATCTAGTGTTCACTAGTGACTGACAGTCACAGTATTAAGTTAAATTTTAGTGACACATCGTAAACAGTAGGATCCACCAAGTTGGGTGTGAGGACAATACCCGCTGATGACAGTGACCGGCGGTAGTACTATAAATCACGAACTGAAAAAGTTATAATTCAAACAGGCTGAACATTGGATTCTCTTCCACTGGTTGAATGCCGGACAATACTATCTCGTAACTTAAAGGTTCGAAGGTTAGACCCTCGGCGGTGGAACCATGACTGAGTACTCCTGGAAAGTCAGTTCGAAATAGGGACAAAACATATATCCAGTACTCTCTGGTTTTCAATTCAAAACAACGTGTGTTGTTCTCCCTTTCTTTTTTAATGATAGCAGAAACCTTCAAATATTCAAGCTGCTTGTTAAGTTGTTCCTCTCCCATGTAGACCTAATGAATGCGGCTTCAGTAATAATCAACTTCTCTCAACTTGGATTTATTGACAATTAAAACGTTCACATGATCCAAACCTGGAGTATCGCTAAAGACCAGTATATATCTTAGTTATGATTATGGCCAGCGAATTGCACCCCAACTGCTCAATGGGGAGGGGGTCACCGAAGTGTAGCTGGATTTAAATTCCTGAAAGATATTGGCACAGGCGGGTTCAACCATACCACAAGTGGTCCAGGACTCGACCTCCGACCAACTCACTCCTAAACCTTAATCGTCCAGTAGTGTCAACCCAGTAAAATGGGAAGGTTGAACATGAGATTAACAAAACTCCATGAAAAAATAAGCGCCGCTTCTACTAAAACCTAAAAGCTCAAACTTGAAGCCCTATGTTTCACTTGGATCGTAAGAGAATAAAATAATTAAAAACCAAACCTATTGGCTGAAATTCAACCGTTTAAGCTAACCAGCGACATCACCATTCCACACCCTACAACTCTACTATGATATATCGATACGTCGTTTGTTTGCAGATCTTTGTTGAATGTGCAAGTAGGTAAGTATACCTTGTTTACAATACCATTTTGTAATTCGACGACACAATCTGTGGCGTTTTTTTAACTCTACTTAAGCAAAACTTTATTTATTCGGTTAACAAAATAAAACAAACTATTCCACAGTATCTCATCATGATGCGTTATCCATACTACAGAAAGGATGAACACATTATTTCCATATATTTTTTAACGTTAAATTTATACACAGTCGCATTTAGCAACAATATCAATTATAAAATGCAGAAAAAATCAAGTAGTTCCATAGAAATTTAAGCTTCTTTGTTTGATAGAATGGTAGATTGCCCACTGACCACATACACAATCAAGGAATAGGAACAAGGGGAACCATGAAAAATTAATAGATCTGAGAGGTTATAAAGAGTGAATGCATTTTCGCCAGCCACCACCGAGAATGATTTCGGGTCATACACCACTGGTAGTCTCAAACCATTGGTTCTTAGAATCTCGACGACATCAACCAGACAACAGTCTACATCTCCCTACGTCGCTTAAACTAACTGTCAAAGATTTTATGGACTTTATCAATGTTTTGGTTTGACTACCACTAGTTCTTTTCCAACCTGATCCATGTTATGTCAGCTAACATTGCTCGTCGAGACAGGCGATGACTAGGACATACATAACACATCTAACTTAGAAGATATCTATGATCAAAGACGGGTAGTCTTTTCACATCTTCCACTTTCAATGGCTATATCTTAAAGCTGTGATAAAGGAGGACAGAACAAACTGCTGGGCAGTACCCATGTCTTTTGGTCAATAGCCAGACGCATACCACGTCTACTTCAGGGGTCGCGTAAATTGTAAAATGCCAAAAGAGCCTTTTGTATCCATTCTGAGACTTAGTCATCAATCAGACCGTTTGGAGCTGACGCAGCCAACACTCTCTACCAGTTTGCTCTCTATCTCCAAGTTAGGAATCGACGCAGTCCGATCCTATAGCCTCATAATCTTGTATTTGACAGGAGCAAATCGCATGCTAAACATTCAAAGATATTTTACTCAACGTGTTTATCAGAACACTCTACAATATGTCAGCGTCTTCATCTTGAAGGAATATATCATCCGCAGACTCTAGATCAACAAGTAACAAGTCAATCCTTAAGTCACTGAAATCACCTGGAGTTAATTCCATTAGTAGATCTATGTTGAAGTTGAACAGAAATGAAGACAGTGAGCATCTCTAACAGACACCACTTGCTTCCATCATCACTTCAAACGACGGCGAAGAGGGAGGGTTGACTGTGATATTAGTAACCCCCTATCCAGTACAAATGACAACATCACAGCTACTACAACTTCAAAATTGCCTAAAGCCCTACGTTGTTCCCCTCGAAACTTAAAAACGACCTAATAGACATCCTGAAGATCTGAAGCAAAGTTGTTGGATCTACCATTTTAAGGAGTAAAGCAAGTACTCATCGGTTGCATTGGTTGGATTCTCAACCGGTGAATAAATGGTCAACAAACTCGCCTCGTAACTTGATGCGTCTAGTTTTTTATCCTCAGTGGAGTCAGAAGTGGGTGCATACTTCTAAGCAGTCGCATACCAGTATGCTCTTCAACGATTCATGATGAGATTAACATAAACAATGACTTGGAGGGGGGGGGCGGGGGGGCAAAATTTCTCCCTGATCAAAACTGATTATCGCCTTGTTTGAATGCATCTCTAATCTATGACATTTCATATCAGTGAATAAAGATTCACAAAACTGAAAATTAAAGTGAGACAACTTAGTGAACAGTCAAGTTTTCTTTTTCAATCAGATTTCAATCAATTTACTGCACGCATATATTTTAAAAAAAAGTATAGACCAATGACAGTGACCCATCAGTAAGACGATGATAACAAATAAGGCGATCGCTGAACTTGTACCATAGTCATGACAATAATAAAATTGTACAGAACACTTAGATGGCATTAAAGAGATTTAGGCTACCAAAAATCAAATGAAAGGGGTTTGGATAAAGAAGACTGGTAGAAAGTTTTCAAATCTTCATTTCAAAGGAGTTGATTCGTCTCGAGTTAGATGACGGATTGATGTTAGTTATCAGGTGGAGAGCAGTTGTCCAGCTCTGCTTTCTGGTTTTCAGCTGGTTCTCTGACTTGACAGAAAATTAACATAAAAGAAAGTTTCTTTTTGGAAAACGAAAGTGGAGTAGACACACACGGTAATCTAATCATGCCATCTTCCCGCCAAGGTAGCGGTAATCTCTGTACAAAAATATTGGGGATATACAAATTGTTGAGTTGAATCTATGTGACTAGGGATGAACATAATATCTGTTGGAAAGATTCAACAGAATTGTGATAAATCACAGCAGAATAGATGTCTTTTTTATCGATTGATTGATCGTTATGACAGCGAGATAAGACTGAAACTTGCAGAGTTTATGAAAGATCTCGTTTGAAAAGAGTATTTCATACAACCAAGTTTCCAGAACGAAAAGCTACACAGGATAAAAACAGATCATGTTTTCTTCTTTTTTTATTTCATGGCTTTTCTCTAACTGACCTAACAGTCTAAAAGTGATTTTAATTGGTGGAGGGTGACTAGCAGTGGAATCCAGGATGTGCATTTCGTCCTATCTGCGACTCGTCATCTGGATGTACTTGCATTCTCCAATGAGAGATGATGTTCCCAATGAGGCTAGAATCCAGTGCCCATAGTTTCAAACGCCAAAGCGTTATCCACTAGACCACTTGGGCAACGAAAGCCATGAGACCGAGCATTTTGGTCCAATCAATCGACGGGAAAATCGAAAATTAAATTAAATAATTAATATGACCGTTGCATGAGAGTCGGGATGGCTCTCATGGCCCAAGTGGTCTAGTGGATAACGCTTTAGCGTTTGAAACTATGGACACTGGGTTCGAGCCTCGGTAGGAACATCATCACTCATTGGAGAATGCAAGTACATCCAGATGACGAGTCCCAGATAGGACGAAATGCATATCCTGGATTCCACTACTAGTCAGCATCCACCAAACAAACTGTAATTACATGCACAGACATCGTCGAAGCATCTGCACAAGAAGCCGACATGTCAACCTGAGACCGAGCACTTCGGTCCAGACAATCGACGGGAAACTCTAAAATTTAATTAAATAGTCTAAAAGTGACATTTACCAGTTCAAATGACCCTGTGACATTAAGCACTTACTGAGGAATCAGAGGCAAACAGCTACTAAAGATTTCAAGCATATCCCCCGACAATCTTCATATGAAAAGTTAGAAAGTGTCTGCAAGAGCAATCACTAAGTAACCCGATTAGTACGGAGCATACAGACGAAGCCAGACGAACATTCAAAATCATCATCACTTTGCAGATAACTTGGATACTTTGCTTTGCAGAAGCTGTTATTATTACCAAGTGATCCCCATATATACAGAACGATTAAGGTAACTAGATATCTCTGCGTTTGTTTTCGTTTTTTACTGCGTGAAAATCTCTTTTTTTCGAATGAACTAGTAATTGGATACATTTATTCTAATGTATTCCAATAGTCTACCAACATGCTATTGACTATACTATTTGAAAATGAACCAATATGCAATTAACCTACATTCCCAGCTACTCTGCAAATCTGGACATATTTGCTATAAGTATTTTCTGTTAGGAAGAGGATCTAATTCAATCAACACAGATGGTGTCAGAAATACTGTCATTTAAGTGTTCAGATCAAGAATAGTTACCACCACATCCACTAACTCTTACATGAATTGACGATCTAATGGCGACCGACGTGTATCGCATTGAAGTGTGTACTTGATCAACTTTACAGTGTACTGAATTTAATTATAATAATAATCATAATGATAATCGTAATAGCTTTATTTCAAACACTCCAATTGGTCAAAGCAAGCAATTATCAACATGTAGCACAGTACAATACTGTAAATAATTATCCCTCTACACAACATTTTAAGGAGACATAACATTATCAAGGAGAATGGCATTAAAACTAAGTAGCGTTAATAAAAATATAGATGTAAATTGGGAAAGTGACATTAAAAACTGGTGACCGATTGGGGCAGTTTGATGTAGACATCTTTCTTCAGGAGAGAATAAATTATAAGCTATGAAACACACTGACCTATACACTAGTATGCAAACTTCAAAGGATATCCGTTTCCGATATCTGTATCTGTCATTATCTAATTGTCATCGGCTATAGCAACTGGTGTACAAATACTCCTAATCATTTTGGATAAACACTCAGTCAAGACTCTCCTATATCATAATGGACACTAAAAGTGAGGATTTAGTCACTGATCTGTCCGAATAAGGATTCAATCTAGACGACATGTTGCCAAGTTATTCATACGACTTCATAGGATTATGAGTCAAATAGCTACTTACTATGTGGACACATGTATTCTCATGATTATTCGAATGGTGTACCTACTTGTGGTTTACTTACACTCTGAGTAGTAGGCTTTCTATAAATCAATCGCTTTTATTCAGCTATACCCTCTCTCTCTCTCTCTCTTTCTCTCTCTAAACCAAAAATATGTATCTAGGACTGAAAGTTAGTCACAACTTTATTCCTCACTCATGTGAGTAAGATTTGTGGGATAGACTATTAGTTAAACTTTCATAATTTTGGACAATTGTTGTATCAAGTCCTTATTCGATAGATGTTTCTTTATATTTGTACAGCCATCTTCCAACCATCACTTACTATCCAAATTTATTCAAAAGAAAACTAATTGGGAGTGAAATATGTAAACGTGAGATTGACATGAAAAAGAAATACTGATAACAATATATTAATGATAGGAAGAATAAAATGGCACGTTCATTTGTTTCACCTCAGTAGGAAGTCATCAGTAGCTTCATACCCAACACTTTTATCATTACATAAAACATATACCAAACAAGGTATCACAGAGTTCTTATTTTATTTAATAGTTCGAGAATCAAGCCTTTTACAGCTGCTTCCAATCCTATCTGATGACATGAAAAGAAAGAGTTGTGAACAAAGAGGGAGCTCAGAATCTGACAAGATACCTAGTTGCTGATTTCTTGCATGAGTTCAGTTGTCTGTTTACAACCATATCAGCGATACCTCCCGTGCCCTACCGATAACTTCTAGTGTCCTTTACAATGTGACGATGTCTTTCCTCTTAAGTGGCTCAAGAAAGGTTAAGCGGTGTGAACAATGAAGATAAATTTATAGGATGAAAGAATTATGAAACTGTAAAAGTAGGGACTTAGGGATATCAGATTGTCGTAACTGGTGTACGTGGTAAGAGGTTAGAAGAAGTACTTTTTAGACATTAACATGGTTAGGGAGAAGAGCAAGGAACATCAGAGGGAAGATTTAATCCAAGGTTTACAGATATTTCACTCGCTCCACCGACAGCTTTTAGTACCCCTTCCAGTATAAAGAATTCTCTCCTTTTAAGTAGCCAAAAGAGATCAGCTAGAGGTGAGTTGTTTCAGCACAACCGATAGGAATGCTTATGTGTACCTAAATCTCTAGCTCCTTTTAAATGTTCATCTGCAATGTACATTTCGAACCTGCTCCGAGAATGCCTACTAACGACTGCTTTCTATCATATAAAATGAAAACATTAGTGAAATATATACATACTCACACATAGAGCTCTGCACCACCTACACCCTCCTATTACATATTTTCTGTAGACTTTTATCAATAAGCTTCAATCCATGCGTCTGGATTTTTATTGATATCGACTATTATTATGATCCATATTACACAAACATGAATATCAAGGATCTAATTAACAAAGTACTTTCCAGTGCCTGAGATTGAGTCTGCTGAGATTTGACTAGTTTCAAATTTGATTATGGGTAAACATCAGTTAGAAAACCACTCAGAACGGACGACCTTCAGTGACACTTGAATATCAGTCCAATTTGCCCTGGTCATTGACTACAGAATGAAGTGGTGTGGAGTTCCATTGAGAGGTCACGATCGATAGGATCCACATCAAGTAGAATGTAGTGACACTGGCAGGAACTGGAGCAAATTGGCCGAAGTAAGAATTCACAGACCCGTATCAATGGAAGGGTGATCAGATCATCTAGTCACCTGGTGGTCATGAGTTCTACTCTACCATGGTTAGTGGAGTCATGGACTCATACCTAATTATGTTTTGAAGTGAAACCAACAATCTAACATTTGAAAACATTTAGCCTAAAGCAATTAGACAATGAACGATTGACTTCATTTCAGATAAAAAGCCCTAAACTGAACACACACACACATACACATACACGGACGCACACACAGATACAGAGAGGGTTGTCTCTTCAGACTTCATCCACCCACGCCTTACACTTAAGTCAATTGACTAAAATCGAAGTGTTGACTAAAACTTTACACTACTTAAGCACTTTTAAAAAAGTCAATCTGAACGAAGAATATTCTTTTCAATAATTTCTCTTCAGATTCTTACAATTATAAAATATAATATTTGTGGTCGTTACAATAAAGATAGCCAGGTATGCAATAAATATATGCAATAAAATACAGTAAATACCAACAGATCAATTGATATTGAGATGCCTTGATCGTTTAAGCAATAACACCTTCCTAAAATAATTTATTTTACTAAAAGTGATATATGTTTGTATGGTGTAATATTGTATATGTATACTCATATCTTGAGAAATTGTTTTCTCTTAAAACACAATATGTGTAAAAGAATTTACTCTTCAGAGAATGAATTGATGACAAACAGAGGGGCGTAGACATACACACTCACATACACACACGCGCACAACACAACACAAACACACACACACATAAACAAGCAAACAGTTGATAAATTTGAGAAAAGGTAAATGTTTACCTTTCGATTTTTTTTCATTTTAAAGCACACATTTCTAAGTAGAAAATTATTCTATGATGTGTACATCACCACTAGGAGGTGATGCATTCTTCTGGATTTATGACTGTGCGGATATATGTGTGTGTGCGTGTGTGTTCGTGCACGATACATAGCACATTCCTGAGTCTCAGTCTATCTCTCTCTCTCTCTCTCACTTTCTCCCTGTGTGTGCACCAGAGAGACATAAATTTTCAAAAAAAAAAATTAATAAGACTCATAAATATTGTTAAATTAAGTAGTAAAGTTGTCTGATAGAAAAATAATATGTGTACATTAATAGTTTGCATACATCAGATCAGATTTATGTATGAGGAGACATAAGCGCATAAGCTATCGAAAGTTATGACAACTCGTATAGTTAACTGTTATAGAGCAGTGTTCACTGGGCATTTTACTCACTCGCCTTAGACAATGAGTCTTTTCTTCCATCACTTTGAGTTCCGAGTGGAACATTAGACTTCGAGCATTGAGTCGTAGTTTTGTTTTTACAGGGAATGAGGTTGATAACCAAACACCCAGCCTTCCTTCTTTTGTGGACGTTCTACCTACTGTTGACCAGGAATCAAAAAAATAAACGGACTATGTGCCTAGCTACAGAGCATTCTATAGTTTAACCACCGATGCCAATTTTAACAATCTGCTATAGATTACTGATCGTTAATTCGAGGTTATTTATCTGCCAAAAACTCAATTAGCACTTGTACTCTCTTCCCCACTCTCCCTCTTTCTCAGTCTACATCATTAACCCAGTGTAGATGGAAAAAGGCATTCTGTAGAAGTTTGATTTCTGTATCTCTATTTAGTTGACTGAGATATCAAATGTGATGACGAAGTGAGTTCAGAATCACTGGAAACCAGTATGAAGTACACTGGACACCTGTTTCGTCCTTTTGTGGGACTCTTCTCTGTATGTGTCTATAACCCTACCTCCAAGGATCGAATCTTTGACTAAATCCAGTGGCCAGATCATCAATCCCAACTTTTATGAATTCGTGATATATATATATATATATATATATATATATATATATATATTGCGACCGACAGAGAATGTCATCAGAGAGCATTTGTCTTCACGCCCAACTTGCTGGACCCTACTAGTTATGATTTTCCACTTCAGTTTACTTCATCCTGTAGTCATAGTTGGTCACTAGTTTGCACTAAATTACTTTGTAAGCATTTGCTTCATCAAGGATTCGACTGGTTTTAAGTTTGATATCGAACTGACTTCAAGATTAGGTGCATAGTCAAAGAACACAGCTTGTGACCTTAAGATCCTGGCTTCTATTCCTTGAGTGTACTTCTGAAGATTTTGAAACAGGGACAAAACATAGCTGTCCAGTCCTCCATATGCTGGTTTTCAATTGTTCTCAAGTCGCTTTATGATCAAACTTGAAATCGATCAAGTCTTCTGCAAACCAACACCTGACTGAGATATGTGTGTGTGTGTGTTCGATGAATTAATGGTAAGGAAATGGTACTCATTTATCCAGTTACATTTCGATGTATAGCTGACAATAAGCCACATGAAATTTTGCTTGTAAAGGCTCGTGAAGCTATGTGAATGCGCGAATCACGCTAGGTAGGATGGAAGTCAAACCCATGACTCAATTACTAGATACAACAATAATACACAATAGTCTTTTGGTGGTTCAGTTGTCTGAGGTTCGACTCTTAGCCAACGAAACTCTGAACCCTGCCCAGTTTACTCATTGATATTAGGCCTGGAGAAGTGGAAAGGTTTGGGGTGAGGCTATTTATTTCACATTGCTCCTTAGAAACAACTTCATGATCTTGAAACCCTTCTTTCCATTCGGAATGGAAAATTTTCACCGCAGCTAAATAATAGTTATTTATTGAATTTATCCTCCATGCTATTGAATTTATCTTGAATATCCTTTTGGATGATTTTCAATGAACCGAAATGCCCCTAATTATCTTTCGAGGTTTGAAACGATGAGGTACTCGGTTCGAGTGCGTCATCAGGAATATCATTCTTCACTATCACTCACCAGGGTATGTACATACATCTCGATTGATGGTTCCCAAAACAGAACGCAGTGCATGAGCGCTGAATTCTACTGCTACCCTTCGCACACACCCACCCATTCACCCCTCTTGGCCTGTATCATCAACTAATTCACCTTGAATGCATTTTTTTCAACTGTGATTGGCTCAACTATTATCTGCTCAAACCTACTATTCACAAGTGACAACACTTCCAACCTTGGCTCATAGAATGAAGCATTCTCATAAATGCATACACACACACACACAGAAGCATAACGTGAAATCAGTTTGTAAAGCCAAGTAGTCTACATTATGAAATAAAATGATAGACATTTTGCATGAGCATACATTTTCTTCTAGTAGACTTTTACAAATTCAAAATAGCTAACGCATTTTTTCTCTTTAGGTACGTATTTACAGGCTTCTTTCTTTTAAATGTCTATTCAATGTACAATAGATTCAAATCATTTGTTTATCTTTTGTTCAGTGTTTCGAATTTGAATTCAAACACTACAACAGTGTATACGTGACTGTACGCATGTTGGTGTGTGTGTGTGTGTGTGTGAAAGTTGATGTACACTAAAAGTGCGCATTACTATTGTATGAGATAGTAATAATAATAATAATAATAATAATAATAATAATACTAACACCCTGTATAAAGTCTGCCTTTTATAACTGTCTACCTGCTTGCCTACATGGCTACAGACTAGACAAGCAAAGTATGTATAATCTACTTTAGTGATAGTAATAATAATAATAAAACCAGACATTTCACTTCATTTATTTCTTTTTTATGTGAATAACTGTAGAGTGTGTTGTGTGGCGGAATTAAATGGCAAAACTTATAAGTAGTATATAGATGTAGATAAGAAATATGTTTATCATAGTGTCAAGATTATCGAATGGCACAGAGATGACTTTAATAAATGATATTTGAGGAAGAACAACATGTGAAACATAAGAGGAGAAGACAAAGAAAAGCGATTTGATAGACAAAGCAGAAGAACAATGCCGAAGACATTTTGTAAATTATGATTCTACGAATATGGTAGACCTATTTTGCTTATATATCTGTGCTCCTGTAACGGGAGAAGACAACAGACTTGGTAACAGACTTTTTATTGAGGAAAATCACGCCATGTTTATCCATTTTTAACCGTATATATGGTTGACTAAGTCTCAGCGAATAATAAACTGCTCTGTTTGGTTGCTGGATTTTCTGACGGTTAAAGCCTGAGATTTTTTCTCGACCACAACGTAAGCTAAATCTATATTTGTGAAATGGACACTTCTATTTCTGAAGGCGATGACTTAAAATGACTTTTTTTCAATTTTCTCTACTTCCTATCAATCTGCGTCAATATACTACTGATAAATCTTGTCAGTAGTACACGTTACAGATTGAATTGCTGATAAATAATTCCATTACCAATTCTCTTGGCTTCTGCCGTTACACCAGGACTTATGGAATTTCTATATCAAAATTGTATCTCAATATTCTTTATGTCATGAATCAAAATTTCTAATTGTATACGAGAGTGGTTTATATGACTTTTATCAATTATTGACCATCGATGTCTGAGTGCATTTCCATACCTCTAGATTCCTCATATACACTGACAACAATAAATTCCAGAAGTCTTATAAAGACAGTGGTAATAAAGCAAATGGAGTTGTTCTATATCCTCAGCCCCAAAGCATTACATTTCGCAGGTTAAATGTGTACGCACTAAAATATTGTAAGTTCTAACTTTCACTGGCATCATGACGGTGCCAATATATACATGTATACACCTCTCAGTATGCGTGAATTTTTCCATGCCCATGAAGTCATTTACTCAGTTGACAGTGTCTAATATTACTTTGTGATAAGTTTGATCGGAGATCAACATAAGTTAGAGAACCAACAAGAAATATTGTACATGTGTTTCGTCCCGATTTGGGACTCTTCATCAGTATAAGATCATGATTCCACCAACGAAGGTGCGATCGAACTCTTGACCATCAGTTAACGATATAACCCCGTCGAATTTTCAGTGAGGGGTCTCTAAATTCTAAATTCGGCCAATCTGCTCCACTTCCTGCCAGTGTCACCATATCCCACATGATGGATCACACTAATCACAACTTCTCACTTGAACTCCACACAACTTCCTCCTGCAATGAGTCACTAGTGAAAATTAGACTGATTTTCAAGTGTTACTGAAGGTCATTCGTTAGCAGTGTAGAAGACACCTGTACACGGAATCACGGATTCATCTCGAGAATAAGGACTTGACCAACCATCTATCCAGAATTAAGTAAGTTTATCCAGTCACTTATAGCATAAGTATTACACATATAAGATATAAAATTGTCACCAACTTTCAGTCCCAGATATACTTTTGGGTTGAAGAGAGAGAAAGCGAGACAGAGAGAGAGGGTATGGCCAAATAAAAGCAGTTGATTTATAGAAAGCCTACTACTCAGAGTGAGAGTAAACAGCATATAGGTTGACCATTCAAATAAACGTGAGAATAAATGTGTCCTTATAGTAAGTAGGTAGTTCACTCATAACCCTATAACATCTAATGAATGACTTAGCAACATGTCGTCTAGATTGAATCCCCATTTGGACAGATCAGTAGGTAAATTCTCACTGTTAGTGTCAATTACAATAAAGGAGAGGCTTGACTGTGTGCTTATCCAAAATGATTAGGAGTGTGCTATCAGGTGATGACAATGAGATTAGTGGCAGATACAGCTGTCGGAAACGGATATCCTTTGAAGTTTTCATGCCAATGCACAGGTGTGTATGTTTAAAAGTCTGCAATTTATTCAGTCCTGAGGAGAGATGTCTACATCAAACTACCTCAGATGGTCACCGTCTTATAATGACACTATCCAAACTTACGTATGTATTTTCAGTGACACTACTAACTATTAATGCAATTGTCCTGGTAATTCTATGTCTCCTTAATATGTAGTGTAGAGGGATAATTAGTTACAAGGTTGTACTGTACTACATGTTGATAATTGTATACTGGGATTAGCTGAATTGTTTGGAATGAAGTCATTGCGACTATTATTATTATTATTATTAATACTAAATGCAGTACATTGTAATGTTGAACGAGTACACAGGTGAATACACTACACTTGGGTTCCCATGGGGTCTCAAATTCATCCAAGTGTTGGTGGATGTGAAGTTATGGAGAATAGGGTTATAGCTACCCATGATCTTAACAGTTCAGTGAAAATGTTTCTGAAACTTCTGCGTTGATTGAATTAGATTCTCCTGCACTTATAGAAATGAGTCTATGATTGCTGGATAGCAGAGTTTATTAGCAGTGGCCTTCGGTCCTTAGTGAAGATCAGTTGATCAACGAGAAAGAAAAACTGGCAACAAGAAATTTTACGAAGAAACTAATCAAAAACCTACTGCTCAACAAATATACCAAAGAAAGTGAAGATGGATTGGGCACACGCTAAGGAGACTTTCGAAGGATATTGTACGCCAGGACACTGGTCGAGTGGAACCCGAGGCGGAAATTACGAGTTGGGTGTGGGTTTAAGGATGAAAGACAATGAAGAATCATGTGACCAGCCAAAGAGTACCTCAAAGTATACGACAAAGTGAAGATGTGCGATTGAAGCCTTCGTTATATACCCCTAGGAACCTAAGGGTGTGGTGAGAGCAGGCCGTGAGAAAATATGTACAAGGCTGAGTCAACAACCAATCACAACAAAGTTAACGTGGCAAAATATGATTCGCAGATAGAGAACTCTATTTGTCAAGGAATCCCGAAACAACCAATCAGAAGCCTGCGTTTGTCTACCTAACTTCTGATAAACAACCAATCAGATGACTGCGCTTGTCTATAATAATGTATGTGAAATATGTATAAATACGTGTTGATTTTCATAATAAAACGATCTGTTGCCTGACCCTTGTCTTCTGTTGTTACAAGGGGACAATAAATAAATCAGTGCTGACAAGCTTGGAATACTCGTTAACTGCATACTGGTTCGTTTTTAAACAGCGATTGATGTTAGATGAGAAAATATACTAAAGTAACTAATGGCCATGATGTATGTAGTGGTTATTCTTTTCTAGTCTATTTATAAAATCAAATTAATAACAAATTAAATCCCAAAGGAAAACACGTCAATATGGTTTATTTGTCTGTTTGCTTGTCTTTCGACTCCTTTTTGTGAGGAGAAATAATAATAATAATCTAAGACAGAACAAACCCTGAGTCATCCTTCAATTTCACAAAAATATGGGCGTGTACAGGCATTGATAGAGCATGCAATTGGTTAAATGCTCATCATTTTGATATGTAGTTTCTTGTTTGAATTTTAGATCAATCAATATTCAATCATTTTTCATTCAACGTTAGTAGAAACTGAAAAAATGATTTTCACTGACAGCATTACTCCTCCTTATAGAGTAATCAGCCTGATATATTGGAGTTCCAGATTGTGAATCGGTATTTTATTGGTGGAATACTCCCCAAATCATGCCGCAAGTGGTCCGAGTCCGACTCTCGGCCAATGTACTCTCCCTTAGCCGCTATCAGTAGTCCTGATAAACAGGGGATGTTGGGCATGAGAATAGCAACCCCACCTCTTGGTAATAAAACAACACCACACCTACTGAAACTTGAAAGGTCAAAGCTTGAAACTCTATGTTCCACTCAGAAGGAATAAGAATGAAAAAATAAAAACTAGTTGGAGGATTTTCATCATGAGCTGACATCGGTTAGAGAACCATTGAAAAACCGGCTGGAAGTACTGGACAGTTGTTTCATCAGCCTTGTTTGGGACTCTTCAGCAGTACATACCCGCCGCTAGGATCCGAAACCTGGATTTTCTGGTTACAAGGCTAGCGAGCTCGAAGACCCAATCCAATAGCCAGCCCATGAATTTTAACTTCTGCTAATTCATGACAGAGTGCGACCACCTCGCAATATCTTCTTCGATGAGTCACTGCCTCACCTTCAACCTGATACAACCTACTGGTCACTGTTTCCCACTAGAACTCCAGGTTAACTGCCTGAATAGGGCCAGTCGCTAGTGGGCTTCAGACCAATTTTCAAGTATTGTTTTTCTGGGGATTTTGTTTTGATTAGATGCAGGATTTTCATCATGAACGGACATCAGTTACAGAACCACTGGATCGGGTCACAGTTGCTTAATGGTCTACGAGCTCGCCTTGTAACCAGAAGACCCTGGGTTCGGACCCTGGCGTAGGTACGTGCTGATGAAGAGTCTCAAACTAAGACAAAACAGGCGTCCAGTACTCTCAGGTTTTCCAATGGTTCTATAGCCGATGTCAGCTCATGATGAAAGTCCCCCAACCAATCAAAAAAATCTCTATAAAATCAATACTTGAAAAAATTAAGAGTCCCACAAACTCAACAATCTATTCCCGAAATCATAGAGACTTTATTTAAGACGAAAGGCCAGAAGCATCAAAGTACCATCTAAATCCACATGTTATTGTCTTTATTAACAATATCATGCCACAGAATATCTTAACAGTCAACTAAAAACATTTCTTCATCTAAACGAGCATGAAATAATTGTCTAAGGATATCTGTTAAAAGTTTATTGACTTAATAAAATGACTAGTGGATTCAAGTTTGATAAGGAATTGATATGAGTCAGAGAACAGCTGGAAATTAACACGGAGTACTGAACAGATGTTTTAAGTCCTAGTACACAACTTTTCAGCAGTAAACGCTCATGACCCCATTGCAAAGGGTCGAACCCTAGGGGACCTTCAGGTTATATGGCATGCTCGTTGACCATTCAGTCAAAAACTAACACTTGAAAGGTTATCTAGTAATCAGTAAAGACTGTCTAAAGGATAGAGTTGCCTAGAATTCTACTGGGAAGTTTTGACCATTACAGACCATCAGAAAGTGTGAGGACAAATACTCGCCAATGACGTTGGGTGGCGGTAATAAATTGATAGGAGTTGGAATTCATAAATTCCTCATTAGACTCCGTTCCACTGGCAAAATGGTCAGCGAGTTCGACTAGTATCCTGAAAGTCCTAGGTTCGACCCCTAATGGTAGGACGGGTCATAGGTGCGTACTGCTGAAGAATGTCAAATTATGACGAAACAGTTGTCTAGTTCTCATTGATTTTAAATCATTTTCTAACTAATTTACAAGTGATTATCGACAAGTTAGCAGAAGAGACAGTAAAAACAGAACTCCAGGTGAACATAGAGAAGAAATCAGTGAGCACCAATTACCATTAATAGGAAAGGAAATTGTCTCCTCCACTTACTTGATCTAAGCAACATCCTATCAACTACAGCCAGTACGTATAAGGATGTGTCAAAGAAGGACAGGCATTCATTACTCTGAAATCAATCTGGACTTGGAGCACATGTGACCGAAGTTAGTGTAGACTTTCATCAACAGCTACCTTCTCTGTATACTAAAGGACAGATAACCAGCCAGAAAAGATAAGCAACAAAAAACTCTAGTAGATAACGAACCAATCAAGAAACCATCACCCCAAAAATATTTGAAAGTAAATGAAGAGGGATTGGAAATACATCGAGAAGAAGAGCATTGAGTGATATCATACGCCAGATAAGCTGTCAAAGGTAACTCTAATGAGAAACGAAGAATTGGGCGTAAGTCCGAGTTTGACATGGAAAAGGCCATGTGCGTCGGTGGCACAGTGGTTAGGACTCTCGCTGACCATGCACATGGTCCGGGGTTCGAGCCCACGCCGACGCACACCTGATATCTATGGTCAGCCTGCGAGATTTGGGCTACCGATATCCATGCTGAAAATTCCATACTTGTACCAAAAATACGGTGTGGAATCAAGCTGTAATCAAAAAAAAAAATGTAATAATGAGGAGGAAATGTAGGCGAGAAAGACATTAGGAAGGCGATGTGCTGCTGCAGCTCTATGTATTTCATTCAAAACCTGAGGAAATAACAATAAAAAGAAGGAACATTTTTGTCTTCACGATGGGACCATAGATGTATACTCCTGAATAGTCAGTCCCGAACAAGGGCGAGACACAGATGTCAAATACTCCGTGGCAGTTTTTAATGGTTCACTATCTGATATCAATCCGCGATCCGGCTTGAAATTAACACTTGAAAATGACGAATGGATGTCAGATGCCTTAGACGCAAACGACAGAAACCCCTGCACCCTTAGGCTTCCCTACTTAATGACAGTCGTCAACAAGCCCTCACCCGTGTGTTATTCCGTACCCTATCACACAGTGTGCTACAATGAGAAACAGTAAGACTGACCTCCAAAAGGAATCTACTGGTTATGGAGTGGGGTAACCAGGGGGTCGCATATCTAGGCCTCACTGTAGGCGCTGAATGAACTAACTAACCACGGATTCTGTAAATTAGGTTATTAGCCAGTCAGCGAATCAATAAAGTGGAACACGACAAAACAACATACTGACATTTGATATCATCGAAATATGTAAAGAAATAGAAAAAACAAACTAACTGCAGGAAATCTGTGTAAATATGCATGCATCCACACACATACACACAAACGTACACAAGATTAGCTATTTCTAATGTTATACAATGAAGCTACATTCGTTTCGTTTATTTAACATAAGAAAGGCAATAAGAGGATACTAACATTCACTGATACGTATATATGCATATATAGATGCTTCACAGAATCGATGATGATAAGTCGTTAAAATTGTGCTTCAATTCTGTTGGCATATTTGACCATTCCACTTCATCTTTTTCACAGGTCAAAAGGTCATCATTACACTGGTGTATACTCCCTTTTTGTTTTGCTCTCTGAGCTGGATGGCTTATTTGCGAAGCTTTCATTGCCCTACTTACTTGGCTACATCTTCAGAGCATACTTCATTTTGTTGAAGTGAGCTTTTAGATTTCCTTACGAGTTTATAAATCATCTCTCCTGGTGGCCTTGGACGTGATTGTAAGACTCTTCAAACCTTTAAGAACTGATGTCGCACACAAACTAACAAAATCGCATCACTCAGCCAGCCAGCCCTGTGTCAACCAAAAGACTCAACAAAGAAAGAAGATAAAACCAACATCACCTACAAAATAAAATTGTAACAACTGCGAAAAACATTACATTAGCCAAATTGGATGGTCTCCTTCGTCTTCGTACCCATGAACATAAACTAGCCGTCAAGAGACACGACGGCTATCACTCATATCTCTGCTTACAGATAACTATAGACATCAATTCGGCTGGGACAACGTCCAAATATTAGGCAGAGGAAACATCAAGAATTTTTAGAAGCCTGGTATTCCAGTGAATCGTCAATCAATAGACATATCGAGTTAGACAAAATTTACCAATCGATAAGAAGGAAATCTCATACACAGAGGGTCAAAGTTCAAGTCAAGGAAACAATCAGTTCCAATACAAGTAGCCTAAAAGTTGTGAAAACACACAAAAACAACCAATCACAACATCGTCCAAGGTTACCATCAGGAGAGATGACTTATAAACTCGTGGAGAAATCTAAAAGCTCACTTCAACAGACTGAAGTATGCGCTGAAGATGTCGCCTAGTGGGGCAATGAAAGCTTCGAAAATTAACTATCCAGCTCAGAGAACACAATCACATCAAAATCATCCGCCTGAGCTACAAATATTCTCCATCATGTATACTCCCCTTCTTTCGAACGTGAGTTAGCTAACAATCTATTGAACTTTCTTTTACAAAACACCAACCACTGAGCCATCATCATACATAACACTTGTGAAACTCATATATTGATATTCCCATTGGGATCCATCTGGAATATAGTGTTTCAGCGCCATTTCTCTATTTCACCCCACTCTCTACAGTCCTCTTTAGCTGACGTCACCATTTGTTACGTAAGCTTCCGTCTTCTCCTCACACACACACACACAACCTCCACCACGTCACGTTTCGACAATATCTCATGATTCATATGACTTTAATTTTGGTTGATAGTTGGCGTGACTTAAAGTGTAACTAAGGGATATGCGTTTCGCTCGATTTGGGACGCGTCATCTGGATACACTTACAGTGATGCCTAGGGAATAATGCTTCATTGTTTGAAACACAATGGGTTCATGGATCGAGGGTCAATGGCGATGTCATCACTCACTCACTCATCCCTTGAGAATGCAGGTACACCTAGATGAAGAGTCTCAAATAGGATGAAAAAAAAGGAATCCCTTAGGTTGCACTTGTAACCATCACCAAGGTAACAAAAAATATCGTCACATTAATTTTAGGGCTCATCAAAAGTAGATAAATCATGAAGTTCAAGACGATGGAGACCATGTTATTATTTTTAAGTTCACAATATAAGCACTTTGCTTGGGATGCAATAAGGCCTGCATAACTAACATCAGAAACTGCACTGATCGATAATGGCATGTTTAATTCAGCTACAAAAAAAGAATATTCATAATTCGATGACTGTATACCAATAAAATACTATTTGTGCGAAACAGATCACATACACTGAGATCTGAAAATACTG
The DNA here is from genome assembly GCA_944472135.2 of Trichobilharzia regenti. Classification (NCBI taxonomy): domain Eukaryota; kingdom Metazoa; phylum Platyhelminthes; class Trematoda; order Strigeidida; family Schistosomatidae; genus Trichobilharzia; species Trichobilharzia regenti. Next base: position 26,011,936 of record OX235264.1, on the reverse strand, counting down.
TTGGTTTCCAAAGAAGGTGAAATTTCACCACTAGAATTGTCACAATTTGGAAAATACAAATTTATTTCCTCAACATATTACCAGTTCGTCCAGGTAGCTAACCACAAACCAAGTGGTTTGAGCTGACCGGACTCTGTGAGCTTGATCAAACTGGGTACACTGCCAACAATCAGTTAAGCTTCAAACCAGCCAAACAACAGTTTGGCAGTGTTTGGATTACATCGGGCTGGCTAGCAAACATTTCTGCTGCCAACGATGCGAATGGCATACAACCACTTATCTCAATCAGTTAGCAGTACATAGACAGTGGCACACGATTCACGAAAATAAATGGTGACTCTGCATTCTTTAACAGCAACCAACATACACAAACACTTACTATTATTTTTACGATTTGATCAAGGATTGATATCAGTTAGAGAACCATTGAAAACCAGCACTGAAGTACTGGGCAGCTGTTGTTTCATCCTAGTTTGAGAATCATCTGAAGTACGCACCCACCACAAGGAGTTCGAACCCAGGACCTTCTGGTTACAAGGTCAGCTGGCTCGTATACCATTCAGCCACCACTGGGAACCGATTCAACGGCTCATGAATTCCAACTTCTATCAACTCGTGTTTAGCGCAACTCCAACCATTGTCGTTGGTGGGACATCTATCCACACACGTGACACATCTGGATGGATCTCACTGGTCACGACTTCTCACTAGAACTCCAGGAAACTCCAACCTGTAGCAAGTCACTAGCGAGTATCAGATAAATAGGTAGAAGTTAGAATTCATGAGCCAATGAATCGGGTCCCAGTGGTGCCTGAATGGTATACGAGCCAGCTGGCCTTGTAACCGGAAGGTTCTTGGTTCAAGCCCCAGTGGGTGCGTACTACCGATAATTCCCAAACTAGGATGAAACAGCTTTCCAGTACTCCCTGGTTTGCAATGGTTCTATAGTTGATATCAATCCGTGATCAACTCGTTAAAACAAAACTAACTCTTACAAACCAACCTATAGAAAACTTACCATTATTATTAAATCATACTTACTAAGTTCGCTAACACTAAGTAATACTACTTGAAGAGAAGATATATAATAGTAATAATAACCACATTTATTTATATCATTTCATTATTCCCTAGAAATCAATCAATAAAAAAGATCAATTCTTATTATTGATTTTACTTTTATTCGGTTTGTAATATTATTTTTCAAAATGTTCAACTGATATACATACATATATATGTACATTTCTCAAAAATACAAAAAAGTGAATCAATAGAATAAAGGTGTAATCGATATATCGGCCATTTCTTTTTTCTAGAAAATAAAAAATACTGTTTTTCCTTTCTATTTATGAGTAATCTTTCTTCTTCTTCTTCTTCATCTGACAAACACATTTGACTTGATCAAGACCTTAACAGTAATGTCAAGCAAGTTCTTCTATGCATATGGCTCATAGACTTGATGTGTGTGTTACGAAAAGCAGCTCGAATAGACTTCAGATTTTTTTAGCAGCTACTGCCTTCACTCGATCATATACTCAAGATCAAATGACCAACGGCTAGAAAGGATAAGCAACAAGGAATTCTAACAGATAACTAACCAGCTTAGAACCAGTCACCCGACAAACATGCCGGAGAAAATAGATATGGACAGAGGATATACACTCACTCATACAGGGTCTCGAGTGGAATCTGAATGGAGAACCACGAGTTGAGCTTGTATCCATTCAAGCGTGATATGAAGGAGACCGTGCGAGTAGGAGATGACAGCGTCTATGGAGCCAGTCAAACAGAAGTGAAGAAAACAAGATGGAATGGAGATGTGCTGTTGAAGCCCTGTATATTCTACTTGGAATAAGATTTCTTGTCATAAAACTTATGATGGCTAGAATTGTGGAGAGGGTAAATATAATAATGCTCCAGAGAAATTTCATCACGAACCAACATGAGTTAGAGAACCACTGAAGACCAAGGAGTATTGGGTAGGTGTTTTGTCCTAGTTTTGGAATTTCAGTAGGATTTATCCATAACTTAACCGCCATGCACCGAACCTAGGACCTTCAAGGTATTAATGGGCTTGGCTTAAGAATTATTCAGCCACTGAGATGGGATTCAATAGCCAGCATATCAATTCTAACTTCTGTCGATTCGTGAGATATATATATATATATATACAGTGACTGCCGGCCATTGTCATCGGTGAGTATCTCTCCTCATTTCTATAGTCATTCACTATTGAGTTCCTTCTCATTGGTTAGCGGTCACAAGGGCTCGATGATTCCTAGCCGCGAAAGTTCAGATTTCGATTCATGACGGCAGAGTCTTAGATGACTGAGCCTACTGCTGTGTAGAAGATTCCCAAACAAGAACAAAACAGTTGTACAGTGTGCAATGATTTAACTTGAATAAAAGCATTACTTATTCCTGAAATAGCTTAAATAAAATGTAACTAATTAAATTTTTAAGTTTGGTGTCACACAGAATCGAAGACTTACAAGCGAAAACCGACAAACTTGTCAAAGAAGCAGCTGGCGAAGACACGACTCCAGGTTAACATAGACAAGACGGAGGTGATGAAAATAACCAACCACCACAACAACAGCAGCAACATCCAGCGCCAATCACGATCAATAGGGGGATTTGAAAGAGGTTACTTCATTCAGTTCATTAGGGAGCATTGTCTCAACTACAGGTGGTCGGAACAGACGAGGATGTCAAATCGAGCGAGAATCGGGAAGGCGAGAAACACAACAACATCATCAACCTGAAACCAATCTGGAAATCTTCGTCACTCAGCCAGCATCAACAACAAAATTCGGTCTGATTTTCAATACAAACAGCGTCAAGTCAGTTAGTTCTTCTATACGAATCAGAAACTTGGCGGGTCACAAAGAATATTTCCAACAGCCAGTTGTAGACCTTCATGAACAACTGTCTTCACTCTATACTGAAGATCAGGTGGCCGGGCCGGAAAGAATCACCAACAAGAAACTATGGGAACAAAGGAAACAAGAACCAATCGCCCAACAAATATGCAGGAGAAAGTGGAGATGGATTGGACACTCGCAGCTGAGGAGGCCGCTGGGTGACATCGCGCGCGCGTCAGGCCCTCGAGTCAAACCCAAAAGGGAAGCGGCGAGTGTGTCGTCAGTGCAAGGGTAACATGGAGGAGATCGTGTGAAGAGGAGCTGAGACAGTATGGACTAACATCGATGCAGGTGAAAAGTACGCCAAAGACAGACGCAAGTGGAGACGTGCAGTTGAAGCCCTATGTTCCACTAGGAACCCAATAATAATAATAATAAATAACAATTAAATCTACTTCATAACCGGCTACTATGAAGTTGAACAAGGTTTAAACAAACCCTTCGAGTTAACATCATGTCCTCCAACTATCCTAGAAACAGACAGATCGATCAATACGAGACATTCTAGTAATAGTGGTAGTAGTAGCAGTGTAACGATAGTACACAAGAGACTTGGTAATGGAATGTTTATTTAGAATTCAGTATCTCCGTATAGGGGGAAAATTATGTACATCTTATCCGAAAGTCGTCATTTGCACAGATCTTCTGTGTTTTGTCTGCTACTTCTGACCTTCGTATTGTGTTTTCTCTTTGTCTTTTTTTCGTGTCTCCCATTTTCTGCCGCAACGCTGGTTTTTTTTACTCTCTTTATCGTCAAATCAATCTCTCGCTATTTGATATTCTGTATCTATGCAAGTCTCGTTATATACTACTGATAATACTTATCAGTAGCAAACGGTGCAGTAGTATAACGTCATGATATTTGGAATATATAATGAGAACGCCTCTATGTGTATGTATGTGTGTGTGTACGTGTGTACCGAGATGATGATGAGTCCTAGACAAGACGAAACACTACTTCTGCGTTATATAAAGTAAAAACTCACAATGAAAGGAGTTTACTACTGAATTTCTGATTCCCTATTTACTATCGACTGTACAGCGATTCTACAGCTGTGTGAATGAATTCGCCGAAAAGAGCCTCTTCTCTGAACGTCTTCTCTCTTTTCAAGTCAATCCCTAAATTGCTGAAACCAGCTAGGGTTAATTCCATTATTCTGTCTATGATGAAATTAAACAGAAATTAAACAGATAGTGAGTGGACTGAATTGTGTTCAGGTAATTTTGTATTTTTGAAAGAGGTTAATATTTTTTTTAAAGTTATAATCAAGGATTTTATCACATCACAAGGTTTGTTACAGGATTTCATCATAAGCTGACAGTGGTTAGAGAACAATTGAAAAACCTGGGAGTACTGGACAGCTGTTTCCTCCGTCCTAGTTTAGGACTCTTCATCAGTACACACCCACCACCAGGGACCGAGGCGAGCCGGTGTACCATTAAGCCACTGGGACCCGAGATCCGATGGCCCATGAATTCTAACTTCTGCCCTGGGTTCGAACCCCGGTGGGTGCGTACTGATGAAGAGTCCCAAACTAGGACGGAGGAAACAGCTGTCCAGTACTCCCAGTTGGTTTTCCAATGGTTCTCTAACTAATGTCAGCTCATGATGAAATCCTGTAACCAATCAATCAAATCCCTACAAACCAACACTTGAATATAAAAAGGCTTGTGTTCTTAATATTGTTGGAGTATAATTTTAGACTATGCGCCACAAATGGAAGTTTGGCAAGCTACACGCCAGAAGAAGGCATTGATTGAATAACCGAATTTAGATTGAATTACTTGAGTTTCGGTTATTACACTACGTAAAATGAATCTTAATTCATAGATTCATTCTAGACTAATCGATCTTGTTTTTTTCATAAGTGTTACAAAACAGTTCACTCTTAGTAGACAAACATACACTCATACACACACACACACGCAAACACAAGTAAGTATACATATTAATTACGTGTATATGGAAACTTGAGTAATAAGAAGCAAACTTAAGTATTCATGAAATTAATACGCATGTCAATAGACTCTTTGGACCTGTATATATGTGTGCATGTGTGTATGAGTGAAAGTAGAACTGAATGTGTTTGACTTAATCACATGAATGCGTGATTGTGCGTCAGTCTGTCTGCTAATAAGCTTTTATCATTTATTTGATGAGTGTTTTTTGGTCATTCCCTGGAGCTTTGAGTGGAACATATGGCTTCAAGCTTCAGCTTTCAATAAATGACTAGTAGCAATGGTGTTGTTTCACTTTACTTGGTGAACTTACTAGCCTAATACAATCAACTGTCTCCCTCAATACTAGGATCCCTACAGGCTAGACGAGGTTTGTGAGTGCGTCGGCTTGCATTCGAAACCAATCACATACCTTCTACATCAAGAAGTTAAGACATTCTGGAATAACCTAACCAAACCCTTACTCTTACGATTCGTTAACTCTTGCATCCTGCTTATTATTCTCTTTTGTTCCTCCTTAGTTTTTCCAGGGCTAGTGAAGAAGTACTATATCTTATTAAGTAGGATGTTAAAGGTTGTCAGCAGGGTAAGCCACAGGGTGCCACTTAACCAGCTTGTTAATATCCTGGTCGACAGGCACATGGACTCATATGAAAAATGGGCTAAATCCATTCTATTTAACTCACACCACCACCCTCTTCATTCACAACTCTCCCTTTGTATCGCATCAGGCAAAACCAGAAGCCTATATAGAAAACTATATACTCGCACTACCAAGTACAAAACCTCAACCATACCCTACTTAGCTGGTTTCTGTGCGATAAAGAAAGCATTAGGCGTGGAACTTATAACTTATTAAATAGTCAGTAGAACAATTGGATCTCGTCTTTCCAACTCATATGATTTATAGGTACAACGTTTTCTTTCTTTCTCTACTTAAAACACTCTTCTTCGTTCCTTCAAACTCTGTATATCTCGACCCTTTTGTTACAGCTTACGTCAGTAAATATGCTAGCATCTACTTTTCTAGCACCTTCAAACATTGTGTTCAATTTTGGCTTTGCTACCGATATGCCAATATGATATTGTCAAAACTAACTGAGATTACCCTTAATCTATGCAGTATTTTTTTATTGTTAATGTACTTACTGGATGCAATACTGTAGTAAAAAATGCTGAAAATTACATTCTGTATCACAAGGACTGTTTTGGAATACAGCAAATTATTTATTATTATGATACACGGTACGCAAACAATCTACCATCAAACCACCTCTCACTGACATTAGATATCATATGTTTAATTCTAATGGATAATAAATTAAATGGTTTTCGCACGTGTTCCTACTCATCATCAGTGGTAGGTTATGTAACAACTCTTACTTTTAGAGTCTAATATATACCTATCTATAGTTTGACTGTTCACCCAGTTCAACAAAGGTCAACCACTTGTTCCAGTGTCCTCTTAATTGATCCTTGAATACAAATGTTAGTCATTGTAAAATACGAATCAATCAAGTTTGATAGAGGATTTATATCAGTTACAGAACTATTGAAAACTAACACGCAGTACTCAACATCTGTTTCGTCCTAGTTTGGGACTCTTTATCAGTACGCACGAATAACTCCACAGCTAGTGGATGGAATCAGGAGCTTAAGCTTACAAGATGAGCCCGTTGACAATTCAGTCATTGAAACGGAATTCAATGACCAGCCCATCAACTAACTAACTTTTGTCAATTCATGACATAGCTCAATCACTTCGTAATGTGTCTTCTTCAATGAGTTACTGCCTCACTTTCAATCTGCTGTACCCTGTACTGGTCATAGCTTCTCACTAGACCTGATGTCAGCTCATAATGAAATCCTTCAATCAATCAAACAAATTCCCTACAAAAACCAATACTTGAAAATATATATATGTACTGAAGCAGTGAACAGTTTCGAATACTTCTCTTTCTACCTGATGTCATCAATTCATGATCTAACTTACGACCAATTAGAATACAAACACACACACACACAATGATAGACAGACAAACAGACAAATGTTTATTTGATTGCATGGAGGATTTAATCATGAGCTGACATCAGTTAGAGAACCACTGGAAAACCGGGAGTACTGGACAGCCGTTTCGTCCTAGTTTGGGACTCCTCAGCAGTACGCACCCACCGGGATTAAATCCTCCATGCAATCAAACAAAAATCCCTACAAAAACCAATACTTGAAAATGTTTATTTACCTTAAATACAAGGTGAAAGAGTTATTCATGTTTATGTAAATAAAATAAACAAATAAATCAATAAAAAAATATGTATATATAATATGAATCAGCTATGTTAACCTTATCATGAATAAAAATATTAAATATCAACTTAATTAAAAGCAAGCGCGCTCTCTCTCACACACACGACCCAGGCATGCACGCATACACAGACACACATACATATGTCTAAAAGATGGATGTTATAAGCGAAAAATAGAGTGAATGATGTGTAGGGTAGATGGGAGGAGAAGGGTGGTAAGGCGACAGAATTTGTGTATGTTTTTCTCTCTATACTACAGTGTAGTGTAAAAGAAAATAAACACGTAAAGTGAATTAATCTCTGTGTGGCTTGAAATAATAACACCATATTACGTGTCTATAAAATGAGTCATTATGCTTATTATTATTATTATTATTATTATTATTATTATTATATCAATAATCCGTTTCATTTATTTACATAACTATATGTGTTCACTAAAAGTTGGATGGAGTTTACATAACTGACTGCTATTCAGTTCACATCGATGATACTTTCATTATTTGTGGTGAGAATTGTGATTTTAAAAACCTACTTCAAATCTTCAATAATGCCCACCCAAACATCGACTTTACACTTGAGACTGAGTCCGACGGAATATATTCTTATATTCTTTTTATATTCTTGGTTACAGCTTGATTCCACACCGTATTTTTGGTACAAGTGTGGAATTTTCAGCGTGGATATCGGTAGCCCAAAATTCGCAGGCCAACCATAGATATCAGGTGTGCGTCGGCGTGGGCTCGAACCCCGGACCATGTGCATGGTCGGTGAGAGTCCTAACCACTGTGCCACCGACGCACACTTCCTCGACGTCCATCTGACAAGAAACGACGACAACTCTCTGAAAAGGTCCATATACAAAAAGCCTACATGGAATGGACAATTCATCAACTTTCAAAGCTTCGTACCCCTAGGCAGAAAGAGGAACCTGATATACGCTCTTTCCTCGAGGATTTGGAAGATATGCAGCGAGGAAGTCATTGGAGAAGAACTGCGTAATCCTCTAAAAACCCTGATGGTAAATGGGTTTCCCACCCAGGTTCATAGACAAGAATCTCAAACCTAAGAAGACTTCCAAACAAGTCCAATCCGTTCCAAATAAAATACTTCTGCTTAATCTAGAATTCAAAGGTGACATCGAAGCAGAAATCCTTCGCAAACGCCTCTCCAAATCGCTGAGGAAAACATACTTCGCCGCGAGCCTACGACTGACGTTTTCCTACAAGAAACTGTTCAACCACAACGTGAAAGACAAGCTGTCGCATTGGGCCACCTCAACGTATATATACCAGTTTACTTGCTCTTCTGGAGATGAGTACGTTGGCCGTGCCATGCACCGATTTGAAAAACGCGCTCGTGAACACTACCCAGCCTGGTTAGTAAAAGGAGACCAAAAGCGTGTATACAGTTCAGTGACAGAACATCTGGTTAATTCAGGACATTCAGCGCCTTTCGAAAAATCCTTCAAAGTAATATACAAGATTCAATCAAACCTATCAAAGAGAGTGAAATCAAGACATCTGGGCATAGCCGAGGCGCTAGCTATACAAAAGCTCAAACCCACGCTCTGTATGCAAAAGAAATACGTCCAACCCCTGTCCCTGCCATGGCCATCATAGACAGGTAATTTTTTTAGTAATGACCATCCCATCGCCTTTCTTATCGAAACTTTCTGTGTATTCATGTTATTTTAAGTTTTTCTTAATCCCTGTTTACACTACCATACCCGAACTTCGTGTTTATTTTGTCATTTTACTATTTCTACATATTTAATCCCTGATTGCATAAACAATTATTCATCATATTAGTTTTTATCCAAACATCCTGTCTGTTTTGTTATTTCTACGTTTCTAACCCCTAATTGCACAATGTCAATCGTCTTAGTTATTATGATGCTACTTTGTTTGTTTTACCCATCCCCCTGTTTATTATGGCATTCTAATTCCTAATTTTAATTTTTATTCATTTGACCCTTAACCGGAAATTATTCTGGAACTTTCCCATCCATTTGCTATAAATACACGTATGTGCAGCCTAGATGATGACTTCGTAGAAAAGAAAATTCTCTTCGCTGCAATTGTTTTCTTAATAACTCCTATGACCCAATGTGTATATTCCGCAATATAGGTTAATAAAGCAGGATTTAATGAATTCATCAAATTTCGGTAGAACTCGTCAGTGGAATACTCTATATACAGGGATATATATAATTTCGAAATTACATTGGGTGACATAAGACTGATAAGTAAACAAACTACATTGAATTTGTCATGCAGATAGACAGGTGCGAATGTTTTCCAGGTCATAGAAAAGGGGAGAGGGAGTATGAGAGATAAAAATTAAGATAAATTGCATTGAGCTTCAATTACATAATTTAGATGAACAATCAGTCATTAGAGAATATATCAGGAATTGTAAACAGAGTAATATCAATAGTAACAGTTATAGTAATAATAATAATAATGTTGAAGTGAAGTAAGTTCAGTTCAGTTAAGGCAACCTAATTATATTGAAAACCAGGAACCCATTAATAATAATAATAATATTAAGACCACGACATTCAGCGAGGAGAATCGTTTCAACGAATTTATTGTCAGACGGTACAATCGTGTATATACTCAGGAATGATTTTTAAGAAACTGTATCCAGTGAGTAAATTTAAACAAAAGGTGTGAATTTAATTGAATTTTTTTTAGATTTTTTCGATTAAATTAATATGACCCGTTGCACAGGAGGTGACTCTTGTGGCCTAAGTGGTCTAGTCGATAACGCTTTAGCGCTGGAAACTGTGGGCACTGGGTTCGAGACTCGGTGGGGATATCATCACTCACTGAGAAATGCAGGTACATCAAGATGACGAGTCCCAAATAGGACGAAATGCGCATCCTGGATTCCTCTGCTACTCACCATCCACCAATTAAAAAGGTGTAAATACATGTAATAATAATGATAATAATAATGGCCGACACATTACTAAACACCTACTATTGTGGTTTAAGCAAAAGACAGACAAAAACTATACGTAGCTCCATTTTGTTACATCACATATCGTTGATATAATGGTTATAGAGTGGAGAAAACGAAAGCATTCAAATTGATACATCACATCCCACCGAATCGTTTCAATAGACTTCGTATTCGTCTACTGCACACAGCTGAGGCGAGAGGCATTCAAAATATTTATTAAGCCTTAACACTATGCATTCAAAAGAAATGCGTACAACCATTATCCATCCCTTGGCCAATTAAGACCTAAAACCAACTAATGACGTCACCACCACCACCACCACTCATTATTTCTATTTACAGTCACTCTCTTATCATCCCTTAGTTTTATAAGTAGGGTGCAGCAGGTTGGGTGTGAGGACAAATACTCACCGAAGACACTGGCTAGAGGTCGCGCTATATCGTGAATTGGCAGAAGTCAGAATTCATGGGTTGGCCATTGGACTGGGTCCTAGCGCCTGCTTAGTGGTATACGAGCTCACCTTGAAACCAGAAGGCCCTGGTTTTGAATCCCGGTGGGGTGTGGACTCATGAAGAGTCCCAAACTGGGACGAAACAGCTGTCCAGTACTTCCAGCTTTTCCAATGGTTCTCTAACTAATGTCAGCTCATGATGAAATCCTGTAATCAATCAACCAAATCCCTACAAACCAACACTTGAATGAGAAAATATTTTATTTACTTCTCTTACAAGGTAGCATTACTTAGACGGACTATTTCTTTTTCTCAGGCCTTATCGACTACTTGTAACCTGAACATTTGTTTGTTTAATCACGCTACTTTTCATAAATGTTCCACTTTTTGATCTTTGTTATTGAAAGAACCATTATTATCACTATTATTATTATTATGACTATGTATGTCCAAACCAAGTTCACTTTTAACATTTCAGAAAAATCTGGGCACCAGGTATACGATATTCACTATTGCATAAGATTTTGTATTTCCCAATGAATGAAAAACAGTAAAACGATATGATGTTTCACTGACGTTTTGTTATTGAATGCTGCTAACAGCTTTATCAAAACAGTTTTTGATGTGGTTTTGTTCTCTGAGCTGGATGGTTAATTTGCGAAGCTTTCATCACCCTACTGGGTGACATCTTCAGCGCATACTTCAAAACAGTATTATTAAACTAGAGTTTACAAAATCTCAGCTTATATCTAACAGAGGTATCAGTTGTTTCAAGTCTTCTTAGAGAAGCACACTCTTTGATGTTAATGGATGAGAAGGAAAAAAACATTACTGAGACTCTCAGGAAAAATCACTACGCAAAGAACTTCATTAACAAAATCAACACCGATATTAAATATGGTCGAAAACGCATTGCGAAGACGACTTGGAACTCAACAGTTCTCATTCGATATAGATCGGAAATGTCAGACGATATCTGGAGAGTATTCAATAAGCACAACATCAATGTCTTCTTCAAAACATAAGATAAACTACTAAGCAATCTTATCCATATAAAAGACCAAATCCCTAAGGATTTTCAATTTAATTGTGTCTACAAAATAAGGTGCTTAGAATGTGTTGTGATATATATATCGAACAAACATTGTGAGAAATCAAAATCAGAAGAAATGAACACCATAGAGCATCTGTTCAATCGTCTAGAAATCCAGCTGAACTAGAAAAGCTTAAAAAATCATCAGCTATACGTCGTCTACACGCAATAGAATCAGGTCAGAAAATTGATTTTGACAATATTGAAATAATCCAGAAAAAGCATTTCAGAAATCACAAAGAACGTCTCACTTCATCAGAAGCACTTCATATCAAATGGAATTCAAATTGTCTGAGCTGAATAGGAATGATGGACTAAAACAGAATTTGACCTCCCCCATGAAATGACAAAATCAACACAAATGTGATAATCAATTTCATTATGTAAACACACGCTGATTTTATAATTTTATGCACTTATCATATATCCAACAATCTACACCTGGTTTTGTTATCTTTAACAATTGGGCAACTTGACAACGCAAAAATGCCCCCATGCTGGGAAACGATAATTAGGTTGATATATAATGCAAGCTGAGGTTTTATAAATTCTGGTTTAATAATACTTTGATAAAGCTATTAGCAGCAACGTTAAATAGCGAAACGTCAGTAAAAACAACAATATCGTTTGGCTCTTTTTCACTCATTTGGAAGTACAAAAAATACCTTTATTATAATGATTAGTATTATGACTAATTGCACAATTTATATGCGCAATCTTATCATCCTATTGACACAACACCGTGATTGGTTTATATTTTAATATTTAACTGTAAAGTCAAATAGATATATTAAAGTTGTAGCGGTAAATAATTCCCCAAAATTATTGACCATAGAAAAAGATTATGTCTAAGAGAAGAACTACATCGTGACCATAAGAATCATCAGTGAACATTTGATGCTGACCCTTAGAGTTTAAGTCGACTTGTTTAGCTGAAGGCTTCCCGTCAAGCATCCCCGCCATTTGGTACTCCGTCGTGTCACTTTCGTGCACGATAACTAGCTAGCTTAGCTTCCGCTTCAATCCGTGATTTGGTTTCGAAATATATCTCGTAATTTGGACAATCAATTGTGGTGTTTTGCTTTGCCTTTGGTACACGAGAATCAAATAAGATAGAAGTTGTTGGTATAAGATCTTGCGTTAATATACTCAGTACTGTTCGCGAACAGCTATACTGTCAACCACTAAACTGGTGAGCCCAACCGCGAACATCATCTTCTATAAATACGCAGATAACCCGGTGAGTTCGTTGCATTTTGTATTTGTTCTAGTACTATATTTTATTCGACATACTTTTCGTCGTGTGTGATCCTAGTCCAAAGGTCATTCGTATTCGCTCAACTCCTAAAACCATTCAGCTCGTACCATACTGGCCACATAATGCTGAAACGTGGTTTCAGATAGCTGAAGCAGATTTTTATGAACATGGGATAACCGATCAACGTTCCCAGTTCCTTGCAGTTATTTATGCCCTACCGCGGGAATTCAGCAAGTGCGTAACTTTGCAGATGTCGAGTCCCGAGGTAAGTAACTCGTACAAGCTGCTCAAAGCATCCTTCCTCAAGAGAAACGTTCTCACGGATCGACAACGTCCAGACGAATTATTCCGTAACACCGAGTTAGGGGATCAAACAGCTGTAAGCATGTTGACAAGAATGAGAGAGGTTATTGGCCAAAGTCAGTTCGATGAAGGACTTTTCAGAGAACTCTTTTTATCCAAACTGCCAAGGTCAGTACAGATCGTGCTGATGACACTTCAGGGTGTTCTTATGGATGACTTAGCTATTTCAGAGTTAAACCTGACAAGATCTAATTGAAAACCATATTGTTCGGTTAAATGTGTTGTTCTAGATCGTATATCGATCACTTCTACTTTTCTCAGTATGGTTGTCATATGATTATTAGACTAGTTCTCATTTAAACATATACAAATACACACACACATAGACACCACCTTAGGATAACTAACTATATGTGCATATAAGAAAATATGATTCATCGAAGACTTTGTTTGAGACGAACTTTTCTGGTTTCACTTGAAGGAGGGTAGCTGTTTTAAACATTTATTTGCCACTTTTATACAACTGAAGTACTTTTATATTTGACAAACATATCAACATTCAAGATATATATATATATGTATATAATAGAATTAAACCTGATGAGATCTACCTGAAAACAGTACTGTTCGCTTAAATGTGTTGTTCTAAGTAACAATAATGTGAGTCGGTGGCACAGCGGTAGAGTGCTCGCTGACCACACAGTACGTCGTTCGGGTTCCAATCCCCAGCCGACGCACTCCTTTGCCTCACTAAGCCAGTAATAAGACTGGTAAAGAGGGAAGGTTGAACATGAGGCTGGCTATCAACCCCATCCTGTAAAAGTAATCACCACTGCTATAGAAAATTCAAGACTCTAGCTTGAAGCCCTATGTTCCAGTGGGAACATAATTACCACAATAAGTTACAGTCGATACTCGTATCTACAATTTCAAATAAGTTTTTCTACCTACCGTGTTAGGAGATTTTGTTCAGCAAATGGAGGAAGTACCATTGGACACTTGCATACTTTGGATGGAACAGTATTGATTTAGATAATAATATGCATTATCGATTATTATATTATTACTATTATTATTCGAAGATTCTACGAAAGAGGTTACTGCCTTCCGATGGGATTAGCTAAAAATTCTCAATTATGTATATATGATTCAGGTTAGACCATAAATTGATATCAGTTAGAGAACCATTCAAAACCACCAGGGAGTACTGCACAGCTGTTTCGTCCTGGTTTGGGACTCGTCGGCAGTACGCACCTACTGGGTTTTAAACACAGGTGGTTGCGTTAGAATCACGAATTGGCAGGAGTTGGAACTCATCGACTGGCCATGAGGAGTTGGGTCCCAGCGGCTGAATGACATACGAGCTGGTCTTGTAACCGGAAGGTCCTAGGTTCAAAACTCATTGGGTGCGTACTGCCAATGAATCCCAAACTAGGACGAAACTGATATCCAATACTCGCTGGTTTTCAATGGCTCTCTAAATGATATCAATCTGTGGTCTAACCTGAAACAAATAGAGTCCCTACAAACTAATTTTTGAAAGTGTACATATACATTGTTTAAGAATAAAGCTATTATCATTAAAGCAATATTTGTAGCTTTGAATGCATTGATTGGTGCACAACTTTCTTCTTTCCTTAAAGCCACGCTTTTTGAGAACGATCATCCATACCAACTTTTACTGATAGAAACACGAGTGATAAACATTCGAAACTCGTTACTAACTCAACTCCAAAGGAAACCATCTTCACTGATCTGAATTTTGAAAGGTTATCCCATCTTTAGAAATACTCAAAAGTCGGCCTTCTAAATCAATCCGTAAAATGTTCTTTGCAACTAGACTTCGACCAACGTTCACCATCTGTGTGAAAGATATCTCCTCATCTGATTGCCTGTATGTGGTGCATCTATCACTTCAACTACTCTTCTGGAGAAGATTATATTGACAGCAGTAGTAGTAGTCGCAGAATCCTTTCCGTACGAATACAAGAGTACATTCCAGAATGGCGTTTACAAAGGAGAAATGAAGGGTGTGTGAGTAGCTGTATTCTAGAACCTATGATCAACTTTTATCACTCAACCAACCTTGACAATGATTTTCAGATCATCCAATGATTTCATGCTTCGTTACAAATTTACAAAGACAACAGAAGCTCTGGCTATTCATAAATTCAAGTATGTATAGTCCCTAATCCTACCTTAGCTGTAGAATAGAAAGGAGGGGATAGAAATATTTACTTTTCGTTTCGTTTGATTAATAAATGTACTTTTTCCCATGTATATATATATATATATATTGCCATATTTTATTTAGAGGTTCAACTTAACTTTCAACAGTTAGTTTGTACGGATTTAATTGCTTTCAAAATTGCTTTCAGTTAGAAAAACCAGTGAAATCCAGCATGGAGTACTAGATAGATATTTTGTCTTAGTCTAGGACTCTTCATCGGTTAGAATTTTGAATTCATTGGCCGTTGGATTGGGTCCCAGTAGCTGAATGGCCCGCGAGCTTGTAACCAGAGGGTCCTGGGTTCGAATCCTGGTGGGCTCGTGCTGATGAAAAGTCCGAGACTAGGACGAAACAGCTATCCTTGCGCTGGTTTTCAATGGTCCTTTATAATTGACATCAATTTGACATGGTCAAACTTGATTCAACCTGACATTTTCTTCAAGGTGTAATTATCAGCAAACACTTATCTGTTGTGTTTGTGTGTGTCTGTCCTTCACTTATGTACACCATATGAACAGACACACGTGTATACTCTCATTCCTACTGCCATTTACTTAAATAAAATGAATCAGTTCACATTCATTTTTAAAATCTAATAATAATGTACACGAACGTGCAGCAACATGCTTTAAAAAGGAATAGATAGATAGACAAACAACTAGATAGACAATTAGTCATATAGACATATAATTAGGTCGATAGATTAAGAGATGGATAGACAGACAGCCACGAAAGTGTGCAAAATACACACGAAAATGTATCTATCTATCTAAAATATATGCTTCAAAAAATCATTTTACAATTAGAGGTATTCATCAATTATTATTATTATTATTATTATTATTATTATTATTATCCGTGTTTAACAATAACGACAGTTTGTAGGTTGCAAGTTGTAGTGTAATTCATGTTGTGAAGTGTACTTATTTACTTCATAATATACATACATACACACACAAATATACTTGTATCTAGTATGTAAAAGAAAGCCCGAAAAAAAATTAACATTTAGCTATTCCTACTTCTTTGTGTTTTTTTTGTGTATTTCTCTTCACGCATACTCCTAGTTAATGTTATTATTTTGTAGAAGTTATAGGGATCAGTTATGGCGTCGATTTTCAGGTAATTGTAAATAATATTTAGGTACTGGTTTGCGTCGGTGGTATAGCGGTTAGGACGCTCACCGACCATGCACATGGTCCGGGTTTCGATCCTCGGCCGGCGCACTCCTTTACCTCACTGAGCCAGAAATAATGCTGGTAAAGAGGAACGGTTGGGCATGAGGCTAACAACCCCATCCTGTAAAAATTAAACACTGCTACAGAAACTTCAAACCACTAGCTTGGAGCCCTATGTTCTACTGGGAACGTGAAGGAAGAAAAAAATGGTTTGTAGGGATTTTGTTTGACAGGTTGGAGGACTTCATCATAAGCTGACATCAGTTAGAGAATCATTGGAAAACCAGATGGAAGTACTGGACAGCTGTTCCGTCCTACATGGAAACTCTTAGGTAGTACGCACACACCAACAAGGTTCGCACCCAACACTCTACGGTAGACCATAATGAAAAACTGATACGATATCTGTATATGGACAGTCACCCATATGCACACACACACACACGATGCCTTCTCATGTCTCTTTGAATTACAACAAATTGGCTAAGTTTATGCGACAGTATTTCTTTCAGAAGGATAAATCATTCAGGCAAGTATAAAATGTGTAGAATGATGTAAGTAACCTGAAAAACTATTATTTGCATAGGTGGTTCAGGGGCAGAATGTCCGCCAATCCCCCCCCAAGTGATCTAGGGTTCGATTCCCAGCCGATACACTCCTAAATCGGTAGTATGCAGCGGTAAAGAGGGCGTGAGGCTGACAACCTCACCCCATCTTGTTTTTCACCCTATAAATAGCTTTCCCCTCAGGAGCAGCTAAATTTATAAACACACACAGAAGTAGAACAGCTTAGGTGGACAATTTATCTTTCACTTGAGCAATGATAACTCATAGGCTGAAAAGGGACAAACAAAGCGTGGAAGTAGTTTAGGTCCTCTTTCTATGGCTTTAGATAATTATAGATTCAGAACTTCAATAGGCACGTCTGCACTGGATTGGGGCTTCAAAGATATCACAAAACGACTGGTAATATAGACAGAGAGGAAGAAATAGCTTTCAGTCTCCGGTGCTACTGGAATCCCGCGCTTCTATTCACCTGTAGGTCATTGAATGTTACAGGTAAGTGGATTTCTTCACATCCATAAATCAACTAATTTATCTCTATTTGTCCTGACATAAAGTCCAGTATCTCTACAGTTGAAAAGGAGTCTTCAACTAGGACCAATACGGTTTTCTTCAGTGCTTCGTCACTAAATTTCCATATTTACACAGTATACTTTGTAAACTTTTAATTATGTGCTATTATTGTAGTGTGTGCTACGGACACGATTTATAAGTAGTATATAGACAGCGATTGATAGGAAGTAGCCAAAAATTTGAAACCAACATTTTAAGTCGATGACTGATTGCAGAGGTAGACGTGTTTCCTTCTCAAATCTGGATTTATTTTACTTTAAGGAGATGAAATAACCTCATTGGACGATTTCTCACTCCATTGTTTAGCCTTGGATAAAATCATCAACCAATCAAAACGGTTTATTGTTCACTGAACCAGCCAACTATGAATGTGGTTAAAAATGTTTAAATATGACGCGTTTTTCCCTTAATAAATATGCTACGTTCACGATCCTCCTATTTTCCTGCCACTACATTATTACTAAAGTTAACGTGTCGTAATTTATTTTTACTAAATATCTAAAGACTTTTAGGACTGATTCACACACGGCAGTGCTTTTCTTGACTATTACTTACACCATTCAGGCATGACACACAAAAAGACACGCACACACACAAGTCCACTCATATCGATCAGCGTAACTTTCATAAGAACAGTTATTTAGTTAATTATGAAACATAAATTCAATGTTCGATTGAGTGTGTTTGTAATTATTAGTTCAATATAACATCTTTTAAGTGTTCCTTTGTAAGGAGATGATTTATTTCACGGGTCGACGGGTTCAACTGGTAACCTGAAGATGCTGAGTTTAAAAACTGGTCGTGGAGTCATGGTTGCATACTGCTGGAAAGTTCAAAACTAAGACGAAACAGATGCCCTAGTACTCTGTGCTGGTTTTCAATGATTCTCTAACTAATGTCAATCCATCATCAAACTCGAAGTTATGTTGGTTCTGACAAAAGTAAGCTGTGAGTTTTATTTCTAAGTCGAAGATTAACTAAGTCAAAAAAGAAAAGAAATGAAAAGAAACGTAATCAATAACAATAAGCACCAGTCATCTTCATTATGGTGAAATCTAAAAGACATCCCCATCTTTATTTATCTAGACGCGATTGTATGACAAACTAGAAGAGACATTGATCACGATTTTTGCCAACCAAGATTAGAAAGGCAAAGACAGACCTTTATTAATTTGAAATTAGCGTGAAAATCAAATGAGTTCGTTACAAGAGACAAGGTCCTAATTTCCAACACTGACTTTATATCAGACACTGCTTCCATACATAGTTCAGAGACTTGGTACACGTGTCATCAAAAGCATTTTGCAACAGCTTACTGCAGACTTGCATGAGCAGATGCTCACTTCCACTCAATACTAATGATCAGATGGGTAACTATCAAGGATACGCTGCAAGGAACTCTGTCACACAGTGAACCAACAAGTCAGTATGTAGGATGAAGATGGTTGAGTAACATCACAGGTGCCAGGTAGGCCATCGAATAAAACCTGAATAGAAAGCTACAGACTGGACATGGGTCCTTGGAGAAAATCGTGTGTATAGGAGACAGATGAAAGCTGATGGGTTTTCGTGGAGCCAACTACAAGCAGACAGCAAAAAACACACTGGAATTGCAATGTGCTGTTCCACTCGGAACCTAACGGAACAATAATGACAAGAAGAAGAAACATTGTAGCCGGATATGATACATGGCTGTGTTGTTAAACGCGCTTGATCCATTACTCTGAACATCTCGGAATTTGTTTGTTTTTTTCATGTTGACTAGCAGTCAAAGCCATCCAGGAGATGCATTCCTCATCAATAGGGAATAGGTTCACCGAGCTGACGAGTCACATATAGGATGAAATTCACCTCCCTATATTTACTACTACTAATTATCACTAAACAAGTAATGCTCATGTTCTTAATTCTTGTAATATCGAGGCAGTCATTCAAATGACCCATGAACCAAAGTCACGCGCTGATCAATTCGGTTCAGATAAACTATTCATGAGAAATCACATCCTAAAAACTTACATTTGAAAATGTAAGCATATCCTCAGAGTATATGTTCATACAAGGCATAAATTACACACTATATATGCTAAACTGTATAACTTTATGAGAGTAATAATCTTGTAGAGGCCATAAGCATAAATGATTTCTTCTACATAGTGGTGTGTGTGTGTGTGTGTATTTGCTCATTGAATGTCTACGATAAATAAATAATATATACGCGTATAAAGATGCATATTAGATAAGTGTAAAGTGTTTTAACCCTTAACCTTAGTCTGAAATTTCTCATTTACATTAACTTTATCAAAGTGAAAAAGCTTAACCAACACGTAAAACGAAAACAGCATAAAGATAAGTTCATGGCTCTCATAATTGAATATTTAAACAATGATCAGAGTACTGGATTTAAATCTTAGCGGAAATATTATCAATGACTGACAATGTAGGCATATTCAGATGACGAGTCCTCTAAAGGATGAAATTCGTGACTGTTAAACACCATACATAAAATAACATTAAGTTAATAAATGATAGCTGGTAGTGAAACCTAGGATGCGCAATTCATCCTGTTTAAGAATTGTCAACTGGGAGGTTTATCTGCATTTCCCTAATGAGTGACAGTGTTCATACTCTGAACTCGAAACTAGTAACTACCGTTTCAAATTCCAAACCCTTACCCACTTAGGATACTTGAATTACACTGCTAGCCATGATCTAATAAATTACTTCAAGTTAATCTTCAGAGATTGTTGAAGCCTTCGTACTAAGAGTAGACATATTGACAGAAGAGAATGAACATTTAGCTTCGATCAATCAACAGAAAGAAAAGAAAAGACTTTAAAAACAATTCATAACACTGAGTCTGTCTTCTGCCAGGATTTCATCATGAGCTGATATCAGTTAGAAAACCATTGGAAAACCTGCAGGGAGTGCTGGAGAGCTGTTCCACACCGGGACTCCTCTACATCAGTCTGTCTGTCTGTCTATTTTCGACATAGAACTTTGCACATATGTCTATTTTTAAATTTAGCTGATCATGAGGGGAAAGCCATATATAGGGAGAACAACTAGATGAGGGTGAGGCTGTTAGCCTCACGCTCTCTTTATCGCTGCATACTACCGATTTAGGTGCCTGGTTTGAACCCTGGTGGTGTGTGAGTACTGCCGAAGTCTGTCCCTGTCTGTCTGTTTTCGACATAGAACTTTGCACCAATGTGCGGCAGTTCAAGTCGCCACACTTCATGTACCACACAAAGTACAAGAAAAACATAATACAGACAGTAAGCAGAGGTAAGAGACAAAGGAAGAGTAATAACGAAGAACAAAACAGTTTCATTGAAAATCATAAGTCACAAGGAGTGGATGCATCTGCGCCAGCCATTGAGAACAAGGATTTTGAGCCATGTCACCAATTGTTTCCAACCACTGGTTTATACCGTCCCGAGGACCCCAACCAGGAAGTTTACACCTCCCTACGTGGCTGGCTTTAACTAACTGTTGTAGATTTCATTGACTGGTTCCACGTTTTGGTTTGACCTCCGCTAGCTCTTTTCCAGCCTGACCATATATCAGCTAACATTGCCTATTGTCGAGGAAGGCGATGACTAGGCATACGTAACACATGTCCTAACCATCTCAATCGATGTAATTTCACAGCCTTGTCGATTGATTTCACCTCCTCACCTAGAACTCGACGCCTAACCTCAATATTTCTCATCTTATAATACCACTTGACACGGGGGATAGAGCGCAGGCACCTTTGATCAAAGAGAGCTAATCTTTTCTCAATCAGTACGCACCCACCGCCAAGGTTTCAACCCAGGACCTTCGTAAACTAATGACCAGCGCATGAATTCCAAGTTCTGCATGTTCGCGATATACCACTACCATTAGGCGATGTCATCTCTGGCAAGTATTTGTCCTCACATTCGACTTGTTGTATCCTACTGGTCAACGACTTCCCACTAGTTTGTTTATATTTTGACTTTACTTAATGTAGCAGGTGTAATTGATCTGAAAATCTTCTATCCATGAACATTCTATTTACAATATCAACACTTATTTGAATATTTCAATTAAATTTATAACTGTTAATCTTTTCTTTCTAACTTGTATAGCATAGTCTCAAACATTCTTTAAACTTCCTCCTTATTATTCCGCCAATGTTTGTTAGTTGACTCTCACTTTTTTAAAACTTCATTTTACTTTTATGTCATAGTAGAATGTCGATAACTGATGTGTTGTTTTGATGGCTATGATTTTGTTGAATGGTTATACGGTATATCGTTTTTTTTTTTGTTTTGTTTTTGAAGTGACGCAACCTGCTATATCTTCTGATGGAGGTATTAGAGCATTTCAATAAATAGGTCAAAAGATAGACCAGCATGATTTCATGATAATTCAATACTATAATTGCTTAACTTTTGAACTTTTATTGATTCGTCTAATTTATTACACTGCTTAGATTAAGCAATATTTTCTGATAAAAGTGTAACGACAATATTTACGCCAGGGAAATTTTCTTAATGCAAAATTTCATTTAAAAAGCATACGGGAAATACAACTTGTCATTAAACAATCACAGCTGACTGACTGACTGACTGGTTGTAGGTTTCAACATAGAATTTTGTACAAAAGTGTAGTAGTTTAAGTCACTATTTAGCACACTAAGCAGGAGAAGAAAGTAAACGGAGGTTCAAAAGACAGATAATAAAAAAGAAGTGTGAGTGAGGAAATTAGAATAGTAATATGGACAATACAGTTTTATCGGATATGGCATGTCACAAAGAATGAATGCATCTGTGCCAGATATTGAGAGCGATTTTGAGCCATATTAACAATTGTCTTCAGCCGTCGTTGGTTCTAAACATCCCAAGAACACCAACCAGTAGGGAAGTCTACACCTCCCTACGTGTCTGGCTAGCTGGCTTAAATTAGAAGTTGTGGATTTGGTTGACTGATGAAGCCATGTTTCGGTTTCACCGCCAATATCTAGCTCTTTTCCAACCTGATCCACCCTATGTCAGCGACTAACATCGCCAGTTGTCGAGGAAGGCGATCGATGGCTAGGCATGCATGTATAACACATGTTCTCACTATCTCAGTCGGTGTAACTTCACAGTCTCGCCGATTGATTTCCCCTCTTTACGCAGCACTTGACCGAAGCCTAATCTTAATATTGCTTACCCCATTATGCTACCTAAAAACGGGATATAGAAAGTAGACCCATATTATCAAAGACAGCTAGCCTGACTTTTCATGTATTTCACTTTCAATGGCTATGTCTCACCCACAGCCATAAAGAAGTACGAAGCGAATCGGTGAGCAGTATACATATCCTTCGGTAGACAGCCAGCCGGATATCTCGTTTACTGAATCAGAGATTACGTAAATTAGCAAATACCAAAGGAGCCTTCTGTAACCGTGCTGAGATTTCTTGAGCGATTAACCCAATAGGGCTGAGGTAAATTCGCAAATAGGTGAAGTCAACCACCATGGCAACGGGCTACGATGGTACAGTTAGCGAAGGTATGCAATAAAGCCACTTGATCTCGTATAAACGACGTCATGGTTACAGCATCGACCTGACCTTGGACTAATTGTATTCAGTGAATTACTCACAATTCAGGGTGAAAGTTCAATATGGTCTTAGTTTGAAATTAAAAATACGATATGCCTGTTGTTACAAATAACAACCAAGAAAGAAGGCATCATTACAAGTAGGGAAATACTATTTATTTATACGAAACAACTGACGTCTGAGAGTATTTAGGCATGTGTCGCTTCAGTCCTATTGAAGCGAATTATTTATTGACTGAATGTGAAGGAAAAAATAATTCGTTTAGTAGGTGAGAATTTTAAAACATGAGGAACTCTGATTTGTCGAAGAATTCGAAAACTAAAACAACCTTTTGACAGTAAAAATTGAGGATTGCACTTCATTTCATATCAATCAACACAAAAAGGATTTCATCAACTATTAAAACTTGTCTGTTTTTCAAAGAGACAAGTTGTTGGAATCCTCTATGTTAACTAGCAATGTGAGCTTAATGCATCAGTGATTCAAAATCAGAATGCCTACCAACTACCCATCCAAGTGATCCAGAAACGATTCTTGGCTAACGAATTACCAAACCTCATTTAGCCGATAGTAAACCTCGTGAGGAGAAAAGCTTGGGTGTGGGACTGGCAAACCCACTCCGTGACAATACTATCATTACTAATGAAACTGCAAAGCCTTAAGTTTGAATCTATGTGTTCTACTCGGAACGCAGAGCAGTGAAAAAAAAAACAACTTCAGATCAGTGTAGTTAGTATCTCTCTCGAATACTAATACTTCCAGTTACTTCAACAGTGAGGTTCACCAGGCTGGTTGAAAAAACAAAGACTCCCTGATGACAGTTGTCTGGCAGTTACGCTAGCGTCACAAACTGTCAAGAGTCAGAATTCATGGACCGCAGGATCCTGAACCAAAGGGCTAGATGGTAAGCGAGCATTAGCATCATCACATGAAAGTCCACTGAAGGCTCACAAACCAAAAGGAAACACAGATGTTCAGTACTCCTCTGTGACGATTTTCATTAGTTCTCAAATTTAATAAACTTGAAACTTCACAAGCTATTGGAGACCATGAATCAATGGATAGATGTTTCGTTCGAGTTTAACGCGCTTCAGTAGTACGCATTCTGTAAACTTAAATATTTGAAAATTAATTTATTGCTCAATGTTAACTGATTTCAGGATGGATTTTCTCAAGTTCTTCTACTAAAAAGCGGTAACTGTGAGGGATCCCGGTTTTCAATGATTCTTTCAAAGATGTCGTTAGCTGAACATCCAACGTGACATATTCTTCAAATCCCCTGGAAATTAACACTTGTAAACTAATATTTTCTATTTTCAGTCTCGAATAACAGCTACCATTTTGTTTAATTTCTTCAACTTCATTTAGTTTGTAACAACAGAAGACAAGGGCCAGGCAACAGATCGTTTTATTACGAAAATCAACCCGTATTTATATATATTTTATGTACATTAATAAGGCTTATGCAAGCAGGAAAGGCGCAGTCTTCTGATTGGTTGTTTATCAGAAGTTAAGCAGACAAACGCAGGCTTCTGATTGGTTGTTTCGGGATTCCTCGACAAATAGAGTTCTCTATCTGCGAATCATATTTTGCCACGTTAAGTCTGCTATGATTGGTTGTTGAATCAGCCTTGTACATATTTTGTCACGGCCTGCTCTCACCACAAGCTGACCTAAAAATGAGATTTTAGTTTGTTTTTCTTTTTGCAGCTTTCCAATGGTACATTTATAAATTATTTATTACTGGGTTTTTTGTAATAATCACCTCATTTCTCCCGCAACGCATGATCACATTTTAAAAGATGAACAGCAATTTAACAGCAAGTAAGCAGTTAAGGATGTGGTGGGAGGGGGTGGCGAATAACGGATTGATGTATATAGATATATATATTACTTTTAAGGGGTTGGTTTGCATGGGGTTTTCGTTAGGGTCAAGATATATCATACACTGATGACATTAGTTAAAGAGGCAATCTGTGAAAACTAGGGACTATCATAGTTACAAGTTCTTAATATAACTCGTGGGAATCGATCCTGTATAGTGTGCTGAAGAATCTTCAACTTGAAAGAAACATCTATCCACTGAACTCCCCGTTTCTCGTAAACGACCTGATACAGCTGAAATTAGGGGGGATTTTGATCTTTCTCTCGAAGTGTTTTCATGAAGTGGTCACATGTTCAACGTCTTTAAAAGGTAAGTTTTATTCAATGCATTCAAGTGGCGAGGATGTTCTTTACAAAAGTGAAAGGGTGAATCCTAACGTCCAGCGCTTACATTTGGAGTGGTGGTGGACATTTGAGTTCGAAAACCCTGATTCGAAACATATGGTGTGCATGAACTCTAGAATCCGAATGAATCTAATGACGTATGAACCTGATTTGGTCACAGGAAACCATGGGGAAGCATGTCCTGGAGTCAGTTCAGTGACTTGTGGACTAGACTTCAAATCAAGGGCTTAGCGGTAGGTGGCTCCTTAAGACAACCATCTCCTTCCGTCGAACAGTACCCGAGCTCTAGGACAAATAATGAGATAATGCTTTATGGTACATCTATTGATGCTGCCTACAGTGTACCGAGTTTATGTTGTCATAATAGTAATAATAATAATATCGAATTATACTTCAAGTCGATTTTATGTTGGTTAATTACCTGAAATAAAGATCAATCCGTTATTCGCCACCCCCTCCCACCACATCCTTAACTGCTTACTTGCTGTTAAATTGCTGTTCATCTTTTAAAATGTGATCATGTGTTGCGGGAGAAATGAGGTGATTATTACAAAAAACCCAGTAATAAATAATTTATAAATGTACCATTGGAAAGCTGCAAAAAGAAAAACAAACTAAAATCTCATTCTTAGGTCAACTAAATGAAGTAGAAGAAATTGAACAAAATGGTAGCTGTTATTCGAGATAGAAAATAGAAAATATTAGTTTACAAGTGTTATTTTCCAGGGGATTTGAAGAATATGTCACGTTGGATGTTCAGCTAACGATATCTCTGAAAGAATCATTGAAAACCGGGATCCCTCACAGTTACCGCTCTTTAGTAGAAGAACTTGAGGAAATCCATCCTGAAATCAGTTAACATTGAGCAATAAATTAATTTTCAAATATTTAAGTTTACAGAATGCGTACTACTGAAGAGCATTAAACTCGAACGAAACATCTATCCATTGATTCATGGTGTCCAATAGCTTGTGAAGTTTCAAGTTTATTAAATTTGAGAACTAATGAAAATCGTCACAGAGGAGTACTCAACATCTGTGTTTCCTTTTGGTTTGTGAGCCTTCAGAAGAACGCATTTACCACAGCAAAACTTTTACGTGATGATGCGAAAACTCGTTGACCATTCATCCGTTCGGCTCAGAATTCAATGACCCAATTATTTGCGTGTAAGTGATGAACATAAGGATTCAAACTTTAGGCTTTGCAGTTTCGAATAACAATCATCTTTTTTTAATGTTTTGTTTTCTCTTAATAATTCTCCTTTTTTCAAGTTTATTTTTTTATTGACCTAAAATTAGGATTTTAGTTTTACAATTTTGCAAAGGTATTTTTATAACCTCATTCATATAAGGTTTTTATTTATTAGTACTACTACTATTTTATTGCACTTCTTGTATTACACCTATTAACTAACTAACTAACTATCCACCTCTGTTTGTTTTTCCCGCATCACATGATCCCATTTTTAAAACAAAACAACGAAGAGAGAAAAGAAAAGATGAACAACAGTTTAACAGGAAGCAAGCAAACAGTAAGTGAAGGGGGGGGTACGGTGGATTGGAGTTTGGTGGGTAGGGTGGAGTGGAGTGTAGAATAAAGGATTGATTTAGATTATTGGGTAATTTATAACGTTGATTATTACATACACATTTTTGTATGGATATATTTTACCGGGGATTGCATTACGAAAAACCGGAACCTAGTGACTAGTTTTTGGACAAATTGTGACATTTTCTAACTTACAAAGGCCTATAGGTTCTATGTTTAAAAAAATACCACATTTAATAATATTATTGCATCACCACCACGGATACTATTACTACTACTACTACTATGATTACTAAGACTAGCAACGAAGCATTCACGCGTGCATTTCACATAATTTGTTCATTCATGAGAAGAGTAAACACACACACACAGAAATACCTACTGCATACTCGATGCACGTGTGTATTTCTGTGTGTGTGTGTGCGTGAATGTGTTGTCGGCAGGCACACATATACACGCACAAACACTAACCAGATGATGTAACGCATCATTCAAGGTGTTCAACAAAAAGGCAGAAAAAACAACAATGGGAAATGAAAAAACGAAAACACAGCAACATGAAATGAAAAAGAAATAACGGATGCATACGTTTGTGTGTGTGTGTGTGTGTGGGCACACAACAGTTTCTTCTAATCGTTTACGTGAACACTGAATAACAAAATAAATTATGTAATCTTTAAGTACTGGTTTTTTAGGGATTTTGTTTGATTGGTTGGAGGACTTCATCATGAGCTGACATCAGTTGGAAAAGCTTCAGGGAGTACTGGACAGAAGTTTCGTCCGCCTAGTTTGAGACTCTAACACTGGATCGAGTCCCAGTGGCTTAATGATCTACGAACTTGCTAGCCTTGCAACTAGAAGGTCCTGGGTTCGGACCTTGGCGGTGGGTGTGTACTGATGAATAGCCCCAGGCGAGGACGAAACCACCATCCAGAACTCCCTGCATGTTTTCCAATGTTTCCCTATCTGATGTCAGCTCATGATGAAGTCCTTCAACCAAATTATCTAATCGTTTAGCTTAAAAGCACAAAACAATGACAATGTCACGTCGATTATTAATTTATTTTTGTTTCTTTGTGTTCCGAGTGGTTCGTATCGCTTGCAGCCTATTGAGTTGCATTACAAGTCATAACAGACAGATTCGTCCCTCATTATACATCTTTTAAATGCATCAGTGGTTCAGTGCTAGGATGTTTGCCAACCACTCTCATATGGTCTAGAGTTCAATTCCCCATCAACAGACTCCTAAACCTCTCCCTTAGCCGGTATTAAGCCTAATAGGCCAAGTTCAACTTTAAGCACCAGTAAGTAATAATAGAGTGCGACCGCATCAATGACCTTGAATCAATCACTGAGCAAATTTATGAGACCTGGCATATAATGCCGTCATCATCAATAAAATATGCTCATCGAAGCGTTGTGCTCTTAAATGGGATATCTTGCAAATTTCAGCCTAGGTTCAGGAAAGATTGAGTTACTCTTTAGGCCAAGAACAAGTTAGGGTTAGGTTAACCTAACAGAGAAGACAGTAGATTTGGTTCGATATTTTCACGTTAAGGTTAGGTTCAGGAAAGATTAGGGTTATTGTTAGGCTTATAGAACCTATATAATTACATGCATAGAATGTGGTTATATTACTCTGTTGACATAAGAATAGAACTTATGCACTGTGGTGGTAGAGTATAATTTCATTGTGGGTAAAATTTATCTTGATAAAGTCTCATGGCGCTTGTTAGACAGTAATATTTAGCGAGCACAGTTTATTGCCGAGTGAATATCACTGCATAACCCTCCAACCTAAATCTGATAGCAATTTTTAGTACATGTGAGAGGAAAGTATCTTCTGTAACACTTCTCTACAGTTTTTATGCATTTTCTCATAAAAATGAATTCCATACACAAAATGCCCCCTTCATGTGATTGATGCGTTTGAGGTCATTCGCTGATTGGTAGTTAGTGGTAGTTGAAGTTTAACTTTGCCACCCTGTAAAGATGCAAGATTTAGCATTAAAAATAGCAACCCCACCCCCACCCCGTGACAATATAACAACATCACCACTACTGAAACTTCAAAACTCCAGATCTGAAGCTCTATATTCCATTTGGAAAGCGAAGGAACAGTCTAACTTCAGTCCTGTATCTAATTGTCTTGAAATGATGATATATTTGTTTGTTATGTTTTTAGAAGCAAGTCGTCACTCATTAACTCTAATCAGAACTGCATATCACAAACAAATACGAAAATCAATCATTATTCCCTCAAAACCTCCAAAAGCAAAATGAGTACACAAGTTGCAGTTGTCAACGGGTTTTAAAAATATCCCTTAACTCGCACATTTCACATTCTCGTCAGTAGATGCTGGGACATTTATTACAATTTGGTTGAAGGTAACAAAGGCAAAACAAGAGGAAAAGGAGAAGAAGGAGGTGGTTTGCACAATGAAAATCTTCCTAAAACTAGTTTTAGACATGTCATATAACTCTCTCCGCACACACACACACACACACACACACACACCATCCGTCCCATCACAAAACAAGCAAGTAATTAGTTTACAGTGTGAGTTAATGACAGCACAATACAGGACAATTATCTGATGTTAGTTATAGGCCAATTATTTATGGAATACAAGAAAACAAAAGTACATAGTGCTGCTGTTAAATATATATCATCACCTTTAACTCGTGTGTTATTGACCAATATTTGTTTTCAAGTGTCGTTTTACAAGGGATTCGGTTAATTTCAAGTTGGATCACAAACTGTCAGAATCATTCAGAGAACTACTGGAAATAAAGGAGTATTTAACAGTTGTGTTTTGTCTAGGTTTTAGGCATTTCAGCAGTAAGCATACACGAGGGTCTCCACGTGGACAGTTCATCCAGTAAAACTGAATCCAAACTGGGATTAGGGTAGTTCACCAAGTTGAGTATGAGAACAGATAATCGCCAATGACACTGATTGGTTGACCTATACATTGCAAAATGTCAGAAGTTATAATTCATAGGATGGCCAATGAATTTCATCCGATTGGCTAAACGGCTGAACAAGACGCCCCAAAATCTGAAATTCCTGACTGCGTACTGCCGTCGAGTTGGTGTAAGTCATTTATTATCCCCATATACAAGAAGGGAAACAAGTCTTCCTGTGATAATCACAGGGGGATTAGCTTGACTAATGTGTTATGTAAAGTCTTAGGCTCAATAATAATGCGTAGACTAAGCGGTGCTTGGAAGGTACAAACACGAGGAAACCAGGCAAGCTTCAAACAAAGAAGAGGGTGGATTGATCACCCTTCGACAGATTCTGAAATATAAGCATACTTACCGGCGGCGTCCAACAATCGGCATATTTCTTGACCTAAAGGTGGAGACTGGGGTCTGGTTGGGGTCAGCGGGATGGTAAGAACCAATGGCGACTGGAGACAATTGTTGATATGGCACAAGATCGTTTTGAATGACCGGCGCAGATGCATTCACTCTTTGTGATATGTCATATCCAATAAAATCATAATGTTCTTGCATATTACCATTCTTTTTCCCTCACTCACACTTCTGTTTATTAAGTCGCTCTCTTTTAAATCTCTCTCTCTTTACTGCCTTCTGTTGCTTTGTGTGCTACAAAGAGTGTGGCTATTCGAAATGGTGCATGTCTGTGCAAAGTTGTACGTTGAAACCAGTCAGTGTCTAGTCAATGGTGCTCTCTAACTAATGCCGTCAATCTGTCATCTAACTTTAAAACCAACTAGAATACACACAAATGTCGATTTATCTTAAACACTAATATTTTTTAAGATAATAATCAGGTTAAAGTTATGTATACGTAAACAAAATTAACAAATAAATCAATAAATAATATGAGTCAGTTGTTTGACCTTTTCTTAAATAAACATACACGTAATTAGAAACGCGCCCACAGAAATATATAGGATGGTTGTACAAGATCAGTTGAGTGATCAGCGAGTTCATCTTGCGACCTGAATGTCCTACATTCAATGCCTGATGATGGGATCACATGTGTGTGAGGCTAAAGAGTCTCAAACTAGCATGAGACACAACTGTCCAGGATATCTTCGTTTTCAGTAGGTCTCTAACTGATGGCGTCAATTCGTAATGTTAACCATTGATTAACATATGATTAAGCAAAGCTTATGTGCGAATGTAATTGTCTGTTACACCATTGATTAGCTTTAAATAAACCTTACACAATTCAGAGAATACAACCACACAAATATCTGCATTCGAACACCACAAACCTTCAATTTTGTTTCCAATGTCATCCTTGTTAGATCACTTACTTACTCGCATCAAATAGTGTGATCTGAATAACACGGGTTGTCAAAGACAACAGTAGTGAAATTTCATCTCATCAAAGTAGCTAACTGGAATTCGGATGGTGTAAACTGATCGATTCCTCTCCGCGTCAGTCAAACCAAGTACACTGTTAATGAACTCTCTCCTCCAAAACAAGGGGAAGCGTTCTCCAGCAGTGTTAAGTTCACTTCGATCTGTCTGACTAGCAAGTACAAGTGCTGGTTTCACACTACTCCGACCAAATCAGTCAGCAGTATGCGTCATCCCTTAATAGTCTGTTCTCTTTTTTAACTGCCAGTAATAATGTCAAGCTTGTAATATATTATAGCGGTGAATTTTCGTGTCAAATTCTACATTTTCATGTCAATGAAAAATTATACTCTATCCTTATAAACTGTTTTCATTTTTCTTAGACAAAAATTTTTTACAATTTTAAATCAAAGTGAAAATTTTACTATGTCACTCAACATAAAAAAAATTCTAAAAATATCACAAATATTTAACGTTCAATGTTCAACGATCAATGTAGCGATGAATTGTGAACACACACACAACTTTATATATATATATATATATATATATACGAATTATACTATTCACAGCGTTTTTGTGTGCCTGCCTATTTCTCCGGAAGGAAGTCTTGATCAGACCTGTAAACAACTGAATCCCTCCAAACCAACAATTGATAATTAATCTGATGCGCACTAGTGACTGACCCTGTATACAGGAAGTTACCTGGATTACTGGTGAGAAGTCGTAATCAGTGTGATCCACCAAGTCTGGTAAGAAGACAGTTATTTGCCTATGACCTTGCCTAGCAGTTGCGCAATATATTGCGAGTCTGCAGACGTTGGGATTTATGCGCTGGTTATTGAATCGAGTCTGAGTGGGTGAGTAGTTTACGAGCTCTTCTTGTCACCAGAAAATCCTAAGTTCAAACCCCAGTGGGTGAGTACTGAAGAGGAGTCCCAAGCTGAGATGAAACAGCTTTCATGTACTCTCAGGTTTTCCAGTAGTTTTCGAACCGTTCAAACCTTCAACCAATCAACTAATCTCTGCAAATCAACACTCGGAAATAAAAATTTGATTTGTTTAAACTGACCACTAAAGGGAATGAACACTAAGGTGTGTAAGTGAAGTTATTACAAGATTCACTGACACAGGGTTTTTTTTCTCAGAAAGCCTAGTTTCATTTAGGCAGCATACTTGTTGGTTCATACTGGAAGGACATGTTGGTTAGTAGTTATTTCAGAAAAGACCTTTGAGTTATTCACAGTATGAAGGTCAATAACCTCCCCCCCATCAGAACTCCAATAAGAACACAAAGATGTGTACAAGTTGAATATACTAACTATATAACGTGTAAGAAATGAGAGATTATTCCAAGGAACACGATTCAGACAAATTACGTCTTCTTATTGTTTTGTCTAAATTCATATAATAGTTATAAATATAATAACAATAATGTCAGTTAGTTGGATTATAGGTACACCACTAAACCTGCTTACAGTCTTCAAAGTTCTATGTAGTATAACACAGTCTATTTTTAAGAAACCAAAGGAAAAATAAAGGAGGAACCATAAAGAGGAAGAAGAATTATTAGAATACACGAATTAATAATTAATTGAAAAAGAGAAGACGTTCAGCGAAGAGACTCTTTTCAGTGAATGCACTCACATAGCTGTACAATCCCATTTGTATGTAATTATTTGTGTATGTGTGTGTGTGTACGTAGGGTATGTCAAGTTTAGATAATTGATCAGCTAATACAAGAATGATCTAATATAGAAACAAGGTTAATTAGACAGCAACTAAAGTAGGACTGAGTTAGTTAGTAAGTTAGATAACGTAATAAAATTGAATAAAATGTTTCACCTTAATTCTGGGTAGCAACAGAGGTAAGTACAGGTAGAGACTAAGTAGAAGTGGGGTAGAGAATAATGCCATCTAAGTGCTGATTTGCAGGGATTTTGTTTGATCGGTTTCATGATTTCATCATGAGCTGACATCAGTCACAGAGCCATTGGAAAACCAGCTAGCAGTACTGGATAACTCGTCCCTGTCAGGGACTCTTCACAGAACGCACCCACTGCGCTTCGAACCCAGAACCTTCTGGTTACAATGCTAGCGAGCTCGTAGACTGTTAAGCCACTGGGACAGCTGTCCAGTGGTCCTCTAACGGATGTCAGTTAATGATGAAATCCTAAAAAGACAATTGTTCGTGGATAAATCTAAGTGGCTCCCAACAATGCTGTTAGGTGGCAGCTATACAGACAAGCTTATTTTTTCTAAGTACAAAACAAGTACTTAGAATCAAGTAGCATATTTCTAACAAAATGGTATCACAAAAACTATTTCCACAAGAATCACGCATCAACAGCGGTTCAAGGTCAGAATAACCTTGATTCACTCAAACAAAATCACATTGTAAAACAACACATTATCAATGTACACACAATCATGAAGAGAAGCACTAAAATCAGAGATTAAACAGGATCAAAGACGACTAATAAAGATTAAATCAACACGTGATATTCAAATGTCAGGACACTGATATACAGAACCATAAGGTTCTGGGTTCGAATCCCGGTGGGTGAGGAGGAAACAGCTGTCCAGTACTCCCAGGCGTTTCAATGGTTCTCTAATCAATGTCAGCCCATGATGAAATCCTGTAATGCCATTTAAATTAGGACTGAAATTGAGCAAAAAAGTTGGGTGACGTAACATAAATGACTAGAAATTGAGCGTTGGTCAAGTCAGTAACAGTGGTAGTGAGGTGTAGAAATTAAATCGGGTTGAAAATGTAAAATATTACAATTAAGAAGACAAAATAATGCTAATGAAGAGACAGCAAAAAGATTAGGTAGAATTTACTTGTCGGGTGTCGGGTGGTAAGGACTCTCGCCGACCATGCACATGGTCCGAGGTTCGATTCCCTGGCGACGCACACCTGATATCTATGGTCGGCCTGAAAATTTGGGCTATCGATATCCATGCCGCAAAATTCCATACTTGTACCGAAAATACAGTGTGGAATCAAGCTGTAATCAAAAATAAATAAAAATAAAATAAGATAGATTACGTCCATTGAAAGTGTATTGATTGAACGAACTTCTTCTGTATGCATAGTTCAGGACTTAGCAAGTGAATCGCCATTGCTTCTACAGTTTGACGAAGTCTGATTCGTACACCTTTAAGAAGACTACTTACTACTCTGTAGGCGACTTTGAAGTTTGTTTCGGGGGTGTAGCTTGGTGTCCGGATTCTATCGAATGTTTTAAGATGGAGCTGCGGGGGCATCGTTTTTCTCCTTTGTAAAATCATTGAATTGAATTTTTGATTTTCCCATCGATTGATTGGACCGAAGTGCTCGGTCTCAGGTTGACATGTCGGCTTCTTGTGCAGATGCTTCGACGATGTCCGGGCATTTATCAAAAAAATCAAAAATTCAATTCAATAATTAATATGACCCGTTGCACAAGAGGTGGCTCTCGTGGCCCAAGTGGTCTAGTGGATAACGCTTTGGTGTTTGAAACTATGGGTACTGGGTTCGAGCCTCGGTGGGAACATCATCACTGACTGAGAAATGCAGGTACATCCAGATGACGAGTCCCAAATAGGACGAAATGCGCATCCTGGATTCCACTGCTAGCCACCATCCACCAATTGTATACTTTGTAAAATCATGTTGGTAAGTGTTCGGTGATATGTTTGGAAAGCGAATGCTGGGTACGGCCGACATACCTGACATAATTGTAAGAGACGAGGTTGAGTTATGCTAACAGAAAGTCTCAATTTTTGTATGTAGTGAGTCAAACGAGAGGTTATTTTATATAAATCAACATGGTACGAAATGAACAAGAAAGATAAGAGGAGAGAAACTGATCACAAGATAGGTATTATTCGACATACTTCCTATTACAGAGTCATCAATATTGTAAGAATCATGAAAGTGAGGCAGTCAACGCAAGTTTTGTTCATGCCTGAAAGTGAAATCGACAGGCTGACATTTACAGTAGCTCAGTTTAAAGCCTTCAAAATAAGATCTTTGGTCGCTATAAGACAGGAAATTGTCCATATAAGAACAATTTAATATAGAAATACCTGAGACACTAAATTGTCAGATCATTAGCATATTTATTGAAATAGACATTAAAAAAAAACAGTAGGTCATGAGAAAAGATAGAAACAATAATTGGAGAAAGTACAAAGCGTTTGTCGTTGAAACCACATGTTAACTAATGCTCCACCAAATAGGTAGAAATATCTATCCTTTACGCATTAACTCGAAGATGATATTCGTACTGATTTACACAACTACACAACACTCTTAGATAATCAAAGTTATGGATGAAGTCAAAGGGTGTGGATTAAACTGATCTCATTCAAGGTATAGCAAACGCCACAATGGATACTTCAGTTGTGTAATAAAAATCGAAAACAACAACTTTATAATAACCAAATGTACATGTGTGTACGTTGTGACTGTGATCCCCTTCTCTGATGGCAGTTGAAGCTCTCAAAAATGAACTATCTATCTTTTGATGGTAATCTCTATAATTTTTTAAATATTTTCTTATTATAGCTTGATGCCATACAGTATTTGGTACGACTATGGAATTTTCAGCAGGTGATATCGGCCGACCACTGATATCGGATATGCATCAGCCGGGAATCGAACCTTGGACTATGTGCATGGTCGGTGAGCATCCTAACCACTCTGCCACCTATGCACCAATAGTCAAGAAGTGATTAGTGCCGATACTAGTTGACCTTTGACAAGCAATAAATATATTGGTTTGATTGGTAAAAGTGTTCATATTTAGGCAAAGTTGATCGTTTTTAATCGATCCCAAGGAGTTCAACCTATTTCACTGTGAGTTACTGATTGGTTAGTATGACTGGTATCCACTCAATAAATGTTACGGAAGAATTGTTTGGAAAATCCCTCCTGGACGATCTAATCACAATATTTATACTTGTTTGGGTGTTACAACTAACTTCGTAATTAATATCCGTTTTTCTCCTAGACTGTATATCAGTGTCCTGACATTTGAATATCACGTGTTGATTTAATCTTTATTAGTCGTCTTTGATCCTGTTTAATCTCTGATTTTAGTGCTTCTCTTCATGATTGTGTGTACATTGATAATGTGTTGTTTTACAATGTGATTTTGTTTGAGTGAATCAAGGTTATTCTGACCTTGAACCGCTGTTGATGCGTGATTCTTGTGGAAATAGTTTTTGTGATACCATTTTGTTAGAAATATGCTACTTGATTCTAAGTACTTGTTTTGTACTTAGAAAAAATAAGCTTGTCTGTATAGCTGCCACCTAACAGCATTGTTGGGAGCCACTTAGATTTATCCACAAACAATTGTCTTTTTAGGATTTCATCATTAACTGACATCTGTTAGAGGACCACTGGACAGCTGTCCCAGTGGCTTAACAGTCTACGAGCTCGCTAGCATTGTAACCAGAAGGTTCTGGGTTCGAAGCTCAGTGGGTGCGTTCTGTGAAGAGTCCCTGACAGGGACGAGTTATCCAGTACTGCTAGCTGGTTTTCCAATGGTTCTGTGACTGATGTCAGCTCATGATGAAATCATGAAACCGATCAAACAAAATCCCTGCAAACCAACTCTTGACTTGTGTTTTTGCTGTCTTCGATGCGTTTTGTGACTGCGTCTACCTCAAAAACATTTTGTCAGCTATACATCAGGACGTAGAGATAGGTTTCTTGAGCTCAGACCACAACGATTCGGTTTTACCCGTAGAGATAATTGTGACTGACGACTTGGTACATAAATAGTCTTCTATAGTTTGGCTTGTAAGGGTTAGTTTTGTTTTTACGAGTTGATCAAGGATTGATATCAGTTAGAGAACCATTGAAAACAAGCAGGGAGTACTGGACAGCTGTTCCATCAGCCTAGTTTGAGAATCATCGGCAGTACGCACCCACACCATGGTTCGAACCCACGACCTTCCAGTTACAAGGCAAGCTCATATACCATTCAGCCACTGGGACCCGATTCAATGGCCAATCCATGAATTCTAACTTCTACTAATTCGTGATTTAGCGTGACCCAAACAAGATGGAGTTTCCTGGAGTTCTAGTGAGAAGTGATGACCAGTGAGGTCCATCTAGATGTCACGTGTGAGCATGGATGGATATCCTACCTACGACAATGGTTGGTGTGGCGCTGAATCAGGAGTTGGTAGAAGTTAGAATTCATGGATTGGCCATTGAATCGGTTTCCAGTGGCTGAATAGTATACGAGCTTGCCTTGTAACTGGAAGGTCGTGGGTTCGAACCATGGTGTGGGTACGTACTGTCGATGATTCTCAAACTAGGCTGATGGAACAGCTGTCCAGTACTCCCTGGTTTTCAATATTAATTTTAATTAATTAATATTAATCTGTGATCAACTCATAAGAACATAAATAGCCTATTCCTGATGCCTGAATCTTAACCGACTAACTAGCCTACAAGCATTTTTTCGTTCTTTTACGTCCCGAGTAGAACATGGGGGTTTTATGGGCTGAGCATCAGAGTCTCGATATCAGTAGTGGTATTGTTTTTGGTGCCCCTAACGTCAAACCCAACTTCCCCTTCTTTTTTACAGGCTTACTATCGGTTGATAAACTAGTCAAGGATTAGGCGTTCGTCAGGCAGGAATCGAAACCGGACCACCTGTAGTGCGGTCGATGAGCACTCTACCATCGATCCAGTGATGCACTAGCATACAGACATAAATTAATATTATCCCATTACATTGTCAACACACACCTTCCACAAGAACCTTAGATCTATTTAGAATTTCACAAATTCTGTTTTCCCTCCTATTCTCGTAAAAACAAACTATTTCCGTTTGAATACAGTTTTAGTTATTCTCTTCCTATTTGCTCGCTTGTAATTCCACTAATTTAATTAATTCCTAGTGATTCTTTGTTGTTGTTTTTTTTTCAAATTTTTCAAGATCATTTATCCAAATAAACCAAAATAAAATGATCAACTAATGCAGCTCATTAAGTGATGATTCAAATAAATCAATAAACGATAGCAATAACATGACCCATCATTCTAGGTCAATTGTTCAAGGTTATTCACGATCGATTTAAACATCCATAAGCAAATAAAGTGATAACTGAACTATGTGATCAACATTCAGTTCAATCGGGTGGATATGTATGTATTCAAACATGAATCATTTGTAAATGCGAAAAATGTTGACCAGAAAAAGACAGAAGACAGTATCCTTCAGTTGTTACAGTCATATGGGTGGATAGGTATGAGATATAAAAGAGCTCATATCATTACCCTTGTTCACAGTATCAGAAGAATAAGCAGCAATTGACTACTTAGAGGAGGAGCTCTTACTTCTGAAAAGAATCTCAGCCGAAAGTGGATACTTGTTAGGGTGTGTGAAGAAGAACATGAAATCAAAATCCAAAATGAGAAGAATGAAGTTTAGTGTCAAAGAAAATACTTTTTGTGAACCTGGACTTCAAGAGGGAGTTAACTGCAGATATCTTAAAAAGGGAATAATCCCTAATTCCCTAGAGAAGACATCGCCTGAAGCAACGCTAAAGGTGATATTCCCTAACTACAGATAACTTCTCAGAATGGTTGCATAGAGGTGGTGTGGTGAGAGCAGGCCGTGAGAGAATATGAGCAAGGTTGATTCAACAACCAATCATAGCAGACTTAACGTGGCAAAATATGATTCGCAGATAGAGAACTCTATTTGTCGAGGAATCCCGAAACAACCAATCAGAAGCCTGCGTTTGTCTGCCTAACTTCTGATAAACAACCAATCAGATGACTGCGGTTGTCTACTTGCATAAGCTATAATAATGTATGTGAAATATGTATAAATACGTGTTGATTTTCATAATAAAACGATCTGTTGCCTGGCCCTTGTCTTCTGTTGTTACAGTGGTACTGGTTCAATTGGAAGCACTATCACTGAACAACTCGTCATCACCTGTAACAGCATTTCAATCGACTCATTATTCAGAGTTATTTACAAAATGAATGAAAGTCTACATAAAAACCGTGTGTTTCTGATTTCTTTGTATGGCAGAACACCTCGCCATATGTATGCTTATAAGCCGGAGCTTTGTGGTCAAAAGGAACTAGTCCAATCTCTACATTTTCCATGGATCTACTTCTGTTTGACTTCTTATTAATGGCTTTCTTTCATTTTCCTTCATCTTTTATCATCTTCAATTATAAGAAACTATTACTTCAGTTTGTCCACCTTGTGCACATGTGTCTTCGCTAAAAATCTATGTTAGATATTCAGCAACTATTTTCTAATCCTACGTGGCTATATTTCTATCCCTCTTTGTAATCTATTATTCACACCTTCAAACTTTTATATCAAGTTAAAAATTATTATCACTTTTAATCTTCTTTCATCACTTTGTTGAATTCATAATTATTAGTTGTAAGTATAAGGGGAACTATGTATTAAAATGCGATTGCACAGCTACTTTTGAAAACCAGGAAGTTCAATGGTTCTCTAACTGATATCAATCCGTGATCAAATTTGAAACAAATTAAATCCTTCCTACAAACTAACTCATGAAAATTAGTCTGATGCTCACTAGTAAGATGTCGTAAGCAGTGGGGTTCAACAAGTTGTAAGAAGTGAGGACAAATACTCGCTGATAACATTGGATGGTGGTCACGCTTATAATATCACGAACTGGTAGAAGTCAGAATTCATGGGTAGTTATTGAGTCAGATCCCAGTAGCTGAATGGTCTACAAGCTTGCCTTGTAAGTGGGAGGTCCTAGGTTTTAACCCTGGTGGGTGCATACTACTGAAGAGTTCAAAACTAGGACGAAACAGATGTCAGATACTCCGTGATGGTTTTCAGTGGTTCTCTAACTGGGAGCGAACCAACC
This sequence comes from Trichobilharzia regenti, assembly GCA_944472135.2. Classification (NCBI taxonomy): domain Eukaryota; kingdom Metazoa; phylum Platyhelminthes; class Trematoda; order Strigeidida; family Schistosomatidae; genus Trichobilharzia; species Trichobilharzia regenti. The sequence goes on along the minus strand of OX235264.1, from coordinate 25,971,549 downwards.
AGGAACCGATCGTGAAGTAAATAAGCAGGAAGAAATGGAGGTGGATTTGCCATACTCTGAGGAAACCATCAAGTGACATCACTAGACAAGCCCTCGAGTGCGGTCCGAATGGGAAGCGTCTAGTTGGTCGTCCAATGGTGACTTGGAAGAGGTCATGTGAAGAGGAGATGAAGGCATGTAAGCGGACCTGGAGGCAGGTGAAAACTTTAGCAGAGAAGTGAACGTAATGGAGACGTGTAGCTGAAGCCCTATGTTCCTCTAGGAACTAAAGGAAATAATAATAATAATATAATAATAACTGACATCGATCCGTGTTCAAACTTGAAAAGACACTCCCATTTGCTCAGCTTCTTAACCCTTTCCCATTACGATAATAGCGTGCATTATGCAGAATTATTGATTAGTTCTTCAGACTACTGTGAATACTTAAAAGCGTGTATTGTCATTTTGAGAATGACCTTGAAGAGACCAATCAAATAAAAACTACGAAACGGAAAGGTTACATTTAGCCTTGACTTGTAAAGAAATACATAGAAATCGAGTTTTGTCATACTAATTGACATTTTAGGGCTCTTTTAGAAATTAGAATAGAGGGAAAAAAAGATATATTAGGATTATGCAAATTTCTGTTTTGGTCAGTTAGGGAGTATGGGATTAGGGTTGGTTGGCATTTGACATAGTATTTGGAAATATTAGTTTACGGCTTCAGTCTTGCCATTTTACTGGTACAGTTAAGGTATCTTAACTTCTAATTAACATTCAAGTAACAGAAATGATTACTTTTTAGCCGTGTGAAGCTGTGTACAAGGCTGATACTGGAACTGTTCTAAATTTTTGATGCATATTGCTGACGTAGATATGATAGCGAAGATTTTTAGCTCAGGTGGATGATTTTGATGTGGTTGTGTTCTCTGAGCTGGATGGTTAATTTGCGAAGCTTTCATCACCCTACTGGATGACATCTTCAGCGCATACTACTTCAGAGAACACAATCACATCAAAATATTACTGACTTTTCAAGCGTTAGTTTGCATGGAATCGATTTTGTTTCAAGTTCAGTCACGGACTAACGATATCAGTTAGAAAGAGAGAACCATTGGAAATCAGGGAATACTGGAAGGCTGTTTCGTCCTAGTTTGGCACTCTTCAGTAGTGCACATCCATGAAGATCGAACACGGGACCAACTAAATGTCTAAAGACATATACTTGAGAATTAATCTAATGCACATCAGTGACTGAGTACAGGACGAAGTTGCCTCCAATTATGGTGAAAGACCGTAGCCAGTTGAGTCCAGCAAATAGGATGTGAAGACGGATACTCGATGATGATATTAGCTGGCGATCGCTGGATATCACATATCAGAAGAAGTCAGAATTCATGGGCCATGGGATTCTATCCCAGTGTGGTTGAATGGTCAAAAGAATCGCCTCAAAGGTCGTTGATTTTAATCACGATAGGTTCGTACTGCTGAAGATCCCCCAAACTAGGATGAAACAGCTATTCAGTGTATCACTTTAGTTCTCAATGGTTCCTTAACTTTTCACCTTATCAGATTTTCTTTATTATTAACGAGCGGAGTACACTCTATGCGATTATGAAGTTATCAATTCGTGTCTTTGTCTTATCTCTTCCTTTCATCCAAATTCTCAATCTAGTTAACCTAACACCCACCATCGATCTTACTCAGTACCTTCAAAAAACTCCCTTGAAAATAATTTTTCATACTTTGATTGAACACCTGGTAGTAAGTAACTAGTGTCATAAATCTAGTCCTTTTTTGATGGAAACTTACCTCTGTTAGTCAAATTTGTAATTTAGCCACCATGCTAGGTGACTCATCATCACGGTGCACTATGAACTGTTACTATTATTAGATGGTTGAAGGTAATCGGCCACAGGAAGCCCTACCTGAACGTAGGTTTCGTGCTTGTTGGCACTCACCACAGTCAACAAGGCGTATCTACAGTTTTGAAGGAACTCATCTCCTTTCTGAGCTTTGAAGTCGTGTCATCCAGTGCTGCAGTCGATCGCTGTTCGAATACCTTAGTGGTAATATCTCTGGCTGCAGTACGGAGTGACTCAGATTCGTATTTCAGGTGGAACTTGAGTTCCTTCAGGGTTACAGACACGCCTTGATGACTCTGGTGAGTGTCAACAAGCACAAAATCTAGGTCCAGACAGGGCTTCCTTCCTTCTTATGTAAATCTAGGGTAGTGAAATGTAATTAGCATCATGAAAAGTTGATCGATAGTAGCCTTTTCATGTCCTCTAAAAGTAATCACTATCTTAGGAAATTGAGTTGTTTGATTGCTGTAGTGGTGAACACATACTGGTTATGGCGGTCGCTGTCCAGTTTGAAAATAAACCAATCAGAATTGGCTAACAGTAAATAACACCCACTATTTTATTAATCATGATTAATTGAAATATCTATGGTGATATTTTTAAACATACATGATTACATAAAAACTGATTTGCAGCTCACGTCGTTGTATGTTCTCACTTAGGTAAAGACGGCTACGGAAACAGATGGCTATCGTAAACACTGTTTTTGACATGATCGAGCAACAATTCTGATCAGAGAGTCTAAGTCCAGCATCGACGTCCCTATCCTATTCTGTTTCATTCTCAGTGACCTCATTGAGAAACAATGATGTCGCAACATCATAACAATACTTTTTATCATTTTTTGATTACTTCTATTAGAAGGACTGTGAGAGATGTCAGCCTAATGCAATTCACAATAACTGACTGATATGGCTAGTAACAGAAAAAACGACTTCTTCAACACTTTCACACACACACACACACGCCACCCCCCTCTTCACCTCCCACTGAGTTGACATGTTTCATGTCTGAGTGAAATTACATGTTTATCTTCACAGGAGTGAATGAAAGCATATATAGTATTCACTCAATGGGTGTTTCGCATAACTGACTGACTATTACCTACCTAGTTAACTGTAATTCACACACGTACATCCATGCATACATGTTTACGTGTGTGTGTGTGCGTCAATTATAATAAAAGACACCACAAATCAATTATTTTTCAAACAAATCAATCAATCTTTCTACGATTAATACGGATATATATATATAAGTATACTAATGCAGAAATCAATCAATATCCAGAGTTTTAATTGATAAATGTATTAAAGTTTATTGTAGGTAGGTATGTGTAGAAGTAAACGACAATAATCATAGTGGTAAGCACACTTATGATATTTGACAAAAGAAAGCAAACTGGTTGATTTATAATTGTATATTCTTTCAAACTATATACTACTGAATTACTGATTGAGATGAGTAATTGCATAGCACTCACCACATCAGCCATTGGTTGATGTCTGCCAGCTAGCCATATAGAGGTGATCTAAGCACCACTGGACAGCCATTTCGCTAGTGTGGGGCTGAGCCCATCAGCGGTGTACCCAGTTTGACTCAACTCGCTAAGAGAGCCAAATCAGTTCAAACCACACCTGATTTCTGGCTAGAATACAGGAGTAAAACAAGGCTGCCTCTTATCACCGATGGTATTCTTAAGTGTAATGGACTGGATTATGCATCACACTGTGCATGGGAGTGAGAAGTCAGGAATACGCTGGACCGATACGAAGACTTTAGAAGATTCGGATTTCGCGTATGGATGAATTGTGTTTACGGGTCATACAAACCCGAAGACTTACAGGAGAAAACTAACAAACTAGCTGAGGAAGCTGGCAGTGAAGAAAGAAATCCAGGTGATTATAGAGAAGATACGCCTTCATTAACCTGGAGCCAGTTTGCGAATCGTCTTCGCTTAACCAGCATAAAGAACAAGATTCCAATTTTCAACACAAATATAAAGTCAGTCAGTTCTCCTATACAGGTCAGAAACTTCAACTGTGCGTGCGTCACGAAAAGCGCATTTCCTACAGGCTACAGCAGACTTTTATCAATAGCTGACATTTTCGCTGGCTCCTTAGTGAAGATCAACAGGCCGATCGGCCAGCCAGAAAGAATTAGCAAGAAGAAACTCTGGCTACGAACTATGCAACCAACAATCAATCGCTCAACAAATAGAACAAGGTGGAGAAGTGTTGTTGAAGCCCTATGTTCTATTTGGAACTCAAGGGAATGATGATAATAATAATAATAATAATCATGTGAAAAATGATGTCACATCCCACTGTATTTACTAATTTGAATGTACGTGTGGACACACATACATACATAGGGAGGACTCATCGATCTCTGGAAGTAAGAGCTGGCTTCAAAGTATATTTCCAAATGGCACCAGAAACAAATGGAATCTTTAGAACCCATTAATGGTGAGAACAGAAGACCTAGCTCCTCTACTGCGAAACATATTATAGAGACAGGATATAAAATTGATGTTAACACATCTTTTAAATCTACCTATAAAACGTGTCTGAGGCGTATCGTAAAGTTTGTGGAAGCCCTAGCAATTAGAAAGCTTAAACCACAACAATTCATCATCACACTGAGCCACCTTCCTTGGTAAATTTTGTTTTGATACCGTAGCAGATGTACTATTACCTCCGTTATTTGGCTTAGTGGTCTTAATTATTATTTTGACCTTCAATATGTCTTTTTAACTTGACCTAAGTCTATTTTCTCACCTCTTACCTCTTTATTAATTTCATATATATTCCTATGACAAGTCCGTGTGTGATCAAATTGTTCGAAATGTGTTGTTCAAATACATTACACGATTCAGACAAATTACATCTTCTTATTGTTTTATCTAAATTCATAAAGGGAGCTAACTGTTTTAGATAATAATGACACTCGGGAAACTGGTCATACCATAAATCAAATTCATAATTAGCAATCTACATAATTCAATTGATGAAATTTCACCATGGTAGTCTCCATTTGGAAACCGAGTTAGTTATTCAGATCTAGATGGGGGCAAGCACTACTACTACTACCACTGCTAGTTAAAATGAGTAGTATATGCAACCACTTATCTCAATCAGTCAATCAGTAGTATGTAGAGTCTTCAGCAAATATTCTTGCTTTCTTGATTATCATTTATGCTATCAAGCACAGATCACATATTATGGATGTGAACAACTTTGTTTCCAAAGGAAACTATCATGGTGAAATATCAACAGCCCGATCTGTGTAGATTACAAATGACTAACCAACTTCCGAATTAATTAGCAATTTGATCGTATTTACCACCTATTTTTTTATTTCAACTGATCTGGAGATTATGGGGTTGATCGTTAGTAATGACGTCATAGCTGTGTACTTAACTGTTTTTGGTGAATCTCACTCCACTCTTTTGTTTACACAAGTTGGTGAATTTTTTTTTATTAAATATGCTAATTGATCAGATACACATCTGTTTCAGTCGTTCCTGCATTTTGATCTGTATAGTTTCATATATGAAGTTAACCACTGGTCGTCTTATTCAAATGGTCTTAAAATAAATGATCCCACTAAATGTACAATTGTTAATTTCAGTTACAACCGTTGAATAAGACTTGCATGGACTGGTCCACCCCCATGATTTCCGTAATACCAATGGCACTATGTCGTAGGAAGTAAATCGAATTATTACTTATCTTGGTATCGATTTCTCCTCAAATCTTTATTGATCGTGTCATACATATCCTGTTGATTTTTAAGAATATCTTTCGTTTGACTTATTACCACATAAAAATTAGTCGAGACACTCTACTGGCACAACTCTCTGAGTCCCTTCTCCTACAATTTATTATTGATCCATGTATTCTATTCGTCCTGCTTGTTTATTCCCACCCCCCCCCCCTCTACAAATACACAAACCTTATTCTTCCCTGGGCTTCTCAGGAAAGAATATATCCTACTATGTGGAATATTGAAAAACTGTAAGCAGAGTTAATGAGTTGTACCTTTGAGAGTCAACTATCTGACACTGTTATTATGGATCGGCATTTTAAATTCCTGAAGACCTGTTGGCTAGTATGTCATCATGTCAGATACTGAAAAATCCTCTTTATTCACAACTTTCTCTATGTATCTCTTCGGGGTAAAAGCAGAAGAAATTTCATAGGAATTTATATTCATATGCCTACTGAATGTAAAAATTCAGCTATACCGTATTTAGAAAACAGAAAAATATCAGAAAACAGCCTATAAGACCCAATTTATAAAACGTAAGTAAGTAAACTGCAAAATATAACCAGAATTATTATTATTAAATATGGTATTCCTCTGTTAACTTTCAGTTTCTGCAGTTTGATTATTTCTACTATTTTGTGTGACAGCTGGCTGCGAACCAAAATTGCACACAACAATTTACGTCAGTGTTACGTCTTGAATCAGGGTCGTGAGAAAAAAACAATAACAAAGCTTAACCTTGGGGAACTCACCAACCAATCACAGCAGACTTTACGTGTGCAAATAAGATTCGCAGATACATGGCTTAACTATCTGAGAAACGGTCACAAGCAGTACAGGATAATCTTCAATAAGAAAACAACCAATCAGAAGGCGTTGCTACTACGCTGACAATAATGTACATAAAAACCTATAAATACTCTTGATTTTGTCAATAAACGATCTGTTGCCTGGTTCTTGTCTTCTTTCGTTACAAGTTTATATATTTATTTATTTGTAAAAGGTGATAAAATGTTGGAATATGTCTATAAACGCTGAAAATTCCATCCTATATTAAAAATTATTGCCTGAAATAAAGTGATTATTATTATATTTTTATTATTATTATTAAACGACTGCGACTAAATCCTGATTTTCAATGTCGGTTCACATGATGAGACCTTTCTTCAAATCATGATTAATTGTTCCTTTTTAAAATGTTTATATATAATGATGTAACTATGGTAAAAAAGGAATCAACGTGGAAACATATACCTTCACCATCAACATGAGACATTCGACAGAGGTTACTTCCTGCCTTCACTTATCTGGAAAGCACGGTTTCAACCAGCGACAGTCGGTAAGGCAAGATACGCCTTCATCAACCGAAAACCAGTTTGGAAATCTGCTGCGCTTACTCAATCCGTGTAAAAAAGAAGATTCGGATTTTCAACACAAATGGAAAGTCAGTCAGTCACTGCTTCTATACGGGTCAGAAACTTTACCATTGTGTCACTATAAGGATTTCCAACAGGTCACAGCAGACTTTTATGAACAGCTGCCATCTTCGCTGGCCCCATACTGAATATCAAATGGTATGCCAGAAAGAATTAGCAACACGAAACTCTGACTGGGAATAAATCAACCAAGAGCCGATTGCTCAGAAAGTGGAGATGGATCGGTCATACATTGAGGAGACCGTCAAACGATACCCCACGCAATGCAGGCCATGGCTCGAGTAGAATCCCGATGGAAAGCGAGTAGTGGGTGGTCAATGCGAGGGCGACATGGAGGAGACAGTGTGGCAAGGAGGAGATGAGAGATTATGAGCAATCGTGGACCCAGTTGAGGAGGACAATGGAAAATAGAACAAAGTGGAGATGTGTTGTTGAAGCCCCATGTTCCACTCGGAACCAAAGGGAATAATAACATATATCTTTATAATATTATACCTGTTATTATTATCATCATTTCTGCTCCCTTGAATTCCGAGTGGAACATACGGCTTCAACAGTCTATTTCCCCTTTGTCTAATTCTCTGCAGTCCTCTTTAGCTGGCCTCACGATTTCCCATAGTCTAAATTTTCCTTTCACTCTATCTCTTCCATATCACCCTCGGACGCCACACTCGGGTTTCATTCCAGAGACGGCCTGGCGTGAGATGTCATTCTATGGTCTCCTCAGTTTGTGTCCGATCCATCTCCATTTCCTTTGGAATGTTTTTGTTAAGTAATAGGTTCTTGACGTCGGTGGGATAGCGGCTAGGACGCTCGCCGACCATGCACATGGTCCGGGGTTCGATCCCCGGCCGACGCACTCCTTTACCTCGCTAAGCCAGAAACAGTTCTGGTAAAGAGGAAAGGTTGGGCATCAGGCTTGCTAGCAACCCCATCCTATAAAATAAACACTACTAGAGAAACTTTAAGCCAATAGCTTGGAGCCCTATGTTCCACTAGGGTACGTGAAGGAAAAAAATAGGTCCTCGACTGATTCATTCCGAGAGTTTCTTGTTGCTAATTCTTTCTGACCGGTTGGCCATTTGATTTTCAATATGGAGCCATAGGAGGTAGGAGCTGTTCAAAAAAAATGCTTTTCGTGAAGCATGCACAGTACAAGTTTTTGACCCATATAGAATGACTGATTGACTGGCTGACTTAATATTGGTGTTAAAAATCTGAATCAAGTTGTTTATGCCACGGTGGAGTGCAGAAGATTTCTAAATTGATTTCGGATTGATGAAGGTCCATCACAATATTGTACTATATGCTGTGATAATTCTACACTGTGTTAAAAATATTATTATTTGAAGTGAAGACAATATTATTACCACCACGGTCACTATTATCAATTTGTGATTTATGAAATGACCTGAGAAAACAGAGTGTTTTCGTTTTTAAGGACTTGAAAACAAATGACCACTAAATAATAATAATAATAATATTATTTACACATGGCATATATATTACTGAACACTTTAATGGAATGTTCACTTAATACATCCTGTTATTCACATTCTGTATTTTTTCTAAATAAAAGATATTTTCAAATTATTTTGTGACTAACTGACATTCACTGAAAAATCGTTGAAAACTAAGGAGCATCCCGTCAATATCAGTGGGGTCCACTGTATCTGTAAGTCGATGATACCCTCTGGCGGCAGCTCCACTTTATTTATTCCTTTGCGTTCTTAGTGGAGCCTAGGGCTTCAAACTAGAACTCGGAAGTTTTAGTAGCAATGATGTTCTATGTATAGGATGTGGTTACCAGCCTTACGTTCAACCTTCCCTCTTTGTCGGGCTTACTACTGACTGAATGAGGTAAAGCATAGCACCGACCTGAGATTGAACCCCGAACCACCTACCTGTGTAGTTGGCCAATGTTCTACCACTGGATAACCAACGTACTGATGAGCCAGGCGGTAAAGATATACTGAAAAGCCAAGACCAGTAGGGTACAGCAGGTTGAAGATGAGGCAGTAGCTCATCGAAGAAGATATTGCGAAATGGTTGCGCTATGTCGTGAATTGGTAAAAGTTAGAATTCAAGGCCCATTGGATCGGGTCCCAGTGGCTCAATAGTCTACGAGCTCGCCTTGTGACCAGAAGGTCCTGGGTTCCAACCCCGGCGGGTGCGTACTGTTGAAAGGTCCTAAGCCAGGACGAAACAGCTATCCAGTGCTCCTAGTTGGCTTTTTCAGTGATTCTCTAACTGATGTCAGCTCATGACGAAATCCCCCATGCAATCAAACAAAATCCCTACAAAACCAGTATTTGAATATTGAGAATTAACAGAGGTTAGAATTCAAGAGCTTGAAGGTCCTCCCTTCACTTCTTGATGGCGTCTGCACAACTTCTAAGGCGTCACCAATACATAAGCCTTAAGTCACATTTTTAAACATTCTTTAGTCAATATATGGGATGAATTATGTTGTCATATAAGTGGTCTTTGACAACAACACAAATCTGTCATTCTGCTATAAATGATAAACACAGTGGAAAAGGAGTTTTGATTTACAGAATCTTGTAAGTCAGAAGTGAATTCAAATAAGATTTCGTCCTGGCAAGTACAAGTATATTAATCTAGTTTTTCGACAACAAATGACTGGTGACAAAATCTAAAGAAAAAGTCTAGTGAAATCTATGGAAACCCAAGGTTTCATTTTTAAAAGAAATACAAATTGCAGAAATACTGAAACACAATGGCACGATTGGCTTGTAAACTAGGCGACATTTAAGAGTGGGTAGACTGAGAAATGAAACGCGAATCCTCGCATCGCTGACGACCATCCTACCATTGAGCTACCAATGCACACGAGTAACATTGCTTAAAAATTAAAAACATGACCAACTACTTCACGTTTTACAGAAACGAAAAAATAAGACAGTAAATTTTCTTCATTCAAATTTCCCGCCAAGAAAATATTGATTCATTTCTAGACAGTGCACGCCATAAAGGTGACACCTAAGTAGCGCCTACCATGACTAGTGCTTTAAATATCGTCAAATGTAGAGTCGTAATTACTAAAAGTTGATTTAAATATTTACCACCACCTAGATAGTATCTTCTTAAGTATACGCTGCACAAGATAAGGATGTCAAAGTCAGTCAGGAGCGGAAAAGCAAAACGAACCCTCATTTCCTTTGAAATCACTGCAGAAATCTCCTGTACTTGGCACAACGGACAACATTAGTATATTCAACACTAATGTCAAGTTAGTCAATGCTTCTGAATAGTTCAGGAACTTGGCATGCACCTCACACAAGAAGCATTTACAGCAGGCCACTACTTCAGACTTCGCCAACAGTTGTCTTGGTTTCATACTGAAAATAAGACGGCTAGTGGGCTGGCCAGCCAGTCAGCCAGAAAACATAAGCAACAGAGAAATTTGTCAATGAAATGACCAAGGACTTATCGACCAACAAAGATGCAGTAGGAAATGCAGATAGATTGGGCAAACACCGTGATAACCATTTTCATAACCTGACACTTCAGGCAGACGCTCGAATGATACCCGACTTGAAAGCGATGAGTTGCATGATGAGAAGGAAATGAAAACTTTCGTTCACCCTTGAAACCAGTGAAAGAAGACTCCAGAATAGAGAGTTGAATTCAGATCTGCAACTGAAGTCCTACCTTCTAATAGGAACCCAAAGGAATAATAAATGTATAATAACAATAATTTTTGTGTTTCTCACCAAACTAAGATTTGTGAACTTTTATTTCACTACATATATTTTTTTCAAACAGATAAATCCTACTGAATTTTCATTTAAATCAAACATCACTCCATTAAAGATAAACTAAGTTGAAAGGAATGTTGTAAAATTATTGGTGAATGCCATGCATTTAGGATTGCTAGAAACGGTTAACGAAAGTTACCGAGTTCTATCGGGATGTTTTAAAACTTAAAATAGGCATAACCTTCGTGATTGAGCACATTTAAACGTCAATTGGTGACATCTGTCGATGTTTAAACACCAAACTGAAAAACCAGAGTTAGGTTGAATTGCCGGTAATTGTGAAAACTGAGAAACGCCTCCCGACTAGTGTCATTAAAAAGTACAGTTTGCTCATGGACCTTATCTGATATAAAAACTTCAAATGATGTCAAAAATGTCTTCGTTTTAGTAAAAGTATAATTTCACCTTACCCACTAATCTGAAATTTAACATTTTCCAGGTTAAGAGCATTTCTAGTTTTGAAAAGTAATCATGAGTATTTCTTTAAATAATGTATTTCTAGATGTATCATTTAAAATGATTTTTTTTATCCACTAGTATTCAACCAACCAAAAGTTGAAGCAAGCAAACAGGATGTAAAACATATCTTATGCAACAAACCAACATACAACGCTTTTGCTAACTACCATGTCAATCTCTCAACAACAAATAACATAACTAGTCTCTAAAGTTAATTCTGGATCTGAATTTTCGGAACAAATTACACAAAATATTTCACAAAAGATACAGTCTTCCACAAATACTGGAATTATTGTGTCAGACTGACGTTGCTACGAAACTCATGATAGCAATTTTTGATTGAAGAGTTCACTTGTCAACGTGCACATTCGTTTAAAGTTTTCAGATTACCACTTAAAACGACTGAGACTAAATAAAAAACATTCTGTAATAACAACCCTTCCACTCGACAAATACTTCACATCAAATAACAGATAAAAATATACTGTACTAACTTTAAACAACTAATAAATGTTTAATGTTAATTTGAATAACACTATGCGCATTCCCACTTGTTGTATATAAAAGCCAAAAATATTGATTACATTTCAGTTGTTGGAAATCAGTCAATAAATCAATTCAAACTCCTTGATATCACCTTTTACTTTTATTCATTTATTTCACTGTGATACTTTAATCATACATCGAACTGACATCCCAAAAGTAATTTTTATCATGACAGCACTTGTAAAGATCTAGGATATATGAGGTGAATTTTAAAACTCCACACATTAACCTCAGTCCAGTTCCGTTTAAACCAACACTTTAGGCAAAATGTTGAATAAAAATGATTATCCTCCTAAGACTAAGTGAAAAGGATGAATTATTGTTAATGATTGTGTAAGAATATGATTCGCTAACTTCAGAAAATGCGTATTATTTAAGGAAAATTTGAATAAATAACGATGAAATAATAGCAATAAGTAAAGCAGAAATACAGCAAACAAAGAAATAAATTGGGGAGATGGGTGAATGGCTACAAAGTCTATGCTCCTAGTAGGTCGGGGTGAAATTTTCTTAAGTAACTGGCAAGGCGTAAACTACAGCTAATTACCCACTGTGAGTTAAAACACGTAAATAATATTTTAAATTACTACTGAGCGTTAGTGTTCTTATTTCTAAGAAAACATTATTTGAATTCTAGAAGTATACTGCACGTGGATTCGCGATGGTACTCAACAAGTAAAATATATAAATGAGTAAAAAAGTTAATTAAAACGAAACATTATAAGAACTGAAATATAAATGTAAAAACAAACTTAATTCAGCTAATTTGCGAGCTCTAGTCTTCTGAAGTCACTCTTTTGATTAAACAATTTAGATGTTCTGGAATATGGAATAACTACTTGTATTGTGTCCCTTGACTTCAAGCTAACTGATAAGACATTTTACGATATAGACCTAAATATTTCTTAAAAACGGTAAAAATGATGCAAACATTTCCCATTTCTTTAAACTGATTGAAAAACACACTTGAAAGACTTTCAAAAATAATAAAAGCACTATACAGACTAATAAGAGAAATAAATAATGTAAATTCAGTGCATTCAGAATTTCCTACATAAGTAGTTCTGACACATTAAAATTTACAAATAAAAGTGACATCTTTAAATTTAAAGATATTTAATGAACTCACTTTATCGTAACGCAAAATTTCTTTCCTTTCGTGTAATGAGAGACTATCCCGATATAGATTAACGGCTTCAAGGGGAGAAATTCCTTCAGGATGTTCACCGTGGCGAACATCCTGAAAGAGTCTGTCCATTGCAACAGAATACGCAACATTTCGCATTGAAGGTCTCTCCAACTTGTCGAAATTAGACACGGATTTTTCATCTAATTGTGTAGGCATAGTGAATCATGTAAATGTCTTCAGATAATATGTAAACCGTGAGAAAGACTGTAGGTAACCAGCACTTTCTGTTAAATAACCGCGATTTTCATAATATCGCGTTATGAATTTAGTGACCTTATTTTAAAAATTTAAGTAGTTTAAACAAAGTCACTATGTAAGTTACCAGCAAAAGACATTTCTGCATTCAGACTCGAGTAAAAAAATGGTGGCAATAAAGACTTCATATTCGAGCACTTTAGCTGCCGTTTATAGTGAATCATTCACATGAGAAACTGGAATATTTTCAAGTAAAATTCATAACATAAATGAAGCCGAATGTACAACTGCACTCCAATCGCCACTTCTCCTGAAGTCTGCTATCCATATAAACATAACCTGCACACCAGCCTCTTTAGTAGTGAAGAGCGACAAAGCGGACATAACATGAAAAACCCACAATTTGGCCTAACTGTCCAAATGCCTACCTAAACACTATTCTTTTGTCCTGTCAAATAAATATTGTTTGTCAACTCGCAAATAGCAAACACGTTAAAAGCGGGGCATTTCTGAATAAGGCCATAGTCACTGTACTGTGATTATTCAAGGTGACTTTGTCGTAACTACAGAATACATATACGCAAATCAATAACCCAGGTAACGCTAGCTCATCACTGTCTTCAGCATCCGCGAATGACATACTATTGACAAGGAGAAATCAGCACAAAGAATGTGGCATCTCTACAAAAACATCGTGCTCTTTGAAAACGTTGTCTTCCTTAAAGCCAGGTATTAGACCTGCTGAAGACCAGAAGAACGGCCTCTCGTGGACAAAGGTTAACTAAGAAGACCGATCATGAAACATGCGTAATTATGACACAACGATGCAGGTATGAAGTTCAGAAACAAGCAACCACTCTTGTGAGTTTTTATGACAAAATTCCGGAAAAAGCCAGGAAAAAGAAATGGAAAGCTTTCTGAAAGGTGAACTCATCAGGTGGCATTCAATCAAAAAATATCCCTAGCCTGCTACTAGCCAAAACACAGAAAGTGGAGTTTGGCAAATAATATTTAAGCACTTAAGTTAACTAGCTCTAAGTAAGAACAAATCCCCTGGCAATAGGAATGGTCACTATTACACTGGATGGATTTTGATGGATAACTAAACAGCACTGTAGGTATTCCTGCCATGAACCACAAGGGTTATCCTGCTTATTCGTCAGGGAAAAGACAATGAGCGCACTCCGTTGGCTTCTGCATCTTCCGCAAAAATCTTTAAATGGAGACTGACTAACCATGCAACAAAATAAGAGTAGTCTCCATCCTCCTAATAAATTTTTTATCTATCTGTTTGTTTGTCCGTTTTTCTTTCTAAGTGTACACAGTCTACAAAGCCCTTTCCGAACACACGGGATGCCCAACGGACGAAAGTATTCACTCCATTCACAGAAGAAGCACGGACGTGTAATGCACATAAAACCATTCTTCGCATCACTTCACTGAGTGTCTATCAAGCTACAGCAGTCGGTTGGCGAGACAAAATACGTGAATATTTGCAGAATATAGGCCACTTTTATCTGGCAGCCGAGAGGCAAGCCCAGAGAAATCGATTTGATTCACGTCGGCTGGAGAATGTGGTATTGGATGATGGATGCTGGGTTATCTATGTTCTCTGATACATTAGAGTTATCTCTGGGTTGGTTAGACGCAAAACCAAGCCAGTCTTTACAGACAGCAGGCGAGATGAATTGAATTCTAAATATATGCTAGAGTGCGTTGGTTATAATAAACGCCACTGCATAGTAATAAATTATTCTCATTTTTGTATATGAGGGACGCCAGTTTACAGGCATCATCAATTTGAGACATTGCATATACGAATCGTGAGCATATCTAGTAATAATAATATAATAAAGTACATATTTATTCCTACCTTTGTAGAACACACCAGTTTCACATGCATGGATAAGTTTTATTTAAACTACATAAATTTGGCTTATGTTGAAATCACAGGGTTGCTGTGTTTTGTATTTAATTTGTGGGAACAATCTGATGACTAGTGATCCAATGAACCACATCAAGAAATATAGAGATATTGACTTAGCATTAACAAAACCGATTAGGTGTTGAATGGATAACAGACACTTGGGAAAAAATAAAGCTTGAAGTCATTTCCTCCATTTAACATTGAAATGGATCTTACAGTAATATATTCTCACGTTATGTACATGAGGGATTCCAGTTAACAGGGATCATCTATTTGACAATAATATATACATGAAGTATTCATACTAACAATTTTCCACTGACACAGGATATGTGTACAAGGAAATGCAGAGGAATAATGACAGTGTGCAAACATTACATAAGTTAAAACAATTTATACGATATAATATGGGTAACAATTTGTCAATCACGTCTCAAAAACCGTTAATGCCCAGCTATTGCTACGCCGGGACTCTCGCTGTCCCTCGAAGCCTTTCAGAAACGCTTAGTAGTAACGGAAGCAAAAACCAGAACACCGATTGGCGACTCGAGAATTCTTTATTCTAACACCAACATATTAGCAGCATAATAATTCAAGTCTATGAACAAATATTACAATAATGAATCATAATATTGTTTCTGGCAGTTTTTTGATCCTCTTTCTCAATAGCAACCGATGAGACGACGACAGGCAAATTGATCACCCGCGAAAGTTATGAGGAAGCTGGGCTTGAGAAAATAACCATGAATTGATCGTTCAGTCTTCAACTACATTGACACTACCCGGCAGAAAGCGGGTCCATCCTTTTTTCCGCCAGGACCATTACACGCCGACTTGGATGCCATTGCGAGAACCTGGGTCACACGGACACAGATGAAATGGGAAACAAACAGAAAAGCCAACACACCACAGGCATGCCCACAGCAAAATCTCACACATCGATGACGACCTACACCTTCGAATTAAAACCATCCTCTTGACATCTTGCCACACAATCGCCATTTACTAGAATGACTCTTAAAGAACGCAACATGACCATAGCACCAACTCATGATACTCTTCGCACGTACTCTCAACTATTCACTACCAATTACTACCGCAATCGCTTGTCACTCATTCTGCCGCAGTTCTAGTAACGGTGACGTATGTAAGCCTCAGTCGTCTACACTCTTTCTCCCCGGCGTGTGGGACCACAGCTAATCATTATATCCGTGTGCATTTCATTCTCAGAAAAAGCCTAGCCTCCCCGGCGTACACGACCCATCTGCTGTCTTTAATATCATTCAATTCATTCACGGTTATAGAAGACTCGAAATAACTTCAGGAGTAATCACGATGAAAAATTTAACAAATTTATGCAATAACAACAAGATACAAAAACAACAAGTAAACACAATGAATCCAAAATCACAAATTCATATGACACACCACACGTATATACAAACAGTACAAATAACCTCGCCGACCGTGTCTCGATGTAATTCCTTTTCAAGAATTGCAGGACTTACACCAATACGCCTACAACCCTTCTCAGGTCGACGATTGCAAGTTGTAGAATGTCCGGACACAAACAAGATTAACTGACAATTACAATAATTGGAACTCACACAATTATTTAACACAAACATATGTACAATCAATACATCAAATGTTGTGGATTCTGCCATGACGAACTACCCTTGAAGAACTGTAGGACTTACAGCAGTACGCCTACATTCCTTCTCAGGTTGACGCCCTAGGTTGGAAAATCGTCGCAGAGTTCATTTGCTGACTTCCTTCTATGAGCTATATCCTCAAATCTGAACGGCAACACGCCCATGTCATTGTATCGTAGAACGTAGATGACGAACAAACACACGACATATCTCATCAACCATGTGTAGAAACAGAGTAATTTACACCAAAGATAATGGCATTCAATTAGTAACTTGAAACTAGAAATGCCTTTATTCATGCAAGTCAATTTAACAATTACTCTCTCGTTTACACTTGGCTTATTCTCACTAAACTGAGCAATATCTTTCGTCTTTTCAAACGCACCAACACTATCATAGTCATTGCACAAGATAGTTGAGTTGATGGGCGTCTGTTTCATTGTGGATGACAACACCAACGATGACTGAGTGACACAAGGTGATGAACTTAGCGGTGGATCAGAAGCTGTTCTTTTTCGGCTTTCAGATAGTTGTCTACCTGCAAGACCACCACCACTGGTGTCTTTTACTATCAGCTCAGGTTTAACACTATCATCTGATGATAGGTGGGCTACACGCTGATCAATTACACTGACTGTCTCACAAGTATGCACACCTTCTGGAACTGCATCTGCGTTCAATTCTACTTCACGTTGTAGTTGCACAGAACCTTTATTTAACTTAGCAGTAGTAGGCATATGTATCATCTCATCATGATCAACCAAAGACAAATGTGAAGTATCATGATCATTATCACGAATATTCACTTTACCGTCAAGTTCATCATTTTCAAACTCTTTAATAACAGAAGTAGGCAATTTTGGTTCCTCCTCAAAAATCATTAAAGGTTTTATAAATTCACTCTGACTAGATATACTTTGTAAACTTGTGGAGTCAGAACTGCACTCTGAAGCAGTAACTCTATGCTGTGACACTTTATTCAACAACGGCTCACCAGTTGCAACTACAGACTTTTTCACAACACCGTTATCGTCACACAATTCGGAGTCAGGCCTGGGGTTTACATTTAGCTTATCACTGAACTTGCTCATTGGTTCACAGTTCACTTCTGTATGCACCTCTTGCAAACGTGCAAAACACAACCATGTTTCTCTTGCAGCTTGCAACTTATCTGTTGAGGATGTACTACGAAACCTGTTACACTCACTAGGTCTATATGCATTACTATACATCATGGAGCCTTCTCGATATCCACCTCTCTGAGGCCTATTCGTCATCAATGATTGCATTTTACCCTCAGACTGCTCTATTCTAGGGGTGAGATGTAATAGACTGGCGAACTTGCTCATAGATTGATTGACACTATCTTTTACTAGTTTCAGGATATCATCAAATTTTGGCTCGATACCCTCATCCTCCATACGGGAGCTTATCTCCACCCACTTCCTTTGCAGTCGAGTAGGTAGGCGTCTTGCTAATACTTCTAGTATAAAACTCGAGTTGAGGTCACTCGTGCGATTCATCGAAATCATTGCATTCTTGTAAATTAGCAAATTATCTAAAAACTCAGTAAGTGCCTGGGAGTCATCCTGTGATTGACTACCGATACGCTTAACAGCCTCGAAAAATTTCCCTACAATCATTGAAGGTCTTCCTAACCTTTGACGTAATATGCTCATAGCCTCGTAGTAGCCCTCTTTCGGCTTCATAAACTTACAATACTGTATAGCTCTTGAAGCATCTCCAGTGCAATACCTCATCAAATACATTAACTTCATTTCATCAGTTAATGAAAAACCACTCAGCATGATCTCAAACTCCTTTACAAATTGTAAATAATCAGCTGGGTTTCCATCAAAACACCGTGGTTCAAATTTAGGGAGTTTGATGTTCCTATTATCCCTGAACGGCGAAACAGTAACATCAACCATGTCATGCTTAACATCAGACACATCGTTACAATTAACAGACAAGTCACCATGACTTACTTTCCTGTTTGCATCCAAGACGCTCTGTCCCTTCTTTGACCCAGGCATTGTTGAACTTGACCCAATTCCAAAAACGTTCAAGATATTGTTTGTTCAAAGAAGACTTGACCGGAACCAGGAGAGATGAACGGTGACTATCCCAACTTTCACCAATTGTATGAATCCGCCAGAGTCTGTTTCTACCATCAGAAACTGTCAGCCACGTCTCATAAACCGTTAATGCCCAGCTCTTGCTACGCTCGGGCCCACGCTGTTCCTTGCAGTTTTTCAGAAACGCTTAGTAATAACGGAAGAAAAAACCAAAACACCTATTGGCCACTCGAGAATTCTTTATTGTTACACCAACATATAAATTAAGTATGACTAAGGTCTTTGAACAAATATTACAAAATAAATCACAATATTAATTCTGACGGTGTTTTGCTCTTCTTTCTGATTAGCGACCGATGAGACGATGACTGTCTTATTGATGCCTGCGCGACAATTCCGGACGTTGATTTTGAGCAAACAACCATGAATTGATCGTTCAATCTTCAACTACATTGACAGGGGCGTATTTTTAATTCACGTCAGTAAACGATGACCTGTTTGGTGTGTTTACATGGGCTTTTTGTAAATATTAGTCTTTTTTTGCGAAAAGTCACTTTTTAATGATTGGTCAGCTTTATGTCACCCATGCGTTCGCATCCCTTATAGGTTTTGTGTTGAACTTTGAACTGCATGCTTCATTCGACATTTTGCATGGATTAGTTCGCAGTCATTCTGGTTCCAGACGGAAAAGAATCAAAAATCCTGCGGGGGCTGATTTATTATTACTTCTCCGCGTGTTCAACCAGATGTTAAATGCTGTGGAGAGCCTCTTGCAGATAATATTGCTGAAAACATTTTGACGGTAAACAAACCAGCGTTTTACGAGCCACTTTTATACTTCTGTGAATAGTCCACCATATCGACGAAATGTAGTGCAGCATTCAGTTGTTACGCGCACTTTGACAAACTCAAACAGTAATGGTGTTTATGTAGTTGAAGGTTGAACGATCAGTTCATGGTTGTTTGCTCAAACCCAACTTCCCCATAATTTTCGCGGGTGATCAATCTGCCTGTCGTCGTCTCATCGGTTGCTATTCAGAAAGAAGATCAAAAAACTGCCAGAAACAATATTATGATTCATTATTGTAATATTTGTTCATAGACTTGAATTATTATGCTGCTAATATGTTGGTGTTAGAATAAAGAATTCTCGAGTCGTCAATCCGTGTTCTAGCTTTCCACGTTGGTCATTACAAATTGTTTCTAAAAGAGTTCGAGGGACAGCGTGAGACAGTTTTGAGACGTGATTGACAGTTTCTGATGGTTGGTGACAGATTCTAACAGTTTGGATAGTCTGCGTCTGTCCTTCCTAGTGCCGGCCAAGTCTTCTTTGAACAAACAATATCTTGAACGTTTTTGGAATTGGGTCAAGTTCAACAATGCCTGGGTCAAAGAAGGGACAGAGCGTCTTGGATGCAAACAGGAAAGTAAGTCATGGTGACTTGTCTGTTAATTGTAACGATGTGTCTGATGTTAAGCATGACATGGTTGATGTTACTGTTTCGCCGTTCAGGGATAATAGGAACATCAAACTCCCTAAATTTGAACCACGGTGTTTTGATGGAAACCCAGCTGATTATTTACAATTTGTAAAGGAGTTTGAGATCATGCTGAGTGGTTTTTCATTAACTGATGAAATGAAGTTAATGTATTTGATGAGGTATTGCACTGGAGATGCTTCAAGAGCTATACAGTATTGTAAGTTTATGAAGCCAAAAGAGGGCTACTACGAGGCTATGAGCATATTACGTCAAAGGTTAGGAAGACCTTCAATGATTGTAGGGAAATTTTTCGAGGCTGTTAAGCGTATCGGTAGTCAATCACAGGATGACTCCCAGGCACTTACTGAGTTTTTAGATAATTTGCTAATTTACAAGAATGCAATGATTTCGATGAATCGCACGAGTGACCTCAACTCGAGTTTTATACTAGAAGTATTAGCAAGACGCCTACCTACTCGACTGCAAAGGAAGTGGGTGGAGATAAGCTCCCGTATGGAGGATGAGGGTATCGAGCCAAAATTTGATGATATCCTGAAACTAGTAAAAGATAGTGTCAATCAATCTATGAGCAAGTTCGCCAGTCTATTACATCTCACCCCTAGAATAGAGCAGTCTGAGGGTAAAATGCAATCATTGATGACGAATAGGCCTCAGAGAGGTGGATATCGAGAAGGCTCCATGATGTATAGTAATGCATATAGACCTAGTGAGTGTAACAGGTTTCGTAGTACATCCTCAACAGATAAGTTGCAAGCTGCAAGAGAAACATGGTTGTGTTTTGCACGTTTGCAAGAGGTGCATACAGAAGTGAACTGTGAACCAATGAGCAAGTTCAGTGATAAGCTAAATGTAAACCCCAGGCCTGACTCCGAATTGTGTGACGATAACGGTGTTGTGAAAAAGTCTGTAGTTGCAACTGGTGAGCCGTTGTTGAATAAAGTGTCACAGCATAGAGTTACTGCTTCAGAGTGCAGTTCTGACTCCACAAGTTTACAAAGTATATCTAGTCAGAGTGAATTTATAAAACCTTTAATGATTTTTGAGGAGGAACCAAAATTGCCTACTTCTGTTATTAAAGAGTTTGAAAATGATGAACTTGACGGTAAAGTGAATATTCGTGATAATGATCATGATACTTCACATTTGTCTTTGGTTGATCATGATGAGATGATACATATGCCTACTACTGCTAAGTTAAATAAAGGTTCTGTGCAACTACAACGTGAAGTAGAATTGAACGCAGATGCAGTTCCAGAAGGTGTGCATACTTGTGAGACAGTCAGTGTAATTGATCAGCGTGTAGCCCACCTATCATCAGATGATAGTGTTAAACCTGAGCTGATAGTAAAAGACACCAGTGGTGGTGGTCTTGCAGGTAGACAACTATCTGAAAGCCGAAAAAGAACAGCTTCTGATCCACCGCTAAGTTCATCACCTTGTGTCACTCAGTCATCGTTGGTGTTGTCATCCACAATGAAACAGACGCCCATCAACTCAACTATCTTGTGCAATGACTATGATAGTGTTGGTGCGTTTGAAAAGACGAAAGATATTGCTCAGTTTAGTGAGAATAAGCCAAGTGTAAACGAGAGAGTAATTGTTAAATTGACTTGCATGAATAAAGGCATTTCTAGTTTCAAGTTACTAATTGAATGCCATTATCTTTGGTGTAAATTACTCTGTTTCTACACATGGTTGATGAGATATGTCGTGTGTTTGTTCGTCATCTACGTTCTACGATACAATGACATGGGCGTGTTGCCGTTCAGATTTGAGGATATAGCTCATAGAAGGAAGTCAGCAAATGAACTCTGCGACGATTTTCCAACCTAGGGCGTCAACCTGAGAAGGAATGTAGGCGTACTGCTGTAAGTCCTACAGTTCTTCAAGGGTAGTTCGTCATGGCAGAATCCACAACATTTGATGTATTGATTGTACATATGTTTGTGTTAAATAATTGTGTGAGTTCCAATTATTGTAATTGTCAGTTAATCTTGTTTGTGTCCGGACATTCTACAACTTGCAATCGTCGACCTGAGAAGGGTTGTAGGCGTATTGGTGTAAGTCCTGCAATTCTTGAAAAGGAATTACATCGAGACACGGTCGGCGAGGTTATTTGTACTGTTTGTATATACGTGTGGTGTGTCATATGAATTTGTGATTTTGGATTCATTGTGTTTACTTGTTGTTTTTGTATCTTGTTGTTATTGCATAAATTTGTTAAATTTTTCATCGTGATTACTCCTGAAGTTATTTCGAGTCTTCTATAACCGTGAATGAATTGAATGATATTAAAGACAGCAGATGGGTCGTGTACGCCGGGGAGGCTAGGCTTTTTCTGAGAATGAAATGCACACGGATATAATGATTAGCTGTGGTCCCACACGCCGGGGAGAAAGAGTGTAGACGACTGAGGCTTACATACGTCACCGTTACTAGAACTGCGGCAGAATGAGTGACAAGCGATTGCGGTAGTAATTGGTAGTGAATAGTTGAGAGTATGTGCGAAGAGTATCATGAGGTGGTGCTATGGTCATGTTGCGTTCTGTAAGAGTCATTCTAGTAAATGGCGATTGTGTGGCAAGATGTCAAGAGGATGGTTTTAATTCGAAGGTGTAGGTCGTCATCGATGTGTGAGATTTTGCTGTGGGCATGCCTGTGATGTGTTGGCTTT
This sequence comes from Trichobilharzia regenti, assembly GCA_944472135.2. Classification (NCBI taxonomy): domain Eukaryota; kingdom Metazoa; phylum Platyhelminthes; class Trematoda; order Strigeidida; family Schistosomatidae; genus Trichobilharzia; species Trichobilharzia regenti. The sequence continues at coordinate 25,948,488 of OX235264.1, read as the reverse complement.
TCTGTTTGTTTTCCATTTCATCTGTGTCCGTGTGACCCAGGTTCTCGCAATGGTATCCAAGTCAACGTGCATTGGTCGTGAAGGAAAAAAGGGATGGATCCCTTTTTTGCCTGGGAGTGTCAATGCAGTTGAAGATTCAGCGATCAATTCATGGTTGTTTGCTCAAACCAACTTCCCCAATTTTCGCGGAGGCATCAATACGACAGTCATCGTCTCATCGGTCGCTCTTCAGAAAGAAGTCAGCAGTAAACCATCAGAGACCCTAGTAAAAACATTATTTTTATATGTTGGTGTAACAATAAAGAATTCTCGAGTGGCCAATAGGTGTTTTGGTTTTTTCTTCCGTTATTACTAAGCGTTTCTGAAAAACTGCAAGGAACAGCGTGGGCCCGAGCGTAGCAAGAGCTGGGCATTAACGGTTTATGAGACGTGGCTGACAAGGACCTTTAACAATCTCAGCAAAACTGGACAGATCACAAATTAAGAACAATGGTGAATGAAATCCAAAGGACAAGTTTTACCTCGATTCTACGTCAAACCCACAATACACAAGCCAAATATCCCGTTACGACCAATATTATCACTCCCAGGAACTCCAACATATAATTTTTCCAAAGAATTATACAGAAAACTAAAACACCTAACGGAATCTTGCGATCACTCCATCAACTCTGCTATCCAATTCCTAGAGAAAATCAGAGGCATCCAAATAGATGAACAAGAAATAATGGTATCATTCGACGTGACAGTATTATATACCTCCACCGGACAAAAACTAGCAAAACAAACCATGGAGCAATTACTTAGCAACGATGAACAACTTCCACAACAATCAAAAATGCAACACACAAGCTGGATGGAATGCATAAATCTATGCCTAACAACATACTTCCAATTCAACGGCCAAATATATGAACAAGTCAAAGGAACGCCCATGGGATCGCCAATATCAGGTTTGATTGCAGAAGCAGTGATGCAAAGACTCGAAAACATAATTCTTCCAAAGATCAAACCCAAGATTTGGATACGCTACGTCGACGACACATTTGTAATAATCAAAAGAAACGAATTAGACAAAACTCACAACTTAATAAACAACGTCTTCAATGACATCCAATTCACAAGAGAAGAGGAGTCCGAGAACAAAATACCATTTTTGGACGTCTTAGTCAGGCGAACAACTACAGGGGAATTAGAAACTCAAGTTTATAGGAAATCAACTCACACAGACCAAACACTGAATTACAACAGCAACAACCCAATAACACACAAAAGGAATTGCATACAAACACTATTCAAGAGAGCAAGGACTCACTGCAGCACTCCCACCTTAAGGAAAATTGAAGAAAAGTATCTCATGGACGTCTTCCAAAAGAAAGGATATCCACGGAATTTCATCAAGAGACATACACCCCCAAGCCAACCTACCAAAACAAAAGCCACCAAGGAAAACACAAAGAAAATCGCCTTACCACATATAAAGGATATCTCAGAAATCACTACAAGATTCCTCAAACCTTTAGGAATTGACGTCGTACACAAACCAACAAAGTCACTTCACTCAGTTCTATGTCAACCAAAAGACTCAACAGAGAAAGATGAGAAGATGAAACTGACATCATCTACAAAATAAACTGTAACAACTGCGAAAAACACTACATCGGCCAAAGTGGACGTCCCCTTCGTCTTCGTATCCACGAACATAACCTAGCCGTCAGAAGACATGATATACACTCCCTCATTTCACTACACACAGACAACCACGGACATCAATTCGACTGGGACAACGTTCAAATATTAGACAAAGGAAATAACAAGAATGCTAGAGAATTTTTAGAAGCTTGGCATTCCAGTGAATCATCAATCAATAGACACATCGAGATAGACAAAATTTATCAACCAATAAGAAAGAAACTTCAAACACAAAGGGTCAAAGTTCAAGTCACAGAAACAATCAGTTCCAACACAAGTAACCTTGAAGGTGTGAACACACATACATAAACAACCAATCACGTCCAAGGTCACCAGGAGGAATGATTAATAAACTCGTGGAGAAACCTAAAAGCTCACTTCAAATTGAAGTATGCGCTGAAGATGTCACCCAGTAGGACGATGAAAGTTTCGCAAACTAACCATTCAGCTCAGAGAACAAAACCACATCAAAAAGGTGTCTCTTTGGATGATGATCTGTATAGTTGCCCAGATTGCCTGAGCTCATTAGTTGGATTGCTGTTAAGATTCAGAAAGTTTACAGTTGCTGTCGCGGCGGATATTGAGGAAATGTTCCTACAGGTGAAGGTGCCAGAGAGTGACAGAGATCACTTAAGGTTCTTGTGGTTTGATGATGGTCCTTGTGGTAAGGTGTCAGAATATAGGATGACAGTCCATCCATTTGGTGCCACGTCCTCCCCGTTTTGTGCTAATTTTGCTCTACGAAAGGCAGTGTCCACATTTGGTTCTAATGATCTGCTGGACGTCATCGATTGTTGCTTCTATGTGGATGATTGTTTAGCCTCCTTCGATGATGATAAGTCTGCAGTTAAATTTGCAACAAGCATTACTGAGGTGTTAGCTAAGGCTGGCTTTCGTCTAACTAAGTGGGTCTCGAACAGCCTAGACGTTTTGAAGCATATAGTTCCAGAAGACAGAGCACCTACTGTACGAGATTTGCCTGTTGATACTCTACCAGTTGAACGCACATTAGGTATGCGATGGGATGTGAACTCTGATACCTTTGGATTTAGTGTTGGTGATATTGATAAGCCAGTTACACGGAGAGGTGTGCTCTCTGTGTTGTCGTCCGTGTTTGACCCACTTGGATTAGTAGCACCTTATCTACTTCCGGCTAGGAGGTTATTTCAAGAGACATGCAGGAAAGGGTTACAGTGGGATGAACCATTAAGTGAGAGGCACAGAGAAGAGTGGAAGGGGTGGGTTAACAGTTTAAGAACGCTGAATCTACATTCCGTCTCACGTCCACTTAAGCCATCGAGAAATCATGATATAATTGACTTCCATGTTTTTTCTGATGCCTCTGAGGTTGGATTTGGAGCGGCCGTATACATCAGAACCACCTTAAGGGATGATATAGATATTCGCCTAGTGATGGGTAAATCTAGAGTTGCACCTCTAAAGACGATTTCGATTCCGAGATTAGAACTTACTGCAGCCTTGCTAGCTGCGCAGTTATTCACAACGGTGTGTAAAGAGTTGGATTATCCCAAGTATCCTGTAACGTTTTGGACTGATTCGATGTCTGTGATATATTATATACGCAACGAGTCAGCAAGATATGCATGTTTTGTAGCTAACAGAGTATCTCAAATTCGTGAACTAACAACTGTTGAGCAGTGGAGGTACGTACCGTCTGGAAAAATTCCAGCTGATCTAGCCTCGCGAGGAGTTATTGATATGAATGTGGTTAAAAATAAGTGGTGGAAAGGTCCAGAGTTCTTGCTAAGGGCTGATAGTATGTGGCCTCGTAGAGAAGATGAACCACCGATAAACGAGTGTGCCTTGGAGTTGAAGACAAGTGTCAGTTTAACATCTACTCAAGAAAGACATTCAGGTTTACATCCACTTTTTAAATATTATTCTTCTTGGTACAAACTACTGAAAGCTGTTGCGTGGTTGACACGATATGTTATATATTTAAAGGTCATGCATCTTGCGGGATACGAAAATATGAATGTGGGACCTTTGAGAGTCGAAGATATTAGAAATGCAGAGTTAGCGATTTTGAGGGCTGCTCAGTGGGAAGCGTGGGGTGAGATTGCCAAGGAGGATAGTCCTGATTTCGCAGATTTCAAGGTGCGGTTAGATAGATTATCTCCGATAGTTTCCGAAGGGATCGCTAGAGTTGGTGGACGTCTACAAATGTTAGAATCGTCATATGAGACCCGTCATCCGGCTTTATTACCTTGCTACCATCCAGTCACTGATCTCATTATAAGACACTACCATGTTCTTGAAGGTCATTTGGGTACTTCGCAAGTACTATCAAGTATTCGATGTAAGTTCTGGATAGTGAAGGGAGGTACCGCTGTCCGTAAAATAATTGATAAGTGCATGGAATGTAAACTCCGAAATGCTCGTTCAGCACAGCAGATGATGGCACCACCCCCAGCGTGGCAAGCTTCTGAAGGGAATTATCCATTCGAGTACGTTGGAGTGGATTTGTTCGGACCTTTTGTAGTGAAGAGAGGCAGAACCCTATGTAAAAGATATGGCTGTTTATTCACCTGTTTGAAAATGAGAGCTGTGCACATTGAGATGGTTCATACGTTAACTACTGATTCATTCGTGCTAGCATTACATAGATTTATAAATCGCCAAGGTGTACCGAAGATGATGTTCAGCGACAGAGGGACTAATTTTGTTGGCTGTCACGCCGAGCTTAAAGAGTACTTCGAAGGTCCTCAAACGAGAGTTCATGAAGAGTTACTGAAAAGAAACATCGAGTGGCACTTCAACCCACCATATGCCAGCCATAGAGGTGGGCTATGGGAAATACCTATGGGAATTATCAAGCGTACTTTAAGCTCCATAATTAAAAACCAGAGTTTGAATGACGAAGCGTTGGAGACATTTTTTGTGAAGCTGAGCGAATACTAGATGACCAGCCACCATTACCTGTGAGGGACGACGCCAAGGATTTCGATGTGTTAACCCCATACAAATTGTTGTTAATGAGAGGCAACCCTGGCATAGAGGACTCAAGCGGAGAACGAACGCCTACGATTAAAAGATGGAAAAAAGCCAGACACATGAAAGATATATTTTGGAAAAGATGGTTAAATGAGTATGTTATAACACTGCAAACCAGAGACAAGTGGAAAAAGTTGTGCAGAAACTTGAAGGTTGGTGACATAGTCTTAGTAGCAGATAAATGTACCACAGGTAGATGGCCTTTGGGAGTGGTAGTGGTAATGGGTTGGTGAGGACGGTTGAGGTGAGAACAAGTTGTGGCATGCTGGAGCGAGATATTAGAAAACTGTGTCTACTGGAAGGTGCTGGGAGTCGAGAGTCGGAGGATGAACCACTTGACGATTTTCCAACCTAGGGCATCAACCTGAGAAGGGTTGTAGGCGTACTGCTGTAAGTCCTACAATTCTTCAAAGGGTAGCGCATCAATGAGCAGTCCAATGTGCTTGGTGTGTGATTTTGTACATATGTTCATATTGTATATACTGAATTGATATCATCTGTCATCTAGCTGTTGGTAATTCTGTTTGTGTCCGGACGACTTCCACTTGGATCATCAACCTGAGAAGGAATGTAGGCGTACTGCTGTAAGTCCTACAGTTCTTCAAGGGTAGTTCGTCATGCCAGAATCCACAACATTTGATGTATTGATTGTACATATGTTTGTGTTAAATAATTGTGTGAGTTCCAATTATTGTAATTGTCGGTTAATCTTGTTTGTGTCCGGACATTCTACAACTTGCAATCGTCGACCTGAGAAGGGTTGTAGGCGTATTGGTGTAAGTCCTGCAATTCTTAAAAGGAATTACATCGAGACACGGTCGGCGAGGTTATTTGTACTGTTTGTATATACGTGTGGTGTGTCATATCAATTTGTGATTTTGGATTCATTGTGTTTACTTGTTGTTTTTGTATCTTGTTGTTATTGCATAAATTTGTTAAATTTTTCATCGTGATTACTTCTGAAGTTATTTCGAGTCTTCTATAACCGTGAATGAATTGAATGATGTTAAAGACAGCAGATGGGTCGTGTACGCCGGGGAGGCTAGGCTTTTCTGAGAATGAAATGCACACGGAGATAATGATTAGCTGTGGTCCCACACGCCGGGGAGAAAGAGTGTAGACGACTGAGGCTTACATACGTCACCGTTACTAGAACTGCGGCAGAATGAGTGACAAGCGATTGCGGTAGTAATTGGTAGTGAATAGTTGAGAGTATGTGCGAAGAGTATCATGAGGTGGTGCTATGGTCATGTTGCGTTCTGTAAGAGTCATTCTAGTAAGTGGCGATTGTGTGGCAAGATGTCAAGAGGATGGTTTTAATTCGAAGGTGTAGGTCGTCATCGATGTGTGAGATTTTGCTGTGGGCATGCCTGTGATGTGTTGGCTTTTCTGTTTGTTTTCCATTTCATCTGTGTCCGTGTGACCCAGGTTCTCGCAATGGCATCCAAGTCGGCGTGTATTGGTCCTGGCGGAAAAGAGGATGGACCCGCTTTCTGCCGGGTAGTGTCAATGTAGTTGAAGACTGAACGATCAATTCATGGTTATTTTCTCAAGCCCAGCTTCCTCATAACTTTCGCGGGTGATCAATCTGCCTGTCGTCGTCTCATCGGTTGCTATTGAGAAAGAGGATCAAAAAACTGCCAGAAACAATATTATGATTCATTATTGTAATATTTATAATACTTTTATAATACTTTTGAAAAAGTATTATACCTGAATCATGGAAAAACATCAAGATCGTTCCAGTGCCTAAAACTACAAGTGGACCTAATGTTAAGTTTAGACCTATTTCTATTACCTCACCTTTCTTGAAAGTTATGGAAAGACTTATTCTACTTAATCTTGATCCCTCTTTAAAACCTTTCAACGACCCCAACCAGTTTGCTTATAAACATAGTAGGAGTACGTTAGATGCCGCTGTCGTCCTCCACCATAGCATAGTCTCTAGTTTAGATAAAGGGGCTAAATACGTTCGCTGTGCCTTCCTTGATTACACATCTGCATTTGACTCTGTTCCCAGGTCTCTCTTGCTAAGTAAGCTCGCTGCAACACAGGCTGAAAGCTGGACAAATAAGTGGTTGCAGTCCTATTTTTCTGAAAGGAAGCAGTACACCGTCTACAATGGAAAATCCTCCACTACCTCACTTACTTTAGCAGGCGTTCCTCAAGGCGCTGTTCTCTCTCCCTTTCTGTTTTCGTTTTTCCTACATGACTTGCCACATTCTGATGTAGCCACTTTTGTTAAGTATGCCGATGACCTCTCGGTCTCTATGCCTGTCAACTGTCAGTCAGATTGCTCCAAATTAAATAGCTTTCTGTCGGAAATTAGTCAGTGGTCCTCTTCAAACGGACTTAAGCTTAATCCGTCTAAATGTCAGGTAGTCAATTTCACCTTCAGACGTAAATGTGACCTACAGCAACTAGTTAGCTCACATGGCCCCACTCTCATTGACGGCACAGAGGTTGAAAATACATCTAATGTGAAGTTCCTTGGGCTGAGTTTTTCCACCGATCTTTCCTGGTCTTCCCACATCTTGCTAGTTACTAGAAAGATGTTTCGCTTAACGTTCTACATTAGGAAATTTAGGCAGTCTGGCATAAAGCAGCTTTTGCTTTCTCAATTTGTAAATTCTTGTATTCTACCCATCCTCCTTTACTGCTCCCCATTAGTCTTTCCTGGACTACTTAAGAAAGACTTCGCTTCGCTGAGAAGGGCACTAAAAGCTGTTAGTAGGGCAAGTGGGATATCGTTAGACCAACTGGTGAACACTATTGTAGATAGACATATAATGTCATGTAAGAAACTAGCGAATACAATATTGTCGGACCCCGAGCATCCTCTCTATACGCATCTATCTCCTTGCATTTCATCTGGAAGAACTAGAAGCAGCTATAGGAGGCTGTATGCTAGGACTACCAAATACAAAAACTCCACAATACCATATCTGGCACAGCTGTTATGTGATGAGAAATCCGTTAGGTATGACACGATAAACTTACTGCGGCACTCTAACAAATAGTCCCATTAGTTTTTGTTTTCCTTTCCTCGTTACTACTACACTATTGTTCTCATTTACTACCACACATCAACTTTATATTTCAAATCCTGTGTTGCATTGTTTGAAATGAAATACTCTACGTTGTTTTTTTTCTTAATTTCTAATATTTATTTATTTTATTTATTTATAACTTATTTATTTTATTTTTATTTATTTATCTTTGATTTTTAAAAATCTTATATAATTTATGAGGTAATTAGATGCAATATACTGTAATGCACGCTGAAAATTCCATACCTGTACCACAAATACTGTTTGGAATAAAGCTGTTATTATTATTATTATATTTGTTCATAGACTTGAATTATTATGCTGCTAATATGTTGGTGTTAGAATAAAGAATTCTCGAGTCGCCAATCGGTGTTCTGGTTTTTGCGTCCGTTACTACTAAGCGTTTCTGAAAGGCTTCGAGGGACAGCGAGAGTCCCGGCGTAGCAATAGCTGGGCATTAACGGTTTTTGAGACGTGATTGACAGTCAGTTTCCCACGCACTGCTTAATGTGGTCAAAGTAATTTAAATGGCAAGCAATGCACAACTCTTTTCTTAAATAACAGTATTATGTTGGGGATGGTAGGTTATTTGGCAGCAAGTGCCGAATTATTTGAGTCTTTACTATCTTTTCAATTACACGTAAAACTACAGATGCGATTTTGATCGGGCGGTAGTTTTTGATATCAGCTATAGGACCGTATTTATGGATAGGTGCGGTGTAAGACTTCTTCTGGCAGGAAGGGTGTGTCACATCGCTTGGTAAAACTGAGTATTACTTGAGTAGGAGTAAATTCAGAAGAAGATATAACGTCTCAACCAATAGTGTTACTAATCTTAAAATTTGCGACAGTTTTATCGATCTCTCGTGTGGTGAAACGTGTGTCACCTAGACATTCACCTGTTCTACCTGGAAAGTCCACGACCTGATCGTTCTCCAGGGTGCATAGTCTCGCAAAGTGCTTGCTAAATAGTTCACATATCACCTCAGTATTCGAGTAAGCAATACCGTCTAAGCATATTATTTTTTGATAAGCTGTTTCGCGGTTTGTTAAACTACTTTTGAAGAGTTTGGCTATTTCTCATGGGTTATGCGGTGGCTGAATGCCCCGTATTTCTTTGTTTCTAAAGCTTATATTTTTTATAATCTTGAATTCTTGCGAGAGGTGACGTGGTGGTAATTAATGATCGTAAGTCATGATATCTGTAGTATTTTGTTGAGTGCTTCATAGACTTCTCAGCGATGTCGAAATATAATTACTTTAGGGGAATCTAAAGCTAAGAATCTTCTCAGATGAATTGAGTTAATATTGTAATAGAAATTGTTAAGGATTGCCTCTAAGGACTCGTTCGAAAAGTACGAGTCCCGACAAGAGCATCTAATTAGGTGCTGATACAAGTCCAATTCAGCATGTGAGTATGATCTTATAGGTGTCTGGCCAGCTTCATCTATGTCTTTTGTTCCAGGAAAGATGTTAAGAGAACACACTACCATTTTCTGGCGACTACCTGGAAATGCACGACCCACAAGTACTGTATATTAGGTTATGCTGTTTGTGAAAGCATGGTCTACGATATTTGCGAATCTAGTCGATGAATCTATACGTTGTACTCACCCTCCTGTGACGATGGAATTCAGGGGATTACCATAACTCTGGCGTCCGTAGAGTGAAGGCCACGATACTTCTGACATGTTGAAATCACCTCTGATAATTATATAACTGGAAGAAAGATTGGCCGCAACATTAAAAATGCTACAGAGCATATTATCATACACCTTGCTGGATGTAGGAAGTCGGTACACACAACCCAAAAGCACAAGTTTAATTCTGACAACTTTTATTTTGACCCAGACTAAGTCATTGAGCTGTGAAAGAATTCGGGTGCTGATCTGGGATCCATACATAGATTGTTCGCCGTAAACTAGCGCTCAAATCTCATGGGCTGTCTGCCTGTCAATGTCAATGTGGTTGAATATTGAACGATCAATTCATGTTTCTTTGAAAGAAGCTACAGTCAGTTTCAAGGTCATTGTGGGTTCCTGTGTTGGCTGGTTATATGTTTTCGTTAATTCGTTTTCCATTGAATTTTAAAGGTTTTTTGTATGTTTTTTTCATTTTGCAGTATGTAGGTCAGTTTTTGTCACTGGATGCTACTATTAAGCTGATTTTCAGCTTGAAGTTCCCAGTTTTTATGTTGGTAGTCAAGGGTTATGGTGAACCTGCAATGATTCAGCCAATTAAAGTATACTTTTCTAATATAGTAACCTTATTCAATAAGTAAACTACCTAACTATTCTGTCATTGTTTGAGATTAAAACTAAGAGCTGGTTTCTGAGCATGAGTGGAAGTAAACCTTGGCCTTTTGAAAGGTAAGGAAGTGTAACAGCAGTTTAGACATACATGTTTATATTCTGAATACAAATGAAAACAAAAAGGTAATACAAATATTTTCACAAAAATAATCGACTAACAGGGGCACGTCGTAATCTCAAAGTTGTTTGCGAATCATTTGCTAGCTAACTGTCCAACCTTCTGGTAAACTCCGCAATTTCCCGCAGTGCAGCATCCGGATTTCTTCGGTTCAGACTGTCGAGACGATATCCTAAACGTTCATAAGCATTTCGAAACGTGTTGTTTGGTTCCGGGATTAACCGGACGGCCCTCGGAATGTTTTCCGTTGTGTTATATAGACGTGTCCACCTCTCACTATTCCTCAGAATATCTAAGAGTAACATTTAAAGAAATGAAACATACCACAGTTTAGATATGAGTTCAAGAACGCCTCAACGACATGTCCACAAGGCAAATTGTATGCGCAGTATGTCCAACATGTGCATTTCGCCTCGTTCCTGTTTACGAAGAAGATGTCACCACCTTCTGCGTGAATAACTGAGGTAGAAGATATTGAATGGAAGAAGAAGGAGCGCCTTTGTAAGTCTAACACAACTTTCTGGGCAGTAAACGGTGTGAGACGCCGTAATTCAGACTTCAGCGAAGTAGCTACCTAGGAAAAATCGAAAATTATCTTCGAACTTACATCGTAATTGTAGTATTTAGCAAGCATCCACTGGCCCTGACGTATTTCACGTATGGTTGTGTGGTCAATCCACCTCCATATTTTCCATAGCGTCAGCTCCATAGGATCACCTTTACGTAGATATGTTTTCGGCTGCCTATGAGCGTTCTCAACTCTGTTGTTAGTATTGTTCCCCATGCTGATGGTGAACCGGTTGCACGGTGCAGCCCAATATTTGCATGTTCTTAGCGAGTACCTTCTAATGTAAGCACCAGCCTCAGCGTCTATAATACTTATGAGGTTTAGGTAACTCCAAAACCTTTGGCGACATACTCTGGTTTGTTAACCTACCTGTCATAACTGCGAGTGTGCGCCATTCGATACAACCACTTTTTAACAAGCTGATTTAGGAACTGTTTTCCCTATGTTAGTTAATGGGAATGAAACTTACCTTCCTTCTGAATGCCTGGCATACATGGAAAAGACACAAAACAACACTGCAACTAGGGAATTCCTCCTTTAGAGCGTTTATATGTGCATTTATGCGGTCGACAGTGAATGTTAATGTTTTCGACGTATCAATCATAAATCTCTTAAACGTCTGCAATATCTCCTTGATATCTGCAAACATTTCTTCCTTAGTAAGAGCAAAAAAACAGTCTTTTCTCTTCCGAACCCATCAGTCACAACAAATTCATATAAAGGCCATCTGTAACAAATTTGGAAAGGGAATTATACCTTCTTGTACTGAAACTTACCCCATCTTGTTCGTTATATAAGTACACTCGATACCAACTACTTCTGGAAACTTATGATACAGCTTTATCATATCATTACGAGCAAAAATGATTTCAGGTACAAAGCCTGCGTTGTCTTGCAAAACTTTAACTGGACCTGTCAGCCTCAGTCGATGAAGTAGGTCTTCCAAACCACCAATTTCTATTCTACTGCACCATTTATTTTGATAGGACTTACGTCTATTTATCTTAGCCCGCATGTTTATTAATATCATTATACAGGAGCGCTTTTCCGAACTTCTCATGTGCTAAATCCATGATTTCATAGACATCAGTATTCCTTTCAATGAACAGTTGGACAAGTGCCATTTCTTGCGATGATAGTCTAATATGATCATGCCTGCACAAACGGTATGTGAATCATGTAAATGCTTAATTTATGTGAAATATATATTATTATATTATTATAACCGACGTCTGGATACATTGGTGGACATGAAACTTCTTGTGCAGGGATGGTTATACACAGTTTTGTACTTTTTTATCATGTATACGTTGGATTTGCGCTGTACTAGAATTATTGACTGACATGATGTACTTTTGAACCTTAAAATTTTAAAAATTTACACACGCAGCCAACTTACCCTCTGTTCCTAAAGCCAGCATCTCGAGGAGCACGATGACTTCCAAAAGTCCATTTAAACCTCACAAACTTGTAGTCCTCAGCACCGGATGGAACTTTTTTGCTTGAGTAAACACGACAGGACGTACTGGATTTTTTAAAGAAATAATTAACAACTTGGTCAGTACCTTCATAAATGTACCTAAAGCTTCCTTAAATTGTGTTCATGTATAAAATATACAACACAGCATTATCCTTTTGAATATAGCTGTTACATCACACAATAAAGATGACACATTTCTCGAAGTAGAGGCAGTAGGGGTATTTTGCAACATCATTTAATCGTTTTAACAATCCCTAACGTGCACAACACTAAGATTTCAAGTAAATAAACAATAGTATATATTTCAGTGCTTATATACCACTGGCCGTGACCTCGTCAATTTACTTCATTTATGCTGACGTAGTATGCACAATTCCCACAGGTCATTGAATGGACAACTTAAAAAAGTAGATTAGTTATTACAAACATATATCTATATGTACTAATTCAGGACACATTAAATTCCTAGAAATTGTAGTTCGGTTATATTCGCCCAGTAACCATAAATGCATACATCCTATTTTGCAATTAAAATAAATGCATCAAAATTATTGTTGATTTATATTTGCTTTATGGACATTCTCATACATCTCAATATACTGTAAACATCAACAATGCATCCAAATAGCGTGTGTCTATCACAATACACTCACACCAAAACAGTAACCACGCCAGTATATTCTGGTAAGGTAGGCCCGAAATAATACTGACTGTCAATGGAGTTGAAGATTGAACGATCAATTCTTGGTTGTTTGCTCAAAATCAACTTCCTTGATTTTCGCGGAAGCATCAATACGACAGTCATCGTCTCATCGGTCGCTGTTCAGAAAGAAGATTGAAACATCGTCAGAAACCTTAGTTTTCTTAGTTGCTTAGTTCGTTTATTCCTTTTATATGTTGGTGTAACAATACAAAGTATCAAACGGCAGATCGGTGTTTTGGTTTTTGCGTCCGTTATAACTAAGCGTTTCTCAGAAATCTTCTAAGAACAGCGTGGGCCCGAGCGTAGCGAGAGCTGGGCATTAACGGTTTATGAGACTTTGATGACAGTTTCTGACGATGGAAACAGATCTGGCGGATTGAAACAGTTGGTGAAAGTTTGGATAGTCGCCGTTCATTTTTCCTGGTGCCGGTCAAGTCCTCTTTGAACAAGCAATATCTGGAACTTTTTGGAATTGGGTCAAGTTCAACAATGCCTGGGTCAAAGAAGGGACAGAGTGTCTTGGATGCAAACAGGAAAGTAAGTCATGGTGACTTGTCTGTTAATTGTAACGATGTGTCTGATGTTAAACATGATATGGTTGATGTTACTGTTTCGCCGTTCAGGGATAATAGGAACATCAAACTCCCTAAATTAGAACCACGATGTTTTGATGGAAACCCGGCTGATTATTTACAATTTGTAAAGGAGTTTGAGATCATGTTGAGTGGTTTTTTATTAAATGATGAATTGAAGTTAATGTATTTGATGAGATATTGCACTGGAGATGCTGCAAGAGCTATACAGTGTTGTAAGTTTATGAAGCCAAAGGAGGGCTACGATGAGGCTATGAGCATATTACGCCAAAGGTTTGGAAGACCCTCGATGATTGCAGGGAAATTATTCGAGGCTGTTGAGGGTAATGGTGGTCAGTTACAGGATGACTCCCAGGCACTCACTGAGTTTTTAGATAATTTGCTAATTTACAAGAATGGAATGATTTCGATGAATCGAATGAGTGACCTCAACTCGAGTTTTATACTAGAAGTAATAGCAAGACGTCTACCTACTCGACTGCAAAGGAAGTGGGTGAAGATAAGCTCCCGTATGGAGGATGAGGGTATCGAGCCAAAGTTTGATGATATCCTGAAACTGGTAAATACTAGTGTCAATCAATCTATGAGCAAGTTCGCCAGTCTGTTAGATCTCACCCATAGAATAGAGCAGTCTGAAGGTAAAACGCACTCATTGATGACGAATAAGCCTCAGAGAGGTGGATATCGAGAAGGCTCCATGATGTCTAGTAATGCATATAGACCTAGTGAGTGTAACAGGTTTCGTAGTACATCCTCAACAGATAAGTTACAAGATGCAAGACAAACACGGCTTTGTTTTACACGTGTGCAAGAGGTGCATACAGAAGTGAACTGTGAACCAGTGAGCAAGTTCAGTGATAAGCTAAATGTAAACTCCAGGTCTGACTCCGAATTGTGTGACGATAACGGTGTTGTGAAGAAGTCTGTAGTTGCAACTGGTAAGCCGTTGTTGAATAGAGTGTCACAGAATAGAGTTACTGCTTCAGAGTGCAGTTCTGACTCCACAAGTTTACAAAGTATATCTAGTCAGAGTGAAGTTATAAAACCTTTAATGATTTTTGAGGAGGAACCAAAATTGTCTACTTCTGTTATTAAAGAGTTTGAAAATGATGAACTTGACGGTAAATTGAATATTCGTGATAATGATCATGATACTTCACATTTGTCTTTGGTTGATCATTATGAGATGAGGGATATGCCTACTACTGCTAAGTTAAATAAAGGTTCTGTACAACTACAACGTGAAGTAGAATTGAACGCAGATGCAGTTCCAGAAGGTGTGCATACTTGTGAGACAGTCAGTGTAATTGATCAGCGTGTAGCCCACCTATCATCAGATGATAGTGCTAAACCCGAACTAGTAGTGAAAGACAGCAGTGGTGGTAATCTTGCAGTTGGACAACTATCTGAAAGCCGAACAAGAACAGCTTCTGATCCACCGCTAAGTTCATCACCTTGTGTCACTCAGTCATCGTTGGTGTTTTCATCCACAATGAAACAGATGCCCATCAACTCAAGTATCTTCTGCAATGACTATGGTAGTATCAGTTCGTTTGAAAGGACGAATATCAATGGTCAGTTTAGTGTGGATAAGCCAAGTGTAAAGGAGAGAGTTATTGTTAAATTGACTTGCACGAATAAAGGCATTTCTAGTTTCAAGTTACTATTTGAATGTTATTATCTTTGGTGTAAATTACTCTGTTTCTATACTTGGTTGATGAGATATGTCGTGTGTTTGTTGGTCATCTATATTCTACGATACAATGACATGGGCGTGTTGCCGTTCAGATTTGAGGATATAGCTGATAGAAGGAAGTTAGCAAATGAACTCTGCGACGATTTTCCAACCTAGGGCGTCAACCTGAGAAGGGTTGTAGGCGTACTGCTGTAAGTCCTACAATTCTTCAAAGGGTAGCGCATCAATGAGCAGTCCAATGTGCTTGGTGTGTGATTTTGTACATATGTTCATATTGTATATACTGAATTGATATCATCTGTCATCTAGCTGTTGGTAATTCTGTTTGTGTCCGGACGACTTCCACTTGGATCATCAACCTGAGAAGGAATGTAGGCGTACTGCTGTAAGTCCTACAGTTCTTCAAGGGTAGTTTGTCGTGTCAGAATCCACAACATTTGATGTGTTGATTGTACATATGTTTGTGTTAAATAGTTGTGTGAGTTCCAATTGATGTAATTGTTGGTTAATCTTGTTTGTGTCCGGACATTCCACAACTTACAATCGTCAACCTGTGAAGGGTTGTAGGCGTACTGGTGTAAGTCCTGCAATTCTTCAAAGGAATTCCATCAAGACATGATCTGCGAGTTTGTGTGTACTGTTTGTATATACGTGTGGTGTGTCATATCAATTGGTGTTTTTGGATTCATTGTGTTTACTTGTTGTTTTCGTATCTTGTTGTTATTGCGTAATTTTGTTAAAATTTTCGTCGTGATTACTTCTGAAGTTGTGTCCAGTCTTCTACATCCGTGAATGAATTGATTGATGTTAAGGACAGCAGATGGGTCGTATACGCCGGGGAGGCTAGGCTATTGCTGAGAATGAAATGCACACGGAGATAATTGTTAGCTGCGGTCCGACACGCCGGGGAGAAAGAGTGTAAACGACTGAGGCTCGCATGCGTCACCGCTACTAGAACTGAGGCAGAATGAGTGACAAGCGATTTCAGTGATAATTGATAGTGAATAGAAAAGAGGATGCTTGAAGAGTATCATGAGGTGGTGCTATGGTCACGTTGCATTCTGCAAGAGTCATTCTAGTAAGTGGCGATTGTGTTGCAAGATGTCAAGAGGAGGTCTCTGTCTGGAGGCGCAGGTCGTCAGCGATGTGTGAGATTGTGCTGTGGGTATGCTTGTGGTGTGTTGGCTTTTCTGTTTGTTTTCCATTTCAGCTCTGTCCGTGTGACCCAGGTTCTCGCAATGGCATCCAAGTCAACGTGCATTGGTCGTGAAGGAAAAAAGGGTTGGATCCCTTTTTTGCCGGGGAGTGTCAATGGAGTTGAAGATTGAACGATCAATTCTTGGTTGTTTGCTCAAAATCAACTTCCTCGATTTTCGCGGAAGCATCAATACGACAGTCATCGTCTCATCGGTCGCTGTTCAGAAAGAAGATTGAAACATCGTCAGAAGTAACATAACGATTTATTATTGTAATATTTGTTTACAGACCTTAGTCTTAGTTGCTTAGTTCGTTTATTCCTTTTATATGTTGGTGTAACAATACAAAATATCAAACGGCAGATCGGTGTTTTGGTTTTTGCGTCCGTTATAACTAAGCGTTTCTCAGAAATCTTCTAAGAACAGCGTGGGCCCGAGCGTAGCGAGAGCTGGGCATTAACGGTTTATGAGACTTTGATGACACTGACTGTAAATTTCCATGTCAAAATAAAAAGATTGGCGCTTTAACTTATATTATAGACAAATAGGAAGCCAGCTAGCCAACAGCCAATAAAAATCTGCCTAAATCCATTTTCTATTTGTTTGCTCAACCTAACTCCATATTTTGGTGGGAGTAACCGATACTCCAGCCACCGTTCCGTCGTTCGCTGTTCGTTAATCCGTGTTCTGGTTTTTCACGTTGGTTATTGGACATAATCGCTGAAAGCCTTCTAAGGACAGCGTAAAGTCCAGTGTAGTTAGACCTGGACGTTTGACAGTCCTCTCGGAATAGGTTTAGGTTATCTTTTCTTGGATGTGAGGAGAGATTTCACTCTGTGCGCGAGGCTTCAGTGATCACAATCAATGTCGTCTTCATGTGGAAGTTGATGCCCTTAGTGTTAAGCGTTTGCCTATATCTGATTCAGTGTTTTTGTGGATAAACTTTGGCAGCATGGTTTTAGTGCGTGGACAACAGCCTAATAACTGCTTCGTTACTATTCTCTGTATATATGTTTTAGACTCACTAACCACCGTTTTTGGATCATAAGAACACTTTAGGCAGGTTTGTTAGGTGGTGGTCAGAGGTGGCCTGTCTTTTAAAATGAGGCGTGCAAAGAGAGACACCTGTGTGATAACTGGAGATATTAGTATCCGCGTTTGGTGTCAACAGTATATCAGCTATCTTTTGGGGAATATGCCTGGTACTAGCTGTTGACTGTTTGCTATAACAGTGAGGAATCGATGCGATATCATGCATGCCACATGCATGATTCCAGGTGTTTCCGTTAAATGGTGCCGTTGAAAATCCTGCCCGAAGCGGTTAGTAAAGGCAGTGTTATTGTGAAAGTCATAATCGATATAAGCATTCAGTAATTTGTTGCCAGAAAAGGACTGAAGCCTTGGTATTTGGTTGAGATTGTTTTCAGACCACAGAAAGTTTTGCAGACACCATCACATACTCTACACCAAATACATAGGGTGTATGATTGGGTTCCGTGGATTTGTTAAGCTTACTGAATTTAATTTAGTTTTAAATTTTTTATTATAGCTTGACTCCACACAGTATTTTTGATACAAGTATAGAATTTTCAGCATGGATATCGGTAGCCCAAATTTAGCAGCCGACCACGGATACCGGGCGTATGTCGGCCGGGGATTGAACCTCGGACCATGTGCATGGTTGGCGAGCGTACTAACCACTGTGCCACTGACGCACAACTGATGTTTAGGGGATTTTCTATAACATTCAGTTGACAGAACATTCTCGGGGGGCTGGCTGATAATGGGTTCGCGTAGTGGGTTAGCGGAATAATTCCGACCACCTCGCTGTGTTGTTTGTCTGGAAGTAATGTTTAGACATAGTTGGACTTCCATTTGGGACCAGTTAAACTTACCTATAGGAGCTTCATCTTCTTCCAGAAAGGTGGCTTGGAGGCGCTTGCGCCTCTGTCATATCAATGGTCTTTCGCCCTCTGAATTCGGAATTTAATTTATTTACTTCGGTATCCCCTTTCCTATATTTACCTGGCCGATGGTGGCTAACAGTGAAGTTTTATTTATTTCATTTTGATTACAGTTTGATTCCACACCGTATTTTCTGTACAAGCACGGAATTTTCAGCATGTGATATCGGTAGCCCAAATTTTGCAGGCCGACCATAGATATCGGGTGTGAGTTGGCAGGGGATCGCACCCCGGACCATGTGCATGATCGGCGAGAGTCCTAACCACTGTACCACCGTATGCTACGTAGGGTTTCTATTGCTTGGACACCTCTGGCGCTTTAGTTTTCTTAATGGAAATGGGACGTTTGTTATGACACCTAGAGAACTTGCTAACTCGGGTAGCTAACTAGACGAGATTCTTTTTCCCTGCCCGATGTAGATGACACTTTTGATTCCCCAGGGAAATTGAATTGGTTTAATGCCCTAGATTTAGGATCGGAATAGTGGCAAGTGGAAGTAAACCCACAGGACAGGCAAAAAACAGCGTTTACCGTATAATCAGGCTTGTGTTTTTGCAGCAATGCCGTTTAGGTTAGTGAATGTCCCAGCGGCACTTCAAAGCCTCAGGCAAACGGTCATGAGTAGTTGTATACCGGGTAAGTGTTTGGTATATCCAGGCGATTTTCCGATACATAGTAAGACAATGACTGCACATGTAGGTGATATTTCCGAAGTACCCGAACAAATGCAAATAGCTAGGTTAAAACTAAACCCAACATTACGCCAGTTTTTTCAGGAAAGAAGAGTGTTTCCTAGGTCACATCGTCTGAGCTGAAGGCATCAAATGTGATCCAGCAAAACTTGAGGAAGCTGAAAACTCTTCGTTCCCAAATCCAGCTCCAGAGTTACATAGTTTTTGGACAGTATCAGTTACCAGAGCCTTCGAAAGACTTAAAAGCTGTTTTACGTATCCCCTCGTCCTGGCATATACCAACTTTTGTGACCAGGTAGGTCCGTTCATCCAAGATACAGACGTTAGCAACATTGGCATCTAGGCTTTTCTGCCTCAAAAAATGTAGATGGAGCAGTAAGGCTGGTAGCATATGCAAGTTGGGCACTTAACAGGAGTTTAGACTTAAACAACCCTAGGGAGTTGGACCGATCACTCACAGCGCTTAGTGGCGTACGGGGCAAGCACTCACAAAGCTACAAGTCAAGCACCTCATTATATGGTCGCCTGAAGAAAACTCCGGTTCCCAGTCGATCTGACTTGAGATACATTAAAAGAGGACACATTGATAGCAGCAGAGCACGTAATCAGGCCGGACGAACCCTGAACGAGGTAAACGAAATTACTGGAGATATGCTTCAAAAAAATCAGAGATACCAGAAAGAATACCACGATAAGAAAGCACATGGACCAACTGTGGAGCTGGGAGGCAAGGCAATGGCACTAAGGGAGGTACCACCTAAAGGAAAGGCACTCGGATTCCATAAAAGTTAGGAAAGACCATTTACAGTAGTGGAGGTACTTAGTAACTGCACCTGTAGGATCGGGAGCCTAATTCAGCTCATAATCTAGTCACACATTTCTGTAGACCAAAACCTTTTCGCCAACAAGCCTTAGTACAGGCTAGTCCTGCAGTAACAGTCATCTAGCACCATGGGCAGTGCTTCTATGGGAGAGGGAGTAGTGTAAGGCGTGGCAGGTTAGGCGGTTTCCCAGTGTTTAAAATGAATACTTTTCTAATTTCAGGTTTCTTACGTGGCGGGCAGGGAACGGTCACCCAAGACGATGTAATGGATGACCACTTGGAAAACCCTTCCCTTCTCACCTAACTGCATTGTGGTTGGTTGTAAATACAATCCTCGAACTTGTATCTTCGTTCTTACAAGCAGGTGGGGCTTGTGCGATCACCCTGCTAACGTGCGCTTCTCTCTTTGTTAGAGATTACTGCTGGACACTGGCACTGCAGTTCGCTGGGATCTGATTGACTGGTTACTGGATTCCATCATTAGCTGGCATCGGCTGTTTATCATGCGGCTCAACTTTTTCGTTGAATGATCGACGGAATAGTCTTACCATCCACACAGATACAAACCTTTAGTAAAAGCGTGAACACAAAGCATGATAATTGCTCACCATAAAAGCTTCACTATCTAGAATTTATTTCTCAATTTGCTTCTGATGCCAGATTCCTCAGACGACAAGAAAAGGAAACAGCAAATGCGTCATATCACGTCTATATTAATAGAAAGCAACTCGTTTGGCCTTCAGAAGGCGGACTTACTGAGTAGATTGCAAGCAATGATGCAAAAGGGCGATTACTTCGCTACATTTTCAAGTTTTTTTGCTTGATGATACCCTGGTTACTATCTACGATGCTTTCAATGGTAAACCCCTTTTCCACTAGAAATATGAGTTAGGTTTTCTCCAAAATGTATGTCATTTCTCACCATGAAATTTGAGCAGCAGTAAAATTGATAAGTGACTGATATACCCGGTAGAATATTGGCAATCTGTGGATGGACGTTATCTTCCCTGCTCGTCTGTGAGCTGGACAACTGACACTGCTGTTTGTGATTGGTCGGCTTGTTATCACCTGTGAAACTACAGTTGCGGCACTTTCAAACGATACTCATTGTTTGGTTTCTTTTATATTTTATGGGGACACTTTAGTCGGTTGGTCGAATAACTGACTACACATACGATTATGACAGAGGAAAGAGATGTTGTTTCCGTGGATTTATCCACTGAATTCAATGAATTGGTTCGATATCGAAGCCTAAAGAGTTGGCAGGAGTGTGAAGAATGTATACGGCGTTTCGAAGAGGTGACGCATTTATACAATTCCACAAATTACTTAACTGTTCTCTACAGAAAACTGGTAGCTCTTACGAAATATGCGACTGTCGGGTTTATCGAAATGAAAACAACATGGTAGATCCAGCATATAAATACTTATATGTTGTCTTTTGTTGTCACGGTGATCGCAGAAAAAAGTGGGAAAGCAGGCAAAGAGAAAGATCAAAGTAAGTAGTGTAAGACGTGCAGACTTCATATTTTAGGTCGAAGTGTATAGATTGTCTATTCACCTTCAGAATTCAGCTTGAATTCGGGCAGTATAAAGTAGCCGAGCCCATCAACACTATACATAACCACGCGTTGACGAGGGAGGTGATAATGTCTGTGGAGCCAGAAATTCCAAAACTCCGTAGTAAACAGAAATTACAAGTGCTGCCGTCCACTGAACGAAGTGAACCTCGTGCACAAAAGGTCAACGTGGTTGATGTCGAATTGGAGAACCATATGACGTATGATGAATATCGGCATTTTCACGAAATTGTCTACCCTAGTAAGTCATTTAATTGCGTAAACAGTTTGCATAGAAATGTGTAGTTTGGATACGCTCATAAGCGAAATTCGTGAGACAGGGACAGTGTGGTACAAGATGGATAACCAGCGACATGTCGAGAAGTTTAGTTTCGCAACCAAGGAAATGATAACTTTGTATAAAAAATTTCCTGAAGTTGTTGGTATGAACTCAATGTACATTACGAATGGAGAAGGGTAAGCATACGATACAAAACACTTCATTTGCAGTTATCTTCTATACCAACTGGTTATTACTGATGGGTTGAATAGAAATTGTACTGTAATGTACAGTATAACTCATCGTGATCGATTGATTGATGTTGAGGAAGTCTTACAGTCCTTCAAGCATATTATGGGGGATACATCAAAGACTGTTACATTTGTCATTGACAACAGTTCTGTAGAGCTAGGGGCCATTCGTAGTCAGTTCCCTGTCTGCTCTATTGTACTATGTGCATGCAGTATCATCAGAACCTTCAATAATAAAGTAATTGGTGCTTCTTAAAACTGAATTTATTCAAGTTCCGTGATGCTGAATGCAGAAGTAAACTTAATGAAATGGTGTACACTCGAAAGAGGGACAGGTATTTATGTATTCAGATAAATTGTTTCATAGATTTTATACACTGAAATTATCGATGAGTACAGAGCATCCTGAGGCTATGTCCTACATCACTACAAATTTATGGAGTTGTCGCCATATGTGGGCGTCGTGTTTTAATGCATATGTCGTTACCTTTGGCAATAAAACTAATAACAGAGTCGAGTGCTATCATAAGCACCTCAGGAAACATCTAAGTAACAAACCTAAACCACTGGAACTGATCATTCGTGAAATTTGGGAGTGTTCAATTGAGTCATCAAGACGAAATGCTGTTGAAGGAAATCGCAATCTTCGGTACTCTATAAAGTTCGACGTAACTCGTGTAGTTAACTAAAATGGTTTTTTCAGGTGGATGAAGGTCTTTCTAGCATACTTAGGCGTATGACCTCCTACGCTGCCTATTCGCTTTACAAAAGTATTAAGAAGCATCCTGATATGCAGGTTACCGAATCCACAGAAGTAACTGTAGTATTTAAAGAAGGCGGTAGACAATTCTTTGTAGACAAGCATTATTGCAAGTGCTCATGTTTCCAAAATACAAATATGCTGCTACCATGTCGTCACTTAGTTTATACCTTCCTTCATATATATCCAAAACTAGGTAAGTTAGTATAAATGTCAAATAAATTTGTGAAAGACTTATTTAGACATAGCACCAGGTGGTTAAGAGATTATAACTACATTGTCATCGAATCTCAGCCGACAGCAAATGAAAACACAGACTTGGAAAACCTTATACAGGGAATATCATATAAAATGTCGAGTCTTGGACAGACACACCCGGAGAAATGTAAGGATGTGTTCCTTCAGATATACTGTTATCTACGCGAAGCGTGCGTGCAGCCGGGTGAACATACGTCTACATCGTCATCATCATCAGCGGACCGATGAACTTTTGTATCCTTACTTCCTTTACCTTTGTATATATTTTTTATTTCTTGGTGCCTTTCCTTATCTGCCTATACTTACGGAATGTACATGATTATAAAGAAAACCATGAATAAATTTTCCTATAACCACCTGTCTTTTTTGTCTAATTGAAATTTAAGGAAAATTCGTTGCAACGATTAGACGAATAGATTGTAGAATAGTATGTTCTGTGGCTGCTAACCGTAGTTAGTTTTCATGCGTCTAACTGTGTAGATATACTTTTCTCCTCATGGTATATTAGGACATCTAGGAGGTGTTAAGCCAATATAGAAGTACTAATTATTCCTGTGACTTGTAGCTTCCAGTACGTACAACTTGTC
This sequence comes from Trichobilharzia regenti, assembly GCA_944472135.2. Lineage (NCBI taxonomy): Eukaryota > Metazoa > Platyhelminthes > Trematoda > Strigeidida > Schistosomatidae > Trichobilharzia > Trichobilharzia regenti. Next base: position 25,924,890 of record OX235264.1, on the reverse strand, counting down.
CAAGTCATATTAGTTAAATTATGCGTTTGGAAAATAATTCATCACGAAACTGAATTCACAATGAGATTTCAACTTAATCTGAAAGACGTGACCACCATGTATCATTAATGTTATTATCCTCCTGGGTTCTAAGTGGGACGTAGGGCTTCAAAAGCATATCTCCACTCCGTCTTGTTCTCTGCAGTTCTATTTAGCTGCCCCCAAGATTTTCCATAGTCTCTTGTCTCCATGACACCCTGGGACCGAAACCCATCTTGTCGTTCCCTATTTGGGTTCCATTCGAGTGTTGACGTGGCTCGCGTGTGGTCATACAATGGTCTCCTCAGTGTGTATCCGACCTATCTCTATTTTCTCGGAAATATTCGTTAAGCAGTAGGTATTTAGTTCGTTCCACTGCAGAGTTTCTTGTTGGTAATTCTTTCCTGTCATCTGACCTTCAATATGGAACCAGCGAAGTCTTCAATCTGTAGGAGTGATCACCATGTACGCAGAGAAAATCGAAGTAATACGTTATAAGTGAAAACTGATGAAGTTAAAAACCCTGGATTTACAGTGTATGCAGAAGTTGAACTAGCCTTTTTTGAACATAGCTCCGGTTCCTCTATGCAAACATCGAAGGCTTCTACAGTACAATGAATTCAGAAGAAAACTGTCCTCAGCAGATTTATGTTAAACTTGCGAGTGATACATCACTTGACACTTTGTAGTAATTCTAAAGATAACTTAAATTTGAAATAATAGAGAAGATTTGTAGCTCAGGTGGATAATTTGCAATTAATAGTGTTCTTTAAGCTGGTTGGTTTAGTTGTGGAGCTTTCGTCGTCCTTCTGGACAACATCTTCAGCGCAATATTTAGCATAAAGTGAAATGATTTAAATTCTTCATGAGTGATATAATTGCGTCTCCCAGTAACCATCTTTACATATGTATACACCATGTATTGATCTATTGACTTGGATTTTAAACTTTGTGGTCACATGATTCACATTTATTAGGTGGTATATTTCGTCTATATTAACGTGTTTGTTAATTGCATTTTCTTTTGAGTACTTCTGGGAATTGCCTGGCACTTTTGGTGTTTCCTCTGTCTAAGATTTTGACATTATCCTGATCAAACTGATGTCCACAAATGTCTATATGCACTGATATGAAAGAATATATATCGTGTCTTTTGACGGCTGATTTGTGTTCCTGGATTCTGATTCGAAGGGGACGTCCACTCTGGCCGATGTAATGCTTGTTACAGTTCATACAATTTATTTTGTAAATGGTATTGATTTTATCTCCTTTTTCTGTTGGATGTGTCTTTCGGTTTGCATAATATCGAATTAAGCGATTTGACTGGCTTGTGTGCTACATCTATATCAAACGGTTTCAGTATTCTAGGTGTTATTTCAAGGATATTTTTCATGTATGGTAGGTTGAATTTTCTTGTGGTCTTTGATGATGGTTCCTTGTTGGTGTTGTGATTCGATTTTAAACACTTTTTGATGAAATTTTGTGGATAACCATTCTTTTTGAAGGCCGTTTGTAGGCATTTTAATTCCATTCTTTTCCACTCTGGAGTGCTACAATGTGTTTGAAATCTTCTAAACAATGTCTGCACACAGTTTCTTTTGTGAGTAATTGGATTATTGCTAGTATAGTTGAGCATTTGATCTGTGTGAGTTGATTTTCTATACACTTGTGTTTCTAAATTTCCTGTGTTGATTCTCCTGATTAAGACATCTAAAAATGGGATTTTCTTACCTAATTCTTCTTCTCTAGTGAGTTTGATGTCTTCAAATATGTTGTTGTTGAAAGGAAGACAAAGAAAAACAACATGAAGGAAGGACAGAAGTAGCAGGCACAACACGGAAGATCTGTGCAAATGGTGCGTTGAAGATGAGGTGTACATAATTTGCATGAGCCAGTTTACGCCGCCTCTGGCGTAGACGAGATATCCAGCTGGTCATCGACCAAAGGGCGTGTGTACTGCTCAACAGTCCGTTCCGTCCTCCTTTATGACTGTAAGACCTGGTCATTGAGAGTGGAAGACATGAAAAACCTGGCTAGTCGTATTTAATCATAGGTGTCTACATTCCATTTCCCGTGTCAAGTTAAATGATCAGGTGAGCAATATTGAGATTAGGCATTGGTTGAGTGCTAGTTAAGTAGGGGAAACCAATCAACCAGCCTGTGAAGTTACATCGATTGAGTGATATGGTTAGGAAAGGTGTTACGCATGCGTAGCTTAGTCATCACTTTCCTCGACGGGCAACGTTAGCTGACACAGGGCAGGTTGGAGAAGAGCTAGTGGTGTTCAAACAAAAGCATGGCTTCATCAGTCAGTGAAATCCACAGCAGTTAGTTTAAGCCAGCTATGCATGTAGGAAAGTTTAGACTTCCCGACTGGTTGAGGTCCTCGGGACGGTAAAAGCCAAGGAAGGCTGGAGACAGTTGGTGATATGGCTCAAGATCTTCGTTGTCAATGGCTGGCGCAGATGCATCCACTCCTTGTAGCTTATAATATTAAATAAAACTATATTGTTCTTCGATACTACTATTTTTTTTGCCTCACGTCTCTGTTTACTGTTTCTGTTTTGCATTTCTTTTTACTTTCTTCTCTTGCTTTGTGTGCTAAGTGAAGCGTGGCGACTCGAACGGCTGCACATCGGTGCAAAGTTCTACGCTGAAACCAGTCAGTCAGTTGTACACAGTTTGGCTATTTAGAAATATTAGTTTCCAAATAAACATTCCTTTACCAAGTCCTCCGTCTTCTACCGTTTCAGTAGTAGTATTGTAAAAACAGAATACAAGGGCCAGGCAACAGATTGTTTATTTACGAAATCAACAGATATTTTTTTGATTTTCACGTACATTATTGTAGATTATTGTTAGCAGGAAAACACAGTCTTCTGATTGATGGTTTCTCTCTGAACGTTAATCTTTCATCTCTTTGTGGCCGTTTCTTGAAGTTCAGACTATTCATCTGCAAATCATATCTGCCTAAGCAAACTCTGCTGTGATTGATTGTTTAATCAGTCTTTGTTCTTATTTTTCTCACGACCAATATTGGGGACGTAAATTACTGTCTACCACTTTTGCCTAACAGACAGCTCTCACCACAGTATCATTATTTTATGTGACATTCTTTGAGTTTTCTTAGGATATATGCAAATCGGAAATCATAGTTGAGTATTAATTAATCTTGCTGAGGAGTGTTCCAACTATCTGGTGAGTTTAAATCAGAGATGGTAAAATCTTGTCATTTAGTCCTATAATGGCTTACGTATGTTTCACTTGTTTTTTTCACGAAATTTCTGTGTATTTCCAAATTATCAAATCTGATTGTGTATAACTGTGTGTATAATTCTACCACAATAATACTATTCGCTTAATAATGATGTGAACAGATTATCATTCACTACTCACAGATCATATAATTGTTGAAATCGATACTTATTTGTTGTTACAATACTCTTGTGTTTAACCGTAAGAAATTGTATAAGTATCAATGTTTGTAGAGTATTCAACTGACAAGTGCTACTGAAATTTATAACTTGATTCAATACTGCCTTTTCACAGTTGTTGCCTGTTTGAATACCATAAGGTTGGGAGAAGAGGGGGATACCAAAAACAGGAATTCAAGTGGATATACAAAGGATGAAGGTGATGAAAATAACCAACCAACAACAACAACAAGCATTAGTCACCGTGACCGGGATAAATTTGAAAGAGTTGACTTCCGTCACCCATATAGGCGAAATCGTTTCAACTATAGTTGGGATCACGATTGAGGATGTGGAAACTAGATAGAATCCAGCTAAAATAGTATACCACCCATTCTTATGAATCATGTGATTTATCTTGTGTTGGAGTTACTATGTGAGTGTATCATTTCTCACGCATATTGTGATTTAGTGTGTGAGATCAATTCATCGTCTTTTGTCTCATCTTGGTCTTTGTCGGGTCGCCAAGCCACGAGAATAGAAATTTTCAGCCAATAAGAACAATCCATTCTCATGGTTGTGAGTCGACTTTATTATGGTAAAGAAAATGTATAAATATCATGTGTTGTTTCTTAAACTATTTAGTGTAATACAATGCAATATCTTACAGTCACAGGCCAGCATTTGTCTTTTGATATATGCGTGGCTCAGTGAACTCGAAGGTACAACGGACCAATAGGCATATGAGCGTATCAGTTGAGTTCATTACCGTGTTCAGACGCAACAAAGTAGCGACGGCTTTATTCTGTCCAGTTAAGTTATAACAAAATCAGAAGTGGAAAGGCGAGTCAAACCTTCATTACTCTGGAATCAGGTTGGAAAACTTCTGCATCCATCATGAAGAACAAAATTCAGATTTTCAATACCAGTCTGTCAATCCTTCAGTATGTATCAGAAAATTAGCCTGAGCATCACACAAAGTATTTCCAACAGCCTACTGCAAACTTTTATCAACAGCTGCACACTGAGCTGGCTCCAAAATGAACATTCAATGGCCGGTCAGGAAGAATCGGTGACAAAAAATTCCCGGAACGAACTAACCAAGAACCTATTGCTCAACGAATATTCCGTAGAAGATGGAGATGGACTGTACACACACTGAGGAGCCCGTCAAATGACACTAGGTGGCAGGCCATCGCTTGATTGGAACTTGAATGGGAAAACACTAGTTGTGTGTGTGGGTGGCAGGGTGACATGGAGAAGGAGATGAAAGACTATGGGTAACCATTGGGATAGCTAAAGACGGCTGCGGAGAATAGGACATAGTGGAGATGTGCTTTAGAAGGCCAAAAAAAAACAATAATAATCTCACTATCAAGTACTTGAACTCAGTACTCAGTATCAAGAACTTGATATGATTATGAGCAATAATTTGTGCTCGAAACGTTATCAGTTAATATAACTGTACAACACTGTGTGATTTATCAAAATGAAATCTTATTCATAATGGAGTTATAATCTCAGTATTCCTAAACATGTTTTCATTTTTAACGGATAGCTCTAGCTTTTGATTGTTGTCATCCCTTCGACATGCTGATACTGATAATAACTACTGCTAATAAATTTATCATGACAGCATAAGTAGATTATACATTGACGACAATATAATTCAGAGGCATTTATTTCTTCTAAATATACGACTCAATATAAGAAGTAACTCTAATCTCACAAAGTCTGTCTGCCTCATCTTTCGCTGAAGTTAATATTCTATCTCATAAAGTAGAATATCCAAACGAAGAATGTGCAGTACACTTGTGGTGGTGGTGTGATACAGACAATGTGTGAGAACGGAATGTTACGCTCACATATTCCCACAGTTCAATACTGCATACAGTATACCTATTTGATGTTAGACAGAATACCTTTCCGACGGTTATACACTGAATTAACAAAAGAATACTATGTATATTTGAACATTCTATTTCATGTCGTTTGATGTAAACAGAAATCACAAGCTCTGTAACTGGTTAAAGAATATAAACTGTAGATATATAAACAGCGGTTTGATTAATGAAAAATATACTTTGGCTCCCGTGTTACACACTTATTAAGAATGTAACGTAGAATACAAAATTAATGACACTTTAGAAATCTTTTACCTCAACAATGAACCCCATAGGGTCAAGGGAATTGTCGTGTAGCAAAGAGAAAGTTGTATACACATGATTATTGCTATTAATACAAAAATTAATGAGTTGAAGAGCTCGGATATACTACAAATCCGTCAATTTGTTTGCAACCATGGTTAATCTCAATCCAGGCATTATTGTAAACAAAACACTTAGTTCAGCGAAGAGTCTCTTTTCGGCGGCGAATTCATTTTCATAGCTGTACAATCGCAAATATATCAAGTTGTTTTTTATGTGTGTGTAAATTAAGTTTGTCAAACAAAAATACAATTGGTTATGGTTATTTTAACTAAACAGGTGAAGATTGGTAATTCGACTTACGTAATACAAAATCAGTCAAGAAAATTAGGTTTTAATGAAATTAGGTTAGTAACAAATGTGATGAGTTGTCATAAACAGTTGTTAAAAGAAGTTATGTAATAATAATATGAATAGTTTGATGAGTGAGTTTTACTCAGGATACACATAGGAACAAAGAAGAGAATGCGAAATTGTGTAAGAGTTCTAAATGAATGGAAGCATTATAAGCAATTAAAGAAACAGGCAAACAAACAAAATTAAATCATCAAAATCAACAAAGTTGTTACCATGACAGTAGATGTGGTTGAGTAATTCTCTTTTGAATGCATAGCTCCGGTTTATCTATGCGAATGGCCAGAGCTTCAGCGATACAAAGAAGACGAAACCGTATTGCCTTTGGTAGGTTATTCTTGACTCTCTAGATTGCTTTGAAGCAGGAGGTGTTTGTTGAGATGGAATGATCAGTATTAACCAGGTGTTAAATTATCGCACTCTTGATGCATCATCAGTCAATATTTTTAACTCAGAAAAAAAAGGATATTCATGAATATTCACCATTCAGACATCAAAGAAAATAAAACAAGTGGTTCAGGAAAAAGGCTGTTTTCGTCGAATTAGTCACGGATATTTTAGAAATAAAGTCGAAGACATCCCTAATTCTATGTTGGACGATTTCTCTGTGCAAAGGACCCAGAATCTTCACTAACCCCTTCGCTGTTCCGTGAAATGGAGAGTTATACATATCTAAAACAGGGCGAAGAGGAAGACTCGGTTTGTGCACTTTAGGTAGACCGTAAAGACGTGGAGTATTGGTAACCGTTGGTTTCATGGACTCATACGTGGTTTTTTCGAGGGAGTCAGTCATTAGTTTCTTCGCTCTTACATTGAAGTCTTTGGAAACACCAAGAGATTGGAATTTGGTTTGATCACTCAAAATACCTTCCATTTCTCAACATAATCGCTTTTGTCCATTAAAACTATACCGTCACTTTTATCTGGCTTGCTAATAATTAAGCTTTCGTTGCTTCTAAGTTCTCTTAGAGCTTCTCTGTGTTGCTTAGATAACAGGCTGTTTACTGAATGTCTATTATTCTTGTATTGTTGGCAGCTGTCAACTAGCATCGTTTTGAACCAAGTTAGTTCATCGTCCGATGATGCGGTAAGATCTGACGTTTGAGAATACAAATTTTCAAAGTGTATATCAGTGTTTAATTGGTCACCTTTAGGAGTATAATCACTGAATTTCGAACCTGGGGATAACACCTCTAATTGAAACTTATTAAGCACTACACTGGAAAAATTGTGAATATGTAAGAGTTCTACTACGGCTTAGAGTGGACCTATACTCTAAACACCCTTACAAACTTCTTCACCGTTTTGGCGACCTACTAAGCTTAGCAGTACACTACTGGACGCGCAAATACTGACGAACTGTATCGTTGTAAAAAGACTTGATGTGACAAGAGTACCTGGGAGAATTATATTTTATTCGACGAAATATAAAATTCAATAAATAAAGAAGTCGTACAACTTATCTGCAGACGTTGCTGGAGGTAGGCTCGGAGAGTGTGCAGAAGGAGAGCACAACAAGAGAGCGAACCTATGAACGTAAGGAAGACTCACAAGTCAAAAGGTAAAACGTGGATCACCGTGGGTGAGTCAGTTTAAACAAAAGTTCAAAGGTACAATGTGCACTACAAATATACAGGCCCGGAACTGACGGAAATTTCCTTTCAAGCTTTTGGCTTTCGATATATTTGACTAGACTTATAGTTTTACTGTGGTAGTATGTAGTTGTATATTAATTCGTTTATTAGATATATCAGATGGTTTAACAGTATTATTCAATGGATGACACTTCGAGCACAATTCATGATTCTTCACATTTATTTCATTAACTGTAAATACACAACTTAGAATCTTTCGTTTCAGGGTATTTTTTCTATATTCCTTCACATTCGTTGTAGGGGTAGTAGAATATTCCAGATGTCCGGGTGGCAGGCAGTGGATCATTTCCACTGCACATATTTTCAAATGTTTCAATAAATAAAGCTTCAGCCAACTGTTATCACTCCCCCTCTCCCTCTCTCTTTACATCCTGTTATATTAGATTTTGAGACTGTCATCTTATCCCATTCTATTTTGTAGCTGTGTGTAATTGCATGTAGTGCTGCTATGGCTGGGTTATTTTCAGGATCTCTTATTTTATTAGGATCATTTAATCTAGATTTTGCTAGGTCTTTGTGCGGTGCTACTCTTATTACCCCCGTTCTACTAAGTCCAACCATAAATTTTACCTGCAAGCTATTTAAGTGCAATAGAGAGACAACGATATATAGTTTGATGAGCTTCTCCGGATATATTAACCGACATAATTTGCTTCTAAGTGAGTGTGTCGGTTTGAATCATAATTAAATTTCATACATGTCAAGAAATATCAGTAGAGTTTCCGAGGTTCCATTTTTGTACGCAATTAAAACTGATGCTTTAAATTTCTGTTTAATGCCTCTAACCAACGAAAATCAATAAAAGTCGTTATGATCACTTCTATGTTTAAATCATCCAACTACAAAGGAACATCAATAGAAGTCAGTTTGTTATGCATGCATGTACGTCAGAAAACATTTTTGAGACGACGTAGTTGACATTCCAACTGTTTGCCCAGAATATATAATTTAAGTTCGAATAAGAACACTATTTTTTTTTCATGTCAGTGTAATCTATTGACTTTTCAGGTGTGGCATGTGCTACTGACAAGATTTACAAGTAGCATATAGATACATGTATAAATATGCTCATCATCTACAAGAACATCAAAGAGATGGGCTTAATGGCGATGAGAAGAAATGTACAATGCTTTTGAAACCATATGGAAAACACGAGATGAAGGAAGACAAAGAAACACAATACGGAAGACATGAGAGGCATAATACCGAAGAGATGTGCGACAGTTGTGATTCTATTATGTGGTGGACGTATGTCGCCTATATCTGTATACCGTTGAGATGCCAATAAATAATTGTGCTGCAAAATACGCTTGTATTCTGCCATTAGAAACAAACGAGTGTATAAGAGAAAGAATACTAATTACGCTTTAGGCTCCCACACTGGATGTGCTCTGATATATTAGCTGGTCAAATAATCTGCGTCTAACTAGAGGCTTCCCCAATCTCTTGCCTGACATAACCACCACGGAAACTTTTGAAAATAACAACATCTATAACTGGATTTCCAAATCGTCTTCGCCTAGCATTACTACCAAGGACACGGGTGCTCAATTCTAAATTCCTTTTTCTTCACCAACTCAAAGAGCTACTAGGAATCAAGCAAATACTCACTGCTGATCATCATCCTAATTCAAATGGATTGGTGGAAAGATTTCATCGTCAAATAAAGCATTACTAACTTGAATGTCTCCCTAATTCATCCATAAAAATGTAATAAAAGAGAGCAACTTCTTCCAACGAACTGTTCTTCAGGCTGTAAAATTGCGAAATTTAATTAGAATTATATCAGAAGGTGTATTGGGCAAGAAGTACTAGATGGAATACAAAAATAGCCAGTTGGTTTTGATTATTAATTTAGAATATGTATGATCAATACGAAAATCAGATGAAATGATTCAATGAAGTGTGTGTGTGTGTGGCCGCATATCCAGCCAACAAAACTACATGATTCAAGAGTGAGTGTAGTCGGTGGTGTGTGAGACAATATGAACACTACAGAGGAATAAAGCCAACAAATCTCATGGACTGGATGTAAGTTCAAGGATGAAAAATAATAATAATAATAATAATAATAATAGGGAAATAATAACGATGGTGGGGTGTAAACTCAAAACTACCATTACTCAACGATTATCAGGTAATAATGAATTTATTCAAATGGAATGAACAGGATTGTGGAAATATGATAACAAGTCTGAAAGCATTACTTAAAGCGAAGTGAGTAGTCATAATAATATAGTTGATGAAATCGTAGAAGATGTGAAATATACCTTTGTCAATGAAACAAAGAGGAAAAGGAAGAAAACTTGACAGAAATTTAAAATGATAATGTTTGCGGTGGATTTGTTTATCGTATTGTTGGTTGAGGTAAACATAGCGGTTGGACATATTTCTCCTTCTTATATAGATTAAGTCTTCTGGCATTGACTGCTACGGCTTCAGCTACTGACAGAAAACTTAGTCGAAGTCGTCTAGTTAGATTAACAGGAACACTGTACGTAACCGAGAACGCCTGCTCTGGTTTTACACAGTTTCCAGAATCTGACAAGTGAGTTAAGACTGCACTTACTGAGAATTCAGTCTCTCCTCTACTCATCCATACTGGTGTAGATTCATGTGAGAGCATGGACAAAGCCATATGAGAAGATCTAGTGTTACTAGCTCCACATGAGGAGTTTAACTCATAGATACACAATAATGAGACTACCATCAGTAATTCATCCCTAACTCGGTGACTGAGTACTGTGTTAGTTGAGAAATTGATTACCAGTTTAGCTGCAAGCAATGTTCTCTCTCCTAAAGTGATACTTTAAAATGTTCTCTGCAACCTTCCCTTTGTAAATTAACTGGAGACATAAAAGATTCTTGTATACGGTGATCATGACAACCATGTCTCTAGGTATCGTCGTGTACTTTTCTTAGAGTTCTCTAGATATTCGTTTTCTTTTAGAGTAAGTTTCAGTTTAAACATTTCTTCCTTCCTTGCATTCGTCTAAACATATGCGTTTTACTCTATAACTGAGGCACTTAACTAGATTCCTTTTGTATTGAAACTTTGTGTGAAGCCGCGAAAATAGATGAACTGACCTATCCAATTCTTGTTTTTAAATATCTTCCTGTGTAGTTTTGTACCTATTTTTGGTGAGAAGGTGTAGCAATTTATTGTAATCGTAGTATTAGTATTTCGAGATGACCGAATTACAAGAATCCAAACAAAATACAGAGAGGGAGGAATTCAGGAATTTGTATTTATCGGAATTATAATGCAATTCATATATGAAATATTAACAATCAACAGTGTGTATTGAAACAACACAGACATGAAATAGAATGTTCAAATATACATAGTATTCTTTTGTTAATGCAGTGTATAACCGTCGGAAATGTATTCTGTCTAACATCAAATAGGTATACTGTATGCAGTATTGAACCGTGGGAATATGTGAGCATAACATTCCGTTCGCACACATTGTCTGTATCACACCACCACCACCACCACCACAAGTGTACTGCACATTCTTCGTTTGGATATTCTACTTTATGAGATAGAATATTAACTTTAGCGAAAGATGAGGCAGACAGAATTTGTGAGATTAGAGTTACTTCCCATATTGAGTCGTATATTTAGAAGAAATAAATGCCTCTGAATTATATTGTCGTCAATGTATAATCTACTTATGCTGTCATGATAAATTTATTAGCAGTAGTTATTATCAGTATCAGCATGTCGAAGGGATGACAACAATCAAAAGCTAGAGCTATCCGTTAAAAATGAAAACATGTTTAGGAATACTGAGATTATAACTCCATTATGAATAAGATTTCATTTTGATAAATCACACAGTGTTGTACAGTTATATTAACTGATAACGTTTCGAGCACAAACTATTGCCACTCATAATCATATCAAGTTCTTGATACTGAGTACTGAGTTCAAGTACTTGATACTGAGATTATTATTGTTTTTTTTTGGCCTTCTAAAGCACATCTCCACTATGTCCTATTCTCCGCAGCCGTCTTTAGCTATCCCAATGGTTACCCATAGTCTTTCATCTCCTTCTCCATGTCACCCTGCCACCCACACACACAACTAGTGTTTTCCCATCCAAGTTCCAATCAAACGATGGCCTGCCACCTAGTGTCATTTGACGGGCTCCTCAGTGTGTGTACAGTCCATCTCCATCTTCTACAGAATATTCGTTGAGCAATAGGTTCTTGGTTAGTTCGTTCCGGGAATTTTTTGTTACTGCTTCTTCCTGACCGGCCATTGAATGTTCAGTTTGGAGCCAGCTCAGTGTGCAGCTGTTGATAAAAGTTTGCAGCAGGCTGTTGGAAATACTTTGTGTGATGCCCAGGCTAACTTTTTGACACATATTGAATGATTGACAGACTGGTATTGAAAATCTGTATTTTGTTCTTCATGATGGGTGCAGGAGTTTTCTAACCTGATTCCAGAGTAATGAAGGTTTGACTCGCCTTTCCACTTCTGATTTTGTTATAACTCAACTGGACAGAATAAAGCCGTCGCTACTTTGTTGCGTCTGCACACGGTAATGAAATAAATGTGAAGAATCATGAATTGTGCTCGAAGTGTCATCCATTGAATAATACTATTAAACCATCTGATATATCTAATAGACGAATTAATATACAACTACATACTACCACAGTAAAACTATAAGTCTTGTCAAATATCTCGAAAGCCAAAAGCTTGAGAGGAAATTTCCGTCAGTTCCGGGCCTGTATATTCACAATTTTTCCAGTGTAGTGCTTAATAAGTTTCAATTGGAGGTGTTATCCCCAGGTTCGAAATTCAGTGATTATGCTCCTAAAGGTGACCAATTAAACACTGATATAGATTTTGAAAATCTGTATTCTCAAACGTCAGATCTTACCGCATCATCGGACGATGAACTAACTAGGTTCAAAACGATGCTAGTTGACAGCTGCCAACAATACAAGAATAATAGACATTCAGTAAACAGTCTGTTATCTGTGCGTCGGTGGCGCAGTGGTTAGGACTCTCGCCGACCATGCACATGGTCCGGGGTTCGAGCCCACGCCGGCGCACACCTGATATCTATGGTCGGCCTGCAAAATTTGGGCTACCGATATCCATGCTGAAAATTCCATACTTGTACCGAAAATACAGTGTGGAATCAAGCTGTAAATCAAAAATAAAAAAAATTATCTAAGCAACACAGAGAAGCTCATACAGAGAAGAGAACTTAGAAGCAATGAAAGCTTAATTTTTAGCAAGCCAGATAAAAGTGACGGTATAGTTTTAATGGACAAAAGCGATTATGTTGAAAATGGAAGGTATTTTGAGTGATCAAACCAAATTCCAATCTCTTGGTGTTTCCAAAGACTTCAATGTAAGAGCGGAGAAACTAATAACTGACTCCCTCGAAAAAACCACGTATGAGTCCATGAAACCAACGGTTACCAATACTCCACGTCTTTACGGTCTACCTAAAGTGCACAAACCGAGTCTTCCTCTTCACCCTGTTTTAGATATGTATAACTCTCCATTTCACGGAACAGCGAAGGGGTTAGTGAAGATTCTGGGTCCTTTGCACAGAGAAATCGTCCAACATAGAATTAGGGATGTCTTCGACTTTATTTCTAAAATTTCCGAGACTAATGTGAGGTATAAACGCATGTTATCAATGGATGTATCATCACTATTGACTAACGTAAAGCTTATGCAAACAGTAGATTATATTTGTCAAGAAATCACCGAAAGGCAATTAGACTGTAGCCTCAAAGAATTACTTCTTAAATGCACAATGAATGTTCACTTTGTCTTCAATAATTCATACTATCGACAAGTAGATGGGTTCATCATTAGGCCCAGTATTAGCTGACTTCTTTCTCGCAAAACTTGAAAACAGGAAATTGAAGGAAATTATCAAGGAGTTTGATATGTATAACCGATATGTCGAGGATACATCTATCTTACCTGATGAGAATGTTAAAATAGACGAATTGTTGCTGAAATTCAACACCATCCACCCTTCGCTTACCTTTACTTGTGAAGAGGAGCAGGAGAATAAACTACATTTCCTGCATGTCTTGCTAAGTAGGAGAGAAGATGGGTCACTTGAGAGAAGCGTGTATAGAAAAACACATTCAGAAGGCAATACACACACTTCCTTAGTTACGTGCCCATTAAATATAAAAGGAGTGTTGTTAAATGTCTTGCGAGCAGAGCAAGAAAGATATGCACGGATGACCTTTTACAAAAGAAATTTGAATGTATTCACTATTCCTTGATGGAGATTGGCTACCCGAGTAGTTTCATAAAGAAACATATGAAAACACCAGAGAAAAAACCTGAGACTCTGACTGCACGCAAGAAACCTCTATTTATTAAGTTACAATTTAATGATGACTTACCAAGTGAGATTTTATTCCAAAGACTTTCAAGGAGTATGCAAAGAACATCTTACGCAGCACACCTATGTTTGTCATTCTCTAGCCAATGAATGATTGGGACACAAACGAAGGATAAGCTTGACAGTTTTGCCACATCTGTGCATTTATCAATTCAACTGCACCTGCGGTGACAATTATGTTGGGCATACTATTAGACAGCTTGGCCAACGTTTTAGTGAACATCTCCCATCGTGGTTTGAAAAAGAACAGACAAAAACAATCCGTAGCTCAATTCTGTCACATTTAATTGATAATCGTCATGCAGTGGAGATAACGAGAGCCTTCAAGATAATTCATCGTATCCTACTGAATCTTTCTAATAGACTTCATATTCGTCTACTGCACACAGCTGAGGCGATAGGCATTCGAAATATTAAACCTAAACTATGCATTCAAAAAAAGCTCGTACAGCTATTATCCCTCCCTTAGCCTATTAAGACATAACCAACTAATGACTTCTATACCACCCCTTGTTTATATTTTCAATCCCTTTCTTATCATCCCTTAATCTTATCACATCTTCATTATATACGTGTTTCATTTGCATCGCTTACAATCTAACATTACTTAATCGGTTCATTTGTTTTTACTAGCCTTTATGGACTACTTCCACCTGAACAATTGTTTGTTTAATCATAGTGTTTTTCATTATTCGTGTTATCACATATGTTATATACATATGAATGTAACACTTTCGCCATGCTAAAAACATAAAATGCCTACAGTTTATTCATACACAGAAATTCAATAACAGATGGAATAAAATTCACACTGGAATCTGAAAAATGAACAAGGGGAAACAGCCGTGTTAGACTGTTAAATAAACCGATTGGAAGACTTCAAATTTTAGACTTTATTTCATCTCATTCGTTATCTGTGAAGGCAATTTGAATGAGTTGTCTACGATATCGGGCTATAAATTTAAGTAGTATATCAATAAACTTAAATAATAAAGTGAAACAGATAGAAGAAGGAGAATAATGGGTACTTAATAAGTAATTATCCCATAGAATTATTACTAATAATAATCATTTGCTTTATTCCAAAACACTACTTGTGATACAGAATGGAATTTTCAGCATTTTTTCTACAGTATTGCATCCAGTTTGTACATTAACAATCAATAAAATTCTACATAGATTAAGGGTAACCTCAGTTAGTTTTGACAACAACATATTAGCATGTCGGTAGCAAGCCAAAATTGAACAGAGTCTTTGAAGGTGTTAGAAAAATAGATGCTAGTATATTTACTGGCGTAAGTGGTAACAAAAAGGTCGAGATATGCAGAGTGTGAAAGAACGAAGAAGAATGTTTTAAATGGTTTGTAAGAAGATTACAAAAGATGGGAAATAAGTGTAAACCATCAATGGAACTACTGACTGTAAAGGTATAAGATGAAAGATTTGGTGAAGGAATCTTTACTTCGAAATCGTATCTCTATGTGGAGAAATTATGTACACCTTATCTTCAAATCACCATCTGCACATATCTTCCCTGTTCTGCCTGCTACTTCTGTCCTTCCTTCATATTGTGTTTCTTTCTGTTCCCTTCACGTCTCCCATGTATCTCCACAACGCTGAAGCATTGGCCTTCTCTGACATCAAACCTGTCTCCTTACTATTTAATGTTTTTTATGCTGATGAACATCTCCTTATATACTACTGATAAATCTAATCGGTAGCACAGGCCACACTGACGACAACTTCAATAAGAAAGAATTGAAGGCATCTACAGTTTTACTAAACAAGGAGGTGATGACTGACACCTTTTATATTTCATAGAAGACGTTAGATTGGTAGGGATTAACGAGCTTGCACAGACGCATTGATCACGTATATCGCTTGTCTCTGCCAACAACATTTACAATAGCTAACTGATTACCAGCCCACCACTTAAGCGAGAACTCAATGAGGTGAGATAGAATACATATGTATATTTATAAAAGGAACATTGATATATATATGGCCAAGAATATTAGCGTGAGAAAGGATAATCCATTCATTGTCTGGCCACTTCGAGATCGGACATCCACTTATATATCAAAGCCCTACGTAAAATTGTCAATAAACTTACTCAGGGACAACTTCTGTAAATCAGAAGATCCTACTGACTCAGTTAGACAAAAGAATGCAGTTTACAAAAGAAGGAGACTTGAACTTCGCAGAGGATTTATGTCTAAAGTCGCATAAATTTAAAGACTCACAGGCGAAAACCAACAAGTTGACAGAAGAGACAAGCAGCAAAGGTAGAACTTCAAGTGAACATAGAGGAGATGGAGGTGGTGAAAATAGCCAACCAATAACAACGAGCATCAGTAACTATAAACGGGATAAATATGAAAGACTCCACTTCCATCATATATATAGGCAGAAATCTTCCAACTACAGGCGGAAACACGGATGATGATGTCAAAACGAGAATCAGGAAGACGAAGTACACGTTGATCGATCTGAAATCGGTTTGGAAACTTCTGCACTCAGTATGCAGAACAAAATTCTGATTTTTAGCGCCATCCTTAAGTCATTCAGTTCTTCTAAATAGGTCAGAAACTTGGAGTGTCGCGAAAACCATTTGCAACAGGCCACTACAGATTTTCACCAACAGCTCTTTTTCGCTCCTGAAGAATAAATGACCTACAAGAAAGGATTAGCAGTAAGGACATGTGTTACGTATGCCAAGTCATCGCCTCCCTCGACGAGCTATGTTAGCGGATATAGGGTCAGGCTGGAAAAAAGCTAGCGGCGGTCAAACAAAAACTTGGCATCAGTCAATGAAATCCACAACAGTTGGTCTTAGCCACGTAGGAAGGTGTAGACTTCCAGGCTGGGGTCCTCGGGACGGCAAAAATCTATGGTTGGAAACAATTGGTGACATGGCTCAAAATCGTTCTCAGTGGCGCAGATGCATCCACTCCCTGTGACTTATGATCTTCAATGAAACTGTTTTGTATTTCTTTATTACTCCTTTGTCTCACACCTCTGCTCACTGTCTCTATTATGCTTTTCTTGTACTTTCTTCTCTTGCTTCGCGTGCTACACGGAATGTGGCGACTTGAACTTCCGCACATTTGTGCAAAGTTCTATGTCGAAAACAGACAGACAGACAGAGACTAAGAACCAGTAACTCAACAAATATGCATTAAAATCGGAGACGGACTAAAGATACGCTGAGGCGATCGTTCAGTAACATCATGAACCAGGCTTTTGAATGAAATGTGAATAGGAAGCCACAAGTTAGACATCCGATGGTGATACTCAGAATATCGTGTGAGAAGAAGGTGAAGGATTATGGGTAATCGTGGAGCCAGATAAAAAAGACTACAGAGAACAAGAGGAAATGAATATGTGCTGCTAAAACCTTGTGTTCCGAGTGAAACACAATAATATAATAATACCTTTAATAAAGCCTAAATGCTGAAAGATATCAGCAGTCCGTATATTATTATTATTTGACATTTATTTAGCCTAATTTGTTCATATTTCATTTTTTCTTAGTTGAATCATTCTTCATCTTTGCTCAGCAGGTTACTGCTATTTGTGTATTTGTTTTGTTTTATAAACCTGGTATATTATTTTTTTATGATATATAATATAATTTATCATACAATGGCTAAAAACGATGCTTCTGTGTATACACCAGTCACTCTTCAGCATCCCATCAACTGAGCACAGGTACCAACTTCATTGTCATCGCTCACTTCTGTTTAACGCGTATTCACTCTCACAAGAAACTGAGTCTAACCTGGTCATTGTAAATCTTTCTGAACAACATTAAATCGATTTCACTAATATATGGAATAGAACTTGATCACTGCAGTACAACATAATTCCATCCAAGAGTAAATTCATTTGATAAAGTCTCACAATGATACATAATGTTGATTTTATTTACTGATGACGTTTCGAGCATAATTTATAGCTCATCGTCATCGCTATCAAGATACTCACTCACACAACTTTCCAACTTCATTTATATACATGAGTCACACACTGATTAGACACTTGGATAAATGAATAAATAAAGACCAATATAAAGTTCACTATGATATGGACGAAATAGATGATATGATGATCAAGCATGTTCCGAAATATGAACGCAAGAAGATGGAAAATAAGATGACAGTTTTTAGTCAGTGAGATGAGTGTTGTTAGTAAAACATAAAATATAAATGAAATAGAATTTCCCACACTGTTATAACGGTAGGGAATTAAATGAGGACGTTGTCGCCTTGTTCTGTCTGCACCTGACTAATATGCCTATTTGCTTGTGGTACCTTCCGATTCAGTGAAGCACGCAAATATCAAAAGACAAAGACTGGACTGTGACTGTGTATTGTAGTACAACAACTACGACAAAGAAAGTCATGGTATTTATACATTTTTACAACAATATAGACAGCTAACAACATTTGAAATAATTGATCGTAATAGTCAATAACAAAGTGCGTGAGAAATGATGATATACCATTTATGCGACATTAACAGTCAATAACAAAATGTGTGGGAATGATGATATACCATTTATGCGACATTAACAGTCAATAACAAAAGGTATGGGATCCTATCACACACTAAGTAAGTTTGTTAATAGAGAGGAAATTCAAGTGGTATTTCAGCCTAGAAACTCTCTTAAGGACAAACTCTGCAGACTAAACAATCCTACTAACCAACCCAATTAGACAAAATAATGTAATTTACATAATGGCTTCCAATGACTGTGACGAGGTCAATTACATAGGTCAAATGAGTAGATTGGGGTTAGTGAGATTATAGGGAGATAAGAATTTAGCTTAGTGTGGAATGATTCACCCCAGTGAGATAAATAGTACGAAGAAAAATGCAACCAGAATTCCATTCCATATACCAGTGAAATCGATATAATGTTGTTCAGGAAGATTTACAATGACCAGATTAGACTCAGTTTCTTGTGAGAGTGAACACGCATTAGACAAAAGTGAGCTGGCCCACA
This sequence comes from Trichobilharzia regenti, assembly GCA_944472135.2. Taxonomy (NCBI): domain Eukaryota; kingdom Metazoa; phylum Platyhelminthes; class Trematoda; order Strigeidida; family Schistosomatidae; genus Trichobilharzia; species Trichobilharzia regenti. Next base: position 25,905,837 of record OX235264.1, on the reverse strand, counting down.
AATAATGACAGTGAATACGGTAGCTACTCCGAGAAGACGAAAAGCTGAAGAGTAACTGGTAGCTACTAAGCAGAATCGTTTTTAGCCAATGTATAATTAAGTTACAATAAATAGTATTAATAATAATAATATACAACGATTATAAAGTAAAACAAATAGCAGTAACCTGCAGTGCAAAGATGACAAACAATTTAACTAATAAAAAGATAAAATATGAACAAATTAGGCTAAATAAATGTCAAATAATGATATTTGGGTTGACAAATTGTAAGGTGTACTGGTTGTGCTATTGATATGCTACACACACAATACCAGGCTTACTATACGTATTAATATTTGAATTCTCTAGCAATTAGTACAATATCTGAGTTGTCATTAACGACAACAAAAGATGAATGAAAAGGACTCAGTTATTTGAGAATGTGATTTGATGAGGAGTGGGTGTATTTAAATACAATTCAGAAAAAGTTAAGGTTATTTGAGGAGATTTTAGAACGTATCTGGTTAGTGTAACTGAACTATGCACTCTCAGTGTGTGTGTGTGTGTGATGAATAGTACAATGAAGGAGCGCGAAATTGTGTTTAAACCTGATCTGAGACGTACTCGTTAAAACCGGCATTGAAATACCTGAATCATCCGCATTTTGGCTAGAATTTTATTTGGTTTAAATGAGGTTGATTCGGTTTGACCTATTAAATTTTAGCTCAGTGTTAATTAGGGTGCAGTGAAATATGCACTAAGTAATATAAAAATATCCTACCTCTCTATCTTTGAAGCTGTGGCTATTCACATATGATAACAGGAGCTGTGCATACAAAAGAGAATGACTCAACATCGTCGACTATCTTGGTAGTAATACTGTTGATTTTTGGTCATTTAATTTTGTTTGTTTACCTGTTTCTTTAATTGCTTGTAATTCTTCTATTCATTTAGAACTCTTACGTAATTTCGTACTCTCTACTTTGTATCTATGTGCATCCTGAGTACAACTCAATCATGGAAGCATTTATGTTATTACGTAACTCCCTTTTAACAACTGTTTGTGACAACTCATCACATTCGATACTACCCTAGTTTCATTAATACCCAGTTTTCTTGACCGTCTTTGTATCAAGTAACTCCCCCAAAATCTACTATTTCACACACACACACACACTTTAGTTAAAATAACTATTACCAGTTGTATTTTTATTTGACAAACTTAATGTACATATACACACAAAATGACCCAAATTTATATTTGTGATTGTACAGCTGAGAAAATGAATTCGCCGCCGAAAACAGACTCTTCGCTCAACTACGTGTTGTGTTCTCATTAACACCTGGATGGGGATTATTCATGAATTATAAACTCTATAGCTGAGAAGATTATATTCATATTTGTGTGAGAAAATCACTGTAAAACAAAACAAACACAAGGTTGATTATCCACTAACGTTTATAAAATGTCCACGAATTCCAACAGATATTCAGACCTTATTTTGCCTCATCCGTTGTCTGTAAATGCGGACTTACTCAAGGGTGGAGCAGAAATAACCAAACTTCTTAAAAGTAATATAGATAATTGCAAGGAAAGGCAGGTTGACCACTGAATCGCTCTTCGTTCATCAAGTCTGCACCCGACACACACAACAGGAATCATGCAGCACCCTGGGCAGCTACCTGGAAAATATTACTATTAATTAAATCAAAGGATGAGGAATAAGGGAATTATACAAACGAAGTTTGAAGGTTATTTGTAAGCGCCTTTATATCATGATTATGAGCAATGAATTGTGTTCGAGACGTTATCACTAACTAAATTACATTAGAGCATGATGGAATTATGCACTTCCCCCACACTGGTCAAATTCTATTCTCATATTAATCACGCGAGAGAAAGTAGTGGAAATTCAGAAGGGATCGTAAACAATCATATTTTAAGATTGACAAACTTCAATAAATCAAGATGAAATGAGATGAATAGTGCAAACGAGAGTCTTTGAAATAGATAAATAGAGAAAAAAAAGAAGAAGCAGGGTGATAAAAGGTTAAAATTTTCAAAGATTTATAATCGTTTCATAAATTCTTTTCAGTAATATGATAACTTCCATCGAAACACTAAGAACACAATATTCAGAGAAAAGACACCTTTCAACAAACTTATTTTCAAGCTGTACAGTCGTATATATGATATGCTTTTCAAGAAGTTATATCCGGGGGCACAATTGAATCAAAGGTGTGAATACAAAAAACAATAATATTATGGAATGCGATTGAAATTAAAATGTTTGTGATTACAACCACAGTTAAATATCAATTTCAGGTGGCAACACAATTAATATCATATATAGAATAATTCGTAAAATTTATAGATGTTGGAGGGGGGGTATATAATTATAGGGTTAGTAAGCAAATATAGAACGTTACATAACATGGTGTGAAATTTGATAAGATAGAATTCAGCATTGTAGAAACATTTTGGATTTAGAATGACAAGTGGGACAAGCGGAAACAATTCAAGTGAGAATAGTAATAATAATAATAATCACAGTAATGAGGGAAAGGTACACAGACTAGCTAAAAGAACAAAATGAATAAATGTCTATCGCCCTATAGCCAAGGCAGAAGTAACCATTGCACATACTTCTTTGTTACACGGAGATCTTGCTTAAATTCATAAATCATTAAGGCTTCCGCTGTCTTTAGAAGTTTATAACGAAGAAAACACTGCAGTTTAGCATGGGTTCGATAGACGATCTTAAAATCATGTTCAGGGTCGGTAGAGTGAAAGGAGTATATCAAGTGTTCATTTCTATCTTGTAAAACCATGCTGCTGGAATATGTTCTCGTATCCATGTGGTGAAAAGCGTTGTCTGGCTACGGCCAGTGTACCTTACTCCACAAGAGGAGCAGGTGAACTGATAAATGCACATGGAGGCGGTCAGATGAGGGGATCCATAAATTACAGATATGGATACATCTTTGTCAATAACGATCAGATTTGAGTCTTTTTGACTGCAACAACTTTGATGAACTCTAAAAGATCACGGTCAGTGTGGTTAAGTGATTTCCTCTTGACTGCTTATATCATGTCAATTTCTAGAAAACAAAATATGTCGCTTAATTTTCTACTGTGTAAGGAAGTCAAGACAATCCTGTATCCCTCAGACTCCACTTTTACAGTTTGTTAACTCTTGCATTCTCCCGAATCGTCTTAACTGCTTCCCACCTCACCCACCAAATTAATCTTACCTGGGTTATTTAACGGAGACTCTATTACATTGTGAATTGCACGGATGGCTGTCAGTAAGATGAATGTTGTGCTTCTAAAACTACTTGTTATTAGCACTGTTGTAGATAGACACTTGAACTCTCTCCCTCTCTCTTGTACTCCTGTCATCCCGTGGGGTAGAACTAGAAGCAATCATACAAGACTTTATGCTTGCAGCACTAAATATAAAAACTCACCCATCCTTTATACTGGTAGGCATTTCATGTGATGAAGAAAGTGTTAGACACGAAAGTACTACTCACTTACTGGGAAATAGTAGGAAAAGAGCCGTTTTTATTCTTCCTGTCATTAATATATTCTTGTCACTATTTTTATCAATTTTTAATCTTACATTTGTACTTCACTGACATTGTTATCATGTAGATGATTCCGTTTATAATTTTTCCATTACTGCCTAAATGTAAGGAGGAAATTAGATGGAATTTTGTACTGAATACTGAGAATTCCATACTGTATCAAATGCACTCTCTGGAATAAAGCAATAGCGTTATTATTATTATTATTATTATTATTATTATTATTATTATTATTATTATTATTGAGTGAGTTGATATGAAATAGACGATACTGACCGGTTACATCACTTAAAATCTTACTATTTCAAATGCTCTGGAATATACTAAGAAATGAGAATAAAATTCTTTAGAAGATGAAGAATGTCTTTTGTAAGAGACATGATTATTTTATTGTACGGGTACACAATCATCTACCATCGAAATGCATTAATGAGATATACAGCAAACGACAATTACGAAGGCGACTGAGAACAACCATTAGGTCGTTGAGTGGTGATAAACGTTCAATTAGTCAGAGATTGTGGATGAACAAGTGAACGTAGCATAACTGTGTGTCAGGTGCCATCAGTGCTTGTCCACGCACCTGCTTTTCAAGCCGTAGAATTCCACATTGAAGGACTAGCACTAAGTACTACTGAAAGTTTTCGGCTAATAATTTTTCAAACGATTAGTTACCTTTTATGGATTTCGACAAAACAATAAGGAGACTTAGTTTATCCGAAAGGTATAACATATATCGGACATTCTGACTACACATGCACTTTCTTTAGCAAGCTATCTTGCCTTCTGTTACTGAAACATTCATTCTTATTAGATGAGTAGATGGAAAATTTAAATATTTGTTTGAAAGTGAGTCTCTTTTCGCGGCTAAAATATGCAAGGCTTCAGATGTCAGCCTTTCTTTGTGTGAATGAAGGCCTTTTCCTAGCATTTCAACATTGTTGAAATCTATCTTATGTCCACTGGCTATAGTACGCACTGCTATAGTTGATCTTCTTTCCAGACTCTTTAACTCTACTTCATTTCTAGGTGGACGTTTCATGCACAGCCTGTGTTCATTCACTCTGACCTTCACCTGTCTACTGCTTTCCCCCATATAACAAGCCCCACATTCTGAAGACTTTTTCCCATAGACACAGTTGTTTTGTGTCATTTTGAGAACCATTTCTTTAACGTTCATCAAAGTTTTCTCTGAAGAATTAGAGGGCTTGAAATGGACTTTTATATTCCATATTAGTTTGTTTATTAGATGTATCACACAGTGAAACGGTATTATTTACTGGATGACGTTTCGAACAAAATTTGTTGGTCATAGTCATATCAATCAATCAATCAATCATTTGATATGATTATGAACGATAAATTTTGTTCGAAACGCCATCCAGTATATAATACTGTTTCACTGTGTGATACATCTAATAAACAAACTAACATGGAATTATTTACTACCACAGTGCCCAAGTTTTACACATAGACTTTTATATTAAATGAAGCAAGTAGTCTAGGAAGTTGTCCAGCTGTCTCTTTTCGGTATGTAATGGCTATCGTCGAAATCAAAGATATTTTAATCCTCTCTTTTCCTTCTCGCCCTTTCCATAGATTATTATTATTATTATTATTATTATTATTATTATATCCTTTAGTTCCTAGAGGGACATAGGGCTTCAGCCACGCGTCTCCATTGCCTTCGGTTTTCTGCCAACTTTTTCACTCCGCTCCAAGTCTGCCCACATGCTTTCATCTCCTCCTCCAAGTCACCCTCACTCTGACGACCAACTCGCCGCTTCCCTTTAGGGTTCCACTTGAGTAATGGCTTGTCTAGTGATGTCACTTGATGGTTTCCTCAGTGTATGGCCACTTCATCTCCATTTCTTCCTGCCTATTCGTTTCAAAATCGGTTCCTGGTTGGTTCGCTCATTGCCAGGGATCCCTGTTGGCTGATCTTTTCTGGCCGGCCATCTGATCTTGAGTGGTATTGAGCGAAGACAACTGTTAATGAAGGTCTGAAGTTTGTTGGAGATGCTCTTTATGACGCGCAGTGCAAGTCTCTTATCCGTATAGTAAGTAGTACTGACTTCACATTGGAGTTGAAAATCCGGATCTTATTTTTGATGCTGAGTGATGTTGACCTCCACACAGACTTAAGGGTAATGAAAGCCTGTCTTGCTTTTCCGATTCTGGCTTTGATATCCTCGTCAGTTCTCCCTGTAGTTGAAACGATGCTTCCCAGGTAGGTGAAGCAGGTTGTTTCTTTCAGGTTCCTCCCATTTATGCTGATTGTTGTCTGTTGTTGTTGTTGCTGTTGGTGTTGGCCAGGAATATTCATCACCTCTGTTTTATCTATGTTCACTTGAAGTCATATCTTTGATGCTTCTTCTGCCAGCTTGTTGCTTTTCACTCGCATATCTTTCAGTTTGTGGGAAATCAGACATATATCATCGGCGAAATCCAGATCCTCCAAGTCTTTTGTGTCAGTCCATTTTATGCCTGTTCCCTCGTTGGTTGCTGTTGTCTGTCGCATTATCCAATCTACTGCAATCAGGAAGATCATTGGTGATAGTAGGCAGCCTTGTCTCACTCCCGTCCTCACTTCGAAGGCTTCCGTAAGTTTCCCGTTGTGGATTACTTGGCATGCAGCATTGTCGTATAAGTGTTGGATGAGATGTATAATTGTCGATGGGACCCCGTAGTAGCGAAGTAGTTACCAAATCACCTCTCGATCGACGCTGTCGAAGGCCTTTTCAACGTCGATGAAGTTGAGTGAGGTGGAGAGGTGACTGCCATTCTAAGCTTTGTTCAATGATGATCCATAGTGTGGCGATTTGATCATTACATGACTTGTTTCTCCAAAATCCAGCTTGTTCCGGTCGAAGTTTTTCATCCAGGGCTTGTTTGATTCTTTCTATGGATAATATTATTTAAAACTTTTTCGGATAACCTTATCCAATCAAAATTTATTTTACATTGGAGATCTCATCCTCCATATCATCCTTATCTGTTATAATGCTTCTGGTTCTGTTTACAAAATAAAAAGCCTCTGAAACTTTCTTTCTAATTGGATGATCCGAATGGAAATTCTAATACCTATCTGAAAGCGTCGGTTTCCTGTATATGGTCAACTTTAGTTTCTCGTCAGTTTGTCTTCTTACAAGACAATCGAGAATGTTTCGAATTCTGTCATCCGATTCAGTTTCATTACTAAACTTTGCACAATTCGAAATCGAGTTAATCTGTTGTATAAAGTTTCCTTTTTCAGCTTTCTTAATAATGATAAATGTATCATCTACATATATTCTAGGATAAAGAGTAAAACATGTCAGTGCTTTTCCTTCTAGACCTTCCATGCAAAGATTTGCTTAAATTGGAGATGCTGGTGATCCCATTGCAACTCCATTTGTCCGACAGTTCAGCTTGCCTTTAAAGCTGAAATAAGTAAATTCTAAGTAAAGTTATAGGCGTTTTATACTCTCTTCTATTGATAATGAACATTTAGCTTATATATATTAATTGTTCTCAACTTCATATTTCATAATATCAAGTGAATCACACATGGGAATACTAGTAAATAGACAAATTACATAAAAACTAGCCACAATTTCACCGTCTTCAATAGTTATTTCCATTAATCTTCTTCTAAACTCCTCAGTATTTTTATTGTTTGAAGAAATACTGTATTGAAGTGGTTTAAGTACTCTTGATATATTTTTACGAGTTGATCACAGAGTGATATCTGTTAGACAACCATTGAAAACCAGGGAGTACTGGACAGCTGTTTCATTAGCCTACTTTGGGAATCATCGGTAGTATGCACACACCCCTATGGTTCGAACCCACGACCTTCCAGTTAAAAGGGAAGCTCATATACCATTCAGCCACTGGGACCCGATTCAATGGCTCATTAATCTTAACTCCTACCAATTCGTGATTTAGTGCGACCTCAACAAGATGGAGTTTCCCGGAGTTCTAGTAAGAAGTCGTGACCAGTGAGGTTCATCCAGATACGATGTGTGAGGATGGATGCTCCATCTACGACAATGGTTGGGGTCGTGCTAAATCGCGAAATGGTAGAAGTTTGGAATCATGAGCCATTGAATCGGGTCCCAGTGGTGGCTGAATGGTATATGAGCTTACCTTTTAACCGGAAGGTCGTGGGTTCGAAACATGGGGGTAGGTGCGTACTGCCAATGATTCCCAAACTAGGCTGATGAAACAGCTGTCCAGTACTCCCTGGTTTTCAATGGTTGTCTAACTGATATCAATCCGTGATAAACTCGTAAAAATAAAACTAATCCTTACAAACCAACAATACAAAATTCTTGATATGTGTTTTGATAAAGTATAAGTTATTGAATTAGAGAAATTAGTGATTCGTCTATTTATGGATTTAAAGCCTTCCATAAAATCTAGCGGCCTAGTATGTTTGGGAGGGAGAGGTATTGAAAACCAAACTGGACCCTCCAGTTTGGGTTTTAATTCTCCTCTAACCCAATAAATTGGTTTTGTAGGTGCATCTCTCCTCAGTGACCTTAATTAGATTATTTTTGGACAAAAAGATAGCTAATTAGAACTGACTATATAGGCAAACTACCAATCAACATACGCAAAGGGATATAACACATGTAGTACAAGCATGATAAAGCGTTTGCAATTCTACAACGATTATATACACGGCCACACTGACAGTCTGGTCCGAATTGTTTCGAAGTGAGCAGTAGTTAGGCTTGTAGGAATTCCATAACAATTCTGTGTTTGGTTGTGTTTGAGAAAATGATACATGAAGAAGATAAAAAGTGGTTGAAGAACATGATGCTCAGAGGAAATATCCTTTCGACGATTTCATCCTCAGAAGCTGAAAACAATGGTAGTCTTATACTATAAGTCACACCATCTCAATTCACTCATCACTCACAGTGAATTTACAAAGTGAACAAAGATCTACAAAATGACAATGTATTCTCAACTTCTTTGTACCACAGAAGATCTCACCATGTGCACCGAAAAGTTGGAGATATTTCTCCTAAAGAAACTAGTCCAGCTTATACATACGCTTTAATGCAAATACCACAAATATGGAAGATAATATTACCACCAGTCAGTCAAATCAGAGGAGGATAGTAAATAATCTTAAAATTCTATTTCAATTCAAGCACATCACAACATTCTATCAAGTTACTTATTATTACTATTAAAACACTCGTCTTATTTCTTATCTAATTGTAATTGATGCGTAATTGGTGCGTTGGTGGCACAGTGGTTAGGACTCTCGCCGACCATGCACATGGTCCGGGGTTCGAGCCCGCACCGACGCACACCTGATATCTATGGTCGGCCTGCAAAATTTGGGCTACCGATATCCATACTGAAAATTCCATACTTGCACCGAAAATACAGCGTGGAATCGAGCTGTAAATAAAAAATTTAAAAAAATAAACAGTAACACTCATGTTATTATTATTATTTCTGAATGTACATTATCTCATATTGAATTTTATTCCAATATCTAATCGATTCCACACATGTATAAAAATGAAGGAAAAAAGTTGTGTGAGTAACTTGATATGATTATGAGCAATAGTTTGTGCTCGAAACGTGGTCATCAGTTAATATTGCTGCACAACACTGTGTGACTTATCAAAATAAAATCTTATCCATAGTGGAGTTATACACACATCATGAACCTAATTCGGTTCGATTCCTTAGTTTTCGGTTTGTCATTCCCTTCATTTCTTTCCATCGTCATTTTTAAAAAAAACACGATTATTTCATCTTGTTTGTATGCACATCCCACTCAGTACTTGTTTTCGTTGCAGACTACCTTACATATTGCGCAACTATTTTCTAATCCAGTGTAATTTCCCTCCTATGTACCCACCCTTTAATCTACATTCACACCGTCAAACTTTCATATCAATTTAAAAACCATCATCACCTCTAGTCTTCTTCTACATTATGTGGAATTAAATAATTGATTGTACCTATGTAGACTCAGGTATATATAAATCCGACTGTACAACCTTTGAGGATGAAATCGCTGGAAAGACATCTATGATGAACTTCTCGTTCGTCTCCCACTCTCTCTGTCTAATGCTCTGATAGCGATATTTTCCACCATTCAGAAGAGTGATTAACACAGCACATGAATATAAATGTCATTCATCACTGAAAATATATAATTAATACTTACTTCTCAAACATGATTTGTCTGATAAAGACACTGCGTTACTGACTCATGTTCTACAGTGAGGGAAGTTTACAGCGTCCGAAGTAGGTGTGACTAAGTAGAACAATCAGTTGAATGATTCAATTAACCTGTGTCTATCCTCACGATAGACGAATTCCACATCAAATTTGTCAGACGATTTTTTACTTAAATTTGTTAGTGACACAGTTACTTAACTCCAGTCTGTACACTGGCATTCAAATGCGTCTTCACAATCTCTAATATCTATCAAATGCTGTGTCCAACCACTTTATATCAAGAAGGCGCAAGTAAAAACTTAGGGAATTAATTCTATTAATGATGAAGTTGAATTTCTAAATTACGTAATGCTATCTCAGTAAGAAAATATCTTACAGATAGTGAAATTGTATCCCATTACTTCAACACAAAGCCATCGGAACACCATGTACAATTTCCTACAGCTGTTGTATACTCTAGGGAATGATGGCCTTTATACTCACTCTTATTAGATTTCAACTTGTGCATAAACATTCTCGCACGCTTACTCAACGATTGTCTACAATAATTATTCAGGCATCAACACTTCGATGGAGCACTCAGGCTACATAAGCTAATGTTTACATGTTTCTACAGGTGTCTTGATATCAACTACGAGACTGGTTGCCCACTCATCTCTTGAGTTCAGTGTTGTTCCACTGTAGTGTAGTGGCTTTTGGAGTCTTTAAAAGGCGGGATTTGGTTTACAACTCCTGCCTATGTAAGCTGTTAAGACATAGATGGTCCGTCGAAAAGCTTCAAAGTCTACCGTCAACCTTTCACCCTGTAGTATACAGCCTAAGTAAATTACTGAAATTACAAATTATTACTGCAGTTTGTATGTCTGAGTTGGAAGAGTTTATAGATGGCGTAAGAAACCCAATGTTTTCTATTCAAGCTCCATTCACTTCCAGTATCTGGCAATGTCGAACCACAAACTTCATCTTAACTTGACATGACATGAAAAGATGAATGTGCTTACAATTCAAAGATTCGAAAAACAGACTGTCACAAAAATCGTATCCAGTCGGCTGTATTCACTATTGACAAGTCAATATCACGGCTAAAATGTTATCTGAACAAGTGACAAGAATTCCCCCACATTATGTTCCCTACAAACAGCTTGATGACAGTGTATTTGTAGAAAGCAGGCATTATATCCCTACACACACACACACACACACACACTAATTACCCTCTGATTCTCCGAATTTTCTTCACAGCAAAGAGATGACTGCATGACATCTAAACACCTTAAATTAGGCAGAATCTTCGTGTCCATCAAGCCTCTGGAGTGACATTTTGAGAATAAACTATGTTTAAAGTAGGACGTTCACAAGATGGGAGAAATATCAAGTCAAGCGTCTGACTAGTTTGTTCAACACTTCTATGTCAGATCTTTATTCGATTATATTATTGCTGAACTCTTGACGGGAACCTAATCTGTCCTTGACTCTTTCCCCTCCAATGCGCCTCACCATTCCTCTATCCTTCATACTTCAGATCACGTATGTTAGAAATGAATTGGAGAAATGAAATCGCCAAAGTATCATTTAATGGTCGTGTATCACTGCTCTCCAGCACTTACAGAGTCTCAAAACACCTACTCTACTATTCAGCTGTGCAACACAATTTATGCAACGAAACACATGAGTCCTTTCGAGTAAAAGTTCACCACACCACCAGTAATAATAAACTAGAATGCCACACACTTCAATGTGCGATAAACGCCGAAGCTGTTGGCTAGAAAGACAAGACTTTCGCCATAAATCATCCAGCTCAAACAACACATCAACATCATCAGAAACATCCACAAATCTAATACTCCATTATTATTATTTTAGTATCTTATGAAGAGGGAAACATCCTTCTATTCTACTATATCTGACAAAACTTATACGCCATCCTCAGTACTGAATACAGTCCCGCATTCATTCATCCATTCACTCCCACAAACACAACTATGTCATTCTTGGAACAGCAGTCCCTGCTGTGTCTGAATTAGGGGAGTCTCACTACTTATCTAAGAAAATAGAATGGAAAATCTACACCTATCACTTCGTAGACACGTTATTCTATCTCAAAAACAATGGTCTGATAATTCTACTACACGTTATAGGCCATCAACAAAAGACTCCAAAACAACATCGAATAAACTACTATAGAAGTGTACAGCCTGTCTTCAAGTGGTCAGCGAACACAACTCACAATCAGTTCCTACGGCGAATATTCCACACGGATATTTACTATCGGTGCTTTCGCAACCTAATAGGCCCACAATCCGCGACGCCTCAGAGTAATATAATATAGCGGGACAAGCACTACCACTGGGTACCAGATCCCACCACCCAACTCCCAAGAAGACCCATATCACACTGAGGCCGACTTTCACAGTCTGACTAATCAAACAACAGACTCTGTCCCACTTCCTAATAAAGAACTACAAGACATATCAAATTGGTCAACTCTACATGACCGCTATCTGAAGTCCGACAACTCTAAGTACGAGAGGCACAACACCTAAATGCTGGCACTAAAGACGTTAACGAATCTAAAGCATCCACTTGACAGTCAAACCTTCAACATAAAAATTAATGACCAGCGTGCTGCAATTCCCTTCTACAACCAACATGAACCACCCTTCGAATACTCTTCCCACCTACACTCACTCATTCACTCTAAGGATAACATCCACTAATACCTATTCACGTTACATATACCTATGCTATTACTTCGATATGGAGCATACCTTAGTAGAAAGCATTTGCTTCATTATTCATAATACAAATATCATTAGGATAAGTATTTCTCCAACCCCATATACTCAAAATTGTAACAACACAACTACAAGCACTTAACAACTGTTACTCCCTCCAACGTACGGCCATCCAAAGCATCCACTTCTTACTCATACTTCCAATGCAATACACACGAGCTAAATTGTAACACGCAGTAACTTACATGACTCAAAGATGCGTCAAGCCCTAACTTATCACTATCTTATGGAACGACCGAGCAGTCTGACGCCACTAAAGCAAGTACAAACCAAGGAGAAACATTTGATAAATACAACCACAACTGACATACGGAAACGCGAAGGAAAAAGTCAGTGTATAACACCAATTAAAAAATTTATTCAACTAACACCTAACAACACCAACATTGACCACCTAGGCTTCTTCTTCCTCTTCAAATTCGCCTTCCTCCTCAGCCGTCGCATCCTGGTATTGTTGGTACTCGCTAACCAGATCATTCATGTTAGATTCCGCCTCCGTGAATTCCATCTCATCCATACCTTCTCCTGTATACCAATGCAAGAAGGCCTTTCTACGGAACATAGCAGTAAACTGTTCACTCACACGTTTGAACAGTTCTTGGATAGCAGTACTGTTGCCTATAAAAGTGACTGACATCTTAAGACCTCTGGGCGGAATATCGCAGACAGCTGTCTTCACGTTGTTCGGTATCCATTCGACAAAATAACTAGAGTTCTTGTTCTGAACGTTCAGCATTTGCTCATCAACCTCCTTCATGGACATGCGGCCTCTGAACATAGCTGCAACTGTCAGATATCGCCCGTGACGAGGATCGCATGCGGCCATCATATTCTTGGCATCAAACATCTGCTGAGTCAGTTCTGGAACTGTCAGAGACCGGTACTGCTGACTACCACGGCTTGTCAGAGGCGCGAATCCCGGCATGAAGAAGTGCAGTCGAGGGAAAGGCACCATGTTCACAGCTAACTTGCGAAGATCAGCATTCAGCTGGCCCGGGAATCTCAAGCACGTTGTCACTCCAGACATCGTTGCACTAACTAAATGATTCAAGTCACCATAAGTAGGAGTCGTCAGTTTCAGTGTACGGAAGCAAATATCATACAAAGCTTCGTTGTCAATGCAGTATGTCTCATCCGTATTTTCCACGAGTTGATGAACTGACAGGGTCGCATTGTACGGCTCGACAACAGTATCAGACACCTAGAATACTACTTAGAACAAATAATCAACTCACCTTAGGTGAAGGAACTACGGAGAACGTGTTCATGATACGATCAGGATACTCCTCACGGATTTTCGAAATCAGTAATGTCCCCATACCAGATCCTGTGCCTCCCCCAAGAGAATGAGTCAGTTGGAAACCTTGAAGGCAATCGCACGACTCTGCTTCCTTTCGGACCACATCGAGGACTGAGTCCACTAGTTCGGCACCTTCAGTGTAGTGTCCCTTCGCCCAATTGTTCCCTGCCCCACTTTGTCCGAAAACGAAGTTGTCCGGTCGGAACAACTGGCCGAATGGACCTGCACGTACACTGTCCATCGTCCCCGGCTCAAGATCAACCAACACCGCTCGTGGAACATACTTCCCTCCAGTCGCCTCATTGTAGTACACATTGATGCGTTCTAGCTGGAGATCAGAGTCGCCATGGTACGTCCCCGTTGGATCAATCCCATGTTCATCAGATATAACTTCCCAAAACTATGACAAAATATTCACCAACAAAACTGACTGTCTTACTTTCGCACCGATCTGATTTCCACATTGACCAGCTTGAATGTGAACAATTTCGCGCATCTTTGCAAGACACCAGCAACGACAGAATTAAATACAAATAGCGAGCCAAAACTTTGAAGTCAAATGGGTGCAGTAGCGTATATATACTCAAGAGTGACTCGTAGTCATGGTTACTTTCAAGCCAACCATTCCATCAATTAAAATAAAGCGAATGCCTTCTGTTTCTAGATTAATTTGAGTACAAAATTTTGATTGATGCTATAATTTTCACACTTTCACTGCAAATGGATCACTTCGCGGAGCTTTCTACCGGCATCAGATTTTAATATATTGGTTTGATATGTCACATCATATCTCGAGAAGATTGATGCTCATTTTCGTCCCTCTTTTATCACTCCAGTGAATCGGGGAAATTTCAGCAATCTCCTGTCTTACTTCGTTGCGTTTTCACGAGAAACACATCACAGTTTAAGGTGGGCTGAAGATAAAGCTTATATAATACCTGTGTATTTTCTTTAACGTTTGTCATTTTATGTCACAAGGAAATGTGCTTTCCAGAGTTCAGTTTTAAAATTGCTTTATTCTTTGGCGCTTTTCTGGAGGCAACAGTTTTTAAGTAAACCAATGAGGTTATATATCTGTGTGGATTCTGTGAAGTAAGTTCCTCTCTAAGGATCTTGCAGCTGGTTTCGTTCATAAGTTATGAAACTGGTAAGATTTATCAACGGCCCGGGATTTATGACTCACATAGATACGTTGACTTGTATTAAGTCTGCGTAGACTTTGGCAGAACACTTCGCTTAACATGGGACGCCATATTCATCATGCTGAATAGCAAATGCACATCTCCAGGACGTAATGCCCACCATAATGGCCTGATTACTCAATGTACACTAGTGATGTTGAAAGCATACTCAAAAAGAATGCTATTAGACTTGCTCAGCCAAACGACAAGCCACGAGTAGGCACTAGTGAGCGAAGACATAATAAAGAGTCGCGATTACAGTATGTAGAGATGTCTAAGGGAAAGCAACGTTAAGTATTATTTTTATTGATCCCTTGGGTTCCTAGTGGAACATAGGGCTTCAACTGCACGTCTCCATTTGCTTCTGTCTTCTGCTGTGCTTTTCACCTGCATCCATCTCAGTCCATACTCTTTCAACTCCCCTTCACACCATCTCCTCCATGTCACCCTTGGACGTCCCACACACTGCTTCTCTTTCAGGTTCCACTCGAGCCATGGCCTGATGCACGCGCGATGTCACCCAGCGGCCTCCTCAGCGATTGAGTGTCCAATCCATCTCCACTTTCTCCTGCATATATGTTTGGCGATTGGTTCTTGCTTTGTTTGTTCCCATAGTTCCTTGTTGGTGATTCTTTCCGGCCCGGCCATCTCATCTTCAGTATAGAGTGAAGACAGTTAGTTGTTGATGAAGGTCTGCAACAGGCTGCTGGTGGAAATATTCTTTGTGACCCGCCCGCCGAGTTTCTGATCCGTATAGAAGAACTGACTGACTTGACGTTTGTATTGAAAATCCGACCGAATTTTGTTGTTGATGCTGAGTGACGAAGATTTCCAGATTGATTTCAGGTTGATGAATGTGTTTCTCGCTCACCTTCCCGATTCTCGCTCGATTTGACATCCTCGTCCGTTCCGACCGCCTATAGTTGAGACAATGCTCCCTAGATAAGTGAATGAAGTAACCTCTTTCAGATCCCTCCCGTTGATAGTGACTGGCGCTGGATGTTGCTGCTAATGTTGTTGTTGTTGTTGGCTCGTTATTTTCATAAACTCCGTCTCGTCTATGTTCACTTGGAGTCGTGTCGTCGCCGGCTGCTTCTTCGACCAGTTTGTCGGTTTTCGCTTGTAAGTCTTCGACTTTGTGTGACATCAAACATAAATCATCCACGCACGAAATCCAGGTCTTCTAGGTTCTTCGCGTCGGTCTAGGATATCCCTGTTGTCAGCCACGTCTCGTAAACCGTTAATGCCCAGCTGTTGCTACGCTGGGCCTTACGCTGTCCCCGAAGCTTCTCAGTAACGCTTAGTACGAACGGACGCAAAATCAAGAACACCCATTGGCGGCTCGAGAATTCTTTATTGTAACACCAACATATAGCCAATTTGACAACTAAGGTTTGTGATGGTTTAGTACGTGCTTTCTGAATAGCGACAGATGAGACGATGACTGTCGTATTGATGCCTCCGCGAAAATTGGGGAAGTTGGTTTTGAGCAAACAACCATGAATTGATCGTTCAATCTTCAACTACATTGACACTCCCCGGCAAAATACGGGTCCAACCCTTTTTCCCATCACGACAAATACATGCTGACTTGGATGCCATTGCGAGAACCTGGGTCACACGGACAGAGCTGGAATGGAAAACAAACAGAAAAGCCAACACACCACAAGCATACCCACAGCACAATCTCACACATCAATGACGACCTGCGCCTTCCAGTTAAAAGCATCCTCTTGCAACACAATCGCCACTTGCTAGAATGACTCCTGCAGAATGCAACGTGACCATGGCAGCACCTCATGATACTCTACGCTCATCCTCTTATCTACTCACTACCAATTACCACTGAAATCGCTTGTCACTCATTCTGCCTCAGTTCTAGTAACGGTGACGTACGCGAGCCTCAGTCGTTTACACTCTTTCTCCCCGGCGTGTCGGACCACAGCTAATCATTATCTCCGTGTGCATTTCATTCTCATCAATAGCCTCTTCGGCGTATACGACCCATCTGCTGTCCTTAACATCAATCAATTCATTCACGGATGTAGAAGACTCGAAACAACTTCAGAAGTAATCACGACGAAAATTTTAACAAAATTATGCAATAAAAACAAGGTACGAAAACAACGAGTAAACACAATGAATCCAAAAACACCAATTGATATGACACACCACACGTATATACAAACAGCACACACAAACTCGCGGATCACATCTTGATGGAATTCCTTTGAAGAATCGCAGGACTTACACCAATACGCCTACAACCCTTCTCAGGTTGACGATTGTAAGTTGTGGAATGTCCGGACACAAACAAGATTAACCAACAATCACAATAATTGGAACTCACACAATTATTTAACACAAACACATGTACAATCAACACATGAAATGTGGTGGATTCTGGCACGACAAACTACCCTCGAAGAACTGTAGGACTTACAGCAGTACGCCTACATTCCTTCTCAGGTTGATGATCCAAGTGGAAGTCGTCCGGACACAAACAGAATTACCAACAGCTAGATGACAGATGATATCAATTCAGTATATACAATATGAACATATGTACAAGATCATACACCAAGCACATTGGACTGCTCATTGATGCGCTACCCTTTGAAGAATTGTAGGACTTACAGCAGTACGCCTACAAACCTTCTCAGGTTGACGCTCTAGGTTGGAAAATCGTTGGAGAGTTCATTTGCTGACTTCTCTCTATCAGCTGTATCCTCAAATCTGAACGGTAACACGTTCATGTCATTGTATTGCAGAATATATATGACTAACAAACACACGACGTATCTGGTCAACCAAGTATAGAAACAGAGTAATTTACAGCAAAGATAATAGCATTCGAATAGTAACTTGAAACTAGAAGTGCCTTTATTCATGCAAGTCAATTTAACAATTACTCTCTCGTTTACACTTGGCTTATCCTCACTAAACTGAGCAATATCTTTCATCCTTTCAAATGCTCCAATACTATCATAGTCATTGCACAAGATACTTGAGTTGATGGGCGTCTGTTTCATTGTGGATGACAACACCAACGACAACTGATTGATACCAGTTGATCAACTTAGCAGTGGATCAGAAGCTGTTGTTGTTCGACTTTCAGGAAGTCGTCTAACTGCAAGATTACCACCACCGGTGTCCTTTACTATTATTTCGGGTTTAGCACTATCATCTGATGATAGGTGGGTTACAGGCTGATCACTTACACTGACGGTCTCACAAGTATCCATACCTTCTTCAACTGCATCTGCACTTAACTCTGCTTCACGTTCAAGTTTTACAGAACCTTATTCAACTCAGCAGTAGTAGGCATATCTCTCATCTCATCTTGATCAACCAAAGACAAATGTGAAGTATCATGATCATTATCACGAATATTCACTTTGGCGTCAATTTCATCATTTTCAAACTCTTTAATAACAGGAGTAGACAATTTTGGTTCCTCCTCACAAATCATTAAAGGTTTTATATCTTCACTCTGACTAGTTATACTTTGTAAACTTTTGGAGTCAGAACTGCACTCTGAAGAAGTAACTCTATTCTGTGACACTCTATTCAACAATGGCTTACTGGTTGCAACTACAGGCTTCTTCACTGCACCCCTATCATCACACAATTCGTAGCCAGAACTTGATGACGCTGATTTCACACTATGCTTATCACTAAACTTGGTCACTTCTTCATAGTTCGGTTTTCGTATGCACTTCTCGCAAACGTGTAAAACACAACCGTGTTTGTCTCGCAACTTGTAACCTATCTGTTGGGGATGTCCCACGAAAGCTGTCACACTTATTAGGTGTGTATGGATTACTATACACCATAAAGCTTTCTCGATATCCACTTCTCTGAGACCCTTTCGTCATAAATGATTGCGTTGTGCTTTCAGACTGCTCTATTCTAGAGGTGGGATGCAATATACTAGCAAACTTGCTCATAGCTTGGTTGACACTATCTTTTACCAGTTTCAGAATATCATCGAACTTTGGCTCAATACATTCATCCTCTATACGAGAGCTTATCTTCACCCACTTCCTTTGCAATTGAGTAGGTAGGCGTCTCGCTATTACCTCTAGGACTGAACTTGAGTTGAGATCGCTCATGAAATTTAATGAAATCAATGCATTCTTGTTAGTCATCAGATTATCCAAAAGCTCAGAGAGTGCCCTGGAGTCGTCTTGCAATTGACCACCATTAATATATATTAATATATATATTTCTTCCTGTTTATGCAGGAACATACCAATTGTACAGGCATGGATAAGTTATTATATAAATTACACAAAATTTGATGTATAATGGATTTACAGTTTGGTTGTTCTTTCTGACATCAAAGTCAGTCGGAACAGTCTGCTATAAAGTCTGTTTGTGTAGCACATAAAGAGATATAGAAATATTGTCTTCGCATTAACAAAAAACCCAGACATCAGATGAATGTAATACAAATATCTGGGAAAAATAAAGCTTGAAGTCAATTCTCTTATATAACTTTGTTGTGAACAGCACCCTTGGCTTAAAGATTATTGATGTATTATGTTGAGATCAGTGATATATTTATTCCATTTTTTCAGTAGTCTTATCGTAGTTTTATAACAGGAAAGAAATTTGATCGTGGATACGAAAACTAGATAAGGTCATGTTGGGTTGTTTTACTGCATCAAATGGTGCCGAGGTCGATTCCAGAATTCTCCATTTGCTCCATTTGTGTCTGCATGGCGGACTGTATTCGTAAGTTGAGTAAAATGTTGAAAACTGTTTGAAAACCAGTTGCTTCTTCATTTCAGATCATGAATACTCATTTACAGCATGTTCGCCAGCGTCTTCAAATGGTAGAATTGGATCGTTCATGGAATTTGAGTGGTTATGAGATAGACGGTTTGGAATTAATCCTCATTTCAGTTTAGATGCAGGGTTGTTCGACCTCGACCAGAAGATGAATAGGAGCAGCAAAATACCAGAAAGAGAAAGTATGTGAACATGAAAAGGACATTTATATATTATGCATTTATAAATGTTTATCTTAATTGTAAATTATACTTAAGTAAACATTTTTCTATATTGTATTTGTTTTCACGTATTTATGCGAAGTCTTAGAGTTTATTTAATGTCATAATGTGTATTAATGAGTCTGAGCGTTTTAGTGTTCTAATGACTGATGCGTTTTAGAAATAAGTGATGGGTTCTGGTAGGGATAGTCATTTGGACAAAACAGTTTATATAGCAAGCGTTTGAAGGTTACAATGAGGGATAGGTCCTATTTCTAAGGGTAAACTAATCCTGTATGTTCCGTACTATGTCTTTATGCATCCATGCTGCTAGTTTATTTATAGTTTAAAGATTGCTAAGGGTGTTGAAGTGCGTCTTTTAGGTGCTGTAGTAGATTAGTGCTTGATTCGTTCTAGGAGTAAATAGTTTATTAATATAATCAGTAGAGTGAAACAGTCTGTATAGAGAGCGTTTGAAGCTTGTAACCGAAGAGCAAGTTCTGATATCTAGGGGTAGGCTATTCCATATTTTAGAATACATGACTGTGAAGAAGTTTTCACGGAGTGTTGACTTAAAAGAATGAGTTGTCACTGTGGAAGTTTGGTTACGCAGATCGTAAGAACCTTCCTGTGCGAATTGTATGTCCCTGTTACCTGAGAAAGATATTTTGTGAAGGACCTTAAAGAAGAATATTAGGTTTATAATAAGTCGCCTTGTCCAAAGTGGGTCGAGTTTTAGGATCATGCACCGTGAGATGTAGTCTTTCTTACAATCGTAGCCAAGCAGTTTTGAGGTAAAATATCGTTGGATACTTTCCATCCTTAGCTTGTCACGTGTGCGAGTGCTGCTTATAATAAATGGACAGTATTCTAGTAGTGGTCTGACACATGTTTTGTACAGAATTAGCTTGGCTTCATTGTCGTGAAAGTTCCTGAGTATGCATCCTAAGAGCATCCTCGATTTTCTAGTCTGTGATGCTACTTGCTCTGAGAATGTCAAGTCACTAGAGTACCTCAAGCCTAGGTCAACGACACTTCGGAGTCTTGTTAGGTTAGCAGATTGGAGCGTTAATTTCAGGTCAATTGAGGGTGCACCGAAGCAGATCCAGCCACATTTGTTCAGATTAAATTGGAGATTCCATAGGGACGACCAAGCAGCCATTTTATCTAATTCCTTCTGTACTACATTCTCGAAGTTCCCTAAGTCATCACGTTGGAATGTATAAGCTACTTTTAGGTCATCTGCAAAGATGAATGGTTTCCCGTGCGTGAAGCAAGCGCATATGTCATTGATGTATAGTGTAAATAGGAGGGGTCCAATGACACTACCTTGTACTACACCAGAAGTGATAGGGCTAGGTTTGGAGGTTGCAGACCCGAGTTTAACTATTTGGGACCTATTGTTAAGGAATGATTTAAGCCATCCTAATAATGGGTCACGTATTCCTAAGGAGTTCAGCTTATTTGTTAGCAGTAAATGGTCAACACGGTCAAATGCCTTAGAAATGTCAAAGTAGATGACAAGTACTAGTTGCCGTCTGTCACGACTGCTGGTTACAAAATTGAAGAAGTCTAGGTGACATGTTAAACATGATCTGGATTTCAGGAATCCATGTTGGTTCGGACTTATGATGTTGCAGCTAAGCATATGTTTGATTAAGTTATCTTTGACTAGTCTCTCCATGATTCTAGATGCTATAGGTGTGATATTGATTGGCCGGTAGTTACTGACTTCAGTTTTCGAGCCAGATTTGTGTTTAGGCATAATGAATGTAGTCTTCCATATGTCAGGGTAAGTTTGGGTTTCTAGGGACATTGTGAATATTTTAAGCAGTAGTAGAGGAATGTCAGGGCCACCATATTTATAGAAGTAAGATGATATACCGTCGGTACCGAAACCTTTTGAACTTTTGAGGGTTCTTATAGTTTGGTTAATATCAGCGTAAGTGAATTGAACAGTGCTAATTTGGTTTGGTGTGAGTGGAGTTGGAGTTTGTGCCATTTTAGTAATAGGGTGTATATCGAGTAGCTGGACTGAGGGCTTAAGGTAGTTACCTGCAAACGTTTTGTTGAATAGTTCACATATGTCTGCAGAGTTAGTGCATAGCCTGCCTTTGTCTATGAGGAGAGAAATGCTGTGATTTTTGCGATTCATTCGCTTCCTTAAGATTTCTGTGAGTGCATACACTCTAGCAGGACTGGCTACTGCGATGCGTTCTTCCTTTCTCATACGGAAATCTTGAGCTTGTGTGATGGAGCTAAGGGTTTTAAGTATTAGACCTAGAGTGCCAAAGTCGTGGTGTTTGAAGTAACTTGTTGAGAGTTTCTTCAGTTTCTTACGATCCTTTGGTTTTATGAATGACTTTCTGTGTGGGGAAACCTTTAGTGTTTGGAGTGGAATGACAGCATCTAAGCATATGTTTGAGTTATGGTAGAAGATGGTTAGGGCTCTCGATAGGTCATCAGTAGTGAAGTATTCATCCCATTTGGAGGATCTTAGCATCGATTCAACTAAGGCCCAGTTTGCCTTACTATAGTTCCTATATATTACTTGTTGTGAAGTGGAGGTATGAGATGCATTGCTACTCAGCGGAATTGGCAGTGCACACATTACTGTTTTGTGGTCGCTCCCTGGGAACTCAGAACCTACTAGCGTTGAAAGGGGGCTTATATTGTGGCAGAAGATTAAGTCTAGTACGTTGTTACCTCTTGTGGGAGTAGTGACAGTTTGTTTCCAGCCAAGTATATCCAGTGTGTCTAAGAACTTATCAAATTTAGTTGGACCTGTGGGTATATCCCAGTTGATTTCAGGTAAGTTAAAGTCCCCACATAGGATCTTATGATCGTATTGTAAGTCGGTTAATTGCTCCAGAGTATTAATAAGTTGGGTCTCGTAATTACTAAAGGTGCCAGGTGCTCTGTAGGTGCATCCAATTAATGCTGTTACGTTATTTAAGTGTACATTAACCCATAGAGTCTCAGGCATGTTAAGTGTACTACTTTCTAGCTGTGATACAGTAAGTTCATTCAGAAAGTACATGAGACAACCCCCTCCCTTACCACCTTCCCTGTCACACCGAAAGTGTGTGTAGTTATCTAAGCTTATTTCTTCATCCAGGATGTTCGAATGACACCAAGATTCAGTGATGACAATTACAGGGGGTTTGTATATTACTGTGAGTGCTCTGAGCATCGGCAATTTATTTAGAACAGATCTAGCATTTATGAGGATTACGTAAAGATGAGAGTTGAAGTAGCATTTGAAGTATTTAAGTTCGTTAGTCAGCCCCGAATATGGTTCAGCACCCAGTAGTTCTGCTGGACATGACGATCCTATGTTAAGAGGAGTTCCAGCATCATGCTCACCTATGTCTATCGAGTTGTTGTGTGCTGTTTTCGGTGGAGAATTAGGAGTTGGAGTACTGGATTTGCTATAGACTAAGGAACTTTTATTTTTAGTTAGGTTACAGAAGTGGGTAGGGTTCTTTATTTGGCCTATACTTGTGCAAGTGTCAAGTGTGTCCAATGGATACGGGTGCACTAGACCGTTCCTGTTTTCATGCAAGGAGGGAGCCAGCACTAGTGGTTTAGGAGTGTTAACATCCCTACCAGCTGTTTTTTCAACGCTGACAGGGACGCGGGGGATAAAAAATGATTGGATCCTTGTGATGACCATGGCTTATTATTCCACCTATTGTTTGATGCTAGTTGTGTCCTTGTGTGGGTTTCGTGTGTACTGCATTGTGGGTTAGTTCCCAGCAGACTTGTACCATATATCCGGTCGAAATTTGTTTGTGTGCCATACTCTGAAGACCCTGAGTTGTTGGTAGCCGAGTTCTGACTATTACCACTTGTACTATTTAGGGTGACATCGTTGTGACATTGGATATTAGTGTGTGCCACGGTGCGATTTAGCACGTTGTGAGTGCTAATACTATTAACCGTGGGGAGTGTGGGCTTATTTAAGCTGCCACTGTTTTTGTTGGTATGATTTAGGGGCATATTTTCCTTATCTTTACCAATGGAATTATAGCTAGGAGAGGACAAAGTCGAATTTCGGGGGGTTTTAACTTTTTTCTGGGGTTATTTAGTGGCATTTTAGATCACGGAAAATACCCATTGAGTCATGAAGAAAATAAAAGACGGATTCAGCGAAGAAAATTTTCTTTATCGACGAAATCATCTTCAGAGGCTGTACAGTCGTATTTATACTTAGAAGAATGTATGGTGGTCTATTATTGAATAATAGGGGGTGACATAATTGCTGTAATTAATCATAAGTGGCTTTAGAGGTGAAAATTAAAAGTTGTAAATTACATGGTACTTGACGGAACAAAGATAGAAGTTAGAAAAGGTTAAAATTGCTCTTGAGTGAGAATAAAGTTATTAGGGTGTCAATTTAACAAGTGTGAAGAAGGTGTGAAAATATATGAAATTGATAATAGTGAATTAATTATTAAAGCAAAAGCAAACTAAAAGTAAAATTAAAGATTAAGAACAAAATCAAAAATATTTTTTAACAGGGAAGGATAAGTGAAGAGGTTAAGACCAAGGTAGAATAAGAGACTGGACAAACTTTTTCTGTATACAGAGATCAGGGTTGTATTGCTGTATTGCCAGCGCCTCCGCCATACACAAAAGCCGGAACCTGACGCCTTTTGTACAATTTGGCTTCACTTTGTAGATGATGTTGAAAGACGACTCTGGTGGAGCTACGTGGCCTGAGTTCACCAAATGCTCGAGAATTGAGCTAGTAATTGTCTTGCATTGTCCCTTTGCTAACCATGCCGGATAATGTTCAGAGATGCGTTTGGAAAGCGTGCGCTTTGTGCGGCCAATATAACTTGCTCCACACGAGCATGTGAATTTATAAACACACATTGAGGTGGCCCAAAGCGGCAGCTTATCCTTTACACATCCGTTGATCATTCGTCGGCTGTAGAAATTGATACGTAGCTCAGCCATAAAGAAGACTTTCCTCAGTGATCTGCGTAAGCGATTCTTCAGGATCTCAGCTGCAGTATCACCTTTAAATTCAGCGCTCATAAAGAGCGGTTTCTTCGGCACAGTCTGAATTCTTTCGGGCTTTTCTCTTAGCTTCATGTTTTTCTCGATGAATCTTGGAGGATATCCATTCTCTAAGAGAACTTGTCTGAGTCGCTCCAATTCCCCATCGATTGTATCACTTGAACATATCCTCCTTATTCTTGAGGATAGGGAATGGATCAAATTTCTCTTTCTTCTTAAAGGGACCCAGCTATGGAAATTTGTGTACTGACCATTCCATGTTGGTTTCCTGTAGATCGATCTTTGAAGAGAGCCATCAGATCTCCTCTTTAGAAAAACATCCAAAAAGTGGAATTCCGAGTTAATCTCTGATTCCGACGTGAATTTGATGGCATGATGGCAGCTGTTGAACTCATTAGTTATCAATTCGACGTCAGTATTGTCGTCACATATGATGAAGGTATCATCCATGTATCTTAGGTACAGATGGAAACTGTCGATAGTAGGCCATAAAATACTATTCTCCAGACTGGCCAAGAAGCAATCTGCAAGTAAAGGACCCAGTGGTGACCCCATTGCTACTCCATCTCTTTGTCTATATATCGTGTTGTTGAATTTGAATTGAACATTTAGAGTGCACCTCAAAAGTAGATTCTGCGGTGATGGGTGGTATGGTTTTATTATTTATTTGGTTACAGTCTAGTGGCCTTTCGGCTGGTGTTGCACTCTGATGGGATAATTCTGTGTGTTTTGAGAGGGGTGATGCGGTGGGGTCTACTGTATCTTTCACAGGGTTGGGAATAATGGCTGCTTGCAATGTTCTATTACCTATTTCACAATTAGTCTTAGTGAGATAGTTGTGTGCGCGCCTTTCTATAACTGTTTTTTCCACCCCGACCTTTATATGTTTGTAGTTTCTGGCTTGCGATAGGGTGTGTTGGGAGTGGATGAATTTTCTGGTCTCTGCCGGTGTTTCGAACTGAAAACGAATAGGACAACACTTTTCATGTTGACTCTTCTTCAGCCTGTAGCACTTAGTCTTGGAGTTAGGCATTTTCGCTTCACTAAGTAAGATGCGCTGTACCTTTTTTAGTGCCTCATTGTCCGGAACGTTGTAGACAATAGCACTCAGTTTTGCGTCGAGTCGTTTCGTTACTTCTGTGGTAACAAAGTTAATGAGGTTATCTACCTTAGTTACCGATTCTGTGTCAAGTTTGTTAAGGTTTACAGTTTTCATGAGGATAGTTAGAGGTGTCAGTTCACAAACCTGCGATCTGATATCGCTGATCTCATCTGATAGTTTGGATATCTCGGCATCGGTTTCGATGTTTCCAGCATTTACTGACTTGCTGTTTTTTATTTCCCTTAACTCAGCCTTAAGTTCTCCTACAGACAACTTTAGAAGTTCTATTTCTGAAGATAGTACTGAAAAAGAGCTTGATGGCTGGAGTTTCTCCATAAGCACATAAGGTGAAGGGAGGAGTTCTGTATGAGCAGAGGGTACCGAATTTTTAGAAGTAGTGCTAATACTGGCTGTCAGTACAGTTTTATCCTCAGTTTCAGCTCGACGCTTACGGCATACACGTGAGTTATGTGACTCACTATAGCCGTTTGTTGGGGGGTGTTGCTTGATGTAGCAATCAAGGACGTTAAATTAGACACCAGATTTACAGGGGATTGGGTTCGTTGCTTTTTACTTTGATTAACCATAACTATTAGAAATGAGAGTTAGTGGTTACAAGTATGGAAGTGGTATAGTACTTGTGCAAGTACTACAACAAGATAAATTTTATGTAACGAATCACGTAAAAATGTAACGCAAACGTTGAACGTACCGCGATTACCTTTAACAGCCTTGAATACGTTCCTTACAATCATCAAAGGTCTTCCAAACCTTTGACGCAGTATACCCATGGCCTCATAGAATCCTTCGTTTGGGGCATGAACTTACAGCACTGTGTAGCTCTTGAAGCAACTCCAGTGCAGTACCTCATCAAATACATCAACTTCATTTCATCATTTAATAAGAAACTACTAAACGTGATTTCAAACTCCTTTACGAACTGTAAAGAGTCAGCCGGGTTTCCGTCGAAACACCGAGGTTCGTATTCAGGAAGCTTGATATTCCCATTATCCCTAGACGGCGAAACTTAAACACTAACCATATCATGCTTAACATCAAACACATCGTTACATGCAACAGACAAGTCAACGGGACTTATTTTCCTGTTTGCATCCAAGACGCTCTGTCCCTTCTTTGACCCAAGCACCATTGAACTTGACCAAACTCCACAAAAGTTCCAGATAACGCTTGTTCAAAGAAGACTTGGCCGGTGCCAGGAAAGACGAACGGAACTTATCCAAACACTATCAGAAATTGTCATTCAAGTCTTATAAGCCGTTAATGCCCAGCTCTTGCTACGCTGTCCCTCGAAGATTTTCAGAAACGCTTAGTAATAACCGACGCTAAGGTCAAAACACTGTCTGGTGACTCAAGAGTCCTTTATTCTTACGCCAACATATAACCAACAATACTGTTATTACAGAGGACGGTTTCTGATAGTTTTTTAATCTTCCTTCTGAACAGCGTCCGATGAGACGATGACTGATAGATTGATGACTCCGCGAAAAATATGGGGAAGTTGGGTTTGAGCAAACAACCATGAATTAAGCGTTCAATCTTCAACTACATTGACACTCAGAGTAGTGATTAGGTTTGCTTTTGTCAGTCTTATCGTGTATATGGGTATCCTGCACTCTGTTTCACTTTTTCACTCCCACACCAAAGAACACTTTCACAAGTTTGAATTTGTGAGGAAATTATCTGCGAAGCATTTACGTATATATTCTGTATATATTGCCATTATACTTGCCGACTGTTTGTTTATCTGATTTTCTCATGGGCAGTGCAGCACTCTTCAGGGATGGTGGAACTGCCTGTGAGTGAACACATGACCACCTGTCATATCAAGGTAAAATTCTGCCCCACCAACGCAGTGTTGGGTAGCTCATTCGTGGCATATCCCTCAGCAGCTTCACTCTCAACACACTCAAGTTTTGCCCGTTGCGTCCACTCGTTTCTCGTGTCTATTCCACAGAAAAAATCGAGCTCAATTCTAATCTCACCGACGAAATACAAAAAAACTATAAAAAACCTTTGACATAACCCATAGCAGAGGCACACTGAACCTATATTCGAAGGAAAGTTCCTTCTAGGGGAGAAGGATGCAGAGGCTCAATAAAGCAGTATATCGTGGCAACTCATGTCCATAAAGTGTCTCGGGAATTCAGGTGGATGAAATGGGTAACCAAGTAGGAACCATTCCCCCTCTGTGATTTGCAGGGCTTTCTTTATCCATTAGATGATGAATGCCACTCCATGTTTTTGACCAGGTTTCTCGACTCACCTACCTCCATCATGCTTTACAAAGATGAAAGTTTAAAATCAAAACTATTCTTTTGCAGTACTCGCAGTTGTCGGCCAGTAATTTCGGTAATTATTCCGGCAAAAACATCGGCCTCAAAGCTTCTTACTGTTGAACTGTCTGTAGGAAAACTGCTTTGTTCCATAGGATTATCTGGCGCAAAATTTTGATCCCCTTTGGCTGAGAATATTCTCAGTGATTCGCAAGTGTTTCATCTCCACACCATTAATTAGCTAAACTATACCAGCCCTACCGAACGTAATATTCTCAACCACCCGAGCAATCAATATACTACCTGATCTGTAAGTGCTGATCAGGGAAAGCAAATGAAAAAAACTCAGTTATTTTGTAGTATGCTCTGGTGAGCAGCATGTAAGAATCAAATGGAAATTTGGGAAGATCTAAGAGATTCTCTGGCTACTAGGGCTGAGTCACACGCCCACGAGAGGGGAGAATCAAATGGCGCCCGAGTCCGGCCAAATGTGTACCCGTCGAAACAAAACGTAAAGCACCTAGAACGCCCACATACCGGCTAGACGTCTATTTGGTTAATGTGAAGTTGATTTGGTTTGACTCATTGATTTCACCTCTAGGCTTCTGTGGGTGCCGCTGAATATAAACTACTCACTAGCGAAACACCTCACATGTCGGCGTTCGCCTTCATTCTTGGATCTCAAATAACATGTTTTCATACCTAACCTCGCCAGATTACTAGTTTGCTAGTTTTCTAGCCGGTCCCAAGCCCGGGAAAGAAGGAGGGTTGGGGCGTCGTGCTAGCAACTCAACCCCTGTAAAACAACCAATTCGCTACAGAAACTTCAACGAATAAATATTTTAAAATCCTAAAAACATAAACAATAGCCTTATTTTTCGCTGGAATCGGGGAAGCGAAATGACGCAGGCTGGTGAAAGCTAGCCTTCGGGAAGCCAGTCAGTCGATGTGCCTTCTTTCGACGAAAGCAAAAGTAAGGATGGGTACCTGGAATGTTCGTACGATGCACGAAACTGGAAAGGCTGCCTAGATAGCCGCTGAGATGAGAAGGTACAGAATAGAAGTGTTGGGAATCTGCGGAAGCAGATGGGACGGAACTGGAAGGTGCCAACTACCTACTGGAGAGACAGTAATCTTTTCTGGCCACCCAGAGGACAACCATGAGCACACCGAGGGAGTGGCCATCATGATGTCACCAACAGCAACCAAAGCTCTCATGCAGTGAGAACCAATCTCCTCCAGGATAATGACGGCCAGGTTCAACTTTAAAGAAAGGAGAGTTACAGTCATTCAATGCTATGCGCCTACAAACGTCTCAGAACAAGAGAAGAAGGAGGCATTCTACAGACAACTACAAGCAATAATGCACAACGTCTCAAATGGCGATATCAAAATCCTGATGGGCGAAATGAATGCGAAGCTGGGAGGAGACAACACAGGAAGAGAACTCACCATGGGTCGAGAGGCCCTCGTTGAAATGAACGACAATGGCGAACTTTTCTCAGATTTCTGCGCCTTCAATGATTTGGTGATTGGTGGCAGCGTTATCAAACACAAGGATATACACAAGACGACATGGATTTCACCAGATGGAGACACCAAGAACCAAATAGACTTCATCTCAATTTCAAGAAAGTGAAGACGGGGCCTGCTGGACACAAGGTCGAGGAGAGGAGCAGACGTGGGTTCAGACCACCATCCAGTACAGGGGACTTTCAAGGTGAAACTAAAAGCCTCGAGGATAGCTGATGATAGGCCATAATGCAAGTTCAACACTCAATTACTGAAGGACACAACCACAAAAGACACTTTCACTGCAACTGTCAGAGCAAAGCAGGAAACACTACGCGACAGCACTGAAGAATCATGCGTGGAAGAACATTGGAAGTCTCTGAAGGCGATTCTCAACGAAACGTGTTCAGCGGTTCTAGGAGGAAAGAAGAAACAAGGCAAGGAATGGCTCTCAACGGACACCTGGAAATTAATAGAAAAGAGGAGAATGGTGAAAGAGAAAATGATTCAACGCATGGACGGACAGGAGAAGGAGACGCTGAGCTCAACTTACACAGCACTGGACAAAGAAGTGAAGAAGAGTGCTAGGAAGGACAAAAGACGATTCTACGACAACCTGGCCACTGAAGCTGAGAAGGCAGCAGGCAAAAGGGGCCTGAGGACACTACATCAGATAGCCAAGTCTCTGTCCTAGAAGAGATTGACACCCACTAAATCCGCGAATATCCTAACCTTATTTTCACGAACAACATAACACCATCTACAGTACATGGGAGACATGAATTTCCAGGTAGTGACCATAAAATAGTAGTTTGTTCTTTTTTTAATAATAATAATAATAGTGTATTCTCATTTTGTACATGAGAGACACCAGTTTACAGGCATCATCAATATGATAAATTACATATACGACTAGCAATCATAATTAATAATAATGTTTTAATAAAATACACATTTTTTCCTACTTGTGTAGGACACACCAAATATACAGGCATGGATAAGCATTATATAAATTTCATAAATCCGGTTTATGGTTAAGTTACATGGTTGCTGGCGTTTTTGTCTTAGGTCTGTGGGAACAATATGATAACCAGTCATTCAATGGAGCACATCATGAAATATGGAATATTAACTTCGCATTAACAAAAAAACCCAAGTAAGTTTTGGATGGATTAAAAATACTTGGGAAAAAATAAAGCTTGAAGTAATTCCTCAATATAACTTGGGTGTGTACAAATCCGAATCTTATTTTTGATTTGATTTATATCCAAATTGGGTAATAAGGAAGCTATTTTTACAGATACGATCAGTTATGTTATGAGTTACAATCGTGACGTTGTATTACAAATAGATACTTTTCCATTGGTATAAGAGTATATTCCACAAATGTAATCCAGGTTGCGTCGTGGGGAAAGTTAATTCGTTATTAACCAGGCAACTGAAACATACTGGACCAATAATGTTTGCAGATCATTTGTCATTGTAAATGGTCAAATATCCACATTATTCATTCTCATTCAAAAAGTCAAATGGAATCTAAAATGGTGAGAGAAAAAAGAAAAAAGAAGACAAACAACAGCAACGCAAAAGAAAGCAACGGGAGTCCTTAAGGAGTGATTAATAAATATATACATATATATTCTGTTTTGTAACTATGCTTATTTTTTGTTCATTAACTAACTAGTCCCGTTATGCTAACTTTTATATTATGTGTGAACTAATATTACTGTCCTGTGTAGAAATGTTAATCATCTAGTTCCAATAATATTAAAATTTATAATTGTAGTTTGTTGTAAGTACACGTTTAAAGAACTTAAAATATCTATGTAGGGTGAAAAAGAAGGTGTAAGAGTCAGATGTAGAAGTGCATTGTCATCTTTGAGTAGTCTGGTGACTGAGGAGATGAACACTGGAAGTGTGTTTGCATCGTGCACATTAGCTGGTAGTCTACTCCAAATGACTGAAAACTTATTTAAGAAGAAGTTGTACCGCACGTAAGTCTGACAGTGCTCCATAGCAGCTAGGTTGTGATGATTTCTAAGATTGTAACTGATGACAGCGGTAGGTTTAGTTATTGGCTCGGAGGAATGCAAGAGAAGATTAGTTAGCTTGTAGTAAAAGATAGGGTTTAGCTTAAGGCGTCTTTTCCAGAGGGGTTCTAATCTTAGTCTGTCGCATCGCTCATGGTATTCCAGACCACTTTCTAAACCAAGAGTTCTTGAGGTAAACTGCCGTTGCACTCCCTCTAATTCAAGCTTGTCACTTTGTCTGAGTCCGCTAAGAATAAACGAGCAGTATTCTAAGATAGGTCGGACACATACTTTGTATAATAAAACCCTAGTTTCACAACAAAAGAAATTGCGTGTTATGCATCCTATCAGCCTTCGCGTTTTACGTCTGGCACAATCAGTCTGTTCAGCGAACGTTAGGTTACTAGAGTATCTAATACCGAGATCTACGACTGAATTGATCTTAGCTAGTTTTCGCCCATTTATTTCAAGAGTTAGATCAAGTTTACTGTTGCCAATACAAATCCAGCCGTATTTGTCAATGTTAAAATTTAGACAGGATTCAGCACACCATGTTGCAAGGCTACTTAGTTCAAGATGTATTTTAGTAACCATATCGCTTAATTCATGAGTGTAGCAGGAGTAGACGACTTTGAGGTCGTCAGCATATAGGAATGGTTTACCTGAGGTGAAGCACTTGCAAATGCTGTTAATGTAGACTGTGAATAAAAAAGGACCTAGGACACTACCCTGCACAACCCCACTTGAGATCTGTCTAGGATGAGACAATACAGATCCAACTTTGGTTATTTGTACCCTGTTGCTTAGAAATGATTTTAACCAGTTCAGTAGTGGGTTGCGAATTCCACGAGAGTACAGCTTCTCAAAGAGAATACTGTGAGATACCATGTCAAATGCCCTAGATATATCGAAGTAGAGAACAACGACTAGCTTACGTGCTTCGCGACTATTAGTGATGCAGTTGAAAAAGTCGAAGTGGCAAGTAACGCAGGATCTATTTTTGAGAAATTCGTGTTGAGACCTTGTAAAAAGGCATGTGTGTTTTTAAACTAAAGTTTGCAAACCAGTCACTGAAAAGTTCAAAGGTGGTGGCAGGCTCATTGTAGATT
Organism: Trichobilharzia regenti; assembly: GCA_944472135.2. Lineage (NCBI taxonomy): Eukaryota > Metazoa > Platyhelminthes > Trematoda > Strigeidida > Schistosomatidae > Trichobilharzia > Trichobilharzia regenti. The sequence goes on along the minus strand of OX235264.1, from coordinate 25,872,720 downwards.
ACTTTGTCGTGAAGTAAGTAGGGGAGGTCCCTCGTCGACTGCATTCGTTTTTTAAGAAGTGTTGTTAGGTTATAAACTTTGAAGGTACTTTCAAGTGCCCTTAACTCTTTGTCGAGGTCCTTTTGAGAGCGTAGGCGCCTGATAGATTCAAGAGACTCGTGGATTGAGAGCAGTAGTGATATATCCTTAGTGGAATAGTACTGTTTCTTCAGCTTCCTTAACTTATTGCGGTATGCCCATGGAATATATTCAGCTTGGTGTCTACTTAATTTCACTATTCCCTTTGTAGCAACAGTGTCTAGACAAAGGGTAACAATCCTGTAAGATAGGGACACTACAGCCTCCAGGGAGTCAGTGGTGAAATAGTCATCCCATTGATAGAGTCGAATAAGTTCTTGGACTAATCCCCAGTCTGTATATTTGTAACTATATATTATGCTTCTTGAATCTTGTTTGTTTCCTGTGTTTAGTGCTGAGAAAGGCAGAGAGCAGAGTGCCATTCTATGGTCACTACTGGAAAATCTATTACCAACATAGGTGGAGACTGGGATTGTGTCATGACAAAAAACAAGGTCCAACATGTTGTCACCACGAGTAGGTGTCTGGACGTGTTGTTGCCATCCATAACAGTCGATAGTGGCGAGTAATTCGTCGAAGCGTTCGGGGCCGGAACTACTTAGCCAATTGACTTCTGGAAGATTGAAGTCCCCTGCAATTATTTTGTAATTAGCACTAAACGAGGAGGCGTGTGCAAACGATTTAGCTAATAACGCATCAGTTTCTTTTGTTGCGCTTGGTGCTCGATAAACACAGCCCATGAGAAGTTTGTACTTATCTCCATGTAAGACAACCCAGAGTGAGTCAGATGCATTATTCATTATTTCATCTTCCATCTTACTGACTAAAAATGAGCTATGTATATATATGAGACATCCTCCACCACACTTGCAATCTCTGTTTGCACGGTATACAGTGTAATCATCGATACCTATATGCACATCAAGTACAGAGGATGAGCACCATGATTCAGTAATCAGAGCTACAGTAGGCTTGGCGATTAATAGTGTTCTTAGTTCACATATCCTATTGATTAAGGAACGTGCATTAATTAGCAATATCGTGAATAAGTCACGGGATACTACAAACTGGCTTAAAATGTCACCATAACCTAAATCTATTTGTGCGTCAGCACCGCAAGAATTTATGAATGAAAAGGAGGTCGGACTGGGTGTCTGCACATAGGAGTTGGTGTGCAATGAGGTGGTCCTAGGTGCCATGGGTCGTACCAGTGATTCGGGACACCTGGAAAATTTACCATGTGTTCCTGGATATAAGGGTAGTACAGGTTGGGCCTAGGTTGACGGTTAAAAGGCATAGCATCAAAAGGTCTATCCATTCAACTGCTATTCGTCATACCGGTATACACCTTCGGGTTGTTTTTATAACTTAAAGGGAATTGTGAAGGAAGGTGCTTTGGCTGCAAGACTTTAGGAGTCTTGGAGCCTCACTTTCTTTGAGGTGGAGCATGCTGAAAACCCCCAGACATACTTGTGTTTCCAGAGGAGTTTTTCGTAATAAGTGATGGTTTGTTGACATTCTTACTCTCAGCAGGCTTATTGAATACAAAGTATTCTTCCTCATCATTAGTCTCAACCCTGCGAAATTTGTTCATCGTGGTGAGGTTACTACGTTTGGGGGAAATTTTTTAGAACAACTTGCAGAAGTTCTAGCCATTTTAACATCTTCCGATGAGGCTTTATTTACAGGGGTGGTACTGGTATCTAAATCAGTTCCTAGTTCCATTGGCAAGCATGGCTGTTGTGTGGGTTGCTGAATGCTAGTTTCAGCACTAGGTGTCCGTTGCTGTGCACGATCCTTTTTTGGTACATCTAAGCTAGAGGAGGTGACCAGGTTATTACTACGCATTATTCTGCGCTGACACGGTGTTTTATCCTGAGCTACGGTTATAGACTTATAACTGCTATTCAGTCTTAAGTGATCCTGACATTTAGTAAACTTACTAGCATCAAGGGAATTACTGAATTTAAAAATGATTGGGCAATTAGCCTGGTTAGACTTTTTACGAAGTCGTTTGCATTTACATGGAACACTAGCAATGCCGCAACAAATCAGGATTTTGTGTCTTACAGTTTTCAGGGGCAGAGAATCTGGGACGTTGTAAACTATAGCTTGGTGAGAAGAGGTTATACGCTTCATCACCTCCGTAGCCAAGCAGTCAATCAGATTTTCAGCTTTATTTAGGTTGTCTGGAGATATTTTAGGATGCTGTTTTAACAGACAGGCTATTGGGTCTAAATCCGAAAGCTTGTTTTGAGTTACATCCGGTAAAGACTTAACCTGGCTAATATCAGAACGGCTTTCCGTGGTATTTGAGATTGGCAGTGACATACTATCATACACCTACCCCGACACAACTTTCCAACCTATGGCTACTATAGACAAAAGTTTGATCCAGGGACCTCTACAACAAGGAACAAGTGCGCTAGGCATGTTTCCTAAAGGTGGCCTTTTGACTCACCACATCCCCGAAAACCATCGCATACAGACCACCCAAGACCGTCAATGGACTAATATTTACGAAAATAACTTAAACACACAAAATATTAGTCATAACTGCGATACACGTAACTCTACCCCAGCATACTATCCACAAGGAATACCTACCTCCCCCCCATCCAATCTAAATTTTCTCAGCCAACACGAAATTTCAGCCTCAATATTGACGCAAATAGCACACATACTGTCAAGCCACTTATCACCGGATGGGAGGGCGATGCATTGGAGGCACGGTATTATGAACACCTCACACCCGCCGGGGTAACAAACGATGGCACATCTCTCTGTGCTGATACTGGTGTAGGGCACTTTTCCAGCACTGCTAGTAAGTGGCCACCATCTGAGTTAGCACCCATCAAACAATCTGTTCTAGACGCCATAAACCTTGGAGAGAATATTTTTAAAGATATATGCGATTTCACCGTCACCCCTAACTCTCTCTCATTCTGTCTTATCAATGCTCGCTCCTTACTCAACAAAATGTTCGACTTCACGACATTATCCCTAATTTGCAATCCGTCTCTCATAATGATTACTGAGACATGGTGCACTCCTCAGATTTGCGATAAAGATATTTCTATTGATAACTATTATGTATTCAGAGGCGACAGAAACTATGGTAGAGGAGGAGGATGTGCTATGTATATCAGGTCTGATATTAAGGCCACACAGTGCTTCTACCCAGAGCTCATCACAGATAACGATTCAGTGTGGGCTATTCTAAGACTGTCTCACTCCAGTTCCTATCTTATAGGTTGCATCTATCACCCCCCGTGCTCAACCGTTGAAGGTAATATGAAGCTTGCTAGCACGTTCGCTTACGCCACTTCACTACCTCACACGGCTAAAATTATATGTGGGGACTTTAATATGCCCGATGTAGTCTGGCAACCACTTTCCTCACCAAAACGGTACAATGAATTTATCAACATAATAGAAACAAAAGAATGGCAACAACACGTACAGTATCCTACCAGGCTATCTAAGATTTTAGATCTAGTTTTCACTAATGGTATCATCCCCACTACCCTTCGAGTAGGTAAAGAGTTTCCTGGCAGCGACCACAGAGTAGTATTCGGTACATTTAATATTTGCACTAGCATGAGTTCGACAATAAACGCCAACAAAGTATTACTCAGGGGTTACAGACATGCTCAGTGGGATGAACTGAAACCATACATACGCACCCTAGACTGGGAGCCATACTTTACGTGCAGCTCGGCTATAGAGACAAACAAATTACTCTATGAGAACCTAGGATTTGCACATGACTTCATCGCTCCAGTAAGACTTGTGAAAACGAGGCCTAAACAGCCCGACTTCATCCCCGTAAAGATTCGAAACCGACTGCGTAAGCATGCTAGGCAATTCTACAGATATAATGACTTTTCATCACTCATTACACTCAAGCAAACTTATGATTCATACAAATCTAATCAGTTATCTGAGTCCATCAAACTAGAACGCATCCTCCACTCACGACCTGATAATACAGAGGCATTAGTTAAACTAATTAAGTCACGAATCAACAACAACAGAATAAGTATCCCTAACTTATTACTAGATGGAGAAAAACTACACGAAGACCCGCAGGAGATATGTGAGTTATTCAGCTCCCACTTTTCTAGCTACTATACTATCGAAGAAACAGTAGATAGTCTTGAAGTTCCGACAATACCAAATCACTTTTTGGGTAATATAACATTCACCCAACAAAAGATTTCCTCCGCTATAGCATCCCTCCGGACATCATATAACGCTGGGCCCGATGGAATTCCATCTATCTTGTTGAAAAGAGGTGGTGAGGATATACCCATTATCCTACTAAAGTTTTTCATTCTGTCCTTAAATAATGGCAGTTACCCAGAATGCTGGAAACTGTCGTTTATAACCCCTAGGCACAAACAAGGACCAACTTCTAACATCGAAAACTACCGACCGATTAATATCACGTCAGTAGTTTCCAGGGTTATGGAAAAGGTTATAGGGCAAGATATTGCTTCATACCTCCACCTTCACAAAGTGTTTACTCCAGCACAACACGGCTTCTTGAAAAATCGATCATGCTCCACCTGCCTACTTGACTACTTTGATGATGTTACCGCTAAGCGTGATCATGGTTTGTATGTCACAACTCTCTTCTTTGACTTCAAAAAAGCCTTTGATAAAGTCCCACACAAGAGACTAATCCTTAAGCTAAAGTCGTACGGGTTCCAAGACCCCTTGTTATCCTGGCTCATTTCTTTCTTGGAAGATCGTTCCCAAGTTGTGAAATTTGCAAATAATTACTCGTCACCCAGACCTATAAGAAGTGGAGTGATTCAGGGTAGTGTACTAGGTCCACTGCTTTTCGTAATCTACATTAACGACATCTGCAGCGTAATCAAGCATGGTACCCCATACCTCTTTGCTGACGACTTAAAGATTGTATACAGCTTCCCCCATTCTACACTAAACGAAGGATTCACACATATTCAAGATGATCTGGATAGGTTACATAACTGGAGCAATGACTGGCAACTGCCATTCAATTCTGATAAATGTGGTGTCCTATATTTCAATAACTCCCATCCGAATTTCAGGTTACACCTAGGTAACTCTTTTCTCCAAACCCTCAGTTCCATAAAAGACCTGGGAGTTACCTACTCACAAAACTTAACATTCAGTCAGTACGCAAAAGCACTTGTTTCTAAATGCCGAAGACTCACAGGCTTGTTACATCGAAAAATGTACACAAATGAGGCTAAAGTCCTTTTATACAAAGTCATGGTTCGTCCAGTACTTGAATACTGCACAATTGTCTTCGGTTTCATGCATGGGTATGACAGGGTTCGTATTGAAAATATTCAGCGAAGTTTTACTCGACGCCTATTATACAAACATGAAGGACTGACTTACGCTGATAGGTGCAAAATGTATGGACTTCAGCCACTTTGGTTAAGGCGCCTGAAACTCAACCTTACATTCCTCTTTCGCCTTTTACACGGCTACACCAAAAGCAGTAATCCAATAGCTTTCAATAATTTACCCATATATACTCTTAGGAATCATGAAAATACTCTATCCATAAGCCGGTTCCGGACAAAACTGCGATCACGTTTCTTTAAAATACAGTACAGTGCATTATGGAACGAACTTCCACTTACTGTACGTAGTTGCCGATCTCCTACTGAATTCCAGCGTCTACTTAACGAGTTCCTATCAACAAAAGAGCTTCGGTCTACTTATCCATACTTTATCCATATGGGCCGCTCAACTAGCTTTAGTACTACAGACCCCAGTGCAATACCCCCAATTTGAGGAAACTCATTTGCCCCGGCAACCGTACCTCATCTATAACGTGATAAAACCAACCTAATCTCTCCCACATGCCTTTACCTAAGGTCCGGTTATTCAGCTTACTAGAGATCCTATCGATATTTCTTCAATCGGGTTTATAAACTCATTAGACTCTCCTGGATGTATAATCCCAAATTAGTTGTGATAGTTCTCCCATAATATAAGCAAACTGGTACTTTGTAATGTCTAAAGCATGCCATATGAAAAGTGGCCAGGAATACCTAGCAATAACAAACTCAACCAACCAACCATTTTCCCCAAGTTCATTCAACCTACCCTTATCCCTAATCGTACCACTACTCACTACACTCTACTCAGTAGAATATGACTTAATTTGCTCCGGTGCTCAAAACTCTTCTACCCTTTACTTTTTAAAAAAGACGTTTTAACTACTAACTGCACAGTAGCCATTTAACTAACTCACTGGTTTCCTCTTCACTGTAATCTTCAATAAGTTCGTCAGTATAATTATTTCCGAAAACCATTACATTAGCAACCATATCTTTTAATATTTTACGAATATACTTATATTATTAGCATAATACACTGCACTATTTTTGAGTTGAATTGATTATCTTCAGTCAACAGTTACCCATTCTCATATAATTTTCTAAAATTCATAATGTTAAAGCTATGTAGTATTTCTGTTAATATCTTTTATAATATGTTTAGACACGTTACTTTGCAATGTCAGATGTCTACTATATACAAGACTGTCATGATAATTTAGTACACTAAGTCCTGCCAACCGACCTTACCTTCAGTTCATACTACCTACATTGATCCCTAACTATATTGTTCTGCTGAATCTTGCTTCACTATTCACAAAACCTATTCTTTTTATTCTTTAAGGTTTTAACTTCTTGTAAAGTAATCTGTTCATTAGGACGCATGCATACATATATAATGTTCATAAAGATGTATGTGGAGACCTATTGGAAGCACTCATTAAGAAAGCTAGGGAGATGGAATATGGGGTACGAACATGTCTGGTACCAAGCAGTATATTTGCGGTAGCCATAATAATCATATTCTCAGAGCTTAACATCAAAAAAGGAGGGAGGGTGGCGTTAGCTGATCAGTAGATATGGTGGGGGTCACTAAGGTGAATCGCCCCATTCTGCAGGAACAGCAATATACAAATTAAAGGCTCGAGATATTTCTGATTTTTATGAGGGCTTAGATCTTTATCTTGAAAAAGATAATAATGAACGCCTTGACAGATCATGCTTCTACCTTTAAATATATACCATTCGCTCAGCCTATTGTTGAGATGCGACCATGTGGGATCTGCACAGATTTATGGGGCATCTTATAAATCAACTTGCTGTCCATTGTCGGATCTTTAAATACCACTTCACAATGTCTTATCTCATTCATTTTCTAATAACGTCTTTACTTAATCCTCATTGTATCCCATTAAACCTAACATTTTATAGCTCTTTATGAATTTGATTCGACTTATTCTATTCCTATTCTCTGTGAGGTACGGTTGTGCACCAAATGCACAAAAAAGCATAAAATAAAAAAACAGACATAAGGAAAAAATGTATTAAAACCAAAAGTGGACATCATGATAGTACGAGATATACGCGTAGCATTATACATTGCAAATGAACGTTGTCAGCCTAGGGAGTTTTCTATATTAATGCATTTATTAGTGATACTTGCACTTACCCATTTCATTACACTTTATTGATTCACCTTAGCACTTTTACTTTTCTAAAAACAGCTTTCAATCCGTTGTAAACGTTGTACTTACCTCAATATTGGTTGGTTATCGTATGCCGACAACCACGGGATGAAAACGAAACGAAGTCGATTTTCCCGCTCAACCTGGAGGACAATTGTACAATTCAATAACTATACAGCCTAGTTCAGACAATGTGTATTTATATATATATCAAATATTTAACTGTTGAAACATTATTAACTTGTAGACAATCTACGATTTGATATTATATCATACTTGATCGTGCCTGTAAAAATGGCATGCATTTTCATGTAAATTTATATGTTTATATGAGAATATATATTATTATTATTAAATGATCTAATTTTTTCTGAATTTCACTTACTTGCCTCTGGATATCTTTCACAGGGGGTTAAATTTACAGAACCCAGAGTTTTCTAACAGAACATCTTTCACCTGTATCACAGGAGTGAGATCTGCACTCAAACCATTTTGAGAGCTAGTAGTTGATACTGTATTACCGGGTGGTAATGCAGTTATAACCGAATTTGAACCACTATCTAAAACAATTGTGTTTCTACGAACACGTTTTTTAGAGATTTGGACCATAATTTCAAGAATTATATGACAGTAAGCAGTAAATAAATTTCAGAGCAAGCACGTGCAAAAATGTCACCAATTTCGAACGTAGAACGTGTATCCGTCCCAAACTTGAATATTGTGCTATCCTATTTGGTCACCTCAGGTCTGCAGACAGGAAAAATCAAATGTGTCCAGAGATTCCTCACGAAACGCATAATAAGGTTTGACCAACAAACGGAATATGTTTACTGGTGTATACTTCTGAAATTAGAACCTCTCTGGTTAAGGAGAGTGAAGTGCAACTTATTTCTACTCTTCAAAGTCATTAAGAAACATTGCTACATTAACTCATCCATAACGTGGGAAAATATTAAATCATATCAGCTGCGAAGCCACGACTAGCTTGTCAAGGTGGCTGCCCACAGAAAATCCATTAGGGCAAACCATTTTACCATAAAATATTGCACTCTTTGGAACCAACTAACACCTGAAATAAGATGTTGTGAAAACCCCGATGGGTTCAAACGGAGCCTAGAAAGACACTTTAACATGCCCACCCTAGCTCGTCTAAAAGACCACAACTGTTGGTAGAACGGAAATTGAAGGCCAGTCCAGTCTTCAGTATAGTCACATACGTATAACTCGACCCTAATACTTACGCAGTGAACGTTAACTAATTTACTGATTTCTATTCTCTGTAATCTTCACTAAGTTGTGTTGGTGAAAGTAACCCTGGAAATAATTATAATACCATCCACACCCTTTAACATTTTACATATGTATATAGTAATATAATAGTACTTAATAATCATGCATGTTCATTTCTTAAAATTAGATTGTTATTAAAATACTTAAAATGATTAAAATATTTATGCAGCAAATGTTCTCTTGCTTTACCACTCTTGTTTCCCTTATAACACTCAATTATTGAGCATAATGTATTCTTTGATAATGTGAATTATAATATTGATTATACTCTTATCAAATGTAGTTTGATTTACTTCACGGCTCCCTGTGAGACTAACAACCTTCTTCAGTATACACACACTGCTGTGTTGTTAACCAAATGCTGAAATTTTGTTGGTTCTGTGTTAATATCTTTTTATAATATGTGTACGCAGGTTACTTTGCAATGTCAAATGTTTACTATATATAAGACTGTAATGATAATTTAGTACACTAAGTCCTGCCAACCGACCTTACCTTCAGTTCATACTACCTACATTGATCCTTAACTATATTGTTCTGCCGAATCTTGCTCCAATAATCACAAAACTTATTCTTTTTATTCTTTAAGGTTTTAACTTATTGTAAAGTAATCTGTTCATTAGGACGCATGCATACATATATAATGTTCATAAAGATGTACGTGGAGACCTGTTGGTAGCACTCATTAAGAGAGCTAGGGAGATGGAATATGGGGTACGAACATGTCTGGTACCAAGCAGTATATTTGCGGTAGCCATAATAATCATATTCTCAGAGCTTAACATCAAAAAAGGAGGGAGGGTGGCGTTAGCTGATCAGTAGATATGGTGGGGGTCACTAAGGTGAATCGCCCCATTCTGCAGGAACAGCAATATACAAATTAAAGGCTCGAGATATTTCTGATTTTTATGAGGGCTTAGATCTTTATCTTGAAAAAGATAATAATGAACGCCTTGACAGATCATGCTTCTACCTTTAAACATATACCATTCGCTCAGCCTATTGTTGAGATGCGACCACGCGGGATCTGCACAGATTTATGGGGCATCTTATAAATTAACTTGCTGTCCATTGTCGGATCTTTAAATACCACTTCACTATGTCTTATCTCATTCATTTTCTAATAACGTCTTTACTTGATCCTCATTGTATTCCATTAAACCTAACATTTTATAGCTCTTTATGAATTTGATTCGACTTATTCTATTCCTATTCTCTGTAGGGTACGGTTGTGCACCAAATGCACAAAAAAGCATAAAATAAAAAAACTGGCATAAGGAAAAAATGTATTAAAACCAAAAGTGGACATCATGATAGTACGAGATATACGTGTAGCATTATACATTGCAAATGAACGTTGTCAGCCTAGGGAGTTTTCTATATTAATGCATTTATTAGTGATACTTGCACTTACCCATTTCATTACACTTTATTGATTCACCTTAGCACTTTTACTTTTCTAAAAACAGCTTTCAATCCCTTGTAAACGTTGTACTTACCTCAATTTTGGTTGGTTATCGTATGCCGACAACCACGGGATGAAAACGAAACGAAGTCGATTTTCCCGCTCAACCTGGAGGACAATTGTACAATTCAATAACTATACAGCCTAGTTCAGACAATGTGTATTTATATATATATCAAATATTTAACTGTTGAAACATTTTTAACTTGTAGACAATCTACCATTTGATATTATATCATACTTGATCGTGCCTGTAAAAATGGCATGCATTTTCATGTAAATTTATATGTTTATATGAGAATATATATTATTATTATTAAATGATCTAATTTTTTCTGAGTTTCACTTACTTGCCTCTGGATATCTTTCACAGGGGGGTTAAATTTACAGAACCCAGAGTTTTCTAACAGAACATCTTTCACCTGTATCACAGGAGTGAGATCTGCACTCAAACCATTTTGAGAGCTAGTAGTTGATACTGTATTACCGGGTGGTAATGCAGTTATAACCGAATTTGAACCACTATCTAAAACAATTGTGTTTCTACGAACACGTTTTTTAGAGATTTGGACCATAATTTCAAGAATTATATGACAGTAAGCAGTAAATAAATTTCAGAGCAAGCACGTGCAAAAATGTCACCAATTTCGAACGTAGAACGTGTATCCGTCCCAAACTTGAATATTGTGCTATCCTATTTGGTCACCTCAGGTCTGCAGACAGGAAAAATCAAGTGTGTCCAGAGATTCCTCACGAAACGCATAATAAGGTTTGACCAACAAACGGAATATGTTTACCGGTGTATACTTCTGAAATTAGAACCTCTCTGGTTAAGGAGAGTGAAGTGCAACTTATTTCTACTCTTCAAAGTCATTAAGAAACATTGCTACATTAACTCATCCATAACGTGGAAAAATATTAAATCATATCAGCTGCGAAGCCACGACTAGCTTGTCAAGGTGGCTGCCCACAGAAAATCCATTAGGGCAAACCTTTTTACCATAAAATATTGCACTCTTTGGAACCAACTACCACCTGAAATAAGATGTTGTGAAAACCCCGATGGGTTCAAACGGAGCCTAGAAAGACACTTTAACATGTCCACCCTAGCTCGTCTAAAAGACCACAACTGTTGATAGAACGGAAATTGAAGGCCAGTCCAGTCTTCAGTATAGTCACATACGTATAACTCGACCCTAATACTTACGCAGTGAACGTTAACTAATTTACTGATTTCTATTCTCTGTAATCTTCACTAAGTTGTGTTGGTGAAAGTAACCCTGGAAATAATTATAATACCATCCACACCTTTTAACATTTTACATATGTATATAGTAATATAATAGTACTTAATAATCATGCATGTTCATTTCTTAAAATTAGATTGTTATTAAAATACTTAAAATGATTAAAATATTTATGCAGCAAATGTTCTCTTGCTTTACCACTCTTGTTTCCCTTATAACACTCAATTATTGAGCATAATGTATTCTTTGATAATGTGAATTATAATATTGATTATACTCTTATCAAATGTAGTTTGATTTACTTCACGGCTCCCTGTGAGACTAACAACCTTCTTCAGTATACACACACTGCTGTGTTGTTAACCAAATGCTGAAATTTTGTTGGTTCTGTGTTAATATCTTTTATAATATGTTTAGACACGTTACTTTGCAATGTCAGATGTCTACTATATACAAGACTGTCATGATAATTTAGTACACTAAGTCCTGCCAACCGACCTTACCTTCAGTTCATACTACCTACATTGATCCCTAACTATATTGTTCTGCTGAATCTTGCTTCACTATTCACAAAACCTATTCTTTTTATTCTTTAAGGTTTTAACTTCTTGTAAAGTAATCTGTTCATTAGGACGCATGCATACATATATAATGTTCATAAAGATGTATGTGGAGACCTATTGGAAGCACTCATTAAGAAAGCTAGGGAGATGGAATATGGGGTACGAACATGTCTGGTACCAAGCAGTATATTTGCGGTAGCCATAATAATCATATTCTCAGAGCTTAACATCAAAAAAGGAGGGAGGGTGGCGTTAGCTGATCAGTAGATATGGTGGGGGTCACTAAGGTGAATCGCCCCATTCTGCAGGAACAGCAATATACAAATTAAAGGCTCGAGATATTTCTGATTTTTATGAGGGCTTAGATCTTTATCTTGAAAAAGATAATAATGAACGCCTTGACAGATCATGCTTCTACCTTTAAATATATACCATTCGCTCAGCCTATTGTTGAGATGCGACCATGTGGGATCTGCACAGATTTATGGGGCATCTTATAAATCAACTTGCTGTCCATTGTCGGATCTTTAAATACCACTTCACAATGTCTTATCTCATTCATTTTCTAATAACGTCTTTACTTAATCCTCATTGTATCCCATTAAACCTAACATTTTATAGCTCTTTATGAATTTGATTCGACTTATTCTATTCCTATTCTCTGTGAGGTACGGTTGTGCACCAAATGCACAAAAAAGCATAAAATAAAAAAACAGACATAAGGAAAAAATGTATTAAAACCAAAAGTGGACATCATGATAGTACGAGATATACGCGTAGCATTATACATTGCAAATGAACGTTGTCAGCCTAGGGAGTTTTCTATATTAATGCATTTATTAGTGATACTTGCACTTACCCATTTCATTACACTTTATTGATTCACCTTAGCACTTTTACTTTTCTAAAAACAGCTTTCAATCCGTTGTAAACGTTGTACTTACCTCAATATTGGTTGGTTATCGTATGCCGACAACCACGGGATGAAAACGAAACGAAGTCGATTTTCCCGCTCAACCTGGAGGACAATTGTACAATTCAATAACTATACAGCCTAGTTCAGACAATGTGTATTTATATATATATCAAATATTTAACTGTTGAAACATTATTAACTTGTAGACAATCTACGATTTGATATTATATCATACTTGATCGTGCCTGTAAAAATGGCATGCATTTTCATGTAAATTTATATGTTTATATGAGAATATATATTATTATTATTAAATGATCTAATTTTTTCTGAATTTCACTTACTTGCCTCTGGATATCTTTCACAGGGGGTTAAATTTACAGAACCCAGAGTTTTCTAACAGAACATCTTTCACCTGTATCACAGGAGTGAGATCTGCACTCAAACCATTTTGAGAGCTAGTAGTTGATACTGTATTACCGGGTGGTAATGCAGTTATAACCGAATTTGAACCACTATCTAAAACAATTGTGTTTCTACGAACACGTTTTTTAGAGATTTGGACCATAATTTCAAGAATTATATGACAGTAAGCAGTAAATAAATTTCAGAGCAAGCACGTGCAAAAATGTCACCAATTTCGAACGTAGAACGTGTATCCGTCCCAAACTTGAATATTGTGCTATCCTATTTGGTCACCTCAGGTCTGCAGACAGGAAAAATCAAATGTGTCCAGAGATTCCTCACGAAACGCATAATAAGGTTTGACCAACAAACGGAATATGTTTACTGGTGTATACTTCTGAAATTAGAACCTCTCTGGTTAAGGAGAGTGAAGTGCAACTTATTTCTACTCTTCAAAGTCATTAAGAAACATTGCTACATTAACTCATCCATAACGTGGGAAAATATTAAATCATATCAGCTGCGAAGCCACGACTAGCTTGTCAAGGTGGCTGCCCACAGAAAATCCATTAGGGCAAACCATTTTACCATAAAATATTGCACTCTTTGGAACCAACTAACACCTGAAATAAGATGTTGTGAAAACCCCGATGGGTTCAAACGGAGCCTAGAAAGACACTTTAACATGCCACCCTAGCTCGTCTAAAAGACCACAACTGTTGGTAGAACGGAAATTGAAGGCCAGTCCAGTCTTCAGTATAGTCACATACGTATAACTCGACCCTAATACTTACGCAGTGAACGTTAACTAATTTACTGATTTCTATTCTCTGTAATCTTCACTAAGTTGTGTTGGTGAAAGTAACCCTGGAAATAATTATAATACCATCCACACCCTTTAACATTTTACATATGTATATAGTAATATAATAGTACTTAATAATCATGCATGTTCATTTCTTAAAATTAGATTGTTATTAAAATACTTAAAATGATTAAAATATTTATGCAGCAAATGTTCTCTTGCTTTACCACTCTTGTTTCCCTTATAACACTCAATTATTGAGCATAATGTATTCTTTGATAATGTGAATTATAATATTGATTATACTCTTATCAAATGTAGTTTGATTTACTTCACGGCTCCCTGTGAGACTAACAACCTTCTTCAGTATACACACACTGCTGTGTTGTTAACCAAATGCTGAAATTTTGTTGGTTCTGTGTTAATATCTTTTTATAATATGTGTACGCAGGTTACTTTGCAATGTCAAATGTTTACTATATATAAGACTGTAATGATAATTTAGTACACTAAGTCCTGCCAACCGACCTTACCTTCAGTTCATACTACCTACATTGATCCTTAACTATATTGTTCTGCCGAATCTTGCTCCAATAATCACAAAACTTATTCTTTTTATTCTTTAAGGTTTTAACTTATTGTAAAGTAATCTGTTCATTAGGACGCATGCATACATATATAATGTTCATAAAGATGTACGTGGAGACCTGTTGGTAGCACTCATTAAGAGAGCTAGGGAGAAATGAAATAAAGACAACTGACATGAAAATAAATGCATTAAAGCCAAAAGTGGACATCATGATAGTAAGAAATATATGGGTAGCATTATACATTGCATATGAACGTTGTCGGCCTAAGGATTAATTACTTTCCCATTCTTTTTCTTATATAAATATATTTATTAATATTTATTATTGCACTTATTTTATTACGCTTTAATGATTCACCTTAGCACTTTGACTTTTCTAAAACAGCTTTCAATCCCTTGTAAACGTTGTATTTACCTTACTTACTAACTATACGGCCTGGTTCAGACAATGAGTGTATATACATATATCAAATATTTAACGGTTGAAACATAATTAACTTGTAGACAATCTACAATCTGACATTATATCATACTTGATCGCGCCTGTAAAAATGGCATGGATTTTCATGTAAATTTATATCTTTATACGAAAATATAAATTATTATAATATTATTATTATAAATGAAACCCATAAACGACGGCCAAGGGAACACAATTACCAAAGAAGAAAGAGAGATTAAACAATGGGCGGATCACTTCAAAGGACTCTTGAACCGACCACCACCTGCAACCCGTCCAGAAATACCAACAATAACACGAACACAACTGCAAGTTGACACCAATCCTCCAACGACGGCTGAAGTCTTGAATGCAATCAAGCTTCTGAAAGTCGGAAAAGCAGCTGGACCAGACGGAGTACTCCCTGAAGCACTAAAAGCGGACCCAAAGACTACAGCAGACATTCTGACTCCATTATTGCAAAAGGTCTGGAAGGAGGGAAAGGTGCCTACTGACTGCAGGAAGGGTTACCTCGTGAAACTACCAAAGAAGGGCGACTTACGCCTTACTCTGCAAGAACTGGCGGGGAATCATGCTCCTGTCGACGCCAAGTAAAATCCTGAGTCGCATCATCCTGGAGAGATTAAAGGACGCACTGGATACAGAACTCCGACCAGAACAAGCTGGATTCAGGAAAGTTAGGCAAATCATGTACTGACCAAATTGCAACTCCATGCATCGTCATCGAACAAAGCATGGAATGGCAATCAAGCCTCTACCTCAACTTTGTAGACTTTGAGAAGGCCTTCGACAGCGTTGACCGTGAAGTAATTTGGAAATTACTCGAGTACTACGGCGTACCCCAAATATTCATCAACCTTATTCAACAGCTGTACGACTAGGGAACATATCAAGTGATCCACAACGGAAGACTCAGCGAGGCGTTTGGAGTAAACACAGGAGTCAGACAAGGGTTCTTATTATCACCAGTGATATTCCTAATTGTGGTGGAATGGATTATGCGTCAGACAGTGGGAAACGAGAGGACAGGGATATCCTGGACCGACGCGAAGAACCTAGAAGACCTGGATTTCGTGCGTGGATGATTTATGTTTGATGTCACACAAAGTCGAAGACTTACAAGCGAAAACCGACAAACTGGTCGAAGAAGCAGCCGGCGAAGACACGACTCCAAGTGAACATAGACGAGACGGAGTTTATGAAAATAACGAGCCAACAACAACAACAGTAGCAGCAACATCCAGCGCCAATCACTATCAACGGGAGGGATCTGAAAGAGGTTACTTCATTCACTTATCTAGGGAGCATTGTCTCAACTATAGGCGGTCGGAACGGACGAGGATGTCAAATCGAGCGAGAATCGGGAAGGTGAGCGAGAAACACATTCATCAACCTGAAATCAATCTGGAAATCTTCGTCACTCAGCATCAACAACAAAATTCGGTCGGATTTTCAATACAAACGTCAAGTCAGTCAGTTCTTCTATACGGATCAGAAACTCGGCGGGCGGGTCACAAAGAATATTTCCACCAGCAGCCTGTTGCAGACCTTCATCAACAACTAACTGTCTTCGCTCTATACTGAAGATGAGATGGCCGGGCCGGAAAGAATCACCAACAAGGAACTATGGGAACAAACAAAGCAAGAACCAATCGCCAAACATATATGCAGGAGAAAGTGGAGATGGATTGGACACTC
Source organism: Trichobilharzia regenti (assembly GCA_944472135.2). Taxonomy (NCBI): domain Eukaryota; kingdom Metazoa; phylum Platyhelminthes; class Trematoda; order Strigeidida; family Schistosomatidae; genus Trichobilharzia; species Trichobilharzia regenti. Next base: position 25,855,673 of record OX235264.1, on the reverse strand, counting down.
AATCGCTGAGGAGGCCGCTGGGTGACATCGCGCGTGCATCAGGCCATGGCTCGAGTGGAACCTGAAAGAGAAGCAGTGTGTGGGACGTCCAAGGGTGACATGGAGGAGATGGTGTGAAGGGGAGTTGAAAGAGTATGGACTGAGATGGATGCAGGTGAAAAGCACAGCAGAAGACAGAAGCAAATGGAGACGTGCAGTTGAAGCCCTATGTTCCACTAGGAACCCAAGGGATCAATAAAAATAATACTTAACGTTGCTTTCCCTTAGACATCTCTACATACTGTAATCGCGACTCTTTATTATGTCTTCGCTCACTAGTGCCTACTCGTGGCTTGTCGTTTGGCTGAGCAAGTCTAATAGCATTCTTTTTGAGTATGCTTTCAACATCACTAGTGTACATTGAGTAATCAGGCCATTATGGTGGGCATTACGTCCTGGAGATGTGCATTTGCTATTCAGCATGATGAATATGGCGTCCCATGTTAAGCGAAGTGTTCTGCCAAAGTCTACGCAGACTTAATACAAGTCAACGTATCTATGTGAGTCATAAATCCCGGGCCGTTGATAAATCTTACCAGTTTCATAACTTATGAACGAAACCAGCTGCAAGATCCTTAGAGAGGAACTTACTTCACAGAATCCACACAGATATATAACCTCATTGGTTTACTTAAAAACTGTTGCCTCCAGAAAAGCGCCAAAGAATAAAGCAATTTTAAAACTGAACTCTGGAAAGCACATTTCCTTGTGACATAAAATGACAAACGTTAAAGAAAATACACAGGTATTATATAAGCTTTATCTTCAGCCCACCTTAAACTGTGATGTGTTTCTCGTGAAAACGCAACGAAGTAAGACAGGAGATTGCTGAAATTTCCCCGATTCACTGGAGTGATAAAAGAGGGACGAAAATGAGCATCAATCTTCTCGAGATATGATGTGACATATCAAACCAATATATTAAAATCTGATGCCGGTAGAAAGCTCCGCGAAGTGATCCATTTGCAGTGAAAGTGTGAAAAGTATAGCATCAATCAAAATTTTGTACTTAAATTAATCCAGAAACAGAAGGCATTCGCTTTATTTTAATTGATGGAATGGTTGGCTTGAAAGTAACCATGACTACGAGTCACTCTTGAGTATATATACGCTACTGCACCCATTTGACTTCAAAGTTTTGGCTCGCTATTTGTATTTAATTCTGTTGTTGCTGGTGTCTTGCAAAGATGCGCGAAATTGTTCACATTCAAGCTGGTCAATGTGGAAATCAGATCGGTGCGAAAGTAAGACAGTCAGTTTTGTTGGTGAATATTTTGTCATAGTTTTGGGAAGTTATATCTGATGAACATGGGATTGATCCAACGGGGACGTACCATGGCGACTCTGATCTCCAGCTAGAACGCATCAATGTGTACTACAATGAGGCGACTGGAGGGAAGTATGTTCCACGAGCGGTGTTGGTTGATCTTGAGCCGGGGACGATGGACAGTGTACGTGCAGGTCCATTCGGCCAGTTGTTCCGACCGGACAACTTCGTTTTCGGACAAAGTGGGGCAGGGAACAATTGGGCGAAGGGACACTACACTGAAGGTGCCGAACTAGTGGACTCAGTCCTCGATGTGGTCCGAAAGGAAGCAGAGTCGTGCGATTGCCTTCAAGGTTTCCAACTGACTCATTCTCTTGGGGGAGGCACAGGATCTGGTATGGGGACATTACTGATTTCGAAAATCCGTGAGGAGTATCCTGATCGTATCATGAACACGTTCTCCGTAGTTCCTTCACCTAAGGTGAGTTGATTATTTGTTCTAAGTAGTATTCTAGGTGTCTGATACTGTTGTCGAGCCGTACAATGCGACCCTGTCAGTTCATCAACTCGTGGAAAATACGGATGAGACATACTGCATTGACAACGAAGCTTTGTATGATATTTGCTTCCGTACACTGAAACTGACGACTCCTACTTATGGTGACTTGAATCATTTAGTTAGTGCAACGATGTCTGGAGTGACAACGTGCTTGAGATTCCCGGGCCAGCTGAATGCTGATCTTCGCAAGTTAGCTGTGAACATGGTGCCTTTCCCTCGACTGCACTTCTTCATGCCGGGATTCGCGCCTCTGACAAGCCGTGGTAGTCAGCAGTACCGATCTCTGACAGTTCCAGAACTGACTCAGCAGATGTTTGATGCCAAGAATATGATGGCCGCATGCGATCCTCGTCACGGGCGATATCTGACAGTTGCAGCTATGTTCAGAGGCCGCATGTCCATGAAGGAGGTTGATGAGCAAATGCTGAACGTTCAGAACAAGAACTCTAGTTATTTTGTCGAATGGATACCGAACAACGTGAAGACAGCTGTTTGCGATATTCCGCCCAGAGGTCTTAAGATGTCAGTCACTTTTATAGGCAACAGTACTGCTATCCAAGAACTGTTCAAACGTGTGAGTGAACAGTTTACTGCTATGTTCCGTAGAAAGGCCTTCTTGCATTGGTATACAGGAGAAGGTATGGATGAGATGGAATTCACGGAGGCGGAATCTAACATGAATGATCTGGTTAGCGAGTACCAACAATACCAGGATGCGACGGCTGAGGAGGAAGGCGAATTTGAAGAGGAAGAAGAAGCCTAGGTGGTCAATGTTGGTGTTGTTAGGTGTTAGTTGAATAAATTTTTTAATTGGTGTTATACACTGACTTTTTCCTTCGCGTTTCCGTATGTCAGTTGTGGTTGTATTTATCAAATGTTTCTCCTTGGTTTGTACTTGCTTTAGTGGCGTCAGACTGCTCGGTCGTTCCATAAGATAGTGATAAGTTAGGGCTTGACGCATCTTTGAGTCATGTAAGTTACTGCGTGTTACAATTTAGCTCGTGTGTATTGCATTGGAAGTATGAGTAAGAAGTGGATGCTTTGGATGGCCGTACGTTGGAGGGAGTAACAGTTGTTAAGTGCTTGTAGTTGTGTTGTTACAATTTTGAGTATATGGGGTTGGAGAAATACTTATCCTAATGATATTTGTATTATGAATAATGAAGCAAATGCTTTCTACTAAGGTATGCTCCATATCGAAGTAATAGCATAGGTATATGTAACGTGAATAGGTATTAGTGGATGTTATCCTTAGAGTGAATGAGTGAGTGTAGGTGGGAAGAGTATTCGAAGGGTGGTTCATGTTGGTTGTAGAAGGGAATTGCAGCACGCTGGTCATTAATTTTTATGTTGAAGGTTTGACTGTCAAGTGGATGCTTTAGATTCGTTAACGTCTTTAGTGCCAGCATTTAGGTGTTGTGCCTCTCGTACTTAGAGTTGTCGGACTTCAGATAGCGGTCATGTAGAGTTGACCAATTTGATATGTCTTGTAGTTCTTTATTAGGAAGTGGGACAGAGTCTGTTGTTTGATTAGTCAGACTGTGAAAGTCGGCCTCAGTGTGATGATATGGGTCTTCTTGGGAGTTGGGTGGTGGGATCTGGTACCCAGTGGTAGTGCTTGTCCCGCTATATTATATTACTCTGAGGCGTCGCGGATTGTGGGCCTATTAGGTTGCGAAAGCACCGATAGTAAATATCCGTGTGGAATATTCGCCGTAGGAACTGATTGTGAGTTGTGTTCGCTGACCACTTGAAGACAGGCTGTACACTTCTATAGTAGTTTATTCGATGTTGTTTTGGAGTCTTTTGTTGATGGCCTATAACGTGTAGTAGAATTATCAGACCATTGTTTTTGAGATAGAATAACGTGTCTACGAAGTGATAGGTGTAGATTTTCCATTCTATTTTCTTAGATAAGTAGTGAGACTCCCCTAATTCAGACACAGCAGGGACTGCTGTTCCAAGAATGACATAGTTGTGTTTGTGGGAGTGAATGGATGAATGAATGCGGGACTGTATTCAGTACTGAGGATGGCGTATAAGTTTTGTCAGATATAGTAGAATAGAAGGATGTTTCCCTCTTCATAAGATACTAAAATAATAATAATGGAGTATTAGATTTGTGGATGTTTCTGATGATGTTGATGTGTTGTTTGAGCTGGATGATTTATGGCGAAAGTCTTGTCTTTCTAGCCAACAGCTTCGGCGTTTATCGCACATTGAAGTGTGTGGCATTCTAGTTTATTATTACTGGTGGTGTGGTGAACTTTTACTCGAAAGGACTCATGTGTTTCGTTGCATAAATTGTGTTGCACAGCTGAATAGTAGAGTAGGTGTTTTGAGACTCTGTAAGTGCTGGAGAGCAGTGATACACGACCATTAAATGATACTTTGGCGATTTCATTTCTCCAATTCATTTCTAACATACGTGATCTGAAGTATGAAGGATAGAGGAATGGTGAGGCGCATTGGAGGGGAAAGAGTCAAGGACAGATTAGGTTCCCGTCAAGAGTTCAGCAATAATATAATCGAATAAAGATCTGACATAGAAGTGTTGAACAAACTAGTCAGACGCTTGACTTGATATTTCTCCCATCTTGTGAACGTCCTACTTTAAACATAGTTTATTCTCAAAATGTCACTCCAGAGGCTTGATGGACACGAAGATTCTGCCTAATTTAAGGTGTTTAGATGTCATGCAGTCATCTCTTTGCTGTGAAGAAAATTCGGAGAATCAGAGGGTAATTAGTGTGTGTGTGTGTGTGTGTGTGTAGGGATATAATGCCTGCTTTCTACAAATACACTGTCATCAAGCTGTTTGTAGGGAACATAATGTGGGGGAATTCTTGTCACTTGTTCAGATAACATTTTAGCCGTGATATTGACTTGTCAATAGTGAATACAGCCGACTGGATACGATTTTTGTGACAGTCTGTTTTTCGAATCTTTGAATTGTAAGCACATTCATCTTTTCATGTCATGTCAAGTTAAGATGAAGTTTGTGGTTCGACATTGCCAGATACTGGAAGTGAATGGAGCTTGAATAGAAAACATTGGGTTTCTTACGCCATCTATAAACTCTTCCAACTCAGACATACAAACTGCAGTAATAATTTGTAATTTCAGTAATTTACTTAGGCTGTATACTACAGGGTGAAAGGTTGACGGTAGACTTTGAAGCTTTTCGACGGACCATCTATGTCTTAACAGCTTACATAGGCAGGAGTTGTAAACCAAATCCCGCCTTTTAAAGACTCCAAAAGCCACTACACTACAGTGGAACAACACTGAACTCAAGAGATGAGTGGGCAACCAGTCTCGTAGTTGATATCAAGACACCTGTAGAAACATGTAAACATTAGCTTATGTAGCCTGAGTGCTCCATCGAAGTGTTGATGCCTGAATAATTATTGTAGACAATCGTTGAGTAAGCGTGCGAGAATGTTTATGCACAAGTTGAAATCTAATAAGAGTGAGTATAAAGGCCATCATTCCCTAGAGTATACAACAGCTGTAGGAAATTGTACATGGTGTTCCGATGGCTTTGTGTTGAAGTAATGGGATACAATTTCACTATCTGTAAGATATTTTCTTACTGAGATAGCATTACGTAATTTAGAAATTCAACTTCATCATTAATAGAATTAATTCCCTAAGTTTTTACTTGCGCCTTCTTGATATAAAGTGGTTGGACACAGCATTTGATAGATATTAGAGATTGTGAAGACGCATTTGAATGCCAGTGTACAGACTGGAGTTAAGTAACTGTGTCACTAACAAATTTAAGTAAAAAATCGTCTGACAAATTTGATGTGGAATTCGTCTATCGTGAGGATAGACACAGGTTAATTGAATCATTCAACTGATTGTTCTACTTAGTCACACCTACTTCGGACGCTGTAAACTTCCCTCACTGTAGAACATGAGTCAGTAACGCAGTGTCTTTATCAGACAAATCATGTTTGAGAAGTAAGTATTAATTATATATTTTCAGTGATGAATGACATTTATATTCATGTGCTGTGTTAATCACTCTTCTGAATGGTGGAAAATATCGCTATCAGAGCATTAGACAGAGAGAGTGGGAGACGAACGAGAAGTTCATCATAGATGTCTTTCCAGCGATTTCATCCTCAAAGGTTGTACAGTCGGATTTATATATACCTGAGTCTACATAGGTACAATCAATTATTTAATTCCACATAATGTAGAAGAAGACTAGAGGTGATGATGGTTTTTAAATTGATATGAAAGTTTGACGGTGTGAATGTAGATTAAAGGGTGGGTACATAGGAGGGAAATTACACTGGATTAGAAAATAGTTGCGCAATATGTAAGGTAGTCTGCAACGAAAACAAGTACTGAGTGGGATGTGCATACAAACAAGATGAAATAATCGTGTTTTTTTTAAAAATGACGATGGAAAGAAATGAAGGGAATGACAAACCGAAAACTAAGGAATCGAACCGAATTAGGTTCATGATGTGTGTATAACTCCACTATGGATAAGATTTTATTTTGATAAGTCACACAGTGTTGTGCAGCAATATTAACTGATGACCACGTTTCGAGCACAAACTATTGCTCATAATCATATCAAGTTACTCACACAACTTTTTTCCTTCATTTTTATACATGTGTGGAATCGATTAGATATTGGAATAAAATTCAATATGAGATAATGTACATTCAGAAATAATAATAATAACATGAGTGTTACTGTTTATTTTTTTAAATTTTTTATTTACAGCTCGATTCCACGCTGTATTTTCGGTGCAAGTATGGAATTTTCAGTATGGATATCGGTAGCCCAAATTTTGCAGGCCGACCATAGATATCAGGTGTGCGTCGGTGCGGGCTCGAACCCCGGACCATGTGCATGGTCGGCGAGAGTCCTAACCACTGTGCCACCAACGCACCAATTACGCATCAATTACAATTAGATAAGAAATAAGACGAGTGTTTTAATAGTAATAATAAGTAACTTGATAGAATGTTGTGATGTGCTTGAATTGAAATAGAATTTTAAGATTATTTACTATCCTCCTCTGATTTGACTGACTGGTGGTAATATTATCTTCCATATTTCTGGTATTTGCATTAAAGCGTATGTATAAGCTGGACTAGTTTCTTTAGGAGAAATATCTCCAACTTTTCGGTGCACATGGTGAGATCTTCTGTGGTACAAAGAAGTTGAGAATACATTGTCATTTTGTAGATCTTTGTTCACTTTGTAAATTCACCGTGAGTGATGAGTGAATTGAGATGGTGTGACTTATAGTATAAGACTACCATTGTTTTCAGCTTCTGAGGATGAAATCGTCAGCTTCTTGTTATTTAATCACTCTGTCATCTTCTTCATGTACCATTTTCACAGAGACACATGTGTTACCGAAATGACGTCAAACAAAACTATCCCTCACTTCTAAAGCAATCCTGGTTAGATTGACAGTTTAATCATGCATATTTTTTTTGTCCTTCACGTTCCCAGTGGGACATAGGGCCTCAAGCTAGTGGCTTGAAGTTTCTTTAGCAATGTTTATTTTTACAGCATGGGGTTGCTAGCCTCATGCCCTGATCATGCATATATTCTTTGTAAATCTGTAAACACGTCATCATGCTATCTCACCTTCTACATGAACGTGTATGATAAATACATGTGTGGACAGAATGTCAGATATGTGTTGCGTGAATACGTACACGTTTCAGATAAACTATGCCTCCTTATTGTTTTGTCGAAATCCACAAAGGAAACTAATTGCTTTAAAAACTATTAGCCTAAAATTCTCTTTATCACTCAACAGTGGGTGCTAATCCTTCGCTGTGTAATTCGACGGCTTAAGTAAGTGAGTAGTACTTTCATGTCAACATTTTCTCATCACCGGAAATGCGTAACAGTAAAAGGATGACTGAGTTTTTATAATTGGTGCTGCAAGCATAAAGTCTTGTATGATTGCTTCTAGTTCTACCCCACGGGATGACAGGAGTTTATATATATATATATATATATATATATATATGGTGGTCTCTCTTTCTGTTTGCTCGCTTAGTCTGTGACCATTTCACTTTGATGAACCTGTCACCTTTAACAATGTATATTCCCCTTATATATAATATGAGTGTTTGTTGACAATCCGTTGCTTGGTGACATATATCCATATTATATGTGTGGTTGTTGACATGTCTGCTATATTTCGCTATGTATATATGGATCGATATTCCATTATAATTAGCCAATCATGTTAAGACTGTCTATTGATTTGTTCACACACTTGGTTGGACATTCATATATATTTTGCTCTCACATACTTGTGGATATATTTGATTCTCCTTGTGTTTGGAAAATAGAAGTATCATCGCAAACCTAGTGGTCTTCTGATTTCCGTCTTTCTTGTGTCAGGACTATTAAATTCTCGACCAGTACAACGTAATAATTTGGCGACGAGTACTTAACAGTGGGAAGCAGTTAAGTCGATTCGGGAGAATGCAAGAGTTAACAAACTGTAAAAGTGGAGTCTGAGGGATACAGGATTGTCTTGACTTCCTTGCACAGTAGAAAATTAAGCGACATATTTTGTTTTCTAGAAATTGACATGATATAAGCAGTCAAGAGGAAATCACTTAACCACACTGACCGTGATCTTTTAGAGTTCATCAAAGTTGTTGCAGTCAAAAAGACTCAAATCTGATCGTTATTGACAAAGATGTATCCATATCTGTAATTTATGGATCCCCTTATCTGACCGCCTCCATGTGCGTTTATCAGTTCACCTGCTGCTCTTGTGGAGCAAGGTACACTGGCCGTAGCCAGACAACGCTATTCACCACATGGATACGAGAATATACTCCAGCAGCATGGTTTTACAGAGGAGAAAGGGAGTGTGTGCAATGGTATATTGTAGAACACTTGATATACTCCTGTCACTCTACCGACCCTGAACATGATTTTAAGATCGTCTATCGAACCCGTGCTAAACTGCAGTGTTTTCTTCGTTATAAACTTCTAAATACGGTAGAGGCCTCAACCATTCATGAATTTAAGCTAGACCTTCGGGTACAAAAGAGGTATGCACAATGTCTACTTCTGCCTTGGCTGTTGAGGGATAGACATTTATTTATTTTGTTCACTTAGCTAATCTACGTACCTTTCCCTCATTACTGCGATTATTATCATTATTACTATTCTCACTTTGAATTGTTTCCTCTAGTCCCACTTGTCATTCCAAATCCAAAATGTTTCTACAATGCTGAATTCTGTCTTGTCAAACTTCACTCCATGTTATGTAACATTCTATATTAGCCTACTAGCCTTATAATTATACACCCCCATCCAACATCTATACATCTTATGAATTATTGTATATATGACATTAATTGTTTCCCGCTCGACTACGATTATAATCACAAATATTTCAACTGCATTTTATGCTACTGTTATTATTTCATTTATTCACACCTTTGTTTCAATTCCCTCACCGGATATCATTTCTTATAAAAACTCCATGTATATACGACTGTACAGCTTGCAAATAAGTTTGTTGAAAGGTGTCTTTTCTCTGAATATTGTGTTCTTAGTGTTTCGATGGAAGTTATCATATTACTGAAAAGAATTTATGAAACGATTATAAATCTTTAAAAATTTTAACCTTATATCACCCTGCTTCTTCTTTTTTTTCTCTATTTATCTATTTCAAAGACTCTCGTTTGCACTATTCATCTCATTTCATCTTGATTTATTGAAGTTTGTCAATCTTAAAGTATGATTGTTTACGATCCCTTCTGAATTTCCACTACTTTTTCTCGCGTGATTAATATGAGAATAGAATTTGACCAGTGTGGGGAAGTGCATAATTCCATCATGCTCTAATGTAATTTAGTTAGTGATAACGTCTCGAACACAATTCATTGCTCATAATCATGATATAAAGGCGCTTACAAATAACCTCCAAACTTCGTTTGTATAATTCCCTTATTTCTTATCCTTTGATTTAATTAATAGTAATATTTTCCAGGTAGCTTCCAAGGGTGTTGTTTGATTCCTATTGCACGTATTAAGTGCAGACTTGATGAACGAAGTGAGATTCAGTGATCAACCTGCCTCCTCTTCCAATTATCTATATTACGTTTTCAATGTTTAGCCAGTTTGGCCAGTGAAACAAAGAAGCTGAAGCTCTGGCCATTCACATAGAAAAACCGGAGCTGTGCATACAAAAGGGGATTACTCAACCACTTCTACTCTTACGGTAGCAACTATTTTGATTTTCGGTGACCTAATTTTGTTTGTTTGTCTGTTCTTTAATTGCTTATAATTCTTGTATTCATTTTAGAACTCTTACGTGATTTCGTATTATCTACTTTGTTCCTATGTGCATTTGAGTAAAACTCACTCATCAAACTATTCATATTATTATATAACTACTTTTTAACAACTGTTTGTGACAACTCATCATATTTGTTACTACCTTAATTTCATTAACATCTAGTTTTTTTGACTGATTTTGTATTACGTAACTCCAATTACCAATCTTCCCCTGCCTAGTTAAAATAATCATAACCAATTGTATTTTTGTTTGACAAAATTAATGTATACATACATACAAAATAAGCGATTGTACAGCTAAGAAAATGAGTTCACCGAAAAGCGACTCTTGGCTGATCCACGTGTTTTGTTATCATTAATTTTGTCAAACGAAAATACAATTGGTATTGGTTATTTTAACTAAAGTGTGTGTGCGGGGGGTGAAATATTAGGTTTTGGGTGGGGTTACGTAATACGGAAACAGTAAAGAAAATTGAGTTTTAATGAAACGAGGAGAGTATCAAATGTTATCAGTTGTCACAAACAGTTGTTATAAGACAGGTACGTAATGACATAAATGCTTTCATGATTGAGCTGTACTGAGGATGCATATAGAAACAAAGTAGAGAATACGAAATTACTTAAGAGGTCTAGGTGAATAGAAGAATTACAACCAATTAAAGAAACAGGTAAACAAACAAAATTGAGTGATTAAAAATCAACAAAGTCGCTACCATGATAGTAGAAGTGGTTGAGCAATTTTGTATGCACACCTCCAGTTTTTCTATACGAATGGCCAGAGCTTCAACGATATAGAGGTAGGGTGTTGCTCTTATATTTAATTAAACTTTCACAGCAAACAAATAAACCTCGCATGAAAAAGAGAAGACGTTCAGCGAAGAGACTCATTTCGGTGAATTCATTCACGTAACTGTACAGTCACATTTATGTATAATTATTTGTATATGTGTGTGCATGAGGTTTGTCAAGTTTAGATAACTGATCAGGTAATACAAGAATGATCTAATATAGAAACAAGGTTAATTAGACAACAACTAAAGTAAGGTTGACTTAGTTAGTAAGTTAGATGACGTAATATAATTGACTAAAATGTTTCAACTTAGGTCAGGATAGCAACAGAGGTAATCACAGGTAGAGACTAAATATAGGTGATGTGGAGAATAATGCCATTTAAATTAGGACTAAAGTTGAGAAATTAAACTGGATGAAGTAACATAAATGACTAGAAATTGAGCGCTGGTCAAGTCAGTAACAGTTGTAATGAAGTGTAGAAATTAAATCGGGTGGGGTAAAGAATAGGAAAGTTGAAAATGTAAAATATTACAATTCTAAAGGCTCCACACGAGCAGGTGAATTGGTAGATACACTGTGGTAGCTTATCATTCACATCCATACAAATCATAGGTTTCGTGGAGAAAGTTAATCGTAGTTCAGCACACAGCCAACCTCCACGTGCCTGTGTTTTCACTTCTTACATCAACAAATTCTCATCCAGTCGGATTGAAACACAATTTCGCGCTCCTTCATTGTACTATTCATCACACACACACTGAGAGTGCATAGTTCAGTTACACTAACCAGATACGTTCTAAAATCTTCTCCTCAAATAACCTTAACTTTTTCTGAATTGTATTTAAATACACCCACTCCTCATCAGATCACATTCTCAAATAACTGAGTCCTTTTCATTCATCTTTTGTTGTCGTTAATGACAACTCAGATATTGTACTAATTGCTAGAGGATTCAAATATTAATACGTATAGTAAACCTGGTATTGTGTGTGTAGCATATCAATAGCACAACCAGTACATCTTACTATTTGTCAACCCACATATCATTATTTGACATTTATTTAGCCTAATTTGTTCATATTTTATCTTTTTATTAGTTAAATTGTTTGTCATCTTTGCACAGCGGGCTACTGTTATTTGTGTATTTGTTTCGTTTTGATAGTTGTGGTATTTTATCATTTATTATATAACTTATCATATAATGACTATAAACGATGCCACAACGTATACACCAGTTACCATTCACCTTCCCATCAACTGAGCACAGCTACCAACTTCATTGTCATGGCTCACTTCTGTCTAGCGCGTGTTAATTCTAACAGGAAACTGAGTCTAACCTGGTCATTTTATATCTTCCGGAACAACATTATGTCGAATTCAATGATGTATGAAAAGAACTTCATCACTGTCGAACAACATAATTCCATCGTAGAGTGAATTCATTAGTGTTATATACTCGTCGCCAAATTATACCTATGTACTGGTCGAGAATTTAATAGTCCTGACACAGGAAGGCGGAAATGAGAAGACCACTAGGTTTGCGATGATACTTCTATTTTCCAAACACAAGGAGAATCAAATATATCCACAAGTATGTGAGAGCAAAACATATATGAATGTCCAACCAAGTGTGTGAACAAATCAATAGACAGTCTTAACATGAATGGCTAATTATAATGGAGTGTCGATCCATATATACATAGCAAAATATAGCAGACCTGTCAACAACCACACATATAATATGGATATATGTCACCAAGCAACGGACTGTCAACAAACACTCGTATTATATACTATAAGGGGAATATACATTATTAAAGGAGACAGGTTCATCAAAGTGAAATGGTCACAGACTAAGCGAGCAAACAGAAAGAGAGACCACCATATATATATATATATATATATATATATATATATATATATATATATATATATATATATATATATATATATATATATATATAATAAATTAGTGAGATTATCGAAAGATAAGTGTGGAATGATTCACCCCAGTGAGATGAATAGTACAGAGAAAAACTCAACCCAAGTTGTATTCCATATATTAGTGAAATCGATTTAATGTTGTTCAGAAAGATTTACAATGACCAGCTTAGACTAAGTTTCTTGTTCGAGTGAATACGCGTTAGACAGAAGTGAGCCATGACAATGAAGTTGGTAGCTGTGCTCAGTTGATGGGAAGCTGAAGAGTGACTGGTGTATACACAGAAGCATCGTTTTTAGCCATTGTATGATAAATTATATAATATATCATTACAATAATAGTAGTAATGATATACAACAATTATAAAGTAAAACAAATAACAGTAGCCCGCTGTGCAAAGATGACAAACAATTTAACTAATAAAAAGATAAAATATGAACAAATTAGGCTAAATAAATGTCAAATAATGATATGTGGGTTGACAAATAGTAAGATGTACTGGTTGTGCTATTGATATGCTACACACACAATACCAGGTTTACTATACGTATTAATATTTGAATTCTCTAGCAATTAAAACAATATCTGAGTTGTCATTAACGACAACAAAAGATGAATGAAAAGGACTCAGTTATTTGAGAATGTGATTTGATGAGGAGTGGGTGTATTTAAATAAAATATAAAAAAGTTAAGGTTATTTGAGGAGAAAATTTTAGAACGTATCTGGTTAGTGTGAGTGAACTATGGACTCTGAGTATGTGTGTGAGTGTGTGTTAAATAGTACAGTGAAGTAGCGCGAAAATGTGTTTCAATCCGAGTGGATGAGAATTTGTTGAAATAAGAAGTGAAATAACGATGCGATGTGGATTATTGATTTAAGTATAAAACTTGGGCACTGTGATAGAGTATAACTCCATTATGGATAAGATTTTGTTTTCATAAATCACGCAATGCTATATATTCAAGCGTTGGTTTGTAGGGATTTGATTGATTTCAGGATTTCATCATGAGCTGACATTAGTTAGAGAACCATTGGAAAACCTGGGAGTACTGGACAGCTGTTTCGTCCTAGTTTGGGACTCTTCAGCAGTACGCACCCACCGGGATTCGAACCCAGGACCTTCCGGTTACAAGGCGAGCTCGTATACCATTAAGCCACTGGGACCCGATCCAATGGTCCTTGAATTCTAACTTCTGCCAATTCACGACATAGCGCGACCGCTAGCCAATGTCTTCGGCGAGTATTTGTCCTCACACCCGACCAGCTGCACCCTACTGGTCACGACTTCCCACTGGAACCCAGGTAACTACCTACCTGAATAGGGCCAGTCGCCAGTGAGCATCTTATTGGTATTCAAGTGTTGGTTTGTAGGGATTTGATTGGATTGATTTCAGGATTTCATCATGAGCTGACATTAGTTAGAGAACCATTGGAAAACCTGGGAGTACTGGACAGCTGTTTCGTCCTAGTTTGGGACTCTTCAGCAGTACGCACCCACCGGGATTCGAACCCAGGACCTTCCGGTTACAAGGCGAGCTCGTATACCATTAAGCCACTGGGACCCGATCCAATGGTCCTTGAATTCTAACTTCTGCCAATTCACGACATAGCGCGACCGCTAGCCAATGTCTTCGGCGAGTATTTGTCCTCACACCCGACCAGCTGCACCCTACTGGTCACGACTTCCCACTGGAACCCAGGTAACTACCTACCTGAATAGGGCCAGTCGCCAGTGAGCATCTTATTGGTATTCAAGTGTTGGTTTGTAGGGATTTGATTGGATTGATTTCAGGATTTCATCATGAGCTGACATTAGTTAGAGAACCATTGGAAAACCTGGGAGTACTGGACAGCTGTTTCGTCCTAGTTTGGGACTCTTCAGCAGTACGCACCCACCGGGATTCGAACCCAGGACCTTCCGGTTACAAGGCGAGCTCGTATACCATTAAGCCACTGGGACCCGATCCAATGGTCCTTGAATTCTAACTTCTGCCAATTCACGACATAGCGCGACCGCTAGCCAATGTCTTCGGCGAGTATTTGTCCTCACACCCGACCAGCTGCACCCTACTGGTCACGACTTCCCACTGGAACCCAGGTAACTACCTACCTGAATAGGGCCAGTCGCCAGTGAGCATCTTATTGGTATTCAAGTGTTGGTTTGTAGGGATTTGATTGGATTGATTTCAGGATTTCATCATGAGCTGACATTAGTTAGAGAACCATTGGAAAACCTGGGAGTACTGGACAGCTGTTTCGTCCTAGTTTGGGACTCTTCAGCAGTACGCACCCACCGGGATTCGAACCCAGGACCTTCCGGTTACAAGGCGAGCTCGTATACCATTAAGCCACTGGGACCCGATCCAATGGTCCTTGAATTCTAACTTCTGCCAATTCACGACATAGCGCGACCGCTAGCCAATGTCTTCGGCGAGTATTTGTCCTCACACCCGACCAGCTGCACCCTACTGGTCACGACTTCCCACTGGAACCCAGGTAACTACCTACCTGAATAGGGCCAGTCGCCAGTGAGCATCTTATTGGTATTCAAGTGTTGGTTTGTAGGGATTTGATTGGATTGATTTCAGGATTTCATCATGAGCTGACATTAGTTAGAGAACCATTGGAAAACCTGGGAGTACTGGACAGCTGTTTCGTCCTAGTTTGGGACTCTTCAGCAGTACGCACCCACCGGGATTCGAACCCAGGACCTTCCGGTTACAAGGCGAGCTCGTATACCATTAAGCCACTGGGACCCGATCCAATGGTCCTTGAATTCTAACTTCTGCCAATTCACGACATAGCGCGACCGCTAGCCAATGTCTTCGGCGAGTATTTGTCCTCACACCCGACCAGCTGCACCCTACTGGTCACGACTTCCCACTGGAACCCAGGTAACTACCTACCTGAATAGGGCCAGTCGCCAGTGAGCATCTTATTGGTATTCAAGTGTTGGTTTGTAGGGATTTGATTGGATTGATTTCAGGATTTCATCATGAGCTGACATTAGTTAGAGAACCATTGGAAAACCTGGGAGTACTGGACAGCTGTTTCGTCCTAGTTTGGGACTCTTCAGCAGTACGCACCCACCGGGATTCGAACCCAGGACCTTCCGGTTACAAGGCGAGCTCGTATACCATTAAGCCACTGGGACCCGATCCAATGGTCCTTGAATTCTAACTTCTGCCAATTCACGACATAGCGCGACCGCTAGCCAATGTCTTCGGCGAGTATTTGTCCTCACACCCGACCAGCTGCACCCTACTGGTCACGACTTCCCACTGGAACCCAGGTAACTACCTACCTGAATAGGGCCAGTCGCCAGTGAGCATCTTATTGGTATTCAAGTGTTGGTTTGTAGGGATTTGATTGGATTGATTTCAGGATTTCATCATGAGCTGACATTAGTTAGAGAACCATTGGAAAACCTGGGAGTACTGGACAGCTGTTTCGTCCTAGTTTGGGACTCTTCAGCAGTACGCACCCACCGGGATTCGAACCCAGGACCTTCCGGTTACAAGGCGAGCTCGTATACCATTAAGCGGCCGATCCAATGGTCCTTGAATTCTAACTTCTGCCAATTCACGACATAGCGCGACCGCTAGCCAATGTCTTCGGCGAGTATTTGTCCTCACACCCGACCAGCTGCACCTACTGGTCACGACTTCCCACTGGAACCCAGGTAACTACCTACCTGAATAGGGCCAGTCGCCAGTGAGCATCTTATTGGTATTCAAGTGTTGGTTTGTAGGGATTTGATTGGATTGATTTCAGGATTTCATCATGAGCTGACATTAGTTAGAGAACCATTGGAAAACCTGGGAGTACTGGACAGCTGTTTCGTCCTAGTTTGGGACTCTTCAGCAGTACGCACCCACCGGGATTCGAACCCAGGACCTTCCGGTTACAAGGCGAGCTCGTATACCATTAAGCCACTGGGACCCGATCCAATGGTCCTTGAATTCTAACTTCTGCCAATTCACGACATAGCGCGACCGCTAGCCAATGTCTTCGGCGAGTATTTGTCCTCACACCCGACCAGCTGCACCCTACTGGTCACGACTTCCCACTGGAACCCAGGTAACTACCTACCTGAATAGGGCCAGTCGCCAGTGAGCATCTTATTGGTATTCAAGTGTTGGTTTGTAGGGATTTGATTGGATTGATTTCAGGATTTCATCATGAGCTGACATTAGTTAGAGACCCACTGGAAAACCTGGGAGTACTGGACAGCTGTTTCGTCCTAGTTTGGGACTCTTCAGCAGTACGCACCCACCGGGATTCGAACCCAGGACCTTCCGGTTACAAGGCGAGCTCGTATACCATTAAGCCACTGGGACCGATCCAATGGTCCTTGAATTCTAACTTCTGCCAATTCACGACATAGCGCGACCGCTAGCCAATGTCTTCGGCGAGTATTTGTCCTCACACCCGACCAGCTGCACCCTACTGGTCACGACTTCCCACTGGAACCCAGGTAACTACCTACCTGAATAGGGCCAGTCGCCAGTGAGCATCTTATTGGTATTCAAGTGTTGGTTTGTAGGGATTTGATTGGATTGATTTCAGGATTTCATCATGAGCTGACATTAGTTAGAGACCCACTGGAAAACCTGGGAGTACTGGACAGCTGTTTCGTCCTAGTTTGGGACTCTTCAGCAGTACGCACCCACCGGATTCGAACCCAGGACCTTCCGGTTACAAGGCGAGCTCGTATACCATTAGCCACTGGGACCGATCCAATGGTCCTTGAATTCTAACTTCTGCCAATTCACGACATAGCGCGACCGCTAGCCAATGTCTTCGGCGAGTATTTGTCCTCACACCCGACCAGCTGCACCCTACTGGTCCGACTTCCCACTGGAACCCAGGTAACTACCTACTGAATAGGGCCAGTCGCCAGTGAGCATTATTGGTATTCAAGTGTTGGTTTGTAGGGATTTGATTGGATTGATTTCAGGATTTTCATCATGAGCTGACATTAGTTAGAGAACCATTGGAAAACCTGGGAGTACTGGACAGCTGTTTCGTCCTAGTTTGGGACTCTTCAGCAGTACGCACCCACCGGGATTCGAACCCAGGACCTTCCGGTTACAAGGCGAGCTCGTATCCATTAAGCCACTGGACCCGATCCAATGGTCCTTGAATTCTAACTTCTGCCAATTCACGACATAGCGCGACGCTAGCCAATGTCTTCGGCGAGTATTTGTCCTCACACCCGACCAGCTGCACCCTACTGGTCACGACTTCCCACTTAAATGACCAAAAATCAACAGTATTACTACCACGATAGTCGACGATGCTGAGTCATTCTGTTTTGTATGCACAGCTCCTGTTATCATATGTGAATAGCCAGAGCTTCAAAGATAGAGAGGTAGGATATTTTTATATTACTTAGTGCATATTTCACTGCACCCTAATTAAAAATTTAATAGGTCAAACCGAATCAACCTCATTTAAACCAAATAAAATTCTAGCCAAAATGCGGATGATTCAGGTATTTCAATGCCGGTTTTAACGAGTACGTCTCAGATCAGGTTTAAACACAATTTCGCGCTCCTTCATTGTACTATTCATCACACACACACACACACACTGAGAGTGCATAGTTCAGTTACACTAACCAGATACGTTCTAAAATCTTCTCCTCAAATAACCTTAACTTTTTCTGAATTGTATTTAAATACACCCACTCCTCATCAAATCACATTCTCAAATAACTGAGTCCTTTTCATTCATCTTTTGTTGTCGTTAATGACAACTCAGATATTGTATTAATTGGTAGGGTATTCGAATATTAATACGTATAGTAAGCCTGGTATTGTGTGTGTAGCATATCAATAGCACAACCAGTACACCTTACTATTTGTCAACCCAAATATCATTATTTGACATTTATTTAGCCTTATTTGTTCATATTTTATCTTTTTATTAGTTAAATTGTTTGTCATCTTTGCACTGCAGGTTACTGCTATTTGTTTTATTTTATAATCGTTGTATATTATTATTATTAATACTATTTATTGTAACTTAATTATACATTGGCTAAAAACGATTCTGTTTAGTAGCTACCAGTTACTCTTCAGCTTTTCGTCTTCTCGGAGTAGCTACCGTATTCACTGTCATTATTTGTGGGCCAGCTCACTTTTGTCTAATGAGTGTTCACTCTCACAAGAAACTGAGTCTAACCTGGTCATTGTAAATCTTCCTGAACAACATTATATCGATTTCACTGGTATATGGAATGGAATTCTGGTTTCATTTTTCTTCGTACTATTTATCTCACTGGGGTGAATCATTCCACACTAAGCTAAATTCTTATCTCCCTATAATCTCACTAACCCCAATCTACTCATTTGACCTATGTAATTGACCTCGTCACAGACATTGGAAGCCATTATGTAAATTACATTATTTTGTCTAATTGGGTTGGTTAGTAGGATTGTTTAGTCTGCAGAGTTTGTCCTTAAGAGAGTTTCTAGGCTAAAATACTACTTGAATTTCCCCTCTATTAACAAACCTACTTAGTGTGTGATAGGATCCCATACATTTTGTTATTGACTGTTAATCTCGCATAGATGGTATATCATCATTTCTCACGCACCATGATATTGACTATTACGATCAATTATTTCAAATGCTGTTAGCTGTCTATATTGTTGTAAAATGTATAAATACCATGACTTTCTTTGTCTTAGTTGTTGTACTACAATACACAGTCCAGCCTTTGTCTTTTGGTATTTGCGTGCTTCACTGAATCGGAAGTTACCACAAGCAAATAGGCATATTAGTCGGGCGCAGACAGAACAAGGCGACAACGTCCTCATTTAATTCCCTACCGTTATAACAGTGTGGGAAATTCTATTTCATTTATATTTTATGTTTTACTAACAACACTCATCACACTGACTAAAAACTGTCATCTTATTTTCCATCTTCTTGCGTTCATATTTCGGAACATGCTTGATCATCATATCATCTATTTCGTCCATATTATAGTGAACTTTATATTGGTCTTTATTTATTCATTTATCCAAGTATCTAATCAGTGTGTGACTCATGTATATAAATGAAGTTGGAAAGTTGTGTGAGTGAGTATCTTGATAGCGATGACGATGAGCTATAAATTATGCTCGAAACGTCATCAGTAAATAAAATCAACATTATGTATCATTGTGAGACTTTATCAAATGAATTTACTCTTGGATGGAATTATGTTGTACTGCAGTGATCAATTTCTATTCCATATATTAGTGAAATCGATTTAATGTGGTTCAGAAAGATTTACAATGACCAGATTAGACTGAGTTTCTTGTGAGAGTGAATACGCGTTAGACAGAAGTGAGCGATGACAATGAAGTTGGTAGCTGTGCTCAGTTGATGGGAAGCTGAAGAGTGACTGGTGTATACACAGAAGCATCGTTTTTAGCCATTGTATGATAAATTACATTATATATCATAAAAAAATAATATACCAGGTTTATAAAACAAAACAAGTACACAAATAGCAGTAACCTGCTGAGCAAAGATGAGGAATGATACAACTAAGAAAAAATGAAATATGAACAAATTAGGCTAAATAAATGTCAAATAATAATATACGGACTGCTGATATCTTTCAGCATTTAGGCTTTATTAAAGGTATTATTATATTATTGTGTTTCAGTCGGAACACAAGGTTTTAGCAGCACATATTCATTTCCTCTTATTCTCTGCAGTCTTTTTTATCTGGCTCCACGATTACCCATAATCCTTCACCTTCTTCTCACACGATATTCTGAGTATCATCATCGGATGTCTAACTTGTGGCTTCTTATTCACATTTCATTCAAAAGCCTGGTTCATGATGTTATTGAACGATCGCCTCAGCGTATCTTTAGTCTGTCTCCGATTTTAATGCATATTTGTTGAGTTACTGGTTCTTAGTCTCTGTCTGTCTGTCTGTTTTCGACATAGAACTTTGCACAAATGTGCGGAAGTTCAAGTCGCCACATTCCGTGTAGCACGCGAAGCAAGAGAAGAAAGTACAAGAAAAGCATAATAGAGACAGTGAGCAGAGGTGTGAGACAAAGGAGTAATAAAGAAATACAAAACAGTTTCATTGAAGATCATAAGTCACAGGGAGTGGATGCATCTGCGCCACTGAGAACGATTTTGAGCCATGTCACCAATTGTTTCCAACCATAGATTTTTGCCGTCCCGAGGACCCCAGCCTGGAAGTCTACACCTTCCTACGTGGCTGGCTTAGACCAACTGTTGTGGATTTCATTGACTGATGCCAAGTTTTTGTTTGACTGCCGCTAGCTTTTTTCCAGCCTGACCCTATATCCGCTAACATTGCTCGTCGAGGGAGGCGATGACTTGGCATACGTAACACATGTCCTTACTGCTAATCCTTTCTTGTAGGTCATTTATTCTTCAGGAGCGAAAAAGAGCTGTTGGTGAAAATCTGTAGTGGCCTGTTGCAAATGGTTTTCGCGACACTCCAAGTTTCTGACCTATTTAGAAGAACTGAATGACTTAAGGATGGCGCTAAAAATCAGAATTTTGTTCTGCATACTGAGTGCAGAAGTTTCCAAACCGATTTCAGATCGATCAACGTGTACTTCGTCTTCCTGATTCTCGTTTTGACATCATCATCCGTGTTTCCGGCTGTAGTTGGAAGATTTCTGCCTATATAGATGATGGAAGCGGAGTCTTTCATATTTATCCCGTTTATAGTTACTGATGCTCGTTGTTATTGGTTGGCTATTTTCACCACCTCCATCTCCTCTATGTTCACTTGAAGTTCTACCTTTGCTGCTTGTCTCTTCTGTCAACTTGTTGGTTTTCGCCTGTGAGTCTTTAAATTTATGCGACTTTAGACATAAATCCTCTGCGAAGTTCAAGTCTCCTTCTTTTGTAAACTGCATTCTTTTGTCTAACTGAGTCAGTAGGATCTTCTGATTTACAGAAGTTGTCCCTGAGTAAGTTTATTGACAATTTTACGCAGGGCTTTGATATATAAGTGGATGTCCGATCTCGAAGTGGCCAGACAATGAATGGATTATCCTTTCTCACGCTAATATTCTTGGCCATATATATATCAATGTTCCTTTTATAAATATACATATGTATTCTATCTCACCTCATTGAGTTCTCGCTTAAGTGGTGGGCTGGTAATCAGTTAGCTATTGTAAATGTTGTTGGCAGAGACAAGCGATATACGTGATCAATGCGTCTGTGCAAGCTCGTTAATCCCTACCAATCTAACGTCTTCTCTGAAATATAAAAGGTGTCAGTCATCACCTCCTTGTTTAGTAAAACTGTAGATGCCTTCAATTCTTTCTTATTGAAGTTGTCATCAGTGTGGCCTGTGCTACCGATTAGATTTATCAGTAGTATATAAAGAGATGGTCATCGGCATAAAAAACATTAAATAGTAGGGGGACAGGTTTGATGTCAGAGAAGGCCAATGCTTCAGTGTTGTGGAGATACATGGGAGACGTGAAGGGAACAGAAAGAAACACAATATGAAGGAAGGACAGAAGTAGCAGGCAGAACAGGGAAGATATGTGCAGATGGTGATTTGAAGATAAGGTGTACATAATTTCTCCACATAGAGATACGATTTCGAAGTAAAGATTCCTTCACCAAATCTTTCATCTTATACCTTTACAGTCAGTAGTTCCATTGATGGTTTACACTTCTTTCCCATCTTTTGTAATCTTCTTACAAACCATTTAAAACATTCTTCTTCGTTTTTCACACTCTGTATATCTTGACCTTTTTGTTACCGCTTACGCCAGTAAATATACTAGCATCTACTTTTCTAACACCTTCAAAGACTCTGTTCAATTTTGGCTTGCTACCGACATGCTAATATGTTGTTTTCAAAACTAACTGAGGTTACCCTTTATGTAGAATTTTATTGATTGTTAATGTACAAACTGGATGCAATACTGTAGAAAAAATGCTGAAAATTCCATTCTGTATCACAAGTAGTGTTTTGGAATAAAGCAAATGATTATTATTAGTAATAATTCTATGGGATAATTACTTATTAAGTACCCATTATTCTCCTTCTTCTATCTGTTTCACTTTATTATTTAAGTTTATTGATATACTACTTAGATTTATAGCTCGATATCTTAGACAACTCATTCAAATTGCCTTTACAGATAACGAATGAGATGAAATAAAGTCTAAAATTTGAAGTCTTCCAATCGGTTTATTTAACAGTCTAACACGGCTGTTTCCCCTTGTTCATTTTTCTGATTCCAGTGTGAATTTTATTCTATCTGTTATTGAATTTCTGTGTATGAATAAACTGTAGGCATTTTATGTTTTTAGCACGGCGAAAGTGTTATATTCATATGTATATAACTGATATATATCCATATATATATATATATGGATGTGTGTGTATGGTGATCTCTCTTTCTGTTTGCTCGCTTAGTCTGTGACCACTTCACTTTGTTGGACCTGTCTCCTTTAACAATGTATATTCCCCTTATATTATATATAATATGAGTGTTTGTTGACAGTCCGTTGCTTGGTGACATATATCCATATAATATATGTGGTTGTTGACATGTCTGCTATATTTTGCTATGTATATATGGATCGATACTCCATTATAATTAGCCATTCATGTTAAGACTGTCTATTGATTGTTCACACACTTGGTTGGACATTCATATATATTTTGCTCTCACACTATTGTGTGATATATATTTGATTCTCCTTGTGTTTGGAAAATAGAAGTATCATCGCAAACCTAGTGGTCTTCTGATTTCCGCCTTCTTGCGTCAGGACTATTAAATTCTCGACCAGTACATAACAATAATTTGTCGACGAGTACATAACAATTTGCGACGGGAAAACTACTATTAACCACTCAGCAGCAGCAACATAACAATAACATATGTGATAACACGAATAATGAAAAACAGTATGATTAAACAAACAATTGTTCAGGTGGAAGTAGTCCATAAAGGCTAGTAAAAACAAATGAACCGATTAAGTAATGTTAGATTGTAAGCGAAGTAAATGAAACACGTATATAATGAAGATGTGATAAGATTAAGGGATGATAAGAAAGGAATTGAAAATATAAACAAGGGGTGATACAGAAGTCATTAGTTGGTTATGTCTTAATAGGCCAAGGGAGGGATTTTGGCTGTACCAGCTTCTTTTGAATGCATAGTCTAGGTTTAATAGTTCGAATGCCTATCGCCTCAGCTGTGTGCATTAGACGAATATGAAGTCTATTAGAAAGATTCGGTAGGATACGATGAATTATCTTGAAGGCTGTCGTTTTCTCCACTGCATGACCACTATCAATTAAATGTGACAGAATTGAGCTACGGATTGTTTTTGTCTGTTCTTTTTCAAACCACGATGGGAGATGTTCACTAAAACGTTGGCCAAGCTGTCTAGTAGTATGCCCAACATAATTGTCACCGCAGGTGAAGTTGAATTGATAAATGCACAGATGTGGCAAAACTATCAAGCTTATCCTTCGTTTGTGTCCCAATCATTCATTGGCTAGAGAATGACAAACATAGGTGTGCTGCGTAAGATGTTCTTTGCATACTCCTTGAAAGTCTTTGGAATAAAATCTCACTTGGTAAGTCATCATTAAATTGTAACTTAATAAATAGAGGTTTCTTGCGTGCAGTCAGAGTCTCAGGTTTTTTCTCTGGTGTTTTCATATGTTTCTTTATGAAACTACTCGGGTAGCCAATCTCCGTCAAGGAATAGTGAATACATTCAAATTTCTTTTGTAAAAGGTCATCCGTGCATATCTTTCTTGCTCTGCTCGCAAGACATTTAACAACACTCCTTTTATATTTAATGGGCACGTAACTAAGGAAGTGTGTGTATTGCCTTCTGAATGTGTTTTTCTATACACGCTTCTCTCAAGTGACCCATCTTCTCTCCTACTTAGCAAGACATGCAGGAAATGTAGTTTATTCTCCTGCTCCTCTTCACAAGTAAAGGTAAGCGAAGGGTGGATGGTGTTGAATTTCAGCAACAATTCGTCTATTTTAACATTCTCATCAGGTAAGATAGATGTATCCTCGACATATCGGTTATACATATCAAACTCCTTGATAATTTCCTTCAATTTCCTGTTTTCAAGTTTTGCGAGAAAGAAGTCAGCTAATACTGGGCCTAATGATGAACCCATCTACTTGTCGATAGTATGAATTATTGAAGACAAAGTGAACATTCATTGTGCATTTAAGAAGTAATTCTTTGAGGCTACAGTCTAATTGCCTTTCGGTGATTTCTTGACAAATATAATCTACTGTTTGCATAAGCTTTACGTTAGTCAATAGTGATGATACATCCATTGATAACATGCGTTTATACCTCACATTAGTCTCGGAAATTTTAGAAATAAAGTCGAAGACATCCCTAATTCTATGTTGGACGATTTCTCTGTGCAAAGGACCCAGAATCTTCACTAACCCCTTCGCTGTTCCGTGAAATGGAGAGTTATACATATCTAAAACAGGGTGAAGAGGAAGACTCGGTTTGTGCACTTTAGGTAGACCGTAAAGACGTGGAGTATTGGTAACCGTTGGTTTCATGGACTCATACGTGGTTTTTTCGAGGGAGTCAGTTATTAGTTTCTCCGCTCTTACATTGAAGTCTTTGGAAACACCAAGAGATTGGAATTTAGTTTGATCACTCAAAATACCTTCCATTTTCAACATAATCGCTTTTGTCCATTAAAACTATACCGTCACTTTTATCTGGCTTGCTAAAAATTAAGCTTTCATTGCTTCTAAGTTCTCTTCTCTGTATGAGCTTCTCTGTGTTGCTTAGATAATTTTTTTTATTTTTGATTTACAGCTTGATTCCACACTGTATTTTCGGTACAAGTATGGAATTTTCAGCATGGATATCGGTAGCCCAAATTTTGCAGGCCGACCATAGATATCAGGTGTGCGCCGGCGTGGGCTCGAACCCCGGACCATATGCATGGTCGGCGAGAGTCCTAACCACTGTGCCACCGACGCACAGATAACAGACTGTTTACTGAATGTCTATTATTCTTGTATTGTTGGCAGCTGTCAACTAGCATCGTTTTGAACCTAGTTAGTTCATCGTCCGATGATGCGGTAAGATCTGACGTTTGAGAATACAGATTTTCAAAATCTATATCAGTGTTTAATTGGTCACCTTTAGGAGCATAATCACTGAATTTCGAACCTGGGATAACACCTCCAATTGAAACTTATTAAGCACTACACTGGAAAAATTGTGAATATACAGGCCCGGAACTGACGGAAATTTCCTCTCAAGCTTTTGGCTTTCGAGATATTTGACAAGACTTATAGTTTTACTGTGGTAGTATGTAGTTGTATATTAATTCGTCTATTAGATATATCAGATGGTTTAACAGTATTATTCAATGGATGACACTTCGAGCACAATTCATGATTCTTCACATTTATTTCATTACCGTGTGCAGACGCAACAAAGTAGCGACGGCTTTATTCTGTCCAGTTGAGTTATAACAAAATCAGAAGTGGAAAGGCGAGTCAAACCTTCATTACTCTGGAATCAGGTTAGAAAACTCCTGCACCCATCATGAAGAACAAAATTCAGATTTTCAATACCAGTCTGTCAATCCTTCAGTATGTGTCAGAAAATTGGCCTGAGCATCACACAAAGTATTTCTAACAGCCTGCTGCAAACTTTTATCAACAGCTGCACACTGAGCTGGCTCCAAACTGAACATTCAATGGCCGGTCAGGAAGAAGCAGTAACAAAAAATTCCCGGAACGAACTAACCAAGAACCTATTGCTCAACGAATATTCTGTAGAAGATGGAGATGGACTGTACACACACTGAGGAGCCCGTCAAATGACACTAGGTGGCAGGCCATCGTTTGATTGGAACTTGGATGGGAAAACACTAGTTGTGTGTGGGTGGCAGGGTGACATGGAGAAGGAGATGAAAGACTTTGGGTAACCATTGGGACAGCTAAAGACGGCTGCGGAGAATAGGACATAGTGGAGATGTGCTTTAGAAGGCCAAAAAAAAACAATAATAATCTCAGTATCAAGTACATGAACTCAGTACTCAGTATCAAGAACTTGATATGATTATGAGTGGCAATAGTTTGTGCTCGAAACGTTATCAGTTAATATAACTGTACAACACTGTGTGATTTATCAAAATGAAATCTTATTCATAATGGAGTTATAATCTCAGTATTCCTAAGCATGTTTTCATTTTTAACGGATAGCTCTAGCTTTTGATTGTTGTCATCCCTTCGACATACTGATACTGATAATAACTACTGCTAATAAATTTATCATGACAGCATAAGTAGATTATACATCGACGACAATATAATTCAGAGGCATTTATTTCTTCTAAATATACGACTCAATATAAGAAGTAACTCTAATCTCACAAAGTCTGTCTACCTCATCTTTTGCTAAAGTTAATATTCTATCTCATAAAGTAGAATATCCAAACGAAGAATGTGCAGTACACTTGTGGTGGTGGTGGTGGTGGTGTGATACAGACAATGTGTGCGAACGGAATGTTATGCTCACATATTCCCACGGTTCAATACTGCATACAGTATACCTATTTGATGTTAGACAGAATACATTTGCTACGGTTATACACTGCATTAACAAAAGAATACTATGTATACTTGAACATTCTATTTCATGTCTGTGTTGTTTCAATACACACTGTTGATTGCTAATATTTCATATATGAATTGCATTATAATTCCGATAAATACAAATTCCTGAATTCCTCCCTCTCTGTATTTTGTTTGGATTCTTGTAATTCGATCATCTCGAAATACTAATACTACGATTACAATAAATTGCTACACCTTCTCACCAAAAATAGGTACAAAACTACACAGGAAGATATTTAAAAACAAGAATTGGATAGGTCAGTTCATCTATTTTCGCGGCTTCACACAAAGTTTCAATACAAAAGGAATCTAGTTAAGTGCCTCAGTTATAGAGTAAAACGCATATGTTTAGACGAATGCAAGGAAGGAAGAAATGTTTAAACTGAAACTTACTCTAAAAGAAAACGAATATCTAGAGAACTCTAAGAAAAGTACACGACGATACCTAGAGACATGGTTGTCATGATCACCGTATACAAGAATCTTTTATGTCTCCAGTTAATTTACAAAGGGAAGGTTGCAGAAAACATTTTAAAGTATCACTTTAGGAGAGAGAACATTGCTTGCAGCTAAACTGGTAATCAATTTCTCAAATAACACAGTACTCAGTCACCGAGTTAGGGATGAATTACTGATGGTAGTCTCATTATTGTGTATCTATGAGTTAAACTCCTCATGTGGAGCTAGTAACACTAGATCTTCTCATATGGCTTTGTCCATGCTCTCACATGAATCTACACCAGTATGGATGAGTAGAGGAGAGACTGAATTCTCAGTAAGTGCAGTCTTAACTCACTTGTCAGATTCTGGAAACTGTGTAAAACCAGAGCAGGCGTTCTCGGTTACGTACAGTGTTCCTGTTAATCTAACTAGACGACTTCGACTAAGTTTTCTGTCAGTAGCTGAAGCCGTAGCAGTCAATGCCAGAAGACTTAATCTATATAAGAAGGAGAAATATGTCCAACCGCTATGTTTACCTCAACCCACAATAAGGTAAACAAATCCACCGCAAACATTCTCATTTTAAATTTCTGTCAAATTTTCTTACTTTTCCTCTTTGTTTCATTGACAAAAGCTTATTTCACATCTTCTACGATTTCATCAACTATACTATTATTATGACTACTCACTTAGCTTTAAGTAATGCTTTCAGACTTGTTATCATATTTCCACAATCCTGTTCATTCCATTTGAATAAATTCATTATTACCTGATAATCGTTGACTAATGGTAGTTTTGAGTTTACACCCCACCATCGTTATTATTTCCCTATTATTATTATTATTATTATTATTATTATTATTATTATTATTTTTCATCCTTGAACTTACATCCAGTCCATGAGATTTGTTGGCTTTATTCCTCTGTAGTGTTCATATTGTCTCACATACCACCGACTACACTCACTCTTGAATCATGTAGTTTTGTTGGCTGGATATGCACACACACACACACGCACACTTCATTGAATCATTTCATCTGATTTTTGTATTGATCATACATATTCCAAATTAATAATCAAAACCAACTGGCTATTTTTGTATTCCATCTAGTACTTCTTGCCCAATACACCTTCTGATATAATTCTAATTAAATTTCGCAATTTTACAGACTGAAGAACAGTTCGTTGGAAAAAGTTGCTCTCTTTTATTACATTTTTATGGATAAATTAGGGAGACATTCAAGTTAGTAATGCTTTATTTGACGATGAAATCTTTCCACCAAGCCATTTGAATTAGGATGATGATCAGCAGTAAGTATTTGCTTGATTCCTAGTAGCTCTTTGAGTTGGTGAAGAAAAAGGAATTTAGAATTGAGCACCCGTGTCCTTGGTAGTAATGCTAGGCGAAGACGATTTGGAAATCCATTTATAGATGTTGTTATTTTCAAAAGTTTCCGTGGTGGTTATGTCAGGCAAGAGATTGGGGAAGCCTCTAGTTAGATGCAGATTATTTGATCAGCTAATATATCAGAGCACATCCAGTGTGGGAACCTAGAATCACAACTTTCGCACATCTCTTCGGTATTATGCCTCTCATGTCTTCCGTATTGTGTTTCTTTGTCTTCCTTCATCTCATGTTTTCCATATGGTTTCAAAAGCATTGTACATTTCTCTCATCGCCATTAAACCCATCTCTCTGATGTTCTTGTAGATGGTGAGCATATTTATACATGTATCTATATGCTACTTGTAAATCTTGTCAGTAGCACATGCCACACCTGGAAAGTCAATAGATTACACTGACATGAAAAAAAAATAGTGTTCTTATTCGAACTTAAATTATATATTGTGGGCAAACAGTTGGAATGTCGACTACGTCGTCTCAAAAATGTTTTCTGACGTACATGCATGCATAACAAACTGACTTCTATTGATGTTCCTTTGTAGCTGGATGATTTAAACATGGAAGTGATCGGTTACTTAACGACTTTTATTGATATTAGTTGTTTTGATGTATTCGGTAGTAAGCTTTGCTCAACCTCAGTTTCTTGCCAGTTGTCACATACAAGTGACAGCAAGGCATATCTGAAACTTTGAAGGAATGCATGTGTCTTCTGAGATTTGAACCCGTATCAACCAGTGCGGCCTGCAGTCAGAGACGTTACCACTGAGCTTTACGTGCTCACGATTAATCTCCTGCGGGACTCTACTGGAGATTTTTGATTGGAGACTAATAACTAGTTTGATGTGTCTAGTCTTTTGTACGGTGATGACTGAATTCTATCTACCTACCTATAATGGTGGCCACATTGCAAACCTGACTGATACAATTCAGTGTGCACCATACAAAGTGCTATAGACACGTCACAGTAGTTACTAGCATCCATTCAAAGTACTTAACTACTTTTATCTGGCAACTAGTTCGTCATTTCGTTGCTTAGTTAATTATTTTTTCACCATTGAAATTTTTTTGCTCTTTACTGTTGTCTCAAAACTTCTCTATATGTATCTGTTCAATGAAAATGTGTACAAACACGAGGGGAATCATATACACATAGTAGTACTCAGCTTTATAAAGGTGAATTTAAAGGCATCTGCAACAGTCATCTTAGAAAACAAACCAAGAAGTCCAGCGAAGAGCCTCTTTTAGCAGACTTTTTCCTTTAGCTGTACAGTTGCATTAATACATACAATTTTTCATGATAAAGGACTGAGATAATTGGACACTGTGTCAATTCGGTGGTCATCCTATTTCTGCAAACTTTCTACAAAGTAGAAAATAAGCTGTCAAAGGCAGTTTTCTTTCGTATCCTTTTTTCATTACCTAAGGTCTAGCCATTCAGATACAGAATTGGGAGGTTTGCTTTCGAAAGAGAACTATGCAACTCCTTCTACTAACATGGTAACAACCTTGTTGATTTATGCTTGTTTTTTTTCTAACTCCTTACGTAATTTCATAGTCTCCTTCGTTTCTATATTTGTGCTGATTACAACTCATTCATTAAATATTCACCTTATTACGTAACTCTAACAGACTTGTTCATCTTCATTTATGCATTGACTAATGCTAACAACCTTTATGATAATGCCGGTTCATCACCTTTGTTTCAACTCTCTTTCATTCATGGAAAATCGTACACCAACGCAACTGTACAGCTAAAGAAAATGAACTCGACGAAAACAGCCTTTTCCTGAACTACCTGTTTTATTTTCATTGATGTCTGGATGGTGATTATTCATGAATATCCTTTTTTTTCTGAGTTAAAAATGTTGACTGATGATGCATCAAGAGTGCGATAATTGAACACCTGGTTAATACTGATCATTCCATCTCAACAAACACCTCCTGATTCAAAGCAATCTACAGAGTCAAGAATAACCTACCAAAGGCAATACGGTTTCGTCTTCTTTGTATCGCTGAAGCTCTGACCATTCACATAGAAAAACGGGAGCTATGCATTCAAAAGAGAATTACTCAACCACCTCTACTGTCATGGTAACAACTTTGTTGATTTTGATGATATAATTTTGTTTGTTTGCCTGTTTCTTTAATTGCTTATAATTCTTCCATTCATTTAGAACTCTTACGTAATTTCGCATTCTCTTCTTTCTTCCTATGTGTATCCTGAGTAAAAATCACTCATCAAACTATTCATATTATTATTACATAACTTCTTTTAACAACTGTTTATGACAACTCATCACATTTGTTACTACCCTAATTTCATTAACACCTAATTTTCTTGACTGATTTTGTATTACGTGAGTCGAATTACCAATCTTCACCTGTTTAGTTAAAATAACCATAACCAGTTGTATTTTTGTTTGACAAACTTAATTTACACACACATAAAAAACAACTTGATATATTTGCGATTGTACAGCTATGAAAATGAATTCGCCGACGAAAAGAGACTCTTCGCTGAACTAAGTGTTTTGTTTACAATAATGCCTGGATTGAGATTAACCATGGTTGCAAACAAATTGACGGATTTGTAGTATATCCGAGCTCTTCAACTCATTAATTTTTGTATTAATAGCAATAATCATGTGTATACAACTTTCTCTTTGCTACTCGACAATTCCCTTGACCCTATGGGGTTCATTGTTGAGGTAAGTGAT
The DNA here is from genome assembly GCA_944472135.2 of Trichobilharzia regenti. Taxonomy (NCBI): domain Eukaryota; kingdom Metazoa; phylum Platyhelminthes; class Trematoda; order Strigeidida; family Schistosomatidae; genus Trichobilharzia; species Trichobilharzia regenti. Next base: position 25,823,526 of record OX235264.1, on the reverse strand, counting down.
TTCTAAAGTGTCATTAATTTTGTATTCTACGTTACATTCTTAATAAGTGTGTAACATGGGCGCCAAAGTATATTTTTCATTAATCAAACCGCTATTTATATATCTACAGTTTATATTCTTTAACCAGTTACAGAGCTTGTGATTTCTGTTTACATCAAACGACAAGAAATAGAATGTTCAAATATACATAGTATTCTGTAGTAATTTATTGTAATAGGAATATTAGTATTTCGATCACCACATATTCTTTTGTTAATGCAGTGTATAACCGTAGCAAATGTATTCTGTCTAACATCAAATAGGTATACTGTATGCAGTATTGAACCGTGGGAATATGTGAGCATAACATTCCGTTCGCACACATTGTCTGTATCACACCACCACCACCACCACCACAAGTGTACTGCACATTCTTCGTTTGGATATTCTACTTTATGAGATAGAATATTAACTTTAGCAAAAGATGAGGCAGACAGACTTTGTGAGATTAGAGTTACTTCTTATATTGAGTCGTATATTTAGAAGAAATAAATGCCTCTGAATTATATTGTCGTCGATGTATAATCTACTTATGCTGTCATGATAAATTTATTAGCAGTAGTTATTATCAGTATCAGTATGTCGAAGGGATGACAACAATCAAAAGCTAGAGCTATCCGTTAAAAATGAAAACATGCTTAGGAATACTGAGATTATAACTCCATTATGAATAAGATTTCATTTTGATAAATCACACAGTGTTGTACAGTTATATTAACTGATAACGTTTCGAGCACAAACTATTGCCACTCATAATCATATCAAGTTCTTGATACTGAGTACTGAGTTCATGTACTTGATACTGAGATTATTATTGTTTTTTTTGGCCTTCTAAAGCACATCTCCACTATGTCCTATTCTCCGCAGCCGTCTTTAGCTGTCCCAATGGTTACCCAAAGTCTTTCATCTCCTTCTCCATGTCACCCTGCCACCCTGTTGAGTACGTAACAATGTGATTGTACACTTTTTAGGTACTTGTATAAATTCGAGATATTGTACATAATTTTTGTTTAAATCGCTTCTTGTTGAAATATACATAATTTCCGTGTACGATTGAAAAAATACACTCTGCTGTTGGAGACTTCGTCTTCTCCCTGGTCACCTCTACTTACTTGCTCCACTCACACCGTGTTGTAACTTTGGATTTATTGTAGGAGCCTACTACTTTCATCCGAAGACATTTCTACAACCGGAACACAGCAGCTACAGCAGACGCAGTCCAAACAGTTAACGTGCCTGTGGATTATATAATTAATTTGTAGCCGAGGACTTACACTTTATAACCAAGTAATCCTTTTTGTTGCTATAACTCGTCACTGTATTTTTGGTAATATATTGTGATTTAACACTCCACTGACTTGGATTATTACTTTTATACTTGGAATGTTAGTGAACTCTAATATTAGTCCCCTACAAATTAATTGGTGAGCCCGATAAGAACACGGATTATTTTGGCATATTTATATTCTTATTTTTGCTATTTTTATATTCATTGTGATTTTGTGTGTGGTTTATATTTGTATCCTAATTTGCACCAATAACCTCATATTTATAATGTCATCACCTCAGTCCGGTACATCAAACGAGCAGACAACTAATAGCGAGACAAATGCCACAATAAATGCCATCACTGATTTTCGTTTACCCCAATACGGTTTCGCAGAACCAAGGATTTGGTTTGCGGTAATTGAACCGTTGCTAGAAGCACGGGGCATTAAGTCCCAAATAGCCAAATATGGTATGGTGCTGGCAGAACTCCCTCCGTCAGTATTGACAGAAATCAGCGATTTCATCGAAGATCCTCCGACGGAACATCAATTTGATAAACTTAAAGCCCTCCTCATACAACGTACCAGTTTGTCGGATGAGAAAAGAATCCAACAATTGCTCACAGGCTGTGAACTAGGCCCACGTAAACCATCCCAGCTGCTCAGGCACATGCGCCAGTTAATCGGACACCATAAAGTAGACGAGGTAGTGCTGAAACAGATGTGGTTGCAACGTTTACCTAGAAATGTCCAGCAAATTTTAATCATCTCAGGAAAGTCGTATGACTTAGACCAACTAAGTGACATGGCAGATAGTATTTTGGATGTTTTATCCGATAACACCATAAGTCACGTAGCATCTGATAGTGCCACACCGTGTCATTCCACACCCACGGCAGACACACCGATACTCGCCGCCATTGCAGACTTAGCGGCAAGGATTGACAATTTGGAAACTAATAAGTCTGATCGACAAGTCCGGAGACGGAGTTCACAAAGAAGGTCACCATCACGACGACGATCCTTCTCACGACAGCGTTCTTACACGTCTTCTCGGGATAGCAATATATGCTGGTATCACTGGAAGTTTGGACGTCATGCCCTGAAATGTGTAAAACCGTGCAGCTTTAGCGAAGCCAACCAGGCTCAGGGAAACGCCTCAGCCAGACAGTGATGGCGACAGCTGTTACTGGCAAGCAAACAAGTCGCCTCTTCTATGTGAAGGATAAAACTTCAGACACTTTATTCCTGGTAGACACGGGAGCAGAAGTTAGCGTAATCCCTCCTTCACTATCCAGGCGATCTACACGGACACCCGGAAAACTGTCTCTCCGGGCAGCTAACCACACAAGCATACAGACGTATGGAGAGCAATCCCTCATACTGGATCTAGGTTTACGTCGGCGTTTCACATGGATTTTCATAGTAGCCGACGTCAGTCACGCCATCCTCGGAGCAGATTTCTTGAGTAATTTCAACCTGTTAGTTGACGTCAACAATAAAAAACTGATTGATAACAACACCCATCTAAAGATCCATGGAATTATCTCCAGCTATTCTGTCTATAATATCAGTATTGAAAGACCAGCAGATTGCCCTTTTTCCTCCCTACTTCACCGTTTCCCTAAAATTCTTAAGCCGTCGTACAACATCGAGGACGTCCCTCACACAGTTACTCACAAGATAGTTACTACGGGTCAACCAGTTCGTGCTCGTCCCCGTAGATTACCCCCGGACAAATTGGCAGCAGCCAAGGCAGAATTTGAACACATGATGCAGCTCGGCATCATCAGACCCTCCAATAGTCCTTGGTCTTCGCCCTTACACATGGTGCCTAAAGCTGATCATGATTGGAGGCCATGTGGGGATTACCGACATTTAAACAATGCCACAGTTCCCGACCGTTATCCTATTCCTCATCTTCATGATTTCTCCCTGACATTACACGGAAAAACCATTTTTTCTAAAGTAGACTTGGTCAGGGCCTATCACCAAATACCAGTTGCCCAAGAGGATATCGAAAAAACGGCCATCATCACACCTTTCGGTTTGTTTGAATTTCTCCGCATGCCATTTGGCCTAAAGAACGCAGCACAATCCTTCCAACGTTTCATGGATCAGGTCACACAAGGTTTGGACTTTGTATTTGTATATATCGATGACGTTTTAATTGCTAGCTCGTCGCCCGAAGAACATACTGATCACCTCACCATCTTATTTCAACGATTTGAGCAATATGGAGTCGTCATTAACCCCAAAAAGTGCATATTCGGTGTCTCCTCTATACAGTTTCTGGGACACCACATAACCACGAATGGTATTACGCCTACGGAGGAAAAGATAGAGTCCATCAAAAACTTCCCCGAACCAGATTCACTCAAGAAGGTCAGACGTTTTTTGGGGATGTTTAATTTCTATCGGCGTTTCATTCCTTCGTGTGCCTCCATCGTCCAGCCGTTAACCGACCTCCTTAAAAATGATCCTAAAAAGTTTCAGTGGTCAGCTGAAGTTAGATATTGGAATAAAATTCAATATGAGATAATGTACATTCAGAAATAATAATAATAATAACATGAGTGTTATTGATCAATTACAATTAGATGAGAAATAAGACGAGTGTTTTAATAGTAATAATAAGTAACTTGTTAGAATGTTGTGATGTATGTGAATTGAAATAGAATTTTGAGATTATCTATTATCCTCTTCTAATTTGACCGGCGGTAATAATATCTTCCATATTTCTGGTATTTGCATTGAGTCATTTTTGTTGCATGTGTTGGGTGTAGACTGAATGAACCATGTTAATATATGTGTAAAACTTGGGCACTGTGGTACTAAGTAATTCCATATTAGTTTGATTATTAAATGTATCACACAGTGAAACAGTATTGTATACTGGATGACGTTTCGAACACAACTTATTGTTCATAGTCATATCAATTTTCGTCACACGACTTCGAGATTTGATTTTTATAGTTTTCTCTGTCTTCTCCTATTTGTTGTATGGGCAGTAGAATTTTCCATATATCTGGGACAGGTGTTGAATCATTCCTATTACATGTATTTGCAGTTGATTCGATAAACAAAGCTTCTGTTATCAATCTCTCCCTATACCCTGTAACATTAGATTTTAAAACTGTCATCCTATCCCATCCTATTGTATGGTTGTGTGTAACTGCATGTAGTGCTATAGCTGAACTACTCTCTAGATTTCTTATCTTATTCGGGTCAACCAATCTAGATTTAGCTAGGTTTTTATGTTCGGTTAGTCTGACTGCCCCTGTTCTACTAGTTTGACCTATGTATTTGAAACTTAATAATTACCCGGATAAATTAGTCAAGAAATATGTAAGTAAATGTAAAAATAAAATAAATAATGATAACAGAGATAGTGATAATAATAATAATGATAACAATAATAATAATAATGGTAATAATAATAGTGATAATATTAATAACGACACCAACAATAAGGAATGTAAATCATCAACAATAATTCCATACAAAGAAGGAACCTCGGAAGCCTTACGCAGAATTCTTAACAAGGCAGGAATAAAAGTGGCATTTAAACCCACAAACTCAATTAGAAACAAGCTTTGTCGGTTAAAGGATCCTGTAGAGCCATTAAAACAAAACAATTTAGTTTATCTAATACCCTGCAATGATTGTTAGGTCAAATACATAGGTCAAACTAGTAGAACAGGGGCAGTCAGACTAACCGAACATAAAAACCTAGCTAAATCTAGATTGGTTGACCCGAATAAGATAAGAAATCTAGAGAGTAGTTCAGCTATAGCACTACATGCAGTTACACACAACCATACAATAGGATGGGATAGGATGACAGTTTTAAAATCTAATGTTACAGGGTATAGGGAGAGATTGATAACAGAAGCTTTGTTTATCGAATCAACTGCAAATACATGTAATAGGAATGATTCAACACCTGTCCCAGATATATGGAAAATTCTACTGCCCATACAACAAATAGGAGAAGACAGAGAAAACTATAAAAATCAAATCTCGAAGTCGTGTGACGAAAATTGATATGACTATGAACAATAAGTTGTGTTCGAAACGTCATCCAGTATACAATACTGTTTCACTGTGTGATACATTTAATAATCAAACTAATATGAATGAACCATGCTGTGAATTGTTATTGTTGTGGAATAAAGTGATTGTTATTAAAATAAAAAGATTCAGTAATCAACCTCTCTCTCCACCTACATAGATTACTTCTTAGAATCTTAACCCTCTCCCATCCTATTGTGTTGTTGCGTGTTAATGCGTGCAGTGCAATTGCTGAGCTTATTTCTAAATTACTTGTCTTCTCGGTGTCAACCATTTTTACCTTAGCTAAATTCTTATGTTCCAACAATCTGATTATCCCCAACCTAATAGTTTGAACTATGTAGTTGACTTAACTCACAGTCATTGCAAGATATTTTTAAACTATATTATTTTGTTTATTTGGGTCCACCGAGTCTTTCAGCCTACACAGCTTGTCTCTGAGTGAGTTTGTAGGTTTGAACGCCAAACTAATTCCTGCATTATTAAGAATTCTACGTAGGGTTTCAGATTTTCCCTCATTATATGTCATATGGAGGTTGGGTGGAAGGACCAGGCCACAAAGGACATCTTCATTGCAAACATAAGGGAAAGCCGAGACACAAATCAACACTAGCGAAGAGGTCGGCGTCGAAAAGCACTGGGACAACTTGAAAACGGTGTGGAGCCAAAACTGTATGGAAGTTCTAGGCGGAAAAAAGAGGCAGGACAAACAGTGGCTCACTGCGGACATTTGGGAACTAATAGAAGAGAGAAGGATGGTGAAACAAAAGATTATCCAGTGTACTGACGAGCAACAAAAACAGGAGTTGAATGCAAGCTACAATGCGCTGAACAAAAGAGTGCCAGGGAAGACAAAAGAAAATATTATGAAGCCATGGCAAACGAAGCAGAACAAGCTGCAGGCAAAGGAGACCTCGCCACACTCTACCAAACAACTAGGCACCTTTCGGGCGAATGTTCGACACAGATTAAGCCATCAAGGATGATAATGGAAAGTCAATCACCAAAGAGGTGGAGCAAAGAAAACACTCGGCTGAACACTTCAAAAGACTTCTAAATCGTCCACCACCTACAACGCGCCCAGCAATACCAACAACGGAAGCAGAACTACCAGTGAACATTGACCCCCCGACAAAATCAGAAGTCCTGAATGCAATCAAGATGCTAAAAGCTGTAAAAGCAGCAGGACCAGATGGAAACCCTGCAGAAGCTTTGAAAATAGACCCAGAGACAACAGCGGACTCGATGATGCCACTGCTGGAGAAGGAGTGGAAAGAGGGCAAAGTACCATAGGATTGGAAGAACGGATACTTATTCAAACTACCAAAGAAAGGAGACTTAAGTCAATGTAAAAACTGGCGCGAAATTATGCTCCTGTCCATTCCAAGCAAAAGGCTAAGCCGCATCATCCTGGAGAGAATCAAACAAACCCTGGATGCAAAACTTCGACCGGAACGAGCTGAATTCAGGAGAAACAAATCATGTATTGATCAAATCGCCACTCTATGGATCATCATTGAACAAAGCTTAGAATGGCAGTCACCTCTCTCACTCAACTTCATCGACTTTGAAAAGGCCTTCGACAGCGTTGATCGAGAGGTGATTTGGCAACTACTTCGCTACTATGGGGTGCCGTTGACAATTATACATCTCATCCAACAGTTATACGGCGATGCTGCATGCCAAGTAATCCACAACGGGAAACTTACGGAAGCCTTCGAAATGAGGACGGGAGTGAGACAAGGCTGTCTACTATCACCAATGATCTTCCTGATTGCAGTAGATTGGATAATGCGACAGACAACGGTAACCAACGAGGGAACAGGCATAAAATGGACTCACACAAAAACTTGGAGGATCCGGAATTCACCGATGATATATGTCTGATTTCCCACAAACTGGAAGATATGCGAGTGAAAAGCAACAAGCTGGCAGAAGAAGCATCAAAGATATGACTTTAAGTGAACATAGATAAAACAGAGGTGATGAATATTTCTGGCCAACACCAACAGCAACAACAACAACAGACAACAATCAGCATAAATGGGAGGAACCTGAAAGAAACAACCTCCTTCACCTACCTGGGAAGCATCGTTTCAACTACAGGCGGAACTGACGAGGATATCAAAGCCAGAATCGGAAAAGCAAGACAGGCTTTCATTACCCTTAAGTCTGTGTGGAGGTCAACATCACTCAGCATCAAAAATAAGATCCAGATTTTCAACTCCAATGTGAAGTCAGTACTACTATACGGATAAGAGACTTGGCGCGTCATAAAGAGCATCTCCAACAAACTTCAGACCTTCATTAACAGCTGTCTTCGCTCAATACTCAAGATGAGATGGGCCAGAAAAGATCAGAAACAGGGATCTCTGGGAGCGAACCAATCAGGAACCGATTGTGAAACAAATAGGCAGGAAGAAATGGAGATGGATTGGCAATACTCTGAGGAAACCATCAAGTGACATCACTAGACAAGCCATGGCTCGAGTGGAACCCTAAAGGGAAGCGGCGAGTTGGTCGTCAGAGTGAGGGTGACTTGGAGGAGGTCATGTGAGGAGGAGATGAAAGCATGTGGGCAGACTTGGAGCGGAGTGAAAAAGTTGGCAGAAAACCGAAGGCAATGGAGACGCGTAGCTGAAGCCCTATGTCCCTCTAGGAACTAAAGGATATAATAATAATAATAATAATAATAATAATAATAATAATAATAATAAGTATTCCGAATATATTATGTACTTGGTGGAATGAGTAAATAAAGGTTAGTTAAGAAAAAGCTGTTACTAAAATGTCATACAAAAAATCAAAATTACTTTTAATAACTGATATGTATCCAAATATATATATTTATGTGTGTGTGTATGTTGGTCTCTCTTTCTGTTTGCTCTCTTAGTCTGTGACCATTTCACTTGTATGAACTTGTCTCCTTTAACAATGTATATTCTCCATATATTATGTTATATATAATATGAGTGTTTGTTGACAGTCCGTTGCTTGGTGACATATATCCATATATGGTTGTTGTTGGCATGTCTGCTATATATATATTTCGTTCACACAATTTGTGTGAACTACTTGACTTTACTTACTTACCACTTTGGTGTGAGACCATTTATTTTCGTCTCCTTGTGTTTGGACAATAGAAGTATCATCGCAAACCTAGTGGTCTTCTGATTTCCGCCTTCTTGCGTCAGGACTATTAAATTCTCGACCAGACCATAACAATAATTTAGCGACGAGTACATAACAATAACAAAGTGATTGAACTTGGGAAAATACCCAGCGTAGAAGGGGGGATGCAGTAGTTTCGTCTGTGTGCATAAATCAAGGATTTCCATGCGGATCGCTAAGCTCCAAGCATATAAAATCTCTGGAAAATGTAGGATGTCCCTTACAAACTTGTAAGACTCGCTTGGACGATCGTACGGGTATATAATTCCCCACCGTCTTTATGTTCTTGTGAGATGAAGACCAAAAGACAGTTGGGCGACCAAACTTTGGACAACAATTAGTTCATTGAGTGGTGGTTAGTGTTTGCGAATTTCCACAAAACAATAAAAGCGCGTAGTAGTTATGTGAAAAGTGAAGCCTATTTAAGCAAGGCATTGTGAAGATTCTGTCATACACATTTATACAAAAGGCGATAGAGTTTGAATGATCACAATACAGATCAAAGGTCATTTTTAACAGGCAGGGAGATGACGTAAGCATATGGGGTAAGGAAAAGAAAGAGAATATGATGAAAATTGGATCACAAACGTAGATTCAAAGTGATGACAAATAATTTTTGAACAGAGATGAAACAGGTTTAATCCTTTTTATGGTCAACTTCCAACAAATTTAAATATGTGACCCAAACATTTTTCATATATGATTTTAAAGCCACTATTGAAATCATCCTTGTTAACACATGTTAAAATCTTGTCATTTTGTCCTATAATGGTTTTCATGTGTTACGTTTATTTATATGTGTTTTCTGCGACGTTCCCTTGTATTTCAGTATTATCAAATCTAGCTGTTTATATTTTTAATTATTCCTACCATAATAGTATTATTCACTTAGTAATGGCGTGAACGGATTACCACTCACTACGCATAGACCATGCATTTTGCTGAAATGCATACTTAATTGTTCTCACAATACTCATGTGTTTGTATATATTTAACTCTAAATAAAGCTGTAAAAATAACTATATTTGTGGAGTATTCAGCTGACGAACCCTTCTTCCGAGATTTATGAATTCATTAAGCGCTACTTTCTTCACATTTCCTGCCCATTTTAAATACATATATTGCTCAGAGCAGAATTCATCTGAATAACTGAATCGTTTGTATTTGTGTTCTGCTACCTGTAGTTGTATAGGTCAGTGATAGGAATCGGCTTAAAATAGTAGTAATCTATCTTATGATTCATCGTGTGATAGGATGACTGTAAAATTTCATCAGCTTTTTTTTCCTTACCTGGGTGTCTTGGTCAAATCGCCAACCAATCAGTCAGAATGTTTATTTCTATTTCACCGATGTAGCCAAATCGCTTACCAATACAAACAATCTATTTCCACTGTCCTCAGCCGATTCGAATGTGGCTTACAAAATGTATAAATGTGACATGTATTTTTCTTAATAAAAGTTGTATCCTAACAGTTACAGGTCAGTCTTTATCTTTTGGTATTTAAGTCACTCAGTGAAACGGACGAATATCAGTTGAGCTGTTCATCACATCAGTATTATTATTCCCACGCATAAGTCGACTCGGTCATATCAACTGTCGACGCTATCATATCAGTCGGCGACAGGGACATAACAAATTGGTATCGAATTAATTTGAGCTGACGACATAGATCATAACAGTCAGGTAGTGTACTAATTAAGTGAGCATTTGGATAGATTAAGTTTAGTTAGGCTGGTATAGTGTAGCATATCAACAGTATAACCACTCCATTACAGATATCTTCTCGATTGTCCTACACTTCATTCGACTTCTATCCTTCCATACTTATTGATAACCTATTTTAGATGACGATGGTTAGTTCTTTTGGTGTGTAACTCTGTAGCGTCCCTATAAGCCCATGTTTTTGGTTAATAAATAAAATAGAATTTTCTTTTCAACGAAGTCATCATCTAGGCTGTACATTCGTCTATTTATATCAAATGGATGGGAAAGTTCCAGAATAATCTCCGGTTAAGGGTCAAATTAATTAAAATTAGGAATTAGAATACCATAATAACCCGGGGGATGGATAAAACTAACAAAGTAGCATCATAATAACTAAGAAGATTGACATTGTGCAATTAGGGGTTAGAAATGTAGAAATAACAAAATAGACAGGATGTCTGGATAAAAACTAGTGTGATGAATAATTGTTTATGCAATGAGGGATTAAATATGTAGAAATAGTAAAATGACAAAATAAACACGAAGTTCGGGTAAAATGTAAATGTGCTCTGATGAGTAGTACAAAAGGTCGAGATTATCAAGGGGAGAAGATTTAGAACTTATCTAAGGAATATCGTTGTATAACAAACAAGGAATATGCGTGTTGACAGCACGAAAGGAACAGAGCTAAATACCACTAGAGCCTATTTGAATGTGTACACGTTAAATCGAAATCTTAAAATACTGGAAATTGCACTACAAACGGCGACTGTATGACATATCCCTTTGTGATGTGGCGCCACCTGCTTTATCATCTAGTGGGTATTAAGGAGTTTGGATAAATACAGCAAAATATACCAGCACGATTTCATGAATAGCCACTAATATGAGTTTAGCTTTTGAATACACTGCCTCGTCTAATCCTTTACTTTGCGCAGAGAGACATAAGTCTCAAGAGTCATTTTCTGATAAAAGTGCAGCAACAACATAATGTGACCCGCAGTGTGTACTTAAACAACAACACCAGCATTAGGCACCAATCACTATCTTCGGACGAGATTTGAAGGAAATCACCTGTTTCACTTATCTAGGCAGTGTTGTTTCAACTACAGACGACAAGAAGAATGAGGATGTGTCACAGACGCGATCCGGAAAGGCAAGACAGATCATCATTCATCTGACATCAGTGTGGAGATCTGCTTCAATCAGCGTAAAGAAGAACAAGAAGCTCAGTAAGTAGATATCTTTCCAGCAATTTCGTCCTCAAAAGCTGTACAATCGGATTTATATACATCAGTTTACATAGGTACAATTGTTACCATGAAGTGGATCTACCAAAGACAGAGTGTGTTTCCGACTTCCTTGTACTGTAGAAGACCTTTTCATATGCATCGAAAAGCCAGGGCTATATGTTCATCTGCTATGGATCTAGTTTAGTTAGGCTCCTTAGTTTTCACTTTCTGCATTCCCTTCATACTTTCTCACTTTCAGCTGCACAAACGAATCATAGACTGATGTTGTCACGAATCAAATCACATTGCGCAAACCATAGGAAACTGAAATTCACTTTTCACAGATTTTCAGAAGACAGGAAGACGGTTTCCAGCCGTTACCTGTAGGTCAAGCACACGGTGGAACCTAATCTCTGATAGATCAATCCACACAATTTTTATAACGGTAGGGAATTAAATGAGGACGTTGTCGCCTTGTTCTGTCTGCGCCTGACTAATATGCCTATGTAGTAATTTATTGTAATTGTAGTATTAGTATTTCGAGATGACCGAATTACAAGAATCCAAACAAAACACAGAGAGGGTGGAATTCAGGAATTTGTATTTAGCGGAATTCTAATGCAATTCATATATGAAACATATTAGCAATCAACAGTAAGTACTTAAACAATACAGAGATAGAAATTGTCAATCACCACATCCGCCATACGTCGAATATCTCCTTGCGTATTTATAACGATATCTTGGTTTGCTTGCAAGTAGTTGCGACCTTCTAACTGATTCTGTGATATTATCTTCATCACTGTTATCTGGACTTATTTCAGAATTATCTACAAAATCAGGATTAGTAGCGGAATTATTAAAATTATAATTGGAACGACCTACTTCATTTATTGTCACTTTGTCCAGGTGTTCGTTATGAACTGAGTGATCTTTGATGTCTGATATCTTCACCACTCGATTTCCCATTTTTGTAGTATGATTCCAACAGAAGGTCTATAGTCATTCCCTTTGTAATAATGTACATTAGAAGTCGTGGACATCAGATGCTTTTTGAGAATTCGAGATTTGAAAAGTTGTGCAGGACTTTCACGGGTACTTGTATGCCCTGCATTCAACAGACGCAGTTGTGGAGTACGTAACAATGTGATTGTACACTTTTTGGTTACTTGTATAAATTCGAGATATTGTACATAATTTTTGTTTAAAACGCTTCTTGTTGAAATATACATAACTTCCGTGGACACTTGAAAAATACACTCTGCTGTTGGAGACTTCGTCTTCTCCCTGGTCACTTCTGCTTACTTGCTCCACTCACACCGTGTTGTATACTTCGGATTTATTGTAGGAGCCTACTACTCTCAACCGAAGACATTTCTACAACCGGAACACAGCAGCTACAGCAGACGCAGTCCAAACAATTAACGTGCCCGTGGATTATATACATAATTTGTAGCCGAGGTCTTAGACTTTATATCCAAGTAATCCTTTTTGTTGCTATAACTCGTCACTGTATTTTTGGTAATATATTGTGATTTAACACTCCATTGACTTGGATTATTATTCTTATATTTATAATGTTAGTGAACGCTAGTTTAAGTCCCCTACACAGCCTATGCATATGCAACAATTTCTCCATTTTAATCAGTTGCTCTCTCATCTCATTCAGTTCTTCTCGTGTTTTCGACAGTTCGCGTTGTAACTCGGCTACCACATTTTTGAAGACAGTTGACACTTGAGTTGCCGAACTTGTAGTGGAGGTTTTCATTGGATTAGCTTGAGTATTTTGAAAAGTTGAAAGACACATTGACTCCATTTTACTAGACAGATTGGGAGAATTATAAGAATGTTGAGCAGCATAAGTATTCGAACTTCTGCAAACAGTCTTGATGCGTCCAACTTTACCACATTTGTGACATTTAGCACCCCGAAAACGGCAAGTGCTTCGTAGATGTAACTTTCCACAGGATAAACACGATTTAATGTTTTTGATCTCTGGCTGCATTCTATTACCTGTGGACGGCAGTTTGGATTGCTTTCCATGACCACTTGTATTTTCGACTTTAGAAAGCATAACATCAGACACTGACGTAGTGGGAGCAGAGTATTCATTATTGACATCTTCATATGTAATACATAAATCTTTAGCAGTTTGAAACGTACAAGAAGGAATCTGAATTAACTCTTTCTCTAGCTTAGGAATATTGATTCCAGCAATTAGACGATCACGTAGTTGAGTATGCAGCTGATCTCCAAAGTTACACTTTGAAGCTTGTGTTTGGAGTTGAAGAATAAAGTCTCTAATCTTCTGGTTGGGAGCAAGAACCAGTTTGTTGAATTGAGCCCTTTCTGGCGTCTCAAAAGTAGTTATATGGAAGTAATCTATCAATAGTTCACGGAGCTTAACATATGGCAGAGAAATTGGTTTATCTGGAAACGACAGAGTCTTCACTAGGCTATACGCATCTAGACCAATAGCAGTAATGAAATGTGCTGGTATTTTGTCATCCCGAACATTCTTGGAAATGCACCACGCGTCGAAGCATTCAAGATAATCACCAATCTCCCGCGGAGACCCAAATAATAGGAAAGTTTCCCAGGTTATTTAGTTCCATCGCGACGCCAAATTGTAGTAATTTATTGTAATCCTAGTATTAGTATTTCGAGATGACCGAATTACAAGAATCCAAACAAAACACAGAGAGGGCGGAATTCAGGAATTTGTATTTAGCTGAATTCTAATGCAATTCTGTTATGTACTCGTCGCTAAATTATTGTTATGGACTGGTCGAGAAATTAATAGTCCTGACGCGAGAAGGCGGAAATCAGAAGACCACTAGGTTTGCGGTGATACTTCTATTGTCCAAACACAAGGAGACGAAAATAAATGGTCTCACACCAAAGTGGTAAGTAAGTAAAGTAGTTCACACAAATTGTGAATGCGAAATATGTATGAATGTTCCAGACAAATCACTAGAAAGTCTTAACATGAATGGCTAATTATAATGAAGTATCGATCCATATATACATAGCGAAATATAACAGACATGTCAACAACCAACATATATGTGGAGTACGTAACAATGTGATTGTACACTTTTTGGTTACTTGTATAAATTCGAGATATTGTACATAATTTTTGTTTAAAACGCTTCTTGTTGAAATATACATAACTTCCGTGTACAATTGAAAAATACACTCTGCTGTTGGAGACTTCGTCTTCTCCCTGGTCACTTCTGCTTACTTGCTCCACTCACACCGTGTTGTATACTTCGGATTTATTGTAGGAGCCTACTACTCTCAACCGAAGACATTTCTACAACCGGAACACAGCAGCTACAGCAGACGCAGTCCAAACAATTAACGTGCCCGTGGATTATATAATTAATTTGTAGCCGAGGTCCTTTATGTTGCTATAACTCGTCACTGTATTTTTGGTAATATATTGTGATTTAACACTCCACTGACTTGGATTATTACTTTTATACTTGGAATGTTAGTGAACTCTAATATATATATTAGTCCCCTACAAATTAATTGGTGAGCCCGATAAGAACACGGATTATTTTGGCATATTCATATTCTTATTTTTGCTATTTTTATATTCATTGTGATTTTGTGTGTGGTTTATATTTGTTTTCAAGTATTGGTTTTTTGTAGGGATTTTGTTTGATTGCATGGAGGATTTAATCATGAGCTGACATCAGTTAGAGAACCACTGGAAAACCTGGGAGTACTGGACAGCGTTTCGTCTAGTTTGGGACTCTTCAGCAGTACGCACCCACCGGGATTCGAACCCAGGACCTTCTGGTTACAAGGCGAGCTCGTAGACCATTGAGCCACTGGGACCCGATCCAATGGTCCTTGAATTCTAACTTCTGCCAATTCACGACATAGCGCGACCACTTCGCAATGTCTTCTTCGATGAGTTACTGCCTCATCTTCGACCTGCTGTACCCTACTGGTCACGGCTTCCCACTAGAACCCCAGGTTAACTGCCTGAATAGGGCCAGTCACTAGTGAGATCAGATGAATTTTCAAGTATTGGTTTTTTGTAGGGATTTTGTTTGATTGCATGGAGGATTTAATCATGAGCTGACATCAGTTAGAGAACCACTGGAAAACCTGGGAGTATGGACAGCTGTTTCGTCCTAGTTTGGGACTCCTCATCAGTACGCATCCACCGTGTATCCTAATTTGCACCAATAACCTCATATTTATAATGTCATCACCTCAGTCCGGTACATCAAACGAGCAGACAACTAATAGCGAGACAAATGCCACAATAAATGCCATCACTGATTTTCGTTTACCCCAATACGGTTTCGCAGAACCAAGGATTTGGTTTGCGGTAATTGAACCGTTGCTAGAAGCACGGGGCATTAAGTCCCAAATAGCCAAATATGGTATGGTGCTGGCAGAACTCCCTCCGTCAGTATTGACAGAAATCAGCGATTTCATCGAAGATCCTCCGACGGAACATCAATTTGATAAACTTAAAGCCCTCCTCATACAACGTACCAGTTTGTCGGATGAGAAAAGAATCCAACAATTGCTCACAGGCTGTGAACTAGGCCCACGTAAACCATCCCAGCTGCTCAGGCACATGCGCCAGTTAATCGGACATCATAAAGTAGACGAGGTAGTGCTGAAACAGATGTGGTTGCAACGTTTACCTAGAAATGTCCAGCAAATTTTAATCATCTCAGGAAAGTCGTATGACTTAGACCAACTAAGTGACATGGCAGATAGTATTTGGATGTTTTATCCGATAACACCATAAGTCACGTAGCATCTGATAGTGCCACACCGTGTCATTCCACACCCACGGCAGACACACCGATACTCGCCGCCATTGCAGACTTAGCGGCAAGGATTGACAAGTTGGAAACTAATAGTCTGATCGACAAGTCCGGAGACGGAGTTCACAAAGAAGGTCACCATCACGACGACGATCCTTCTCACGACAGCGTTCTTACACGTCTTCTCGGGATAGCAATATATGCTGGTATCACTGGAAGTTTGGACGTCATGCCCTGAAATGTGTAAAACCGTGCAGCTTTAGCGAAGCCAACCAGGCTCAGGGAAACGCCTCAGCCAGACAGTGATGGCGACAGCTGTTACTGGCAAGCAAACAAGTCGCCTCTTCTATGTGAAGGATAAAACTTCAGACACTTTATTCCTGGTAGACACGGGAGCAGAAGTTAGCGTAATCCCTCCTTCACTATCCAGGCGATCTACACGGACACCCGGAAAACTGTCTCTCCGGGCAGCTAACCACACAAGCATACAGACGTATGGAGAGCAATCCCTCATACTGGATCTAGGTTTACGTCGGCGTTTCACATGGATTTTCATAGTAGCCGACGTCAGTCACGCCATCCTCGGAGCAGATTTCTTGAGTAATTTCAACCTGTTAGTTGACGTCAACAATAAAAAACTGATTGATAACAACACCCATCTAAAGATCCATGGAATTATCTCCAGCTATTCTGTCTATAATATCAGTATTGAAAGACCAGCAGATTGCCCTTTTTCCTCCCTACTTCACCGTTTCCCTAAAATTCTTAAGCCGTCGTACAACATCGAGGACGTCCCTCACACAGTTACTCACAAGATAGTTACTACGGGTCAACCAGTTCGTGCTCGTCCCGTAGATTACCCCCGGACAAATTGGCAGCAGCCAAGGCAGAATTTGAACACATGATGCAGCTCGGCATCATCAGACCCTCCAATAGTCCTTGGTCTTCGCCCTTACACATGGTGCCTAAAGCTGATCATGATTGGAGGCCATGTGGGGATTACCGACATTTAAACAATGCCACAGTTCCCGACCGTTATCCTATTCCTCATCTTCATGATTTCTCCCTGACATTACACGGAAAAACCATTTTTTCTAAAGTAGACTTGGTCAGGGCCTATCACCAAATACCAGTTGCCCAAGAGGATATCGAAAAAACGGCCATCATCACACCTTTCGGTTTGTTTGAATTTCTCCGCATGCCATTTGGCCTAAAGAACGCAGCACAATCCTTCCAACGTTTCATGGATCAGGTCACACAAGGTTTGGACTTTGTATTTGTATATATCGATGACGTTTTAATTGCTAGCTCGTCGCCCGAAGAACATACTGATCACCTCACCATCTTATTTCAACGATTTGAGCAATATGGAGTCGTCATTAACCCCAAAAAGTGCATATTCGGTGTCTCCTCTATACAGTTTCTGGGACACCACATAACCGCGAATGGTATTACGCCTACGGAGGAAAAGATAGAGTCCATCAAAAACTTCCCCGAACCAGATTCACTCAAGAAGGTCAGACGTTTTTTGGGGATGTTTAATTTCTATCGGCGTTTCATTCCTTCGTGTGCCTCCATCGTCCAGCCGTTAACCGACCTCCTTAAAAATGATCCTAAAAAGTTTCAGTGGTCAGCTGAAGCACACGAATCATTTTGCAACGCAAAAGATGCCTTATCCAGAGTCACTATGCTATCCCATATCAACCCCGAAGCGTCGCTTATTTTGTGCACAGATGCCTCCCAAGTAGCTGTAGGGGCAGTATTACAACAAAAGATGAAGGGCGAAGTCACCCCACTCGCATTCTTTTCTAAGAAGTTGGAACCGGCTCAGACACGATACAGCACTTTTGGGAGAGAATTGCTGGCCATATATCTTGCAGTGAAGCATTTCAGTTACTTACTACAGGGCCGGCATTTCACTATTTTTACTGACCACAAGCCCCTGTGTCATGCTTTCACTACTTCACTCGATAAACACTCCCCTAGAGAAGCCAGACAGTTGGATTATATCTCCCAATTTTCAACCGACATCAGTACATCAAAGGGGATGCGAACGTGGTAGCCGATTCTCTTTCAAGAAGTGACATTAACCAGCTCCAAACGTCGGTAGACATCAGTCTTGATCGTATGGCTCAATTACAAAAGATGACGTTGAACTCCAAACCTGCCGCAGAAACTCTTCCTTACAACTCAAAGATGTGCCTATCCCCTTATCAGATGCAACCATAGTCTGCGATGTATCTACCGGCACTAATCGTCCATTTGTCCCTCTCAGTTGCCGAAAAGCATTGTTCGAACATTTACATTCGCTTTCTCACCCTGGAGTACGCGCCACGGTCAGACTGATCAGCGAACGCTTCGTGTGGCCTAAAATGAACTCTGACATTCGGAGATGGGCACGAGAATGTATCCAATGCCAATGCTCCAAAGTACACCGCCACACTATTACAACCCCGAAGACGTTTGAATTACCCGAAAGGAGATTTCAGCATATCCATATAGATATCGTGGGACCATTGCCAACATCAAGGGGATATACACATATCCTGACAGCGATTGATAGATTTACTCGTTGGGCTATTGCATGCCCCTTAAACGACATATCTGCTGAAAACGTTGCTTTAGTTTTTCTCGACCGTTGGGTGTCAAACTACGGTGTACCAACTACTATTACATCCGACCGCGGTCCTCAATTCCAATCGACACTCTTTCGCGAACTGACGAGACTTCTGGGAGTGAAACATATCTCCACAACAGCCTATCATCCGGCAGCGAATGGTCTAGTGGAAAGATTCCACAGACAACTGAAAAGCTCCCTGATGGCGCAGAATGATACATCTAAGTGGAGTGAATACTTACCTTTGATTTTACTTGGTATCCGTTCTACTATCAAAGAAGATTTAGGATGTACACCGGCTCAACTTGTCTATGGCACCAACCTAACCTTGCCTGGACAGCTAGTCCCCTCAGCCGATTCCACAGACGTGAACATTGCCGACTTCACTAACCGATTAACTAGACAAATGCTTCAACTTCAACCAACAGCACCTCGACAATCTCCCCGAAGAGATCAGATCAACAAACATCTACAAACTTGCAAATTCGTCTTCATTCGAGTCGACGCCATCAGAAAAGGATTGCAACCTCCATACGAAGGACCCTTTCAAGTTATTAAACGTTCAGACAAACACTTTACAGTGAACAAGAATGGAAGACGAGAGACTGTTTCAATTGATCGAATCAAACCCGCATACACCGACAACGACTTCGAATCTACATCGGCAGCTGCGCAATCAAATAATCAAACATCCGATTCCCCTCCACCGGCACCAAGTCTTATCCTCCCTCCATATCACACACGTAGTGGTCGGCAAATCAGTAAACCGGCTCGCTACGTTCATTTTGAGGACTAACAAAAGAAAAATAATTAAAAATTATTATCTTTTTCGTTTAGACATTATCATCATGACCGTTAGTATTTCGTCGTAAACTTTGATGTTACTATCACTATTATTTATTTATATGTACCTCACCAAAAAACAGGTAGTGTCCTTTCCAAAAACTATTGATCTTTAATCCATATTTTTTTTAATGTTTCTTTCCCCTCCTTAATTACTGTGTATTTACATATTTTTCTTTATACATTAAAAATCTATGTTCATGGTTAGTGCAAATTTAAGTGACATGACTTTCTATTTCAATTTTTATTGCTGAACTCATTGTATATGCTTTCAGACTTTACATGATTCACATACCTTCTCGCGTTTATGCATGTTGTAATATATCCCTATTTTTATCCAAAAGTTGCTATTACTATTATTATTTACTTCATAGTTTTACTTATCATTTTCCGGTTGTCTCTCCGGACCTCTAGGGGGGAGCCGTGTTGAGTACGTAACAATGTGATTGTACACTTTTTGGTTACTTGTATAAATTCGAGATATTGTACATAATTTTTGTTTAAAACGCTTCTTGTTGAAATATACATAACTTCCGTGTACAATTGAAAAATACACTCTGCTGTTGGAGACTTCGTCTTCTCCCTGGTCACTTCTGCTTACTTGCTCCACTCACACCGTGTTGTATACTTCGGATTTATTGTAGGAGCCTACTACTCTCAACCGAAGACATTTCTACAACCGGAACACAGCAGCTACAGCAGACGCAGTCCAAACAATTAACGTGCCTGTGGATTATATAATTAATTTGTAGCCGAGGACTTAGACTTTATATCCAAGTAATCCTTTTTGTTGCTATAACTCGTCACTGTATTTTTGGTAATATATTGTGATTTAACACTCCACTGACTTGGATTATTACTTTTATATTTGGAATGTTAGTGAACTCTAATATTAGTCCCTTACATATATGGATATATGTCACCAAGCTACGGACTGTCAACAAACACTCATATTATGTATAACATAATATAAGGAGAATATACATTGTTAAAGGAGACAAGTTCATACAAGTGAAATGGTCACAGACTAAGAGAGCAAACAGAAAGAGAGACCAACATACACACACACACATAAATATATATATGTGGATACATATCAAATTCATATATGAAACATATTAGCAATCAACAGTAAGTACTTAAACAATACAGAGATAGAAATTGTCAATCACCACAGCCTATCTGCTTGTGGTACATTCTGATTCAGTGAAGCACGAAAATATTAGAAGACACAGACTGGACTGTGACTGTGTATTGTAGTACAACAACTACGACAAAGAAAGTCATGGTATTTATACATTTTCACAACAATATAGACAGCTAACAGCATTTGAAATAATTGATCGTAATAGTCAATAACAAGGTGCGTGAGAAATGATAATATACCATCTATGCGAGATTAACAGTCAATAACAAAGTGGGTGGGAATGATGATATACCATTTATGCGAGATTAACAGTCAATATCAAAATGTGTGGGAATGATGATTATACCATCTATGCGAGATTAACAGTCAATAACAAAGTGGGTGGGAATGATGATATACCATCTATGCGAGATTAACAGTCAAAAAGGTGGGAATGATGATATACCATCTATGCGAGATTAACAGTCAATAAAAAAGTGGGTGGGAATGATGATATACCATTTATGCGAGATTAACAGTCAATAACAAAATGTGTGGGATCCTATCAACAATGATTTTGAGTGGTATTGGTTTCCTACTGAAGATAAAACGGAACCTAAGGTGTAAGAATCTGAAGCCGTTTAACTTGATGCACATCACAAAAACGACACACACAAAAGAAAACACAATGATGGAAGTGTAGGAGAGAGAGAAAAATTAATGAGAATTTATTGAATCTTGGATGTCAGGATGAACGAACGGATCAGTACTACTGAGTACGATATTGAGCCCTTCCACCAACGGTCTCCAGTCACACCGTCTACACCTCTGTATGTGGTTGGCTTAACCCAACAGTCAGAGACTTCATGAAGTGATGCTACATTCCGGTCTGATCACCTCAAACTTTCCCGATTATGTTGCCTTGCTGTTAATCTGCTTGTCATTGGAAAGTAGCCAGTCCGAGAATTATTTCAAATGGGTAAAACCCTTGGAAACATTCCGCCTAAAATGTGGAAATGATTGTAAGTGGCGTGAGAAAAAGTTAGTAGGTTTATTTTCACTCACATCAGACAGTATGTGAAAAAGTCGGTAATTTTTTTTATTGAAAATGTAGAGAAAATGCATAAGGGTGCGTATTTCCTCTGTGTATTCTGTGATTAGATAAGTAACCACTAGGAATGTCCTACATAGGAAATAAATTCTCTCTTGTTAATTTTCTCAATAGTAAGTAGTGCCCGTCTACTACCCGATGTCTCTCATCGTTCAAAAAGAAAACGTAAACGAAACAAAACCTTCGTCAGTAGCCTACAAATTTTATTCAGTCTACGGATAACTCCTTTCATCAGCTTTCAAAAGGACCTCTTATGACTGACTGAATATAAGGTGGGAAAATTATTGAAATCAGAAGAGTAATTACCTGTTAATTATCTTTACCCGGATTCCTGATATTTCAGAAACGTGTACTGATGACCAGTGTGCTGCTTGTTGCTTAAATAATTCCAGAATGAAGAGAAATGTGTTCACATTGTTTATTGGTTAAAAGGTTTCAGAATCTTTTGAATTGTGAATCCAAACCTAACAGAGTGATTAATCAGTGCAGAGGATTATCTTTTCAATGAATCATTCTCACAGCAGGAGAGGCAGAACAGTTGGGACAGATAAAATCAATAAGTATTTCGTTAAACCCTAGAAGTAATATAGACGAACAATAGGAAATCTTCTATTTCCCGATACGAATTTAAAACAAACAACACAAATGTTGTCAATAGAGCAGGAGATTTAATGAATTCTCCAAATTTCGGTAGAACTCTTCATCTTCTTAGGACTCTACATACAAGGACATGCATATATACTATAAGAAATACATTGAGAGATATAAGACTGATAAGCAAATAAACTGAATTGAATTAATCATGCAATACGACGTGTGTGAACATTGTTCAGGTGATGTTCATATAGATAAGGGGAAGGGAATATGAGAGATTAAAATTAAGATAAAATGCATCACGGTTCGATTGCATCACCTAGATAAACAACCAGCGGGAATCAGACAAGGGACTTAAATATATCAAGAATTCCGTAATGAGTAATAATATTAATGTTGATGCGTGTTAAGGCAATGCTACTGATAAGCGATAGTGTTAAATGAATCAGGAATAATAATTAGAGGTAGAATACAGTGTTAAGAATAGTAACGATAATAACAGTTAATAAGTAAAAACGTATTACCATGATAGAGTCAGAGTGACGACCATCTCCTTTTGTACACAGAGAACTGGTTTATAAACTCGAATTGAACAAGCCTCCGAAACCGTAACGATCTTCCTGTTTCTTGTCTACTGACTTGACAGAGTCACTATCATGTCCATAGACCGAAACCTGCTTTGTTATTGAGCGTTTTGGTACTTTGAATTCAGCTGTTTTCAACTACCTTGGAAAATGGTCCATCGTGTGAACAGACAATCGCCTTTATGTACCACCTATGTTTTTCGTTCCATAAACAGACTCAAATTGATACATACAGTTTGAACTATTGATGATTGGAGACCGGCGTTACCCAGATATTAGAAGCACCCGCTTTGTGGTGTTAAGGAAGACGAGTTTCGCAGCATAATAAGGTCTCTTGATAGTTTTATCGAGTCTCGCTTTGACTACCTCTTGTACATCATCTCCGTTGAGTGGCATACTGACAAGGACAGAATACTTCGGAACTGTTTGGGTAGTTTTCCAGGTGCCCATTTCTTTAGAATATTTATCAATCAACTTCTCATGATATACATTCCTAGATGAAATATCCTTCAGAGTCTCTATTTCACGTTTAACTGTACGGTCAGAACAAATGTTTCGTGCTCTATTGAACAGTGTCCCGACTAAGCTCTTTTTATACTCGGTTGACGAATAGCTCTTAAAATGTTTGTACTGTCGTGTCCATGAGGGCTTTCTAAGTATAGATCCCTTGATTGTGCCATCAGTCCTTTTCAACAGAAGTACGTCTAGGATTTTAATGGTGTCATCTTCCTCGTGTTCTAGTGTGAAGTTGAGATTCAGATGGCACCAGTCGAATTTCGTCAACAAGTCTTCAGCTTCTGATCTGCTTTCACAAACAATGAAAACATCGTCAACACATTTTAAGTATAATTCTGTTTGTTGTATTATGGTGAGAGCTGGCTGTTAGTCAAAATTGGTGGACAGTAATTTACGTCAGTGTTTATGTCCCCAATATTGGTCGTGTGTAGGTGGATACAGTTAACATATAGATGATCTAACATCGAAGAAACAGCCACAAAGAGATGTAAGGTTAACTTTCTGTGAGAAACAACCAATCAGAAGACTGTGTTTTTCTGCTAACAATAGCCTATAATATGTACATGAAAATCTATAAATATGTGTTGATTTCCTTAATAAACCATCTGTTGCCTGGCCCTAGTCTTCTGTTGTTACAGTATATGCTGTTGCAAAACACAGGCTTCTAGTCCTGACAATAATAAACCTGCAAAAACTGGTCTCAAGGGGACTTGCATTGCAACATCATCAACTTGACGGAATAGACCTCCATCGAATTGGAACTGGACACTTTTATTACACAAAAGCAACAAATTCTTTAATTCTGATGTTGGAATGGCTATGTCGTCAACTTCTCTACATATTTGAAGTCAATAGTCTCAACAACTGGAACATCTGTGAATAAGGAGGCAACATTGGAGGAGACCAGAGGCTTACAAGATACATTGAAATCATCAATTTGCCTGACGACTTGGAGTGAATCAGAAACCACATGGGGTTCCTAACCGTTTTAGCAAAGGCAGCAGTAATTCACATAGCCACTCTGCTGATTTGTGGTATAGTGAATTTACCATTGGAAGTATAGGTCTCAGGGGCCACTATTGGTTTGTGTATTTCAACACGCTTGGATAATATTAGGATCTCTGAGCCAATCGGTTTGATATTCCTATATGTATTCTCACCAGTGTAATTCTTTTTGAAAAGTTGATGTAAATAATAATTTCAGGAACATGGAAGAGGCCAAAGGAAGAAAACCATAGAAATTGGTTTTACATATTCAATTTTATAAACTGTGTCATGAATTTACAGTCGAATTCTGTCTAATACAGTCTAATTCCCTAATAGATTGGTTTCCAAACGTGTCTCTAGGCAGTGACTTCTATCAGGTTATTGTTGCACAAAATGATAGTTAAGCGAAACTGATTATATGCGTGAACCACCAGTCACCATATAAATATGTCGAACACAAGCTCACCTCTAATAGCTCGAAAACATTTGGCTGTTGGGTGCATGATACTCATTATTATAAAAACCTCTCCCATTTTCCAATGAATAAAAAAACAAAACGATATTATTCTTTTACTGACGCTGCCTTGTTTAATGCTAACGGCCTTTATCAAAGTATCGTGAAATCAGAATTTACCAAATCTCAGCTTATTTATACACACTAACTGAATTACCCACTTTTTTACAAGTTCTCTGATGTGAGTGAAAATAAACCTACTAACATTTTCTCACGCCACTTATATCACTCTCAATTTTTAGGCGGAATGTTACGGAGGGTTTCACCCATTTGAAACATATTCATGAAATAATTCTCCGACTGGCTACTTACCAATGACAAGCAGATTACTGTCAGGGCAACATATTCGGGAAAGAGACTGGGGTCATCAGACCGGACTCCATGAAGTCTCTGATTGTTGGTTTGAGCCAAACCACATACAGAGGTGTAGACTGGAGACCATTGGTGGAAGGGATCAGTATCGTACTCAGTAGTACTGATCCATTCGCTCATCACGACCTCCAAGATTCATTAAATTCTCATCACTTTTTTTCTCTCTCTCTCCTACACTTCCATTCATTGTGTTTTCTTTTGTGTGTGTGTGTGTGTGAGTGTGGTTTTTGTGATGTGTATCAAGTTAAACGGCTGCATCTTTCCTACAGATCCCTACGTATTAGGTTCAGTTTTAGCTTCAGTAGGAGACCACTGTCACACAAAATCATTGTGTGGATTGATCTATCAGAGATTAGGTTCTACCGTGTTGTTGACCTACAGGTAACGGCTAGAAACCGTCTTCCTGTCTTCTGAAAATCTGTGAAAAGTGAATTTCAGTTTCTTATGGTTTGCGCAATGTGATTTGATTCGTGACAACATCAGTCTATGATTCGTTTGTGCAGCTGAAAGTGAGAAAGTATGAAGGGAATGCAGAAAGTGAAAACTAAGGAGCCTAACTAAACTAGATCCATAGCAGATGAACATATAGCCCTGGCTTTTGGGTATATGATACTCATTATTATAAAAAACTCTCCCATTTCCCAATGAATAAAAAACAAAACGATATTATTGTTTTACTGACGCTGCCTTGTTTAATGCTACCGGCCTTTATCAAATTATCGTGAAATCAGAATTTACCAAATCTCAGCTTATTTATACACACTAACTTAGTCATCTCTCTTCAACATGAGCTAACGCTTTTCCGTTGTCAAGTTGGCCAATTGGTAAAGATAGCAAAACCATGCGTGGATTGTTCGGTTTGATTAGTGTATGGAATTATAAAAGCAGCATGTGTCTACATAATGAGACTGCTCAGCATACCTGTGTTGATTTTATCGCTTCACTATATTTTACAGACACAATTAGATCGTGAAAATGCTTGCAATGTGACGTGATATACATCGGACAAATCTCTTGGGAAATCAAGATCCGTACAACTGAACACTATAGAGCCTCCATTCGACTAACTGAGAAATCCTGTTAGTGAACTAGAAAAGTTTGAAGAGTCATCAGTCATAGGTGTCTGTCTATACGCTATAGAATCAGGTCACAAAATCAAATATGACAATATCAATGTTATCCAGTAGAAAAGATTTCAGAAATCAAATAGGACGTCTAATATCATAAGCACTTCATATCAAATGGAATCCAAAATGTCTGAATAGGAATGTTGGACTAAAATAGAATCAGATCTGGTCACGGAACCCACACCCTCCCATGCTTGAAGTGACAAAATCACCACAAATGTGCTGAGCAGTCTCATTATGTAGAAAACAAAACACGTAGATCAGCGAAGAGTCTCTTTACGGCGAATTCATTTTCTTAGCTGTACAACTGCAAATATATATGTGTACATTAATTTTGTTAAACAAAATTACAATTGGTTAAGGTTATTTTAACTAGACAGATGAAGATTGGTAATACAAGTCAAGAAAATTAGGTGTTAATGAAACTAGGGTAGTAACAAAGGTGATGAGTTGTCACAAACAGTTGTTAAAAAGAAGTTATGTAACAATATGAATAATTTGATGAGTGAGTTTCACTCAGGATGCACATAGAAACAAAGTAGATAATACGAAATTACATAAGAGTTCTAAATGAATACAAGAATTATAAGCAATTAAAGAACAGGCAAACAAACAAAATTAAGTCATCAAAATAAAAACTCAAAACAAATCAAAACATTGTTACCATGACAGTAGAAGTGGCTGAGTAGACGCATGTTGCTTCTATAGTTCTATACACTAATCAAACCGAACAATCCACGTACGGTTTGTTATCTTTACCAGTTGGCCAACTAGACAACGGAAAATCGTTAGCTCATGTTAAATAAAGACGATTAAGTTAGTGTGTATAAATAAGCTGAGATTTTGTCAATTCCGGCTTAACATTACTTTGATAAAGCCTACTAACAGCATTAACTGGTA
The DNA here is from genome assembly GCA_944472135.2 of Trichobilharzia regenti. Lineage (NCBI taxonomy): Eukaryota > Metazoa > Platyhelminthes > Trematoda > Strigeidida > Schistosomatidae > Trichobilharzia > Trichobilharzia regenti. The sequence continues at coordinate 25,795,944 of OX235264.1, read as the reverse complement.
CGAAACATCAGTAAATCGTTTGGGAAATGTGGAATTATAAAACAGTTCCAACAGCTGGTATGATTGATCACAGGCAGTAATTCCGCTCGAAATATTACCGAAAACAAAACTTATCATTATATATATCCAAACCAAGTTCACTTTTAACGGTTTGAAAAAATTTGGGCATTGGGTATATGATATTCATTATAATAGAGGTTTTTTTTGTATTTCCCAATGAATGAAAAAACAAAACGAGATTGTTTTTACTGACGTTTCGCTATTTAATGCTAATAGCTTTCTCAAAGTATTATTAAACTGGAATTTACAAAATCTCAGCATATATATAACAAAGAATTAGGGGGTGAGACTTAGTTCAACTTAAAAGGACATATTGAAAGTCAAAATAACAATGAAGATCGTTCAAACCAAATATCAAAGGTAATAGTATATCTGTTATTATATCAAAATAAAGTTTACTAACTTGATTATCGTTCGTTACTCTGGGGTCATTTTTGGTTGTCAAGTTCGAGAATAGGTAAAGGTAACCAAACTAAGTGTAGAATGTGAAATACTTGATTATCGTTCGTCAGTATGAGGTCATTTTGGTTGTCATGTTGGGGAGTAGGTAAAGGTAACTAAACTAAGTGTAGGCTGTGAAATACTTGATCATCATTCATTAGTCTGGGTCGTTTTTTTGTTGTCAAGTTAGCGAACTGGTAAAGATAGTAAAACCAAGTGTAGATTGTTGGATTTTGTCAGTGTGTAGAATTATGAAAGTAGTGTGCGTTTACATAGTGAACTTGCTCACCACATTTGCGTTGATTTTGCTACTTCATGGGGGAGGGTGTTGTAGCCAGGTTAGATTCTGTTTCAGTCCATCTCGAAATATTACCGAAAACAAAACTTGTCATTGTTTGTCAGCTACTGAAGTATAATTATAGTCTGCTTAAATAACAATATCGTTTTGTTTTTCATTCATTGGGAAAGCTTTCATAATGATCAACACCAGTCATCATACTCTAAGGGAAATACCACATGTAGTGTCAGTATGATAAAACTTCTGTCACTTTACAACAAATATAATCATGGTCAAACTGACAATCTGACTCAGATCATTTCGAGGTGGGCGGTAATTAGGCTGATCTAAATTCGATAGCAATTGTGTATGGGTGGGTGTGGGTGGAAATGGTGGTTGAAGAGGATGAATGAGTAATGTGGTGATTGACAATTTCTATCAGTGTATTGTATAAAAACTTATTGTTGTTTGTTAATATATTTATTATAGCAATTACAAATAATTCCGCCAAATACAAATTCCTAAATTCATCTCTCTCTGTGTTGTTTGTTGATTTGTGGAGTACGTAACAATGTGATTGTACACTGTTTGTTAGATGTTGAAACTAGAGACATTGTACATGACTTTTGTTTAAAACGATTCATTTTGAAATACAAATAACCGAGTACAATCTGGTAGCTTCACCTTCTCATCGTTCATTACTGTCAAGTTGCTCCATTCATATCGTGTTGTATACTTTGGATTTATTGCAGGAATCTATTATCCTTATCCGAAGACAACTCTACAACCAGCACATAGCTTCTACAAGTAGACACGAATTCAACAGTGAACGCTTCTGTGGATTATATTAATAATTTTTAGCAGTGAACTTTAACAGCATACCAAAGTAACCTTTTAATTAATATAACTCATTACTGTATTTTTGATAAAATACTGCTCCACTATCATCTCATTAACTTGGATTGTCATCGGCATAGCTGTTATATCATTGAGCCCCCAATACAGTTCCCTACAGATTTGCTGTAATTCGGTCATTGCGAAATAATACGTGGTGATTGACAATTTCTATCTCAGTATTGTTTAAATACTTACTGTTGGTTTTTAATATATTTCTTATATAAGTTGTATATGTATATATATATATAATTCCGCCAAATACAAATTCCTAAATTCATCCCTCTCTGTGTTGTTGGTTGATTTCCTTTAACTCGGTCATTGCGAAATACAAATACTACTATTACAAATAATTACAACATTTTAGCGTCGCTATGGAACTAAATAATCTTGGAAAGTTTCCTATGAATGGTTCACCGTAGGAAATCGCCGATTATCTTGAATATTTTGATGCATAGTGCATGTTAAAGAATGTTCGCGATGACAAAATTTCAGCTCATTTTATTACTGCTATTGGGCTAGATGCGTACAGCCTAGTGAAAACTCTGTCATTTCCAGATAAACCAATTTCTCTGTCATATGATAAGCTCCGTGAACTTCTAACAAATCACTTCCACATAACAACTTTCGAAACATGAGAGAGGGCTCAGTTCAACAAACTTGTTCGTACTCCCAACCAGAAGATCAGAAACTTTATTCTTCAGCTTCAGATACAAGCTTCAAAGTGCAACTTTGCAGATCAGCTGCATACACAACTACGTGATCGTCTAATTGCTGGAATCAATATTCCTAAGTTAGAGAAAGAGTTGGTTCAGATTCCTTCCTGTAGCTTTCAAACTGCTAAGGATTTATGTATTACATATGAAGATGTCAACAGTGAATACTCTCCTCCCACTACGTCAGTGTCTGATGTCATGCTGCCCAAAATCGATAATACAAGTGTTCATAGAAAGAAATCCAAACTGTCGTCCACATGTAATGGAATGCAGAGAGAAAGCAAAAACATTAAGCCGTGTTTTTCCTGTAGAAAGATTCACCTACGAAGCACTTGCCGTTTTCGGGGTGCTAAGCGTCATAAATGTGGTAAAATTGGGCATATCAAGTCTGTTTGCAGAAGTTCAAATACTAATGTTACTCAGAGTTCTCATTATTCTCCCAAACTCTCTGGCAAAATGAAGTCAATGTCTCTTTCAACTTGTCACAATACTCAATCTCATCTAATGAAAACCTTCGCTACAAGTTCAGCAATTCAAGTGTCAACTTTATCACGTGTTTTTAAAAATGAAGTGACCGAGTTACGATGCGATCTGTCTAAAACACGAAAAAATTTGTTAGAGGTTGAAGAGAACTTGAAAAGTAGCAGTGAAATGGTTGGTCGTTTACAGGCGACGAATAAAAATTTGACAGTTAAACTTTCAGCTACTGAGAATTCCTGTTTAATGAAGGAGAAAGAAATCTGCGGACTGGTAACTCAAATCGTTGAGCTGGAATCTGAGAATAAGCGAAGTAGTGAAAAGATCGGTGAACTTGAATGTTTTGTTGAGTCAGCGATAGATGTGCAAAAGAATTTAGAATATCAGTGTGGAGTGTTTCGGAAAAAAGTGAGTGAAATGGAAGCTAGTTAGTTGTCCACTCGTCAACAGCTGACTGGGATGAGAGAGCAACTGATTAAAAAAGTAGGGATTGCTGCATATGCATAGATTGCGTCTGTTGAATGCAGAGCATACAAGCACCCATGAAAGTCCTGCTAAACTATTCAAATCTCGAATTCTCAGAAAACATCTGATGTCCACGACTTCTAATGTACATTATTGCAAAGGGAATGACTACAGACCTTCTGTTGGAATTATACTACAAAAAATGGGAAATCGAGTGGTGAAGATATTAGACATCAAAGATCACTCAGTTCATAGCAGACACCTGGATCAAGTGAAAATAAAAAAGTAGGTCGTTCCGATTATAATTTTAATGATTCCGCTACTAATCCTGATTTTGTAGATAATTCAGAAATAAGTCCAGATGATACTGACGAAAATAATATCACAGAATCAGTTAGAAGGTCGCAGCTACTTGCAAGCAAACCGAAACATCACTATAAATACGCAAGGAGATATTCGACGTGTGGCGGATATGGTGATTGACAATTTCTATCTCTGTATTGTTTAAATACTTACTGTTGTTTGCTAATATATTTCTTATATGTATTGATATAATAATTCCGCCAAATACAAATTCCTAAATTCATCCCTCTCTGTGTTGTTGGTTGATTTCCTTTAACTCGGTCATTGCGAAATACAAATACTACTATTACAAATAATTACAACATTTTAGCGTCGCTATGGAACTAAATAATCTTGGAAAGTTTCCTATGAATGGTTCACCGTAGGAAATCGCCGATTATCTTGAATATTTTGATGCATAGTGCATGTTAAAGAATGTTCGCGATGACAAAATTTCAGCTCATTTTATTACTGCTATTGGGCTAGATGCGTACAGCCTAGTGAAAACTCTGTCATTTCCAGATAAACCAATTTCTCTGTCATATGATAAGCTCCGTGAACTTCTAACAAATCACTTCCACATAACAACTTTCGAAACATGAGAGAGGGCTCAGTTCAACAAACTTGTTCGTACTCCCAACCAGAAGATCAGAAACTTTATTCTTCAGCTTCAGATACAAGCTTCAAAGTGCAACTTTGCAGATCAGCTGCATACACAACTACGTGATCGTCTAATTGCTGGAATCAATATTCCTAAGTTAGAGAAAGAGTTGGTTCAGATTCCTTCCTGTAGCTTTCAAACTGCTAAGGATTTATGTATTACATATGAAGATGTCAACAGTGAATACTCTCCTCCCACTACGTCAGTGTCTGATGTCATGCTGCCCAAAATCGATAATACAAGTGTTCATAGAAAGAAATCCAAACTGTCGTCCACATGTAATGGAATGCAGAGAGAAAGCAAAAATGATGGAAGTGTAGGAGAGAGAGAAAAATTAATGAGAATTTATTGAATCTTGGATGTCAGGATGAACGAACGGATCAGTACTACTGAGTACGATATTGAGCCCTTCCACCAACGGTCTCCAGTCACACCGTCTACACCTCTGTATGTGGTTGGCTTAACCCAACAGTCAGAGACTTCATGAAGTGATGCTACATTCCGGTCTGATCACCTCAAACTTTCCCGATTATGTTGCCTTGCTGTTAATCTGCTTGTCATTGGAAAGTAGCCAGTCCGAGAATTATTTCAAATGGGTAAAACCCTTGGAAACATTCCGCCTAAAATGTGGAAATGATTGTAAGTGGCGTGAGAAAAAGTTAGTAGGTTTATTTTCACTCACATCAGACAGTATGTGAAAAAGTCGGTAATTTTTTTTATTGAAAATGTAGAGAAAATGCATAAGGGTGCGTATTTCCTCTGTGTATTCTGTGATTAGATAAGTAACCACTAGGAATGTCCTACATAGGAAATAAATTCTCTCTTGTTAATTTTCTCAATAGTAAGTAGTGCCCGTCTACTACCCGATGTCTCTCATCGTTCAAAAAGAAAACGTAAACGAAACAAAACCTTCGTCAGTAGCCTACAAATTTTATTCAGTCTACGGATAACTCCTTTCATCAGCTTTCAAAAGGACCTCTTATGACTGACTGAATATAAGGTGGGAAAATTATTGAAATCAGAAGAGTAATTACCTGTTAATTATCTTTACCCGGATTCCTGATATTTCAGAAACGTGTACTGATGACCAGTGTGCTGCTTGTTGCTTAAATAATTCCAGAATGAAGAGAAATGTGTTCACATTGTTTATTGGTTAAAAGGTTTCAGAATCTTTTGAATTGTGAATCCAAACCTAACAGAGTGATTAATCAGTGCAGAGGATTATCTTTTCAATGAATCATTCTCACAGCAGGAGAGGCAGAACAGTTGGGACAGATAAAATCAATAAGTATTTCGTTAAACCCTAGAAGTAATATAGACGAACAATAGGAAATCTTCTATTTCCCGATACGAATTTAAAACAAACAACACAAATGTTGTCAATAGAGCAGGAGATTTAATGAATTCGCCAAATTTCGGTAGAACTCTTCATCTTCTTAGGACTCTACATACAAGGACATGCATATATACTATAAGAAATACATTGAGAGATATAAGACTGATAAGCAAATAAACTGAATTGAATTAATCATGCAATACGACGTGTGTGAACATTGTTCAGGTGATGTTCATATAGATAAGGGGAAGGGAATATGAGAGATTAAAATTAAGATAAAATGCATCACGGTTCGATTGCATCACCTAGATAAACAACCAGCGGGAATCAGACAAGGGACTTAAATATATCAAGAATTCCGTAATGAGTAATAATATTAATGTTGATGCGTGTTAAGGCAATGCTACTGATAAGCGATAGTGTTAAATGAATCAGGAATAATAATTAGAGGTAGAATACAGTGTTAAGAATAGTAACGATAATAACAGTTAATAAGTAAAAACGTATTACCATGATAGAGTCAGAGTGACGACCATCTCCTTTTGTACACAGAGAACTGGTTTATAAACTCGAATTGAACAAGCCTCCGAAACCGTAACGATCTTCCTGTTTCTTGTCTACTGACTTGACAGAGTCACTATCATGTCCATAGACCGAAACCTGCTTTGTTATTGAGCGTTTTGGTACTTTGAATTCAGCTGTTTTCAACTACCTTGGAAAATGGTCCATCGTGTGAACAGACAATCGCCTTTATGTACCACCTATGTTTTTCGTTCCATAAACAGACTCAAATTGATACATACAGTTTGAACTATTGATGATTGGAGACCGGCGTTACCCAGATATTAGAAGCACCCGCTTTGTGGTGTTAAGGAAGACGAGTTTCGCAGCATAATAAGGTCTCTTGATAGTTTTATCGAGTCTCGCTTTGACTACCTCTTGTACATCATCTCCGTTGAGTGGCATACTGACAAGGACAGAATACTTCGGAACTGTTTGGGTAGTTTTCCAGGTGCCCATTTCTTTAGAATATTTATCAATCAACTTCTCATGATATACATTCCTAGATGAAATATCCTTCAGAGTCTCTATTTCACGTTTAACTGTACGGTCAGAACAAATGTTTCGTGCTCTATTGAACAGTGTCCCGACTAAGCTCTTTTTATACTCGGTTGACGAATAGCTCTTAAAATGTTTGTACTGTCGTGTCCATGAGGGCTTTCTAAGTATAGATCCCTTGATTGTGCCATCAGTCCTTTTCAACAGAAGTACGTCTAGGATTTTAATGGTGTCATCTTCCTCGTGTTCTAGTGTGAAGTTGAGATTCAGATGGCACCAGTCGAATTTCGTCAACAAGTCTTCAGCTTCTGATCTGCTTTCACAAACAATGAAAACATCGTCAACACATTTTAAGTATAATTCTGTTTGTTGTATTATGGTGAGAGCTGGCTGTTAGTCAAAATTGGTGGACAGTAATTTACGTCAGTGTTTATGTCCCCAATATTGGTCGTGTGTAGGTGGATACAGTTAACATATAGATGATCTAACATCGAAGAAACAGCCACAAAGAGATGTAAGGTTAACTTTCTGTGAGAAACAACCAATCAGAAGACTGTGTTTTTCTGCTAACAATAGCCTATAATATGTACATGAAAATCTATAAATATGTGTTGATTTCCTTAATAAACCATCTGTTGCCTGGCCCTAGTCTTCTGTTGTTACAGTATATGCTGTTGCAAAACACAGGCTTCTAGTCCTGACAATAATAAACCTGCAAAAACTGGTCTCAAGGGGACTTGCATTGCAACATCATCAACTTGACGGAATAGACCTCCATCGAATTGGAACTGGACACTTTTATTACACAAAAGCAACAAATTCTTTAATTCTGATGTTGGAATGGCTATGTCGTCAACTTCTCTACATATTTGAAGTCAATAGTCTCAACAACTGGAACATCTGTGAATAAGGAGGCAACATTGGAGGAGACCAGAGGCTTACAAGATACATTGAAATCATCAATTTGCCTGACGACTTGGAGTGAATCAGAAACCACATGGGGTTCCTAACCGTTTTAGCAAAGGCAGCAGTAATTCACATAGCCACTCTGCTGATTTGTGGTATAGTGAATTTACCATTGGAAGTATAGGTCTCAGGGGCCACTATTGGTTTGTGTATTTCAACACGCTTGGATAATATTAGGATCTCTGAGCCAATCGGTTTGATATTCCTATATGTATTCTCACCAGTGTAATTCTTTTTGAAAAGTTGATGTAAATAATAATTTCAGGAACATGGAAGAGGCCAAAGGAAGAAAACCATAGAAATTGGTTTTACATATTCAATTTTATAAACTGTGTCATGAATTTACAGTCGAATTCTGTCTAATACAGTCTAATTCCCTAATAGATTGGTTTCCAAACGTGTCTCTAGGCAGTGACTTCTATCAGGTTATTGTTGCACAAAATGATAGTTAAGCGAAACTGATTATATGCGTGAACCACCAGTCACCATATAAATATGTCGAACACAAGCTCACCTCTAATAGCTCGAAAACATTTGGCTGTTGGGTGCATGATACTCATTATTATAAAAACCTCTCCCATTTTCCAATGAATAAAAAAACAAAACGATATTATTCTTTTACTGACGCTGCCTTGTTTAATGCTAACGGCCTTTATCAAAGTATCGTGAAATCAGAATTTACCAAATCTCAGCTTATTTATACACACTAACTGAATTACCCACTTTTTTACAAGTTCTCTGATGTGAGTGAAAATAAACCTACTAACATTTTCTCACGCCACTTATATCACTCTCAATTTTTAGGCGGAATGTTACGGAGGGTTTCACCCATTTGAAACATATTCATGAAATAATTCTCCGACTGGCTACTTACCAATGACAAGCAGATTACTGTCAGGGCAACATATTCGGGAAAGAGACTGGGGTCATCAGACCGGACTCCATGAAGTCTCTGATTGTTGGTTTGAGCCAAACCACATACAGAGGTGTAGACTGGAGACCATTGGTGGAAGGGATCAGTATCGTACTCAGTAGTACTGATCCATTCGCTCATCACGACCTCCAAGATTCATTAAATTCTCATCACTTTTTTTCTCTCTCTCTCCTACACTTCCATTCATTGTGTTTTCTTTTGTGTGTGTGTGTGTGTGAGTGTGGTTTTTGTGATGTGTATCAAGTTAAACGGCTGCATCTTTCCTACAGATCCCTACGTATTAGGTTCAGTTTTAGCTTCAGTAGGAGACCACTGTCACACAAAATCATTGTGTGGATTGATCTATCAGAGATTAGGTTCTACCGTGTTGTTGACCTACAGGTAACGGCTAGAAACCGTCTTCCTGTCTTCTGAAAATCTGTGAAAAGTGAATTTCAGTTTCTTATGGTTTGCGCAATGTGATTTGATTCGTGACAACATCAGTCTATGATTCGTTTGTGCAGCTGAAAGTGAGAAAGTATGAAGGGAATGCAGAAAGTGAAAACTAAGGAGCCTAACTAAACTAGATCCATAGCAGATGAACATATAGCCCTGGCTTTTGGGTATATGATACTCATTATTATAAAAAACTCTCCCATTTCCCAATGAATAAAAAACAAAACGATATTATTGTTTTACTGACGCTGCCTTGTTTAATGCTACCGGCCTTTATCAAATTATCGTGAAATCAGAATTTACCAAATCTCAGCTTATTTATACACACTAACTTAGTCATCTCTCTTCAACATGAGCTAACGCTTTTCCGTTGTCAAGTTGGCCAATTGGTAAAGATAGCAAAACCATGCGTGGATTGTTCGGTTTGATTAGTGTATGGAATTATAAAAGCAGCATGTGTCTACATAATGAGACTGCTCAGCATACCTGTGTTGATTTTATCGCTTCACTATATTTTACAGACACAATTAGATCGTGAAAATGCTTGCAATGTGACGTGATATACATCGGACAAATCTCTTGGGAAATCAAGATCCGTACAACTGAACACTATAGAGCCTCCATTCGACTAACTGAGAAATCCTGTTAGTGAACTAGAAAAGTTTGAAGAGTCATCAGTCATAGGTGTCTGTCTATACGCTATAGAATCAGGTCACAAAATCAAATATGACAATATCAATGTTATCCAGTAGAAAAGATTTCAGAAATCAAATAGGACGTCTAATATCATAAGCACTTCATATCAAATGGAATCCAAAATGTCTGAATAGGAATGTTGGACTAAAATAGAATCAGATCTGGTCACGGAACCCACACCCTCCCATGCTTGAAGTGACAAAATCACCACAAATGTGCTGAGCAGTCTCATTATGTAGAAAACAAAACACGTAGATCAGCGAAGAGTCTCTTTACGGCGAATTCATTTTCTTAGCTGTACAACTGCAAATATATATGTGTACATTAATTTTGTTAAACAAAATTACAATTGGTTAAGGTTATTTTAACTAGACAGATGAAGATTGGTAATACAAGTCAAGAAAATTAGGTGTTAATGAAACTAGGGTAGTAACAAAGGTGATGAGTTGTCACAAACAGTTGTTAAAAAGAAGTTATGTAACAATATGAATAATTTGATGAGTGAGTTTCACTCAGGATGCACATAGAAACAAAGTAGATAATACGAAATTACATAAGAGTTCTAAATGAATACAAGAATTATAAGCAATTAAAGAACAGGCAAACAAACAAAATTAAGTCATCAAAATAAAAACTCAAAACAAATCAAAACATTGTTACCATGACAGTAGAAGTGGCTGAGTAGACGCATGTTGCTTCTATAGTTCTATACACTAATCAAACCGAACAATCCACGTACGGTTTGTTATCTTTACCAGTTGGCCAACTAGACAACGGAAAATCGTTAGCTCATGTTAAATAAAGACGATTAAGTTAGTGTGTATAAATAAGCTGAGATTTTGTCAATTCCGGCTTAACATTACTTTGATAAAGCCTACTAACAGCATTAACTGGTACGAAACATCAGTAAATCGTTTGGGAAATGTGGAATTATAAAACAGTTCCAACAGCTGGTATGATTGATCACAGGCAGTAATTCCGCTCGAAATATTACCGAAAACAAAACTTATCATTATATATATCCAAACCAAGTTCACTTTTAACGGTTTGAAAAAATTTGGGCATTGGGTATATGATATTCATTATAATAGAGGTTTTTTTTGTATTTCCCAATGAATGAAAAAACAAAACGAGATTGTTTTTACTGACGTTTCGCTATTTAATGCTAATAGCTTTCTCAAAGTATTATTAAACTGGAATTTACAAAATCTCAGCATATATATAACAAAGAATTAGGGGGTGAGACTTAGTTCAACTTAAAAGGACATATTGAAAGTCAAAATAACAATGAAGATCGTTCAAACCAAATATCAAAGGTAATAGTATATCTGTTATTATATCAAAATAAAGTTTACTAACTTGATTATCGTTCGTTACTCTGGGGTCATTTTTGGTTGTCAAGTTCGAGAATAGGTAAAGGTAACCAAACTAAGTGTAGAATGTGAAATACTTGATTATCGTTCGTCAGTATGAGGTCATTTTGGTTGTCATGTTGGGGAGTAGGTAAAGGTAACTAAACTAAGTGTAGGCTGTGAAATACTTGATCATCATTCATTAGTCTGGGTCGTTTTTTTGTTGTCAAGTTAGCGAACTGGTAAAGATAGTAAAACCAAGTGTAGATTGTTGGATTTTGTCAGTGTGTAGAATTATGAAAGTAGTGTGCGTTTACATAGTGAACTTGCTCACCACATTTGCGTTGATTTTGCTACTTCATGGGGGAGGGTGTTGTAGCCAGGTTAGATTCTGTTTCAGTCCATCTCGAAATATTACCGAAAACAAAACTTGTCATTGTTTGTCAGCTACTGAAGTATAATTATAGTCTGCTTAAATAACAATATCGTTTTGTTTTTCATTCATTGGGAAAGCTTTCATAATGATCAACACCAGTCATCATACTCTAAGGGAAATACCACATGTAGTGTCAGTATGATAAAACTTCTGTCACTTTACAACAAATATAATCATGGTCAAACTGACAATCTGACTCAGATCATTTCGAGGTGGGCGGTAATTAGGCTGATCTAAATTCGATAGCAATTGTGTATGGGTGGGTGTGGGTGGAAATGGTGGTTGAAGAGGATGAATGAGTAATGTGGTGATTGACAATTTCTATCAGTGTATTGTATAAAAACTTATTGTTGTTTGTTAATATATTTATTATAGCAATTACAAATAATTCCGCCAAATACAAATTCCTAAATTCATCTCTCTCTGTGTTGTTTGTTGATTTGTGGAGTACGTAACAATGTGATTGTACACTGTTTGTTAGATGTTGAAACTAGAGACATTGTACATGACTTTTGTTTAAAACGATTCATTTTGAAATACAAATAACCGAGTACAATCTGGTAGCTTCACCTTCTCATCGTTCATTACTGTCAAGTTGCTCCATTCATATCGTGTTGTATACTTTGGATTTATTGCAGGAATCTATTATCCTTATCCGAAGACAACTCTACAACCAGCACATAGCTTCTACAAGTAGACACGAATTCAACAGTGAACGCTTCTGTGGATTATATTAATAATTTTTAGCAGTGAACTTTAACAGCATACCAAAGTAACCTTTTAATTAATATAACTCATTACTGTATTTTTGATAAAATACTGCTCCACTATCATCTCATTAACTTGGATTGTCATCGGCATAGCTGTTATATCATTGAGCCCCCAATACAGTTCCCTACAGATTTGCTGTAATTCGGTCATTGCGAAATAATACGTGGTGATTGACAATTTCTATCTCAGTATTGTTTAAATACTTACTGTTGTTTGTTAATATATTTCTTATATGTATTGTATATATAATTCCGCCAAATACAAATTCCTAAATTCATCCCTCTCTGTGTTGTTGGTTGATTTCCTTTAACTCGGTCATTGCGAAATACAAATACTACTATTACAAATAATTACAACATTTTAGCGTCGCTATGGAACTAAATAATCTTGGAAAGTTTCCTATGAATGGTTCACCGTAGGAAATCGCCGATTATCTTGAATATTTTGATGCATAGTGCATGTTAAAGAATGTTCGCGATGACAAAATTTCAGCTCATTTTATTACTGCTATTGGGCTAGATGCGTACAGCCTAGTGAAAACTCTGTCATTTCCAGATAAACCAATTTCTCTGTCATATGATAAGCTCCGTGAACTTCTAACAAATCACTTCCACATAACAACTTTCGAAACATGAGAGAGGGCTCAGTTCAACAAACTTGTTCGTACTCCCAACCAGAAGATCAGAAACTTTATTCTTCAGCTTCAGATACAAGCTTCAAAGTGCAACTTTGCAGATCAGCTGCATACACAACTACGTGATCGTCTAATTGCTGGAATCAATATTCCTAAGTTAGAGAAAGAGTTGGTTCAGATTCCTTCCTGTAGCTTTCAAACTGCTAAGGATTTATGTATTACATATGAAGATGTCAACAGTGAATACTCTCCTCCCACTACGTCAGTGTCTGATGTCATGCTGCCCAAAATCGATAATACAAGTGTTCATAGAAAGAAATCCAAACTGTCGTCCACATGTAATGGAATGCAGAGAGAAAGCAAAAACATTAAGCCGTGTTTTTCCTGTAGAAAGATTCACCTACGAAGCACTTGCCGTTTTCGGGGTGCTAAGCGTCATAAATGTGGTAAAATTGGGCATATCAAGTCTGTTTGCAGAAGTTCAAATACTAATGTTACTCAGAGTTCTCATTATTCTCCCAAACTCTCTGGCAAAATGAAGTCAATGTCTCTTTCAACTTGTCACAATACTCAATCTCATCTAATGAAAACCTTCGCTACAAGTTCAGCAATTCAAGTGTCAACTTTATCACGTGTTTTTAAAAATGAAGTGACCGAGTTACGATGCGATCTGTCTAAAACACGAAAAAATTTGTTAGAGGTTGAAGAGAACTTGAAAAGTAGCAGTGAAATGGTTGGTCGTTTACAGGCGACGAATAAAAATTTGACAGTTAAACTTTCAGCTACTGAGAATTCCTGTTTAATGAAGGAGAAAGAAATCTGCGGACTGGTAACTCAAATCGTTGAGCTGGAATCTGAGAATAAGCGAAGTAGTGAAAAGATCGGTGAACTTGAATGTTTTGTTGAGTCAGCGATAGATGTGCAAAAGAATTTAGAATATCAGTGTGGAGTGTTTCGGAAAAAAGTGAGTGAAATGGAAGCTAGTTAGTTGTCCACTCGTCAACAGCTGACTGGGATGAGAGAGCAACTGATTAAAAAAGTAGGGATTGCTGCATATGCATAGATTGCGTCTGTTGAATGCAGAGCATACAAGCACCCATGAAAGTCCTGCTAAACTATTCAAATCTCGAATTCTCAGAAAACATCTGATGTCCACGACTTCTAATGTACATTATTGCAAAGGGAATGACTACAGACCTTCTGTTGGAATTATACTACAAAAAATGGGAAATCGAGTGGTGAAGATATTAGACATCAAAGATCACTCAGTTCATAGCAGACACCTGGATCAAGTGAAAATAAAAAAGTAGGTCGTTCCGATTATAATTTTAATGATTCCGCTACTAATCCTGATTTTGTAGATAATTCAGAAATAAGTCCAGATGATACTGACGAAAATAATATCACAGAATCAGTTAGAAGGTCGCAGCTACTTGCAAGCAAACCGAAACATCACTATAAATACGCAAGGAGATATTCGACGTGTGGCGGATATGGTGATTGACAATTTCTATCTCTGTATTGTTTAAATACTTACTGTTGTTTGTTAATATATTTCTTATATGTATTGATATATAATTCCGCCAAATACAAATTCCTAAATTCATCCCTCTCTGTGTTGTTGGTTGATTTCCTTTAACTCGGTCATTGCGAAATACAAATACTACTATTACAAATAATTACAACATTTTAGCGTCGCTATGGAACTAAATAATCTTGGAAAGTTTCCTATGAATGGTTCACCGTAGGAAATCGCCGATTATCTTGAATATTTTGATGCATAGTGCATGTTAAAGAATGTTCGCGATGACAAAATTTCAGCTCATTTTATTACTGCTATTGGGCTAGATGCGTACAGCCTAGTGAAAACTCTGTCATTTCCAGATAAACCAATTTCTCTGTCATATGATAAGCTCCGTGAACTTCTAACAAATCACTTCCACATAACAACTTTCGAAACATGAGAGAGGGCTCAGTTCAACAAACTTGTTCGTACTCCCAACCAGAAGATCAGAAACTTTATTCTTCAGCTTCAGATACAAGCTTCAAAGTGCAACTTTGCAGATCAGCTGCATACACAACTACGTGATCGTCTAATTGCTGGAATCAATATTCCTAAGTTAGAGAAAGAGTTGGTTCAGATTCCTTCCTGTAGCTTTCAAACTGCTAAGGATTTATGTATTACATATGAAGATGTCAACAGTGAATACTCTCCTCCCACTACGTCAGTGTCTGATGTCATGCTGCCCAAAATCGATAATACAAGTGTTCATAGAAAGAAATCCAAACTGTCGTCCACATGTAATGGAATGCAGAGAGAAAGCAAAAACATTAAGCCGTGTTTTTCCTGTAGAAAGATTCACCTACGAAGCACTTGCCGTTTTCGGGGTGCTAAGCGTCATAAATGTGGTAAAATTGGGCATATCAAGTCTGTTTGCAGAAGTTCAAATACTAATGTTACTCAGAGTTCTCATTATTCTCCCAAACTCTCTGGCAAAATGAAGTCAATGTCTCTTTCAACTTGTCACAATACTCAATCTCATCTAATGAAAACCTTCGCTACAAGTTCAGCAATTCAAGTGTCAACTTTATCACGTGTTTTTAAAAATGAAGTGACCGAGTTACGATGCGATCTGTCTAAAACACGAAAAAATTTGTTAGAGGTTGAAGAGAACTTGAAAAGTAGCAGTGAAATGGTTGGTCGTTTACAGGCGACGAATAAAAATTTGACAGTTAAACTTTCAGCTACTGAGAATTCCTGTTTAATGAAGGAGAAAGAAATCTGCGGACTGGTAACTCAAATCGTTGAGCTGGAATCTGAGAATAAGCGAAGTAGTGAAAAGATCGGTGAACTTGAATGTTTTGTTGAGTCAGCGATAGATGTGCAAAAGAATTTAGAATATCAGTGTGGAGTGTTTCGGAAAAAAGTGAGTGAAATGGAAGCTAGTTAGTTGTCCACTCGTCAACAGCTGACTGGGATGAGAGAGCAACTGATTAAAAAAGTAGGGATTGCTGCATATGCATAGATTGCGTCTGTTGAATGCAGAGCATACAAGCACCCATGAAAGTCCTGCTAAACTATTCAAATCTCGAATTCTCAGAAAACATCTGATGTCCACGACTTCTAATGTACATTATTGCAAAGGGAATGACTACAGACCTTCTGTTGGAATTATACTACAAAAAATGGGAAATCGAGTGGTGAAGATATTAGACATCAAAGATCACTCAGTTCATAGCAGACACCTGGATCAAGTGAAAATAAAAAAGTAGGTCGTTCCGATTATAATTTTAATGATTCCGCTACTAATCCTGATTTTGTAGATAATTCAGAAATAAGTCCAGATGATACTGACGAAAATAATATCACAGAATCAGTTAGAAGGTCGCAGCTACTTGCAAGCAAACCGAAACATCACTATAAATACGCAAGGAGATATTCGACGTGTGGCGGATATGGTGATTGACAATTTCTATCTCTGTATTGTTTAAATACTTACTGTTGTTTGCTAATATATTTCTTATATGTATTGATATACATAATTCCGCCAAATACAAATTCCTAAATTCATCCCTCTCTGTGTTGTTGGTTGATTTCCTTTAACTCGGTCATTACGAAATAATATTATTACAATTAATTATAGCAAGTAATTACCACAGCATGAACATAAATATACTGAATCACTGATAAAGTATTGAATACCTACCAGACATGACTGTCTGTTGAAGAAATTAAATTACTTACTTATATTCTAAAGTTTACACAGTCTTACAAGAAAATCAATAACATTTGTTCAGTCACACAACGGTGAATATTTGCTAGGCATACATAAAATCAATTTGTGTAAAAGTCTCATATTGCTACAAGAACAGAAATTCAGCAACCTCGTAGAGCATAACTCCATCATAGAACAAATTTACTTGGTAATATAATCCACACACACAATGATAGACACTAATTATTTACTAATGACGTTCCGACCACAATTCACCCCTCATTGTCATCAATATCAAGGCACTCACACAAATTTCCAACTCCACTCATATATATGTATGAGTAACAAATTGATGATTAGACGTATGAATGAATACACAAAATTCAATGTGAATTTCAACGGACACGCGTGAAACAGATCATAGAAGATAAAGCACATTGAGAAATAACACCAGTGTTATCAATGAATCATTTTCAGATGGGGAACAAGACGAGTGTTGTCAGTCAATAAGATGAGTGTCATCAGTTACTTAACCTTAACAAATTTATTCTATGATGCAATCCAACACAAGTGCATGAATTCGTTTAACAAACGTCTGCCTAGAGCTGACAGACTGACTGTCACGACGATACTATGATGTTTAGAACTGGATTCGACTGAGTCCTCGTGTAACTATAATGATATGCATTATTAATAATAATATTATTATTATTTTACTTATATGTAGAAGACAGAGGAAGGCATTTGAGTAGCTAGTTGAGTAGTAATGATGTGGTGAAATAAGTTATTGATGCTGAACTTTATACAAATTGAGAGGGCTATTCACTGGGCCACGCCAGCAAACCGTCAGATCAGTGTGCAACATATCTCTGATTCAGTTTTCTAACAGTTTTCTGCCCTCAATGCAGTCTGGTAGGTTGACCACTGTGCAGGGGATTCGCTGGACTGCCAAGCTGGTCACCCATATATGTTAAGTCGACATGACTATGTCGATTAACAGACAAGATGGTGAATGCATCAGCCGGTATTACTGGAATAACCACAGTCACCTAACCACTAGTAACTAACTTCTCGCTTCTTATTAGTACCATGATGTGGTAATAAAGAAGAAATCTAATTAAGACAGTTGGTGTTGAAAGGATATTACGAGGCGTAAAATTGTGGAATTGTAACAGTGACAGTATCTACCAACTCAAATAGACAGAAATTGTTCAAAATGAGTAGTGACGAGGTCTTCATGTTAGCTGAGTTATCAGATAGTTGGAGGCAATCACCAGGAAGTCTTGGACCTAGGTTTCGTGCTAGTTGGCACTCACCAGTCAGCAAGGCGTATCGACAAGCTTGAAGGAACTCATGTCCTTTCCGAGATTCGAACTCGCGTCACCCGGTGAGCAATGCAGTCAGAGACGTTACCAGTGAGCTATTTGGGCTCGCCATTGACCTTCTGTAGTGGGTATTTTGAGTTATCATAGGATGAACAACCATTTAAAGAACAAACTGAGCATACGGTCTCAACAATAACAACTGACTGGGAAAAATGTAACAAACACTCGACTAGTGGTACGATCGGATCTCGGTCAAGTGGGCGTCCATCCTATTAGAAATTACTTCGATGGTAGAATAAGACAGTTCAGAAATGGATTGGTCATTGCTGAGTTCTCTTCCTCTAAATTATGCGAAAACAGTAATTGCACAACGTTCCACACCGAACTAAGCGTATCATGAACCACCAACTGATCTACCTGAACGCAAAACTTCACCAATCATCCGAACATATTTGACGTCATGTGAAAACATACCCTAGTGGTTACACTCATGTCATGAGGATGATAACGACGTGGAATACACAACTAAGTTGGTTGTATATAATCCGCTGTTAATTTCAATATGCTACTGTGAATTATTTCAGTTAGTTCACATGCAGTCTGTCCATATCACTTTGAAAGACAGTTAGATGTTTGAAGAGAATTTTAGTAGTTAGTTAGTTAGTAATACCATCTCAGTAAGAAAATGTCTTACAGGCGGCGAAATTGTATCCCATTATGTCACCACAAAGCCACCGGAACACCCTATCGAATTTCCTACAGCTGTTGTACAATCTAGGCTATTGGAGATTGACAGCTACACACTTACTCTAATTGAATTTCAAAATGTCAATAAACATTCTGGTAATACTGTCTGCAATAATCATTAAGGTACTCATACTTGAATGAACCACTTGGTATCACGATGGTAAACAAGCTAATCAATATGCATGTTTTTACAAGCGTTTTGCTATCTCCTGTGAGACTGGTTATCCACTCGTCCCCTGAGTTGGTTGTATTCTTTTTATTTTTGATTTGCAGCTTGATTCCACACTGTATTTTTGGTACAAGTGTGGAATTTTCAGCATGGATATCGGTAGCCCAAATTTTGCAGGCCGACCATAGATATCAGGTGTGCGCCGGCGTGGGCTCGAACCTCGGACTATGTGCATGGTCGGCGAGAGTCCTAACCACTGTGCCACCGACGCATTGGCATTTAGCATTTTTAAAAGGCAGGATTTCGTTTACAACTCCTACCTACGTAAGTTGTTACAACTTAGATGGATTGTCGAAAAGTTTCAAAGTCTTACGTCAGCTTTTCCCCGTAGCACACAACTGAAGTGGGTTGCTGAAATTACAAATTATTACTGCAGTGTGTATGTCTGAGTTAGAACATTAAATTTATTGATACGAGACGAGATTGATGGATGGAATAAGAAGCCCAATGTTTTCTGTTCAAGCTCCATTCACTTCCAGTATCTCATACTGTCAATCCACGCACTTCAGTTTAACTTCACATAGAAAGGTGAATATACTTGCGATGCAAAGGCTTCAAAACAAACTATAGCACAAATCTTATCCAGTCAGCTGTGTTCACTATTGACAAGTCAATATCACGGCTAAAATGTTATCTGAACAAGTGACAAGAATTCCACCACACTATGTTCCCTACCAAGCAGCCCGATGATAGTACTCAGACAAAGTGTATTCGTAAAAAGCAAGCATTATATCCCTACACACACACACACACACACTAATTAGACTCTGATTCTTCGAATTTTCTTCACAGCAAAGAGATGACTGCATGTCAGTTAGACATCTTGAATTAGGCTAAATCTTCGTGTCCATCAAAACTCTGGAGTGACATTTTGAAAATAAACTATGTTTAAAGTGGGACGTTCACAAGATTGGAGAAACACCAAATCAAGCATCTGACTAGTTTGTTCAACACTTCGATGTCAGATCTTTATTCGATTATATTATTGATGAACTCTTGAGGGGAAACTAATCTATCCTTGACTCACTCTCCTCTAATGCGCCTCACTATCCCTTTATCCCATTATTCTTCATGCTTCATATCACGAATGTTAGAAATGAATTGGAGAAATGAAACTGCCAAGGTATCATTCATTGGTTGTGTATCATTACTCTCCACCATTTACAAAGAGTCCTAAAATATCTACTGTACTATTCAGCTGTGCAACACAATTTATGCAATGAAAGACATGAGTCCTTTCGAGTAAAAGTTCACCACACCACCAGTAATAATAAACTAGATTGCCACACTTCAATGTGCAGAAAGTCCCACAACCGCTAGCAAGAAAGACAAGACTTTCGCCATAAATCATCCAGCTCAAACAACACATCAACATCATCAGAAACATCCACAAATCTACTACTCCATTATTATTACTTAAGTATCTTATGAAGCAGTAAATATGCTTCTATTCTACCATATCTGACAAAACTTATACGTCATCCTCAGTACTAAATACAGTCTCGCATTCATTCATTCACTCCCATAAACACAACTATATCATTCTGGAAACAGCAGTCCCTGCTGTGTCTGAATTAGGACTGAGTGAAGAAAGGGGTCTCACTACTTATCTAAGAAAATAGAATGGAAAATCTACACCTATCACTTCGTAGACACTTTATTCTATCTCAGAAACAAGGGTCTGATAATTCTACTACACGTTATAGGCCATCAACAAAAGACTCCAAAAAAAACATCGAATAAACTACTATCGAAGTTTGAAATCCCAAACTGGTTGCTCAACGAACACAACTCACAATCAGTTCCTCCGACGAACATTTAACACACACATTTACTATCGGTGCTTTCGCGACCTAATAGGCCCACAATACAGGACGCCTCAGAGTTAAAGTAATAAAATATAGCGGGACAGGCACTATCACTCGGTACCGAATTCCGCCACCAAACTCCCAATAAGACTCATATCATCACACTAAAGCCGACTTTCACAGTCTGACTAGTCAAACAACAAACTCTGTCCTACTTCCTAATGAAGAACTACAAAAAATATCAGATTGGTTAACTCTACTTGACTGCTATCTGAAGTCCGATAACTCTAAGTACAACAAGCATAACACTTAAACGCTAGCACTAAGATCGTTGAGGAATCCGAAGCATCTACTTGCGAGTCATACCCTCAAACATCAGCAGATATGCGCAACGATCAGAATGAACGACCAGCATGCTGCAATGACCTCTTGTATTATCCTTCTACAACCAACACGAAGCACCCTTCGAATATTCTACACACCTACATTCACTGTCACTCTCAGGATAACACCCACCCATACCTATCCTATTACTTCGATATGGGACATACCTTAGTAGAAAGCATTCGCTTCACCATTCATAACACAAATACCTAAGGAAATCCAATATCATACACTCAAAATTGTAACAACACAACTACAAGCACTTAACAATTGTTACTCACTCCAACGTACGGCCATCCGAAGCATCCACTTCTTACTCATACTTCCAATGCAATACACACGAGCTAAGTTGTAACACGCAGTAACTTACATGACTCAAAGATGCGTCAAGCACTAACTTATCACTATCTTATGGAACGACCGAGCAGTCTGACGCCACTAAAGCAAGTACAAACCAAGGAGAAACATCTGACGAATACAACCACAACTGACATACGGAAACGCGAAGGAAAAAGTCAGTGTATAACACCAATTAAAAAATTTATTCAACTAACACCTAACAACACCAACATTGACCACCTAGGCTTCTTCTTCCTCTTCAAATTCGCCTTCCTCCTCAGCCGTCGCATCCTGGTATTGTTGGTACTCACTCACCAGATCATTCATGTTAGATTCCGCCTCCGTGAATTCCATCTCATCCATACCTTCTCCTGTATACCAATGCAAGAAGGCCTTTCTACGGAACATAGCAGTAAACTGTTCACTCACACGTTTGAACAGTTCTTGGATAGCAGTACTGTTGCCTATAAAAGTGACTGACATCTTAAGACCTCTGGGCGGAATATCGCAAACAGCTGTCTTCACGTTGTTCGGTATCCATTCGACAAAATAACTAGAGTTCTTGTTCTGAACGTTCAGCATTTGCTCATCAACCTCCTTCATGGACATGCGGCCTCTGAACATAGCTGCAACTGTCAGATATCGCCCGTGACGAGGATCGCATGCGGCCATCATATTCTTGGCATCAAACATCTGCTGAGTCAGTTCTGGAACTGTCAGAGATCGGTACTGCTGACTACCACGGCTTGTCAGAGGCGCGAATCCCGGCATGAAGAAGTGCAGTCGAGGGAAAGGCACCATGTTCACAGCTAACTTGCGAAGATCAGCATTCAGCTGGCCCGGGAATCTCAAGCACGTTGTCACTCCAGACATCGTTGCACTAACCAAATGATTCAAGTCACCATAAGTAGGAGTCGTCAGTTTCAGTGTACGGAAGCAAATATCATACAAAGCTTCGTTGTCAATGCAGTATGTCTCATCCGTATTTTCCACGAGTTGATGAACTGACAGGGTCGCATTGTACGGCTCGACAACAGTATCAGACACCTAGAATACTACTTAGCACAAATAATCAACTCACCTTAGGTGAAGGAACTACGGAGAACGTGTTCATAATACGATCAGGATACTCCTCACGGATTTTCGAAATCAGTAATGTCCCCATACCAGATCCTGTGCCTCCCCCAAGAGAATGAGTCAGTTGGAAACCTTGAAGGCAATCGCACGACTCTGCTTCCTTTCGGACCACATCGAGGACTGAGTCCACTAGTTCGGCACCTTCAGTGTAGTGTCCCTTCGCCCAATTGTTTCCTGCCCCACTTTGTCCGAAAACGAAGTTGTCCGGTCGGAACAATTGGCCGAATGGACCTGCACGTACACTGTCCATCGTCCCCGGCTCAAGATCAACCAACACCGCTCGTGGAACATACTTCCCTCCAGTCGCTTCATTGTAGTACACATTGATGCGTTCTAGCTGGAGATCAGAGTCGCCATGGTACGTCCCCGTTGGATCAATCCCATGTTCATCAGATATAACTTCCCAAAACTATACCAAAATATTCACCAACAAAACTGACTGTCTTACTTTCGCACCGATCTGATTTCCACATTGACCAGCTTGAATGTGAACAATTTCGCGCATCTTTACAGGACACCCGCAACAACAGAACCAAATACAAATAGCGAGCCGAAACTTTGAAGTCAAATGGGTGCAGTAGCGTATATATACTCAAGAGTGACTCGTAGTCATGGTTACTTTCAAGCCAACCATTCCATCAATTAAAATAAAGCGAATGCCTTCTGTTTCTAGATTAATTTGAGTACAAAATTTTGATTGATGCTATACTTTTCACACTTTCACTGCAAATGGACCACTTCGCGGAGCTTTCTACCGGCATCAGATTTTAATATATTGGTTTGATATGTCACATCATATCTCGAGAAGATTGGTGCTCACTTTCGCCCCTCTTTTATCACTCCAGTGAATCGGGGAAATTTCAGCAATCTCCTGTCTTACTTCGTTGCGTTTTCACGAGAAACACATCACAGTTTAAGGTGGGCTGAAGATAAAGCTTATATAATACCTGTGTATTTTCTTTAACGTTTGTCATTTTATGTCACAGGGACATGTGCTTTCCAGAGTTGAGTTTTAAAATTGCTTTATTCTTTGGCGCTTTTCTGGAGGCAACAATTTTTAAGTAAGCCAATGAGGTTATATATCCGTGTGAATTCTGTGAAGTAAGTTCCTCTCTAAGGATCTTGCAGCTGGTTTCATTCATAAGTTATGAAACTGGTAAGATTTATCAACGGCCCGGGATTTGTGACTCACATAGATACGTTGATTTGTATTAAGTCTGCCCAGACTTTGACAGAATATTTCCCTAAACACAGGACGGCGAATAAAAGTGGACTACCGTAGCAACTGTATTTCTATAGAAGTTCCAGTAAGATTTAAGTGAAGAATTCTCGCGGTTCACTTGACAAACCACCCCGAACCTTTCCAAAGAAAGAGACGAAATTATCTTTAGGCTCCTCGTCTGGTCGCGTCTGAATCGCATGTGGTTCCCAAAATAGTGTAAATAATATTATGTGAATGATATATGCCCATACACTATGTGTGTTTGTTTGACAGTCGGTTATATTTTACTATGTATAAATGGATCGATATTCCATTATAATTAGCCAATCATGTTAAGACTATCCATTGATTTGTTCATTTTGAATACTCGCTCACACACTTGTGTTCATACACTTGTTCGAACATTCATATATTTTCGCTCTCACACCCTTGTGTGACATTTTGATTCTCCTTGTGTTTGGAAAATAGAAGTATCATCGCAAACCTAGTGGTCTTCTGATGTCCGTCTTTCTTGCATCAGGACTATCAAATTCTCGACCAGTACATAACAGTGAACTCGTGTCAAGATTTGGTGCGATGATTCGACGCCAGTCTTCTTGCTATACACTACAATTCGTGTGTCTTCTCTTATATCAGTCTCTAATGAAAACGTCATGGTAAGCCTCCTCTTGACATGTCGTGTAGTAGGGGCATTTATATATGTGTATACATATGTAGGTGTATGCACTGCACGTTGATATGCGTTACTGAATAACTGTATTTCATTTTCCCGAATGTTATAAGTGAGATGTGGCACTGACTTCGGTCACAGTCATAAGTAACCAGTGCACAAATTTAACTTTTGATCTCCATTTCAACGTGTACATTCCTACAAATGAAATGTCTACAGGAAGTGTGCCACGTTTAAAAATACGATCGAAAACCACGTGGATTTACTTCGTGGAATGTCTACATAAGTGGAATGCCCTGAAGGTGTAGGTGATCTCCCATTCTCATGAGGGTTATGACCAAAGCGGCAGTAAATTTGAGGTTAAGTAATGAGGCCGTCGTCGAGGTTGCACAAACTGTCAGTCACGTCTCGTAAAGCGTTAATGCCCAGCTCTTGCAACGCTCGGGCTCACGCTGTTCCTTGAAGTTTTTCAGAAACGCTTAGTAATAACGGACGAAAAACCCAAAACACCGATTGGCCGCTTGAGATTTCTTTATTGTAACACCAACATATAAAAAATATTTCTATTAAGGTTTCTGATGGTTTGCTACTGACTTCTTTCTGAACAGCGACCGATGAGACGATGACTGTCGTATTGATGCCTCCGCGAAAATTGGGGAAGTTGGTTTTGAGCAAACAATCATGAATTGATCGTTCAATCTTCAACTACATTGACACTCCCCGGCAAAAAAGAGATACAACCCCTTTTCTCCATCACGACCAATACACGTTGACTTGGATGCCATTGCGAGAACCTGGGTCACACAGACAGAGCTGAAATGGAAAACAAACAGAAAAGCCAACACACCACAAGCATACTCACAGCACAATCTCACACATCAATGACGACCTGCGCCTTTCAGTTAAGGGCATCCTCTTGCAACACAATCACCACTTGCTAGAATGACTCTTGCTGAATGCAACGTGACCATAGCACCACCTCACGATACTCTACGCTCATCCTCTTATCTACTCACTACCAATTACCACTGAAATCGCTTGTCACTCATTCTGCCTCAATTCTAGTAACGGTGACGTATGCAAGCCTCAGTCGTTTACACTCTTTCTCCCCGGCGTGTGGGACCGCAGCCAATCGTTATCTCCGTATGCATTTCATTCTCATCAATAGCCTAGCCTCCCCGGCGTATACGACCCATCTGCTGTCCTTAACATTAATCAATTTATTCACGGATGTAGAAGACTCGAAACAACTTCAGAAGTAAACACGACGAAAATTTTAACAAAATTACGCAATAAAAACAAGGTACGAAAACAACGAGTAAACACAATGAATCCAAAAACATCAAAATACGCCTACAACCCTTCAAAGGTTGTCGATTGTAATTTGTCGAATGTCCGGACACAAACAAGATTAACCAACAATTACAATAATTGGAACTCACACAATTATTTAACACAAACATATGTACAATCACTACATCAAATGTTGTGGATTCTGGCACGACAAACTACCCTTGAAGAACTGTAGGACTTACAGCAGTACGTCTACATTCCTTCTCAGGTTGATGATCCAAGTGGAAGTCGTCCGGACACAAACAGAATTACCAACAGATAGATGACAGATGATATCAATTGAGTATATACAACAGGAACATATGTACAAAATCACACACCAAGCACATTGGACTGCTCATTGATGCGCTACCCTTTGAAGAATTGTAGGACTCACAGCAGTACGCCTACAACCCTTCTCAGGTTGACGCCCTAGGTTGGAAAATCGTCGCAGAGTCCATTTGCTGACTTCCTTCTATCAGCTACATCCTAAAATCTGAACGGTAACACGTTCATGTCATTGTATCGTAGAATATAGATGACCAACAAACACACGGCATATCTCATCAACCAAGTGTAGAAACGGAGTAATTTACACCAAAGATAATAACATTCAAATAGTAACTTGAAACTAGAAATGCCTTTATTCATGCAAGTCAATTTAACAATTACTCTTTCGTTTACACTTGGCTTATTCTCACTAAACTGAGCAATATCTTTCGTCTTTTCAAATGCACCAATACTATCATAGTCATTGTACAAGATACTTGAGTTGATGGGCGTCCTTCTCATTGTGGATGACAACACCAACGACGACTGAGTGACACAAGTTGATGAACTTAGCGGTGGATCAGAAGCTGTTGTTGCTCGACTTTCAGAAGTTTGTCTACCTGCAAGACCACCATCACTGCTGTCTTTTACTATCAGCTCAGGTTTAGCAATAGCATCTGATGATAGTTGGGCTGCATGCTGATCAATCACACTGACGGTCTCACAGGTATGTATGCCTTCTGCAACTGCATCTGCATTTATTTCTACTTCACGTTGTAGTTGTACAGAACCTTTAATTAACTTAGCAGTAGTATGCATATCCCCCATCTCATCATGATCAACCAAAGACAGATGTGAAGTATCATGATCATTATCACAAATATTCAATTTATCATCATCTATCTGGTCGAGTTCATCATTTTCAAACTCTTTAATAACAGCAGTAGATGATTTCGGTTCTTCCTCACAAATCCCTAAAGATTTCATACCTTCACTCTGACTAGTAACACCTTGTAAACTTGTGCAGTCAGAATTGCACTCTGAAGCAGCAACTCTATTCTGTGACACTCTATTCAACAATGGCTTACCAGTTGCAACTACAGACTTCTTCACCGCACCGTTATCGTCACACAATTCGGAGTCAGAACTTGATTTCACATTTAGCTTATCCCTGAACTTGCTCACTGTTTCACTGTTCACCTTTGTATGCACCTCTTGCAAACGTGTAAAACACAACCGTGTTTGTCTTGCAGCTTGTAACTTATCTGTTGAGGATGTACTACGAAACCTGTTACACTCACTAGGTCTATATGCATTACTGGACATCATGGAGCCTTCTCAATATCCACTTCTCTGAGGCCCTTTCATCATCAATGATTGCATTTTGCTCTCAGACTGCTCTATTCTAGGGGTGAGATTCAATAGACTGGCAAACTTGCTCATCGATTGATTGACACTTTTACTAGTTTCAGGATATCATCAAACTTTGGCTCGATACCCTCACCCCCCATACGGGAGCTTATCTTCAACCACTTCCTTTGCAGTCGAGTAGGTAGGCGTCTCGCTATTACTTCTAGTATAAAACTCGAGTTGAGGTCACTCATGCAATTCATAGAAATCAAGGTATTCTTATAAGTCACAAGATTATCTAAAAACTCAGTGAGTGCCTGGGAGTCATCTTGAAGTTGACTGCCGTTACCTTTGACAGTTTCGTATACGTTCCTTACAATCATCGAAGGTCTTCCAAACCTTTGACGTAATATGCTCATAGCCTCGTAGTAGCCCTCTTTTGGCTTCATAAACTTACAGCACTGTATAGCTCTTGAAGCATCTCCAGTGCAATATCTCATCAAATACATCAATTTCAATTCATCACTTAATAGAAAACTACTCAGCATGATCTCAAACTCCTTTACAAATTGTAAATAATCAGCTGGGTTTCCATCGAAACACCGTGGTTCAAATTTAGGGAGTTTGATGTTCCTATTATCCCTGAACGGCGAAACAGTAACATCAACCATGTCATGCTTAACATCAGACACATTGCTACAATTAACAGACAAGTCACCATGACTTACTTTCCTGTTTGCATCCAAGACACTCTGTCCCTTCTTTGACCCAGGCATTGTTGAACTTGACCCAATTCCAAAAACGTTTCAGATATTTCTTGTTCAAAGAGGACTTGACTGGCACCAGAAAAGATGAACGGTGACTATCTAAAGTCGTGCCAACTGTCCAAAACCAGTTTAAAAACTGACGTTGTACTGTCAGAAACTGATTTCACCGTCAGAAACTGTCAGCCACCTCTAAATAACCTTTAATGCCCAGCTCTTGCAACGGTCGGGCTCACGCTGTTCCTTGAAGTTTTTCAGAAACGCTTAGTAATGACGGACGCGAAAACCAAAACACTGATTTGCCACTCGAGAATACTTTATGGTAACACGATGCTATAACTGTAGTGAATTAAATAAAGACGTTGTCACCTTGTTCTGTCTGCGCCTGAACTAATCTGCCTATCTGCTTGTCGTACCTTCCGATTTAGTAAAGCACGCAAATATCAAAAGACAAAGGCTGGAATGTGACTGTGTATTGAAGTGCAACAACGACAAAGAAAGCCATGGTATTTATACATTTTACAACAATATGGACAGCTAACAGCATTTGAAATAATTGATCTTAATAGCCAATAACAAAGTGCGTGAGAGATGATAATATACCATATGTGCGAGATTAACAGTCAATAACAAAATGTGTGGGAATGATAATATACCATATGTGCGAGATTAACAGTCAATAACAAAATGTGTGGAATGATAATATACCATATATGCAAGATTAACAATCAATAACAAAGTGTGTGAGAATGATAATATACCACATATGCAAGATTAACAGTCAATACCAAAATGTGTGAGAATGATGATATACCATATATGCAAGATTAACAGTCAATACCAAAATATGTGGGATCCTATCACCTCTCCCCGTAAAGAGTGTAGTACTTGCTTTTTGGATCTATTTGAAAAGGTTTCGGAGCTCTTCTTTGTCGAGTTGACCTTTGCGTGGTACTGGATAGAGTGTGATCTGTGTGTCTGACACATAACTGTCCTTTTTCATTCGTACGATAATGCAGCAAGAATTTATCCAAAATTTCTTCTGTTGTTCCCTCCTCCTTCGCTTTTGCATAAACACGCTTAAAGGTGTCGACGAAACGTTCAGTCTGTCCATTCGATTGGGGATGATACGGGGGGCTACGAATATGCTGGATGCCAAACAGTTTGCAGCAACCAAGTTTGTCCTGGAAGACAGAAGCGTGCTTTTGACGAAGGCGTTGCAAGAGAGATTGATCAGATACATCTCCGGGAACAACGTTGTGTGGTGAAGACGAAACATTAGAGCATACTGAATTTAATGGTACATTAAAGATATGGAGCTTGTCTAACCAGTCAAGACCAAGCAAATTCAAATCATGGTAGTTTGTAACGTAACATACACCATTGAAGTGATGCTCACCAAACTGAACCTGGCAATTTATCTCACCCACGAGTTTCAGTATATCTCCAGAGACATTCTTGGCGACATGCTCGGTCGGCAGAATCTGTGGGCAACCAAGTTTGCGCCACGTAGTTCGGGAAATTACGGTGATATCTGATGCCGTATCCAACTGAAGACGAATACGTTTGCCGTTAATATCTAGTGTTATGTACTTACGTTTGCTGGCGAACTCGACTTTGGAAGTTGTGAAAATGGTCTGTACTCGAGGAGATTGTTTCGGCTTGAAACGACTACTTCTGTTCCTCACCGAAGGATTTTTCTGCGGTGGACAGTAACCCTCCTTATGTCCAAAACGGTGACAATTACGGCATTTATGTTTCTTGAAAGGACAGAACTTGACAAAATGCCACGAACCACAGTGCCAGCACACTGAAGGAGGTTTAGCTGAATTCTGAGACTGACGTGCTGTGTGCTTAACGGTGATCGGAGGACTTTTCACTGTGTTAATTGAACCAAATTCAGACGACTGTCGTTTGCACTCCACCATAGCAGTATCGTGCTTCAAGTTGATTAAACGTAGGCATTCTGCTGTCACCATTTGTAAAGTCATTTTCGGGTCTTGTTCCACGAGTGACAGAAGTCGAGTTCGTATGTCAGTATCTTCTGGGTTCTTCAACCCACAAATAAAAATCAAACACTTGAACTGATCTGATGTCATTTCGTGTGGTTTGAACCTTTCACATTCCTTGTTCACTTTGCCAGCGTAAGTCACATAATCATCGGAAGGCATTTTTGTCAACTGAAAACATTGATACCGAATATTAAACATGGATGACTGTTCACCAAAGATTTGTGATAAAACGGTGACTGTCTCATCGAATGATAACTCACGTGGGTTCTTGGGCAGAATGAAGTTAACATATCTGTTGTGCTCAACAGTACCAAGTTTTCTTAGTAACAATCGGACTTTGGCAGCATCATCAAACATGTAGCATTCAATACGGAAAACGTCTTCGTAACGATTGAACCATGCATCAAATACGAGACCAGATATTGGGTCGTAGTTGAACTCACTGATGGAATTTGAGATGCTTTCATATTTGTCTGAATGAGATGTTGATGGAACTTGAATGGACAGCTTCTGAGTGAGAGCTTCGATTAATTTTAGTTGAGCTGCTTCATTCTGAACTTGCTGCTGCTGCAAGATAGATTTGAGATCGTCCAGAGAGATAGACATTGTAATTGGGTTGTAATTAACACAGTCAAAAATGTTATATAGCTGCGCTGAACAGAATAAAACCCGTCGTCGCTTGCTTGTTATAACTGCAATGAATTAAGGTAAACCCCGTCGCCAATTTGTTATAACTGTAGGGAATTAAATGAAGACGTTTTCACCTTATTCTGTCTGCGCCTGAACTAATCTGCCTATCTGCTTGTCGTACCTTCCGATTTAGTAAAGCACGCAAATATCAAAAGACAAAGGCTGGACTGTGACTGTGTATTGAAGTGCAACAACGACAAAGAAAGCCATGGTATTTATACATTTTACAACAATATGGACAGCTAACAGCATTTGAAATAATTGATCTTAATAGCCAATAACAAAGTGCGTGAGAGATGATAATATACCATATGTGCGAGATTAACAGTCAATAACAAAATGTGTGGGAATGATAATATACCATATGTGCGAGATTAACAGTCAATAACAAAATGTGTGGGAATGATAATATACCATATATGCAAGATTAACAGTCAATACCAAAATATGTGGGATCCTATCACACCAACATATAAAAAATATTTCTATTAAGGTTTCTGATGGTTTGCTACTGACTTCTTTCTGAACAGCGACCGATGAGACGATGACTGTCGTATTGATGCCTCCGCGAAAATTGGGGAAGTTGATTTTGAGCAAACAACCATGAATTGATCGTTCAATCTTCAACTCCATTCGCACCATACCAACCCTACAAAACTTGATATTTTCAACCACCCGAACAATCAACAGTCTACCTGATTTGTGAGTATTGATGCGGAAACGCAAAACCAAAATACTCAGTTATTTAGGAATATGCTCCGATGGGCGTCATGTTAGAATCAAATGAAAGTTTTGAGAAAATTTGGGGAGATCTTAGAACTTCTCCCGCTAATATGGCTGATACACAGACCCTGAGTATGCGTGCGTCAGCACAACAAGAGAGGGGAGCGACCTGGCGTCCGAGCCTGGCCGAACGTGTACCTGTCGAAAAAAAACTTAAAACATCCAGAGTCCCCACAGATGGGCCAGACGACTATTTGGTTTGATGTGGAGTTGATTCGGTTGGATTTATTAATTCACCTCTAGGCTTGTGTGGGTGCCATTGAACGTGCCAGGGCATCTACATATTAGCGAAATATCTTACATGTCGGTGTTCGCTTTCATTTTTTTGAGCAAACAACCATGAATTGATCGTTCAATCTTCAACTGCATTGACACCCACTTGAATTGTTTTTTCGGCGTCCTATTTGTAAGCGCACCCCACCGTTAGACTGTCATATCTATCTCGGGCAGTCATGTTTCTCGTGAATATTATTCTGTTGGCTACCGAAAAGAAGCCATATGTTCCAGGAAGACATGATAAGATACGAAAAACATGAATGAACACAGTTTATACCAAAATTTAAGTTGGAAATAATATATGGGGAGGATTTGTACACTACACTGAATAGGAAATGCACACTTCCATAGATGAATGCCTACCGTAATGGTCTGATTAATCAGTGTACGCTGGCTACCGTAAAAGTGTGTTCAAAAAGAGTGTCATAAGACTTGCTCAGCCAAACACCAGGGCATGAATAGGTGAGCGAAAACCGAATAAAGAGCCGCAATTGCAGCGCATAAAGACGTCTAAGGAAAAGCACTGTTAAGCATGAGAATGGCGGCCGGCCAAGACATGTCACTTAAAGATACAAAAATGAAAGCGAACACCGACATGTAAGATATTTCGCTAATATGTAGGTGCCCTGGCACGTTCAATGGCACCCACACAAGCCTAGAGGTGAATTAATAAATCCAACCGAATCAACTCCACATCAAACCAAATAGTCGTCTGGCCCATCTGTGGGGACTCTGGATGTTTTAAGTTTTTTTTCGACAGGTACACGTTCGGCCAGGCTCGGACGCCAGGTCGCTCCCCTCTCTTGTTGTGCTGACGCACGCATACTCAGGGTCTGTGTATCAGCCATATTAGCGGGAGAAGTTCTAAGATCTCCCCAAATTTTCTCAAAACTTTCATTTGATTCTAACATGACGCCCATCGGAGCATATTCCTAAATAACTGAGTATTTTGGTTTTGCGTTTCCGCATCAATACTCACAAATCAGGTAGACTGTTGATTGTTCGGGTGGTTGAGAATATCAAGTTTTGTAGGGTTGGTATGGTGCGAATGGAGTTGAAGATTGAACGATCAATTCATGGTTGTTTGCTCAAAATCAACTTCCCCAATTTTCGCGGAGGCATCAATACGACAGTCATCGTCTCATCGGTCGCTGTTCAGAAAGAAGTCAGTAGCAAACCATCAGAAACCTTAATAGAAATATTTTTTATATGTTGGTGTTACAATAAAGAATTCCCAAGTGGCCAATCGGTGCTTTGGTTTTCGCGTCCGTTACTATTAAGCGTTTCTGAAAAACTTCAAGGAACAGCGTGAGCCCGAGCGTAGCAAGAGCTTGGCATTGACGGTTTATGAGAAGTGACTGACAGATTCTGATGGTAGAAACAGACCTTGGCGGATTCAGACTGTTGGTGAAAGTTTGGATAGTCACCGTTCATCTTTCCTGGTGCCGGTCAAGACCTCTTTGAACAAGAAATATCTGGAACGCTTTTGGAATTGCTCAAGTTCAACAATGCCTGGGTCAAAGAAGGGACAGAGTGTCTTGGATGCAAACAGGAAAGTAAGTCATGGTGACTTGTCTGTTAATTGTAGCAATGTGTCTGATGTTAAGCATGACATGGTTGATGTTACTGTTTCGCCGTTCAGGGATAATAGGAACATCAAACTCCCTAAATTTGAACCACGGTGTTTCGATGGAAACCCAGCTGATTATTTACAATTTGTAAAGGAGTTTGAGATCATGCTGAGTAGTTTTCTATTAAGTGATGAATTGAAATTGATGTATTTGATGAGATATTGCACTGGAGATGCTTCAAGAGCTATACAGTGCTGTAAGTTTATGAAGCCAAAAGAGGGCTACTACGAGGCTATGAGCATATTACGTCAAAGGTTTGGAAGACCTTCGATGATTGTAAGGAACGTATACGAAACTGTCAAAGGTAACGGCAGTCAACTTCAAGATGACTCCCAGGCACTCACTGAGTTTTTAGATAATCTTGTGACTTATAAGAATACCTTGATTTCTATGAATTGCATGAGTGACCTCAACTCGAGTTTTATACTAGAAGTAATAGCGAGACGCCTACCTACTCGACTGCAAAGGAAGTGGTTGAAGATAAGCTCCCGTATGGGGGGTGAGGGTATCGAGCCAAAGTTTGATGATATCCTGAAACTAGTAAAAGTGTCAATCAATCGATGAGCAAGTTTGCCAGTCTATTGAATCTCACCCCTAGAATAGAGCAGTCTGAGAGCAAAATGCAATCATTGATGATGAAAGGGCCTCAGAGAAGTGGATATTGAGAAGGCTCCATGATGTCCAGTAATGCATATAGACCTAGTGAGTGTAACAGGTTTCGTAGTACATCCTCAACAGATAAGTTACAAGCTGCAGGACAAACACGGTTGTGTTTTACACGTTTGCAAGAGGTGCATACAAAGGTGAACAGTGAAACAGTGAGCAAGTTCAGGGATAAGCTAAATGTGAAATCAAGTTCTGACTCCGAATTGTGTGACGATAACGGTGCGGTGAAGAAGTCTGTAGTTGCAACTGGTAAGCCATTGTTGAATAGAGTGTCACAGAATAGAGTTGCTGCTTCAGAGTGCAATTCTGACTGCACAAGTTTACAAGGTGTTACTAGTCAGAGTGAAGGTATGAAATCTTTAGGGATTTGTGAGGAAGAACCGAAATCATCTACTGCTGTTATTAAAGAGTTTGAAAATGATGAACTCGACCAGATAGATGATGATAAATTGAATATTTGTGATAATGATCATGATACTTCACATCTGTCTTTGGTTGATCATGATGAGATGGGGGATATGCATACTACTGCTAAGTTAATTAAAGGTTCTGTACAACTACAACGTGAAGTAGAAATAAATGCAGATGCAGTTGCAGAAGGCATACATACCTGTGAGACCGTCAGTGTGATTGATCAGCATGCAGCCCAACTATCATCAGATGCTATTGCTAAACCTGAGCTGATAGTAAAAGACAGCAGTGATGGTGGTCTTGCAGGTAGACAAACTTCTGAAAGTCGAGCAACAACAGCTTCTGATCCACCGCTAAGTTCATCAACTTGTGTCACTCAGTCGTCGTTGGTGTTGTCATCCACAATGAGAAGGACGCCCATCAACTCAAGTATCTTGTACAATGACTATGATAGTATTGGTGCATTTGAAAAGACGAAAGATATTGCTCAGTTTAGTGAGAATAAGCCAAGTGTAAACGAAAGAGTAATTGTTAAATTGACTTGCATGAATAAAGGCATTTCTAGTTTCAAGTTACTATTTGAATGTTATTATCTTTGGTGTAAATTACTCCGTTTCTACACTTGGTTGATGAGATATGCCGTGTGTTTGTTGGTCATCTATATTCTACGATACAATGACATGAACGTGTTACCGTTCAGATTTTAGGATGTAGCTGATAGAAGGAAGTCAGCAAATGGACTCTGCGACGATTTTCCAACCTAGGGCGTCAACCTGAGAAGGGTTGTAGGCGTACTGCTGTGAGTCCTACAATTCTTCAAAGGGTAGCGCATCAATGAGCAGTCCAATGTGCTTGGTGTGTGATTTTGTACATATGTTCCTGTTGTATATACTCAATTGATATCATCTGTCATCTATCTGTTGGTAATTCTGTTTGTGTCCGGACGACTTCCACTTGGATCATCAACCTGAGAAGGAATGTAGACGTACTGCTGTAAGTCCTACAGTTCTTCAAGGGTAGTTTGTCGTGCCAGAATCCACAACATTTGATGTAGTGATTGTACATATGTTTGTGTTAAATAATTGTGTGAGTTCCAATTATTGTAATTGTTGGTTAATCTTGTTTGTGTCCGGACATTCGACAAATTACAATCGACAACCTTTGAAGGGTTGTAGGCGTGTTTACTCGTTGTTTTCGTACCTTGTTTTTATTGCGTAATTTTGTTAAAATTTTCGTCGTGTTTACTTCTGAAGTTGTTTCGAGTCTTCTACATCCGTGAATGAATTGATTAATGTTAAGGACAGCAGATGGGTCGTATACGCCGGGGAGGCTAGGCTATTGATGAGAATGAAATGCATACGGAGATAACGATTGGCTGCGGTCCGACACGCCGGGGAGAAAGAGTGTAAACGACTGAGGCTTGCATACGTCACCGTTACTAGAACTGAGGCAGAATGAGTGACAAGCGATTTCAGTGGTAATTGGTAGTGAGTAGATAAGAGGATGAGCGTAGAGTATCGTGAGGTGGTGCTATGGTCACGTTGCATTCAGCAAGAGTCATTCTAGCAAGTGGTGATTGTGTTGCAAGAGGATGCCCTTAACTGAAAGGCGCAGGTCGTCATTGATGTGTGAGATTGTGCTGTGAGTATGCTTGTGGTGTGTTGGCTTTTCTGTTTGTTTTCCATTTCAGCTCTGTCTGTGTGACCCAGGTTCTCGCAATGGAATCCAAGTCAACGTGCATTGGTCGTGATGGAGAAAAGGGGTTGGATC
Source organism: Trichobilharzia regenti (assembly GCA_944472135.2). Taxonomy (NCBI): domain Eukaryota; kingdom Metazoa; phylum Platyhelminthes; class Trematoda; order Strigeidida; family Schistosomatidae; genus Trichobilharzia; species Trichobilharzia regenti. Next base: position 25,759,460 of record OX235264.1, on the reverse strand, counting down.
CTTTTTTTGCCGGAGAGTGTCAATGGAGTTGAAGATTGAACGATCAATTCATGATTGTTTGCTCAAAATCAACTTCCCCAATTTTCGCGGAGGCATCAATACGACAGTCATCGTCTCATCGGTCGCTGTTCAGAAAGAAGTCAGTAGCAAACCATCAGAAACCTTAATAGAAATATTTTTTATATGTTGGTGTTACAATAAAGAAATCTCAAGCGGCCAATCGGTGTTTTGGTTTTCGCGTCCGTTATTACTAAGCGTTTCTGAAAAACTTCAAGGAACAGCGTGAGCCCGAGCGTAGCAAGAGCTGGGCATTAACGCTTTACGAGACGTGACTGACATATGGATTAGCCAATTAATGGCGTAGCCAACACTTCATTAATCTATGTGAGGTCGACGTCTTTGCACCGACGCGAGAAACTGAACAAAGTGGTAGCAGAGCAAGAGGTAGGAGCGCAAGTCACTATTCAGAGCCAACCAGTCATTTTTATTGAGATCAAATCTAAACTCACAATTAAATCTCAAGCCATAGAAAGTCATATGGGCGTCGTAGATATTGTGGTGACTTACTTCTGTGGCCACTACTGGATCTACCGGTCATCTTTGAAGACTGACTTTTTCACTGGAGTAATTACTGAAATCACTGGCCAACAACTAGAAGTACTGAAGAAGAGTAGTCCTGATTTTAAGCGTTTATTTTCGGAAAGCACAGTGGGGGGCAAGTGAAGCGTGATACCCAGTCAAAAACCACGGAAGAGCACTCATCATCCAATGGATAAGGAAAGGTTTGCGAATCATAGAGAAAAAATAGTTCCTACTCGGTTACTTATCTCGCTCATCTGAATTCCCTAGTCACTAAAGGGAAACGAGTCGCCATATCATGCTGTTATTGGGGCTCTACACAACGACATCATAGCATAATCTCAAATTCACTGGAAAAAAGTGGTCGTGGTAATGCAAGACATTATTGTCAACAGTTCAACAGTAAATTGAAGCAATCGGAACAGGAACTTGCTGAAAACAAAAGCAGTAATATGTCATAACTGAAAAGAGGGAAAGTTGAGTTTCTGAAATACCATTTGTAGACCAAAGGGAAGGATATTACTGACATATTAGTTGAAGTAATTAAGCAAATATCAACACTGAAGATAAGTTGATCAGGGGGGAATTTCGTGCGCTTCCAGTCGGTTTTAACTAGAAATAATTATAATTTGTATTTTCATATAAACATAAATTTACATGAAAATGCATGCCATTTTTACAGGCACGATCAAGTATGGTATAATGTCAAATCTGAAATTGTCTACAAGTTAATAATGTTTCAAAATTTAATTATTTGATATAGATAATTACACTCATTGTCTGAACCAAGCCGTATAGTTATTGAATTGCACAGTTGTCCTCCAGGTTGCGCAGGATCAAGTAAAGACGTTATTAGAAATTAAATGAGATAAGACATTGTGAAGTGGTATTTAAAGATCTGACGATGGACAGCAGGTTAATTTATAAGATGCCCCATAAATCTGTGCAGATCCCGCGTGGTCGCATCTCAACAATAGGCTGAGCGAATGGTACATATTTAAAGGTAGAAACATGATCTGTCAAGGCGTTCATGAACATCGAATGACCTTGGCGGCCTGTTTGAATATTTTTGGGCTACCACATTCCATGTACATTTTGCATCTATTTACTCGTATTTTATTGGTATTTACATATCACATTATGCATTCTAATCGTATTACCCACTCCCGGGATTTTATAAAACGTTTTAAACCCAAAAACTTTCATATTTGCAATAAACTCAAGAAAAAGCACCATGGAGGTTGGCAGCGTGCCTTAAAATCTACACCCATACATCACACCACTGTTCCAGTTATCATTAGTACCAACTGCCGGTCCCTGCCTAATAAAATTCTGGATTTTCAGTCTCTGTTGTCTTCTAGTACCTACCACAATACTGGTATTGTCACTCTACAAGAAACCTGGCTCCATGACTCATACGATGACAATATTGTGTCTCTAAACAATTTCAATGTTTTTCGACAAGACCGTATTTGTTCCAAGAAAAAATGTGGTGGAGGTGTTGCAACTTTTATTCACTCAAAATGGTCCATTTCTAACAAAGTTTGTTTCAAATTCTCGAATGACTTCATTGATTGCATCACTGTGAGATGTCGCCCGAAACACCTGTCAAAATACAAATTCATTTATATTTCTAATGTTTATGTCTCTCCTGGCTGTACCATATTGGATTTATCTATGTTCGCCGATGAATTCACCGCTTTTGCTGCAGCTTGTTTCGAGAACTCTTTATCAATAGTAACTGGCGACTTCAATGGAAGCGATTGCTCCTTCCTTATATCACTTGGTCATGACAATATTGTCAACTTTGCCACCCGTCTTGGTAAAAAACTGGATCTAGTATTCATTAATGATGCTGGCATATATGAAGCTCGCAAACGTGCTCCTCTACTTAATTCTGACCACTGCATCATACGTGTACTGCCTAAAATATATTCCAAATCACACAAAGGTGTCCTCTCTCACCTCTGCAGTAAAGTTCAACGGAGATGCTACTCAAAAGACAACCTAGACAAGCTCAGATGCATGTTGAAAGACACTAACTGGGACTTATTTACAGAACAAACATTAGATGAAACAATCACAAACACTACTGATTATCTTAAATTCTGTTTCGAAATATGTTGTCCTAAAGAAACATTATTCATCCGATTTGATCGCTTATCTTCGCCATATCTCAAAAAGCTACGTAGAAATAAAGAACTGTTGTTCAAAACTAATGATAAGCCTGGTGTAAAAAAGTTAAACATTATTATGGAAATAAAAAGACTAAATGTTTTATATAATCAAAGATTTTTGTCATGTAAAACCCCTTCTAATTTATGGAAACTTTTCAAAGAAATTACTAACGGTAAGCGATGTATTTCTGTTCCATCTCTTAATGTTGACACTCTTAATAAATCTTTCATACGCTCTTCTGTTGATACCCTTCCAAATGATACAAATCATATTGACAATAACTTTAGTGGTTTTAATACCCTTGATGTGCTTAAATGTCTCCGGTCTCTTAAGCCTTCTCAAAGCCTTGGCATACCTGCCATTGTCCTCAGGAATTGTGCTGATATTTTGTGTTATCCTCTTACTAACATTTTTAATGCTTCTTTTTCCGGTAACGTTCTACCTTTTGCATGGAAAAACATTAAAATTATCCCTATACCAAAACCATCTTCTGGTTCTGATATTAAATTTCGGCCTATTGCAATTACTTCCCCCTTTTTAAAATTGATGGAAAAATTACTTTTACTTCGTCTTGAACCCGCTTTGAAACCTTTTAATGATCCTAAACAATTTGCATACAAACATGGTAGAAGTACCTTGGATGCTGCGGTTGTCTTATATCACAATGTTGTCTCTTGTTTAGACAAAGGTGCTAAATATGTTCGTAGTGCTTTCTTAGACTACACATCTGCTTTTGACTCTGTACCTAGGGGCCTTTTGTTAAATAAGCTATCGTTGACACAAACAGGATCCTGGGCTAAGAGTTGGTTGCATTCCTATTTTTCTGATAGAATGCAGTATACTGTATATAACGGCAAATCTTCTTCTACCTCGCTTACAAAATCCGGTGTTCCACAAGGTGCTGTCCTCTCTCCTTTTCTTTTTTCTTTCTTCCTACATGACCTGCCTCATTCAAACGAAACTAACTTTGTCAAATATGCAGATGATCTGACTGTATCACTGCCTATCACTTCCGAGTCTGACAGCTCCAAACTTAATAGCTTTCTGTTGGACATCAACAACTGGTCCAAGTCAAATGGTCTTATATTAAATCCTTCCAAATGTCAGGCGCTTGACTTTACTTTCAAGCATCGACGTGACTTACTTGAACTAGTTAACTCTCATGATCCCTGTAGCATAGATGGCACGGAAATTGAAACCAAATCAAGCATTAAATACCTTGGATTAGTTCTTTCCTCTGACCTTTCATGGTCATCCCATATCTTATCTATCTCTAAGAAAATGTTTCGTCTTACCTTCTACATTAAAAAGTTAAGACAATCAGGTATCAACCAACCTTTAGTTTTGCAATTTTTAAACTCCTGTATTTTACCTATTGTACTCTATTGCTCTCCATTAATCTTTCCTGGGCTTCTCAAAAAAGATTATATCATATTACGAAGAGTATTAAATGCTGTGAGTAGAGCTTGTGGTCTGCCACTGCATGAGCTCGCTAATACTATAGTCGAGAGGCATATAAATTCCTGTACGAAATGGGCAAAGGCTATAATGTCAGACCCTCTGCACCCCCTTTATTCACACCTGTCCCCTTGTATCTCATCAGGTAGGACGAGAAGTCAATATAAAAAGTTATATGCTCGTACCACTAAGTATAGAAATTCTACAATACCCTATTTAGCGCGTACTTTATGTGACGAAGACTCTGTTAGACGTGAAACTTACAAGTTACTATGTAATTAGCACAGTGAATCGACCCTTTTGTCGTTCATCTTTCTGTATTTTATGGTGTCACACTTTCTATCGTTTAAATCGTTACTCTGCTATTTTATTTATAGTTGGTATTACTATTATTACTACAATTTTGTACTTTATACATATTTTTCTCCGTATGGCACACAGTATTTTGCTACGTAGCTGCTATAACAATCGTTTTATTACTATTATGTAGTGGGTATTTTTAATTTTTTTGTCGTTTTTGAGTAAATTAGATGCAATATTGTACTGAAATGCTGAAAATTCCTTGCTGTAACATGAGTACTGTTTTTCGAATAAAGCTGTCCGCCACGTCTCGTAAACCGTCAATGCCTAGCTCTTGCAACGCTCGGGCTCACGCTGTTCCTTGAAGTTTTTCAGAAACGCTTAGTAATAACGGACGCGAAAACCAAAACACCGATTGGCCGCTTGAGATTTCTTTATTGTAACACCAACATATAAAAAATATTTCTACTAAGGTTTCTGACGGTTTACTGCTGACTTCTTTCTGAACAGCGACCGATGAGACGATGACTGTCGTATTGATGCCTCCGCGAAAATTGGGGAAGTTGATTTTGAGCAAACAATCATGAATTGATCGTTCAATCTTCAACTCCATTGACACTCTCCGGCAAAAAAAGGATCCAACCCCTTTTCTCCATCACGACCAATGCACGTTGACTTGGATTCCATTGCGAGAACCTGGGTCACACAGACAGAGCTGAAATGGAAAACAAACAGAAAAGCCAACACACCACAAGCATACTCACAGCACAATCTCACACATCAATGACGACCTGCGCCTTTCAGTTAAGGGCATCCTCTTGCAACACAATCACCACTTGCTAGAATGACTCTTGCTGAATGCAACGTGACCATAGCACCACCTCACGATACTCTACGCTCATCCTCTTATCTACTCACTACCAATTACCACTGAAATCGCTTGTCACTCATTCTGCCTCAGTTCTAGTAACGGTGACGTATGCAAGCCTCAGTCGTTTACACTCTTTCTCCCCGGCGTGTCGGACCGCAGCCAATCGTTATCTCCGTATGCATTTCATTCTCATCAATAGCCTAGCCTCCCCGGCGTATACGACCCATCTGCTGTCCTTAACATTAATCAATTCATTCACGGATGTAGAAGACTCGAAACAACTTCAGAAGTATTCACGACGAAAATTTTAACAAAATTACGCAAAGAAACAAGGTACGAAAACAACGAGTAAACACGCCTACAACCCTTCAAAGGTTGACGATTGTAATTTGTCGAATGTCCAGACACAAACAAGATTAACCAACAATTACAATAATTGGAACTCACACAATTATTTAACACAAACATATGTACAATCACTACATCAAATGTTGTGGATTCTGGCACGACAAACTACCCTTGAAGAACTGTAGGACTTACAGCAGTACGTCTACATTCCTTCTCAGGTTGATGATCCAAGTGGAAGTCGTCCGGACACAAACAGAATTACCAACAGATAGATGACAGATGATATCAATTGAGTATATACAACAGGAACATATGTACAAAATCACACACCAAGCACATTGGACTGCTCATTGATGCGCTACCCTTTGAAGAATTGTAGGACTCACAGCAGTACGCCTACAACCCTTCTCAGGTTGACGCCCTAGGTTGGAAAATCGTCGCAGAGTCCATTTGCTGACTTCCTTCTATCAGCTACATCCTAAAATCTGAACGGTAACACGTTCATGTCATTGTATCGTAGAATATAGATGACCAACAAACACACGGCATATCTCATCAACCAAGTGTAGAAACGGAGTAATTTACACCAAAGATAATAACATTCGAATAGTAACTTGAAACTAGAAATGCCTTTATTCATGCAAGTCAATTTAACAATTACTCTTTCGTTTACACTTGGCTTATTCTCACTAAACTGAGCAATATCTTTCGTCTTTTCAAATGCACCAATACTATCATAGTCATTGTACAAGATACTTGAGTTGATGGGCGTCCTTCTCATTGTGGATGACAACACCAACGACGACTGAGTGACACAAGTTGATGAACTTAGCGGTGGATCAGAAGCTGTTGTTGCTCGACTTTCAGAAGTTTGTCTACCTGCAAGACCACCATCACTGCTGTCTTTTACTATCAGCTCAGGTTTAGCAATAGCATCTGATGATAGTTGGGCTGCATGCTGATCAATCACACTGACGGTCTCACAGGTATGTATGCCTTCTGCAACTGCATCTGCATTTATTTCTACTTCACGTTGTAGTTGTACAGAACCTTTAATTAACTTAGCAGTAGTATGCATATCCCCCATCTCATCATGATCAACCAAAGACAGATGTGAAGTATCATGATCATTATCACAAATATTCAATTTATCATCATCTATCTGGTCGAGTTCATCATTTTCAAACTCTTTAATAACAGCAGTAGATGATTTCGGTTCTTCCTCACAAATCCCTAAAGATTTCATACCTTCACTCTGACTAGTAACACCTTGTAAACTTGTGCAGTCAGAATTGCACTCTGAAGCAGCAACTCTATTCTGTGACACTCTATTCAACAATGGCTTACCAGTTGCAACTACAGACTTCTTCACCGCACCGTTATCGTCACACAATTCGGAGTCAGAACTTGATTTCACATTTAGCTTATCCCTGAACTTGCTCACTGTTTCACTGTTCACCTTTGTATGCACCTCTTGCAAACGTGTAAAACACAACCGTGTTTGTCTTGCAGCTTGTAACTTATCTGTTGAGGATGTACTACGAAACCTGTTACACTCACTAGGTCTATATGCATTACTGGACATCATGGAGCCTTCTCAATATCCACTTCTCTGAGGCCCTTTCATCATCAATGATTGCATTTTGCTCTCAGACTGCTCTATTCTAGGGGTGAGATTCAATAGACTGGCAAACTTGCTCATCGATTGATTGACACTTTTACTAGTTTCAGGATATCATCAAACTTTGGCTCGATACCCTCACCCCCCATACGGGAGCTTATCTTCAACCACTTCCTTTGCAGTCGAGTAGGTAGGCGTCTCGCTATTACTTCTAGTATAAAACTCGAGTTGAGGTCACTCATGCAATTCATAGAAATCAAGGTATTCTTATAAGTCACAAGATTATCTAAAAACTCAGTGAGTGCCTGGGAGTCATCTTGAAGTTGACTGCCGTTACCTTTGACAGTTTCGTATACGTTCCTTACAATCATCGAAGGTCTTCCAAACCTTTGACGTAATATGCTCATAGCCTCGTAGTAGCCCTCTTTTGGCTTCATAAACTTACAGCACTGTATAGCTCTTGAAGCATCTCCAGTGCAATATCTCATCAAATACATCAATTTCAATTCATCACTTAATAGAAAACTACTCAGCATGATCTCAAACTCCTTTACAAATTGTAAATAATCAGCTGGGTTTCCATCGAAACACCGTGGTTCAAATTTAGGGAGTTTGATGTTCCTATTATCCCTGAACGGCGAAACAGTAACATCAACCATGTCATGCTTAACATCAGACACATTGCTACAATTAACAGACAAGTCACCATGACTTACTTTCCTGTTTGCATCCAAGACACTCTGTCCCTTCTTTGACCCAGGCATTGTTGAACTTGACCCAATTCCAAAAACGTTTCAGATATTTCTTGTTCAATGAGGACTTGACTGGCACCAGGAAAGATGAACGGTGACTATCGAAACTGTCGCCAACTGTGCAAACCCGTCGAAAACTGACTTCTCCTTCAGAAACTGTAAGCCACGTCTCATAAACCGTCAATGCCTAGCTCTTGCAACGCTCGGGCTCACGCTGTTCCTTGAAGTTTTTCAGAAACGCTTAGTAATAACGGACGCGAAAACCAAAACACCGATTGGCCGCTTGGGAATTCTTTATTGTAACACCAACATATAAAAGATATTTCTACTAAGGTTTCTGATGGTTTACTGCTGACTTCTTTCTGAACAGCGACCGATGAGACGATGACTGTCGTATTTATGCCTCCGCGAAAATTCGGGAAGTTGATTTTGAGCAAACAACCATGAATTGATCGTTCAATCTTCAACTACATTGACGAAAGCTATTATTATCTTTTTCACGATAATGATCTAAGCCCTCATAAGATTCAGAAGTTTCTCGTGCCGTCAAATCGCATATTGCTGTTTCTGCAGAATGGGGCGATTCACCTTAGTGACCACCACCATATCTTCTGATCAGCTAGCGCCACCCTCGCCCTTTGTTTGATGTTAGGCTCTGAGACTATGATTATTATGGCTACCGCAAATATATTGCTTGGTACCAGACATGTTCGTACCCCATATTCCATCTCCCTAGCTTTCTTAATGAGTGCTTCCAATAGGTCTCCATGTACATCTTTATGAACATATTATGTATGTGTGCATGCATCCTAATGAACAGATTACTTTATAAGAAGTTAAAACCTTAAAGAATAAAAAGAATAGGTTTCGTGAATATTGGAGCAAGATTCAGCAGAACACTATAGTTAGGGTTCAATGTAGGTAGTACGAACTGAAGGTAAGGTCGGTTGGCAAGACTTAGTGTACTAAATTATCATTACAGTCTTATATATAGTAAACATTTGACATTGCAAAGTAACCTGCGTACACATATTATAAAAAGATATTAACACAGAACCAACAAAATTTCAGCATTTGGTTAACAATACTGCAGTGTGTGTATACTGAAGAAGGGTAGTTAGTCTTACAGGGAGCCGTGAAGTAAATCAAACTACATTTGATAAGAGTATAATCAATATTATAATTCACATTATCAAAGAATACATTATGCTCAATAATTGAGTGTTATAAGGGAAACAAGAGTGGTAAAGCAAGAGAACATTTGCTGCATAAATATTTTAATCATTTTAAGTATTTTAATAACAATCTAATTTTAAGAAATGAACATACATGATTAATAAGTACTATTATATTAGTATATACATATGTAAAATGTTAAATGGTGTGGATGGTATTATAATTATTTCCAGGGTTACTTTCACCAACACAACTTAGTGAAGATTACAGAAAATAGAAATCAGTAAATTAGTTAACGTTCACTGCGTAAGTATTAGGGTCGAGTTGTACGTATGTGACTATACTGAAGACTGGACTGGCCTTCAATTTCCGTTCTACCAAAAGTTGTGGTCTTTTAGACGAGCTAGGGTGGGCATGTTAAAGTGTCTTTCTAGGCTCCGTTTGAACCCATCAGGGTTTTCACGACATCTTATTTCAGGTGGTAGTTGGTCCCAAAGAGTGCAATATTTTATGGTGAAAAAGTTTGCCCTTATGGATTAATGTGTATCCATCTGTGCTGCTTGACTTCAGCTCTAGCCGCACTACCTGCTGGCTCTTCAGGCTTTTCTCGACACCGCTCGAAATAGAGGGGGGAGATTGTAGCAGTTACTGCTGTCGAAAGGTTCATCTGTTGACGGATGTCGTGGGAGAAATTAAAGATACACAGTCACACAACAACGAAGCTGCCAAACTGTTGTCCCTGAAAAATCCAGCAACCCACCACTTATTTCACTCCACCCATACAAACACTGATCGTTTAAGATACTGTTTAATTTAACGAACTTCTTTAATCCCCTACACAATTATCAGTTCGTGCAGATAAGTACGGGGATCTATTGAATTATGTTAATGGCCCACATGAACTTGGGGGAACGAGTGTTTGTCTGCGAGTGTTCCTTAAGATGACATGATTAATTTTTGTATATAAGCTGAGATTTCGTAAATTACGGTTTAATAATAGTTTGATAAAGCTATTAGCATTAAATAGCGAAAGGTCAGCAAAAACAACATCGTTCCGTTTTTCGTTCATTGGGAAATACGAAAACCTTTATTATAATGAATGTCACATACACAATGCTCAGATTTTTCGAACTATTTAAAGTGAACTTGGTTTGGACATATTTAAAGATGACAATGTTTGTCTGTTTACTTCCTTCTCTAGGATGATATGTATTCCTTCGTGCAGTTCCACACATCGTACCGTAGATTTGGCCAAATATATCTCGCTGAGGTTATTTCAGCTGAAACATTTGTGCTAGAGTGCGACAACCAGTGAAAATGATTAAACATAGCTTTCCGTCTAACTTAAGGACTAAGGGCACTGGAGAATCTTCTGTTGTGCCATTGTATATCGAATCGTCATCTTCTTGCCTCAGCATGAGATAATTTTTACATCCTCAAGTTGGTAAAGATAACAAAACTATGTGCAGGCTGCTGGGTTTGATGAGTGTATTAGATTGCTAAATTGTATATGCTTACGCTGCCTTTTACTTTTGTTTCGATTCCATCACCTTGAAAATGTTGTGCAGACCATCGAAGGTCAAGCGGCATCCGCATGGACTCATAATTCTTATGAGGTTGGTTATAGCTATTTTAGGAATACCTTCCGCAACCACGGGAAAGTTGTGATAAGGGCTGCCTAAGTCCGTTATCGAATATAGAAAAGTGGGTATCTGTCAAGTACAGTTTCCTTATTTGTGGCCGCACAATAACCGTAGGGGCAAGAGTCAATCTGATATTTCTTAGGTATCATGTGTAACGTCGAAGCAAATTGACTATTCGAGGGCCGAGAAATCCCCAAGTTAATGATGTAGTAAAATTCAGCTTTGGTTATATTTAGTTTGTTTGGAGCCAGTCTTTATCGCTTAGTTAAAGCTCAGGGTCATGTGTCCTTTTAGTATGAGTAACCTACGCGCCAGCTGTAGAAGTTTGGGGGTTGGTTGTTATCAGGGTTGGGAATTCCGCTAGTATTTCCTGGAAAATTTCGTAATAATAATAACAATCACTACATTTCCCACAGATAGGTGGGTTTACATAAAATGCATTCCATTTCTATAAGCATGATGAAATATGGTATAAATGGAGATAGATAAACATCAGTAAATACGGCTGAAATTATCCAGCATGCTCAAGGTCATTTACGGAGTGAGACGCTCAAAGGTAATTGTCGGCCATGTTAGTCGGTCATGTTGGATTGGATTTCCTTAGCCGTTCGTTTGCACATCGGTTATCCCGTTTACCCAGCATTTATTCAAAACTCATCTTGATGCGTATTGTTCACAAATGCTGCTTTTTTAATGTAGTTGAAGATTGAACGATCAATTCATGGTTGTTTGCTCAAAATCAACTTCCCCAATTTTCGCGGAGGCATCAATACGACAGTCATCGTCTCATCGGTCGCTGTTCAGAAAGAAGTCAGCAGTAAACCGTCAGAAGTAATATTGTGATTTATTATTGTAATATTTGTTCACAGATCTTAGTTGTAACAGTGTTTATATGTTGATATTACAAAAAGAATCCTCGAGTCACCAATTGGTGTTTTGCTTTTTGCGTCCGTTATTACTAAGCGTTTCTGAGAAACTTCAAGGAACAGCGTGAGCCCGAGTGCAGCAAGAGCTGGGCATTAACGGTTAATGAGACGTGGATGACATGCTTTTCACCTCATTTTCGTTTTCGTTGCTGTTAAAATGACTAATTTCGTATGCTTCAGTAGTTTTTACCACCAGGGCAGCGCATATATTTCATTACAATTGTTTCACACGTTGTTTTCATGCCTGGTTGCAATGTTTTAGTTGTTTTTCCAGCTATAAATGAAGTAGTTATCCTCAGAAGTTTTGGAAAATATGCACGTGAACGTGTTTAGCTGACAAAAGATGTTGGTCTTGGTCCATTTGTTGGTTGCCGTTATCGTTTCTTGCTCAATTGATTAAGTAGTATGTAGAAATCTGGAAAAAACAATGTCTTTCACATGCATGTTTACAGCTTACAGCAATCTACGAGTCAATCTGGTGAGGAGAATACGATCAGGTTTGACATTGGCAAGATTTACGAAGAGCATATTAAACCTGAAGATTTCAGAAATTGGTTTGAAGTTGCAAAGGCTTTGAAGCTTTTCGGGAAGCTGAGTATACCATCAGTGTATATTATCAGTTAAAGAATCAGTGCCAGCCACGTCTCGTAAACCGTCAATGCCCAGCTCTTGCTACGCTGGGACTCACGCTGTTCCTTGAAGTTTCTCAGAAACGCTTAGTAATAACGGACGCAAAACCAAAACACCGACTGGCTACTCGAGAATTCTTTATTGTAACATATATCCAACTTTAAATTTAAGCTTTAACTAAGGTCTATGAAAAAATATTACAATAATAAATCACAATATTACTTCTGACCATTTTGGCCTGACTTCTTTCTGAACAGCGACCGATGAGACGATGACTGGTATATGGATGTCTTCGCGAAAATATAGGGAAGTTGGGTTTGGGCAAACAACCATGAATTGATCGTTCAATCTCCAAATACATTGACAATCAGAGATATTGTCAGAGAATCTAAATCAAACAAGGTTGGGTCACATGAGAAGTATGAATTTGTTGTGCCTGTATATAATTTTGGAACTGAAGAAAAATTGAAAGCAATGAGAAACCCCTGAATGGTAATTGTTACGTATCCTTATCAATGCCCTATGTACTAGATTCAAATACATGAACTAAGACCGTCTGTAGCAATGCCATTGTTAACGGCCATTCAATGTGTTGCAAAACCACTTCAAAAGTGGATAACATGATGATCTGGTGAATGTACGAACTATCCCAGTTAAAGGTAAGGCTTTAATTAGCGAGAATAAAACTCGGATTGTGGTCTACAACAAGCTGAGGATCTGATTGTTATTCGGGGTGAAATTATTGGCTGAATACAGATTGCTTGTTTCATTTCAAATAATGAAATTCCTATTTTGTGGATGTTTGTGATTTCTCCGTGGCTATAAATACGGATGCCCATGGTCTTTAAGAAAACTGAATAAATTTTCCTGAAACCATTGGTTTTCTTTTTCTTGGTGAAACATCTGTTAATACTATTAGAAGATTAGGTAGCAAATTAGGATTTTCTGTGATTAAGAATCGTAGTCATCGTGTTTCGGATTAATATCGCGCTTGTAACTGTTATAATCCTGTCGATATAGGTTTTCCTTAATGGTACATTATGATATCTAGAAGTCATAAGCATGCCGTCTTCGGTAAATTTATTCTTACTTTTTAAGTGACTGCAAATAGTGAGTCATTTGATGTGATAGGATGAATACCCCTAAACGCTTTTGTGAGGATTAGGATATATTCTTTTTTTCGACTAGGGGACGATTTTTTTACGAAGAAGGTTCCCAGGATGTCCGCTTTTACTTTGAAATTCAAAGATAACGTTAAGTTGCTCGGTAAGGTAGTAGCTAAGGGTGATTACCTTCAGCAGAAACCACTTTAAGGTAACTACGTAGCTTTAGGTAATGCGTCATAGAAGTAAGCAGCGTAGGTTAATTGTGTCCAAATATATTTAACGTTGTATAACTGGTCAAATCGTAGTTCTTACATACTAGTTAGTCTTATAAATAATGAATGCACCGTACAAACGTTTACTTTGATTTGCATACCTAGCTCATACGCATTATACCTGCATGTGGTATACATTTAAGGCTGATACGCTGTGTGATGAGTTCTGCGAAACGCGGTTGTATCATGGTTAAAGCAATGTTAATATATGTGTAAAACTTGGGCACTGTGGTATTAAGTAATTCCATATTAGTTTGATTAAAGCAAGATAAACAGGTCAAGTATAGCTAAGATGCACGGACGGACAAATTGTAAGAGGAGGGGATGAGTTATGCTTGAGTGCCTTAACTTCTTAATGTGAACAGTCAGACGAAATATTACTTTAGAAATCGCTTAGACATGGGAAGACCAGGATTGGCCAGAAGAAAGAATTAATCCAAGATACTTAACGTCGGACTTGATTTATATATCATTCATCAGTTATACAACGGTAATGGGAATTAATGGATCCATTTAAGTTTCTTTTACATATATAACTGAAATTAACTGCCTGATATCCGGAAGCATTGAGTTTAAGGCCGTTAGATGAAGACCATTTGCTAATTCCTGACAGCAAGCTGTTCATTTTAGTACCGTTTAGCTGGGAGTTGACAGATACTGAAATAGTTGGATGATCGGCATACTTAACAAAGTAGATATTCGAACACTGCAGGTGTTGATCATAAAAATGATGCATATGTAGGTGTTGGGGTTAGGCTTAAGATAGTCCTCGATATCACCACACTTAATAAAAACTTCACCGTCTTATGACTTTACCAGCACTCTACCTAACGTGTAAGTACTGATTAACTCAATCAAAGTTTAAAGGCTAAAAATGGAAAGAATTCTTAGTATGAGTTGTATTTAACGTAACTGAATAACAGATTTAATAAATAAAGTGACTGTACAACTTATCTGCAGACGTTGCTGGAGGTAGGCCCGGAGAGTGTGCAGAAAGAGAGCACAACAAGAGAGCGAACCAATAAATGTACGGAAGACTCACAACTCAAAGGACAAAAAGTGTATCACCATGAGTGAGCGAGCTAAAACAATGTGCACTACAGGCTATCCCCCCCTAGAAGGTTGGTGGGAAACCAGCAAGCTTCGACATACAAAAGTAGGATGGCTTGGCACAATAGCGATGAGTGAATGCGAAGGTTTGAAGATAGGAATAGTAAAAAATTTTATCGAAAGGAAAGAAAGCAAAAGAAAGGCAAAAAATTAAGGTAAGTTGGAAGTGGTATGTAAATGATTAGTGAAGTAAGACGGAATATAATAAGAAATGACGCTGGTGCCTTGTGTGGTTGTAAGCTTCTGCGGTTTGTTGTTTTTTTAATTTTTTTGTTCTTTTTTATTTTTCATATTTTTACTAATCTTTTTTTAGAATTTTTTTATTGTATTGATATTTATCGATTCATTTCTTTTTAATTCCGTACTATTACAAGCTTACTAATATGGAGGTCTGATGGTAAACCTCCGCCGCTGAGGCTGTCGTAGCAAGAAGGTGGCCCATTATGTCTAACTTTCATTTTAGACTAATGCTCCCTTCCTCCGCTTCAACAGAACCTAGCAGTCATGTTAAAGGCAATCATTATACCAGCGTATGATAAGGAGCAGGGTGAAAAAACAACAGAAGAGAATGGGAGAAGAGGTTAAGATTTCAAATTCGGCGTAAAGGTACTACAAAAGCTTGTGCGAAATCAATGCGAGGAAAAGTGGTGCAACTTGGAAGTAGTACGTTAGAATGAGATAAAACAAAGGAAGTTTCTACCCTGTGAGAACTTATAAAATTACAGAGAAGTTAGTACATAACCAATAGCTATGAGTAGTTATCATTACAAAAATTACTTTGTTCATGTTGCGAAGTGCATAACTAAGATGATGCATAATGTTTATAAGTACGGTTCACAAAATAAATGAATTGCAGGAGGGCATAAACCCGAAGGAATATAGTACAGGCTGCGAAAATAAATTGAGCGGATTACTATGTACAGCATAGAAGTGAAGCATTTATGCGCAAAAATATGTATATCGGTCCATTTAACTAAACAGTGGAAGTTTCTTTTTTTGTTTTTAAATAATTTTATAGACTTTGTTTTTATTCTAAAAATTTTTTGTTTATTTATTATTATTTACATTTTTTACTTTTTTACTTTTTTTAATATTTTATTTTTTTTAGCAATTTTTTTAATAATAATTGTTTTCGGAAGAAAGTGGGCAGTGAAAAGTAATATACTGTTCGTAATTCCTCTTTTGGTGTGGGCTACAAGATAACATGAGAAGCAAACTGATCTAGCGAGTAGATTGAGATGAAATAGATGAAAAATTAGGGTAAAAAACTGTTGCTGATCCTCTGTAACGAGAGATAAAGATTAAAAGGATTAGTGGAGGTTAAAACGACTACTCCCAGAAGCGGGACCAAATAGATTAAATATAGCAGAATTGAATAAAAAGTTGTGACAAGGAATAAAAATCACTAGTAGCATTACCTATGGATTAGTTCAGTGAAAGAATTCTGTGAACCTCTTGGGACATTGAACACGTCGACCAGCACGTGTGACAGGGGTCTTACTGGTGACGGTAGGAGAATCATCATTCGCCACTGGAGGTGAGGTAGTTGAGTCTGGACAAGGACTAGGTTCAGTGGGGCTATTTGATTGAGCCTATGGGGAGGGTGAATGTTCTTCAGTGTATGCCGCTTTAAGTCTGTCTATGCTGACAGTGTCTGGGCGGCCGCATCGGTCAATAACGAAAAATTTATCTTTACGACTAAGGACCTCAAAAGGCCCGTCATACGGTGGTTGTAATGGCTTTCGTATTGCGTCGTGACACACGAAAACGTGTGTACAGTCATCAGGTCGCCGATCAACCTGAACCTTTCGGTTCTAAGTGCGGATTTGCTGCATAAAACTTTTAAGTTGCTGAGCGTAACGAGTGGTATCGAGGAAATTTGGCTTGAAAGCTTCGGGAGCGATTAGCTCGCCTGGTAAACACATGGTGGTACCGTACACCAATTCAGCTGGCGAGCACTGCAGATCCCCCTTAAGTGTAGCCCGGATGCTAAACAGGACCAGTGATAGCGAATCTGTCCACTTACTGTTGTCTACTGCCATCAACGCAGCTTTGAGTTGACGGTGGAAACGTTCTACTAGCCCGTTTGCCACAGGATGATACGCGGTTGTGCGAATGCGTTTGCATCCCAACATCTCTAACAATTCTTTGAAGCTTGTGGATTCGAATTGTTGTCCGCGGTCGGTAGTGACAGTTGCGGGACATCCAAAACGGGCAACCCAGCCTTCCATGAAGGCACGACAGATGGTTTGGGCCGTCACATCTTGTATCGGAATGGCTTCCGGCCAACGTGTGAAACGATCCACACATGTGAGTAAATACGAGCAGCCGTTAGACGGGGGCAGGGGCCCTACTATATCCAGGTGTATATGATGGAACCGAGCGTCTGGTGTCGCAAACGTCCTTAACGGCGTGATGTTATGCTTGGTGACTTTAGCACGTTGGCATTTCACACAAGCACATGTCCATTGACGCACATCACGGTTCATACCGGGCCACGCAAATCTCGCTGATATCAACTTGTCCGTTGCTCGTATGCCAGGATGGGAGAGGTTGTGGAGTGACTCAAACACAGTTCGGCGTAAAGACGCGGGAACGATCGGTTGAGGAGTACCCGTTGACATATCGCAAAGTATAGTTGCCTCACTGTTTAGCAAGGGGACGCGTTCTATCTTCAGTGAGGTTTTATTTGACAGGTGTTCTAAGTTCAAATCCTTCAGTTGCGGTTCGGCCATTTTATGAAGATCGATGGTTGGTGGTACTGACGTAGCACATACGCGAGAGAAAGCGTCTGCTATCGCGTTATCCGCTCCAGAAATGTGCTGGATATCAGAAGTGAACTGGGAAATATAGTCTAAATGGCGTGATTCTCGCGGTGAATACCGGTCTGAAGTAGTGTGGAGGGCGTACGTCAATGGCTTATGGTCGGTAAATACCGTAAATTGCCGGCCTTCCACGAAGTGCCGAAAGTGCTTGACAGCAGCATAGACAGCGAGAAGTTCCCTACCGAAGGTGCTGTATCGAGATGCGCACGCGGTAAGTTTACGTGAAAAGAAAGCAATCGGTAGCCATACATTAGCCATACGCTGTTGTAGGACGGTTCCGATCGCAGTATTAGAGGCATCTACGGAAATGCTGATTGGAAGTTGAACATCTAGATGGACCAACATTGTGGCGCCAGCAATAGCTTTCTTGATAGCTGCAAAAGCTGTCGAGGCTTCCTTAGTGAACACCAAAGACTTGCATTTCCCTTTAAGCATATCAGTCAAGGGGGTCAAGATGTGAGCACACTGTGGGATAAAGCGACGTTAGTAACTAACTAATATTAACAAGGTGATAAAAAGCCAATATTAGTACAAACAAAACAAATCAAATCTTTATAGCCGTGCGTGAAAGAAAAAAGTAACAAAATAGACGGTACGTAAAAAGAATTATTAACACGTTTAGCTACTATGGCGGAAAACGGTGAAAACGGGCTCACCAATTGTGGGTGTTGGGGCTAGGCTTAAGATAGTCCTCGATATCACCACACTTAATAAAAACTTCACCGTCTTATGACTTTACCAGCACTCTACCTAACGTGTAAGTACTGATTAACTCAATCAAAGTTTAAAGGCTAAAAATGGAAAGAATTCTTAGTATGAGTTGTATTTAACGTAACTGAATAACAGATTTAATAAATAAAGTGACTGTACAACTTATCTGCAGACGTTGCTGGAGGTAGGCCCGGAGAGTGTGCAGAAAGAGAGCACAACAAGAGAGCGAACCAATAAATGTACGGAAGACTCACAACTCAAAGGACAAAAAGTGTATCACCATGGGTGAGCGAGCTAAACCAAAAGTTCAAAGGTACAATGTCAATGGAGTTGAAGATTGAACGATCAATTCTTGGCTGTTTGCTTAAAATCAACTTCCCCAATTTTCGCGGAGGCATCAATACGACAGTCATCGTCTCATCGGTCGCTGTTCAGAAAGAAGAGTGAAACATCGTCAGAAGTAATACAATGATTTATTATTGTAATATTTGTTTTCAGACCTTAGTTCACTTATTCTTTTTATATGTTGGTGTAACAATAAAGAAATATCAAGCGGCAGATCGGTGTTTTGGTTTTTTCGTCCGTTATAGCTAAGCGTTTCTGAAATCTTCAAGGAACAGCGTGGGCCCGATCGTAGCGATAGCTGGGCATTAACGGTTTGTGAGACGTGATTGACATACAATGTGCACTACAGATATTAGATAACATCGCATGCTTTAACAGCATATCAGAAATAAATAAAAATTGTTTCTTAGCTTGTCGCCAAGTAGACAGTCTATCTGAGGATGCCACTGCATATTAACTGTTTAATGAAGTAGACATCAACCCTAATTTCCTACATATACTTGTGCTGCATACCTGGCGTTTAGGAGTATACAGACTTGGAATTCGCTAAATAAGGCGACTTTAGCGTAACGAACATTACGGAATTATTATTCCACTTGCTAAATCCTACTTAGTTTTTACAATGTGCTATTGTATAGAAACAGACGCGAAATCCTAGGAAAGATTAAAGTAAGTCTCATACTATAGTGAACCTCCATTTGACTAACTAGGCTTAGCATGCATTAAACCGAATTCACGTATTACAAAAGCTCATAGTATAGCGACGCGCTGAAGAAGTTCAAAAGAAGTAGAAATGATGAGTATAATAAACATTTTCTTAATTTACAGAAGAAAATTTTGATGAAGGGTATTAGCGTTAGTTTGACAGATTGACATTTTCACTGATTTCACATTCCACAACCTCCATATACCTAAAATATGAAGCAAAAAACGAATGTATGAAAGATAATTTTATATATTATTATACACCGATCATATTAATACTAAGTAAAGTTCTCATACAATTAAAAGTATTGCAGTCCACAGCTGGTCTTTATTTTGACGCCGTATGCACAAATAGACCTCATAAGTTGTCAAGCATTAGAGGATCACACGCAAATTTCAAGATAAACTCTGAAACTCCCGTACTGTTGAGACGTCATTCTCTCATCAATTTCATATTGAATACGTCTACGTTAAATGAGGTATTGCAAATGCGTAGCTTTGAAATCGATCCACAATCTCAGTAATGTCTAGTGAGCATAGTTTTCTGAGTCCTACAGAAATTACATTCTCGTATTTAGGAATATGTAGTCATCCGATCAGCCAGAACCTTTTGAACGCTTGCGCTACGGGTGTTCACTTTCTGCGTGAATCATCTTTCCTTAATATTTTGGAAATTAGCCGCTTTCATCACATTATCCAGTTATCCATAGTCAACAAGGATTGTATTGTATCAACTGGAACAACATATAGCATTCACTCGTGAAATCTACGTCAAGAATCCTCGGATACCATATCTAACTACGTGGAACTCAGGACTTTATCCACAGCAAACTCTGTAAAGGAAAGTCTGACTTTTTATTTTTGCAATATAAATCTGTTTATCGTTGTTGTTTTGATACTTCGATAATACAGCTATCTTATTTTCATATCCTCAAGACTTTTTTTCCGGAAATTGTGAAGTTTCTTATTTCTGTAATGGTTAAGTCTATCAAACGTGTAAGTACCGTTAAGAGACTGAGATCTAATACTAGTCAGCCATCTGAAGGCCTCAGCTCCGTTGACAATTCTACACTGTTTACACCAGCCATACCCAGAGTTATGGTATCTGATATCATGGAGGAATTAGCAGAGAATGCGGCTTGTAGCAAAAATGATTTACTGACACTTCAGAAGTCAATAGCAGAACTACAGAGCAAGTTTGACAGCATTATGCCTCTCACGCAACTGTGTGACCCACCACAAAACATCTGTTTTGAATCACTAATCAAATCCGAGCGCATAATTGACTATTTGGCTGAAGAAGCTGTTAAGAGGATTATGTCTTCACATAACGTCTTGGCCTATAACATTCCAGACAGAGAGCCGATTGCCAAACTTAAGAATTCGTGTCTAAAGGCTTGTAATATGTCGTTGACAGAATGTCAGGTTTTGCGTCTTCGTAAGAAATCTGCAAACCACCCGTGTCCTGTGCTTTTCAAGTTTAGGTCTACCGAAGAAGCCAGGAATTTTCTGAAATCGGGTAAGAAAATAGGCTCTTCAACACCATACACTAACATTAGGGTTGCACCTGATTTAACACCATGCCAAAGGCGATGCCGCTCAGGAACAGTGAACCCTGATAACTCTAATAGGATAACTGTAGATGATGTTCCGTGCGTTATTCCGTCTATTGAAATATCTGATCACGGCATGCAACAGACATTTTCGCAGGTAGTGGCTAATGTTAGCCAAGCATTATATAACGATATTGATGCAGACACTGAAATGGTGGACATAGATGAGTCAACGGGAAATAATGTTGAAATACATCGTTTTCACACTGACGCAAAAGTCAAGACACCGAAACCATCAAAACCCATCCCACTGGTGGTCCAACCATTGCCTTATAAGTCAGTTACTCCTCTGTCTGACAATCCACACTCTGTAAAGCACCAGTCGAATGTAGCCACCCAAGTTGGCAAGTTTTCTAGGCGTTATGACAAACGTCCCATTTCCATTAAGAAAACTAAAGCTCATGAGGTGTTCAAGCCACAGAAACCCTACATAGCATGTGCTGACTGCCCTGTTAGCCATCATCAGCCAGATAATCATAAGATAGGGGAAAAAGAAGTAAATAAATTAAATACTAAACCCGGAGCAAGAAAGCTCTTTGATAAGAAAGAGACGAAAGCACCTGTAGGCCTTCTTTGTAAGAGAAAGTCAAATATGGTAGACGAAGCTCCTAGGGGTAGGCCTAATTGGTGCCAAGTGGAAAGCCAATTTTATCGAATCCCTAATTCTAGACAAACAGCACAGCAAAGTAGTAGGTATTGTTCTGCACATCCACTACGTAAACCCCTTGTCAACCAGCCCACTTCTAATATTCTGTCTACTGAAAGTTATAGAAAATACCCCAAACATCGGCCACAGACCACATTTAGCAAGCCAACAGAACCCATTCATATATCTTATGTGTCTAGTGGGGAGCATGTGCCGATTTCTGCACAAAACTTGCCATGGTCTGATGAATACCAGAAACAGATACCAACACTTCATTCTTATACTGGCAACAAATTACCGAATACACATATCGGTTATACCTTAGGGCAGGATTTTCACCAGCGTCAGTTAACAGAAACACCTGGAATCATGCATATAGCACGCATGATATCGGATCAATTCCTTGCTGGCATAGCGAACAGTCTACAGCTAGGGCAAGGCATATTTCCCGGGAGATAGCTGACACAGTGTCGACACCAAACGCGGATACTAATATCTCTAAAATATTAATATCTGATTATCACACAGGTGTCTCTCACTGCATACCATATCCAAACGTAAGCCCATCCCTGACTACCACCTCAAAAATCTACCTGAAGTCTTCCTACGATCCAAAGATATTGGTAAATGAGTCTGATAACATGTATATAGAGGATACTCACGGATTATTTTACCAAGATGTTGTCCGCTCACTGAAACCACATAGCCAGTGTTTATCTATTATCCTAGTAAATACGAGATCAGTTCTAAGCAAACATTTAGCACTAAGTACAATAGCTTCTATATGCAGACCGTCATTGATTATGATCACCGAAGCCTGGTGCACAAGTGAAATCTCCAATGACAGCCTAAGGATTGATAAATACAACCTTTTTCGCGGGGACAGACGGACAGGTCGTGGGGGTGGAACACTAATTTACTGTGAACAATCCATGTGTGCAACCCAGTTTAGTAACCCAATTCTGTCACAACTCAATGACTCGATCTGGGTCGAAATAAAAGTTGTCAGAAGTAAACCTATACTTGTGGGTTGTGTGTACCGGCCCCCTTCATCCAGCAGGGAATATGATAATATGCTTAGCAATATCTTTAATGTTACAGCCAATCTTCCTTTCAGTTATAAAATTATCGGAGGCGATTTCAACTTGCCAGAAGTATCATGGTCTTCACTCCGAGGACCCCAAAGGTACGATAATCTCATAAATTCCATCGTCACAGGAGGGTGGACACAACACATAAATTCACCCACTAGATCCGCAAATATCCTAGACCTTATTTTCACGAACAACATAACGCCATCTACCGTACATGTTGGACATGAATTTCCAGGTAGTGACCATAGAATAGTAGTTTGTTCTTTTGACATCTTTCCTGAAACAAAACGCAGAGATGAAGCTGGCCAGATACCTATGAGATTGTACACACATGCTGACTGGGACTTGTATCAGCACCTAATTAGATGTTCTAATTGGGACTCGTACTTTTCGAACCAGTCCTTAGATGCAATTCTTAACAACTTCTATCAGAATATTAACTCAATTCACGACGTCATTGCACCCGAGAAGATTCTTAACTTCAGATTCCCCCAAAGTGATTATATTCCGACATCGTTTAGAAGAAGTCTACGTAAGCACTCAATAAAATACTACAGATATCATGACTTATCGTCATTAATTGCCATAACGTCCCTTCTCAGTAGAATTGAAGAGTTGAGAAATATAGGCCTCAGAAACAAAGAAATGCAGGCCATTCATGCACCGCATAACTCAGGAGAAATAGCCAAACTTTTTAAAAGTAGGTTGATGAACTCCAAAACACCCTATCCGAAAATAATATACTTAGACGGCATTGCTTACGAAAATAATGAGGCGATATGTGAACTGTTTAGCAAGCACTTCGCCAGATTATACACCTTAGAGAACGATGAAGTCGTGGATTTCCCACGTAAAACAGACGAATGTTTAAGTGACATAATTTTCACCACACATGAGATCGATAAAGCTGTCGCAAATCTTAAGCTTAGTAACACTACTGGCCCAGACGGTATATCTTCCGTTCTGCTGAAAAAAGGTGGTAATGACATGAGTTTACTCTTACTCAAGTTATACTCAATTTCATTAAGCGATGGGACATACCCTAACTGCTGGAAGAAGTCTTATATTGTACCTATCCATAAATACGGGCCTATAGCTGATATCAACAACTACCGCCCCATCAACATCACGTCTGTAGTTTCACGTGTAATGGAAAAGATAGTTAAGACTCAAATCATTCAGTACTTGCTGTCAAATGACCTACTATCCCCATCCCAATACGGTTTCTTAAGTAGAAGGTCGTGCATTACTTGCCACTTAGATTATTTTGACTACATCACACAAAGCATTGATAATGGGCGTTCGGTAACAACATTGTTTCTTGACGTTAGCAAGGCCTTCGATAAAGTCCCACATATCAGACTCCTAACAAAACTCCAATCCTACGGAATAACCGGAAATCTTCACAAATGGATAAGTTCTTTTCTCACAGAAAGAGAGCAATTAGTCAAAATCAACCACCAGTTGTCTTCCTCAAAGCCGATAACCAGTGGTGTAATACAAGGTAGTGTTCTTGGCCCTATTCTATTCCTCTTATTTATAAATGACATAGTCTCTGTAATCAAGTATGGCAAGCCATACCTTTTTGCAGATGATCTCAAGATAGTATATGATTATGGGTACGGTGATATGAGCGTCGAAAGCAAGATCCAACAAGACTTAAATGATCTAGGCGATTGGAGCGAAAAGTGGCAACTGACTTTCAACCCAGACAAGTGCGGTATAACCCACCTTGGACGCTGGAAACCGATAATGTGCCTATATATGTACGGTAAGCTCCTCTCAAAACTGAACACAGTCACAGACCTCGGGATAACATACTCAGATTTATCCTTTTCCGATCACGCAAATAAGGTTGTATCTGACTGTAAACGACTTACTGGCTTTGTACTGCGTAACTTCTACACCCAAGAAGCAAGATTAGCTATATATAGGACATGTATCCGTCCCAAACTTGAATATTGTGCTCTCCTATTTAGTAACCTCAGGACTGTAGACAGAAAAAAAATCGAAAGTGTCCAGAGATTCCTCACGAAACGCATAATAGGGTTCGACCAACAAGTGGAATATGTTGACAGGTGTGTACGTCTGAAATTAGAGCCTCTGTGGTTAAGGAGAGTGAAGTGCAACCTATTTCTACTCTTCAAAGTCATTAGGAAACACTGCTACAGTAACTCATCCATAACTTGGGAAAATATTAAATCATATCAGCTGCGAAACCACGACTACCTTGTCAAGGTGGCTACCCACAGAAAATCCATTAGGGCAAACTTTTTCACCATAAAATATTGCACTCTTTGGAACCAACTACCACCTGAAATAAGATGTTGTGAAAACCCTGATGGGTTCAAACGGAGCCTAGAAAGACACTTTAACATGTCCACCCTAGCTCGTCTAAAAGACCACAACTGTTGGTAGAACGGAAATTGAAGGCCAGTCCAGTCTTCAGTATAGTCACATACGTATATCTCGACTCTAATACTCACGCAGCGAACGTTAACTAATTTACTGATTTCTATTCTCTATAATTTTCACTAAGTTGTGTTGGTGAAAGTAACACTGGAAATAATTGTAATAGCATCCACACCTTTTAACGTTTTACATATGTATATACTAATATAATAATACTTATTAATCATGCATGTTCAACTCTTAAATTAGATGGATATTAAAATACTTAAAATATTTATGCATCAAATGTTCTCTTGCTTTACCACGCTTGTTTCCCTTATAACACTCAATTATTGAACCTAGTGTAATATTTGATATACGAACTATATTATTGATTATACTCTTATCATATATGGTTTGATTTACTCTACGGCTCCCTGTAGACTAACCACCATTCTTCAGTATACACACACTGCAGTATTGTTAAAAAACGCCAAAATTTCGTTGGTTCTGTGTTAATATCTTTTTATAATATGTCTAGACACGTTACTTTGCAATGTCAGATGTTTACTATATATAAGACTGTCATGAAAATTTAGTACACTAAGTCCTGCCAACCGACCTTACCTTCAGTCCATACTACCTAAATTGAACCTTAACTATAGTATTCTGCTAAATCTTGCTCCACTATTCACAATACCTATTCGTTTTACTCTTTAAGGTTTTAACTTCTTATAAAGTAATCTGTTCATCAGGATGCATGCACACATATATAATATGTTCGTAAAGATGTACGTGGAGACCTATTGGAAGCACTCATTAAGAAAGCTAGGGAGATGGAATATGGGGTACGAACATGTCTGGTACCAAGCAATATATTTGCGGTAGCCATAATAATCATAGTCTCAGAGCCTAACATCAAAAAAGGAGGGAGGGTGGCGTTAGCTGATCAGTAGATATGGTGGTGGTCACTAAGGTGAATCGCCCCATTCTGCAGGAACAGCAATATACAAATTAAAGGCTCGAGATATTTCTGATTTTTATGAGGGCTTAGATCTTTATCTTGAAAAAGATAATAGTGAACGCCTTGACAGATAATGCTTCTACCTTTAAATATATACCATTCGCTCAGCCTATTGTTGAGATGCGACCACGTGGGATCTGCACAGATTTATGGGGCATCTTATAAATTAACTTGCTATCCATTGTCAGATCTTTAAATACCACTTCACAATATCTTGTCTCACTTATTTTCTAATAACGTCTTTACTTGATTCTCATTATATTCCATTAAACCTAACATTTTATAGCTCTTTATGAATTTGATTCGACTTATTCTATTCCTATTCTCTGGAGGGTACGGTTGTGCACCAAATAGAAAAAAAGACATGAAATAAAAACAACTGGCTTGAAAATAATTGTATTAAAGCCAAAAGTGACATCATGATAGTATAAAATATATTGGTTTCATTATACATTGCAAATGAACGTTGTCGGCCTAAGGATTAATTACTTCCCCATTCTGTTTTCTATATAAATGTGTTTATTAATGATATATTTCACTCACTTAATCTATTACACTTTAATGTTTCACCACAGCACTTTAATTTTTCTAAAACAGCTTCCAATTCCTTGTAAACGTTGTACTTACCTCAATATTGGTTGGTTATCGTATGCCTACAACCACGGGATGAAAACGAAACGAAGTCGATTTTCCCGCTCAACCTGGAGGACAACTGTACAATTCAATAACTATACAGCCTAGTTCAGACAATGTGTATTTATATATATATCAAATATTTAACTGTTGAAACATTATTAACTTGTAGACAATTTAAGATTTGACATTATATCATCCTTGATCGTGCCTGTAAAAATGGCATGCATTTTCATGTAAATTTATGTTTATATGAAAATAAATTATTATTATTATTATTATTATAAGCTGAACATGCCTCAACTCTAAGCAACTATGCACAGTGTTAACAACATAGAGAAACACTTAAAATATTGTATGATACGCAGACCTGTTGTGTTGATGAGGATAACAATGAAATATAATGCAACCTAGACATTCAATCGTGATACTGCATCTGTACTGTTTCAAGTAAATGGAAATTTCACTATTGGTGATCAAAAACATTGCATGTCAATGTAGTTGAAGATTGAACGATCAATTCATGGTTGTTTGCTCAAAATCAACTTCCCCAATTTTCGCGGAGGCATCAATACGACAGTCATCGTCTCATCGGTCGCTGTTCAGAAAGAAGTCAGCAGTAAACCGTCAGAAGTAATATTGTGATTTATTATTGTAATATTTGTTCACAGACCTTAGTCATACGTGATTTATATGTTGGTGTAACAATAAAGAATCCTCGAGTCAACAATTGGTGTTTTAGTTTTTTCGTCCGTTATTACTAAGCGTTTCTGAGAAACTTCAAGCGACAGCGTGAGCCCGAGCGTAGCAAGAGCTGGGCATTAACGGTTTACGAGACGTGACTGACAGTTTCTGACGGTAGAAACAGATTCTGGCGGATTCAGACAGTTGGTGACAGTTTGGATAGTCACCGTTCATCTTTCCTGGTGCCAGTCAAGTCCTCTTTGAACAAGAAATATCTGAAACGTTTTTGGAATTGGGTCAAGTTCAACAATGCCTGGGTCAAAGAAGGGACAGAGTGTCTTGGATGCAAACAGGAAAGTAAGTCATGGTGACTTGTCTGTTAATTGTAGCAATGTGTCTGATGTTAAGCATGACATGGTTGATGTTACTGTTTCGCCGTTCAGGGATAATAGGAACATCAAACTCCCTAAATTAGAACCACGGTGTTTCGATGGAAACCCAGCTGATTATTTACAATTTGTAAAGGAGTTTGAGATCATGCTGAGTAGTTTTCTATTAAGTGATGAATTGAAATTGATGTATTTGATGAGATATTGCACTGGAGATGCTTCAAGAGCTATACAGTGCTGTAAGTTTATGAAGCCAAAAGAGGGCTACTACGAGGCTATGAGCATATTACGTCAAAGGTTTGGAAGACCTTCGATGATTGTAAGGAACGTATACGAAACTGTCAAAGGTAACGGCAGTCAACTTCAAGATGACTCCCAGGCACTCACTGAGTTTTTAGATAATCTTGTGACTTATAAGAATACCTTGATTTCTATGAATTGCATGAGTGACCTCAACTCGAGTTTTATACTAGAAGTAATAGCGAGACGCCTACCTACTCGACTGCAAAGGAAGTGGTTGAAGATAAGCTCCCGTATGGGGGGTGAGGGTATCGAGCCAAGGTTTGATGAAATTCTTAGACTGGTAGAGGACAGTGTCAACCAGGCGATGGGAAAATTCACCAGCATTTTGCACTCTAAGGTAGAACCTATGGAACCAGTGAATATAAGGAAGGCATTTGTGGTGAAGTCTCAAGACACAACGAGAAATGATGAGTGTATTGTTTGCCATAACATGCATCAATTGAGTGATTGTAAACGCTTTATCGCTATGTCACCCGTAGATAGGTTAAAAATGGAAAGCAGAAGCGGCTGTGTTTCAGTTGTTTAAAGATTGGGCATACAAAGTGGAATTGTAAGGCGACAAATAAAGGAAGTAGTGGTTTAACGGATATGCACCCACTTCTGAGAACAGTGAACAAACCTGGGAATTCGGTTAATTGTAATGGTATCTCTAGACCCCTTGATATCCCACAAGTTTTCTTAGGGGCATTACCAGTTAAGGTGAAAGGACCGAAATCTTCAGTAGAGACCTATGCGTTGTTGGATAATGGTTCAGACGTTACGTTGATAGATAATAATAATATATATTCTCATTTTTTACATGAGGGACGCCAGTTTACAGGCATCATCAATTCGATAATTTACACATAATATTAATAAGCATATTTAGTAAAGATAATATAATAAGGTACATTTTTTTCCCTAGCTATGTAGGGTACACCAATTGTATAGGCATGCATAAATATTGTTTTAATAATAATAATATATTCCTTCCTGTTTATGCAGGAACATACCAATTGTACAGGCATGGATAAGTTATTATATAAATTACACATAATTTGATGTATAATGGACTTACAGTTTGGTTGTTCTTTCTGACATTAGAGTCGGTCGGAACAGTCTGCTATAAAGTCTGTTTGTGTAGCACATAAAGAGATATAGAAATATTGTCTTCGCATTAACAAAAAACCCAGACATCACATGAATGTAATACAGATATATGGGAAAAATAAAGCTTGAAGTCAATTCTCTTATATAACTTTGTTGTGAACAGCACCGTTGGCTTAAAGATTATTGATGTATTATGTTGAGATCAGTGATATATTTATTCCATTTTTCAGCACTCTTATCGTAGTTTCATAACAGGAAAGAAATTTGATCGTGGACGCGAAAACTAGATAAGGTCATGTTGGGTTGTTTTACTGCATCAAATGGTGCCGAGGTCGATTCCAGAATTCTCCATTTGCGCCATTTGTGTCTGCATGGCGGACTGTACTCGTAAGTTGAGATGCTGAACTGGCTGGTTGCTTCGGTATTAAAGGCCCAAAGCAACCCTTGGTTGTAAATACTTTCAATTCTTCGAAAACAGTAGTATGTGAGCGAGTGTCATTTCAGTTAGAATCCTTGGCTGCTGGGGCGACCGTGGAAATGGATACTGTTTACACTACCTCCAGTATGAAACTTGGCGAAGCTATAGTACCTAGTCGTGAAACGGTTGTCGGTAAGCCATACCTGTGTGACATACCTCTTCCAACATTGCAAGATGGAAGAGTGAGAGTACTCATTGGATGTAGTGTGTCAGAAGCTCACAAGGTATTAGAAGAGAGATTTGGAGGTAGAGATGATCTGTTTGCGACGAAAACACCACTGGGATGGACAGTGAGAGGACCTATACCCATAGTCCACATATCATCATTAGTTGCAAACGATGGGGACAAACTAGAACCTATGGTTAAAAATATGTATGGTATTTTGCTGCTCCTATTCATCTTCTGGTCGAGGTCGAACAACCCTGCATCTAAACTGAAATGAGGATTAATTCCAAACCGTCTATCTCATAACCACTCAAATTCCATGAACGATCCAATTCTACCATTTGAAGACGCTGGCGAACATGCTGTAAATGAGTATTCATGATCTGAAATGAAGAAGCAACTGGTTTTCAAACAGTTTTCAACGTTTTACTCAACTTACGAATACAGTCCGCCATGCAGACACAAATGGAGCAAATGGAGAATTCTGGAATCGACCTCGGCACCATTTGATGCAGTAAAACAACACAACATGACCTTATTTAGTTTTCGTATCCACGATCAAATTTCTTTCCTGTTATGAAACTACGATAAGAGTGCTGAAAAAATGGAATAAATATATCACTGATCTCAACATAATACATCAATAATCTTTAAGCCAACGGTGCTGTTCACAACGAAGTTATGTAGGAGAATTGACTTCAAGCTTTATTTTTCCCATATATCTGTATTACATTCATGTGATGTCTGGGTTTTTTGTTAATGCGAAGACAATATTTCTATATCTCTTTATGTGCTACACAAACAGACTTTATAGCAGACTGTCCCGACTGACTCTAATGTCAGAAAGAACAACCAAACTGTAAATTCATTATACATTAAATTGTGTGTAATTTATATAATAACTTATCCATGCCTGTACAATTGGTATGTTCCTGCATAAACAGGAAGAAATATATATTGTAAGGAGTTTTGTGACTGCGGTGTCCCAGGGAAGGGTCGTTCTGTAGAAGACTTGAAAGTAGTTAAAATAGCCGAGGACTCTTGTAAATACGAAAACGGGCGTTTCAGCGTTGGCCTACCATGGAGATTCAAAGATAGACAGTTGGTTTGTAATAGGAAAGTTGCTCTTAAGAAACTAATGGGTTTACAGAAGAAATTTCTGTCAGATGCAGAACTCTGGTCCAAATATAAGGAAGTCATCGATAAACATATAATGAAGGGTTACGTTGAAAGACTAGTTGATCAGAGTGAGCCAGGGAAGTGGTATTTGCCCCATCATCCCGTCTTTAACCCGAGGAAGCCAGGTAAACTCCGTGTGGTGTTTGATTGTTCTGCGAAACACGAAGGAGTCTCTTTAAATGATAATCTGTATAGTGGCCCAGATTGCGTGAGCTCATTAGTGGGACTGCTATTGAGATTCAGAAAGTTCACAGTTGCTGTCGCGGCGGATATTGAGGAAATGTTCCTACAGATGAAGGTGCCAGAGAGTGACAGAGATCACTTGAGGTTTTTGTGGTTTGATGGCGGTCCTTGTGGTAAGGTGTCAGAATATAGGATGACAGTGCATCCATTTGGTGCCACATCCTCCCCATTTTGTGCTAATTTTGCTCTACGAAAGGCAGTGTCCACATTTGGTTCTAATGATTTGCTGGACGTCATAGATTGTTGCTTCTATGTGGATGATTGTTTAGCCTCCTTCGATGATGATAGGTCTGCAGTTAGATTTGCAACAAGCATCACTGAAGTGTTAGCTAAGTCCGGCTTTCGTCTAACTGAGTGGGTCTCGAACAGCCTAGACGTTTTGAAGCATATAGATCCAGAAGACAAAGCACCTACTGTACGAGATTTGCCTGTTGATACTCTACCAGTTGAACGCACATTAGGTATCCGATGAGATGTGAACTCTGATACCTTTGGATTTAGTGTTGGTGATATTGATAAGCCAGTTACTCGGAGAGGTGTGCTCTCTGTGTTGTCGTCCGTGTTTGACCCACTTGGATTAGCAGCACCTTATCTACTTCCGGCTAGGAGGTTATTTCAAGAGACATGCAGGAAAGGGTTACAGTGGGATGAACCATTAAGTGAGAGGCAGAGAGAAGAGTGGAAGGGGTGGGTTAACAGTTTAAGAATGCTGAATCTACATTCCGTCTCACGTCCACTTAAGCCATCGAGAAATCACGATATAATTGACTTCCATGTTTTTTCTGGTGCCTCTGAGGTTGGATTTGGTGCAGCCGTATACATCAGAACCACCTTAAGGAATGATATAGATGTTAGCCTGGTGATGGGTAAATCTGGAGTTGCACCTCTAAAGACGATTTCGATTCCGAGATTAGAACTTAATGCAGCCTTACTAGCTGCGCAGTTATTCACAACGGTGTGTAAAGAGTTGGATTACCCCAAGCATCCCGTAACCTTTTGGACTGATTCGATGTCTGTGATATATTATATACGCAACGAGTCAGCAAGATATGCATGTTTTGTAGCTAACAGAGTATCTCAAATTCGTGAACTAACAACTATTGAGCAGTGGAGGTACGTACCGTCTGCAAAAAATCCAGCTGATCTAGCCTCGAGAGGAGTTATTGATATGAATGTGGTTAAAAATAAGTGGTGGAAAGGTCCAGAATTCTTGCTAAGTGCTGATAGTATGTGGCCTAGTAGAGAAGATGAACCACCGATGGACGAGTGTGTCTTGGAGTTTAAGACAAGTGTCAGTTTAACATCTACTCAAGAAAGACATTCAGGTTTACATCCACTTTTTAAATATTATTCTTCTTGGTATAAACTACTGAAAGCTGTGGCGTGGTTGACACGATATGTTATATATATAAAGGTTATGCATCTCGCAGGATACGAAAATATGAATGTGGGACCTGTGAGAGTCGAAGATATCAGAAATGCAGAGTTAGCGATTTTGAGGGCTGCTCAGTGGGAAGCGTGGGGTGAGACTGCCAAGAAGGACAGTCCTGATTTCGCAGATTTCAGGGTGCGGTTAGATAGATTATCTCCGATAGTTTCCGAAGGGATCGCTAGAGTTGGTGGACGTGTACAAATGTTAGAATCGTCATATGAGACCCGTCATCCGGCTTTATTACCTTGCTACCATCCAGTCACTGATCCCATTATAAGACACTACCATGTTCTTGAAGGTCATTTGGGTACTTTGCAAGTACTATCAAGTATTCGAAGTAAGTTCTGGATAGTGAAGGGGGGTAACGCTGTCCGTAAAATAATTGATAAGTGCATGGAATGTAAACTCCGAAATGCTCGTCCAGTACAGCAGATGATGGCACCACCCCCAGCGTGGCAAGTTTCTGAAGGGAATTATCCATTCGAGTACGTTGGAGTGGACTTGTTCGGACCTTTTGTAGTGAAGAGAGGCAGAACCCTATGTAAAAGATATGGCTGTTTATTCACCTGTTTGAGAATGAGAGCTGTGCACATTAAGATAGTTCATACGTTAACTACTGATTCATTCGTGCTAGCATTATGTAGATTGATAAATCGCCAAGGTGCACCGAAGATGATGTTCAATGACAGAGGGACTAATTTTGTTGGCTGTCACGCCTAGCTTAAATAGTACTTCGATGGTCCTCAAACGAGAGTTCATGAAGAGTTATTGAAAAGAAACATCGAGTGGCACTTCAACCCACCATATGCCAGCCATAGAGGTGGGCTATGGGAAAGACCTATGGGAATTATCAAGCGTACTTTAAGCTCCATATTTAAAAACCAGAGTTTGAATGACGAAGCGTTGGAGACATTTTTTGTGAAGCTGAGCGAATACTAGATGACCGGCCGCCATTACCTGTGAGGGACGACGCCAAGGATTTCGATGTGTTAACCCCATACAAATTGTTGTTAATGAGAGGCAACCTTGGCATAGAGGACTCAAGCGGAGAACGAACGCCTACGATTAAGAGATGGAAAAAAGCCAGACACATGAAAGATATATTTTGGAAAAGATGGTTAAAGGAGTATGTTCTAACACTGCAAACCAGGGACAAGTGGAAAATTTGTGCCGAAACCTGAAGGTTGGTGACATAGTATTAGTAGCAGATAAATGTGCCACAGGTAGATGGCCTTTGAGAGTGGTAGTAAGGCTAATCTGAAGTGGTGATGGATTGGTGAGGACGGTTGAGGTGAGAACAAGTTGTGGCATGTTGGTGCGAAATATCAGAAAACTGTGTCTACTGGAAGGTGTTGAGAGTAGAGAGTCGGAGAATGAAACACTAGACGATTTTCCAACC
Organism: Trichobilharzia regenti; assembly: GCA_944472135.2. Classification (NCBI taxonomy): domain Eukaryota; kingdom Metazoa; phylum Platyhelminthes; class Trematoda; order Strigeidida; family Schistosomatidae; genus Trichobilharzia; species Trichobilharzia regenti. The sequence continues at coordinate 25,725,141 of OX235264.1, read as the reverse complement.
TAGAGCGTCAACCTGAGAGGGGTTGTAGGCGTACTGCTGTAAGTCCTACAATTCTTCAAAGGGTAGCGCATCAATGAGCAGTCCAATGTGCTTGGTGTGTGATTTTGTACATATGTTCATATTGTATATACTGAATTGATATCATCTGTCATCTAGCTGTTGGTAATTCTGTTTGTGTCCGGACGACTTCCACTTGGATCATCAACCTGAGAAGGAATGTAGGCGTACTGCTGTAAGTCCTACAGTTCTTCAAGGGTAGTTTGTCGTGCCAGAATCCACAACATTTGATGTAGTGATTGTACATGTGTTTGTGTTAAATAATTGTGTGAGTTCCAATTATTGTAATTGTTGGTTAATCTTGTTTGTGTCCGGACATTCCACAACTTACAATCGTCAACCTGAGAAGGGTTGTAGGCGTACTGGTGTAAGTCCTGCGATTCTTCAAAGGAATTCCATCAAGACATGAACTGCGAGTTTGTGTGTACTGTTTGTATATACGTGTGGTGTGTCATATCAATTGGTGTTTTTTGGATTCATTGTGTTTACTCGTTGTTTTCGTACCTTGATTTTATTGCATAATTTTGTTAAAATTTTCGTCGTGTTTACTTCTGAAGTTGTGTCCACTCTTCTACATCCGTGAATAAATTGATTGATGTTAAGGACAGCAGATGGGGCGTATAAGCCGGGGAGGCTATTGCTGAGAATGAAATGCACACGGAGATAATTGTTAGCTGCGGTCCGACACGCCGGGGAGAAAGAGTGTAAACGGCTGAGGCTCGCATACGTCATCGTTACTAGAACTGAGGCAGAATGAGTGACAAGCGATTTCAGTGGTAATTGGTAGTGAGTAGATAAGAGGATGAGCGTAGAGTATCGTGAGGTGGTGCTATGGTCACGTTGCATTCAGCAAGAGTCATTCTAGCAAGTGGTGATTGTGTTGCAAGAGGATGCCTTTAACTGGAAGGCGCAGGTCGTCATTGATGTGTGAGATTGTGCTGTGAGTATGCTCGTGGTGTGTTGGCTTTTCTGTTTGTTTTCCATTTCAGCTCTGTCCGTGTGACCCAGGTTCTCGCAATGGAATCCAAGTCAACGTGTATTGGTCGTGATGGAGAAAAGGGGTTGGATCCTTTTTATGCCGGGGAGTGTCAATGTAGTTGAAGATTGAACGATCAATTCATGGTTGTTTGCTCAAAACCAACTTCCCCAATTTTCGCGGAGGCATCAATACGACAGTCATCGTCTCATCGGTCGCTGTTCAGAAAGAAGTCAGCAGTAAACTGTCAGAAGTAATATTGTGATTTATTATTGTAATATTTGTTCACAGACCTTAGTCATACGTGGTTTATATGTTGGTGTAACAATAAAGAATCCTCGAGTCAACAATTGGTGTTTTGGTTTTTTCGTCCGTTATTACTAAGCGTTTCTGAGAAACTTCAAGCGACAGCGTGAGCCCGAGCGTAGCAAGAGCTGGGCATTAACGGTTTACGAGACTTGACTGACATTGCAGTATTAAGTTTACAGTGTCAGACGATATACCGTCTATAGATTAATAATAATAGAGCTAACTAAATTTAATTCTCGTAATCAAGAAAAGGCATGTGTACATTATTACTATACACTGAATAATTGCACTAAGTGAGTCAGTGAAGAGAATTAAACGAGTTATTGCCTTCTCAAATGCACTGCACTTGCAACAATCATGAGAACCACCTACGTTTGTTAGCCTAGCAGCAGCTAAGCACACAATTGCACAATATTAATAAAGGTATCTTTTATACATTGAAATCACATAGCCCATATTATACTGCGCCAATCAGTGTAAATATATATTATATCCACTTAGAGATAACCTTTCAACTTACCATTATTCCTGTCCAAACACACATACAGCGAAAGAAACATCTACATCATAATTTGTGTTTCCACAGGGGGTTCTGTTGGTATTTGTAGGTGATTCCCATGTATTGATAGGATTCTTTTGCCAAATAGTACTGTTCTTCACACGAAAATAGCCACATTTAAACGTGGTCTTCATTGAATGATATTATATCGAAAGCTGCAGCTTCTACAAGAAGTAAACGATTTGTTTAGACGACACTACTCGTCAACTACCCCATTTTTTCATTATACCGATGTTTTAACTCATTCAGCATGAAAAACTAATCGTTACAACCCATACGCTTAGAGTGTATCGCAGTAAGATTACATGACGCGGACACCAACATAACTAGCCAGGAACTGAGAATTCCTATAAATTCAGAAGACATATACCAAAATTTTATTAAAAATTATTGACAAAAAAATTTACCGAGCGAAATTTAACCAGCATGCCGGTTAAGTCTAGCTGTAAATACGCGCTTTCCCAATGGTTTAAACATATGAACTATAATAAAGGGTCAGGATAGGTCAGCATTATTGTTCAATTTTATACCCTTGACTAAGGTCCCCATCAAGGTTCAGCGCCGACCCAAACTCCGTTACGTTCCAGCCCGGTTGTTATGGTCAACCAGTGGACAACATATATTTGGGTAAAAACCTTGTCCGAACGTGGTCAGAAGTAATTTCAGAAAGAGAGATGCGTCCTGGAAAACAGCAGAATGGCATAAAACACGATCAAGAGTGATATATCATTGACAGCATAATAACAAGATATATACAGGAAGGTGTGGAAGTGTCCTTGGGATGATAATGCACATTTTCAGTATGTAATGTCAAACATATTGGTCTTACCATGGGAACTATGATGTTTTGAATGAAAATATAGCTTCCGTTAAACGGGCGTTAAGGGAGTGAAGAATACGAATGAAGAGAGTAAGTTTCAGATCCACTAAAAGTTTAGTCAGATAAGTGATAACGAAGTGTAACAGTGTCCAAGTAAAATTTATTGTCTGCTATGTAAGTGATAATTAACGAGAAGTGGCTTCAAAGATCTGAAACATTAGAGCCTGTAGGACAAGCTGACCTGCAAGACATCTTGCGAATCTGTGTAAGGCGTCTGTGATCACATTATTTTTTTAGATCTAAACAATCATCAGCATTTTCGGTTAAGGATCTAGACTAATATTTAAATCTCGAACTGCCAAAAGTGCATGTAGCTGTCCCACAGATTAGGGCGATTCACATTTGGGACCTCAACCGTATCTGCTGGGCATCTTCCCCTTTGTAAGTCAACTCAACCCTATTATTCAGTCAGCCATACCTGCCAAATTTCAAAGTGGAGCAAGAATTTTTAGCTCATAGATCTATTCAAACACACCTCTGAAGCGGTGGCATCCCACCTTGCTGAAGTACAGCCCCTCCCACCACGGTGTCACCTACAAGCTGTTGCTGGTAGCCAGAAGATTATGATATAGACCCATATCATTTGATCTGTCCATGCAGGTTAACCTCGTAAGGGTGTTAATGGACATGGACATTGAACGTCTGTTCATTGGCCTTCGTTGCCATTGGTGGGCAACTCGAAGGCGCGAATGGTTCGATCGTGTACAAGTTCGATGAATACGAACGAAAACGAATATAAGTACATGATAATTTTGTATAAAACATTTGTGTATAGACTGGTGTTATTCTCCGATTTAATTGACGAACAATATAACCTCCTTCTTACAATGCTGGTGTTTTGGAGTTAAAGTCGAAGAAAGTACATAGTATTTATCCGTGCAGGGCACCTTCGTAACAATAGGAACATAGGGATAAGCGGCTTGACAATTTTAATTCATCTGTTCATTTTCCGAGCGCCTGCTGGGACAAAAAGTCATTGATTTCAGCCAGTTACTGTTCCGATTGCTTCAATTTACTGTTGAACTGTTAACAATAATGTCTTGCATTACCACGACCACTTTTTTCTAGTGAATTTGAGATTATGCTATGATGTCGTTGTGTAGAGCCCCAATAACAGCATGATATGGCGACTCGTTTCCCTTTAGTGACTAGGGAATTCAGATGAGCGAGATAAGTAACCGAGTAGGAACTATTTTTTCTCTATGATTCGCAAACCTTTCCTTATCCATTGGATGATGAGTGCTCTTCCGTGGTTTTTGACTGGGTATCACGCTTCACTTGCCCCCCACTGTGCTTTCCGAAAATAAACGCTTAAAATCAGGACTACTCTTCTTCAGTACTTCTAGTTGTTGGCCAGTGATTTCAGTAATTACTCCAGTGAAAACGTCAGTCTTCAAAGATGACCGGTAGATCCAGTAGTGGCCACAGAAGTAAGTCACCACAATATCTACGACGCCCATATGACTTTCTATGGCTTGAGATTTAATTGTGAGTTTAGATTTGATCTCAATAAAAATGACTGGTTGGCTCTGAATAGTGACTTGCGCTCCTACCTCTTGCTCTGCTACCACTTTGTTCAGTTTCTCGCGTCGGTGCAAAGACGTCGACCTCACATAGATTAATGAAGTGTTGGCTACGCCATTAATTGGCTAATCCATACCAATCCTACAAAACGTGATATTCTCAACCACCCGAACAATCAACAGTCTACCTGATTTGTCAGTAATGATGCGGAAACGCAAAACCAAAAAGACTCAGTTATTTAGGAATATGCTCCGATGGGCATCATGTTAGAATCAAATGAAAGTTTTGAGAAAATTTGGGGAGATCTTAGAACTTCTCCCGCTAATATGGCTGATACACAGACCCTGAGTATGCGTGCGTCAGCACAACAAGAGAGGGGAGCGACCTGGCGTCCGAGCCTGGCCGAACGTGTACCTGTCGAAACAAAACTTAAAACATCCAGAGTCCCCACAGATGGGCCAGACGACTATTTGGTTTGATGTGGAGTTGATTCGGTTGGATTTATTAATTCACCTCTAGGCTTGTGTGGGTGCCATTGAACGTGCCAGGGCACCTACATATTAGCGAAATATCTTACATGTCGGTGTTCGCTTTCATTTTTGTATCTTTAAGTGACATGTCTTGGCCGACCGCCATTCTCATGCTTAACAGTGCTTTTCCTTAGACGTCTTTATGCGCTGCAATTGCGGCTCTTTATTCGGTTTTCGCTCACCTATTCATGCCCTGGTGTTTGGCTGAGCAAGTCTTATGTCACTCTTTTTGAACACACTTTTACGGTAGCCAGTGTACACTGATTAATCAGACCATTACGGTAGGCATTCATCTATAGAAGTGTGCATTTCCTATTCAGTGTAGTGTACAAATCCTCCCCATATATTATTTCCAACTTAAATTTTGGTATAAACTGTGTTCATTCATGTTTTTCGTATCTTATCATGTCTTCCTGGAACATATGGCTTCTTTTCGGTAGCCAACAGAATAATATTCACGAGAAACATGACTGCCCGAGATAGATATGACAGTCTACCGGTGGGGTGCGCTTACACATAGGACGCCGAAAAAACAATTCAAGTGGGTGCAACCTCGACGACGGCCTCATTACTTAACCTCAAAATTACTGCCGCTTTGGTAATAACCCTCATGAGAATGGGAGATCACCCACACCTTCAGGGCAATCAACTTATGTAGACATTCCACGAAGTAAATCCACGTGGTGTTCGATCGTATTTTTAAACGTGGCACACTTCCTGTAGACATTTCATTTGTAGGAAGGTACACGTCGAAATGGAGATCAAAAGTTAAATTTGTGCACTGGTTACTTATGACTGTGACCGACGTCAGTGCCACATCTCACTTATAACATTCGGGAAAATGAAATACAGTCATTCAGTAACGCATATCAACGTGCAGTGCATACACCTACATATGTATACACATATATAAATGCCCCTACTACACGACATGTCAAGAGGAGGCTTACCATGACGTTTTCATTAGAGACTGATATAATAATAATAATAGTATATTCTCATTTTGTACATGAGAGACGCCAGTTTACAGGCATCATCAATATGATAAATTACATATACGATTAGCAATCATAATTAATAATAATGTTTTAATAAAATACACATTTTTTCCTACTTGTGTAGGACACACCAAATATACAGGCATGGATAAGCATTATATAAATTTCATAAATTTGGTTGATGGTTAAGTTACATGGTTGCTGGCGTTTTTGTCTTAGGTCTGTGGGAACAATATGATAACCAGTCATTCAATGGAGCACGTCATGAAATATAGGAATATTAACTTCGCATTAACAAAAAAACCCAAGTATGTTTTGGATGGATTAAAAATACTTGGGAAAAAATAAAGCTTGAGGTTATTCCACAATATAACAAGTCATTCAATGGAGCACATCATGAAGTATAGGAATAAATAAATAAATAAATTTATTCTCATGATACAGTACATGAGGGACGCCAGTTTACAGGCATCATCAAATTGTTACAGAAATAGGATCATATTATTCAGTCACAATTTACAGTCGATAGCAAAATATGTTTAACATGTACACTGGAGATTATACGTACACTTGATAAATGTTAATCCGAATAGTATAAAACATCCTTTTCACTTATGTACAATCATTTCTGTGCATAGTTGGAAAAATCCGCTAGATTGTCAGTGAGTGCAACACATCAGGAAATACAGAAGTATTGTCTTCGCATTAACAAAAAAACCAGGTCTTTGGTGGATGGGTTATAAGTGCCTGGGAAAAAAATAAAGCTTGAAGTCAATTTTCGTACAATACTTTGTTGTGTGCAGAATCCTTGAATTATAGTTCATTGATGTGTTATTTTGAAATCAGTGATATGTTTATCTCATTTGATGTGCAATGTCATTGTTGGGAGTAAAATACATAAGCTTTAGACGCATTAATTAATGGATTTCTACTGCTTGTGGGTATTTACTTCTCGTGAGGAAGGTTTTTGAATTTTAGTTGTTCCGACAGGAGTTGTGGATATTGACTGCTCAGCAACATTATGGATATAAGTTCATCACATTATCTCAGGAATGTTGGGTTGTAGTTGGTGATGCATATATGATGTCCGACGAGCGTACATCTGTCCATGTGATGTTGTGGTGAGTTATAACCTTTTTCATGTTGTCAGTTTATGTCCATTTTATTCCACTTATTGTGTTGGGTAGAAGTTTTACAAACGAAACTTCTTGTCTGTTTGAGGGTAAGTATCTTAATCGTTAATGTTTTATCTAAAATTATAAATATAGGCAAAAACAGCAGGTGTAGTATTTGAACTTATACATTAAATGGACCTATAATTTCGGAGGCTCTCAGATAGGAACTAAGACTACTGTCGTTTGCAAACTCGTGTAGTTTGTCGTTAAGCACTTTTTTGAAGGAAGCCAATGTACCTGCTTGACGCATTTCCATTGGTAGTTTATTCCATATCTGTGCATACCTAATCAAATAAAACTTTTGCCTGGTAGCTGTTTTACATTGTTCGATAGCTACTGTACCCTTAGTGTGTCTTAGTTTGTAGACACTGTCATCTGAAAGTCGAATGCCATTAGTAGAGGTAAAAACTAAGTGGTTTAGAAGCTTATAGTAAAGTGTTAAGTTTAGTCTCAGGCGTCTTAGCCATAGTGTTTCTAATCCTAGGGTGTCACATCTAGTGGAGTAGTTCGCACCATTTTCGGTTCCGAGTAATTTTGACGTGAAGTACCTCTGCACTCCCTCGACTTTCAATTTGTCCTCTATGCGTATACTACTATACATGAATGAACAGTAATCAAATAAAGGACGCACACAAACCTTGTACAACAGAATTCTGGACTCATTTCTGTAAAAGTTCCTGAGTAGAAAGCCGATAAGTCTGCGTGACTTTGACACTTGTTTGGAGATATGTTCAGAAAATGATAAGTCATGTGAGTATTTCAGTCCTAGGTCCAATACAGATTCCAGTCGTAAGAGTGCATGGCCTTGAATTGTCAGGTCAAGTTCTAAATTGTTGCAACCTATGCAGAGCCAGCCACATTTGTCGACATTAAACTGGAGTTGCCAGGTGTCACACCATCTGTCCATTTTTTCTAATTCTTGCTGTATGGCGTTTAATGTTATTCCGAGATCTGTGTTCTTGCATTTATAGGTCACTTTTAAGTCATCTGCATATAGTATTGGTTTACCAACACTAAAGCATTCACAGATACTGTTTATATATATTATGAATAGGAGTGGGCCTAATACACTTCCCTGGATTACACCACTACTTACAGGTTTTGGCCTTGAGATTATCGAGCCAACTTTTGTTATCTGATTCCTGTCACAGAGAAATGATTTTATCCAGCTCAGGAGAGGGTCACATATCCCTAGTGAGCATAACCTGCTGACTAGCAGATTATGGGGGACTCTATCGAAGGCTTTTGTTATATCGAAATATAGCACAATTACTAGTTCTCTGTTGTCCCTGCTTCGTGTAACTTCATTGAAAAAGTCTATGTGACAGGTCGCACATGATCTCTTTTTGAGGAATCCGTGTTGTGATGGGTTGATAAGTTCATGTTCTAGTAAGTTGTCTGACACTTGGTCTTTAACCACTTTCTCCATTATTCGTGATATTACCGGTGTTATATTAATAGGTCTATAGTTGCATGCACTGGTTTTGGCCCCTGCTTTGTGCTTAGGTAGTATGTATGTGGTTTTCCACACTTCAGGATAAGTTCCAGTTTCCAGTGACAGAGTAAATATTCTAAGTAACAAGACTACCATTTCCGTGCTACCATTTTTGTATATGACAGATGGTATGTCGTCTGTTCCAGTACTGCCATTTGACTTCAATGTCTTAATCGCTGAGTCTATATTTTGCATATTAAAATCTATTTCTCCTAATTTGTGGTTACTTTTGCAGGTCATTTGGAAATTTGGGGTCGAGTGCACTCTGGTGTCATTGCAAAACCACTCACTGAGGAGTTCACTTATTACCTGGGGATCGTTGTATATTACACCCCTATGTTCCAAGATGCTTACATTATTGTCTTTACAGCTTTTTAGACGTTTTTGCAATATCCTACAAAGTTCCTGAGTTTTGGTGTTACCCATTAGCGCTTTATTTTCCTCATGTTGTGACTTCATTTTGTGTTTCTCTTCAAGCAGTTTAAGAGTTTCATGTATTTGGTTTAACGCATTAAATTCCTTAAATACATGGTATTTCCTTTTCAATTTCTTTAGTTTTAGTCGCGTTTTCCGGTCAATAAATGGAGTTGGTGTCTTTAGGGCAGATTTTAGGGGCGCGATTGTGTCTCTTGCTGAGCCAACTGTTTTGTAGAAAATCTCAAGTGATGCTTCTAAGTTATTGTTGATGAAGTATTCTTCCCAGTCAGAACTTCTCAACAGATCTGGTAGGAATTCCCAATCTGCATTCTTATAATCCCTATATTGATAGCGCACCGGGGAATTTTTAGGTGTGTATTTAGTTGTTAGTCGGAGGGGTAGCGTGCAGTACAATATGTTGTGATCACTGTTATCGAGTTTATTTCCCACCTCTATCGAGATGGGCTCTATGTTATGACAGAGGATTAAGTCAAGAGTATTTTGGTTCCTTGTAGGGAGGCGCACGCACTGCTTCCATCCTCCTATGTCTATAGCTTGTAGTAGCTCTTCATGGATTCTTGGTCCTGTACAGGTATCCCAGTTTACTCCAGGTAAGTTGAAATCTCCACATACTACTTTGAAGTCGAAGTCCAGCGTAGCTACATGCTCTAGTATTTCTGCAATAGTTATATCAGTCATTTCAGGGCTATTGGGGGGTCTGTATATACATCCCACGAGAATTTTACTTTCGTTTGTGTGGATGCTTATCCACTTAGATTCTGGGAGTTTGTCAGTATTTGGGTTATTGAAAGTATTGGAGTTAGTGGATTTATAGGCATATATTAAGCAACCACCTCCTCTTTTGTCAACTCTATCGTTCCTATAGATGTCGTAGTTGTCTATTACCAGCTTTGTGTCAGGTATATCAGTAGTAAGCCAGGTTTCAGTCACCATTATTAGTGTTGGCCGTTCTATGTATGCCAGGCAGCGAAGCGTTGTTATTTTATTAAGGAGAGATCTAGCATTCAGGAGCATAATTGTTAGTAAACCAGAGTTATTGGAGGAGAGGTTAACATGGTTACTTGTCACTATCCCTACGTTATGTTTGGAGGGGCTCTGAGGTGAGACAGAGTCAGTGTGTGTACTATTTCCTGGATGAACTGTGCAGCGAGTGGGGCTATTGTTTGCTGCAGCCGAAAATAATCCTGTTGCATATTTTGACTATTAGCATCCATGGGTCGGCATCTGCGTTGATCTACTGGTGATATATGGTCTGCCCTGCAATTTGGGTTGTAGTTTGCTGGACCTAGGTACCCTGAGTTAAGATTACCCTGGTAGTTGTACCTCATGGGGCTTTCATAGCCATATGCATATTGGCTCACGTCACGTTTGTGAGTGAAGTTATTGAGGGGATCAAGTGCCGACCTGTTCTCATTAAGTTGATGAGGTTTAATATAGATAGTGCGAGAGTTTGGACGAGGATTTTCGTTAATATGGTGCCTATATGAGTCCCGTTTAGTGCTCCATATATCCTGAGGATCCATTCTACGTTGCATTCCCAAGTTATGTGCGTTGTTAGGCATGTTACTTCTAGTTCGGGAAGGGGTATTCCTTCTCACATGCTGCGTGACGTCTTTGGGAATGTGCTTCGTTACCCATGCTTTGTCATTTTTTAGACTGGACCGCTGCTTATTAGACTTATTACGAGGGAGGTATGTCGAAGTCTGGGGTGGGACTCTGGGTTTTGTGGTCTTTTTTGCGGTTTCTACTGAGGGACTCTCTGGCTTGGATCCAGATTGAGAGTGGTCTGCCAGTAGTTTCTGGTCAGCCATAGTTTGTGCGTCTATGTCAACCTTATGTAGGTCAGCAGGTTTTCGAGATGTGCTCTCGTGCACTCTAAGATTGCACCCAGTGGCACTGCTCTTACTGAGTTTTGGGTCGCTCTTACTTTCCATTTTTTCTCCTAACACTATACACGTGACTTGCTGTGCCTCAGTGTCCGTCGACACTTTAGCACTGATACCAGATGTATTTCTCAGTGTTGTCAACTTTGTGTCGAAGGAGTTCTTGGTTGCTTGCCTTTGGTTTGGTGTTTTATCCGAGACTACTTTAATAGTCTTGAATTTAGTGGCAGTAGCCAGAAGATCTTCGGCCATCTTAAATCGTTCAGCTGTTATGTAGCTGTCGAACCTAAAGAGTATAGGACAAGGATGCTTTAGGTCTTTTTTGCTTAGGCGAATGCACTGACAAGGTGCATTCAAGAGATTAGCAGCCTTCAGCAATGAGTGCTGGACTGACTTTATGGGCTCGCTATCCGGTACATTATACACTATTGCGTTTTGTTTTGAAGCCAGCCTTCTAACAACTTCGCTGGATAGAAAGTCGATGGCGTTTTCTAACTCCTTCGCACTTTCTGAGTCAGTATGAGTCATTCTAGAGGTCATATTAAAAAGCTTTAGGATTGTAGGATCCTGCAGTTCCTTTTTCATACGTGAGACAGTTTCGGGTATACATTCTAGTGAACTTAATTTCGTTTTTAATTCATCTATCTGTAGCTGCATCTCTTTAATTACGCAGGTTAAGTAAGAGAGCTCTACTTTTTCAGACAGAACATCTTCCACCTGTATTACAGGGGTCAGAGTTATGTTCGAGTCTTTTATGTTGGGTGAACTACTAATAATATGGGGTGGTAATGTGTTATTAGACGAGCCGGTGCTATTTTCTAAATTACTGGTGTTCACACGAACACGCTTTTTAGAATTTTGAACCATCGTTATTAAAGATCAATTATTAGTAACCAATAAATGAATATAAACGAAAACACGTGCAAAAGCGTCACCTGATTCGAACGTACCGGGCGAACAAGAGAAGACACACGAATTGTAGTGTATAGCAAGAAGACTGGCGTCGAATCATCGCACCAAATCTTGACACGAGTTCACTGTTATGTACTGGTCGAGAATTTGATAGTCCTGATGCAAGAAAGACGGACATCAGAAGACCACTAGGTTTGCGATGATACTTCTATTTTCCAAACACAAGGAGAATCAAAATGTCACACAAGGGTGTGAGAGCGAAAATATATGAATGTTCGAACAAGTGTATGAACACAAGTGTGTGAGCGAGTATTCAAAATGAACAAATCAATGGATAGTCTTAACATGATTGGCTAATTATAATGGAATATCGATCCATTTATACATAGTAAAATATAACCGACTGTCAAACAAACACACATAGTGTATGGGCATATATCATTCACATAATATTATTTACACTATTTTGGGAACCACATGCGATTCAGACGCGACCAGACGAGGAGCCTAAAGATAATTTCGTCTCTTTCTTTGGAAAGGTTCGGGGTGGTTTGTCAAGTGAACCGCGAGAATTCTTCACTTAAATCTTACTGGAACTTCTATAGAAATACAGTTGCTACGGTAGTCCACTTTTATTCGCCGTCCTGTGTTTAGGGAAATATTCTGTCAAAGTCTGGGCAGACTTAATACAAATCAACGTATCTATGTGAGTCACAAATCCCGGGCCGTTGATAAATCTTACCAGTTTCATAACTTATGAATGAAACCAGCTGCAAGATCCTTAGAGAGGAACTTACTTCACAGAATTCACACGGATATATAACCTCATTGGCTTACTTAAAAATTGTTGCCTCCAGAAAAGCGCCAAAGAATAAAGCAATTTTAAAACTCAACTCTGGAAAGCACATGTCCCTGTGACATAAAATGACAAACGTTAAAGAAAATACACAGGTATTATATAAGCTTTATCTTCAGCCCACCTTAAACTGTGATGTTTCTCGTGAAAACGCAACGAAGTAAGACAGGAGATTGCTGAAATTTCCCCGATTCACTGGAGTGATAAAAGAGGGGCGAAAGTGAGCACCAATCTTCTCGAGATATGATGTGACATATCAAACCAATATATTAAAATCTGATGCCGGTAGAAAGCTCCGCGAAGTGGTCCATTTGCAGTGAAAGTGTGAAAAGTATAGCATCAATCAAAATTTTGTACTCAAATTAATCTAGAAACAGAAGGCATTCGCTTTATTTTAATTGATGGAATGGTTGGCTTGAAAGTAACCATGACTACGAGTCACTCTTGAGTATATATACGCTACTGCACCCATTTGACTTCAAAGTTTCGGCTCGCTATTTGTATTTGGTTCTGTTGTTGCGGGTGTCCTGTAAAGATGCGCGAAATTGTTCACATTCAAGCTGGTCAATGTGGAAATCAGATCGGTGCGAAAGTAAGACAGTCAGTTTTGTTGGTGAATATTTTGGTATAGTTTTGGGAAGTTATATCTGATGAACATGGGATTGATCCAACGGGGACGTACCATGGCGACTCTGATCTCCAGCTAGAACGCATCAATGTGTACTACAATGAAGCGACTGGAGGGAAGTATGTTCCACGAGCGGTGTTGGTTGATCTTGAGCCGGGGACGATGGACAGTGTACGTGCAGGTCCATTCGGCCAATTGTTCCGACCGGACAACTTCGTTTTCGGACAAAGTGGGGCAGGAAACAATTGGGCGAAGGGACACTACACTGAAGGTGCCGAACTAGTGGACTCAGTCCTCGATGTGGTCCGAAAGGAAGCAGAGTCGTGCGATTGCCTTCAAGGTTTCCAACTGACTCATTCTCTTGGGGGAGGCACAGGATCTGGTATGGGGACATTACTGATTTCGAAAATCCGTGAGGAGTATCCTGATCGTATTATGAACACGTTCTCCGTAGTTCCTTCACCTAAGGTGAGTTGATTATTTGTGCTAAGTAGTATTCTAGGTGTCTGATACTGTTGTCGAGCCGTACAATGCGACCCTGTCAGTTCATCAACTCGTGGAAAATACGGATGAGACATACTGCATTGACAACGAAGCTTTGTATGATATTTGCTTCCGTACACTGAAACTGACGACTCCTACTTATGGTGACTTGAATCATTTGGTTAGTGCAACGATGTCTGGAGTGACAACGTGCTTGAGATTCCCGGGCCAGCTGAATGCTGATCTTCGCAAGTTAGCTGTGAACATGGTGCCTTTCCCTCGACTGCACTTCTTCATGCCGGGATTCGCGCCTCTGACAAGCCGTGGTAGTCAGCAGTACCGATCTCTGACAGTTCCAGAACTGACTCAGCAGATGTTTGATGCCAAGAATATGATGGCCGCATGCGATCCTCGTCACGGGCGATATCTGACAGTTGCAGCTATGTTCAGAGGCCGCATGTCCATGAAGGAGGTTGATGAGCAAATGCTGAACGTTCAGAACAAGAACTCTAGTTATTTTGTCGAATGGATACCGAACAACGTGAAGACAGCTGTTTGCGATATTCCGCCCAGAGGTCTTAAGATGTCAGTCACCTTTATAGGCAACAGTACTGCTATCCAAGAACTGTTTAAACGTGTGAGTGAACAGTTTACTGCTATGTTCCGTAGAAAGGCCTTCTTGCATTGGTATACAGGAGAAGGTATGGATGAGATGGAATTCACGGAGGCGGAATCTAACATGAATGATCTGGTGAGTGAGTACCAACAATACCAGGATGCGACGGCTGAGGAGGAAGGCGAATTTGAAGAGGAAGAAGAAGCCTAGGTGGTCAATGTTGGTTCTGTTAGGTGTTAGTTGAATAAATTTTTTAATTGATGTTATACACTGACTTTTTCCTTCGCGTTTCCGTATGTCAGTTGTGGTTGTATTCGTCAGATGTTTCTCCTTGGTTTGTACTTGCTTTAGTGGCGTCAGACTGCTCGGTCGTTCCATAAGATAGTGATAAGTTAGTGCTTGACGCATCTTTGAGTCATGTAAGTTACTGCGTGTTACAACTTAGCTCGTGTGTATTGCATTGGAAGTATGAGTAAGAAGTGGATGCTTCGGATGGCCGTACGTTGGAGTGAGTAACAATTGTTAAGTGCTTGTAGTTGTGTTGTTACAATTTTGAGTGTATGATATTGGATTTCCTTAGGTATTTGTGTTATGAATGGTGAAGCGAATGCTTTCTACTAAGGTATGTCCCATATCGAAGTAATAGGATAGGTATGGGTGGGTGTTATCCTGAGAGTGACAGTGAATGTAGGTGTGTAGAATATTCGAAGGGTGCTTCGTGTTGGTTGTAGAAGGATAATACAAGAGGTCATTGCAGCATGCTGGTCGTTCATTCTGATCGTTGCGCATATCTGCTGATGTTTGAGGGTATGACTCGCAAGTAGATGCTTCGGATTCCTCAACGATCTTAGTGCTAGCGTTTAAGTGTTATGCTTGTTGTACTTAGAGTTATCGGACTTCAGATAGCAGTCAAGTAGAGTTAACCAATCTGATATTTTTTGTAGTTCTTCATTAGGAAGTAGGACAGAGTTTGTTGTTTGACTAGTCAGACTGTGAAAGTCGGCTTTAGTGTGATGATATGAGTCTTATTGGGAGTTTGGTGGCGGAATTCGGTACCGAGTGATAGTGCCTGTCCCGCTATATTTTATTACTTTAACTCTGAGGCGTCCTGTATTGTGGGCCTATTAGGTCGCGAAAGCACCGATAGTAAATGTGTGTGTTAAATGTTCGTCGGAGGAACTGATTGTGAGTTGTGTTCGTTGAGCAACCAGTTTGGGATTTCAAACTTCGATAGTAGTTTATTCGATGTTTTTTTTGGAGTCTTTTGTTGATGACCTATAACGTGTAGTAGAATCATCAGACCCTTGTTTCTGAGATAGAATAAAGTGTCTACGAAGTGATAGGTGTAGATTTTCCATTCTATTTTCTTAGATAAGTAATGAGACCCCTTTCTTCACTCAGTCCTAATTCAGACACAGCAGGGACTGCTGTTTCCAGAATGACATAGTTGTGTTTATGGGAGTGAATGAATGAATGCGAGACTGTATTTAGTACTGAGGATGACGTATAAGTTTTGTCAGATATGGTAGAATAGAAGCATATTTACTGCTTCATAAGATACTTAAGTAATAATAATGGAGTAGTAGATTTGTGAATGTTTCTGATGATGTTGATGTGTTGTTTGAGCTGGATGATTTATGGCGAAAGTCTTATCTTTCTTGCTAGCGGTTGTGGGACTTTCTGCACATTGAAGTGTGGCAATCTAGTTTATTATTACTGGTGGTGTGGTGAACTTTTACTCGAAAGGACTCATGTCTTTCATTGCATAAATTGTGTTGCACAGCTGAATAGTACAGTAGATATTTTAGGACTCTTTGTAAATGGTGGAGAGTAATGATACACAACCAATGAATGATACCTTGGCAGTTTCATTTCTCCAATTCATTTCTAACATTCGTGATATGAAGCATGAAGAATAATGGGATAAAGGGATAGTGAGGCGCATTAGAGGAGAGTGAGTCAAGGATAGATTAGTTTCCCCTCAAGAGTTCATCAATAATATAATCGAATAAAGATCTGACATCGAAGTGTTGAACAAACTAGTCAGATGCTTGATTTGGTGTTTCTCCAATCTTGTGAACGTCCCACTTTAAACATAGTTTATTTTCAAAATGTCACTCCAGAGTTTTGATGGACACGAAGATTTAGCCTAATTCAAGATGTCTAACTGACATGCAGTCATCTCTTTGCTGTGAAGAAAATTCGAAGAATCAGAGTCTAATTAGTGTGTGTGTGTGTGTGTGTAGGGATATAATGCTTGCTTTTTACGAATACACTTTGTCTGAGTACTATCATCGGGCTGCTTGGTAGGGAACATAGTGTGGTGGAATTCTTGTCACTTGTTCAGATAACATTTTAGCCGTGATATTGACTTGTCAATAGTGAACACAGCTGACTGGATAAGATTTGTGCTATAGTTTGTTTTGAAGCCTTTGCATCGCAAGTATATTCACCTTTCTATGTGAAGTTAAACTGAAGTGCGTGGATTGACAGTATGAGATACTGGAAGTGAATGGAGCTTGAACAGAAAACATTGGGCTTCTTATTCCATCCATCAATCTCGTCTCGTATCAATAAATTTAATGTTCTAACTCAGACATACACACTGCAGTAATAATTTGTAATTTCAGCAACCCACTTCAGTTGTGTGCTACGGGGAAAAGCTGACGTAAGACTTTGAAACTTTTCGACAATCCATCTAAGTTGTAACAACTTACGTAGGTAGGAGTTGTAAACGAAATCCTGCCTTTTAAAAATGCTAAATGCCAATGCGTCGGTGGCACAGTGGTTAGGACTCTCGCCGACCATGCACATAGTCCGAGGTTCGAGCCCACGCCGGCGCACACCTGATATCTATGGTCGGCCTGCAAAATTTGGGCTACCGATATCCATGCTGAAAATTCCACACTTGTACCAAAAATACAGTGTGGAATCAAGCTGCAAATCAAAAATAAAAAGAATACAACCAACTCAGGGGACGAGTGGATAACCAGTCTCACAGGAGATAGCAAAACGCTTGTAAAAACATGCATATTGATTAGCTTGTTTACCATCGTGATACCAAGTGGTTCATTCAAGTATGAGTACCTTAATGATTATTGCAGACAGTATTACCAGAATGTTTATTGACATTTTGAAATTCAATTAGAGTAAGTGTGTAGCTGTCAATCTCCAATAGCCTAGATTGTACAACAGCTGTAGGAAATTCGATAGGGTGTTCCGGTGGCTTTGTGGTGACATAATGGGATACAATTTCGCCGCCTGTAAGACATTTTCTTACTGAGATGGTATTACTAACTAACTAACTACTAAAATTCTCTTCAAACATCTAACTGTCTTTCAAAGTGATATGGACAGACTGCATGTGAACTAACTGAAATAATTCACAGTAGCATATTGAAATTAACAGCGGATTATATACAACCAACTTAGTTGTGTATTCCACGTCGTTATCATCCTCATGACATGAGTGTAACCACTAGGGTATGTTTTCACATGACGTCAAATATGTTTGGATGATTGGTGAAGTTTTGCGTTCAGGTAGATCAGTTGGTGGTTCATGATACGCTTAGTTCGGTGTGGAACGTTGTGCAATTACTGTTTTCGCATAATTTAGAGGAAGAGAACTCAGCAATGACCAATCCATTTCTGAACTGTCTTATTCTACCATCGAAGTAATTTCTAATAGGATGGACGCCCACTTGACCGAGATCCGATCGTACCACTAGTCGAGTGTTTGTTACATTTTTCCCAGTCAGTTGTTATTGTTGAGACCGTATGCTCAGTTTGTTCTTTAAATGGTTGTTCATCCTATGATAACTCAAAATACCCACTACAGAAGGTCAATGGCGAGCCCAAATAGCTCACTGGTAACGTCTCTGACTGCATTGCTCACCGGGTGACGCGAGTTCGAATCTCGGAAAGGACATGAGTTCCTTCAAGCTTGTCGATACGCCTTGCTGACTGGTGAGTGCCAACTAGCACGAAACCTAGGTCCAAGACTTCCTGGTGATTGCCTCCAACTATCTGATAACTCAGCTAACATGAAGACCTCGTCACTACTCATTTTGAACAATTTCTGTCTATTTGAGTTGGTAGATACTGTCACTGTTACAATTCCACAATTTTACGCCTCGTAATATCCTTTCAACACCAACTGTCTTAATTAGATTTCTTCTTTATTACCACATCATGGTACTAATAAGAAGCGAGAAGTTAGTTACTAGTGGTTAGGTGACTGTGGTTATTCCAGTAATACCGGCTGATGCATTCACCATCTTGTCTGTTAATCGACATAGTCATGTCGACTTAACATATATGGGTGACCAGTTTGGCAGTCCAGCGAATCCCCTGCACAGTGGTCAACCTACCAGACTGCATTGAGGGCAGAAAACTGTTAGAAAACTGAATCAGAGATATGTTGCACACTGATCTGACGGTTTGCTGGCGTGGCCCAGTGAATAGCCCTCTCAATTTGTATAAAGTTCAGCATCAATAACTTATTTCACCACATCATTACTACTCAACTAGCTACTCAAATGCCTTCCTCTGTCTTCTACATATAAGTAAAATAATAATAATATTATTATTAATAATGCATATCATTATAGTTACACGAGGACTCAGTCGAATCCAGTTCTAAACATCATAGTATCGTCGTGACAGTCAGTCTGTCAGCTCTAGGCAGACGTTTGTTAAACGAATTCATGCACTTGTGTTGGATTGCATCATAGAATAAATTTGTTAAGGTTAAGTAACTGATGACACTCATCTTATTGACTGACAACACTCGTCTTGTTCCCCATCTGAAAATGATTCATTGATAACACTGGTGTTATTTCTCAATGTGCTTTATCTTCTATGATCTGTTTCACGTGTGTCCGTTGAAATTCACATTGAATTTTGTGTATTCATTCATACGTCTAATCATCAATTTGTTACTCATACATATATATGAGTGGAGTTGGAAATTTGTGTGAGTGCCTTGATATTGATGACAATGAGGGGTGAATTGTGGTCGGAACGTCATTAGTAAATAATTAGTGTCTATCATTGTGTGTGTGGATTATATTACCAAGTAAATTTGTTCTATGATGGAGTTATGCTCTACGAGGTTGCTGAATTTCTGTTCTTGTAGCAATATGAGACTTTTACACAAATTGATTTTATGTATGCCTAGCAAATATTCACCGTTGTGTGACTGAACAAATGTTATTGATTTTCTTGTAAGACTGTGTAAACTTTAGAATATAAGTAAGTAATTTAATTTCTTCAACAGGCAGTCATGTCTGGTAGGTATTCAATACTTTATCAGTGATTCAGTATATTTATGTTCATGCTGTGGTAATTACTTGCTATAATTAATTGTAATAATATTATTTCGTAATGACCGAGTTAAAGGAAATCAACCAACAACACAGAGAGGGATGAATTTAGGAATTTGTATTTGGCGGAATTATGTATATCAATACATATAAGAAATATATTAGCAAACAACAGTAAGTATTTAAACAATACAGAGATAGAAATTGTCAATCACCATATCCGCCACACGTCGAATATCTCCTTGCGTATTTATAGTGATGTTTCGGTTTGCTTGCAAGTAGCTGCGACCTTCTAACTGATTCTGTGATATTATTTTCGTCAGTATCATCTGGACTTATTTCTGAATTATCTACAAAATCAGGATTAGTAGCGGAATCATTAAAATTATAATCGGAACGACCTACTTTTTTATTTTCACTTGATCCAGGTGTCTGCTATGAACTGAGTGATCTTTGATGTCTAATATCTTCACCACTCGATTTCCCATTTTTTGTAGTATAATTCCAACAGAAGGTCTGTAGTCATTCCCTTTGCAATAATGTACATTAGAAGTCGTGGACATCAGATGTTTTCTGAGAATTCGAGATTTGAATAGTTTAGCAGGACTTTCATGGGTGCTTGTATGCTCTGCATTCAACAGACGCAATCTATGCATATGCAGCAATCCCTACTTTTTTAATCAGTTGCTCTCTCATCCCAGTCAGCTGTTGACGAGTGGACAACTAACTAGCTTCCATTTCACTCACTTTTTTCCGAAACACTCCACACTGATATTCTAAATTCTTTTGCACATCTATCGCTGACTCAACAAAACATTCAAGTTCACCGATCTTTTCACTACTTCGCTTATTCTCAGATTCCAGCTCAACGATTTGAGTTACCAGTCCGCAGATTTCTTTCTCCTTCATTAAACAGGAATTCTCAGTAGCTGAAAGTTTAACTGTCAAATTTTTATTCGTCGCCTGTAAACGACCAACCATTTCACTGCTACTTTTCAAGTTCTCTTCAACCTCTAACAAATTTTTTCGTGTTTTAGACAGATCGCATCGTAACTCGGTCACTTCATTTTTAAAAACACGTGATAAAGTTGACACTTGAATTGCTGAACTTGTAGCGAAGGTTTTCATTAGATGAGATTGAGTATTGTGACAAGTTGAAAGAGACATTGACTTCATTTTGCCAGAGAGTTTGGGAGAATAATGAGAACTCTGAGTAACATTAGTATTTGAACTTCTGCAAACAGACTTGATATGCCCAATTTTACCACATTTATGACGCTTAGCACCCCGAAAACGGCAAGTGCTTCGTAGGTGAATCTTTCTACAGGAAAAACACGGCTTAATGTTTTTGCTTTCTCTCTGCATTCCATTACATGTGGACGACAGTTTGGATTTCTTTCTATGAACACTTGTATTATCGATTTTGGGCAGCATGACATCAGACACTGACGTAGTGGGAGGAGAGTATTCACTGTTGACATCTTCATATGTAATACATAAATCCTTAGCAGTTTGAAAGCTACAGGAAGGAATCTGAACCAACTCTTTCTCTAACTTAGGAATATTGATTCCAGCAATTAGACGATCACGTAGTTGTGTATGCAGCTGATCTGCAAAGTTGCACTTTGAAGCTTGTATCTGAAGCTGAAGAATAAAGTTTCTGATCTTCTGGTTGGGAGTACGAACAAGTTTGTTGAACTGAGCCCTCTCTCATGTTTCGAAAGTTGTTATGTGGAAGTGATTTGTTAGAAGTTCACGGAGCTTATCATATGACAGAGAAATTGGTTTATCTGGAAATGACAGAGTTTTCACTAGGCTGTACGCATCTAGCCCAATAGCAGTAATAAAATGAGCTGAAATTTTGTCATCGCGAACATTCTTTAACATGCACTATGCATCAAAATATTCAAGATAATCGGCGATTTCCCACGGTGAACCATTCATAGGAAACTTTCCAAGATTATTTAGTTCCATAGCGACGCTAAAATGTTGTAATTATTTGTAATAGTAGTATTTGTATTTCGCAATGACCGAGTTAAAGGAAATCAACCAACAACACAGAGAGGGATGAATTTAGGAATTTGTATTTGGCGGAATTATATATATATATATATCAACTTATATAAGAAATATATTAAAAAACAACAGTAAGTATTTAAACAATACTGAGATAGAAATTGTCAATCACCACGTATTATTTCGCAATGACCGAATTACAGCAAATCTGTAGGGAACTGTATTGGGGGCTCAATGATATAACAGCTATGCCGATGACAATCCAAGTTAATGAGATGATAGTGGAGCAGTATTTTATCAAAAATACAGTAATGAGTTATATTAATTAAAAGGTTACTTTGGTATGCTGTTAAAGTTCACTGCTAAAAATTATTAATATAATCCACAGAAGCGTTCACTGTTGAATTCGTGTCTACTTGTAGAAGCTATGTGCTGGTTGTAGAGTTGTCTTCGGATAAGGATAATAGATTCCTGCAATAAATCCAAAGTATACAACACGATATGAATGGAGCAACTTGACAGTAATGAACGATGAGAAGGTGAAGCTACCAGATTGTACTCGGTTATTTGTATTTCAAAATGAATCGTTTTAAACAAAAGTCATGTACAATGTCTCTAGTTTCAACATCTAACAAACAGTGTACAATCACATTGTTACGTACTCCACAAATCAACAAACAACACAGAGAGAGATGAATTTAGGAATTTGTATTTGGCGGAATTATTTGTAATTGCTATAATAAATATATTAACAAACAACAATAAGTTTTTATACAATACACTGATAGAAATTGTCAATCACCACATTACTCATTCATCCTCTTCAACCACCATTTCCACCCACACCCACCCATACACAATTGCTATCGAATTTAGATCAGCCTAATTACCGCCCACCTCGAAATGATCTGAGTCAGATTGTCAGTTTGACCATGATTATATTTGTTGTAAAGTGACAGAAGTTTTATCATACTGACACTACATGTGGTATTTCCCTTAGAGTATGATGACTGGTGTTGATCATTATGAAAGCTTTCCCAATGAATGAAAAACAAAACGATATTGTTATTTAAGCAGACTATAATTATACTTCAGTAGCTGACAAACAATGACAAGTTTTGTTTTCGGTAATATTTCGAGATGGACTGAAACAGAATCTAACCTGGCTACAACACCCTCCCCCATGAAGTAGCAAAATCAACGCAAATGTGGTGAGCAAGTTCACTATGTAAACGCACACTACTTTCATAATTCTACACACTGACAAAATCCAACAATCTACACTTGGTTTTACTATCTTTACCAGTTCGCTAACTTGACAACAAAAAAACGACCCAGACTAATGAATGATGATCAAGTATTTCACAGCCTACACTTAGTTTAGTTACCTTTACCTACTCCCCAACATGACAACCAAAATGACCTCATACTGACGAACGATAATCAAGTATTTCACATTCTACACTTAGTTTGGTTACCTTTACCTATTCTCGAACTTGACAACCAAAAATGACCCCAGAGTAACGAACGATAATCAAGTTAGTAAACTTTATTTTGATATAATAACAGATATACTATTACCTTTGATATTTGGTTTGAACGATCTTCATTGTTATTTTGACTTTCAATATGTCCTTTTAAGTTGAACTAAGTCTCACCCCCTAATTCTTTGTTATATATATGCTGAGATTTTGTAAATTCCAGTTTAATAATACTTTGAGAAAGCTATTAGCATTAAATAGCGAAACGTCAGTAAAAACAATCTCGTTTTGTTTTTTCATTCATTGGGAAATACAAAAAAAACCTCTATTATAATGAATATCATATACCCAATGCCCAAATTTTTTCAAACCGTTAAAAGTGAACTTGGTTTGGATATATATAATGATAAGTTTTGTTTTCGGTAATATTTCGAGCGGAATTACTGCCTGTGATCAATCATACCAGCTGTTGGAACTGTTTTATAATTCCACATTTCCCAAACGATTTACTGATGTTTCGTACCAGTTAATGCTGTTAGTAGGCTTTATCAAAGTAATGTTAAGCCGGAATTGACAAAATCTCAGCTTATTTATACACACTAACTTAATCGTCTTTATTTAACATGAGCTAACGATTTTCCGTTGTCTAGTTGGCCAACTGGTAAAGATAACAAACCGTACGTGGATTGTTCGGTTTGATTAGTGTATAGAACTATAGAAGCAACATGCGTCTACTCAGCCACTTCTACTGTCATGGTAACAATGTTTTGATTTGTTTTGAGTTTTTATTTTGATGACTTAATTTTGTTTGTTTGCCTGTTCTTTAATTGCTTATAATTCTTGTATTCATTTAGAACTCTTATGTAATTTCGTATTATCTACTTTGTTTCTATGTGCATCCTGAGTGAAACTCACTCATCAAATTATTCATATTGTTACATAACTTCTTTTTAACAACTGTTTGTGACAACTCATCACCTTTGTTACTACCCTAGTTTCATTAACACCTAATTTTCTTGACTTGTATTACCAATCTTCATCTGTCTAGTTAAAATAACCTTAACCAATTGTAATTTTGTTTAACAAAATTAATGTACACATATATATTTGCAGTTGTACAGCTAAGAAAATGAATTCGCCGTAAAGAGACTCTTCGCTGATCTACGTGTTTTGTTTTCTACATAATGAGACTGCTCAGCACATTTGTGGTGATTTTGTCACTTCAAGCATGGGAGGGTGTGGGTTCCGTGACCAGATCTGATTCTATTTTAGTCCAACATTCCTATTCAGACATTTTGGATTCCATTTGATATGAAGTGCTTATGATATTAGACGTCCTATTTGATTTCTGAAATCTTTTCTACAGGATAACATTGATATTGTCATAATTGATTTTGTGACCTGATTCTATAGCGTATAGACAGACACCTATGACTGATGACTCTTCAAACTTTTCTAGTTCACTAACAGGATTTCTCAGTTAGTCGAATGGAGGCTCTATAGTGTTCAGTTGTACGGATCTTGATTTCCCAAGAGATTTGTCCGATTTATATCACGTCACATTGCAAGCATTTTCACGATCTAATTGTGTCTGTAAAATATAGTGAAGCGATAAAATCAACACAGGTATGCTGAGCAGTCTCATTATGTAGACACATGCTGCTTTTATAATTCCATACACTAATCAAACCGAACAATCCACGCATGGTTTTGCTATCTTTACCAATTGGCCAACTTGACAACGGAAAAGCGTTAGCTCATGTTGAAGAGAGATGACTAAGTTAGTGTGTATAAATAAGCTGAGATTTGGTAAATTCTGATTTCACGATAATTTGATAAAGGCCGTTAGCATTAAACAGGGCAGCGTCAGTAAAACAATAATATCGTTTTGTTTTTTATTCATTGGAAAATGGGAGAGGTTTTTATAATAATGAGTATCATTATACCCAACAGCCAAATGTTTTCGAGCTATTAGAGGTGAGCTTGTGTTCGACATATTTATATGGTGACTGGTGGTTCGCGCATATAATCAGTTTCGCTTAACTATCATTTTGTGCAACAATAACCTGATAGAAGTCACTGGTCTCCTCCAATGTTGCCTCCTTATTCACAGATGTTCCAGTCGTTGAGACTATTGACTTCAAATATGTAGAGAAGTTGACGACATAGCCATTCCAACATCAGAATTAAAGAATTTGTTGCTTTTGTGTAATAAAAGTGTCCAGTTCCAATTCGATGGAGGTCTATTCTGTCAAGTTGATGATGTTGCAATGCAAGTCCCCTTGAGACCAGTTTTTGCAGGTTTATTATTGTCAGGACTAGAAGCCTGTGTTTTGCAACAGCATATACTGTAACAACATAAGACTAGGGCCAGGCAACAGATGGTTTATTAAGGAAATCAACACATATTTATAGGTTTTCATGTACATATTATAGACTATTGTTAGCAGAAAAACACAGTCTTCTGATTGGTTGTTTCTCACAGAAAGTTAACCTTACATCTCTTTGTGGCTGTTTCTTCGATGTTAGATCATCTATATGTTAACTGTATCCACCTACACACGACCAATATTGGGGACATAAACACTGACGTAAACTACTGTCTACCAATTTTGACTAACAGCCAGCTCTCACCATAATACAACAAACAGAATTATACTTAAAATGTGTTGACGATGTTTTCATTGTTTGTGAAAGCAGATCAGAAGCTGAAGACTTGTTGACGAAATTCGACTGGTGCCATCTGAATCTCAACTTCACACTAGAACACGAGGAAGATGACACCATTAAAATCCTAGACGTTCCTCTGTTGAAAAGGACTGATGGCACAATCGAGGGATCTATATTTAGAAAGCCCTCATGGACACGACAGTACAAACATTTTAAGAGCTATTCGTCAACCGAGTATAAAAAGAACTTAGTCGGGACACTGTTCAATAGAGCACGAAACATTTGTTCTGACCGTACAGTTAAACATGAAATAGAGACTCTGAAGGATATTTCATCTAGGAATGTATATCATGAGAAGTTGATTGATAAATATTCTAAAGAAATGGGCACCTGGAAAACTACCCAAACAGTTCCGAAGTATTCTGTCCTTGTCAGTATGCCACTCAACGGAGATGATGTACAAGAGGTAGTCAAAGCGAGACTCGATAAAACTATCAAGAGACCTTATTATGCTGCGAAACTCGTCTTCCTTAACACCACAAAGCGGGTGCTTCTAATATCTGGGTAACGCCGGTCTCCAATCATCAATAGTTCAAACTGTATGTATCAATTTGAGTCTGTTTATGGAAGGAAAAACATAGGTGGTACATAAAGGCGATTGTCTGTTCACACGATGGACCATTTTCCAAGGTAGTTGAAAACAGCTGAATTCAAAGTACCGAAACGCTCAATAACAAAGCAGGTTTCGGTCTATGGACATGATAGTGACTCTGTCAAGTCATTCACTGTTGTCAGCAGACAAGAAACAGGAAGATGGTTACGGTTTCGGAGGCTTGTTCAATTCGAGTTTATAAACCAGTTCTCTGTGTACAAAAGGAGATGGTCGTCACTCTGACTCTATCATGGTAATACGTTTTTACTTATTAACTGCTTTTATCGTTACTATTCTTAACACTGTATTCTACCTCTAATTATTATTCCTGATTCATTTAACACTATCGCTTATCAGTAGCATTGCCTTAACACGCATCAACATTATTATTATTACTCATTACGGAATTCTTGATATATTTAAGTCCCTTGTCTGATTCCGGCTGGTTGTTTATCTAGGTGATGCAATCGAACCGTGATGCATTTTATCTTAATTTTAATCTCTCATATTCCCTTCCCCTTATCTATATGAACATCACCTGAACAATGTTCACACACGTCGTATTGCATGAATAATTCAATTCAGTTTATTTGCTCATCAGTTTTATATCTCTCAATGTATTTCTTATAGTATATATGCATGTCCTTGTATGTAGAGTCCTAAGAAGATGAAGAGTTCTACCGAAATTTGGCGAATTCATTAAATCTCCTGCTCTATTGACAACATTTGTGTTGTTTGTTTTAAATTCGTATCGGGAAATAGAAGATTTCCTATTGTTCGTCTATATTACTTCTAGGGTTTAACGAAATACTTATTGATTTTATCTGTCCCAACTGTTCTCCCTCTCCTGCTGTGAGAATGATTCATTGAAAAGATAATCGTCTGCACTGATTAATCACTCTGTTAGGTTTGGATTCACAATTCAAAAGATTCTGAAACCTTTTAACCAATAAACAATGTGAACACATTTCTCTTCATTCTGGAATTATTTAAGCAACAAGCAGCACACTGGTCATCAGTACACGTTTCTGAAATATCACGAATTCGGGTAAAGATAATTAACAGGTAATTACTCTTCTGATTTCAATAATTTTCCCACCTTATATTCAGTCAGTCATAAGAGACGCTTTTGAAATTCTGTCAAAAGGAGTCATCGGTGTAATAAAAATAATAATTTTTCCTTCACGTTCCCGGTGGAACATAGGGCTTCAAGCTAGTGGTTTGAAGTTTCTGTAGCAGTTATTGAATTGAATTTTTGATTTTCCCGTCGATTGATTGGACCGAAGTGCTCGGTCTCAGGTTGACATGTCGGCTTCTTGTGCAGATGCTTCGACGGTGTCTGGATTCCACTGCTAGCCACCATCCACCAATTGTATACTAATTTCTGTAGCAGTGTTTATTTTTACAGGATGGGGTTGCTAGCCTCATACCCAACTTTTCCTCTTTAACAGCATTATTTCTGGCTTAGCGAGGTAAAGGAGTGCGTCGGCCGGGAATCGAGCCCAGGCCCACATGCATGGCTGGTGAGCGTCCTAACCACTGTGCCACCGACGTCATCGGTGTACCGAATAAAATCTGTAGTCTACTGACGAAGGTTTTGTTTCGTTTACATTCTCCTTTTTTATCCTAAAAGACATCTGGCAGAAGATAGGCACTATTCACTATTGGGAAAATTAACATCAGAGAATTTATTTTTTTATGTGTTGATTTTACTAGTGTTTACTTATCCAATCAGAGGATGGATACAGGAAATACGCACTCTTGTGCATTTTCTCTACGTTTTCAATGAATGAATTACCCACTTTTTTACAAGTTCTCTGATGTGAGTGAAAATAAACCTACTAACATTTTCTCACGCCACTTATATCACTCTCAATTTTTAGGCGGAATGTTACGGAGGGTTTCACCCATTTGAAACATATTCATGAAATAATTCTCCGACTGGCTACTTACCAATGACAAGCAGATTACTGTCAGGGCAACATTTTCGGGAAAGAGACTGGGGTCATCAGACCGGACTCCATGAAGTCTCTGATTGTTGGTTTGAGCCAAACCACATACAGAGGTGTAGACTGGAGACCATTGGTGGAAGGGCTCAACATCGTACTCAGTTGTACTGATTCATTCGCTCATCATGACCTCCAAGATTCATTAAATTCTCATCACTTTTTTCTCTCTCTCTCTCTCTCTCCTACACTTCCATTTATTCTATTTTCTTTTGTGTGTGGTTTTTGTGATGTGTATCAAGTTAAACGGCTGCATCTTTTCTACATATTCCTACGTATTAGGTTCAGTTTTAGCTTCAGTAGGAGACCACTGTCACACAAAATCATTGTGTGGATTGATCTATCAGAAATAAGGTTCCACCGTGTGCTTGACCTACAGGTAACGGCTGGAAACCGTCTTCCTGTCTTCTGAAAATCTGTGAAAAGTGAATTTCAGTTTCCTATGGTTTGCGCAATGTGATTTGATTCGTGACAACGTCAGTCTATGATTCGTTTGTGCAGCTGAAAGTGAGAAAGTATGAAAGGAATGCAGAAAGTGAAAACTAAGGAGCCTAACTAAACTAGATCCATGCCAGATGAACACATAGCCCTGGCTTTTCGATGCATATGACAAGGTCTTCTACAGTACAAGGAAGTCGGAAACACACTCTGTCTTTGGTAGATCCACTTCATGGTAACAATTGCACCTATGTAAACTGATGTATATAAATCCGATTGTACAGCTTTTGAGGACGAAATTGCTGAAAAGATATCTACTTACTGAGCTTCTTGTTCTTCTTTACGCTGATTGAAGCAGATTTCCACACTGATGTCAGGTGAATGATGATCTGTCTTGCCTTTGCGGATCGCGTCTGTGACACATCCTCATCCTTCATGTCGCCTGTAGTTGAAACAACACTGCCTAGATAACTGAAATAGGTGATTTCCTTCAAATCTCGTCCGAAGATAGTGATTGGTGCCTAATGCTGGTGTTGTTGTTTAAGTACACACTGTGGGTCACATTATGTTGTTGTTATGTACTCGTCGCCAAATTATTGCTATGTACTCGTCGAGAATTTAATAGTCCTGACGCAAGAAGGCCGAAATCAGAAGACCACTAGGTTTGCGGACAAGTGTGTGAACAAATCAATAGACTGTCTTAACATGAATGGCTAATTATAATGGAGTGTCGATCCAAATATACTTAGCAAAATATAGCAGACATGTAAACAACCACACATATAATATGGATATATGTCACCAAGCAACGGACTGTCAACAAACACTCATATTATATTATATATAATATAAGGGGAATATACATTGTTAAGGAGACAGGTTCATCAAAGTGAAATGGTCACAGACTAAGAGAGCAAACAGAAGGAGAGATCACCATACACACACATACATATATATGTGGATACATATCAGTTTTTGCTGCACTTTTATCAGAAAATGACTCTTGAGACTTATGTCTCTCTGCGCAAAGTAAAGGATTAGACAAGGCAGTGTATTCAAAAGCTAAACTCATATTAGTGGCTATTCATGAAATCGTGCTGGTATATTTTGCTGTATTTATTGAAACGCCTTAATACCCACTAGATTATTAAGCAGGTGGCGCCACATCACAAAGGGATATGTCATACAGTCGCCGTTTGTAGTGCAATTTCCAGTATTTTAAGATTTCGATTTAACGTGTACACATTCAAATTGGCTCTAGTAGTATTTAGCTCTGTTCCTTTCGTGCTGTCAACACGCATATTCCTTGTTTGTTATACAACGATATTCCTTAGATAAATTCTAAATCTTCTCCCCTTGATAATCTCGACCTTTTGTACTACTCATCAGAGCACATTTCCAAATAAGTAAATCTTACTTATTTGTGTTTTGTTGTAAGTACTTAAAAGTTAGGTAGATAGTACTGATTTATTGGGTAATTAGGTGAATTACATTTAGTCAGGACTGCTAAAGTGTAGTTTATCAACAGCACCGTCAGTACCGCACATCTTCATCACCTCTGTCTATTTAATATGAATGTAATGAGTAAAATTGTCTTTTCATATCATCTTCAAAATGTTAAATAAACAATGAGACGTTATCTGATTACGAAAACTCCAAATACATTTATTTATTAACCAGTAACATGGTCTTATAGGGATGCTACAGAGTTACACACCAAAAGAACTAACCATCGTCATCTAAAATAGGTTATCAATAAGTATGGAAGGATAGAAGTCGAATGAAGTGTAGGACAATCAAGAAGATATCTGTAATGGAGTGGTTATACTGTTGATATGCTACACTATACCAGCCTAACTAAACCTAATCTATCCAAATGCTCACTTAAATAGTACACTACCTGACTGTTATGATCTATGTCGTCAGCTCAAATTAATTCGATACCAATTTGTTATGTCCCTGTCGCCGACTGATATGATCGCGTTGACAGTTGATATGACCGAGTCAACTTATGCGTGGGAATAATAATACTGACGTGATGAACAACTCAACTGATATTCGTCCGTTTCACTGAGTGACTTAAATACCAAAAGATAAAGACTGACCTGTAACTGTTAGGATACAACTTTTATTAAGAAAAATACATGTCATATTTATACATTTTGTAAGCCACATTCGAATCGGCTGAGGACAGTGGAAATAGATTGTTTGTATTGGTAAGCGATTTGGCTACATCGGTGAAATAGAAATAAACATTCTGACTGATTGGTTGGCGATTTGACCAAGACACCCAGGTAAGGAAAAAAAGCTGATGAAATTTTACAGTCATCCTATCACACGATGGATCATAAGATAGATTACTACTATTTTAAGCCGATTCCTATCACTGTCCTATACAACTACAGGTAGCAGAACACAAATACAAACGATTCAGTTATTCAGATGAATTCTGCTCTGAGCAATATATGTATTTAAAATGGGCAGGAAATGTGAAGAAAGTAGCGCTTAATGAATTCATAAATCTCGGAAGAAGGGTTCGTCAGCTGAATACTCCACAAACATAGTTATTTTTACAGCTTTATTCAGAGTTAAATACATACGAACACATGAGTATTGTGAGAACAATTAAGTATGCATTTCAGCAAAGTGCATGGTCTATGCGTAGTGAGTGGTAATCCGTTCACGCCATTACTAAGTCAATAATACTATTATGGTAGGAATAATTAAAAATATAAACAGCTAGATTTGATAATACTGAAATACAAGGGAACGTCGCAGAAAACACAAATAAACGTAACACATGCAAACCATTATAGGACAAAATGACAAGATTTTAACATGTGTTAACAAGGATGATATCAATAGTGGCTTTAAAGTTTAAATATATGAAACAAATTTAAGTCACATATTTAAATTCGTTGATGTCTTAACCATAAAAGGATTAAACCTGTTTCATCTTTGTTCAAAAATCATTTGTAATCAGTTTGAATCTGCCTTGTTAATCCAATTCAGAACCAACGTTGAGTTCACTTAATAATGTTTTTCATCCGCTTCTCTTTCTTTTCCTTACCCCATATGCTTACATTATCTCCCTGCTTGTTAACAATGACCTGTATTGTGATCATTCACACTCTGTAGCCTTCTATATAAATGTATGACAGAATCTCCACAATGCGTTGCTTAAATACATTACACGTTTCAGATAACTACTACGCGCTTTTATTGTTTTGTGGAAATTCATACAGAGAGCTAATTGCTTAAAATCTCCAGTTAGTCAAACACTAACCACCATTCAATGACCTAATTGTTGTCCTAAGGTTGGTCGCTTATCTGTCCTCTGGTCTACATCTCACAAGTACATTTGGACGGTGGGGAATTATAGACCCCGTACAATCGTATCAGCGTATCTTACAAGCTTGTAAGGGGCATCCTACATCTTCTACAGAATGCTATTTGGATTTCTAAAGATATTACAAAGAACTTACGATTTAAAGGTCCACAAGTTTGTTATTTATTTTTAAAGAATTTTATCATAGCTTGATTCCACACCGTATTTTTGATACAAGTATGGAAAATTCAGTATGTGATATTGGTAGCCCAAATGTAGCAGATCGACCATTGATATCAGGTCTGTGTCAGTCGGGGATTGAACCCCAAACCTTATGCATGATCGGCGAGCGTCCTAACCGCTGTGCCACCAACGCATAAAATAAAGGGAGGACCATAAGGCTTCCCCACCAGCGAAAACTGCACTCCCGACCGAACCTGATAAGTCGGTCACGAGTTTCAACCCACAGAGGTGCAATGGTGAGCCTCTACCCGGGGTCAAAGCATTCTTGATTCCCCGGTTCCGTTGTGAGTGATGTAACCACTCAGTATCCCTTATTTGATGTAGACTCCTTCGATAATAATAATAATGACACCAGGTCAAAGAGTATCGCTAGTAAAGTGTAGAATTCTAAGCATACGACATAATATCCCAACTAATTCCAAATTAATTTTTTTCATTAGACATATCGCACAGTGAAACAGTATTATTTACTGGATGACAAAGTTTCGGACACAGTTCATTCTTCATAATCATATCAGTAACGGTAACTACACAACCTCGAAAATTTCCTTTTACAGTTTTCTTTATTCCTTTACATGCTTCCCAGAGGTGGCAGAATTTTCCAGATGTCCGAGTTGACAAATGTTGATTTGTTCTTACTGAACATATTTCCAGTTGACTCAATAAATAAACCTTCGCTTATCAATCTCTCCTTCCACTCTGTTATATTAGATTTTAGAATTCTCATCTTATTGTATTCTGTTTTATGCTTAGGGCTATATTTAATTGCAAGTAGTGTTATAACTGAGTTATTTTCTAAATTTCTTATCTCAATCAGGTCAACTCATCGAAATTTTGCTCAGTTCTTGTTCTCCACTAGTCTAATCGATCCCGTTCTACTGCTTTGACCCATGTATCTGACCTGACAATCACTACAGGGCAATAGACAATAAATGATACAAAGGAAAATCTAAGACAGGAAGTAAGGCATATAAGAGAAGCTTTGAAGCTTAATAATTATCCTGATAAATTAATCAGGAAGTATGCAGGAAATTGTGAACGTAAAATTATTAATAATAATAATAGTAATGATGGTAGTAATAGGGATAATAATAATAATGATAATATTGACGACATGCATAATAAACAATCACACAATGATGACAACACCGACAATAAGGAATTTAAATCATCATCATCATCATCATCATCAGTAGGACTTCCATACAAAGAAGGAACCTTGGAAATCTATCGTAAACTTCTTAACAAGGTGGGAAAGGAAGTGACATTCAGAACACCGAACTCACTTGGAAAGAAGGTGTGTCGATTAAAGAATCCTGTTGAGCCCAATAAACGAAACAATTTAGTTTTTTCTAATACCCTGCAATAATTGTCAGATCAAGGTGGTGGAATGGAGTCAGTTAGACCAGTGAAGCATAAAACCTTAGCAAAATCTAGATTAGTTGACCCGAATAAGATATGAAGTTGGGAAAATTACCCAGCCGTACCACTATATGCAATTACACACAACCATACAATAGGCTGGATGGGATAAGATGAGAGTACTAAAATCTAATATAACAGAGTGGAAGGAGAGATTGATAAGCGAAGGTTTATTTATTGAGTCAACTGGAAATACATTCAGTAAAAATAAATCAACATTTGTCAACTTGGACATCTGGAAAATTCTGCCACCTCTGGGAAGCATGTAAAGGAATAAAGAAAACTATAAAAGAAAACTTTCGAGGTTACGTAGTGATCCCTACTGATATGATTATGAAGAATGATTTGTTTCCGAAACTTCTTCATCGTGTGCGTCGGTGGCACAGTGGTTAGGACTCTCGCCGACCATGCACATGGTCCGGGGTTCGAGCCCACGTCGGCGCACACCTGATATCTATGGTCGGCCTGCAAAAATTTGGGCTACCGATATCCATGCTGAAAATTCCATACTTGCACCAAAAATACAGTGTGGAATCAAGCTGTAAATCAAAAATAAAAAAATAATAAATAATGCGTTTCACTCTGCAATATATCTAAGAAATAAATCAATATGGAACTACATACAACTAGTGTCCAAGTCTATTCATTATTTATTTACTGTTCAACAGCAATTTAATGCTTTTACATTGAATACTTTTTCGCATCACATAGAATGCAGGTCAAATAAGGTACTGTAGAGAGTTTATATTTACTCCTGCAGGTATAAGGTATTATGTAATTCCTTCTAGTTCTATTCGATGATGAGATGAAAGGAGAAGACAGACAGAGTTCAAGTGTTTGTTTAAAACAGTAGTAACAAGTTGGTTTATGGGCACACCTTTCATCTCAATGACAGCTGTTAGTACTCTTCAAAATGTAATAGAGTGAGGTGAGGTAGAAATTCATCGAAGAAGGCATTGACAAGTGGTCACGCTATGTCATGAATTGGCAGAAGTTAGAATCCATGAACTGGCTGGCCATTGGATCGGGTGGGTCCCAGTGGCTTAACAGTCTACAAGCTCGCTAGCCTTGTAACCATAAAGTCGCAAGTTCGAACCCCTATAGTGGGTGCATACTAGTGAAGAGTCCCAAACTAGGCTTACGAAACAACTGTCCAGTACTCTCAGTCGGCTTTCCAATAGTTCTCTAACTGATATCAATTCATGATGAAATCCCCCAACCAATTAAACTAGATCCCTACAAAAACCAATACTTGACGATAGAGTCTTTGTTAAACAGTCCAAGAAAAATTAGGTGGAGTGGAGAGTGAGTGATACTAGATTGTCTTAACTTCCTTACGCAGTAGAAGGTTACACGACATACTTTGTCTTCTAGAAATGAACAGGATGTAAGAAGACAAAAGGAAATAATTTAAGCGGATTGACAGTGATCTTTTAGAGTTAGTTCATCAAAGTTGTTGCATTTAGAAATTCTCAAACCTAATCTTTAATGACAAAAAAAGTATGAAGCAATTATCAATTTTTGAAAATTTTAACCTTATATCACCTTTATTCTTCTTCTTCTCTATTTATCTATTTTAAAGACTATCTCTTGCTGTGTTCATCTCATTTAATCTTGATTTATTAAAGTTTGTTAACCTTAAACTATCATTGTTTTCGATCTTTTTGAATTTCCCACTGATTTCTCTCAGGTCATTTAATATAAGAATAGAATTTAGCCTCTGTGGGGTAGTGTATAATTCCATTATGGAACTAGGCAACTTATATACCGATGACATTTTGAAGACAATTCATCGCTCATAATCATCACAGAAGATCTCTCGCATATAACCTTCAAAATGCGTTTGTATAACTCCCTTATTTCTCATTCTTTGATTCAATTGATAATAATATTTTCCATATATTATTACGATTGCTGAATTTTCCACTATACTATTCATATTCGAGGGATCAATCATTCTACACTTAGGCTAAATACTTACTTATCTGACTACCGCCAATCTACTGGTTTCACCGACCAGTTTAGTTGACTTCAATCACCTTTAGTCATTAAAATGTATTTTGTAGATTACAGTATTTTGTATAATTAGGTCAGAGGAGTTGTTTAGTCAACAAAACTTGTCCTCGAGTCAGTTTGCCGATTTAAATACAACGCTGATTCCTGCTTTAGTAAGACTCACGCAGTTTTTCTGACTGGTTTCAAAATAGAACTTTGCACAGACGTGCAGCAGTTCCAGTCGCCACACTCACTCCTTGTAGCACACAAAGCAAGAGATGAAATTTAAAGCAATTAGTCCCCTTTATGAGTTTCGACAACACGAGATGATGTAGTTTATCTGAAACGTGTAATGTATTGGCGCAACACATTTGTGACCCTGACCTCTATTGTAATTATTCATGCCTTCTATAAAAACTGTGTATGACAAGTACGTGTGTGATCAGAATGCCCAAAATGTGTTGCGCCAATACATTACACGTTTCAGATAAACTACGTCTTATTGTGTTGTCAAGAGAAGAAAATAAAAAGAAATGCCAAATGCAGACAGTAAGCAGAGATATGAGGCAAAAAGAATAGTAATATCGAAGAGCCATATAGTTTTATTGGATATTATAAGCCACAAGCAGTGGATGCATCTGCGCCAGCTATTGACGAGGATTTTGAGCCATATCACCGATTGTCTCCAGCCTTCATTCGTTTTTACTGTTCCGAGGACTCCAACCAGTCAGGAAGTCTACACCCTACTATGTGGTTGGTTGGCTTAAACTAAATGTTGTGGCTAATGAAGCCATGTTTTGGCTTGACCACCACCATCTCTAGCTATTTCCTAACCTGACCTTGTATGTCGGCTAACATTGCTTGTCGATGACTAGGCATACGTAACACATATCCTAACCATCTCAGTTGATGTATTAGGATGTAAAACTACCAACAATAATCAACATCGATGGGAGGAATTTAAAGGAAGGCGTCTAATTCGCTTGGAAAGCATTCTGACAACTATAAAGGCAGCACGGGTATGGATGCCAAACCCAACCTAGATCGAATCGAGAAAGGAGGTCAGACAGACAAACTTTCATTGCTCTGAAATCATTATGAAGATCTACAATATTTAGCTACAAGGAGAAACATTCAGATTTTCAAAACTAATGTCGCATCAGTCAGTGCTTCTATATGCTTTAAAGACTCGGTGGGAATACTACCGAAAGTATTTACCACAGACTACTGAAGACTTTCATTAGCAGGTTCGCATCTCGCTAAATACTAGAGAGCAGATGACCAGAAAGGATGAGCAACGAGGAACTTTAGCAGAGAACTTATCAAGAGCTAATTCTCCCCAACAAATAATATGCTGAAGGAAGTGGAGACGGATTGGACATAGGCAGATGATGATACCATTGAGTAACGGTACACACTCGGCCTCTGAGTTGAATCAGAATGGGAAGAAACGAGTTGGGTTCCTGAGGGTGACATACAGAAGATTATGTAAGGAGAAAATGAAAGTTTTTGGGGATTGGTAGAGCCAGTTGAAAGATATATCAAGGTGCAATGGCGATGTGCTGCTGAAGCTCTAAACTTCACTCCCACACTGACGATGAAATTGAAAAGCAAATCAAAAAGTGGAAATTACTGTTCCCTTGGGTTCTGAGAGGAACACAGGGGCTAAACAGCACATCTCCATTTCATCCTGTTCTCTGAATTCCACTTTAACTGGTCCCACGAGCATCCATTAGCTTTCATCCCCTTCTCATACGATCTCACTCACCTTCCAACTCCCAACTCACCGCTTCCCATTCGGATGTGGCCTGAAGTCAGTCTTCTCAGAGGAAATTATACCAGTCGTACGGTATTCTCGTAAGCAGTAAGAAATATCACTTCGAAGGCATAAAAGCTATGAAAGTAATTAGGGAAATCACGACCAGTAAATTTGCAAAAGTTAGAAACAGGTTATTACACAACTGATAACTTTTGAGCAATTATATGAAAAAAGAAAGAAAATAATAGGTCAATTTTAAGTAGCCAAACTAATACTGATAATGAAATAATATCAGTATCAATTTAACTACTCCAGTGGAGTGAGCCAGTTACATGGGCCGTACAATTAGGCGTGTTTCTCATCGAATTTCTAAACATCACCGTGCGCTGTTGGTTAAGTAAAGAACAAACAAAATCTATTCGTAGAGGTATTCTATCTCGTCTTGTGGATACAAAACACAAGATTGATGTTAACGAGGCTTTCAAAGTCATTTACCGCATACCAACATATCTTAACTTCACATTAAGAGTTCGTTTACTACATATTGCTGAGGCTGGCTGTTGGGATCCACATTAAGAAGCCTAATTTATGCGTCCAAAAGAAGCTAGTTGGTTCAGACATTGTCCTTACCTTGGTCATCTAGGTGTGAATGATCCTCAAATTTTTGGAGAAATTTCCATAATTTTAGTTGATATCTTGTTTTTCCTATTATTATAATTTATGTATCTTTAATGAACTGTAATTCCATCCATCTTACGTAGCAAATCGATATTATTTAAAAAAATATATTGTTATTGACTACTTATCTAGAATATTCTATGTATATAAACATATATTTAATTGAAGAGCCAGAAGGGGAATTTTCGAAAAGGATATTCTTTAATCAATTATTTTGTTGTTTTATAGATGTCTGAATGAATATTTTCGTTAAATTGGCATATTTACAAAACACAGGGGGAAGGATAGTTTGTAAGATTTCGTAGGGTATTGTGTAGACAATTACGAATAAGAACGAGGGGTTAAAGACTGATTTCTTTCGAACATGCAGATTCAACTTATTTAAATGAATTCTGATTATCTCCTCTATACGTAGAAATCCTACTCGTAGAGTATGAGAAAGGTTAAGTGTAGTACCCATTTACTATAAACTTCAAGTCCTTTATGAACAAGATTAGTTATTATTGAGCTAACTATCTCTTTATTTCATCCTTTGTCTAACCATCTGTCTGTCTGGATTCAACATAGAACTTGGCACCGAAGTGCAGCAGTTCGAGTTGCCACGTTCCAAATAGCACACAGAGGTAGACAAGAAGATGAGTGAAGAGAATCAATACAGTCTGACAAGTATAAGAGCGGAACAGAATGGGTAATGGTAGAAAGGAATATGAAAGATTACAGAGACTGAATACATCTGCGCCATTGACAACGATTTTGAGCCATGTCACCTATTGTCTCCAGCCATTGATTCCTAGAGTCCCGAGGCCCCCAACCCGGGAGTCTGCATCTCCCTACCTGACCGACTCAGTTTAACTGTCAAGGATTTCATGGATTGATGCCATGTTTTTGTTTGGCCACCACTGGCTCTTTTCCAACCTGCACCTATATCAGCTAGTAATGCCCGTCGGGGAGGCGGTGGTTAGGCATGCGCAGCACGTGACCTAGCCATCTCAATCTGTGTAACTTTATAGGAAGGCAAGGTAATAGAGATGAAGACAAAGATAAGTGAGGATTAGAGAGGTTTTGTGTACATTTCGGATTGTGAGGGTGTTTGTTACTTCCCGGCTGCCCACACCGTGGAAGTTGGTTGCGTGACCGCAGAGCCCAGGGGACAACTGCTTGAGGCCGGTCACACACGGCCTGTTTTTGTTTGTCTTTTGTCTAACCATAATGGGCGTTGTTCGAAATTCGACAATGGACTTGTCTAACCCTACGTCCAGTGTAACTATATGGACCAAATCAATTAAACCTATAAATACACATGGGAGAGGCAATATCACACAGTTTGTCTTTATTTTGTAAACTAAATATTGATTGACTGGTGAATAAACAAAATCAAATTCATGGGAACGTTTAGACATACATCCTACTGGTACCGCCTTTATACTCACCTCCACAGGAGCAAGTGAGACGTGGAGGAGCCGAAGAAACAATTAGTGAGGTTCTCTAAAATTGCCTATCGAGACCAACTTCAAGTATGTTGTTTACTGTATCCCTGTACAGCTCACCTTCTCTCTAGTTCATCAAAACGTCAAGGACAATACCCCATTGTTGATAACTTCAATGTGTATTTACCACTTGTTCTTGTTGAGCTAAGTACATAGACCGTACCAGTAAGACATTATTTAGACATGCTCATGAACACTAATCATCAGCATGATTGTCAAAAGGAGAGAGAAGAACAATCAACGGCTCAATTCTCGAGGATATTATCAATTTCTGGTCATGCAGCACAGGAAGAGACTTCTTTCAGAGTCATATATAAATTACGACCAAGTCGTCCGACAGAATTCAGCCTACATCCGAAGCCTTAGCGTTCCATACGGAGAAATTCGAAATTTGTGTTCAGAAACATTTTATGCAGCCTCTTTTACTACCATGGTCTTAGTACTAATTTCTTCCATGTTTCTCTTCCTAAATAGCTTGTAGTAAAGTAAGCTCTATGTAGCCCATTTTTCGCAATTAATTCTGAGTCCTTTTATTCCCTTGTTTCCCATCAGTTATTTTCATGATATTATTCACTAGTTGGTTGATTACCTAAGGTTATTCTTGATTTCTCAAACATAGTTATTAGTGATGCAATTCGTTACCAATCGACAATGACCTTTGACCTCCGTTGCAATCGGCTCTACACTAATCAGAAAGTAAAAAGCCGAAGGTGCCTACTTTTTCCAAAAAATCAGTCTACCTAAGATTGACGGGTAATGTCAATAGTGAGATCACAACGTCTGAGAAGGACCTTCATCGCACATAAGTTCTACTGTGTGTTCCACTAACCAACCAATACTCACTTCAAGAAATAAAGACAAACCACCCCGTTTCGCCTAATCCATGTATGTGTATTTACTAGTTTAACTGCTCGTGTGGAGCTAGTTACACTGGGCGTACGGTCAGGAAAGTTCTTCATCGAACTTCTGAACACCTTCAACCCTGGTTTGGCAAAGGTCCCAATAAAGCTATCTATACACAGCTCGATACTAGCTAACCTCGTCGATACTGGACATCAAGTCGACTACAACAAAGCATTAAGTTATTTATCGTATTTCAATCAACCTCTCGCATAGTCTACGAGTACAACTTTTACATACAGCGGAGGCAGTCGAAATTCATCTGAACAAACCAAATCTGTGTGTTCAAAAGAAATTTGCACAACCCCTTTCTATGCCACTGGACAACTACATAATATGTATTTAGTTTCTAAAAGTGATATTTTCTCCTCCCCTTGTAACTATCTTTTGACTTTAATTGGTGAATGGTAACTAGCAGTGGAATCCAGGAGGCGCACTTCGTCCTACTCGGGACTCGTTAGTCGGATGTACCTGCATTCCCCAGTGAGTGATGATGCTCCCAATGGCATCTGCACAAAAAGCCGACATGTCAACCTGAGACCGAGCACTTCGGTCCAATCAATCGACGGGAAAATCTAAAAAAATTCAATTAAATAATTATCTTTTGACCTTGTTAATTTTTACACTTTTGGCTAATTCTATTAACTTGTTTGAATTTAACGTAATTCTTCTGAGTCATCATTATTCTACGAATTCCTTGACTATGTAAAAACTTGTTGCTAACGCCTAAGAATCGATTTACCTTGGATTCCGCCAATTAATTTTCACCCCTCCCTCGCTCCTTCAAAACTTAGATATCTTGTCAGTAACATCTGTTAGTTGGTTGTTTCAATGACTTTTAACCCTTTCTTTTCACCCCTGCCCACATACTTAAAACTAATTAACTAAACTAACCACTTGATTGCTAAAATTTTGATGTAGAGATGACTATATATTAGTATAGGGCCAACTGATGCTGAGGAACTAATAGACAAGGAATGCATATTTCTTCGCTCCCTCTGTTTTTTTCTTCTAAATACGTGTATATAGGAACTTTGAAATATATAAATAAATATAAATTGTCTAAATAACTGAAGTTACGAAAAGAGAGTTTTCATACCTTGAAGACGACTGAAGAGAAAAGGGAAGCAGTAGTGTTGTTGAAGCCCTACATACCACTCGGAACTGAAGGGAAGAATAAGAATAACAACCATATCTGGAAATTTTTATTTCCCCTTTACTGACTACATGAAGAATAATGAGACTTTAATGGATCTAGGGAAATCATAAAGACTGAATGAATGCAGCGCATTTACACCACACTGTGACCAATTTTCAGTTATGTCACCAACAACAACAATCTCCAGCGAGGCAAACTGCACCCCTGTAATATGACTAAAACTTGCAGTCAAAAAGCCTTCATGGTTTGATGATAATGACAGGTTTTGGAATCACCAATCCTAGTCTGATGAGTAGCACGTGTCCTAGCTCCCTTGTTCTTTCAATCAATGTAACGCTACAACTTGATGGATTGACTTCAACCTCCCCCTCCTTCCTTCCTTAACACTCCTGCCCCTAGCGTCAATATCACCATACATAAAGTACTCACTCTTAAGGTTTAAGAGTGCGTCACAGTCGGGGATCGAACCTCTGATCACATCCGTGGTTGATGTGGAGCATTCTATGACTACTGCACCATCGACGCCCAAATTAACGAACAGAAAGTAAGTATAGTATCTATGAATATGAGACTGACAACAGTTATTCCTTTAGTAAATATTTCCGTGAAAAACAACAACAACCATCACAACAATGGAAGTTAATAAACATAAAGTGTCTATTTCAATTAATTCATACACAGTGAATCCACGACATACTGGGTTACGTATACTGTGAAATAAGTACAAAAAATAGATACGTCAAGCAAAAAACAATATTGTTACTATTGTTGTTTATTACGCGTTATGCGAACACACAGTGGAATAAAGGATATCACCAGGACATCTCTCCATTTCCCTCCGTTGTCTTTACCACCTGGCTGTATCACTGCTCACAAGAGGGATTATTGAGTTGTTTATACACTCCGAAATTCCCGCTTCTGAATCATCACACAGCCACCACTTCAAACTTTACTAGCTCATTCAGTTAAATGATGATGTAATTACCAACACCATCATGGGATTCCATCACAACCCTAAGGCCAACATGACTACGGTCTGTTTCCGACGTAGAACGTTACGCATACGTAGGGCAGTTCACGTCACCACACTCCATGTACCACACAAAGCAAGAGAAGAAAGGCATATTAGAGACAGTAGGCAGAGATGTGAGACAAAAGGAATAGTAATAACGAAGCAGTTTCATTGGAAATCATAAGTCAAAAGGAGTGGATGCATCTGCGCCAGTCATTGTGAACAAGGATTTTGAGCCATGTCATCAATTGTTTCCAACCATTGGTTTTTACCGTCAGGAGGACCCCAACCAGGAAGTTTACACCTCCCTACGTGACTGGCTTTAACTAACTGTTGTGGATTTTATTGACTGGTGTCATGTTTTGGTTTGACCGCCGCTAGCTTTTTTCCAGTCTGACCATATATCAGCTAACATTGCCCATTGTCGAGGAAGGCGATGACTAGGCATACGTAACACATGTCCTAACCATCTCAGTCGATGTAACTTCACAGCCTCGTCGATTGATTTTCCCTCCTTACGTGTCACTCGACCAAAGCCTAACCTCAATATTGCTCACCTTTTTATACCACTTCACACG
This sequence comes from Trichobilharzia regenti, assembly GCA_944472135.2. Taxonomy (NCBI): domain Eukaryota; kingdom Metazoa; phylum Platyhelminthes; class Trematoda; order Strigeidida; family Schistosomatidae; genus Trichobilharzia; species Trichobilharzia regenti. The sequence goes on along the minus strand of OX235264.1, from coordinate 25,681,674 downwards.
GGAGATAGAAGGCAGGCACCTATGGTCAAGGACAGCTAGCCACGCTCTTCATGTCTTCCACTTAAAATGGCCATATTTCTTTCACAGCCATAGAGGAGGACGGAGCGGACTGATAAGCAGTACACCCGCCCTTTGGTCGATTGCTAGGCGGATATCACGTCTACGCCAGAGAGGGGGTAAACTGGCATATGCGGAACTAGCCCTTCCCGAAAGAAAGCTGTTACCTTGACGTGGTTGTCGAGCTTGAACGCCGCAATGACCCAACAAGCTATACTGGCTGAGACGTATGTCGCTTGAGATTCTACCATACCAGAAAGGTTGTTTGGATAGCAGTTAGACAAAAAGCAGCTACCAAATCCAATACTATGATTCAAACAAAGTCACAAAATATCATGCCGGATCGGTCGGGGCCCGGATTAACAATGACCGCGCTTCCTGCTGCCGTGTCACAGGGCAGAAGTGATAAGTATTTAGGCTTATCAGGGAAACAGGTGGCAAAAGGCAAACGATAAGTGAAACAATCTCTGAGAAAAATGGCACCATAATTAGCTCCCAGGATAGACGAGTGGAACGCTGGAAAGAGCACTATGAGGAGTAGTTTAATTGGCCTACAGCCACGCTTAACCTGCCGAACATCCCACACCTCCCTGAATGGAATATAGACACAGATCCTCCTTCCTTAACTAAGGTTACTACAGCTGTCACTAATCTGAAACAAGACAAAGCAGAGGAACCTGATGGAATGACTCCAGAGGTATTTAAGTACGGTGGAGACAGTTTACTGTCTGCATTAACTGAGGTTCTAGGCAGCGTCTGGGAATCAGAGGAAGTCCCATCGGATTGATGTAAGTCACTGATCATCCCGACATACAAGTCTTCCAGTGATAATCACAGAGGGGTTAGCTTGACTTATATAGTATCTAAAGTCTTAGGCTCAATAATCATGCGTAGACTAAGTGGTGCTCGGGAGGCACAAACACGAGAGAGCCAGGCAGGCTTTAGACCAGGAAGAGGGTGTATTGATCATTTCTTTACCCTCCGACAGATTCAAGAACATAGGGATTCCTACCGGCGTCCAACAGTCATTATATTTCTTGACCTAAAGGCAACATTCGACTCTGTCGATAGAGAAGTTCTCTGGAGATGCTTGGCTGTAAAGGGAATCCTGAGAAAATAATACATTGCACTGATCAAGGCACTCACTCTACTCGAAATCATGCAGTCAGCCAGGTGAGAGCTTACGGTGAGTTGTCATATGAAGTGGTGACGACTAGGGGTGTCCGTCAAAGATGCCCATTATCTCCTTTTCTATTCAACTTCATCATAGATGTGTTAATGGACTTAACCCTAGGTGACTTCAGTGACTCAGGGATTGACTTGCTACCGAGGAATAATCTCGTTGACTTGGAATATGCAGACGATATAGTCCTTCTAGGCGAAGACGCTGACGAAATGCAGAGTCTTCTAAACACCTTGAGCCGCAATCTACGAATGTTTGGCATGCGATTCGCTCCCGCCAAATGCAAGATGATGTTACAGGACTGGACTACATCGACGCCTAGTTTAAAAATAGGAAGTGAAGTGGTAGAGCACGTTGACCGCTTCACTTATTTGGGAAGTACCATCAGCCCCAACGGGCTGATCTCTGACGAAATCTCAGCACGAATACAAGGGGCTCGTTTCGCATTTGTTAGTTTACGCCGACTCTGGCGTAGACGTGATATCCGCCTAGCAATCGACCAAAGGGCGGGTGTACTGCTTATCAGTCCGCTCCGTCCTCCTCTATGGCTGTGAAAGAAATATGGCCATTTTAAGTGGAAGACATGAAGAGCGTGGCTAGCTGTCCTTGACCATAGGTGCCTGCGTTCTATTTCCCGTGTGAAGTGGTATAAAAAGGTGAGCAATATTGAGGTTAGGCTTTGGTCGAGTGACACGTAAGGAGGGAAAATCAATCGACGAGGCTGTGAAGTTACATCGACTGAGATGGTTAGGACATGTGTTACGTATGCCTAGTCATCGCCTTCCTCGACAATGGGCAATGTTAGCTGATATATGGTCACCAATGTCTGGAGACAATCGTTGATATGGCTCAAAATCCTTGTTCTCAATGACTGGCGGAGATGCATTCACTCCTTGTGACTTATGATTTCCAATGAAAATGCTTTGTTCTTCGTTATTACTATTCTTTTCGCCTACGGTCTCTAATATGCATTTCTTCTAGTTTCTTCTCTTGCTTTGTGTGGTACATGGAGTGTGGCGACTTGAACTGCCGCACATATGTGTTACGTTGTATGTCGAAAATAGACAGACAGTATTGCTGGCCAGGATGATTACTGGGTAGTGCGTCTCCTCCTATTTCGAAAATTCAATGCATTTGAATTCGAACAATACTGCAATATAATTATACCAGATAAACCAGGGGATAGCACAGGAGAAATATTATGGCCACATTTTGGTGATCACCTGTCCTTCTTTAATTTGTCGATATCGGTATATTAAGTTAACACCGTGTACGAGAATGCTGATTATTTCTTCGCTCATGCTGGTATCGTTAATCGTGTGTGCACGCTTTAAGCTGAAATCTATCAATACCTATAGTCAATTCAAAGCGCTAATATGCTCATCTGCAGTCCACAGTCACCTAAGTTTACTGATAGTAGAAGGAAGCTGCTGAACCTTTTGAAGCAAAATCCAATGGTCACAGTAAATGACATATTTGTTGGGTATCGACGACTGACTCGAATTGGTTACCAGACCAGTACTGAAATCCAAGAAGTTCGCCAGAGGTTTGAAAGATGCACCACGCTCAACCATATCAAATCATATTGCTCTTTTCTTCAGCTCATATCACGCCAATTAACATTTGATTACGTCCAATATTAATGAAAAATTACAGCTTTAAAGCATTCTTTTTCTATGAATTTCCAATGTATTGACCAAACAAAATTTACATTGATATTAACTGAAAAGGAAATGATAAGAAAAGCATGAAAATTATGTAAAACTGGGAAATTTTTTCTAAGAATAGCACTAATATATTGGACTGTTTTTACTAGGTGGTTGGAGGAAATCCGCACGAAGCCCAGCCTGACCCAAGTTTTGTGTTTGTTGAGACTCATCAGTCAGCAAGGTATATCTACAAACCTTGGAGAAACTTATGTCCCCTCTTCTGACTGAGATTCGAATGTGTCACAGTCAGAGATGTTACCACTGAGCTATCTGGATCGATGGTTGACCTCCCATAGGACTGTAATGGATACTTTGATTGGACACCAACTACGAACGACATGCATCTAGTTCTTTGTTCCGTGCATGACACTAGTTACTAACTAGTGTCACCGGTCCACCAAATAACCCAGTGGTAACATCACTGGGTGACACGGGTTCGAATCTCAGTCAGAAGGGATATGAGTTCCTGATAGAATTCAGTCTGCATCAAACAAAGGACTAAACGTAAGATACCACATGCTAACTGTTTGTTTGGACCCCATTACTCCCGAAAAAACAGACCTTTCATTTGCCAAGCTATAAGCCAAATATAATTACAATTGATTATGTGAAGACCGATAATGCTACCATGACTGCAGTAGATGTAGTGAAGTTAAAACCAGGAAGCCAGTGGCTAAAAATCGAGTCACATCTCCATACATTTATTATAAAGAGAAGTCGACCAAATGACTGAGTTTTAACACGGAACTTTGCACAGGAGTACAGTAATTCAAGTAGCAAAACTCCATGTAGCATATAAAGGTAGAGAGAAAAATTCAAAGGAATTAATAATGAGTAGAAATGTACATGGGGAAACATGATAACTTAGTATATACCACAGCTTACTAAAGAGTGAATACATTTGTGGTGCTGACAGAAGCTTCGAACCATTTTCACAACAATCTTAAGCCTAACCAGGCAGTTTACAGAAAGAACATTCGCCTACTTCCATTCGTTGTCACAAGAGAACCAATAAGGAAACTGTAGCATGATCACTATTGATTTTCAGCCACATGATCTTACAAGCGTTCATATGAATCATTACTTAAGCATTAGTGTCTTACAACTTCCCTACATGAACCAACTACCTTGTGACAAACACTCATTCTATTCACCCGCTCTCTTTTGCAACATCTGTAAGCATATAAAGGTAATAAACTAAAGAATATACAAAACCTTTCAATGTGAAGAAAAGCGTCCATCGAATCTAGTTTCAATTCGACTTCACACATCAGTTTGAATTTAACTACTAATAACACATGTGAATCGTGCTTTCATACGAAGGAAGGTCCTATCAAAGCTAGGAATTACTTCGCACCGTGCTACATCTAAACTATGATAATAGCAGCAATATAGTGACGGTCAATATTATAAACCACACACAGGTACGCTTGCTTACTGAACAACAAGCTATTAAGACGGTAGGAGACATCTAATAACGCCCTTGGAAGTGGATGTGTGTTGGCAGTTGTAACTTACCGGCTGCCCACACCATGGAAGTTGCTTGATTCTTCGGGTTATTGTTGCGTAACCGCAGAGCTCGGGGGACAACTACTTGGAGCCGGTCACACACGGTTTGTATAAACTGGTTTCTTGGTTTGATTTCGTATTAGTAAACTTACCACCGTAGGGTAAGTCAGGATGTACAATTGTTGGGGTCGACCTTTTCTAACCCCCTCTCTCCCGAGTGGAGAAACAGCATAGCTGGCATGCTGGTCATCTGAGGGAAACACCTCACTGCTGCAACATCCCTGTTCCCCAGAAGTACGCCTTCGCCCACAGATCCTACAGTTCTGCTCTGATAATCATTTGTTTCTTGTAAGCACTAACTTTAAACACAAGGAGAGACACTGTTTGACTTGGAGACCCCCTTCATCAAACCAACGCTGGACACAAATAGACCACATAGCAATAAGCTATCGTTGGCGTGGGTCGGTAGGAGATTGTCGCTCCTTCTGGAACACGTGCGTAGATACCGACCATGCACTGGTCCGCGCTCGGGTGTGCTTACGACTGAACGGACGTAGGAAACAGCTGGCGGTAAAACCATCACGTCCCCAGCTCGATCAGGAAACTAAATCCGTATTTCAGGAAGAACTAGCTAAACACATATCTGTGTTCGACAGCTGTGCTCACCCTGAAGAAGCTTGGAAAAATATCCAGGCAGCCATAGATACAGCTGTAAAAGCTGTGAATAAGGTAAACCCAAAGGTGAGTAAAAACCACTGGATCTCCACCGCCTCATCCGAACTGATAGATGCTAGAAGACTTATTCCGGCGAGCTCCGAATTCAATGAGGAGCGAAAGCTGCACAAGAGGAAACTTACGAAAAGTCTCCGCAAGGACCGTGAACAGTGGTGGGCGACAAAAGCCAAAGAGATGGAGAAAGCTTCGAGGATAGGCAACACCAGGCAACTCTTTACACTCATCAGGGAAACGGGTGGGAGAAGACAAATCATCAGTGAGACAATCTCGGAAAAAAATGGCACTATAATTAGCTCCCAGGATAGACGACTGGATCGTTGGAAAGAGCATTATGAGGAGCAGTTTAATTTGCCCACAGCCACGCTCAACCTTCCGAGCATCCAACACCTCCCTGAATGGGATATAGACACAGGTCCTCCTTCCCTAACTGAGGTTACTAAAGCTGTCACCAATCTGAAACTAGGCAAAGCAGCGGGACCTGATGGAATGACTCCAGAGGTATTTAAGTACGGTGGAGACAGCTTACTGTCCGGATTAACTGAGGTACTAGGCAGCGTCTGGGAATCAGAAGAAGTCCCATCGGGTTGGTGTAAGTCACTGATTATCCCGACATACAAGAAGGGAGACAAGTCTTCCTGTGATAATCACAGAGGGATTAGCTTGACTTATATAGTATCTAAAGTCTTAGGCTCAATAATCATGCGTAGACTGAGTGGTGCTCGGGAAGCACAAACACGAGAGAGCCAGGCAGGCTTTAGACCAGGAAGAGGGTGTATTGATCATATCTTCACCCTCCGACAGATTCTAGAACATAGGCATTCCTACCGGCGTCCAACAGTCATTATATTTCTTGACCTAAAGGCAGCATTCGACTCTGTCGATCGGGAAGTTCTCTGGAGATGCTTGGCTGTAAAGGGAATTCTGAGAAAATATATTGCACTGATTAAGGCACTCTACTCGAAATCATCAGTCAGCCAGGTGAGGGCTTACGGCGAGCTGTCATCTGAACTGGTGACGACCAGTGGTGTCCGTCAAAGATGCCCATTATCTCCTTTTCTATTCAACTTCATCATAGATGTGTTAATGGACTTAACCCTAGGTGACTTCAGCGACTCAGGGATTGACTTGCTACCGGGGAATAATCTCGTTGACTTGGAATATGCAGACGATATAGTCCTTCTAGGCGAAGACGCTGACGAAATGCAGAGTCTTCTAAACACCTTGAGCCGCAATCTACGAATGTTTGGCATGCGATTCGCTCCCGCCAAATGCAAGATGATGTTACAGGACTGGACTACATCGACGCCTAGTTTAAAAATAGGAAGTGAAGTGGTAGAGCACGTTGACCGCTTCACTTATTTGGGAAGTACCATCAGCCCCAACGGGCTGATCTCTGACGAAATCTCAGCACGAATACAAGGGGCTCGTTTCGCATTTGTTAGTTTACGCCGACTCTGGCGTAGACGAGATGTTCGACTATCGACCAAAGGGCGGGTGTACTGCTCATCAGTCCGCTCCGTCCTCCTTTATGGTTGTGAGACCTGGCCACTGAGAGTGGAAGACATGAAAAGACTAGCTGTCTTTGATCATAGGTGCCTGCGTTCTATTTCCCGTGTAAAGTGGCATAATAAGGTGAGCAACATGGAGGTTAGGCGTAGAGTTCTAGGTAAACAGGGGAAATCAATCGACGAAGTCGTGAAGCTACAAAGACTGAGATGGTTAGGACATGTGTTACGTATGCCAAGCCATCGCCTCCCTCGACGAGCAATGTTAGCGGATATAGGGTCAGGCTAGAAAAAAGCTAGCGGCGGTCAAACAAAAACTTGGCATCAGTCAATGAAATCCACAACAGTTGGTCTAAGCCACGTAGAAAGGTGTAGACTTCCAGGCTGGGGTCCTCGGGACGGTAAAAATCTATGGTTGGAAACAATTGGTGACATGGCTCAAAATCGTTCTCAGTGGCGCAGATGCATCCACTCCCTGTGACTTATGATCTTCAATGAAACTGTTTTGTATTTCTTTATTACTCCTTTGTCTCACACCTCTGCTCACTGTTTCTATTATGCTTTTCTTGTACTTTCTTCTCTTGCTTCGCGTGCTACACGGAATGTGGCGACTTGAACTTCCGCACATTTGTGCAAAGTTCTATGTCGAAAACAGACAGACAGGATGACCATTGGAATCATTTTCACAGGTGTGTTTAGTTATCCCTTCTTGAATACAAACTTAATGTTCTCACCTAAAAGTGGGAGGAATAAGGGTTTCATAGCTACGCGTCATCTACATTCGTTTAGCCCTTGATATACAGAAGCACGGAGTAATATTCAGGTGTTCCAGAAAGAGATCTTCCATCAATTACTTATAATTAGATGGTCTACTCATGTCCATCGACTTAATGTCGACGGTCCCCGGGAAAGACAATGTCTCTCCTTATGTTTGAAATCAGTGCTGCCCAGGAACAACTTATCCGAACTGTTACCATTATAGGTCCTTAGGAATGGGATGCCAGGGATATCTACAAATACACATTTCAGCTCCCCTCCCGACCGATAGCTACTACCTTCACGTGGTGGTCCGACTTGCACATCGCGATGACCCAAAAAGCTACACTCCTGGCCGGATCCAATGTTTCTGCAGGTCCCACCATTCCAGGAAGGTTGTTAGGATAGAGATAAGATTAAAAGCAGTTACCGACTTAGTGTAAGAATCTTTCTTTGTTGCTGGGAAGCAGAGATGTAACAGCAGTGAGGTGTTTCCCTCAGATGACCAGAATGTCTCTCTACTCTGGAGAGAGGGGGTTAGAAAAGGTCGACTCCAACAACTGTAAATCCCGACTTACCCCACGGCGGTAAGTGTACTAATACGAAATCAAACCAAGAAACCAGTCCATACAGGCCGTGTGTGACCGGCCTCAAGCAGTTGTTCCCTGGGCTTTGCAGTCACGCAACACTAATCCCCTTTCTGTTTCAGGTACCCGAAGAATCAAGCAACTTCCACGGTGTGGGCAGCCGGGAAGTAACAACCGCCTAAACAAATCTAAAAGCACATGAAGCCTTCCAGAACATCATTTTCCTCTACCCACATCAACTTTCCCACTTTAGTATTCAAATTACTTGCTAAGATAATTATTAGAAAGCGATTTCTTAAAAACTTAATGCAATCTTACCCCTTTCGCTTTTAACAATAAAGTAAACAACTTTTGATAAAAAGTCATCCATAACCTCACCTGAACTGCAATCAATTGGTGTGTAAGTAGATATCACGAAAAAGCACCAACCGGTATCACGATCTTTACCTATTCATACAGATCTATTCAGCCAGCGAACAGGTACACGAATATCCTCACTACGTGAGTCTCAACATACAACCTCGCACAAAAGTATGGCACTTTAAGTAGCCACGCTCGGTATAATACACAGAGGTAGAGAAAAAAATTCAGAATGACTGCAATGGGCAGATATGTGTGGGGATAACAACAATTACATGGAGAAACATGGGCAAACAATGGCTACGGGTGATTACCATGAGTCAATTAATATATCCCAACGAGAACAATGTTGAGCCGTAATACCAATAAGATCAAGTCATTATATCTTCGGGTTTCGAGGACTTCAATTGTATCTGTTTTCCACATAGCACTTCGCACATATGTGCGGCAGTTCAAGTCGCCACACTCCATGTACCACACAGAGCAAGAGAAGAAACTAGAAGAAATGCATATTAGAGACCGTAGGCGAAAAGAATAGTAATAACGAAGAACAAAGCATTTTCATTGGAAATCATAAGTCACAAGGAGTGAATGCATCTCCGCCAGTCATTGAGAACAAGGATTTTGAGCCATATCAACGATTGTCTCCAGACATTGGTGACCATATATCAGCTAACATTGCCCATTGTCGAGGAAGGCGATGACTAGGCATACGTAACACATGTCCTAACCATCTCAGTCGATGTAACTTCACAGCCTCGTCGATTGATTTTCCCTCCTTACGTGTCACTCGACCAAAGCCTAACCTCAATATTGCTCACCTTTTTATACCACTTCACACGGGAAATAGAACGCAGGCACCTATGATCAAAGACAGCTAGTCTTTTCATGTCTTCCACTCTCAGTGGCCAGGTCTCACAACCATAAAGGAGGACGGAGCGGACTGATGAGCAGTACACCCGCCCTTTGGTCGATAGTCGAACATCTCGTCTACGCCAGAGTCGACGTAAACTAACAAATGCGAAACGAGCCCCTTGTATCCGTACTGAGATTTCGTTAGAGATCAACCTGTTGGGGCTGATGGCACTTCCTAAGTAAGTGAAGCGGTTAACGTGCTATACCACTTCACTTCCTATTTCTAAACTAGGAGTCGGTGTAGTCCAGTCCTGTAACATCATCTTGCATTTGGCGGGAGCGAATCGCATGCCAAACATTCGTAGATTGCGGCTCAAGGTGTTTAGAAGACTCTGCATTTCGTCAGCGTCTTCGCCTAGAAGGACTATATCGTCTGCATATTCCAAGTCAACGAGATTATTCCCCGGTAGCAAGTCAATCCCTGAGTCGCTGAAGTCACCTAGGGTTAAGTCCATTAACACATCTATGATGAAGTTGAATAGAAAAGGAGATAATGGGCATCCTTGACGGACACCACTGGTCGTCATCAGTTCAGACAACAGCTCGCCGTAAGCCCTCACCAGGCTGTATGAGTACGAGTAGAGTGAGTGCCTTAATCAGTGCAATATATTTTCTCGGAATTCCCTTTACAGCCAAGCATCTCCAGAGAACTTCCCGATCGACAGAGTCGAATGCTGCCTTTAGGTCAAGAAATATAATGACTGTTGGACGCCGATAGGAATCCCTATGTTCTAGAATCTGTCGGAGGGTAAAGAAATGATCAATACACCCTCTTCCTGGTCTAAAGCCTGCCTGGCTCTCTCGTGTTTGTGCCTCCCGAGCACCACTTAGTCTACGCATGATTATTGAGCCTAAGACTTTAGATACTATATAAGTCAAGCTAACCCCTCTGTGATTATCACTGGAAGACTTGTATGTCGGGATGATCAGTGACTTACATCAACCCGATGGGACTTCCTCTGATTCCCAGACGCTGCCTAGAACCTCAGTTAATGCAAACAGTAAACTGTCTCCACCGTACTTAAATACCTCTGGAGTCATTCCATCAGGTTCCTCTGCTTTGTCTTGTTTCAGATTAGTGACAGCTGTAGTAACCTTAGTTAAGGAAGGAGGATCTGTGTCTATATTCCATTCAGGGAGGTGTGGGATGTTCGGCAGGTTAAGCGTGGCTGTAGGCCAATTAAACTACTCCTCATAGTGCTCTTTCCAGCGTTCCACTCGTCTATCCTGGGAGCTAATTATGGTGCCATTTTTCTCAGAGATTGTTTCACTTATCGTTTGCCTTTTGCCACCTGTTTCCCTGATAAGCCTAAATACTTATCACTTCTGCCCTGTGACACGGCAGCAGGAAGCGCGGTCATTGTTAATCCGGGCCCCGACCGATCTGGCATGATATTTTGTGACTTTGTTTGAATCATAGTATTGGATTTGGTAGCTGCTTTTTGTCTAACTGCTATCCAAACAACCTTTCTGGTATGGTAGAATCTCAAGCGACATACGTCTCAGCCAGTATAGCTTGTTGGGTCATTGCGGCGTTCAAGCTCGACAACCACGTCAAGGTAACAGCTTTCTTTCGGGAAGGGCTAGTTCCGCATATGCCAGTTTACCCCCTCTCTGGCGTAGACGTGATATCCGCCTAGCGATCGACCAAAGGGCGGGTGTACTGCTTATCAGTCCGCTCCGTCCTCCTCTATGGCTGTGAAAGAAATATGGCCATTTTAAGTGGAAGACATGAAGAGCGTGGCTAGCTGTCCTTGACCATAGGTGCCTGCGTTCTATTTCCCGTGTAAAGTGGCATAATAAGGTGAGCAACATGGAGGTTAGGCGTAGAGTTCTAGGTAAACAGGGGAAATCAATCGACGAAGTCGTGAAGCTACAAAGACTGAGATGGTTAGGACATGTGTTACGTATGCCAAGCCATCGCCTCCCTCGACGAGCAATGTTTGCGGATATAGGGTCAGGCTAGAAAAAAGCTAGCGGCGGTCAAACAAAAACTTGGCATCAGTCAATGAAATCCACAACAGTTGGTCTAAGCCACGTAGAAAGGTGTAGACTTCCAGGCTGGGGTCCTCGGGACGGTAAAAGTCTATGGTTGGAAACAATTGGTGACATGGCTCAAAATCGTTCTCAGTGGCGCAGATGCATCCACTCCCTGTGACTTATGATCTTCAATGAAACTGTTTTGTATTTCTTTATTACTCCTTTGTCTCACACCTCTGCTCACTGTTTCTATTATGCTTTTCTTGTACTTTCTTCTCTTGCTTCGCGTGCTACACGGAGTGTGGCGACTTGAACTTCCGCACATTTGTGCAAAGTTCTATGTCGAAAACAGACAGACAGGATGACCATTGGAATCATTTTCACAGGTGTGTTTAGTTATCCCTTCTTGAATACAAACTTAATGTTCTCACCTAAAAGTGGGAGGAATAAGGGTTTCATAGCTACGCGTCATCTACATTCGTTTAGCCCTTGATATACAGAAGCACGGAGTAATATTCAGGTGTTCCAGAAAGAGATCTTCCATCAATTACTTATAATTAGATGGTCTACTCATGTCCATCGACTTAATGTCGACGGTCCCCGGGAAAGACAATGTCTCTCCTTATGTTTGAAATCAGTGCTGCCCAGGAACAACTTATCCGAACTGTTACCATTATAGGTCCTTAGGAATGGGATGCCAGGGATATCTACAAATACACATTTCAGCTCCCCTCCCGACCGATAGCTACTACCTTCACGTGGTGGTCCGACTTGCACATCGCGATGACCCAAAAAGCTACACTCCTGGCCGGATCCAATGTTTCTGCAGGTCCCACCATTCCAGGAAGGTTGTTAGGATAGAGATAAGATTAAAAGCAGTTACCGACTTAGTGTAAGAATCTTTCTTTGTTGCTGGGAAGCAGAGATGTAACAGCAGTGAGGTGTTTCCCTCAGATGACCAGAATGTCTCTCTACTCTGGAGAGAGGGGGTTAGAAAAGGTCGACTCCAACAACTGTAAATCCCGACTTACCCCACGGCGGTAAGTGTACTAATACGAAATCAAACCAAGAAACCAGTCCATACAGGCCGTGTGTGACCGGCCTCAAGCAGTTGTTCCCTGGGCTTTGCAGTCACGCAACACTAATCCCCTTTCTGTTTCAGGTACCCGAAGAATCAAGCAACTTCCACGGTGTGGGCAGCCGGGAAGTAACAACCGCCTAAACAAATCTAAAAGCACATGAAGCCTTCCAGAACATCATTTTCCTCTACCCACATCAACTTTCCCACTTTAGTATTCAAATTACTTGCTAAGATAATTATTAGAAAGCGATTTCTTAAAAACTTAATGCAATCTTACCCCTTTCGCTTTTAACAATAAAGTAAACAACTTTTGATAAAAAGTCATCCATAACCTCACCTGAACTGCAATCAATTGGTGTGTAAGTAGATATCACGAAAAAGCACCAACCGGTATCACGATCTTTACCTATTCATACAGATCTATTCAGCCAGCGAACAGGTACACGAATATCCTCACTACGTGAGTCTCAACATACAACCTCGCACAAAAGTATGGCACTTTAAGTAGCCACGCTCGGTATAATACACAGAGGTAGAGAAAAAAATTCAGAATGACTGCAATGGGCAGATATGTGTGGGGATAACAACAATTACATGGAGAAAAATGGGCAAACAATGGCTACGGGTGATTACCATGAGTCAATTAATATATCCCAACGAGAACAATGTTGAGCCGTAATACCAATAAGATCAAGTCATTATATCTTCGGGTTTCGAGGACTTCAATTGTATCTGTTTTCCACATAGCACTTCGCACATATGTGCGGCAGTTCAAGTCGCCACACTCCATGTACCACACAGAGCAAGAGAAGAAACTAGAAGAAATGCATATTAGAGACCGTAGGCGAAAAGAATAGTAATAACGAAGAACAAAGCATTTTCATTGGAAATCATAAGTCACAAGGAGTGAATGCATCTCCGCCAGTCATTGAGAACAAGGATTTTGAGCCATATCAACGATTGTCTCCAGACATTGGTGACCATATATCAGCTAACATTGCCCATTGTCGAGGAAGGCGATGACTAGGCATACGTAACACATGTCCTAACCATCTCAGTCGATGTAACTTCACAGCCTCGTCGATTGATTTTCCCTCCTTACGTGTCACTCGACCAAAGCCTAACCTCAATATTGCTCACCTTTTTATACCACTTCACACGGGAAATAGAACGCAGGCACCTATGATCAAAGACAGCTAGTCTTTTCATGTCTTCCACTCTCAGTGGCCAGGTCTCACAACCATAAAGGAGGACGGAGCGGACTGATGAGCAGTACACCCGCCCTTTGGTCGATAGTCGAACATCTCGTCTACGCCAGAGTCGACGTAAACTAACAAATGCGAAACGAGCCCCTTGTATCCGTACTGAGATTTCGTTAGAGATCAACCTGTTGGGGCTGATGGCACTTCCTAAGTAAGTGAAGCGGTTAACGTGCTATACCACTTCACTTCCTATTTCTAAACTAGGAGTCGGTGTAGTCCAGTCCTGTAACATCATCTTGCATTTGGCGGGAGCGAATCGCATGCCAAACATTCGTAGATTGCGGCTCAAGGTGTTTAGAAGACTCTGCATTTCGTCAGCGTCTTCGCCTAGAAGGACTATATCGTCTGCATATTCCAAGTCAACGAGATTATTCCCCGGTAGCAAGTCAATCCCTGAGTCGCTGAAGTCACCTAGGGTTAAGTCCATTAACACATCTATGATGAAGTTGAATAGAAAAGGAGATAATGGGCATCCTTGACGGACACCACTGGTCGTCATCAGTTCAGACAACAGCTCGCCGTAAGCCCTCACCAGGCTGTATGAGTACGAGTAGAGTGAGTGCCTTAATCAGTGCAATATATTTTCTCGGAATTCCCTTTACAGCCAAGCATCTCCAGAGAACTTCCCGATCGACAGAGTCGAATGCTGCCTTTAGGTCAAGAAATATAATGACTGTTGGACGCCGATAGGAATCCCTATGTTCTAGAATCTGTCGGAGGGTAAAGAAATGATCAATACACCCTCTTCCTGGTCTAAAGCCTGCCTGGCTCTCTCGTGTTTGTGCCTCCCGAGCACCACTTAGTCTACGCATGATTATTGAGCCTAAGACTTTAGATACTATATAAGTCAAGCTAACCCCTCTGTGATTATCACTGGAAGACTTGTATGTCGGGATGATCAGTGACTTACATCAACCCGATGGGACTTCCTCTGATTCCCAGACGCTGCCTAGAACCTCAGTTAATGCAGACAGTAAACTGTCTCCACCGTACTTAAATACCTCTGGAGTCATTCCATCAGGTTCCTCTGCTTTGTCTTGTTTCAGATTAGTGACAGCTGTAGTAACCTTAGTTAAGGAAGGAGGATCTGTGTCTATATTCCATTCAGGGAGGTGTGGGATGTTCGGCAGGTTAAGCGTGGCTGTAGGCCAATTAAACTACTCCTCATAGTGCTCTTTCCAGCGTTCCACTCGTCTATCCTGGGAGCTAATTATGGTGCCATTTTTCTCAGAGATTGTTTCACTTATCGTTTGCCTTTTGCCACCTGTTTCCCTGATAAGCCTAAATACTTATCACTTCTGCCCTGTGACACGGCAGCAGGAAGCGCGGTCATTGTTAATCCGGGCCCCGACCGATCCGGCATGATATTTTGTGACTTTGTTTGAATCATAGTATTGGATTTGGTAGCTGCTTTTTGTCTAACTGCTATCCAAACAACCTTTCTGGTATGGTAGAATCTCAAGCGACATACGTCTCAGCCAGTATAGCTTGTTGGGTCATTGCGGCGTTCAAGCTCGACAACCACGTCAAGGTAACAGCTTTCTTTCGGGAAGGGCTAGTTCCGCATATGCCAGTTTACCCCCTCTCTGGCGTAGACGTGATATCCGCCTAGCAATCGACCAAAGGGCGGGTGTACTGCTTATCAGTCCGCTCCGTCCTCCTCTATGGCTGTGAAAGAAATATGGCCATTTTAAGTGGAAGACATGAAGAGCGTGGCTAGCTGTCCTTGACCATAGGTGCCTGCCTTCTATCTCCCGTGTGAAGTGGTATAAAAAGGTGAGCAATATTGAGGTTAGGCTTTGGTCGAGTGACACGTAAGGAGGGAAAATCAATCGACGAGGCTGTGAAGTTACATCGACTGAGATGGTTAGGACATGTGTTACGTATGCCTAGTCATCGCCTTCCTCGACAATGGGCAATGTTAGCTGATATATGGTCAGACTGGAAAAGAGCTAGCGGCGGTCAAACCAAAACATGACACCAGTCAATAAAATCCACAACAGTTAGTTAAAGCCAGTCACGTAGGGAGGTGTAAACTTCCTGGTTGGGGTCCTCCTGACGGTAAAAACCAATGGTTGGAAACAATTGATGACATGGCTCAAAATCCTTGTTCACAATGACTGGCGCAGATGCATCCACTCCTTTTGACTTATGATTTCCAATGAAACTGCTTCGTTATTACTATTCCTTTTGTCTCACATCTCTGCCTACTGTCTCCTAATATGCATTTCTCCTAGTTTCTTCTCTTGCTTTGTGTGTTACATGGAGCGTGGCGACATGAACTGCCGCACATATGTGCAAAGTTCTATGTGGTAAACGCTTTTTATCACCCACTACTGTTCACTGTCGTCACGTGGACTTCTTCTCTGTTTGTGCTTGGGTAGCTTTTGCTTCTCATAGTCGGAGCTTGCTGGGAAATGTCCTGCGTCAATCAGCCGAATAAGACGGTTTCAGGTTATTAACAGGTTTTACAGGCATGTCTACAGCTGACTGTATGTTGTGCCAGGCTTCCTCAAGAGGAGTCCTGCTGTCGACCTCAACTACTTGTAAGTGACACTAAGAAGTCAATGGCGATTGAACACAAGTCTTTACCAGCCTTCCACATGCGGTCTTTTGCTACATACAGGTGAACAAAGACTAACACATACTGTTGAACAGAGGTAAAGAAGGTCAAGTTATTATGCTTCCTAATAGTTAAAAATAAGGAGTGAATAAAAACTTAACGTTACAAGAAATGAATATGTAAACAAAATTACCAAACAAAAGTCAGTTAAACTGTAGTTTCGAAGACACAGTCAATAAATTTGCACTATGAATAGACATTTCACCTACCATGCAAATGGACCGAGCTGTGTAAAAGGAAACAGCGCCTTATCTACTCCAGGAATGTAGTCATAGACTCCCTGATAAATTTGAGAAATCTGTACGCTAAAAGTGTCAGAAAAAGCGACTCAATGGTGTTTTACATTCACTAAGGGACTGGGATGTCGATAGGATATCTGACTGACTCGCTTCAACCTAGAACTTTGTACAGATGTGCAGCAGTTAGATGTGGCACACACAGAAAAGAGATTTATCTGAGTATCATTTGCACACTATTTCGCTGTACAAGAAATGCAATGCAGTATGCTTCAAGAGCCTAATTAAGAGTTAAGTAAATATACGAAAAAAGATTTGTAGTGAAGTGATTCACCATCAATACAGCTAGCATTTTCTTTGGGTGCACTGCATAAAGTTAGATAGTTATCTCCCGTCTTCCCCAAAGAATCTGCACTGCGCCGGAAGTCTGCCTCAAAATATCGTCAACGGAAGCTGGGAATAAACGCATTTATTACCTGCACAGATTATACGTATAGCCTACCCATAGGTCACCAAGTCATTAACTCCATTTGTTTACATAAAAAGTAAAACAGCACTTACCATTTCAATAATCAAATTGGCTCAGGAAGTAAATAACGAAGTAAGCGGCGCATCCCCAAGCAGCTATTCGAAACCAAACAACGCGCCTATCACACAAACCAGAGAATTTAGTACAATTTGGTAACTGCGCTACAGATTGCCGAATGATAATTATGGGATTTAACATCATTATTTTGCAAAATATAGTAAACAATACTAATATTCCATAATTTGAAATGAAACCTTTGAAAAATAACTAGTTGTTAACTCAAAATCATGGTACTATCTTTTCTGACTTTATCGACCAACCACACGCACGCATATCGAACGGCCATAATGGATCTGGCCTTCGTAATATTGACCGCAGTACGTCGATAACTTCGATCGAATTTTTCCGCACGTTTTCTGGGAATTTGTTGAAATTTGGTCGTGGAGCGGTTTTTTGTTCCATTCTAAATGCTAAATGACTGAGAGGTCTTTTCAGTCTCTAATCAGTGGTATTTCTCTTCACGACGAAACTGCTCTCAACAACATTTCATTAAAAGCTGCACTTGACAACCAAAATTTTGATCTAAACGGACAAAATCATGATGATGAATTATCTGTACCAAGCAGAGGAGTAAATATCGTTTCAAAACCAAAAATGCTGCCCTCTGGAATATCTGCTAGTTCTGGTTGTGGGACACTTACGATGGCCCCTGTCCCTATTGGGGCTCTTGCTCCGGGTAAAATTAGTCTCCCTCTTGGCGATTTGGAAAATATCCCTATTTTCAATACTGCAGACACTGGATCACTTGAATTACAAGCACTTCAAGGTGGAGCTCAAGCACTACAAGGTGTTCAGACTGTTAAGTTGACATTCATTAACTGTGGTGATCAGCAAACTATACTTCTTACTACTCCTTCAACTCATTTCACTATGCCTGACCAAAGTTTGGATGGAATGACTCTCACTCTACCTGACAATTTACTGGCTACTGACCTCAACTTTGCAGGTCTCACATCAATGCAACTAGGGGATATGACAAGTGGTAATGATAAACCTAGTGTCTCCGAAAGTGCGAAATCCACTAGCTACACAAATATGACGTCCCTGCCACCTATCACTTCTGTGTCGGATAAGTTGTATAATCAAATGACGAATGAAAGTGAAGCTATTCAGCAAAGTCACAGTTATGCTATTGAGGACTTAAAGCCAGTAATGCCGAAAAATAATGAAAAACTACACGAAGGAAATCCTGGTAAGATTCAATTTTTGTCTTATATGTTTGTGCTTTTTTCAGCGTATGGACATGTCAATCCACCTGGCAATATGAATGTCTCACCAGCTGTTGTTACATCCCAAAACACTTTTCCACAAAGTATGAATGTAAAACCTGTGAAGCTGATTGACCCAGGTAATTCTATCCATATTCCCATATATCTTTTAGGTAATGTTTCCCCTGTCCCTCAGGTTGATGGAAGTGACCAAGAAGGTAATGATCAGAACTTACCAGATGATATGAGTGAACTTAACACTAAGGTAGACATTATACATTTTGTATGCTTAATAAAATGTTTCAGGATTTAGCTCAAAGAATTAGTGCTGAACTGAAAAGATATAGTATCCCACAGGCGGTATTTGCACAACGTGTCCTGTGTCGAAGCCAAGGGACACTTTCAGATTTATTAAGAAACCCTAAACCATGGAGTAAACTAAAATCAGGTCGTGAAACATTCAGACGTATGTGGAATTGGTTAAATGAACCTGAGTATCAACGGATGTCTGCATTACGTTTAGCAAGTAAGTTGTAATTTTGTGTTCATCACATTTAATAGCATGCAAACGAAAAACAGAAGAAACACAGAAAGCTCAAGATGAACGTACTTCAAAGAAACCTCGACTTGTTTTTACTGATATTCAACGTCGTACACTACATGCTATTTTCAAGGAAACTAAACGTCCAAGCAAAGAAATGCAAGCAACTATCGCCCAACAATTAAACCTGGAAGTTTCAACAGTTGCTAACTTTTTCATGAATGCTCGTCGCAGATCTTTAGACAAGTGGGTGGATGATAAAGATGTACAACTGACAGCGTCAACATCCTCCCCAGTTCATAGTTTAGAAGGTTCACCACCAAATCATAGCACACGTATGTCTTCGCATATGGTTGACCACTGTGCTGTGCGATCAGCTCATGATACTATAACAACACCTCATTTACCAGACTCAATGAATGACTCTGTTCTTAATCGAATTCCAGGTTGCCATTCAGCTATCTCCACTTCAGTTGAACTGTCATCCTCTCCTGCACCGCCTAGTTTAACTCCAGATGCATCATTATCTATGAATCATTCGGATGTTCATTTGAATGCACCATGTCTTGTAAACGAAGATACTCGGAATACTCTACTTTTATCATCTAATGATTCAAATGTGCTACAGTCTCAATTACTCAACCGTTTAGTTGTTGGTGGACAAAATACTATGCTAGTAACACAAAATGTAAGTCCAGATACTGAGAAGAGTATGATGCATTCCACTCCACTTTCATCATCATGCATTACATCGTCTGGTCTTTCCACTATCAAGTCAGCTTTGGATTCTCTATGTGATCCTCCATCTCTGTCGCCTCATTCACACCTTCCTCCTGCACCCGTTGAAACACTGCACAATATACATTCTATTCCACGTTCAATGGCGCATAGATCAACATCTGATACAGTATGTACTGCAAATCACGTCTTGCCTTCTGCTTCTACACTCATAGGTCATGATCGACTTAACGTGGATTCTATTGGCCAGTCAACATCTACAACTGTTCTTACTTCCTCACATAATTTATCTAATAATACTTTAGTTCTTCGTACAAAACCAGAAGACTTAAACTCTGGCCTAATAATCAATGCTACGTTAAATTAATTTTGCATATTTGTTAATGATGATATTATTTATCATGTTTCCATTAATTAATAATATTCCCAAGTGCTGTGTATGCTACTCCTTACAACAATTACGTTCACAATTGTGTTCATTAGTTTCTGCGATTGTGTGATTTACAAAACAAACAACTTATTTTATCTAGTTTCTAATCAGCATTATTTGTTAAATTACTGGAATATGCTTATTACTTCATGCATGGGAAATGCGTATCCCAGTTTTCTTAAATGGTGCAATATTCTTTCGTAGTTACAGTTATTGATCATGTTGTTGTTTTGTTTTGTTTGTTATTTTTTTCTCTGAAAAGTGTACAGTTTTGTTTGCTAGTTTTATTGTTTTTTTGTCCCATCCCATTTGTTTCTTTATTTCTATCATGTAATCCAGTTGACTTTGCTAATTTCTTTTTAATGCGCGCGCTTACTCAAGACAACACATAGTTATACTTGAGTTTTGCATCCCGCAAATTATGCTGCATTTATTGCGGGAATTGTGCAGTTTCTGCGCTTGTCCTAATGTTGAGATACATCGTCATATATGTCAAGTAGTGGTAGGACTGAATCAGGTCCACTTTGTTTTGGTGGGATGATTGTTTTTGAGAAATAGGCGACTTGATTTTTCTTTGGAATCCCTTGACAAACGTTGACAAAACGATTTTTGCACGATAGGCTACTTTCTTTGTTACTTGCGCACTGTCATTTGTTCACATAATAATAATAATATTGGTTTATTTTAGTTTATTTTATTTCACTTGAACTGCATCATCATAATGGAAGTTGACTATTGTTGATAATAATAATAACAATAATGATAATAATGCCTTCGACTTTTTATCCCAATTCTTATCACTTTACCCCAGACACAGTTTAACTTCTCATTCTGACTTTGTTTTGTTTTTTTCTTTGTTTTTTGTTTTGTTTTTTTTGATTCGTGAATTAATTTTTGACTAATATTAATAATAATTTGTGGTGATACTTGTAACTTGGTAGCTTCTGTATTCATGTACATTAACCGTTCCCTTTGTTTTATTTTATTTATTTAATTATTTGTTATTTACACTGGTAAACTCAACACTAATCATTGATTACCACTAAAAAAAATAATAAAGTAACCATTACGTTAAAAGTCGTGCCTTTTTCCCTTTTGTTTGATGAAAGTGTTCGCATAGCGGAGAGTTTGATTACGGTTTTTCCTGTGGCTGGTTTTCAATATATGTATTGCGATCTTGTATGGTCAGGTTGTTAGGCTGTGTTGTATCTGTTTTAAGTATAGTGTATAATGCTTCAAGTTGCCTGTGTGAAGTTTCAGTGGCGATGGGACTGCTTTTACAGGATGCAGTTTTGCAGTCCCACACCCAACCATTCCTTTCAATCGGGATTACTGCTGGTTAAGCAGGCTTTAGGAGTTCGTCGGGCGGGAGTCGAACCCGGATCGCGCACATGGTTGGCGAGTATTCTACTAATGGATCACTGACGCAGAGAAGTTACTGTGTCTCCCCATGTATGTTATGTTTGCGATTTTGAGAAAACTTCGTTTAATACTAATATTTCTTGA
The DNA here is from genome assembly GCA_944472135.2 of Trichobilharzia regenti. Taxonomy (NCBI): domain Eukaryota; kingdom Metazoa; phylum Platyhelminthes; class Trematoda; order Strigeidida; family Schistosomatidae; genus Trichobilharzia; species Trichobilharzia regenti. The sequence goes on along the minus strand of OX235264.1, from coordinate 25,660,164 downwards.
GCTTACCTAGGCTTGAGATTTCTGAATATCATAAGTCTCGTGTAAGAATTCGCTTATCTGGCTGTTTAGGGTACTTCAGCCATACTTATATAAATGCTAGTAAGTTGACAGCTGCGTTTCTGTCGGTTTTACTTACCTCTAGTGCTTCGTCCACCATTTGGTTATTATGTTATCAAAACTCATCCTGCAGACATTGCTTCAGTTAGCGCTGTGTAGATTACTAGTTTTGTAGGATACGCCTACTTGGTGTGGAGATTTTTCGTGTGAACTCTACAGTGATATTTCGGATTGTGATTAGATATCGTGGAGTTGGTTTAGGTTGATTACACTGGCGAGAGGCCATTTAGTCAGTCATAAAACTTGTACTGATATGTTTTTCAAGGGACTTCTCACTAAGCAGCCTCGAGTGTCAGTACATATTATAAAATTGTTACCAGGTGGTGGCTTCAACAACATATCTTGACAACTAGTCTGCGCCGACCAATCGCCTGACAGCAAAGAACAAATTGATGTCGCATGACTATGGAATGGAGTTTTTGATTATGGATTGTCTGTGGCGCTTGAAACATCATGTGTAACTCTGCGAGAATTAGGCACAGAGTAGGACTTTAAGTTTTCGGCACTAACTGAAGAAGAAAAGGCTAAGATTAACCGTACCATTATGCCACAGCATCTTTTTTATTGTTCTCTTATAGGGTATAGCTGAACTTTTATTTTGTAGTTTGGGTTCACGAGATCGCTACAAGTGAACTATAAAGTTTGCACCTTGAGGTCAAGTGTAGTCGACGAAGTTAACCCTCCTTGTCTGATTTCAACCGGTAAGGTGCAGTATGACGCATAGTCGTTATTTTAGCGAACTGGCAACTGTATTACACAATCCGACCTACTTATGTCCACTAGTAGGTAGCAGACAACCGTTTTGTCCTAATTTGGGACTCTTCAATATTGCGCGCCCATGACTCCAGCTCCATAAATCGAACCTAGAACTTTAGGTTACGAGTGGGGTCTAGTTGGAGGTGGGATTCATCAGTTCAGGTGTGTAGGTATATACTCTCCGATGATTTTGTCTAGTGATGGCATTACAAATCGCGAATTTACAGAAATTGTAATTCTTCTGCTGGCCACTGGCTTTCCGTCCCAGTAGTGGCTGAATAGTCAGTCATTGAGCTTGTCTTGTACCCTGGAAGTCCTGAAAAGTTCCAAGTCGGGATGAAACAGCTGTCTAGTTAGTACTACGTGCTTGTTTTCAATGGCTCTTTAACTGGTATCAATTCGTGATCAAACTTGTTAACCGAAAGATCTGTTTTGGTTGTATTATATGTTCTTAAATATCTTATCGTATTAATAAAACTGATTGGATAGCATTATATCACGTGATCATTTAAGTAATTTATACACTAGGCGGAAATCATGAGGTATATAACTGTGTTCAGAGTTTTGAAACAATAAAGTCGTAGGCATCTTCACCATTTGACAGCGTTATATTTCTCCATTCATTCAGCCAAGGCCAAGGATTATTGATACAATTGTCTAAACGTGAAATATGATTATTGAGCAGTTGAAATTCTCGTCTTTATGGTTTCCCCGCCATTACACCGTCAATTATTCTATTCATTTATTTCTAACAGGACCAATTGAAGGGAAAAGCCCCCTTGTTTCAGAGTATTTTACCAGTAATACAGCTGTGTTTTTTTTTCAAATTCCTTTACATTTCCAGGGGAACATAGGGCTTCAAGCTAGAGCTTTGAAGATTCGGTAGCAGTCTTTACCAGAGTTATTACTGACTTAGCGAGGTTTGGGAGCGTGTCGGCCGGGGATCGAACCCTGGACCACATGGTTGGTCGGTGAACATTCTACCTCTAAGTCACTGACGCACTGCATATAATGATAGAAAGAATAATAAGGGCTGTTTATTTCATTTGTGATTGGCTGGAGGATTTCATCATGAGCTGACATCAGTTAGAGAACAATTGGAAAGCCAACTGGGAGTACTGGATAGCTGTTTCGTCAGTCTAGTTTGGGACTCTTCACCAGCATGCACCCAGTGGCGAGGTTGGGAACCTGGGACCTTCTGGTTACAAGGCGAGCTAGCTCGTAGACCATTAAGCCAATACTTGGATATTTCATGTTTTTCCTAGTAAGTTATTCGCTTCACACCTGTACACTTATCTCATCACATAAAATGCGTACCAGCATAAATTATCGTTGAGTTTTTAGCACTCAGTCGCGCGGGCATAAAGTCTTTTCTAATTCTGTCTAGTCCTACGTGAAGACATTCAAGGGGAGAGTTGTGTTCTGTATAAAGAAGGTGTCAAGAGTTTGATAAGATAGTCTTTGTCGATTTCTTTCATGAGTTCAAAGTGTCTGTTAACAACATTGTCGACGAGTTGGCTTAAAGGTACACCACTCTGCCTCTAAGAACAGCCTACAGTGTCCTTTGCAATGTAACAAAGTCTTTTTTTAAGTACCTCAGGAGAGATTAAGAAAGAGATGCGATAAAGAATAATAGGTAGAATTCAATAATTTACAAACTGCAAAAGTATAGACTGATTGACAGATACCAGATTGTATAAAATTCCTTATGTAGTAGATTAGAGGAAATATTTTTCCAGAAATCAGCAGGATACGAGATGACTAGGAAAGATCAGAAAGAAGACAAGCCAAGAAATTAAACATCCGACTTAGTTTCAACTCCATTGCACCCCCCCCCCCCCAATAATACAAGAATCATGGGAATAAAGTGATAGCTGAAAGCGAAACTAACAATCTTACATTTTGAAACATTTAGCTGACAATCATTCACCAAGAACCGCTGACTAATTTCCATTTCTAAAAAGCTATTCATTTTGAAACAGACTGATTGGGAAGTAACACGGCTTGAAAACAGTTAGATCATCGGCATACTTAACAAAATTAGTTTCATCAGAATGAAGCAAGCCATGCAAGAAGAAAGAACAGCACGGTGAGGGGCGCCTGCTGTCATCCTTGGATGTGATAGCCATTTCTTAGGCTCCCTCTCCGGAATCGAACCCTGATTCCCAGTTACCCGTCATTATCATGGTAGGCAGATCACCTACCAACAAATTGATAGGGCAAACATTTGAAAGGTCCATCGCCGACACAAGGCCGACTGCGATCATTAAAGTTATCCAGAGAAATCACAGAACTCAACAGAGACAGAAGAAACTGCCCCCGGTTGGTTCTGTTCTAATAAATGCACCCGTTCCCTTGGGGGTCAGGGCGTAATTGCATGTATTAGCTCTAGAATTATTACAGTTATCCATGTAGTATATATGATCTAAGGAACCATAGCTGATTTAATGAGCCATTCGTGGTTTCACCGTTTTAAGCTATGTACTTAGGTATGCATGGCTTCATCTCTCAGACAAGCATATGACTACTGGCAGGATCAGCCAGTTTATTCACACAGTGATACACCCATTGACTGGGTATTGGTTTTCAGGAGAACCAAACACACCCATCCCTGCCTCTTGCGAGACGAAACCGGCATGCAGGATTATTTATTTATTTTATTTTATTTTTGATTACATCTTGATTCCACACCGTATTTTTGGTACAAGTGTGGAATTTTCAGCGTGGATATCGGTAGCCCAAAATTCGCAGGCCGACCATAGATATCAAGTGTGCGTCGGCGTGGGCTCGAACCCCGGACCATGTGCATGGTCGGCGAGAGTCCTAACCACTGTGCCACTGACGCACACGATCATCCTGTGGCGCAACCACTCGAGAGCCCTCTCCCTCCGTGGACCATTCGCACCGTTTGTATACATAGTAATGCATAGGTAAGCATTGTTACGCCGATCTTTGATCGCGTTAATCAATTATGCACTGCATAGACAAGCCCAATAGAACTCATCTCGCATACAAGACTAGCCAAACGTATTATTACATGCAAAAGTAGCACGCATAGCTACCCTATAGTGACAATAGGCCCCTAAAAACGAAGCCAGCAGCCACCGAATTCAATGAAATAGTTATCCCTGCCAACCAATTTAGCATGCAAATAGTTTCTATACGTCTTCCAAGACTATAGAAAACCATACACAGTCATATAAGCTAGCCATGAGAATCATTTAACCCACGCTCATTTAGTCTATATAGCAAAGCATTGAGAGACTTTCCTTTATTTACAGTGTACTGTTTCAGCTAACGATCCAGCACCCAGACACTATATCCAGTGAGGAAATTTAAACAAACGATGTGAATACTTAGAACACTAATAATAGTATTAAATACAATAAAATGTTTGTAATTAATAAGCATAGTTCAATATCAGGCGATAAAACAAATTATGTCATGCATAAAAGGCTTCATCAAAAATGCATAGATCTTATAAAGAGATGTAAAATCAATAGAATTAGTAGACAAATAAAAGCATTACATAACATTATGAGAAGTTTGATAAGATAAAATTATTGTACACTGCAAAAAAGTTTATTGAATTAAAATAATAAAAGAGGATATAAGTGAAATAATCCTGGAAACTGTTCAAAGTGTAAATAATGATCGTGGTATTATTATTGTTCCCCTGGGTTCCTAGTAGAACATAGGGCTTCAACTGCACATCTCCCTCCACTTGCTTCTGTCTTCCTTCTGCTGTACTTTTCATCTGCATCCATGTTAGTCCATACTGTTTCAACTCCTCTTCACACAATTTCCTCCATGTCACCCTTGCACTGACGTCCCATTCGCCGCTTCCCTTTCGAGTTCCACTTGAGCAGTGGCCTGACGAGCGCGCGATGTCACCCAGCGGCCTCCTCAGCGATTGAGTGTCCAATCCATCCACCTCCACTTTCTCCTGCATATTTGTTGGTTGGCGATTGGTTCTTGTTTTGTTTCTTCCCATAGTTTCTTGTTGGTGATTCTTTCCGGCCTGGCCATCTGATCTTCAGTATAGAGCGAAGACAGTTGTTGATGAAGGTTTGCAACAGGCTGTTGGAAATATTCTTTGTGACCCGCCTGCCAAGTTTCCGATTCGTATAGAAGAACTAACTGACTTGACATTTGTATTGAAAATCCGACCGAATTTAGTTGTTGATGCTGAGTGACGAAGATAGGTGTTCATAATGGTTTCAGGTTGATGAATGTGTTTATCGCCTTCCCGATTCTCGCTGGATTTGACATCCTCGTCCGTTCCGACTGCCTGTAGTTGAGACAATGCTCCCTAGATTAAATAAATAAATGCTTGAACATGCTTTCTACTCTGCTATGAAGGTAGAAATGAAGACTGTTGAATAAGGGTGTTAGAGTTAAGTAATAAGATCAATAATTTAATAAGTGTGGGATTATGTAACAGTTAGAAGGAAATAGAAGAGTTTGGGAAAAAACTGATTGAAAACAATAAGATTATTACATTGTCAGCAGAAGTGATTGAAGGAACTTCTTCTGTATGAATGTAGAGCTCCAATTTCTCTGTCTTGGTGGCAAGAGCTTCAGCAATGCAAAGGACACGAAAGCATTTTGTCTTTGGCATATTCTGAATGAGGAATTCGACTACAGATGTTCACGTCCTATCACCTATGGTAAATGGTATAATATGCTGAGTAATACTGATGTTAGGCATAGAGTGCTCTAGGTAAGAAGGACAACTTAATCGATAAGTTTGTGAAGGTACACCGACTGAGGTGACTAGGACACGTTTTACGCATAATGAGCTAAAGCCTTATTCATCCAGCAACTTGAGCTGACATATGATTATGTTAGGAAAGAGTTAGGAGTGTTTGACAATCAGTTGGAGCTAGGCAAATAGGGAGATGTTAGCTAGATGGTCGAGGTCCTTGAAACGTGGCAAGAACTAATGGTTGTAGACTGTTGGTAATATGGCTCAGAACCGCTCTCACCGGTGCGGCTGTATTCACTTTTTGTAATCTCCCATATTTATTGAATCCTCATAATTTTTCATGTTACTAAATTTTCTCCCTCACATTTCTAGTTATTATTCTTTTTTTCAAATCTCTTTTTTTCTATATTCTCACTATCTTTTTGTGCTTCATGGAGTGTGGCAACTTGAACTGCGCCACTTTTTTTTGAAGGAGGACTATTTTTGAGATAGGACGGCTAATGTTGACATGGTGTTCAATTACTGAACTCTTTAGTGAGTGGCTACTACTACCCTTCTGCAACTATGGAGGATATCGTTCTTAAACCCTTTTAGATAAGGTAGTGCAACGATGATTATGAAAATTCATCTCTTTCGTTGTTACTGTTCTCTTTGTAGCAAAAATAAATTGTATATAAGTGCATCTGGCCAGCTAAAGAAAATGAATTCACCAGAAAGAGCCTCTTCTTCGCTGAATCACATATCGTCGTTTTCTACATGTCCTAATGGCGATTTTTTGTGAATTAAATGTTGTTGTCTATAAAATGTTTGCGTTGAAGTTCCTCTAACTACTGGGTGGATTTTTTGGGGTAACGTCACTAGCCTCACGCACATCCTTCCCTCTTTTTCCAGGCTTAGGACCGCCTAGTAAGTAAGCTAGGCGAGGTTATTCACCCAGCGATACACCCATTCACTAGACAATTATATATTGATTTTCAGGAGAACTGAACACACTCATCCTAGCCTCTTGCTTGATTAGAACAGCATTTTAGTATCACCCTTTGGCGTAACCACTTGAAAGCCTCATGCCCCAGAAATAGTGTGAGGAGGAGATGATAGCTTATAGGCAGTGGTGGAGTCAGCTGACGAGGACCACGGAGAATACAATGAAATGGAGGTGCTCTGTTGAAGCTTTATTTTCCACTAAGAACCTAAGAGAACAATAACAATGGTAATCCTAAAAGGGTAGTGATATTATGAAAACCGTTTCTTTGTGCGAGAAGAATAAAGCACCTGTTTTTATATCCTTTCGGGATATCTTTGTGTATTCCAGGTATTTTATCTGTTTAGTGAACTTGTGGCTGCTTGGTTTAGGCGTTTGACCATAGACTAGTGGGTTTGAACCCTAATCCAGCTACCTAAGTGTGACATTCAGGTAGCTTCATTAGTCGCTACACAGTATGTACAGTTCCTTGCAAACTAGATGGAAATGTAAGTGACTGTTGAGTAATGTTTCCAGGGTAGTGACTTTTCATTCCTTCACATTCCGAGTGGAACAACACAGGGTTTCAAGATTGAGCTGTGAAGTTTCAACAGCAACGGGATTGCTTTTACGCGGTGATTCTGCTAGCCTCGCTTCCAACCTCGTCTGTTTACTGTGGCTACAGCCGGCTAAATGGGGTTACAGAGTTCTTTGGGTAGGAATGGGACCCGGACCATGTGCATAGTTGGTTTGGCTGCTAGCCAAAGTTGGTAGACAGTAATTTACGTCGATGTTTATGTCCTTATTATTGGTCGTGAGAAAAATGTGAACAAAGGCTTTGCGTAGGCGGATGCAATTAAACATATAGATGATCTGACATTCAAGAAACAGCCACAAAGAGATGCAAGGTTAACTTTCTGTGAGAAACAACCAATCAGAGGACTGTGTTTGTTTGCTGAAATAATCTATAACAATGTACATGAAAATATATAAATATGTGTTGATTTCCTTAATAAACAATCTGTTGCCTGACTCTTGCCTTCTGTCGTTACAGTCTCACTGATCCACCGACGTACAGACGGTCTAAAAGTGGTTATTGTTACTTTGAATGAACCTACATTTTATTGACTAATGATGTCTTTGTTGGCAGTCGAATAATGCCAGTACATATTGTTTTAAACGCTAATGTATTAGTTTATGAAAATGATACATGAAAACAAACCAGTCGTTTCAATTTCTTATTGAGTTTCTTATTATTTATGAGGCTCAATTTAGAATTCCTTAACTATGTTTTTATAATATCTATCCCCTCTCCCCATCTAAATGCAAAACTATAATGATTATCGGTAACGGGACCGTATCAACTACCATTTAGTTGGTGAACGTTTCATTGACTGATGAAATTAGGTCATTATTAATAAGTTACTTAACATAAGGCTGATTACTTGTTAGTGTATCATAATCAGCGTGAAAATGCATTACATTTTTCCTTGTAATCTCATTATCGTCATTCTACTGATTTCAGAATATAGATTTTTGTTATATTTTGAGGTTGGTTCATAAGCAATTAGTATTGATCGGTTGATTATTTTGTATTCAGACGAGCTGTGTCGAATCTGTTTTTTTTTCAATTAAAAGATAGATATTGATTTTTGATTTTACTACAACGACAGCTTTGTTGAGTCAAGGGATGGTAAAGTAAACACACTTCTACGTTGGTCTATCAAAAAACACTAACAACATCACTGAACGACTATTTGTATTTCTCCAGGACTCTACTTGCATTAGTCTGGACGTCTGAACAGTATTCAAGCCCTCGAAGACTTGCAGGCAGGTGAAAACCAACAAATTGACTGAAGAAGCAGACAGCGAGGACAGGATTTCAGGTGAACATAGAAAGATGGAGGTAATGAAGAAAACTAACAAACCGCAACAACAATAACAACAGCCAGTGCCAATCACCATCAATGTGAGAGATTTAACAGAGATCACTCACTTCCTTCACTATTCTAGGCAGCCAGCGTTGTTTCAACCATAGTCAGCCGAATGGATGAAGATTTGAAAGCCAGTTGGAATTGGAAAGGCAAGATACGCCTTCGTCAACCTGAAACCAGTTTGGAAACATTCTGCACTTAGCCACCACAAAGAACAAGATTCGAATTTTCAACACCAATGTGAAGTCAATCAGTGCTTCTATACGGATCAGAAACTTTCGCTGCCTGTCACGAAAAGGATTTCCAACAGCCAGTTGCAGACTTTTATCAACAGTCGCCTTCGCTGTCTCCATACTGAAGATCAAATGGCTAGCTGGCCATCCAGAAAGAATTAGCAACAAGAAACTATGGCTGGGAACAAACCAACAGACAAGAGTCGACCGCCCAACAAACATGTAGGAGAAAAAAAGAGATGAATCGAGCATTGATTGAGGAGGCTGTCGAATGACAATGCGCACCAAATCATCACTCGAGGGGAATACCAACGGGAAGTGATGAGTTAGTGGTCAATGCGAGGGTGGCATGGAGGAGGAGGAGGAGATGAAAGATTATGTGCGATCATGGACTCAGCTGAAGAGGACGGTTGAAAATTTTAACAAAATGGAGATGGGTTGTTGAAACCCTATGTTCCACTCGGAGCCCAAGCGAATAATAATAATAATATCAATGGATTACAGTTCAATAGCATAAACGTAACAATACACTGAATATCAAAAAAATTAGGTAAGATAACAATACAAACTCATGAATTTATTGTCTCCACTGAAGGGCGGAGCAGTAGTAGCGGTTGAACTTGCTTCTTCTACACACAAAGAACTGGTTGTTTCAGGTGAATCGCGATAGCCTCTGCTGTTTGGAGTATGTGGTACCTGGATGTTTTTGGAAACCTATTTGAAACCTTGTAGATGACAGAGAAGGATTCTTCAATGCTGGTTTTGTGGCCAGTTTGAACCATCTGGTTTATTATTGAACTGTTGATGGTTTTTACTACACCTTTACTTAGTCACAATGGTTGATGCTCCTAAACACGAAAAATCAAGTGCCTAGAGCAGCGACCAATATAACTCGCTCCACAAGCACTGGCCTTCAGTCTTGTTTTTTTTATTTTTATTTTTTCGTTTTTATTCCTTCACGTTCCCAGTGGAACATAGGGTTTCAAGCTAGATGCTTAAAGTTTCGGTAGCAGTGGTATTTACTTTTACAGGATGGGGTTGCTAGCCTCATGCCCAACCTCCCCTCTTTACCATTCTTATTACTAGCTTAGCGAGGTTTAGGAGTGCGTCGGTCAGAAATCGAACCCCGGACTACATGCATGGTTGGCGAGTATTCTACCACTGTTCCACCGAAGCATCTGACCTTCAGTGGAGACCATAAATTCATGAATTTATATTGTTATCTTACCAAGTTTTTCTGATATTCAGTGTGTATTGTTATGCTGATGCTTTTGAACTGTCATCCATTGATATTATCAAATATTGATTGTATGTTATTTAAACTATATTAATGTTGTTAATAATACTAATTCACTCACAATTATGGATGGATATATAACTGTAGAACCTGATGATGAAGGGGTTATCGAAAAGAAAATTTTTCATTCATTGGGAAATACCAAATCTTTTGTAATAATCGGATAAGTTTATTTAAAATGTCACACAGTGATGCATTATTAACAATAGGATGACGTTTCGAGCATAAATTATTGCTCATAATCATATCGATTTAAGTAATAGGGCAAAATAAAAAAAAATAGTACCAAAGGAAATCTAAGGTAGGAAGTAAGACATGTAGGAGAAGCTGTGATACGATTATCCTCTCAAAAAATTACACAGGAAGTATGAAGAACATTGTATGAATAACGCTAAAAATATCAATAATAAGGACGATATGCATGACGGACATACACAAAAAGATGACAACACCAACTACAGGGAAGTGAAAAACACCAGCAGTGCTTTTATACAAAGAAGGAACTTCTGAAATACTGTGTAGCATAATTAACAAAGCAAGAATAAAAGTGGCATTCAAACCCCATAAAACGCACTTAGAAACAAATTATATTCGCTTAAAGGATCCTGTGAAGCGCACTGAACAAAGTAATCTGGTTTATCTAATACCCTGCAATGATTTTCAAGTCAAAATAATAGGCCCTGGTCAGTTAGATCAGCGGAGCACAAAAACCCAGCAAAATCTGGATAAGTTGATCTAGAGAAAAATGCTCAGTCATAGTGTGGCGAGTGCTACTGACAAGATTTATTAGTAGTATATAAGGAGACGTTCATAGGCATAAAAACATCAAATATCAGGGAGATACATTTGATGTCACAGAAGGCAAATGAAACTGCTTTGCGGGGATAGATAAGAGACATAAAAGGAACGCAAAGAAACAGAATGTGGAAGAAGGGCAGAAGTATCAAACATGGGAGGTCTGTGGAAATGGTGTTTTGAAGATAAGATATACATAGATACACCATATAGAGAGATAAGAAATTGCAAATAAACATTCATTTATTAAGTCGTCTTCTAGTGTTTCAATAGCACTACAAGCAGTTACTCACAGTCACACAACAGGATGTGATAAAGTAGTAGTCTTAAAATCTAACATAATATGATTGGGGGGGGAGGTTGTGGTATAGCGCATTGTTGCTGTTTTTATTGACTGTTGTCTGTCTTGACTACAACATGCCTCCAGACACGACGCTACGGTTGAGCGAACCCTTGAAAATATTCTCCACAATGAGGTAGACACGAAAGTCAGATTTAACCGCGATAACTTCAAATGTAAAACCTTTATTATTCACAATACAGAGTATAAAATCGTTTTCACATCCACGGGAATTTAAAACCGTAAATAGATAATCAATATCTGACTGACTGCCTGACCTTGGATTTCTTCCAAAATAATTCATTCAGCAACTGTCCAATCAGGTTATTATATCATCGCGTGCATCACTCATAAATTCAGCGCTAACGAAAATAGTTAATCCATCCTAAAACCTCCCCTTTTTTAATAGGTTTCTAATTAAGGGACCATCGGAAGGCATCTGTAGGTCTGGGTACTCTAAGTCTATGATAACTGCCCTTAAAATTAGTGTGGGATCCTTGTTGGTGCATGGTAAACTTTACCGGCAAAAGTAAGGAAGTCATCTCAGTGTTTTTTGGAAAGAATTAAACACCTATAGTGGATGCTGAATACTAACGGGTGTTCCCCAAAATGTTTATGAAGAATGAGCATCATCACATTGAAATCAGTGTCACGAAAAAGTATTTCCCTAAAGGATTGTTTATAAATCCTTGGCGATTAATAGGATAACATAAACCCTTAAAATTCTTTGAAATGAATTCAACATCACAAGAGATTTTACCATATAAGTTTAAAATATCTTCAGAAGCATTTTTAGCAACATGGTATGCGGTGGGGATTGGAAAAAATTATCACTTTTACTCTAAGTTACGAGAAACTGGATTGAAAATCTCTGCACTTGAACTGATCATTTCTCCTGAATTTGCATAAATGGTAGCTTTGCTAGATTTCAATGCATTACTGGAATCCGAAATTATCAGTCTGATAGTTAACATAAGTTTTCATGGATTCATTGAAACCCAACTGTGTAAACAATGTATTGGACTGATAAATTGTTGTGTACTTCTGTGGCTGACCGGATGATAGAATTAACAATCTCAGTATGAGAATGACTAGACGGCTGCAAAGATAATTTACTAGTAAGCACTTGGATCAGTTTCACTTGGAAGTCTTCATACTGACTTCGGTTGCTGTTGATAACTGACTGAAGCTTTATTCATTGAATAAATTCAGAATACGAGTTGTTGGAATACATCAATATCTGTCCCGGACATCGATTAATATGCGACATATATCATATCAAGTTTTGAAGTCTTGAATAGGAACTGATCACATTGATTAACATGGGAATGACTACATAACTAATTGACTTGAAAGACCTTACTGTATTCATCGGGATATATAGACAACTGGATGGAGGATTTCATCATGAGCTGAACTCATTTAGAGGACCATTGGAAAACCTACAGGGAGTACTGGACAGTTGTTTCTTCAGCCTAGTTTGGGACTCTTCAAGAGTACGCATCTAACGTCAGGGGTCGAACCCAGGACCTCCTGGTTACAAGGCGAGCTAGCTCGTAGACCATTAAGCCACTGGGAACCCATCCAATGGCCGGCCCATGAATTCTAACTTCTGCCAATTCACAACATAGAGTGACCACTTCGTAATGTCTTCTTCGATGATTAACTGTCCTTACCTTCAACCTGCTGTACTCTGCTGGTCACGGCTTCCCACTAGAACCCCAGGTCACTCATCGAAGAAGACATTGCAAAATGGTCACGCTATGTTGTGAACTGGCAGAAGTTAAAATTCATGAGCCATTAAGTTGCGTCCCAGTGGCTTAGTGGTCTACTAGCTCGCTAGCCTTGTAACCAGAAGGTCCTGGATTCGAGCCTCGGTGGGTGCATACTGATGAAGAGTTTCAAACTAGGCTGACGAAACAACTGTCCAGTACTCCTAGGTTTTCCAATGGTCCTTTAACTGATGTCAGCTTATGGTGAAATCCTCCATCCAATCAAACGAAATCCCTACAAAACCAATACTTGAAAATGTAGACAATTGTATTGATTTATCCCTGTAGTTGTAATACACACACACACACAAATAGAGCGTATTTAGTGATATCTGGCTGACTTAAGTGACTTCTAACTACTCATTTCAGCCAATCAGTAGTACATATCACTATGTGATTTCGGCTTGGATTTTCTTTATTGACATTCGTCATGTCAAACAGACCACACATATATTGTGATCTGAAAGTTAAGGCTTCTCAAAAACAAGCTGTGGTGAATTTTCACCTTAAAGCATAGGCATTTTGCAAATTACATTTATTTGATTAGCTGATTTAGTATCATTCAAATCTGGATTCAAATAATATAAATAAAATTAAGACTATGAATTCTGTATGTGGTCGGCGGCAGTCAATCTAGTCCTTGATCAAAATGTCTGACCAATATTGATTTATTCGAAGAAAAGAATCTAATTTAAGACCATTTGTATGATTAGGTTGTCTTTTTCAACTTTCAAATGTGTCCTGAAAAACCAAACACATTAAGTAAGTGAAAACCGATTTATTTGTTTAAATTAATGAAATTTTAAGTTTTAATTAATGGTGTTCCCTGGATTCCTGAAGATTATACTGGCATATATGGTATCTAATATGACAGTGAAACGTTCGCCAAATTAAAAATTCTACTACACATCACTACTGAAGTTAGAGAATACGAAAATAATTTCGTTTGTGTAATTTTATGATCTTAAAAGTTGAACTATTTGATAAGAGTTTCATCAGTTGGTTATTCCATTTACTTGACCAATGCTAAAGATTTTTAGCATATTTGAGGTATATTCGTATGGGTTTTCTTCATTATGCTGGATTGTTTATAATCTCTTTGTAGTTCCCAACCGGTAGCTGCTGCCTTGGTGTGGTGATCGGTTTTGTATGTCCCAATGACTCAAAAAGATACACTGGCTGGAACTAATGTTCCTGTAGGTCCTACTATGCGAGAAATGTTGTTACGAAAGCGGTTAGACTAAAAGTAGTTACTGGTATAGAGTAAGAAGTTTCTGCACTATGCTAGGAATCTGTGAACAAGGTTATACTGATGAGGAACAGAGATGTAACAACGGAAACGTGTTTCCCTCGGATGACCAGCATGCCAGCTATTCTATCTCTCCACTCTGGAGAGAGGGGGTTAGAAAAAGGCGACCCTGAAAATTGTGCATCCTGACTTGCCCCACGGTGATTCACAGGCAAACCGGACGAATAGCATCACTAGCGAGAAATCTTGCATCTCCAGTCATGGATGTATATTGTGTTAGTTACGTTGAGCCACGTAGGGAGATGTTGGATTCCTGATTGGGGTCCTTGGCATGCTAAGAATCAATGACTAGAGACTATTGGTGATATGGCTAAAAATCGTTCTCAATGAAGCAGCTGCATTCACTCTATGTCATCCCCAATATTCATTAAACCGTAACGTTCAAACGTGTCACTATTATTTTTTTATCTCGCACATTTTTAATCGTGTTCGTAGTTTTGAATATTTGTTTTATCTCATTTGTCTATTATTTTGTGGCAAACGGATTGGTGGAACTTGAACTGGTCCACTTGTGTGCAACTTTCTATACTGAAACTCAGTCGGTCAGTCATCCTGGACGGTGATAGGTATAGTGCATGAAATTCCACCCTAGATGATCGTGAAATGATAAACTCTCCATGATGAAAACTTCTAGTATCTCAAGGTGCTTGATGACTGCTATCTCCTTGTGGTTGCTCTTATTCAGTGAAGACCCTATTGTTGTAAGTAACTCCGAGTTCCATTGATGCATGTTTGCTGCGAAATGAGAGTCATCTTCCAATAAGTGATGGCATCATCTCAGAACACTGATTTACTCACCTAGTGTACGTTTGCTGTCTTTCAAAATTGTAGAGAGAAGTGGAGAAATCAAGATGTGACTCTGTTGTGGTTAACCATGTGTCCGTTTTTAAATCCATCATGATTCCCTGAGTAAAGACTCATGTGACTCATTGGCTTGAGACATATTTTTCAGGATGGATATGTTATGTACTCGTCGCCAAATTATTGTTATGTAATGGTCGAGAATTTAATAGTCCTGACGCAAGTAAGACGGAAATCAGAAGACCACTAGGTTTGCGATGATACTTCTATTTTCCAAAACACAAGGAGAATCAATATATCACACAAGAGTGTGCGAGCAAAATATATATGAATGTCCGAACAAGTGTGTGAACAAATCAATAGACAGTCTTAACATGATTGGCTAATTATAATAGAATATCGATCCATATATACATAACAAAATATAGCAGACATGTCAACAAACACACATATTATATATAATATAAGGGGAATACATTGCTAAGGGAGACAGGTTCATCAAAGTGAAATGGTCACAGACTAAGAGAGCAACAGAAAGAGAGACCACCATATATATATATATATATATATATGGATACATATCAGGAAACCTATAATGGCTTCATGCCAGTTTTATGAAATGTTTTTGTGATAACAGAAGCCAGATGCTTCAGAGAATATATTTTACGCGAGTGGTTGTGTTTATTAGTGTTATTCTTGAAATGTTTTATCTGCCTCTTCTTACATCGTCTATGATATTCTTTATTGGACTGGACTGGATTATTTTGAGACCGTGGGAAGCGAAGAGACAGGCGATAGTTGAACGGGCAAAAAAACTCTAGAAGATCTGAATTTTGTGGATGATTTATATGCCTCATATCATACAAACCTACAGACGATAAAGAACAATCTGGTGGAAAACACAGCCACTGAAGACAGAATCTCAAATGAACATAGAGATGATAGATATTATGAAGATACCCAGCCACCAATCGCCATCAACGGAAGAAATTTGGACAGTCACTATTTTCACTTATGAACTACAGGCCACACGTTTGAGGATGTTAAAACCAGCATCGGAAAAGCAAGACAGATATTCATTAATCTGAAATCGGTGTGGAGATCTGCTACACTCGGCAAAAGGAACACGACTCGGGCTTTCAACACTAGTATCAAGTCAGTGTATCCATACGGTTGAGAGACTTGGCGTGTGTGTCACCAAAAGATTTTCCAACAGTCTGTTGTAAGCTTCTAATAACAGCTTCTTTTGCTCAATACTAAAGATAAGATGGCCAGAAAGGTTAAATACCAAGGAACCAGAAATATTTTGCTCAACAAATATGTCAAAGAAACTGCAGAAGGGTCGGGCATACTCTGATGTCACCGCTGAGTGATATCATACTCCACTCCTTCTGATGCAACTCGAATATGAAACGAAGAGTCGGCTCTGGATCCGAAAGTTACATTGAGGAGATCACGTGAAGAGGAGGTGAAAGCTTATCAGCAATGGTATAGTCAATTAAAAACGACTTCAGAGAACAGAATGAAGTAGAGATGTTCTGTCAAAGACCTATGTTCCGCTTGGAGTCCAAGGCAATAATAATTATGATAATATTAATCAAAAACAGTCTTTACAAGGCTTTGTGTGCATTAGAATTTTCCACAGGAACTACTAAATCCTTTGTATTACTGCTATTTATATAAGCTGTATCTTTTGTGTATCACAGCTAGAAGATTATAGTTGAATCGAAAACAGACGGGTTGTACTACTGATTAATATAAGTAGTTGAAAACCAACCATGTCAACCAGTACGGCTTGTTAGCCAGACAACAGTAATCTAAACACCAGATGGTGGCTTCCCTCGGACTCGTTTGTCTTACTGATCTGAATGAAACCTGGTACACTGCTGATGAGTCTTGTCTCAAACTAATGAGGCGACCTTCTGGTATTCAGATCCCCTTTGATCCAGCCAGTAAGCACAATCGTTTAACGTGAGTGCATCTTTCAACTACCCAAACAAATCAGGCCGGGGACCGTTACGTTTCACAGTGTGATGTACACGTTGCTATTCAGTTACATGTATGGTGGGGCTAATGAATAGTGATTATAGCAGATGAGCAAATGATTGAACCCAACAACTTAAGGTTATGAGGCTAAGCTCATTGATCATTCAGAAATCTGGGCTGGAATTCAATAACTAGTGAATTTTGACTTCTGCCAATTCGTCATATAGCTCTAACCTCAACCAACGGCATCCACCTCACTTAGACTTGATGGAACCCACTAATCACTAACTCTCAGTGCAGCTTTATGAATTTAGTTTAGGGCATTTCTCAAGGTGATTCTATTTTCCCTGACTCCTGAATGGCATTCATGATTAATAAATTCATCATTTGAATTTTGAATTCAAGAAATAAACTGTATAATCCAGTTTCTATCACTTCTCCTTGAAATGTGATTCCAGTTTTTTGACAGGAAACTGTGATCACTTTACTCGTCTTCGTATTCATATAGTACCCAAACTGAGCAGTAAACTACTGAAGTAAGAACTTACTTACTTAAAATGATGGGAAAATTAATTGATTTTCAGATGATGAGTGGTTTTTAAAGGATTTGAATTAATTTCACTGTAGATTTCTTCACGAACAGAAATCAGTTTGAGAATTATTGGAAACCATCAGGAAGCATACTGGACAGTTGCTTCGTCTTAGTGTAGGATTCTGATGCTACAAGTCTAGACTAAACCGACTTTTAACTTAAAGACAAGGAGTGAGGTGATACAAAATGTTGACTATTTTACTTGCTAGGGGAGTGAGTCTCCTCATTGAAACAAAAGGCTTGCGTGAAGCTTGTCAACTCACGTCATCTTCGACATAGACATGATATCCGGACAAAGAACGTGTATACTCAGCAGCTATTCACTCAGGGATATGACCATTGAATGTGGAAGATATGAAAGGTTAGTTGTCTTTGATCATAAATCTCTGCGTTCTATTTCTCGTGTTAGTCTGCATAATATAAAAAGTAATATTATGACTGGGCGTAGAGTATTAGGTAAGTAGGACGAGACAATCTATGAGATTGTGAAGCTAAATCTATTGGGATGGCCTACAAACGTGTTTCGCTTGCCAACCCACTGTCTGCCTATCGAATCAATATTAGCTGACACCAGATTAGGTTGGTTGCGAGCTAAGGGTACTTAAATCAAGATCTAACATCATTTCCTGAAGTCTCTGACAGTTACTTTGAACCAGTCATATATCGAAATGTATATTGCTAGTTTGAGTTCTTCAGGATGCTAAGATCCAATGGCTGGAGATTATTAGAGGTATAGCCCAGAAGTGTTCTCAAAGGCGCAAATGCATTAACTCTCTGTCATATCCAAAATCCATTAGGCCTTAATGTTTTTCTATGTGAATTTTATTTCTTCTTCTTGTGCACATTTCTGCTGATTGTAGGAATTCTGAATCTCTTTTCTCTATATTTTGTGTGCTACATGGGCTGTGGCAACTTGAACAGCTATACTTCTATGCAATGGTCTTTATTGAAATTCAGTCATTCGTCTTGAGACTTTTCAGCAATACACACCGAAGATCGCCTCCCCATATCATAAAGGACGAAGCAAAAATTGGAAAATAAGAAAGGGTGGGAGGATTTTAATCAGAATTTACCTACTCCAAGGGACAGACAAAAGGTAGAACAAACTTCTTCTGTATGCAAAGACTAGGATTGTTATCTTTAATTCTCATAGCTTTAGCTGTGTGTAAAAGGAGGGCTTGAATTCCGTTCTAAAAGTTAGATTAAATGCAATAGATAACCTTGAAAGCATTTTTCCAGTCCACTTGGTGGCCGCTATCCATCTAATGAAACAAAACAGAACTCCTTGTAGATTTTAATTGGCCTTTTCTGAACTATGAAGAAAGATGCTTAGTAAATGCGTTTGTTGAGCTGTCTAGTTGTTCGCTTTGTATAGCCTTCTTTACAGGAACAACTAAATTTATAAGTGCACATAGAAGTGGCACAGCTAGACGGCTTGTCATTCGCTTTATCAATCATAAGAGGTCCGCTGGAAAATGACAAACACATAGGGTGGTAGCAGTATTAGTCCGTTTTATATCTCTACATAATCTTAGATGTAGGATTTCACTAGCCATATCCCCATTAAATTGCAATTTTAGGAACAGTAGTTTCTTTTTAGCTGTTGTCAGTTACTCTTTGTTATACGTGGTGTTCATATGCCTCTTTACAAATCTACTTGGTTAACCCATTGGGACGAGCGTATCATCATTAGTATTTGAACCACAAAAACTCACCATCATTGGTTAAATTTTTTCATATATAAAGTTATGTAAATTAGAGTAAAGCTTGAAGAAGATGTAAGTGAAAACACTTGGTTCACTTACATTTTGGTGTGTGCTACTGATAAGATTTATCAGTAGTATAGAGAGACGTTCATCGGGATAAAAACATCAAATAACAGAGAAATGAATGCGATGTCAGAGCAAGCAAATGATACAGCGTTGTGGAGATACATGGGGGACATGAAAGGAACACAAAAAGGCATAATATCAAGGAAGAGCAGAAGTAACACAACACGGAAGATCTGTGGAAATGGTATTTTGAAGATAAGGTATACATAGTTTCACTATATTGAGGGATACCTAGTTGCAATTCTCTCGACTTTACCGTTACGATGCATCTTGTCCTTACTTTAACAATGAGGATATCAGAAAAAATTTGTGATATACTACTATCCTAATCTAACGCCTCTGATAAACATTCGCTTCAACTTGATGTGATGCACTCCTTTGGTCATGACTTTCTTACACAGCTTCAGGATATCCCTCTAGTAGCTACTAATAAGCTGAAGATTAATGTTCAAATTACAGATTATTATTTCCATGGAGTAGGTAGTTCGTTTAATTTCAATTTAGATTTTACCACGAGCCCTAATTCTTCCCTTATTATTATATTATTATTTCCTTTAATTCCTAGAGGAACATAGGGCTTCAGCCGCGCGTCTCCACTACGTTCGGTTCTCTGCCAACGTTTTCACCTGGCTCCAAGTCTGTCCACATGCTTTCATCTTCTCTTCACATGACCTTTTCCAAGTCACCCTTGTACGACCAACTCACCGATTCCCTTTCGGGTTCCACTCGAAGGCTTGTCTAGTGATGTCGCTTGCGTCGGTGGCACAGTGGTTAGGACTCTCGCCGACCATGCACATGGTCCGGGGTTCGAGCCCACGCCAGCGCACACCTGATATCTATGGTTGGCCTGCGAAATTTGGGCTACCGATATCCATGCTGAAAATTCCATACTTGTACCAAAAATACAGTGTGGAATCAAGCTGTAAATCAAAAATCAAAATCAAAATTGATGGTTTCCTCAGAGTATGGCCAATCCATCTCCATTCCTTCCTGCCTATTTGTTTCCCAATCAGTTCCTGGTTGCTTCGCTCCCAGAGATCGCTATTGCTGACGTTTTCTGACCATCTGATCTTGAGTATTGAGCGAAGACTGTAGTTTGCTTGAGGTGCTCTTTATGACGCGCCAAGTCTCTGATCCATTCGTATAGTAGCACTGGCTTTGATGCTGAGTGCTGTTGACCTCCACACAGACTTGAGAGTAATGAAAGCTTGTCTTGTTTTTCCGATTCTCGCTGCTTTGATATCCTCGTCAGTCCCGCCTGCAGTTGAATCGATGCTTCCCATGTTGGTAGGTAAAGGAGGTTGTTTCTTTCAAGTTCCTCCCATTTATGCTGACTGTTGTCTGTTGTTGTTGCTGTTGGTGTTGGCCAGGAATCTTCATCACCTCTGTTTTCTCTATGTTTACTTGGAGTCCTATCTTTGATGCCTCTTCTATCTCCAACTTGTTGCTTTTCACTTAAATATCTTCCAGTTTGTGAGAAATCAGACATATATCATCGGTGAAGTCCAGATCCTTTAAAGTTTTTTGTGTGGGTCCATTTCATGCCTGTTTCCTCGTTGACCGGCCTGTTGTCTATCGCATTATCCAATCAACTACAATCAGGAAAATCATTGGCGATAGTAGGCAGCTTTGTCTTACTCCCGTCTTCAATTCCTCTTAGTTTTCAATAATTCTCTAACTCATCTCATGGTTAAACTCATAGTCAGTCTGAAAGTTATTTGTCTGCTGCTCCACTTTCCTTCTTTCTTTGTTTTCAAATTCAATTCAAAATATTTCAATGTGATCGAATTACTGATACTTTTATTATCTTTTTTTTTCTAACATGTCGTAGATCTACTCAGTTTTATTTATGAATAAAACTCACATGTGATTTCAATTCACATAATTTGTTTTGTAAGAGTTTTATAATATTCAAACTCTGTTTACACACGTAAACTGAGTAAAACACGTGTTCATGCAATGTTGATCAATGAATAGTCGCCATTTTTTCTGAAATAAGAAATGTAACAAAACTAGAACTCTACAAAATGTTTCACTTCTCCGAAGATGTTTTTTATTTTATAAAAAATAAAGAAGGTTTCGTGGATCTGTTTATGAAGTAATTTCATTTCGAGAACCTTTGAAAACTAGCACAGAGTGCTGGATAGCTGTTTCGTCCTAGTTTAGGACTCTTCAGTATCAGGTATCTAGGACGTTCTTGTTTTGAAGGCGAACTCATTGGTCATTCAGTTACTAGGATGGAGTCCAACAGGGAACCTTATGAATTCTATCCTTTTTTCTAATTCGCGGATCAGTTTGTTTGGTGAGTATTTTATCTGCATATCTGACATGGTTAACTCTACTGATCACTACATCTCACTAGGACTTCTAGTCAGTTTCATTCTGTAGTCATTCATGAGTGAAAATTAGATTGATTTTTAATTTTAAACAAAAGTTTTGTTTTTGGTGGTTTACATCCATCTAAGGCTGAATATATTGTTCCCTGAAATAACCAGCCACATAACAACAGATTCCTGTCAATATATAAACCTGCAGTCGGTTAGCTGGACTCATTCGGTAGAAACTATTTATAAACCGAACAGGGAACAAGGAGTTGGGTGTCTGAGGGTGATATGGAGGAGATGATATAATGAGGAAATGAAACCATGTAGGCAGTTTCGGAGCCATTCAACAAAAGACTATAGAAGAGGGAGTTAAATGGGGATTTGTTGCCACATTCCTATGTTCCTGTTGAAACGCAAGGGAATAATAATGATGATCAATAATGAAGGTGACTGTACTCAGCAACTGATGGGACGAAAGTAAATAGTTAAATAAAATGGAAGGAAATGGGTATTATTTGTATAGATGAGGTTGAAAATAAGGTTGAAAGGCATCCACTACCAGTTAACAATGGAATCCAGTACGTGTATTTCGTTCTCTTTGAAATTCACTGCTTGGAAATACCTTCACTCTATTGTTCTCCTTCCCAAGCCTCAAATGGCACAGCGTTATTACCTAATTCCGGTCAAAGTCACTAACTACCAATCAGCAAATGACCTCGACCACACCAATCACGTGAACGAGGCATTTTTGTGTACGGAATACATACATTTATGAAAAACAAAATGGATAAAAATTGTAGAGAAGTGTCACAGAGGATATCTTCCTCTCACATATGGTAAAAATAGCTCTCAGTTTTAGGTTGGAGTATCAACAGAGTACAATTCCATTGTAGGTAAAATTTATTTTGATAAAGTCACATAGTGTAATACAGTAATATTTACTGAGAAATAAATTGTGCTCGAAACCTCATCAGTAAATATTACTGTATAACAAAAACTGTGAGACTTTATCAAAATAAATTTTACCCACAATGGCATTATACTCTATCACAGTGCACAAGTTCTACTCTTATATCAACAGAGTAATTTAACCACATTCTAGGCATGTAATTATTTAGGTCTTCTAACCCTAGCAATAACCCTAGTCCTTCCTGAACCTAACCCTAGTATGAAAATATCCCTAAACTAACTGTTATCTAACTCGAACTAACCCTAATGTTGCCTTTATTAGGTTAACCTGAAGCTAAATTTTCCTTGACTTGAAGCGTAACTTAAGCTTTCCCAAACATAAGCTGTAACTTCCTAGATATCCCATTTAATAGCATAACATTTCGATGAGCATATTTTATTGATGATGACAGTATTATTTGCCAGGTTTCACCAACTTGCTCAATGATCGATTCAAGGTGACTGGTGCGGTCGCACTCCATTGGTGATAGTTAGTGGTGCTTAAAGTTTAACTTGACCAGAATGTCTCTCTCAGCGCATAATTGGGGTAGTGATAGAATACTCAACAGCCACACACACATGTGGTCCAGACTGGATTCCCCATTGACAAACTCCTAAATCTCCTCTTCCAGTTTACCAGCTGACAGTTATCTCAGAGAAAAGAGCGGAGTTTGGCCGTGAGGCTAGCAACCCCCAACACGTCAAAATAACAACATAGCTACTGGAACTTCAAGATACTGGAGCCCTATTTAAAACTAGGAATGAATAAATGAATGTCTGAGCTTTTTATCACCCTTCTTTTATTGAATCATATGTTTCCTGGAAAAAGCTGTTGACGTCTTCTTGATTGGTATGTCCTTGTCGAAAATTTTAGCACGCTTACCAAGAAAACTTGATATAGAAACCTGAGAAGTATTTGGTGAATAATTAAACTGTCAATACAAAATTCAAAGTATGTGTTTTTCTACATATAACAGAACTGATTTCTTGTTATTATAGTGTTCGCTGAATTGGATGATTTAACTGTGAAGTCTTCGTTGTCCTTCTTCGTAACATTTTCAGTACTGAAGTCACTTGAGAATATTACGTCATTGCAATCCATACATCTTCCAACATTTCATCGTGAACTGAGATCGGTCAAAGGAACACTGAACAGCCGTTTCATCCTGGTTTGGGGGTCTTCAACAGCATGCACCCACTGGCGTTCAAACCCAGGACCTTCTGGTTACAAGGCGAGCTAGCTCGTAGATCATTAGACCAATGGGACCCAATCCAGTGACCAACTCATGAATTCCAAGTTCTGAAAAATCCCGATATAGCGTAACCACTAGTTAATGTCATCGGTGGTGAGTATCCGTCTTCACACCCAACCTGCTATGCCCCACTGGTCACGACCTCCTATTAGAATCCAGGTAACTGCCTAGTTGGATAAGGCAGCAGTTGGAATTCATGGGCTGGCTGGTCAGCGGATTGGGTCCCAGTGAGTGGCTTAATTGTCTACGAACTAGCTCACCTTGTAACGAGAAGGCCCTGGGTTCGAACCCTAGCAGGTGCGTACCGCTGAAAAGTCCCAAACTTTGTTGACGAAACAGCTGTCCAGTACTTCCTGGTGTGGTTTTCCAATGGTTCTCTAAATGATGTCAGCTCATGATGAAATCCTCCAACCAATCAAATCCCTGCAAACCAACACTTGAATATCACACATCTTTCTCTGTTGTCTGATTAGACTGTCTGAGATAGTTTGTTAGGTTTGGTAGACTCTTATAGATGCAGTGGGTGATGAATGATTAAAAGTGAAGTGGAAACCTGGATCATAGTGGGATTCGAATAAGTGTCCACTTGCTAACTCATTTACAAGACCCAACTGTGTTTACCAGTTCATCGTCTTAGTGTAATTAATCACTGTCTATCTCATATGATTTCCCGCGCTTCTCTTTCTCTTTCAGTATGATTAGGCCGAGAAGGCGATGACGTCAGTGGCCAGTTAGTGTAGTGATTCACGGATAGTAATGTATCGTTCATTCATATAGTAGCTGGGTTATGCAGCCCGGCTGGTGGAATGTCAGATTAATTACCCTGCGACCACTGGTTCGAATCCTGCCTGCAGTGATATAGATTTTTATCTCGTCTTCAATCTTAATTATGTTTGAATTTTTTCCACTTAACATCAGTGACTAACTAAAGAATGGAGTTCTATTGAACATTACAGTGCATCAGATCAGATGTGAGGAAGAAAACCCACTGATAACATTGGCTGGTGGTGACGCTATATATCGTGAATCGGCTATTGGATTCCACCCCACTAAATGAATGTTTAAAGAGCTCACATTGTAATCTGGAGGTCTTGAATGAGTAGTGCTGATGAGCCCCAAACTAATCTGAAACAGTTGTCCAGTCTTCTCCCTAGTTTTTAATGGTTCTCTCACTGATGTCAATTTGTGGTCTGTCTTGTAAACGCTTTTTTATATCTGTAGGCAACAGTTATTCCCTGTAGAGCTACAGAATAACAGGTTGATTCGAAGAAGAACTTGTTTAACAGGCCAAGTAGACATTTCCTGCCATTCTGCTGACTTAACTGAAAATTTACATTTTATTCTTAGCCACCCCGTCCGCACCACTCCCCGCTCGTGGCTTTACCGCCACATCTCATTTCACTTTAAAATAATTTCTCTACTCTTTGTATTGTTAAAAGTATAAATCAGAAATCCAAACACTGTTTATCCTATTCATCATCATGTATCTTAAAGATATGAAAAATGTTTCATGTTTTTCAATACAAATGTGGCGAGACATTCATGTGTTTTTCTGCCTCTTCTTTTTTTGTCATCTTCCTCTCCCCCCCCCGCCGCCGTTCCCCTCACATGTCGTTTGTTTTCCCACTTGAATAGCTTTTTTCCCCAGTCCATTGGTGAGAATGCGCTTCAAGCCTGACATACATACATACATGAACATTTCATGTGTTTGATTAACATAAATCTTTAATTATTCAGATATTTTTGTTTCTGACGTATTTATTTATAACATTTATTGATGTTTTCTAATATCCCTTCCATTCCATTCCATCTATAGTCGATCAGTACTACTTACAATATGATTTAAGTAGATAGCCTAAATGGTAAAGAATGATCACTGTCTTTATTGGTGAAGATATAATCAATCCGGTATTAGTAATCATAATTCATTTGTGGTTTTTAAGTAAATTAAGCTAGGCGAATAACTTTTTATCTAACACCATGCTCATTGTTGTAACGCCGCATTTGCTCAACTTCTCTGAAGTGTCCCCAAGTTGCTACCGTCCATCACTGTCAAATCTTGAACTCTCACTGACTCACTAAAAGAACTGAAAGCATCCCACAAGAAGCTCTGGCATATTTCCTTCTTTGAAAGCTGCAGGCCATGAGATGTTCAGTGTCCTGAGGTAGCGACGTCAGATGCAATGGTATTGATAACTCGATACACACATATAAGCAAAATACGTCTACCATAGAACTTGAACATATCTCCGGTAATGACTTACTTATTCCTCTGTATTGTGTTTCTTTGCCTTCCTTTCATATCTTGCATGTTGTTTCACAAACATTGTTCATTTCTTCTCTCCTCCATTAAATCTTTTTCTTCACTACTCAATATTTTTGAAGACGATAAATACCAACTTACCTAGAAACAAATGATTTAATATGTGACTTCCATGTTAAAGTGACCTAGTGGATAACCCTCAGGTGTTTTAAACAACATGAGTACACATTTCGAGTCTTAATGCGAACACCATCACTGACTGGGGAATTCAGGTACATACAGATAACGAATCTCGAAAGATCTGTATATTGTAAAGACATATGGAGTGGTCTTTACTTGAATTTCAACAGTTTCTGCCCAATGAGGTAGAAACGAACGCTGTTGAAAACGCTTTTCTCTAGAGTGAGGAGAATATGTTCACCAAACAAACTAGACAGTGAACTAATGCTTCTTGAAAAAATACTTGAAAGAAAATGGTTACTCACAAAGTTTCATTAACAAATATGGCAATAATGAACTCAAGAAGTTTGATACAGCTACAGTCAGTAGGAAGCTTATTTTCATCAAACTTGACTATAAGGGCGACGACATTATGAGAATGGTTAATAAAACATTAAGCGTAGCCCTGTCTAGGACGTCTCCTGCAGCGTTATTAGTCTCTCTATCCCGAACAACCTCTTCATTGGTCCAGTCAAAGATTGACAAGTGCCCTTCACATGTTACCTCCAACTGTGTATACCAATACACATGTATCTGCGGGAGCAGCTACATTGGAAGAACATGTACCAAGGAACCTCCGGTTAAAGGGACAGAATTGTTTAAGCTCTTCAATCACCAAACACCTGATTGACACAGGACACCGAGTAGATGCGTTGGAATCACTCAAAATAATTAACAGAAAAAGTACCTCAAGTCTTCTCAGGTTTTCTGAAGCTATAGCAATAAAACGATGGAAGCCTGATTTATGTGTCCAAAAGGAATCCGTTGTTGGACTTCAATTACCCTTGTGACTCACTTCTTAGTAAAATTTTGATCTTTTCTTATCTAATTACGTAACTATTGCTAAATTTCTTTTGTTACCACCCCAACAACACAACTGTTAATAAAGTTTTTTTTTCAAGAAACTTCTCTCTACCAAGATATATATGTGCATGTCGTAACACTTTAGACACCCAGTAAACCTCAACGACTTGTTTTACTATGACGCTCTGACATTATGCTTGCTAATGGTCAAAGGTTTGCTAAAAATTGTACACTTTTATTAAAAAATTCAGGTTGTACGCAGATGATGAGAACCAGCGAAATAAAGTGGATCCAGATTATTCTGCAGCAATGTTTCTTCTTTCTTTCTTCAAATCTCAAAGAAGATGAAATGCGTATTCCCTGGATCTTTCACTGCTCATTGCTATCAACCAAAATGAAATTCATCGGTTGGTTAAATCGATTTCTATTTGCTGCATAGGGGTTCTAAAGTTCTCCAGATCTATGGCATAGATGTTGAATCATTCCTATTACATGTATTTCCAGTTGATTCGATAAATAAAGCTTTCGTTATCTCCCTCTCCCTCCATCCTGTTATATTAGATTTTACAACTGCAGTTTTGTCTCATCTCATTGTATGGTTGCATATAACTGTATGTAGTTCTATAGCTGAGCGTTTTTTCTGGACTACTTGTTTTATTATTATTCCCTTGGGTTCTGAGTAGAACATAGGGCTTCAACAAAACACCTTCACTCTGTTCTATTTCTGCCGTCCTCTTCAGCTTGTTCCACGACTGTCCACAATCTCTCATCTCCTGCTCCACAACATACGATCTCCTCCATGTCACCCTTACACCGATGACCCACTCGTCGCTCCCCATTCAGATTCCACTCGAGTGATAGCCTGCATTGCGCGCAATGTCATTCGACGGCCTCCTCAATAACTGCTCAATCCATTTCCACTTTATTAGGATCAAATAATCTAGATTTGTTTTGGTTAAGGGATTTCACCATGGGCTAGAGAACCACTGGAAGCTAACCGGGAGTATTGGATATCAGTTTCGTCAGTCTAATTTGTGACCCTTCAGCAATACGCACCCATCGCCAGCTTTCGAACCCTGGACCTTCGGGTTTCGAGGCTAGCGAGCTCGTAGACAATTAACCCACTCACTGGGACCTGATCCAGTGGCCAGCCAATGAATTCTAACTTCTGCCAATTCATGATATAGCGTGGCCACTAGTTAATGTCATCGGTGGTGAGTACCTGTCTTCACACCCTATCTGCTGTGTCCTACTAGATTTTGGTTAGATTTTTGTGGTTCGCTAATTTAACTGGCTACATCAAGTAAATGATAGTTTCATTGTGGGATATATCCGATAAACAAATCACTGATAGCCACTAGATCTACATCCTGAAGCTGTAGAGAGAAGCAGTGACCAGTAGGGTCAACCATGTCAAAGTGAAGTGGATAGTCGTTGAAGAAATTGGTAAAAGTAAAATTATATCAGGTACTGACAAAATTAGAATTCATGGGCCACAGAATTCCCATCGAAGTGAGTGAATGGTCAACAAAAGCTTAGCCTCATTATCCGAAAGTCTCTGCTCCAATTCCTAGTGGTGGGGTTGGGGGCTGTTCACTGATGAAAAGGCCCCAACTAGGATGAAACAGCTATCCAGTGATGTTTGTAACTAGTGTTGGTTCATGAAAAATCCATCATTTAAAAAAAATCAATATGGAATTCTTTGATGTACATAAGTTGAATTTTTTTTCTAAACTATACCGGCCTATTTCTCGCTCATTTGTGTTTCAATTTCACATCGGTTTTAGGCCATTTTCAAAGCCTATCTGTGTTTATTTTGTACTATGTATGGTAGATATTCCCTCCACCCAAATTTACATTTATTCATTTAGTCTATCTACAATGGGGATAGACATTTCTAATT
Organism: Trichobilharzia regenti; assembly: GCA_944472135.2. Taxonomy (NCBI): domain Eukaryota; kingdom Metazoa; phylum Platyhelminthes; class Trematoda; order Strigeidida; family Schistosomatidae; genus Trichobilharzia; species Trichobilharzia regenti. Next base: position 25,631,017 of record OX235264.1, on the reverse strand, counting down.
AACATATCTAAATCTAATTTCGTTTTTGTTTTTTAAACATATTTTAATCGATAATTGTCTGCTTTTTTTATACATTAAAACAACCAATCACATTCAAGCGCTTAGTCATCATCATCACCATCACATGTTGACCTTAAATGTGACTAATCTAAAGTTGTAATGAATTTTGTTGTTGTTGTTGTTTTAGACTAAAGGAATTTAAAAGAAAAGAAAAAGTGTGTGTGTGTGTGTGCAATGTAGTGAATAATAACCTAGTCAGACTATGCTTTGAAAGTCCACTAATTAGGTTTTAATGTTCCAATCCTGTTTGTCCTTAACAAGATACATCATTCAAGAGTCATGAATAGTTGAAAGTCAGTCATTTCAATCAGACTGAGGTGATGTGAACACTAGACAGATGATGTTTTAGTTTATTTTGAAGCTGAGCTCAACAGTCAATGTAACAAGATTGACTTAGCTCAGATATCTAGGTTAGTTGAACTTCACGACACTATACACTACTGAATAACTAATTCAGATGAGTAGTTGTATACCACAGCCAAACTGAAGTGATCCTTTCTCTGAATGACTTTTTCACCAGCTTGGAATTGAGCTCGTCAGTGGTGTACCTAGTTTAACTTACCTGAGAGAGCCAAACAGTTCATTTTCTGGCTGACTAGTCGAGAAATTAGCGATTTACACAGAACCAAGTGAAATATCTCCACAGTTTCCTATGGAAACCGAAAATATTAACAACATAAAATATATTAGATAGTTGAAGGCAATCGACAGGAAGCTTTAGACTTAAGTTTCATGCTAGTTGGCACTTATTAGTCAGCGAGGAATATCTGCGACCTTGAAGGAACTCATGTCCTTTGTGAGATTCGAGCCCGCTGGCTAGTGCCAACTAACACGAAACTTAGGTCGAAGGCATCCTTCCGATTGCCTCCAACCAACTAATGTCAAAAATTCAAAGTGCGCTGTGATGGCGAGCTACCTAGAATGATGGCCACATTGCAAACCTAACCGATAGAATTCAGTCTGCACCAAAGAAAGGACTAGCCAGATACATCACACTAGTTACTAGTGTCCAATCAAAATAGGCTACTTAAAATTTCTATCAATATCTGCTTTCGCTCGATGATACTGAAGATTAGATGGTGAGAAAGGATAAGCAATAAGGACCTCTGTCAGCCAACCAAGAATGTATATCCAAAAGTGGAGATGGGTTGGATATTCATTCAGAAGACATTCATATACCACTATACACCAGGATGTCGGGTAAGTTCCAAATGGAAAACCGCGAGTTGATCGTATGTCTGAGATGACATGGAGGAGATCGTGTGAGAAGGAGATGAAGGTTTATGGCTAATGATGTAGTCAACAAAAGTTAACTTCAAAGAACAGAGTGAAATGGTGGCGTTCTGTTGTGATATGTATCCATATGTATATATATATGTGTATGGTGGTCTCTCTTTCTGTTGCTCTCTTAGTCTGTGACCATTTCACTTTGATGAACCTTTCTCCTTTAACAATGTATATTCCCCTTATATTATATATAATATGTGTGTTTGTTGACAGTCCGTTGCTTGATGACATACATCCATATAATATGTGTGTTTGTTGACATGTCTGCTATATTTTGCTATGTATATATGGATCGATACTTCATTATAATTAGCCAATCATGTTAAGACTGCACCCACAAACAACGCAGACCTCGAGAAGAAAGAAGAATTCTACAGGCAACTACAGGCAACAATGGACAATACTCCAGCTGGCGACATGAAAATACTAATGGGAGACATGAACGCCAAACTGGGACCAGACAATACGGGAAGGGAACTCATCATGGGTAGAGAAGCTCTAGGAGAAATGAATGAAAACGGAGAACTCTTCGCCGACTTCTGCGCCTTCAACGAACTGGTGATTGGTGGCAGTGTATACAAGCACAAAGATATCCACAAGGCTACATGGGTGTCACCAGACGGGCAAACCAAAAACCAAATCGACTTCATCTCAATCTCAAGGAAGTGGAGGCGCAGCCTACTGGACACAAAAGCAAGAAGAGGAGCAGACGTTGGCTCAGACCACTATCTCGTACAAGGGACAATCCAAATCAAATTAAAAGCTTTCAGGGAATCAGGAGCTGCAGATAGACCACAAGCCAAGTTCAACACTCAAAAGCTGAAGGACCAGGCTACAAAGGACATCTTCATTGCAAGCATAAAGGACAAAGCCGAGACACAAATCAACACTAGCGAAGAGGTCGGCGTTGAAAAGCACTGGAACAACTTGAAAACGGTGTGGAGCCAAACCTGCATAGAAATTCTAGGCAGAAAAAAGAGACAGGACAAACAGTGGCTCACTACGGACACTTGGAAACTAATAGAAGAGAGAAGGACAGTGAAGCAAAAGATTATCCAGTGCACGGACGAGCAACAAAAACAGGAGCTGAATGCAAGCTACAATACACTGAACAAAAGAGTGAAGAAAAGTGCCAGGGAAGACAAAAGAAAATATTATGAAACCATGGCAAACGAAGCAGAACAAGCTGCAGGCAAAGGAGACCTCGCCACACTCTACCAAACAACTAGGAACCTTTCGGGCAAACGTTCGACACAGATTAAGCCAATAAAGGACGACAATGGAAAGTCAATCACCAAAGAGGTGGAACAGAGAAAGCACTGGGTTGAACACTTCAAAAGACTTCTAAATCGTCCGCCACCTACAACACGTCCAGCAATACCAACAACGGAAGCAGAACTACCAGTGAACACTGACCCCCCGACGAAATCAGAAGTCCTGAATGCAATCAAGATGCTTAAAACTGGGAAAACACCGGGACCAGATGGAATCCCAGCAGAGGCTTTGAAAATAGACCCAGAGACAACAGCGGACTTGATGACACCACTACTGGAGAAGGTGTGGAAAGAGGGCAAAGTACCCGAGGATTGGAAGAACAGTTACTTATTCAAACTTCCAAAGAAAGGAGACTTAAGTCAATGTAAAAACTGGCGTGGAATTATGCTTCTGTCCATTCCAAGCAAGATACTAAGTCGCATCATCCTGGAGAGAATCAAACAAGCCCTAGATGAAAAACTTCGTCCGGAACAGGCTGGATTCAGGAGAAACAAATCATGTATTGATCAAATCGCCACTCTACGGATCATCATTGAACAAAGCTTGGAATGGCAGTCACCTCTCTATCTCAACTTCATCGACTTTGAAAAGGCCTTCGACAGCGTCGATCGAGAGGTCATTTGGAAACTACTTCGCTACTACGGGGTCCCATCGACAATTATACACCTCATCCAACAGTTATACGACAATGCTGCATGCCAAGTAATCCACAACGGGAAACTTACGGAAGCCTTCGAAGTGAGGACGGGAGTGAGGCAAGGCTGTCTACTATCACCAATGATCTTCCTGATTGCAATTGATTGGATAATGCGACAGACAACGGCAACCAACGAGGGAACAGGCATAAAATGGACTGACACAAAAGACTTGGAGGATCTGGATTTCGCCGATGATATATGTCTGATTTCCCATAAACTGGAAGATATGCAAGTGAAAAGTAACAAGTTGGCAGAAGAAGCATCAAAGATAGGACTTCACGTGAACATAGATAAAACAGAGATGATGAAGATTCCTAGCCAACATCAACAGCAACAACACCAACAGACCACAATAAGCATAAATGGGAAGAACCTGAAAGAAACAACCTCCTTCACCTACCTGGGAAGCATCGTCTCAACTACAGGCGGAACTGACGAGGACATCAAAGCCAGAATCGGAAAAGCAAGACAAGCTTTCATTACTCTCAAATCTGTGTGGAGGTCAACAGCACTCAGCATCAAAAATAAGATCCGGATTTTCAACTCCAATGTGAAGTCAGTGCTACTATACGGATCAGAGACTTGGCGAGTCATAAAGAGCATCTCAAACAAACTTCAAACCTTCATTAACAACTGTCTCCGCTCAATACTCAAGATCAGATGGCCAGAAAAGATCAGCAACAGGGATCTCTGGGAGCGAACCAATCAGGAACCGATTGTGAAACAAATAGGCAGAAAGAAATGGAGATGGATTGGCCATACGCTGAGGAAACCATCAAGTGACATCACTAGACAAGCCCTCGAGTGGAACCCGAAAGGGAGGCGGCGAGTTGGTCGTCCAAGGGTGACTTGGAGGAGGTCATGCGAGGAGGAGATGAAAGCATGTGGACAGACCTGGAGCAGGGTGAAAAAGTTGTCAGAAAACCGAAGTCAATGGAGGTGCGCAGCTGAAGCCCTATGTTCCTCTAGGAACTAAAGGATACAATAATAATAATATAATAATTGATTGTTCACACACTTGTTCGAACATTCATATATATTTTGCTCTCACATACTTGTGTGGAATTGATTTTTCTGGTGTTTTGGAAAATAGTAGTATCATCGCAAACCTAGTGGTCTTCTGATTTCCGTCTTTCTTGCGTCAGGACTATTAAATTCTCGACCAGTACATAGCAATAATTTGGCGACGAGTACATAATATGTTGAAGCCTTATGTTCCAGTAGAAGTCAAGGGAATAATAATAACTGTATTATTAATAATAATCATAATAACTAAGTCATAAAATTGTAGCAAAAGAGAGAAATGGCGTTTCTTGTAAATCACACGTATTACTTGCGAACGAGTGCGCAGTTCAAGTCGAACTGAATTCTCTATTATTATTATTATTATCCCATCGGGTTCTGAGTGAAACCTAGGGTTTCAACAACACATATCCACTCTGCTCCATTATCTCTCCTCTCCTCCTCACACAATCTCCTCCGTATCATCCTCCAACCTCGAATCGACAACCCACTCGTCACTTCACATTGGGATTCCACTCGAGTGATGGCCTGCATTGCGAGCAATGTCATTCGATGGCCTCCTTAACGTGTGCCTGATCCATCTACATCTTTGCCTACTTATATGTTGAGCAATCAGCTCTTGCTTGTTCGTTTGTTCTCAGCCAGAATTTCTTCTTGCTAATTTTTTCTACATGGCCAGCCGTTCATTTGATATTCAGTAAGGAGACATCGAAGACAGCAGTTGATGAAACTCTGCAGCTGGCTGTCGGAAATCCTATTTGTGACACGCAGTGCAAGTTCCTAACCCACATAGAAGAACAAACTGACTGATATGTATTCATATATATATATATATATAAATATGCGTATGTGTCTATGGTCACCACTCTTTCTGTTGCTCGCTTAGTCTGTGACCATTTCACTTGTATGAACATGTCTCCTTTAACAATGTATATTCTCCTTATATTATATTATATATAATATGAGTGTTTGTTGATAGTCCGTTGCTTGGTGACATATATCCATATTATGTGTGGTTGTTGACATGTCTGCCATATTTCGCTATGTATATTTGGATCGACACTCCATTATAATTAGCCATTCATGTTAAGACTGTCTATTGATTTGTTCACACACTTGTCTGGGCATTCATATGTATTTCGCTCTCACGATCTTCTGTGACTACTTTGGTGTGAGACCATTTATTTTCATCTCCTTGTGTTTGGACAATAGAAGTATCATCGCAAACCTAGTGGTCTTCTGATTTCCGCCTTCTTGCGTCAGGACTATTAGTTTCTCGACCAGTCCATAACAATAATTTAGCGACGAGCAACATAACAATTTGTCGACGGGGAAAACTACTATTAACCACTCAGTAGCAGCAACATAACAAATTACTATGGATCATTCTAAATTGGTATTACTATTTGCACGACAAATGAAATTAATGGAAATGTTCGTCGACCAACAGACTGGTCTAGCTTCACCTTCAAGCAATCCCAGTCATACCATGCTACCATCTGTCGACCGAATTGTGAACAGTATTTCACAGTTCAATTATGATCCAGAGGCTAATGTCACTTTTGACACATGGTATCAACGTCATGAGGATTTATTCACTGTTGATCTCACCTCACAAGACGATGCCTGGAAGGTGCGAGTGTTGTTACGTAAATTGGGTCCGGCAGAATATGAACGGTACTGCAACCTAATTTTACCCCAGAAACCACGTGACAAGTGTTTCGATGATACAATAAAGCTGCTGCGTGAACATTTTGGAGACCACTCCTGATTATTCAGCATACGTTATCGTTTCCTCAAGCTGACAATGAATGAAAATGATGATTTTCTTACTCACGTTGGCACAGTCAACCGAGAATGTGAGAGATTTCGACTCAGGTCCTTAACAGATGATCAATTCAAAGCCTTGATTCTCATATGCTGTCTTCAATCTCCTCGTTTCACAGATATCCGAACTCGACTGCTCAATCAGCTAGAACAAAATCCCAAGTTAACATTACATGACATAGCTGATGAATATCAACGGCTGATTAATTTGCAGAATGACACACACCTGGTCGAATCAACACCTTCGAGAAGCTCTGATATTCATGCATTACGAAAGAGCAAAAATCTCTCACCATCCAGTCCTGATCCACCTACTTCTTCTAATGTCCCGCGGAAATCTACACATACTCGTCAAACTTCACAAATTACTGCAAAGAAGACCCCACCATCACCATGCTGGCATTGTGGCGCGTGGCAATTTGTAAGGTCTTGCCCATACAAAAATCATCGTTGCAGCAAGTGCAAAATCATCGGTCATAAAAATGGTTTTTGTCAGCCACGCAAACCCAGATGTCAAAATCCAGCAAAAGATCAACAAACTGTTGGTCCTAAATCCCCAAAAATGTCAATGTGTCTAGTCGCAACCTGTCAAGTCACAACACCAGCTATGCGGAAATATATTGACCTTCAGATGAATGGTCATGATGCACGTCTGCAGCTAGATACCGCCTCTGATATTACTGTTATATCAGAGAAACTTTGGAATAATATTGGCAGACCACCTATCACCAATACTTCCCAGTCTCTTGTCAGCGCCTGTGGTGGGCGGCTCAAACTTATTGGTGAACTCAAATGTTCCGTTTCCTTCCACAATACCAAATTCACAGGAATTTGCTACGTCACCAGGAGTGATTTAAATCTTTTGGGACTTGATTGGTTCGATCGTTTGCATCTGGCTGATGTCCCACTAAATTCGCTATGCAATGCAGTCAAGAAGCAGAAAATGTTAGACAATTCCGGACGAAGCCGAAGCCGCAAACCCAACAGGCAGACGAAACAACAGACGTCAACAACAAGCTCAAAGGTTCCAGATAAACCCCCAGGTAAACATCCTACTAATCATCCATCTTCTCAAAAGGGGAGGTGATATGTATCCACATATATATTTATGTATGTGTGTATGTTGGTCTCTCTTTCTGTTTCTCTCTTAGTCTGTGACCATTTCACTGGTATGAACATGTCTCCTTTAACAATGTATATTCTCCTTATATTATATTATATATAATATGAGTGTTTGTTGATAGTCCGTTGCTTGGTGACATATATCCATATTATGTGTGGTTGTTGACATGTCTGCCATATTTCGCTATGTATATTTGGATCGACACTCCATTATAATTAGCCATTCATGTTAAGACTGTCTATTGATTTGTTCACACACTTGTCTGGGCATTCATATGTATTTCGCTCTCACGATCTTCTGTGACTACTTTGGTGTGAGACCATTTATTTTCATCTCCTTGTGTTTGGACAATAGAAGTATCATCGCAAACCTAGTGGTCTTCTGATTTCCGCCTTCTTGCGTCAGGACTATTAGTTTCTCGACCAGTCCATAACAATAATTTAGCGACGAGCAACATAACAATTTGTCGACGGGGAAAACTACTATTAACCACTCAGCAGCAGCAGCATATCACTGACTGACTCACTTCACATCTGTGTTGAAATTTCGAACCTTGTTCTTCATGCTTAGGTGGGGTGCAGAATATTTCCAAACTGCTTTCAAGTTGATGAAGGTGTCTCTGGCCTTTCTGATTCTCGCTGACTGACTTTAACATCTTCATTCGTTCCAACCACCTGTAGTTTAAACGATGCTGGTTACCTAGATAAGGGAGGGAGGTAACCACTTTCAAACCTCTTCCGTTGGTGTTGATCGGTCCTGTTGTTGGTTGGTTATCTTTATCACCTCCGCCTTCTCTTTGTTCACTTGCAGTCCTGTCTTCGCTGTCAACCTCTTCATCCAGTTTGTTGCTTTTCACTTGCTTGCAATTCTTCGAGTCTGTTTGACATTAGATATATTATTTGCGAAATCCAGATCTTCTATAGTCCTCTTATCGGTCGACCAGCGTATTCCAGACTCCTGGCTCTGCACAGTCCAACGCATAATCCAGTCCACCCCAGTTACCAATATTATCGGTGATAGTAGTAGGTAGCCTTGTCTTACTCCTGTATTCACTTTGAACGCTTCGCTGAGTTTCCTAACAATGTAAAGTATATTCCCCATACAAGAGAACGTTTGACACAAAAAGATAAACATTTGTACCTGATATCTTTCATTTGAATTAAAATCACTTTTAACGTACAAAGTAAATTAAGACACAAATTCAGTTATATGCATTATGAAATTTATGCTGAACTAGTTAGAAGTTTATAAAAAGTCAAAGAATGAAATGTTTCATCTACTTTTTGGTCAGTTGGTGTTCAGAGTGAAACCAGTCGATCTAAGTTACCCTTACCGGTTGCTAATAGGCCAATAGATCTTAGACCATGTGAATAAATCCACGGGTCATCAAAAAATTGCCAAGCATCTTCCACGACGACCGTCAGTTCCCTTGTTGCAGCTTGAGCACTCATGATCATATGCCTGTATCGATTTTGTTGGACCAATCAATGGAAATCACTATGTAGTTTTAGTTGATGCTTATTCAAAATCGCCAGGAGTATTTCTAGTTAACTCATCAACCACAACGCCAACGTTGAAAGTCCTCGGTTATATTTCTTCCTATCACAGTCTACCCGGAACTGTTGTCTTCAATAACGGCCCTCAGTCCTTCGAGGTTTTTGTCTTCCATATACCATAGAGTACATACTATCCTCACATTATCATCCGAAATCCAAAGGGCGTGGATAAAAGTTTGTGAATACTTTCACAAGATCTATGTGCAAAGCACAGACGTGAAGAGATGTCCATGGATATTATCGAGAATTTCTTGTTTACTCGAAGGACGAAACCAATAGAAATGCTTCCAAATTGTCAAAGTTTGGTGGGAAGCACTAATAGGGAAGAAGCAGCAAACTGAACCCGATACTTTGCTACTCAAGCTAGCTGCAGCTCAATTGCTATTCGCCCCAAAATCCTTCAGCTTTGATATGCTAGACACTACATAGAGGGATAAACTAAATGAATAAAAGGACGGATTATAGGTTGACGTGATAATGTCATGTATGATGTCACAAATGCAACAGAGACGTGGATACGAAGCAAGAAGTAACTACGATGGTGTACAACTCCCAAGAAAAAGACAAAAGTTCAGAGGATTTGTAGCTTAGGTATGTGATCTCTGAGCTGGGTAGTTTACTGAGGAAGCCTTCATCGTCCTACCAAACATCTTCACAACAATAATCCCAGTTTTTTGCGAATACTCCATGAACAAGATAACTGTCTCTTTTCTGTTGACCTTGGTTTTGATTGGTTGTAAATTTATATTGGTATCGATCGTTTGACTGACCTGGAAGTAGACTTTTTCTGTCAAATGATTTATTCTTTATTGATTTATAAATTCGAAATACGTAAGTATGTCTATTAATCGCTAATGAGTCTGAGTATCAGCATTCTAAAGAATTTTTGAGGATTTTCAAAATTTATTTTGCTTAAAACGTTTACATTTTCCTGAGTCAGATTGGTGTCTATTAGCTGTCTGCATACATTCATGTGAGAGGATACATGTTGTGTTGTTTGACAGCTAGTTCGCATTCTTGAATTTGGAGTAGAAGGTGACGTTCACTTCGTACACTGACATAGTACTTTTCACAAGTGATGAAATTTATTTTGTAAATGATGTTGATTTTGTCTTCTTTGTTGTTGGGTATTCTGTTCTGCTGCACAATACTGAATAAAGTGGTTGCGTTAGTTTTTTTGTGATATCTATTTCACGTATTGGTTTTGTAGGGAATTCGTTTGATTCCATGGGGGATTTCATCAACTGATGTCAGCTCATGATGAAATCCTCCATGTAATCAGACAAAATCCCTACAAAACCAATACCTGAAAATGAACCTGATGCTCACTAGCGACTGACCTTATTCAGGAAGGTAGTTACCTGGAGTTCTAATGGGAAGTTGTGACCAGTAGGGTACAGCAGGTTGAAGATGATGCAGTTACTCATCGAAGAAGACATTGCGAAATGGTCGCGCTATGTCGTGAATTGGCAGAAGTTAGAATTCATGGACTGGCTGGCCATTGGAGCGGGCCCCAGTGGCTCAATGGTCTACGAGCTCACCAGCTCTGTAACCAGAAGGTCTTGGGTTCGGGTCATGGTGGTGAATGAGTACTGTGAAGAGTCCCAAACTAGGACGAAACAGCTATCCAGTACTGCCAGGTTTTCCAGTGGTTCTCTAAATGATATCTATTTCAAATGGTTTTAGTACTAAAGCCATTGTTTCATAAATATTCTTCATTACATATTAGGGAAGAATTTCCTTGTAGTTTCTGAGAATGGTATCCTGCTGGTAGTTCCACTTGAGGTCAGACGTTTTCGATGGAATTGTGAGGACGTCCATTTTCCAAAATGCCGTTAGTGAATACTTCTGTTGTTTTCTTCTCAGGACTGGAATGTATAAATTTTAAACAGTAGAAATATTTTAAAAAAAACCACCACAGAATGCGTAGGAGCCCGGTACTAAAACAAAGCTGCAATCAACAAACATATTCATTTACTTTTATTCCCCTTAATGAATTTGAACAAAGCAAGAGCTACAGTTTTAGCAGAATAATGTGGTACCAACATTTATTTCGTTGGCTTCTCATCAGCTGCTTACAGCCTAAATAAATTATGAGGTTTAAGTACAGACATGTTTTAACATACTTGCAAATTTTACATGTTGTCAGTTGACAGAAAATTCCACAATTAGTAAACAGTGCTCAGAAGATTGCGCTTATATAGTTTTCACACAGGCAGTTCAAGTTAAAACAAAATAAATGTATGCAGAAAATGGTAAAGGAGTTACGTAATAAAGATGAGATGTGCGTTAGATGCATAGTGACTAGTAAGTTAGGTAACAATGTACTGAGTTGAGCTCAAATCATAGAAACAAGAGACAAGCAAAATTACAGATTATAAAAGGGAGGGTGAGGTTAAAGACAAAGATTACGTAATCAGATGAGAGCAAAAAAGGCATCCAGTTACCAAGGCAAGGAAAGACTAATAACTGCTTCTTTCTGAACACATAGATCTGGTTTCAAGCGCTTGATAGAAATCGCTTCAGCAAATTTAAGGAGAATTGAGCTCTTTTGCCTATTGATAATTTTGAACGACTTTTCGACGTCCACCTCATGACCCGTGTCGAGGAGATGCCTGGCGATGTAACTGTTTAAAGCATTTGTTCCCTTTAGAACAGTGCCATCGCCAGGCATCTCCTCGACACGGGTCATGAGGTGGACGTCGAAAAGTCGTTCAAAATTATCAATAGGCAAAAGAGCTCAATTCTCCTTAAATTTGCTGAAGCGATTTCTATCAAGCGCTTGAAACCAGATCTATGTGTTCAGAAAGAAGCAGTTATTAGTCTTTCCTTGCCTTGGTAACTGGATGCCTTTTTTGCTCTCATCTGATTACGTAATCTTTGTCTTTAACCTCACCCTCCCTTTTATAATCTGTAATTTTGCTTGTCTCTTGTTTCTATGATTTGAGCTCAACTCAGTACATTGTTACCTAACTTACTAGTCACTATGCATCTAACGCACATCTCATCTTTATTACGTAACTCCTTTACCATTTTCTGCATACATTTATTTTGTTTTAACTTGAACTGCCTGTGTGAAAACTATATAAGCGCAATCTTCTGAGCACTGTTTACTAATTGTGGAATTTTCTGTCAACTGACAACATGTAAAATTTGCAAGTATGTTAAAACATGTCTGTACTTAAACCTCATAATTTATTTAGGCTGTAAGCAGCTGATGAGAAGCTAACGAAATAAATGTTGGTATCACATTATTCTGCTAAAACTGTAGTTCTTGCTTTGTTCATATTCATTTACATCAAATGAATCAACCAGTAAAGAATGAGTCACATCATGTGACAAAAAAGTCAAATTAGACGGTAATGTAATGTAAATTAACAGCCAATCAAAACCAAGGTCATTACAAAGGAGACATATTATTCACCTCCCATTAATATATACTCTGAAGATAATGTGTCGAGGTAGATAATGTATGCTTAGTCAGTAATCCACCCAGTTCATAGTAAACAAACACTGGAGAAAGATAAGCAATTTGCACATATTGTCGTTACATGTCCCCATCAGCCACCCACCAATAATAGAAATATGCTAAGAGTCATTTCAAAGAATGCTGAGAAACTTTGAAGTTCCTTCTGACTAAGAAAAATAGTTTCATCGCTAATCTCTGAACATAATTTATTGATGAATTATTAGTATCTTTATAGTTTAACTAAACTGTTGGACTATGGTAACGAGTTATCGAGTATGTATAATTTGAGAGTTTTGCGTATTTTTTCTCCATATCGAAAATACTTTGTTATTCGTCTCAAAGATGATGAGAGTTCAACGCTTACTTTGTACAACAAGAACTCGAATCGAAGTACGTCAGTCAGTCTAAAAGTCACATAAAATAAACTTCTGAATATTTCACAGTTCAAAAATTGCTAGTCTGAAGTTTCAAAATTGGCTTTGTTTTTTGAGAAATTCTGATCGAATTCTTTGCAAATTCACATAGATCAGAACCCACAGGTAACTAAATTTCAGTCCGTAGCTGAATAGTAGTGAACAGGCTCATTTAGCAACTTGAGGATTCTGCATTCAATATTTAGTTGCTGAGGCGTCTTACCCCTTAATGAATTTGAACAAAGTAATAAGAAGACAGAGTTCGGGATAAAAAGTATCCACTGCTGAATTCGTGGGTATCTTGTCAGTTGCGTACAACCTAAATAACGAATGTCAATAGAATGACGTGTGTTACTGACCAGAATTATCGGCAGTATTTGGATGCTAAAAGCAACAAACTGGATGAAGAGGTTGTCAGCGAAGACAGGACTGCAAGTGAACAAAGAGAAGGCGGAGGTGATAAAGATAACCAACCAACAACAGGACCGATCAACACCAACGAAAGAGGTTTGAAAGCGGTTACCTCCCTCCCTTATCTAGGTAACCAGCATCGTTTAAACTACAGGTGGTTGGAACGAATGAAGATGTTAAAGTCAGTCAGCGAGAATCAGAAAGGCCAGAGACACCTTCATCAACTTGAAAGCAGTTTGGAAATATTCTGCACGAAGAACAAGGTTCGGATTTTCAACACAGATGTGAAGTCAGTCAGTCAGTCAGTTAGTTAGTTCTTCTATGCGGGTCAGTCACTTGCACTGCGTTTCACAAAAAGGATTTCCGACAGCCAGCTGCAGACTTTTATCAACAGCTGTCTTCGCTGTCTCCTTACTGAAGATCAAATGAACGGCTGGCCATGTAGAAAAAATTAGCAAGAAGAAATTCTGGCTGAGAACAAGCGAACAAGCAAGAGCTGATTGCTCAACATATATGTAGGCAAAGATGTAGATGGATCAGGCACACGTTAAGGAGGCCATCGAATGACATTGCTCGCAATGCAGGCCATCACTCGAGTGGAATTCCAATGGGAAGTGACGAGTGGGTTGTCGATTCGAGGGTGTAGGATGACATGGAGGAGATCGTGTGTTGTAGACGAGGAGATGAGAGATTATGGTCAATCGTGGACTAAGCTGAAGATCACAGCAGAAAACAGAACAGAGTGGAGATGTTTTGTTGAAGTCCAATGTTCCACTTGGACCCAAGGGAATAATAATACTAATGTAAATGCAGATTGATAAGAATTAGCTAAACTTAAAAATACTATTGTAATTCAATGGCTACAAAAGTAGAAGGGTTTATTCCTCAAATCTGCGTCTAGTTCACATTGTGGTCAGGTAATAATCTCAAGGTTTAACATTCAGATTATCAACAGCTTATCAGAACAGTTCATTATTCACTTACCTAGTGACCGATAAATGTGGCTAAATTATATAAATATAGTATTATTTCCTTCAATTAAAAAGTTGATTACCAAGTCTCTTGCATTCTCCCGTTACAACAAGTCTGTTACGGCTTTTAACATACCGTAGTACATTAAAGATCAAGTGTTGAACAGCAGTTGAGAATAATCATGGTGTAAAAATGAAACAATATTTTAAATTGAGTGAAAAATAGTATATTAATGTACTTATGTGCGTTATGTAGTTGAGGCTTCTTGAAATGAACAAAAAAATAGGAGCAAGGTTGACAACAAGATATTGAAGTACATAAATTATGCGATTACAGAATTCATCAGAAAATTGTTAGTACTGTAATTTAAGCCTATTTGATTAGATATAAGACAATAAAAATCATGAAGCCTATAAAAATAATGATGATGTAACTGAATAAAAGTAAAAAGAAATGAACATTTACATTTCATAAAAGAGGATATAAACAACTAAGGTTAAAGAAGAGTTAACAGGATAGAGAAAGACTCTTATTACGGCTTCTTTTTGAATACATAAGCCAGGTTTTAATAACCCTTTCTGATAAGTGTGATTTCTGCGAACTCCAACAGACTTCAGCTTGACTGTTTGTTTATTATTTAGAGGATTTCATCATGAGCTGACATCAGTTAGAGAACCATTGGAAAACCACCTGAGAGTATTGGACAGTTGTTTCGCCATAGTGCATGGAACTCTTCATCAATACGCACCCAAATCCAGGGATCGAAACTAAAACCTTCTCGTTAATAGGCTAGCGAGCGCGCACGTAGATCATTAAGCCACTCACTAGGACCCGATCCAATGGTCAGTCAGTCCATGAATTCTAACTTCTGCCAATTCATGACATAGTGCAATGTCTTCTTCGATGAGTTACTGCCCCACCTTCGATCTGCTGCATCCTACTGGTCACGGCTTCGCACTAGAACCTTCATGACTAAGCTGTCCTATGGTTTACTTCCTCTTAGTCGTAGACTTTTCGGTATCGAGTCAGAAAATCTAAGATAAACCCTTCTTTATGTTCTTCCAGTATATCTGTTTCAGGAGTTACACGTAAACTGATATACACAGTTAGAGCTAACAAAGGAAGAGTATTTGTCAACTTTTGATTGAACTAACGAACATTCTGTGGTTTCAAGAGATTCTCTAAGTGATGTCGGGTCATAACGAAACTCTACACTATATTTGAAGTTTGTTGTAAAAGGAAACAAAAAGCAAGAGAGCTATAACAGATGTCTTTGATAAAGTTAAGCACACATGTTTAGGCAGCCATAAACACTAATCGCCTAGTACACGAATTTGTGTATGACTAATAAGTATCATTTTTGATACTAATGTCACTATAGCAGTAGGGATTAGCTGCCTGTCATATTACTTGTGACAATAGTAAGAAATTCAAGAATGTGATATCTGTGCAACTCAGCAGTGAGTTTTGTGCTAATCAAGAGGAAATACTTAAAGACTTGATAAATCGATAATTGTGGAGTTCCCCAAATATTTAGTCTCTACTGCTTTCACTCATGGTTAATGGAGGTAGGATTAGTGTTATTATTATTATTTCTTTGGGTTCTAAGAGGGAACATAAGGCTTCAGCAGTACATCCATTTCACTCCTTATTTTCCACAATCTTGGTTAGCTGGCTCCAAGGTTGACTACGCGTCTTCATTCCCTCCTCGCATGATCTCCTCCATATCACCTTCTGATGTATACCCAACTTTTCGTTTACTATTCTTCTTTTCGAGCTATCTTATCTTCAGTGAGGAGTGAAAGGGAAATCTGTTGATGAAAGTGCACGGCAGCGTATTGGAAATACTTTGTGTAAGGTTTCAAGTCTGTTGGAGGACTTAATAGCGAACTCGGTAACAGAACAAACATTAGAATAAAAATCCTGGTTAATAAAATAATATTCTAACAGTATATTATAAAAAATAAAATTAGCAAGTTATAAAAATTAATGGTTACTTGGTGATACAGTTAAAGTCAGCTACTACAAATTGTTAATATAATCCACAAAAGTGTTCATTGCTGAAGTCATGTATACTTGTAGAAACTGTACACCGGTCTTCGGATGAAGATGAGTGGTTTCTGCAAAATTCAAAGGATACCACACGGTTAGTGGTGGATCGTGTAGACATTATAGACCAGTGAGAAGACGAAGCTTCCAGCAGCACACTGTATTTTATATTGTACTCCTAAGTTATGTATATTTTACAATGAATCGTTTTAAACAAAAGTAATGTACAATTTTTCCATTTTTAACATCGAACAAAAAACTGTACAATCATAATGTTTCAGACTCCACAAGTCTCTCAATCATATAGAAGCGTTAAGTGACTTGACGATATTGTATAGCTGGAGGTAATCGTGAGGAAGCCTTCCAACTATGTTTCGTGCCAGTTGGCACTCACCAGTCAGTATCTGAAACCTTGAAGGAACTCAGGTCCCTTCTGAGATTTGAACCCATGTCACCCAGTGATGAGGTCAGAGACGTTACCACTGAGTTATTTGGGCTCATGACTGATCTCCTGTCGGACCCTATTGGATATTTTTGATTGGTAACTAGTAACTAGTGTGATATGTCTAATCCTTTCTACGGGTCCTGCAGGAGGTCAATCGCGAGCCTGAATAGCTCAGTGGTAACGTCTCTGACTGCAGCACTGGGTGACATGGGTTCGGATCTCAAAAGGGACATGAATTCCTTCAAGGTTTCAGATATACCTTGCTGACTGACGAGTGAGTGCCAACTAGCACGAAAATTAAGTTGAAGGCTTCCTGTGGCCGATTGCCTCCAACTATTTAACATCATCATATCAATGTGCACCGAGATGGCGAGCCACCTAGAATTGTGGTCACATTGCAAACCAGACTGATAGAATTCAGCCTGCACCAAGGATAGGAGGACTACACACATCACACTAGTTACTAGTGTCCAATCAAAACTCAGTGACTTAATATGAATACAATTGGTGGATGGTGGCTAGCAGTGGAATCCAGGATGCGCATTTCGTCCTATTTGGGACTCGTCAGCTGGATGTACCTGCATTTCTCAGTGAGTGATGACGTTCCCACCGAAGCTCGAACCCAGTACCCATAGTTTCAAACGCCAAATCAAAAATTCAATTCAGTACGTAATATGAATACTGAAAATAGGAATCTTTTTCCTTATGTTTAGTGCAGCAGATTTTCAAACTGATTTCAGATTAGTGAAATTCTTTTTTGGATTTTCGATCTCATACTGATTTTAACCTGTAGTTAAAACAACACTTCCTTGATTAGTGAAACAGGTGACTTCTTTTTTAATTTCTGCCACTGACTGTGTTTTATGCTTATTGTTGTGAATGAAGGAAGTAGGATTACACTGACTGGTCATCTAGGATGTCTAGTTCTTAGAATTGATAGTGCTGACTGAACTCTATCAACCAATTTTGCAACGCATTCTGACCACCAACACCCCCTCTATTCCCAACTCTCTCCTTGCATCTCATCAGGTAGAACCAGAAATCAGTACAAAATTATATATGCTCGTACAACCAAGTATAGGAACTCAACGATACCATATTTGGCCAGTGTTCTAAGTGACAGAGATAATGTTAAGCGCAAAAACTATGACTTGCTTTGTTGTTATTAACATAATTTTGGCTATTTCATTTCTCTCCTATTTGTATTCTATAGTGAACACCTTCTTAAACATACTTAGCTACCTAAATTATTAACATTGGCTTACTTTTTCACACTTTACTCTATTCCTTTTGTGTGTCTACTGGTTCCGACTGTATTAACACTATGAGTATTACAAAATTGTCCTGTCATTAACCTTCATGTAATATTAGTTTCGTGGTTGTTTTTTGTTTAGCAGTATTAACTGACAATCTTGGTTGTGAATGTCATTATTACCATCTTAAAAATTTTGTATTATGCTGGATTACTAACACTACCACCACAAACACCGCATTAGAGTTGACAATAAAAAAACACAACCTGAAATGTTTATTTTATGATTGTTTAGTGTTGTTCAATCAAATTAACTGATCATCTCGGCGATAAACATTCTTAATATCATTTTATAACTTCTTGTATGACTATAGCTGTTAATGTTCACCACGCATAAACATATCATAGCTTCCACTACCCAATACTGAGATATTCTTTATTATGTTTATTTTCCATTCCACTTCTTGGTGTTTTTTCGCATTTTTGTTTTGCTATTTTGTGTTTTTTTTGTTTTTGTTGTTGTTTTTTATATTTATTTTTTGAAGTACTCCTTTTAAATGTGTGATAAAATCAGATGCAATATTGTAGATAAGTGCTGAAAATTCCACACTGTACCACTAGTACTGTTTCTGGAACAAAGCAAATTATTATTATTATTAAGCTAGGTGGTTAGCCGTTGTAGTGCCCAGTGGTAAACTCATTACACATTTGATTGACACATCAGAGTAAATACTGAAAACAAAACATGTGGCATTTTTTACACCCTAATGACCAGTCAATGTAACCATTACACTCCAACAGGAGGTGAATCGTGAACCCGAAAGGGTCACTGGTAGTATTTCTGAGTGCAGCACTGAGTGATATGGGGTCAAATCTTCTACTGATACGCCCTGCTGACGAGTGCTAACAAGAATGAAAAGTGGAGGGGGTACGGCATTCTACGGATTACCTCCAACCAAACATAACATCACTTCAAAGCGTGGTTACTAAATTACGTCGACAACTCTGCGTATTCTATCCTCTAATCTACTGTCTGCCTTAAGCAGAAAACTTAGCCATTTTATCAGTAGTATTGTGGTGAGAGCTAGCTGCAAGCTAAAAATTGTAGACAGCAATTTACGTTAGTGCTTACATCCCAAATCGGGGTCATGAGAAGAAAAACAATAACAAAGCTTAACCTTGGGGAACTCACGAACCCATCACAACAGACTTAACGTGTGCAAATACCATCCGCAGATATATGGTTTAACTTTCTTAGAAACGGTCACGAGCAGTACAGAATAAACTTTAGCAAGAAAACAATCAGTAAGATGTTGCTTCTCTGCAAATAATATCGCTAATAATAATGTACACAAAAATCTATAAATATCTCTTGATTTCCTCAGTAAACGATCTCTTGTCCCGTCCTTGTCTTCTGTCGTTACAGTATAACAGCAGTGACGCCTAAAGTAATTAAATCGAGATACGATATGCGGAGTGTGCAATTGTTAACTATATTGGTTTACACTGTTTGAACCAATGAATCCTGTCTACCGTGGATTCGAAATCATTAGCTGTCATGACACTGCCTGTGTTACATATACAACTGTATAACACTGTGAGACTTTATCAAAACAAAATTTACCCATAATGAAATAATCAAAATTACATAACTGAATCCAACTGTTTATCAGTTTCGTTATGCGAGACATTTGCCACAAACTCGCGAATTAACAGAGGTTAGAATTCATGGCCCAACAACTGGATTCCACCCCAGCGGCTGAATGGTCAATGGTCTCATTTCTCCTTGTAACCTAAATATTCTGGGTTCGATCTCTGGCAGTGGCGGAGTCACGGGTTTGTACTGTTCAAGATTCAACTGCAAACAAGAACGAAATAGAATTCCAGTACTCTGTACTGGTTTTTAATGCTTCACTAAATGATATCAACCCATGATCAAAGTTGAAATCAATATTTTACTGAATAGAGATCACTTCCATCGTACATATGGAGAACTGATTTAGTTAGAAATTAGAAAAGTTAATGGCCTCTTTGTTATTTGTGTATGTGTGACTCTGATCTGAAGTGAACCTCACTCTCATCGGCTGATTATATATATGTATATATGTCATACAGGATACAAGATATTATAAAGCTAAATATTATCTAAACCATTGACACACACAAATATACAAATGACCTGGAAATGATTTATTTTTATCACGGTTTATTGATCATTTTGAATGGAATAATGAGTGACTATAATTCTGATAAGGAAGTATGTTTAGTTTTACCAGTGAATAAAGTTGAAGCATTCAAGGATCCATTGAAATAACTCCTCAGAAGACGAGCTAACTTTTATACAAAAACAAACTTGGTAAAGTTAAAAGCTATTGTTCCAAAGACGCATATGCTGCCGGTGATTAAGGTAGATTTGTGAAGAATCAAATACCTCTTGGAATATTCCAACTGTAATGAACAGGGATTTCAAAAATTTGAGGTGCACGTCATCAAAAGTATCTCCAGCAGGCTACTGGAAACTTTTATCAACAGCTGATTTCGCTCGATGATACTGAGGACAAGATGTCTGGCCAGAAAGGAACCAACCAACCAACCAACCAACAACCTATCTGCCACACAACAAATCCACAGAAGGGAACGTAGATGGATCGGATATACGCAGAGGAGACCACTGAGTGTGACATCACTCTCCGGGTCCTCGAGTGAAACCAGAATGGGAGACGACAAGTGGAGCGTCTGAGGGTGACATGGAAGAAGAGATTGTGTTGAAGACAAAAGACTTGGTAAAGGAATGTCTATTTGTAATTTGGTATCTCTACATAGCAGAATCATGTACACCTTATCTTCAAATCACCATTTGCCCAGATCTTCCATGTTGTGCCTGCTACTTCTGGCCTTCCTTCATATTGTGTTTCTTTGTGTTCTTTTCACATCTACCATGTATCTCCGCAACGCTATATCATTTGCTTTCTCTATCATCAAATCTATCTGCCTGCTTTTTGATGTTTGGCACCTTTGAACACCTCTTTATATACTACTGATAAATCTTATTAGTAGCATAGGCCACAGAGTGAGGAGGAGATGAGAACGTATGGTTAGGGGTGGAGTCAACTAAGGTGACTGTGGAGAATAGGATGAAATGAAAGTTGAACCATGTGTTCCTTTTGGAGCAGCCCATAGGAGTAATTATAGTAATAAACACGTATTTCAGTTGGGTATAAGTCAGATGTAATATTCGATGAAAATGTCTGATCAAGGTATTTACCATGAGTTGCGACTTAATAGTGAATATTAGAACATAATTTTTTTTTGTCTAGTAACCAGTACATTGTATACCGATTGACAACAATTTACTGCATTTTCCGATTATGATCGGTACTTTTTAATATGTCTTGGGGCATTAGCTAAGTGACCAGAGATAGTTCCTATCCATTCTGCATGTTACGGTGACCCAGTGACATCAGCTGTTCTATCGTTCTGGTACACTTGATTTCTTGGTATTTGATAATGCGTTGTACTTTTCACTGTCACTATTCGAAGAGTTCTGTAATCAGTTTGTCATCCAACGCCTTTATGCTCCACAGTGTCACCCGAAATCCAGTGGTTAAGCTGAATGTTTCGTCGACACCGTCAAACGGGTTTTCTCAGAGGCGAGGACGGAGGAGACAACAGAAGAACTCTTTAACAAACTTTGTTACTTTATCGCCTGACATCCAATCCATATATCCCAAATCAATTATCTCCAGTAGAAATTATGTTCAATGTCAAGACTCATTGATGCAGTTAAGCTTAAGTATACAAAGGAAGGATGCTGGAATTATAAAATGGAAAGTCAGTTTACTCATCATTATGGTGCTAAATACTGTGTTTTTGAATTACATCAAGGTGTTTATCTACGTGACTTTCATTATTTGCCCTCAAGACGGTTCACGATATCATAATATAGCTGTCAAATAAGGCTTACACATGTTTGCAGCACTGCATTCCATAGTGTTGGAGAAACTGCCAAATTACTTTATGGTGGGCCATATCGAAGTCCTTTTACAGTCTATAAATTTGAGATGGAGGCCTGACCACCATTCTATGCAATTTGATCTACACATAGTTTGCCTGTCCCAAGTCCAGCTTATTCTGTGGTGAGTTGCACACCCAGAATATCTTTGAGTCTCTCCAGGAGGATACAACTTAATATTTCGCTTGGAGTGGACAGTAACAAGATTCCTTGCCATGACTTCACCTAGGCTTAAATTGCCCTTTATTGGTAGTTTTACAAGGTAGCCCTTCTTTCAATAGGCAGGTGTCTTTTCTTTCCAAAACCTTCTGTAATAGTGGAGTGAGCATATACGCTGATATCTCTGGGTTTTTTCCAGTGTTTCTATCTGGTCCTGCTGCTTTTGTAGGTTTCAGTAGCTTTATAGTTTCCAAGACTTCTGATTTTGTCAGAAGGTTGGTGTGCATTAGCACCTCTGTGTCTTCTGGTTGCATTTCTGGATGAGTTCCAGATGATGGTCATTTCAAAACTGCCTCGATGAATAGGCTTGTATCCTAATCTGAAGTTTATGGGCTACATCACCAGTAGGGTCATGGGTGCCTAGCGCCGAATGAAGAGTCCAAAACAAGGACGAAATGGCTGTACGTGATTCGCAGTGATTCTCTAACTGATCCCAATTCATGACCTCACTTAAAGTCAATCAAATCTCTGGAAATTACCACTCGAAAAAATAGTTAGTACATTAGTTATGCGCAAAAACAAATTTATCTCCTTTTTCGTTTCCACTTACATGATAAATTTTGTGCAGAACAGAGGCTATCAGTTACATGGGGTATTTTTAATACGTGCTTAGAGGAGTGCTGTAACATTTAAATCTTTTGAAATTGGTTTATCGACTATTTTTTTAGCACACAGAGAGAATAAATATCTCTCGTGGTGTGTCTACTGTATTGCACTATGCACACGAAAGCACCTTACGATATTAATTTTCTCCTCACCCGTATTATATTATATTATATATGTCTAGGATGCATATTTTAATGTCTATGACCTACGATCTCGTAGGATTTGTCAATTCTAGGTCATCGTCATAGTAACCAGGATGTTTATTTCAAGTGTATAGTCACATAAAAAAGATAAGGTAATAGAAAAAGCAAAAACCGGTTATCTTGTTGTTAGTTCAAATTTACATCTCCATCATACATACTACTAATATACATCTAATATAGTCGACCTTTTGCCTCCATATCAGTTGGTAGTACGCACAAAAGCACACACGTGTACATACATACATACATACACCGCACATACAATTGTTTACTCACATACCCTGAATGCATAAATGCGTGGGTGTATGTAGACAAGATAGAAAAATAGGAATAAGAATGGTTAAGGTCATTTTTATGTTTCTTTTTATGTCTGAATAAGCAATCGTCTTACTACCACCACTAGCTTATTTGATGAGGTTAGGTGGAGAGAGAGAGAGAGGGATGGAGAAGAAGAATGACTCATGCATTGTTATTCATGTTGGCGTTGTTGTCTTCTGTCTTTTCAGAAAAAGTTGGAAAAGAAATGAATGAAAAAAACTTTATCTAAAGTAGTAATCAACTAACTATTTGCTTATTTGTCAACGAATATTTTCATTTTATGAACAGTAAAAAAATGTATGATGGCGCATGTGATGACAGTTAAAAAATTAATGTGAAAAGTGATATTGTGGTGCATATTATATATATATATATAATTGTTCCCTTGGGTTTCAGGTGGAACATTGTGCTTCACTCTGTTCTGTTTTCTCCTATCCTTTTCATTTGGGTTCACGATTGCTCGAATTCTCTCATCTCTTCCTCACACGATTTCCCACATGTCACTGATGACCCACTCGTCGCTTCCCATTCGGGTTCCACTCGAGTGATGGCCTGCATTGCGCGCGATGGTATCCGACGGCCTCCTTAACGTGAGCACAGTCCATCTCCATTTTCTCCTACCTATTTCTTGCGCGATCGGCTCTTGCCTTATGGTTTGTTCCTAGTCAGAGTTTCTCGTTGCTAATTCTTTCCGGCTGGCCAGCCGTTCATTTGATCTTCAGTATGGAGCCAGTGAACCTCGAGAGATACTAGCTTGCTAGGCTACTAGCTTACTAGTTTTCTCGCCGGTCCCAAGCCCGGGTAAAGAGGGAGGGTTGGGGCGTGGTGCTAGCAACTCCACCCCTGTAAAACAACCAAATCGCTACAGAAACTTCAACGAATAAATATATTAAAAATTCTAAAAACATAAGCAATAGCCTTACTTTTCGCTGGAATCGGGGAAGTGAAATGACGCAGGCTGGTGAAAGCCTTCGGGAAGCCAGTCAGCCGATGTGCCTTCTTTCGATGAAAGCAAAAGTAAGGATGGGTACCTGGAATGTTCGTACAATGTACGAAACTGGAAAGGCTGCCCAGATAGCCGCTGAAATGAGAAGGTACAGAATAGAAGTGTTGGGAATCTGCGAAAGCAGATGGAACGGAACTGGAAGGTGCCAACTACCTACTGGAGAGACAGTAATCTATTCCGGCCACCCAGAGGACAACCATGAGCACACCGAGGGAGTGGCCATCATGATGTCACCAACAGCAACCAAAGCTCTCATGCAGTGGGAACCAATCTCCTCCAGGATAATGACAGCCAGGTTCAACTCAAAAGGAAGGAAAGTTACAGTCATTCAATGCTATGCGCCTACAAACGTCTCAGAACAAGAGAAGAAGGAGGCGTTCTACAGACAACTACAAGCAATAATGGACAACGTCCCAAATGGCGATATCAAAATCCTGATGGGCGACATGAATGCGAAGCTGGGAGGAGACAACACAGGAAGAGAACTCACCATGGGTCGTGAGGCCCTCGGTGAAATGAACGACAATGGTGAACTCTTCTCAGACTTCTGCGCCTTCAATGATTTGGTGATTGGCGGTAGTGTGTTCAAACACAAGGATATACACAAGACGACATGGATTTCACCAGATGGAAACACCAAGAATCAAATAGACTTCATCTCAATTTCAAGAAAGTGGAGACGGAGCCTACTGGACACAAGGTCAAGGAGAGGAGCAGATGTGGGTTCAGACCACTATCTAGTAGAAGGGACTTTCAAGGTGAAACTAAAAGCCTCGAGGATAGCTGGGGATAGGCCACAATGCAAGTTCAACACTCAATTACTGAAGGACACAACCACAAAAGACACTTTCACTGCAACTGTCAGAGCAAAGCAGGAAACACTACGCGACATCACTGAAGAATCATGCGTGGAAGAACATTGGAAGTCTCTGAAGGCGATTCTCAACGAAACGTGTTCAACGGTTCTAGGAAGAAAGAAGAGACAAGACAAGGAATGGCTCTCAACGGACACTTGGAAATTAATAGAAGAGAGGAGAATGGTGAAAGAGAAAATGATTCAATGCAAGGACGGACAGGAGAAGGAGACGATGAGCTCAACTTACAAAGCACTGGACAAAGAAGTGAAGAAGAGTGCTAGGAAGGACAAAAGACGATTCTACGACAACCTCGCCACTGAAGCTGAGAAGGCAGCAGGCAAAAGGGACCTGAGGACACTATATCAGATAACCAAATCTCTATCCGGGAAGAGATCAACACAAGCGAAACCTATAAAAGACAGCCAAGGGAACCCAATTACCAAGGAAGAAAAACAGATTAAACAATGGGCGGATCACTTCAAAGGACTCTTGAACCGACCATCACCTGCAACCCGTCCAGAAATACCAACAACAGCGCGCACACAACTGCAAGTTGACACCAATCCTCCAACGAGAGCTGAAGTCTTGAACGCAATCAAGCTTCTGAAAGCTGGAAAAGCAGCCGGACCAGATGGAATACCCCCTGAAGCACTGAAAGCGGACCCAGAGACTACAGCAGACATGCTGACTCCATTATTGCAAAAGGTCTGGAAGGAGGGAAAGGTGCCTACTGACTGGAGGAAAGGTTACCTCGTGAAACTACCAAAGAAGGGCGACTTAGGCCTCACTCTGCAAGAACTGGCGAGGAATCATGCTCCTATCGACGCCAAGTAAAATCCTGAGTCGCATCATCCTGGAGAGATTAAAGGACGCACTGGAGACAGAACTCCGACCAGAACAAGCTGGATTCAGGAAAGGCAAATCATGTACTGACCAAATTGCAACTCTACGCATCATCATCACAGAACAAAGCATGGAATGGCAATCAAACCTCTACCTCAACTTTATAGACTTTGAGAAGGCCTTCGACAGCGTTGATCGTGAAGTAATTTGGAAATTACTCGAGTACTATGGCGTACCCCAAATATTCATCAACCTTATTCAACAGCTGTACGACAACGGCACATGTCAAGTGATCCACAACGGAAAACTCAGCGAGGCGTTTGGAGTAAACACAGGAGTCAGACAAGGGTGCTTATTATCACCAATGATATTCCTAATTGTGGTGGACTGACTGGATTATGCGTCAGACAGTGGGAAACGAGAAGACAGGAATATCCTGGACCGACGTGAAGAACCTAGAAGACCTGGATTTCGCGCGTGGATGATTTATGTTTGATGTCACACACAATCGAAGACTTACAAGCGAAAACCGACAAACTGGTCGAAGAAGCAGCAAAGACGGAGGTTATGAAAATAACCAACCAACCAACAACAACAGCTGCAACATCCAGCGTCAATCACCATCAACGGGAGGGATTTGAAAGAGGTTACTTCATTCACTTATCTAGGGAGCATTGTCTCAACTAAAGCAGGAACGGGCGAGGATGTCAAATTTTTCGAGAATCGGGAAGGCGAGAAACACATTCATCAACCTGAAATCAATCTGGAAATCTTCGTCACTCAGCATCAGCAACAAAATTCGGATTTTCAATACAAACGTCAAGTCAGTTAGTTCTTCTATACGGATCAGAAACTTGGCGGCGGGTCACAAAGAATATTTCCAACAGCTGTTGCAGACCTTTATTAACAACTGTCTTCGGCTCTATACTGAAGATCAGATGCGGCCGGAAAGAATCACCAACAAGGAATTATGGGAACAAACAAAGCAAGAACCAATCGCCCAACAAATATGCAGGAGAAAGTGGAGATGGATCGGACACTCGCTGAGGAGACCGCTGGGTGACATCGCGCGTCAAGCCCTCGAGTGGAACCCGAAAGGGAAGCGGCGTGTGGGACGTCAGTGCAAGGGTGACATGGAGGAGATCGTGTGAAGAGGAGTTGAAACAGTATGGACTAACATGGATGCAGGCGAAAAGTACAGCAGAAGACAGAAGAAAATGGAGACGTGCAGTTGAAGCCCTATGTTCCACTAGGAACCCAAGGGAGCAATAATAATATAATAATAAGGGAGCCAGTGAAGTTGGCAGCTGTTGATAAAAGTCTGCACTGGCTTATTCGAAATCCTTTTCGTGGCACACACGCAGTGCAAGTTTTTCACCCGTACAGAAGCATTAACTGACTAATTTCACATTCGCTTTGAACAGAATCCGAATCTTGCTGTTTATGCTGGCTGGCTGAGTGCATTGCAGGAGATTTCCACATTGGTTTCAGGTCGATGGAGGCGTATCTCACCTTTCCGATTCTGGTTGGCTAGTTGGCTTTCACTTCTTCATCCGTGCTGTTCGACTGCCTGTGGTTGAAACCGTGCTTCTTTCCTAACCGGATAAATGAAGGCAGTATGTAACCTCTGTCAGCTTCCTTCCCTGATGATGTTGATTGGTGCTGGTTGTTGTTGTTGTTGCTGTTACTGTTGGTTGGTTGTTTGGTTTGTTTAACAAAGCAGTTCATACGGAAAGGCGATTGTCTACTCGTATGACGAAGCACTTGTCCAAGTGCATAGAAAAAACTGTAGTCAAAGTATTGGAAAATTCAATAACACGGCATCTTGTAGACTATGGACATGTTGTTGACTCTGTTAAGTCATTCAGTATTGTCAACAGAAAAGTAAACAGAAAGATACTTGCATTTACCGAAGTTTATGCAAATAAAGTTTCGAAACCGTCTCTCTCTCTCTCTCTGTGTACAGAAGAAAATGGTGATTACTTTGAATCCACCATAGTAATGACCTTGTTATTATCACTAAATATTTTACTCCACCTCGTATCATCATTATTACTGTGTGGGTTGAAACTATCTTTTGTCCGTACCATTACCTTAACTCATTTGATTATTATTATAATTAAGTTTGCGATTCCTAACATTTTAAAGTTCTTTCTCTGTTAACTAATTGCTTATTTAAGTGATGTAACTAAACCGTAATTAATTATAAGTTTATTTCTAATCTCTGATACCTCTTTGCTCTCTTATCTATCTGAACTAGGCCGGTAAAACATTCTCACCTGTTTTCAGGTATTGGTTTTTTAGAATTTAAATGATAGGTTATAGGATTTTATCATGAGCTGACATCAGTTAGAGAACCATTGGTAAACCTACAGGGAGTACTGGACAGCTGTTTCGCTATAGTGCTTAGTACTCTTCATCAATACGCAACCAACACCAGGGCTTGAACCCAGGACTTTCTGATTACAAGGCGAAATAGCTCGTAGACCATTGAGCCACTGGGACTTAATAAATAACCAGTCCACGAACTCTAACTGCTTTCAATTCATGACATAGTGTCTTTGGCGAGTATTTGTCCTCAGGTTTTCAAATTTTTCTCTAACCTATGTCACCTCATTATGAAATTATGTAACCAATCAATCGAATTCCTATAAACCAATACTTGAAAATCAATAAGATGCTCATTAGCGACTGTTTCTATTCAGGCAGTTACCTGAGGTTCTAGTGGAACAGTTACTCATCGTAAAAGACATTGCGAAGTGGTTGCGCTATGTCGTGAATTGGCAGAATTTAGAATTCATGGGCTGGCTGGCCATTGGATCGGGTCCCAGTGAGTGGCTTAATGGTCTACGAGCTAGCTTGCTAGCCTTGTAATGAGAAGATTATGGGTTCGAACTCTGGTGGTGGGTGTGAATTGATGAAGAGTCCCAAGCACTATGACGAAATAGCTGTCCAGTACTCCTAATTGGTTTTCCAATGGTTCTCTAACTGATGTCAGCTCATGATGATATCCTGTAACCAATTCTCAATTACTGTTTGGCATGACTAATCCACTGTAATTTATTTACTTACTACTAATAATAACAGTAATGACAGCCTTATTCTGAACAGTGTTTCTGTATTATACAGAATTTTCAGTGGAGTTTATTACCTGATAATTTCTCTTCGTCCAACATCTTCAAATAAAAGATTAACTGATAGTCGATTGTGTGACGCAGTTTTATCTCACCTTATGCGTAAACCAGTCCATTATGATACCTCTTTTTCCTTTTAGTTGAATGACAATTATAAATTGTTCAGGAGTATATTTTGTGAACCAAGGATATCAGTCAGGAATGGTCATCTCATGTACTGGAATAAGCTGCCATCCAGGATAATGCTTTTTCTCATGTTTAGTAGCATTGTAAATTTTTGAAATAATCACTAGAGTAAATGACACTATTAGAGGTCAGATTTTACTAGATGGACTTAAACAAGCTGAATAAGAGAAGCTATATTCAGTATAATGATGGAGTTTTCCGGTAGCCAGAGTTGTAAACAGGCCGTCTTATCATCTCTCAATGTGTTTGTAATAGTATATCTATGACAATGTATATAGAATATTCAGCAGCTAAGGACTTCTATCGAAATTTGATGAATTCATTAAATTCTACATATTTGTTGGGGCAGTAGCTGCTCCGTTGGTTCTTTGTTACAGTTCATTGTTGGTGATTTGTTTTCTGACTTTTTGATAGTCACTATGGAGCGAAGGCCGGATAACTTATTAAGTCTAAAATTTACCTTCAAAACAAGTTAAAACAAGAACGTGAGCAGTGTATAAAACTACACACTACTGATTTATTCAGATAAGAAGTTGCATACAACTCATTTCAATCAACAGGGCTTGCTAGACAGATACTCACTCATTAGGAAGACAGTTCATCAGTGGCGTAACTGATTTGACTTAGGTCAAAGACATGGATCAGTTCAAACCACCGCATCACAAACGGATGAAAAAGCCGTCCGATGTTTATATCACTTTGACCTAGTCAACAAACACTATTGACTAATGTAAGCAGTATGCAACCACCTCCGTC
Organism: Trichobilharzia regenti; assembly: GCA_944472135.2. NCBI lineage: Eukaryota > Metazoa > Platyhelminthes > Trematoda > Strigeidida > Schistosomatidae > Trichobilharzia > Trichobilharzia regenti. The sequence goes on along the minus strand of OX235264.1, from coordinate 25,601,017 downwards.
AATAAACTCGTAGTATATAAGTTTATGAAGATTTGTCTAATATGATGTCTCACAAACATGTTTAATTTTGAGTGATCCGTGATACTTGTCAACAGATGCTTGCTAGCAGTCGTCGATACAGTTCACCCATAATCTACCAGTAGCTAATATTTCATCAGCGATTTAAGTCTACATCACTTTGTGCTTCAGTCAACGACCTTAACACTGAGCTTTTCATTGAATACTTATCTACTGATGGAGAGTAATGGATACGTTGAATACTTGTCAGACTGTATACAATCAATGTATCAGAACTATTCACTCAGTGTCTATGGTTGCACTAGACACCATATTCAGTTGTATATCATGCATTTTCAAAAAGGTAAGGTCTAGCTAGCAAAACACAATGCCTTGACGTAAGCGGACTGAAACTACTAATGTCAGTCAATCAGTAGTATGTAGTATTATGTACTTATGCTTGATATAAAATCACTTCAGTCTGTACTATATCAATCAGAAAAGGCAAATGTAGAATCAGCATCATCTAGGACATAAACTCCAGCAAATGTGAAGAACAGTATGTCGGTTAGTATGTAGACATCGTCTTTCTCTTAAAATTAACGAACATCAGTTGGTTGTCAAAAGACATGATATTCATTATTTCATATTAATGCATTCTGACAGATACAGACAACAGTTGGACTGGACGCAAGTTAAAATAAATCTTAGACGAAGGAAACACCCAAAATTCGATGTAATTCCCAAAATCCTAATACTCAGACAGATGATCTATAGTTAATAGATATATTCACACACACACATGAAATTTACCAACCAATACAAAGTCATATTGTAGGTCAATCAAACGATCGATACTAATGCAAGTCAACAATTAATCACAACCAAGGTCATCGTAATACAGACTGCGATATCATTTACATTTCCGTGTGAACTGAAGATGTTGTCTAGTTAGATAATAAAAGCTTCACATTTAATCCACTCTGGTTAAATAAAGAACGCAATTACAGCAAATAAATAATTTCAGAACAAGAATCATTTTTAGACAAACAATTGTATTCAGTGAAATCTTCTTTTTCAGACTCTACAGTTATGTATCCATTCATGTCAGTATGAAATAGTCAGTAAGAGCAAAGATCAAGTATCGGCCTACTAATTTGGTGGCCACTGCTTTAAATACTGATTAATTCAGATTTTCGTTCTGCCTTTAACCAGCATTCACTGTATCAGTGATTGTAGTAATACTCATTATTGTTTCCTTTGGTTCTGTGTGGAACATCAAGCTTTAACAGCAAACCACCATATCACCCTGTTTGTTGCAGTCCTATTTAGCTGGGTTTATGATTACCTATTACAAGCTTTCATTTCTTCTTCACGCAGTTTCCTGCATGTCATTATCAGATCAACGCCTAACTCGTCGCTTCTCATTAGGCTTCCATTCAAAGGCCGATATGGCATACTATGTCACTCAAGGGGCGATTCAGCATATGTTTAATCCGTTTCCTTTTGTTTCGATATAATTGTTGGGCGATAGATGCTTAGTTTGTCGGTTGGTTGACAGACAGACAGACAGAGTTCCTTGCTGTCTATCCTTTTTGGCCATCGAATTCTCAATTTAGTTGTTACATAACAGTAACAGAACTATTCAGTCTCTTATTTCACAATATATTGATTTTAATCTGTTACTGTTTTTACATTGATTTATTTATCTTAAAATTGGTTGTGGAAAGAAGCGGTTGCGAAATAATTTTCACTTTTATTGATTAGTCATAACTAGGGTGTGACCAGTTTTATGTAACTAATCCGTTAAGATTGATGTTGACTGGATTCTTTCAGTCAATATTTTAGTGTGATCACGAGACTAGGTGATTTGACTTAGTCATGTACTTTGAATTAACCCTAGTTAGCTAGAGTAAAGTGGTAGGGAGCCTAGATTTCAGGTTTATCGATGCATTTCCTTGTCTCGGAATGCACATCACTTCTACAGATCGTTGTAGGGAACCTAAGTCTAAGACTTTTTGTGGATCGCCTCGCATTATATAAAATAGTGGTTGGATTATTAATTATGTAATTACATTTATTCCCTGAGATATCAAACAAACAAATCTTTGCTTGATCATAAATCCTTAACTTATCCTGAATAGCTGAAGCTATTATTATAATTGTATTTCAAAAGACTGACATCAGTGAATAAAGAATCATTCTTTTTGACAACTTTAACGAGGTTCATCCTGCAATAAATTTTGATATTGAGAAAGCAAAAGACTCTAGTATTTCATTTCTAGACGTCTTTATGACCAGAAAAGAAGATGGCACAACAACAAGAAGTGTATATAGAAAACCTACATCAACTGGTCAGTATACTCATTTTTTCAGCTTTGTGCCCTTAAAATACAAACGCAATCTAATAAAGTGCGTGGTTCACAGAGCAAGAGCAATCTGCTCTAATGAATGTCTTGGTGAGGAACTTAATAATATTAAACGATTATTGAGTGAAAATGGTTATCCAGAAAGTTTATTGATAAGAATATGAATCTAAAATCAAAGCAGCCTAAGATACCGACAGTTCCTAAAAAGGCCTTATTCTTACAAATGCATTTCCTGGAGGACAACATCAGCGAGATACTAACACAGTGCCATACAAATGTGGTGAAAAGAGCATTTCCTGCTGCTGAATTACTCTGTGTCTTCAAAACAACTCCTCTTTTGCGTTTGGGAGTAAAAGATAAACTGCCTAATTTCACCTCTTCCATGTGTATCTACCAGTTTAACTACTCCAGTGGAGTGAGCCAGTTACATAGGCCGTACAATTAGGCGTGTTTCTCGTCGAATTTCCAAACATCATCCTGCGCTGTTGGTTAAGTAAAGAACAAACAAAATCTATTCTTAGGGGTATTCTATCTCATCTTGTGGATACAGAACACAAGATTGATGTCAATGAGGCGGCTTTCAAAGTCATTTACCGCATACCAACAAATCTTAACTTCACTTTAAGAGTTCGTTTACTGCATATTGCTGAGGCTGGCTGTTGGGATCCACATTAAGAAGCCTAATTTATGCGTCCAAAAGAAGCTAGTTGGTTCAGACATTGTCCTTACCTTGGTCATCTAGGTGTGAATGATCCTCAAATTTTTGGAGAAATTTCCATAATTTTAGTTGATATCTTGTTTTTCCTATTATTATAATTTATGTATCTTTAATGAACTGTAATTCCATCCATCTTACTTTACAGATCGATATTATTTAAAAAACACCAATGCGTTTTATTAACAAGTATTCTAGAGTATTCTATGTATATAAGCATATACATACTTGTAGATCCAGAAGAGGAGATTATCGAAAAGGATATTCTTTGCTCAATTATTTTGTGTTTTGTAGATGTATGAATGGATATTTTCGCTTCATCAGATTTTCTGGTTATATATATATATATATATATATAATCAGAACAACTTGAGAATAATTATTATTGACAACACTAATGCTTTTTAAACAACGTAACGTCTAGTCAAGTAATCACCCATTCCAAACAAGGCATTAAATCTGTACTAAGTATCCCTTTCTGTCATCTTTCAGGTAGTGAAGTCTGCAGATACCGAACATTTCAAACAGCAATGGCACTTAAAATAACCCAAATCTTGTATACAAAAGAGGAATAAGTCCAACGACGATTGATACCCTAGCCTGTTGTCAAATCTATGAATACATAAACATTCTGTAGTGTTATTTTTCAAAATTTATCTAATATTTAATTAAGTACTATATATTCATGGATTTTATTGCATACCAGCATATGTTTTGAACTGTGATCAATTGTTATTTAGACTATCCCACATAATCAAGTGTTGGTTTGTAGGGATTTGATTGGTTACAGTTTCGATCACTGGCTGATATCAGTTAGAGGACCGTTGGAAACCAGGTAGGATTGGGCAGCTGTTTCATCCTAGTTTCGGACTCAATAACGGTACGCTGCTACCGGCGGTTTAAACCTTGAACCTTCCAGTTACAAAGAGAGCTCTTTGATCATTTAACCATTGGGACGGAATCCAGTGGCCCATGAATTCCAGCTCCCGTCAATTTGCGATATATAGTGTGATCACCAAACTAAGGAGTAGTGATCAGTTGCTTTAGTAATCTTCACTTCATTGACCCACAGGAATATATTAGACGAAAACATCAAACCTGTGACTAATGGAATCCTTTATTGGATTTAGTTACATTGCATAAAGCACTGATCATCCTTCCCGACTGCCATGTCATCTGATCTCCAGTATTGAGTGAAGTGGGCATCCATTGATATAAGTCTTCAGAAGCAGGTTATTGGAAATTCTTCCCGTGAAGCTAATTCCATCCATCATTTCAAGTGAGACTATGGAACCAGTTATACTAGTGGTTGCTATAGGAACTTAATTTTCCGTGCCCAGGAACATCTACCAGTGTGGTTGAATAAACGCGTACTTAAGACTATCAGCAATTCTACATTAGATCATCTCGTCCAAACAGACCACAAAACTAACATTGGAGAGTCTTTTTCTATCATCTGTGGAAAACTGAATGAATTACCAGACAGCCCTAGATATCGAACACTCCAGACAGTAAAAGCCATTGGAATTCCAATAAAAGCTGCTGATTCACAGTAATATATCAGACAAAAACATCAAACTTCTGACTGGTGGAATCCTTTATTGGATTTAGTTATATTACAGAAAAAGCTTGTCATCAGTTCATAATTAAAATCTTCTTCATGAAGAACTGACCACAAGACAAAACGACGCTCTTTTTCTTCTTCGTTATCTGATTCAGTGATTCTGTTGTATTTAATCGAATCCATGGAAACTCACCATTTTTTACCTCTAAGTGGGAAAGTAATTACCAGTAAACTTCTGCTTAAACTGATTATTTATGTGGTGAAATTTATAACAGGCATCGTTAATCAATTACTATTATTGTTTTTATTGTTTATTATCATAACAAGGCTTCAATAGACTATTAACTCCATGCTCTAACTGTCATAACGGTGGCCTGTTTAAATCACTGGGCTACATACACCTTAATTTTTATCCAGTATAAAACATAAACTTTTCTCCGCATCTTATTGTTTTAACCATTCAATAATATGTTTGAATGACTACATGAATTAGCGCATATTTTTAAAATCAGCTTTCAGTATGAAACTGTTCATTTATTTCTCAAATATCTGAAGGAGAATTGTCGTCGAAGATGATTATATCATGAATCCGATGGAACAAAACTTTGTCACACCAAAATATTATCGATTGTTAGTTTACTTCAAGATGCGGGTTTGCCATCTCTGGAACTCCTTGCCGGAAAATGTAGCTATGACGCTGTCTGTGGACACCTTTATGCGAAGGCTGGACAATCATGCAGTGACACAAAGACTGCGTCCAAATCGCCTATCCCCTTAGAATCCTATACACCACTGAGGGGTAGACAATTAAATTCGTCGTTTTACTTCCTTACATTCTCTCCCTTCTTACTCTCCTGACGACTCCAACCACTACGCTCACACTTATTATTATTATTACTGAAATTATATATATTTATATATCAACTTCAAATTTAATTAGCTGTCTGTTTTTACGTTTTCTTTATTTCTTTTTCCGTCTTTTAGTCTGAATAACCTACACTAGTTATATCTGTTATTATTATTATTATCATCATCTCTTTTCTTTTGACGACAATACCGGAGGATTAACTGGTGAAAGGTTCAACTCCACTTATAGTAGTAAGAGTCTTAACACACAGCATACTACAAACAACATATGATTAATCCTAGCACTACTCCTTTTGGAGTCAACCAAAGCTACGACAGTCAAGTGGCGGGACGAGCTACGCAAAAGTTTACCGAAGATCAAGAACCTTTACCTCACAATCAAGAAGCTTGTAAAAACGATATTGGATATTGGAAGAGGAAATATTTTTCAATTATAAATACTCTGAGAATTTTGTACTATATTTTACAATATTGTGTAGTATAGAGCTGCCATTATTATTATTATTATTATCATTATTGTTCTCTTTTATGCGCACAAATATGCATACACGATAGGTCAATGCAATGCAATGTGAAACCTTAGTATAATTAGTAGTAATAATAATCAGTACTGCATACCACAAGGGTGGATCTAATAAGTTCATCGCTGAAGGCGGTTGATCGTGGGTGGAGAAAGTACAACTGGCATAAGGAAAAAATATAAACCTCAGCAGCACTGATTTTACTGATCTGTAAATAATGTCATCTGTAATGTGTGTGTGTGTGTAGTAAGCGCATTTCGTTTGCTGTTGTCTAATGCCTACCAGATTTATCTCAGGCTTTTCATCTTCTGTTCACCTTTCTTCCTTATCGACTTTGTCAGAAGTAGATAAAGTAATATCGCTTGCCAGAAGACACAGTCCTACATACTATTTAAATTTAGTCTTAAATAGCACATACCACAGTATTGCTAATAACATCAGGACAATATGGTGTGATAATAGATAATAGATAATAGGCTAAATCCATGATCAACTCATAAAAACAAATCTAATCCTTACAAACCAATCATAGAAAATTAATCTGATGCTCGCTAGTGACTTGTTAAAGGATGGAGTTTCCTGGAGATCTAGTGAGAAGTCGTGACCAGTGAGGTTCATCCAGATGTCATGTGTGAGGATGGATGTCCACCACTGATATTGGTATACGAGCTTGCCTTGTAACCGGGAAATCCTGGGTTCGAACCATGGCGGTGGGTACGTGCTGCCGATGACCTCCAGACTAGGATAAAACAGCAGCTGTCCAGTACTCCAGTGCTGGTTTTCAATGGTTCTCTGACTGATATCAATCCGTGATCAACTCGTAAAAATAGGACTGTTTCAACAGAGGAAGGTTTCTTTCCGTTGAAGTCATCCACAAAAAGTTTATATCAGATGGGCAGATTATTAGTTTTCAAAGTTCTGTCCATCTGAGGATAAAGAAGAATATCATATATTCTCTGTCCTCAAGGATTTGAAGAATATGCACCGAGAAATCTTTTGAAGATGAGCTACAATATCTCTGAAGAATCTTGGTGGCGAATGGTTTCCCACCAGGATTCATTTACAAAGAAAGCTGATGAAGAGGTACAGATAACTTCCACAAAGATTCTGCTGGTGAATCACGAATTCGAAAGTTATGCTCAGGTGGAAACTCTCCGAGAAGTGCTTCCGAAATCCCTCACTGAAATATACTTCTTCCGAGGAAACATTATAGCGACTACAACCGACTCGTTGTAGTCAGAACGCAAGAAACCTGACTCTACAGCCTACTGATTAGAGGGAAAAACTTTCTTGAGATACGCGCAGTCACGAATCTCTTCGAAGATAGCAAATGGATGAATATTCTCTAATAATTCTGTGGCTCTATTAAACAATAATTACGTCAAAAGCTTAAAATTACCTCAGCAGTGACATCAAACACCTAAAACGTCCAGTCCAAGTACAGAAGGAGTACTTAAAATCAAGTAGAATATCCCTATAGTAGTGGGGTAAAGAACTCTGTTCATAAGGACCATTCACCAATATTTCCCGGCAAAGAGTTCAAGGTCAGAATCACCTTGATTCACTCAAACAAAATCACATAGTACAACACATTATCAATGTACATACAACCACACAAAAAGAAGCACTAAAATTAAGGGTTAAACAAAGATAAAGACAAGTAACAAGCATCAGGTTGACTTTGTGGTGTGATGCTCGGTAACAGAACAACTGGTGGACTTAGGATACTCAGCTCCATTTGATCAGTCCTATAAAGTCATACACAAGATCTAATGAAACCTCTTAGATGTTATCAGACCAAGGCGTCTGGGCATAGTTAAGGCACTGGCGATCATAAAGTTCAAGCCCACGCTATGTATTCAACAGATATACTTCCAGCCTTTATCCTTACCATGACTATCTTAAACAGTCAGTATCCCCAGTAACTATTATCTGATTATGTTTATGAACCGAAATTCGTGTTTATCTCGCTTGTTATCATGTTTTTAACCGCTATTTGTTATGCTGTCATTCGTCATAATTTGACTGTCACCTGGGAATAGATCTGGAACTTTCTCAACGTTTCGCTGTTTATTCATGAATATACAGTCTAGCTTATGACTTCATCGGAAAGAAAAATATTAATTATAATAATACTAATAATGACGATTAGTTTCCATACCTTTATGACTAATCGTACGTTGGAGGATTTCATCAAAAGCTGACAGCAGCTAGAAAACCATTGGAAAACTAGCTGAAGTACTAGGCAGCTACTTCGTCCTAGTTTGTGACTCTTCACCAGTACGCACCCACTGCGATTCGAAGGTGAAGGCAGCAACTCATCGAAGAAGACAGTGAGAAGTGGTAGCGACATATTCTAAATTGGCAGGAGTTGGAATTCATGGGACGGCCATTGGAACGGGTACCAGTGAGTGGCTTAATAGTCTACGCGCTCGTTGGCGTTGTAACGAGAAGGTCCTGGGTTCGAAGCCTGGAGGTGGGTGCGTACTGCTCAAGAGTCACAAATTAGGCTGACTAAGCAGCTGTCTAGTACTCTCAACTAGTTTTCCAATGGTTCTTTAACTGATGTCAGCTTACAATGAAATCCTCCAACCAATAAAACTAAATCCTTACAAAAATCAATACTTAAGTAATCATATGTGCTTAAAAAAGATAATCAAATAAATGCTGATGTTGATTTAAAATTATTACAAATTAAATTTATGTTCGCGCGTCTCATTTAAATTATTTCACACTAAAAGATTGAATCAATAAATGACTTGTTTTTTTCAATGGTTTCTGTTATGTACTCGTCGCCAAATTATTGTTATGTACTGGTCGAGAATTTAATAGTCCTGACGCAAGAAGACGGAAATCAGAAGACCACTAGGTTTGCGATGATACTTCTATTTTCCAACACAAGGAGAAGCAATAAGTGGTATCACACCAAAGTAGTGTCACACAAGATTGTGAGAGCGAAATATATATATGAATGTCCAGACAAGTGTGTGAACAATCAATAGACAGTCTTAACATGAATGGCTAACTATAATGGAGTATCGATCCATATATACATAGCGAAATATAGCAAACATGTCAACAGCCACACACATAATATGGATATATGTCACCAAGCAACGGACTGTCAACAAACACTCATATTATATATAATATAAGGGGAATATACATTGTTAAAGGAGACAGGTTCATCAAAGTGAAATGGTCACAGACTAAGCGAGCAAACAGAAAGAGAGACCACCATATATATATATATATATATATATATATATATATATATATATATATGGATACATATCACTTTCAGTGTGTCTCTAATCCACATCAATTGGAGAATTATTAAGAACCAAACAGCATTGGATATCTGCTTCGTCCTAGCTTGGGACTCTTCAACCGTGGGCACACATTATCCTACTAGATGTCGAGACCAAAATATTTAGATCCAAATTAGAGCCCGTTAGCCATCTAGCTATCAATTCAAATTCCAACCTGAGTCAATTTATGACATATACTGTCACAGTCTTGTGATTAAATCTTCTTCAGAAGGTAATGAAACCAATAATACTAAGAAGAATTTGCTTTATTCCAAACGCAATACCCGGTTCCATCGGTTATGAGGATCAGATAATAGATGATGTCATTCTGTGAAATTTTTACAAGGAAAAATAAACCATCAAACAAGCAAAAAGTCACTTCAGAAAAACATGTCTCCGTCAAGATGTAGAAAAATTCTCTTTAAAAAAAATGTTTGTTAATACATGAATATTGATTGGGCAAACAAAGAATACTAGCAAAATAATAATAATAACAACAACAAAGCTTTATTTTAACAAAGATTGGGTTGTTAAGAAAAACAACATGATACACTTGATTTCAATGTTCAATACCAGTTATTATTGAATCCCTATGAATAATGAATGTCGTCATGATGTATTAAGTACAATGAAAATTTCCTATGGAAGCCTAATACTCCGTTAAGAATAATTAAAATGATTAATAAATACTTCAGATGCTTAAACACCGCGCGTTATCAATTAACTTAGATCGATTGTGGTACTGGTTGCTATCTATATGGTAAACAGATTCAGTAGTTAGGTGTTTAATTCATACTCTAACGCTGAAGGTATTAAATTTCAATAACCTAGAGAAGATAATTTTTCTTTCAGGTCACAGATACTGACTGACTCATGAATCAATGTAGAACTTGATACAGGTTGCTGCAACACCTACTAACACGTAATGATACAACTACGTAATGGACAAAAATGAATGTGATAAAGAAAATAATTTGATAAAGTCTACTAGAGATTTTAGAATTCCAGAAGATGACAATAGGGGCTACATACATTACCAAATATAACAGATTTTGAATCGTGTTGATAAGTATCACCAATTAAACATTCTTAACATCAGGATGGCGTTGGTTAGATAACTGACGCCTAAGGGACGCAGACCAGAAGCGATTATGCAGTTTTTTTTCTGAAAATCTTTAACGTTTTAGTAATGTCACTCCTGTGATGTGTACTACTCACAATGAGCTTGTAAGTAGTATATTGTTAAAGTTTCGGTGTAAGGATTTTGTATTTTGTCTAATTAAAGATGCCTGTTATAAATTTCTGTGCGCCGGTGGCACACAGAGTTAGAAAGCTCGCCAACCACGCAACTGGTTGTGGATTCGATTGCCGGTCGACGCAATTTTCCACCTCGATAAACCAGTAATAAGACAGATAAAGAGGGAGGAAAATTGGCTATGAGGCTAGCAACCCCATCATCCCGTAAAAATAAACACCACTGCTACAAAAATTTCAAAGCTCTAGCTTGAGATCCTATTGTCCACTGGAACTATTTCTTTTGTAGGAGGAAACCAGATCGTGTTAAGCTGATTGCAATTTCTTCTGCTGTATCTAGACGCCTTTGGAAACTTATTTGTTATCCAATAGATGATGAGCAGAGATTCTTATTTGTTTCTTTTATGGCTTGTTCTGACCAGATGATCTAAAATCGAATCAACAGTTCAGTGGATACTCATCGGTAGAAATACTGAAAACCTACCTGTAACTATCATTGAAGAAAACCTTCTTCGCTGGTGAACTCTAGATAACCTTCTCCATGTAACCAATGATTCGCACGAAAGTGAAGGATAAGCTACCACTGCTGGCCTCGTCAATGCTGCATTTACCAATTCACCTGCTTGTGTGGAGCTAGGTATGTTAGCGTTTCCTAGTGTTCGCTGTCCAAAGGTATCATCCAGCACTTGTCCTCATGTAGAAAATAGGTCTCCCCGAAGCCCTACTCTGGAACACCTAATCGAATCAGGACGCCAAGCAAACACACAAAGTAAATTCAAAGTCATCTACAGAAATGCGGGAATCCTACTAAAAGAGTGCGAATCAAACTTCTTCAAACTGCAGAATCAGTAAGAATTCACATTTTAAAATCTGAACTCTGAATACAAAATAAGTTTGTTCAGTCATTAAATCTACAGTGGACCTGGCCTATCTTAACACCGAATACTTAATTTTTCAGTACTGCGTTTTAGGGATTTGAATGATTGATTACAGCACTTCATCATGAACTAACATCGGTTAGAGAACCATTGAAAAATAACTGGAAGAACTGGACACCTATTTCGTCCTTGTTTGAGACTCGTCACACAACGTACTTACACCCAGGCTTCGAACCCAGGACATTCTGGGTACAAGACTAGCAAGCTCGTATACCATTAAGCCACTGGGACCCCATCCAATGCCCAGCCCATGAATTCTAACTTCTGCCAATTCACGACATAGCGCGACCACTGGCCAGTGTCTTCGGCGAGTATTTTTTTCTCACACTCGACCTGCCGTACCCTACTGGTCACGACTTCTTAATTCTTAATTCCACATTTTCTTTCCCCAACCATTATCAAATCTCCTTCTCTTATTATCACTGTTGCTGACTTGACTTTTGTTCAAATATAATTTTATTTGAACTTCCCTCAACTCTGCCAATTAGATTACGTCACTCAACTTGCTTATTGAATCTTATTTTATTTTCTACCGGATTACCGCTTTCTATATTACGTAACTTGTTATCTAAAATTTGCAGTTCTAATGACATATCTTTGGAAATATTCGTTTTGTTGCTAAGAAAGTTTACTATACATATGCAGTTGTACAGCTTGACAATGGTATCACCGAAAAGAGGAGTGTCTCCTCGCTGAACGGCTTTTCTTTTGTATAAAATCATTGTGTTGACGATTTTTACTACCTCACTATTTAGCCACATTGTTAGATAGATATTCGTGAGCATGAAAAACTAAGTTTCTTAAGCAACGGCTGATATCAGCGAACTGTCCTTATTAAATCTTCTTTGTACTGAAAAGTAACGAAGCTATTGAAATGTGTATATCATCCTATATATGTACTTTTCTTATGTAAATTTCTTTTTATATTATCATCTGATCTTCTTATGAGAAGGATATCCAAGAAGGCAAGATCGATGTATCTTATTGAACTGAGCTATTGCTGTGAACCTGTCGTCTGTGTCATTTTCAACAGGGTGCCTACCCAATGCTACCACATACACTTTTCTGTAGAATTTGCCATCAAATTTGAAATATACATTCTTGATACACTTTATTATCGATTTTTTCTAAAGGATTTCTTCTAGGATCTTAATATTTATTGACTTTTTATTTATTCGCCCGCATATATAGTTCACCCGTTTGAATCAGAGGTATATTTGTATATAGTGATGTGTAGTTCAAAGATATCATAGATATATATATCGTTAATTCTGCTATCAAATGCCACTGTGTTCTGCTGTTCACATGGTCTACTTCATTGAATGTTACTCTTCAAGTTAGGTATTGTTAGCAATGTCAAAATTACCCATTACCAATGTCTGCTAACGAAAAGGAAATCTATGTTGAGAGCCTTTCTACACTGTCTTTAACGGAAAGCGTTCCACTTCACTGATGACTGAAGCTGAAGGGCCTCAAGGTGATGAACTTTATTTTTTTTCTGTTTTGCTTTCTTTTTGTATAACTTACGACATTCTCCTAAAGCCAGTTTCAGTAAATATGATGATCTGACAGGGATATCCTGGACCGACGTGAAGAACCCAGAAGACCTGGATTTCGCGCGTGGATGATTTATGTTTGGTGTCACACAAAATCGAGGACTTACAAGCAAAAACCGACAAACTGGTTGAAGAAGCAGCCGGCGAAGACAGGACTCCAGGTGGACATAGAAAAGACGGAGGTTATGAAAATAACCAACCAACAACAACAACGACAGCAGCAACATCCAGCGCCAATCAACATCAGCGGGAGGGATTTGAAAGAGGTCACTTCATTCACTTATCTAGAGAGCATTGTCTCGACTACAGGCAGTCGGAACGGACGAGGATGTCAAATCGAACAAGAATCGGAAAGGCGAGAAACACATTCACCAACCAACTGAAACCATTCTGGACACCTATCTTCGTCACTCAGCATCAACAACAAAATTCGGTCGGATTTTCAATACAAACAACGTCAAGTCAGTTAGTTCTTCTATACGAATCAGAAACTTGGTGGGTGGGTCACAAAGAATATTTCCAACAGCCTGTTGCAAACCTTCATCAACAACTGTCTTCGCTCTATACTGAAGATCAGATGGCCAGGCCGGAAAGAATCACCAACAAGAAACTATGGGAAGAAACAAAACAAGAACCAATCGCCAACCAACAAATATGCAGGAGAGTTGGAGATGGAATGGACACTCGTTGAGGAGGCCGCCGCTGGGTGATATCGCGCGTCAGGCCATTGCTCGAGTGGAACCCGAAAGGGAAGAGGCGAGTGGGACATCGGTGCAAGGGTGACATGGAGGAGATCGTGTGAAGAGGAGTTGAAACAGTATGGACTAACATGGATGCAGGTGAAAAGTACATCAGAAGACTATAGTGGCAAGTGGAGACGTGCAGTTGAAGCCCTATTTTCCACTAGGAACCCAAGGGAACAATAATAATAATAATGAGAAAAAGTTTCCTATCTGAGGTTAAACAATCATCTTATTCAGATAGTCCTGCACGGAATCCCTCTAAATGTCCAACTGTTAATTTTAGTTTCAGTCATGAAGAAGACATGAGTGAACTGAATCAGCCTAATGATTCCTATTATACTGATGGCAGTGTAATAGGAAACATAGTGAATATTATCCATCTTCGTCCCGGTGTCTCTTGAAATCTTCGCTAATCGTCTCATATCTTGTTGATTTCTAAAAAACGGCCTTCTGTCTGACATGTTTAGTAAGGAAGTTGAGACGTTCTGGTACAACTCAACCTGTTCGCTTTCATTCTTTTTCATTATCCCCCGTAATTTTCACCGGGATTCTCAAAAAAGACTATTACGTGGGAACTTGAATTGTACATATAGTCTAGACGTTAAATACAGACCAGTTTCACTTAAAACTAGAGGTTTTTTATTTTTCAAAAACGCAAATTTCTTTCATTCAAAGCCAGAAGTAAAAATATATGTAAATAAAAAAGTAGATATCCTCAGTAGGCGACTTTAATTAGTGTTAAACTGTTTCACTGTCTTTTGACTACGTTTTATGGTTTGCCAGCCAGCCAGCCAGCTATCCAGCCAGCCCACCTGCCTGACTGTCTGTCTATGTGCATTTTATTCTTATTACTGGATTTGGGGGTGGGGTAGCGACAAGAAAACTGAAACTGAAGAAAATTCATAAAATTTTTGTTTCTTATTACCATATTATTCTCTCACAATTTGCACTTTTTCTCTTACACCTTTTGAAAGCGTAAAAACAGTAGCCAGTTAGTTAATTGATTGACTGTATTAGATGAGAAGAAGTCAGACAGGAGAAAACAACAACAACAACAAAAAAACAATCTGTTTTGCACGCTTTCGTCTCTTTCACATCAACATCAGAAGAAAAGAGATTTTCTTTTTTTTCTCTCAAGCAGTATTTGACACCTGTTTTGTCCTAATTAGCTACTCTTCAGCAATACGCACCCGTCATCTTACGGTAAGGGTTAGCAAGCAGTACTTTTGGGCTTCGATAGAGAGCTTGTTAACCATTTCACCACTGGGACGAGATCTGATGACCAGTCTATGAATTATAACGACTTTCATATCGCGATATGCAGCTCAACCACCAGGCGATGTCATCGGTTAGTATTTATATCCTCACACCCAACTTGTTGAATCCCGCTGGTCATGAAGTCCTAACAGAAATTCAAGAAACTTCATCCAGTAGCCAATCAGTCAGTCTCCATGTTGGGCAGGGATTCGATTGATTTGAAGTTTGATCATGAAGTAACTTCCCTTTGAAGTTTGGATATATCATACAGTGAAATAGTATTATTTAATTGATAAAGTTTCGAGGAAAATTTATCGTTCATAATCATTCGAATTAGTATTTTCAAGATATATCGAATAGATGCTGTGTCATTCCTGTTGTACGTGTTCTCCGCTGATTCGGTAAATAAATCTTCACTCAGTTTTTTTAGTTTATTCCTCCACACTGTTACACTAGATTTTAATATTGTCATTTTGTCTCATCCTTTTATACGGTCGCATCGACAACTTCTGAGATTTTCTCTAAATTCTCTACCTTTATTTATTTATTTATTTCATTATTTTATTTTGTTCCTTTACGTTTCGAGTGGGACATGGTGCTTCAAAATACAACTATGAAGTTTGAGTTGTAATGGCTTTATTTTTACGGGATTGAGTTGTTAGACTGACGCCCAACCTCTCCTCTTTGCCGACCTTACTACCTGCTTAGCGAGATGGAGGAGTGTGTTGGTCAGGGTTCGAACCTTGGGCCATGTGCAAGGCTGGAGAGCGTTTCATCGCTGAACCATCAACACCCTTATTTCTAATCTAATCTAGATTCAAAGTTTGATCACGGGTTGATATCAGTTAGAGAACTGTTGAAAAGCCAGGGATTATTGGAAAATTGTTTCGTCACAATTTGCAACTTATCATCAGTCACACACACACACACACACACTGGGGTTTGAACCCAGGACCATCCAGGCTGAAAGTGAAGCTCGTAGACCATTCAGCCACTGGGAGCCAACTCAGTGACAAATGCTAGCTGATGATATTGGCTAGTGATCGTGTTAAAATCACGCATTGGTAAGAGTTAGAATTCATAGGCTGGTTGAATCGTTTAAAGAGCTTGCTTTTCAATCGGAAGGTGTTGGGTTCTAATTCCAATGGGTCGCAGATCAGAACAAAACAATTGTTCAGTATCCTGTGCTGGTTTTCAGGGGTTCTATAACTGATATCAATCCGTGATTAAACCTGAAACAAATCAAATTCCTTACAAACTAACCCTTAAAAACGAGTCTAAATTTCTCTAGGTAGCTATAGAACTCTGCTAGCTATAGAACTGGTCGGAAGACTTTATAAAATATTCATACCCGTGAGTTCAGCTCTGAATCAATGGATAGTTCGAACATTCATCACAATCCTCTTACTAGGGTTTACTTCAGCGTTACATGATTCAATGTTATGAGACTTTATCAAAGGTGATTTAGGAGTCCAAAATTATTCACATCACAAAACACATGATCTGTTTGATATCATAACAGGGCAATCAACAAAACAAGCATAAATGCATCATTCTGCATACTACTGATAGATCAAGACGAGTAGTTGGATATCACTCACCATATCGACCAGTGTACTACTTGGCAGCCATATTATCGAGGTGATTTATACGCTGAATTAGGTTCACTCTATCACCAATCCAACGAAGTAGCTTGCCAGAATTCAGGTTGTTTGAAATGATTTGTCTCTCTGCGATATTTCAAACAAGATATACCGCCGAATGAGCTGTATCTGAAACCGACGGAACGGTCATCCGGCATTTAGATCGCTTCAGTCTGGTTAGTAAGGACTCCTGGTTGAAGTGAGTGATATTCAACTGCTCATTTTAACCGACCAGTAGTATGTAGTTTCATACTATGGCGTACAGCTACCTACCTCCATTAACATCAAAGTGAAAAAATCTAACTCAACAATTAAATGAAACTATATGAACATGCTATAAATTACACTTATTGCCTATTTGTGAGCTGCGCATACTACCAAGCCAAATAAACCAGTTGTGGTGCGATGCGAAGAGCGTCAATACATCGCAATGATCAGTTCATCTGATTAAGTTCTAGACTAATGATTGAAAGACCGGCAGTTCGGATACCTAAATGAGTCAGATTTTCATTTCAGTCAGTCATAATGTACTAGAGAGCACGGAAAACATGTTCTGACAGTACTATTGACCATGAAATAAAAGCTATGAAGGATATTTTATTTAAGAATGGGTATCCCGAGAAGTTCAGTAATAAATACTCTGAAGAAATTAGCCTCTGCAAAGCTGTCCAAAAAGTTCCGAAGAAATCTGTCTATATCAGTTTGCCATTCAAAGGAGATGATGTATAGGAAGTAGTCAAACAAAGACTCGATAAAGCTATCAACAGAACTTATTATGCTGCAAAACTTTTTATCCTTAACACCACTAAGCGAGTGCTTCAACAATCTGGGAAAGACCAGTCACCAATCCTCGACACTTCAAATTGCGTATACCAATTTGAGTGTGTTTGCGGAAGCAAATGCATAGGTCGTACGGAAAGGCGATTGTCTACTCGCATGATGGAGTATTTGCCAAAATGGCTGAAAACAGCTGAATGCATAGTGCCGAAAACCTCAATAACAAACATCTTGTGGACTATGGACATGATATCGACGCTGTCAAGTCATTCACTATTGCCATCAGACAAAGAAACAGGGAGATGCTTGCAATTGCAGAGGCTTGTGCAATTCGAGTTTATAAACCAGGTCTTTATGTACAAAAGGAAATGGTCGTCATTCTGAATTTACCATGGCAATACATTTGACTTATTATTCTACCTCATGTTATTATTATTCTTGATTCATTTAAAAGTATCTTTTATCAGTAGCATTATCTTAACCCACTTCAACATTATTATTATAACCATTACTATTGATATTACTCTGTTTCCAATTCTTAATATATTCTCTAATAACTAATTTTTTATCTAAGTGATGTAATTGAAGCGTAATGCATTTTATCTTAATTTTAATGTCTAATACCCCCTCGCCCCTTGTCTATTTGAACATGACCTGGAAAATTATTCGCACCTGTTTTCTGCATGATTAGTCTAATGCAGTTTATTTGCTTATCAGTTTTATATCTTCCAATGTAATTTCAAAAGTATATATATCCGTGTATGTAGAGTATTCAGCTGACGAGTTCTACCGAAATTTGACGAATTCATTAAATCCTGTTTTATTGACAACATATGTGTTGCTTGTTTTAAATTCGTATTGGGAAATAATTATTTTCAATGATCTACTAGGCCGCTAAAAGCCTGTCAACTTTAGGTTACCTCAGGTAGTCCAAATCTCTTAGATACTTCCCGAGAAGCGGTTTCCGACAATCACCGACTAAAGAGAAAGTTATTTTATACCATTTTGCAATTATTCAATACACACATAAGCAATCTTAAGACATGATCTCCTTGATACCATAACTGGTAATAAAAAAACCAAGCTAAACAGTGTGATATTATAAATTATTGATTTAGAAACAGTCACATCAATCAGGAGTACTTACTAGTCAGATCGACGTTGACTTGACTGCCACATTTTTGAGGGTAGTCATGATGTATTTTAATCTAATATGATAAACTTAATTCTACATAATAGATGTTCACCAAAAAAATGCAAACTGTAATTTAAGTGTAACTCCCTGAAGTGAACTTAATAGGGGAACTCTGAAGAGAATAGTCTCAAACGATTGTAGCAAATGCCCAATTTTCAGGTCACTGCAATCTGTCTGGCAAGCACCACTGGTTAGCGTATATGTTTCTCAGCAACTGATATCTATCAGAGGCATATAACAATACCAGACATAATACAACGAGTAACAAATGTAGAACGAATAATAAAAGTAACGTACTGAAGGGCTAATCAAAGATATGAAACGTAACTATTGGCTGAAGTGTAAGCGTATAACTAAAATAAAGTTCAAAGGTTCAATGAGTCATAAAACATATCTGAAAACAAAAAAAACAAACAAATGAACACAGATACCATGATACTATAATGAAGCAACAAAAGATTAATTTAGGTCTGGTGAAGACTTCCAGTTTCTGGAACGAGACACACAGTAGATGGTTTTGAGCCGCGTTACAAAGTGTATCTAGTCATACATCCAAAGCATCACTATGACACTAGTCACATAACTTACACATAGCTAAATGACTCAGATGCGACTACATAAATCCATCAATATGCCAGTCAGAGATTAAGGGATTTTGTCACATCAATAGAACTTTCAACGATCGATGTGTTGATATGCGTGGCTTGAAACACATGGTGGTTAATTGGATTTTCAATGGACAAGACCTTGGCAGCTTCGCTGAGGTGTAACTGTGAATCTCTAAACTCTCTTCATATCATCGTCAATAAATACACCTTTGACCAGCCGTAAGTGTTATATTCTCCCTTCACCGGGTGGGGTGATGTTAGGAACAGCCTATTCCAAATAACTTTGTTGAACAGGCTAGAGAATCAGAAAGTGGTGTGGCAAGAGCCCAGATATAGCAGGATAGATGGCTACACAGCGATCATGAGAGTTATTTCTAGTTGAAACCGACTGGAAGGGAGCTCGGAGTTGTTCGGGAAGCCTAACTATCTAAGGTTAACGCGTTGATCAAACAGTATAAGTAATCACTTCATCTCAGTGGCAAACAAAGTGACACTACACTCATCACTGTAGTTTGTGAAAGACTCAATGGGAAACCATTGCAGTATATCGAGTCCGTAGATCATTGAGAAATACCACATCGGACTGGCGGGGCAGAGATTATCGACAACACTTAATGAAATTAACGCCCCACAATTCCTCTCATCAAATATTCAGATGAAATTCTTAATTCTCGTAGTTCGTTTCAATAAAACGTTATAGCTAAATGAAGACATATCTAGTCAATCGAGTATACATCCATCCACCAATCAACATCAAGGTCACCGCCAAAAGAAACAAATCGATACTCAATTTGATTCTAATCGGATAATTTATGCGGACAGTTTTTATTTTTGAGGGCATGCATGATCATGGATGACCATGTCATTCATATTAACGTGAACAAGTCAACAAAATAGAAATTAAAATTTTCTTAAATGATGCTTAGAAAGTTTACCATGGCTCAAGTTAAAAGGTGTCGCGGAGAAGCGATATATATATGTGTATTTGATAAGCAAATTGATGTTCTTCTGTGTTCATCACGCTTAATCAGTGTGATAAATATATGTAAATAAATTTTGGACAACACAGACAGTCAAAATTCATGTTGAAATTCAAAGTTATGCTACCTGTGAGATACTAACTTATCTATAGGAATCCCAACCCTTAGATTATCTAGCAAATTTGTCCCCCTGAGAATGCACTAATGGATATCGAAATATTGCGATGAGTCTTTCAATATTAGAAAATTTGTTGAATTATATACTTTTTAAGAACTGGGTGGAAAGATGGAAGGGACCAGATTTGATTGCCTATCAGAATGAGTCTTTGGTTGAAAGTGGACAAGTTCTTCAGTGAAATATTCCATTGGGTTTAGAACAGAACATAAAGCCTCAACAGTACATCTCCATTTTGTCCTGTTCTCGGTAGTTCTCCTTATCTAGCCTGAAGATCACACATAAACTTTCATCTACTACTCACATGACCTGCTCTTTGTTACCCTTGGACACCCACCTCATCTTTTTTCTATTTGGGTTCCACTCGAGTGACTGACTGATAGGAATTCTTCGATGAGTGTGTCCGACCCATCTCCACATTCTTCGGAATATTTGTTGAACATTATTATTATTATTGTATCCTTTAGTTCCTAGAGGAACATAGGTCTTCAGCTGCGCACCTCCATTGCCTTCGGTTTTCCGACAACTTTTTCACCCTTCTCCAGGTCTGTCCACATGCTTTCGTCTCCTCCTCGCATGATCTCCTCCAAGTCACCCTTGCATTGACGACCAACTCGCCGCCCCCCTTTCGGGTTCCATTCGAGGGCCTGTCTAGTGATGTCACTTCATGGTTTCCTCAGCGTATGGCCAATCCATCTCCATTTCTTTCTGCCTATTTGTTTCACAATCGGTTCCTGATTGGTTCCCCCCCAGACATCCCTCACTATTGGTGATCTATTCTGGTCGGCTATCTGATCTTGAGTATTGAGCGGAGACAGTTGTTAATGAAGGTTTGAAGTTTGTTTGAGATGCTCTTTATCACCCGGCGCCAAGTCTCTGATCCGTATAGTAGCACTGACTTCACATTGGAGTTGAAAATCCGGATCTTATTTTTGATGCTGATTGCTGTTGACCTCCACACAGATTTGGGAGTAATGAAAGCCTGTCTTGCTTTTCCGATTCTGGCTTTGATATCCTCGTCAGTTCCGCCTGTAGTTGAGACGATGCTTCCCAGGTAGGTGAAGGAGGTTGTTTCTTTCAGGTTCTTCCCACTTATGCTGATTGTTGTCTGTTGTTGTTGATGTTGGCTAGGAATCTTCATCATCTCTGTTTTTTCTATGTTCACCTGAAGTCCTTCCTATCTTTGATGCTTCTTCTGCCAACTTGTTACTTTTCACTTGCATATCTTCCAGTTTATGGGAAATCAGACATATATCATCGGCGAAATCCAGATCCTCCAAGTCTTTTGTGTCAGTCCATTTTATGCCTGTTCCCTCGTTGGTTGCCGTTGTCTGTCGCATTATCCAATCAATTGCAATCAGGAAGATCATTGGTGATAGTAGACAGCCTTGCCTCACTCCCGTCCTCACTTCGAAGGCTTCCGTAAGTCTCCCATTGTGGATTACTTGGCATGCAGCATTAGGTTCTTGATTATTGCTAATTCCTCCTGATCAGATGACCATCGGCATACAGCAAAGGCAGTTATCTGCAATAGGCTGTTCGAAGTGCTTTCTGTGACGTGCCAAGTTTCTTCAGTTGTATAATTAACCCATATGTAGAAGCACAGTCACCTGGAAATCAGTGAATTATTCAGTGTACAGGTGAACTCAAATTTATTTTGTATCTCTCTCTGAACTAGGAGAGAATGAGTGACTTAGGAAGTGAGAGATAATCAGCTCACCATCCCTCCCTTCCATGATGGCATTTTTGCACACCGTGTGAGTTTAAATTTTGATTGCTATTAATATTCACCTCTCTCTATCTCAACTTCATAGATTTTGAAAAGGCATTCGACAGCGTCGATCGAGAGGTGATTTGGCAACTTCTTCGCTACTACGAGGTGCCGCTGACAATTATACATCTCATCCAACAGTTGTACGACAACGCCGCACGCTAAGTTTTCCACAGCGGGAAACTTACGGAATCTTTCGAAGTGAAGACGGAGTAAGGCAAGGCTGCCTACTATCTCCAATGATTTTTCTGATTGCAGTAGATTGGATAATGCGACAGACAACGGGCAATGAGGAAACAGGCATGAAATGGAGCCACACAAAATACTTGGAGGATCTGGACTTCGCTATTGATGATATATGTCTGATTTCACACAAGTGAAAAGCAACAAGTTAGCAGAAGAAGTATCAAAGATAGGACTTCACGTGAACATAGAGTGAACAGAGGTGATGAAGATTCCTGGCCAGCAGCAACAGCAACAACAACAGATAACGATCGGCATAAATGGGGGAAATCTGAAAGAAACAACATCCCTTACCACCTACTTACCTGAGAAGTATGGTCTCAACTACAGGTGGACGGAACTGATGAGGATGTCATCAAGAAGAGGATCGGGAAAGCAAAGCAAGCTTTCATTAATTTCAAGTCTATGTGGAGATCAACAGCACACCCAGCATGAAAAACAGGATGGGGATCTTCAAATCCAATGTAAAGTCAAACCTACTATACGGATCACAGACTTGGCGTGTCAAAAAGAGCACCTCAAACAAACTACAGACCATCATTAACAGCTGTCTCCACTCAAGATCAGATGGCCGGCCAGAAAAGATCAGCAACACGGATCTCTGGCAATGAGTGAACCAACCAGGAACCGATTGTGAAACAAATAGGCAGGAAGAAATGGAGATGGATTGGCCATACACTGAGGAAACCATCAAGTGACATCACTAGACAAGCCATCGCTCGAGTGGAACCCGAAAGGGAAATGGAGAGTTGGTCGTCAATGCAAGGGTGACTTGCAGGAGACCATGTGAAGAGGAGATGAAAGCATGTGGACAGACTTGGAGCCAGGTGAAAACGTTGGCAGAGAACCGAACGTAGTGAAGACGCGCGGCTGAAGCCCTATGTTCCTCTAGGAATTAAAGGAAATAATAATAATAATAGTCACCTGATATGTTGCAAACTGTGAATCTTACCGACATCTTCAGAACTGAATCCTTCTTCTGTGCTCATTATTGTTACTGCATTAGGTTTGCTTTTATTATTTGGTCGATAGACGGTTTATTTAAATTCTCATTTACCATGCCATGTTTATCTCTAACAATGGGAGATGTCTTAGATATATCTGGTATCTCGTTAACTTTATCCATATCAGCTACATTCATGAATACATATCCTCGATTCATCCTACAACACGAATTTCAGCTGGATAATCTCGATTAACAACTCTCTCCATAAGCATATATATATATATATATATATACTTTATTACGGCTGGAGCGCACACCGTACTTTTTGGTACAGGTATGGGATTTTCAGCATGTGATATCGGTAGCCCAAATTTTGCAGGCCAACCATAGATATCAGGTGTCCATCGACCGAGGATCGAACCCCGGACTATGTGCATGGTCAGCGAGAGTCCTAACCATTGTGCCACCGAAGTATATATATATGACTGTGCAACTAGCTAAACTATGCGAATATTTCTTTACATAAAACTGGATCATAAAAATGTTCAGTGTAGTAAGTACAGAGTTGACAAAAATCACCGAGATAGAACGATATTGCATCATTTTGCAGAAAAGTGGTTGTTGGTCTCTTCCTATTTCCACAAATATCTAATTTAACTGCTTCTGTAGAGCCAGTTACATAGGCCGTACAATTAGGCGTGTTTCTCGTCGAATTTCCAAACATCACCCTGCGCTGTTGCTTAAGTAAAGAACAAACAAAATCTATTCTTAGGGGTATTCTATCTCATCTTGTGGATACAGAACACAAGATTGATGTCAATGAGGCGGCTTTCAAAGTCATTTACCGCATATCAACAAATCTTAACTTCACTTTAAGAGTTCGTTTACTACATATTTCTGAGGCTGGCTGTTGGGATCCACATTAAGAAGCCTAATTTGTGCGTCCAAAAGAAGCTAGTTGGTTCAGACATTGTTCTTACCTTGGTCATCTAGGTGTGAATGATCCTCAAATTTTTGGAGAAATTTCCATAATTTTAGTTGATATCTTGTTTTTCCTATTGCTATAATTTATGTATCTTTAATGAACTGTAATTCCATCCATCTTACTTTACAGATCGATATTATTTAAAAAACACCAATGTTTTTTATTAACAAGTATTCTAGAGTATTCTATGTATATAAGCATATACATACTTGTAGATCCAGAAGAGGAGATTATCGAAAAGGATAATCTTTGCTCAATTATTTCGTGTTTTGTAGATGTATGAATGAATATTTTTGCTATATAAAAATCGGAGTAACATATAACATGTACGACAATATACTACTTATAGTTATGAGTGTGGTAAGAGCTGTCTGCAAAACGAAATTTTAGACAGCAATTTACGTCAGTGTTTACTTCCCGAATCGGGTTCATGAGAAAAAAACAATAACAAAGCTTAACCTTGGAGAACTCACGAACCCATCACAGCAGACTTAACGTGTGCAAATACCATCCTCAGATATATGGCTTAACTTTCTAAGAAACGGTCACAAGCAGTCCAGAATAACCTTCAACGAGAAAACAACCAATCGGAATAAACTACTTCTCTGCAAATAATATCGCTAATAACAATGTAAATAAAACGTCTACTTATCACGGCAGCCTGCTTAGGACTCTGGGTTGTCAAAAGAACTCCATCACTATATTGTATATAATTTCTCTGGTTTAGTTTTGTTTTAATTTAATAAAATATGACCTCTAATGGTGTTTTCCACAAACTGATTCTACAGTCTCTGGTAAACCTGACAATATATGTAACCTTGGGGGTGGAGTGGGGTGGCGTGGAAAGCGTACCCAAAAACATGAAACAACAGTTCATGAGTTATCCTTATGGGTCTCAAAATTTACTGCTGAATATTCTACAACTGCCTTTCAATGAAATTTCATGTATTTCTCGAAGCACACAAAAACGAAATGTCAAAATGGATTACTTTGAGCTTCAGGTCACATAGAACTCTGGCAGAACATTTACTGTCATTTATTATTTCACCTGAAGATTATGTGATTACAGGAAACATTATGCAATAAATTTCACTGAAAGTGCTATACATTTTATGAAGTCATTATTACTAATTATTATTGTTGTTTCTAACAACTTTCGTAAATCGTATCATTACTTTCATAATGAAGAAGTGATAAGGTTCATATGACGTCATCTGTGACTGGACTGAAGCAGTCACCATTCTATGAAGACGAGGCATTAAGACAAGCAAATCTCATTGTTTTTCAAGTAATGGTTTGTAGGGATTTGTTCGATTGTCTACAGGATTTCATCATGAGATGACATCGTTTACAGATGCCCAATAGCGACTGGTAGCGACTAGTGGGAAGTCGGGATCAATAGGCTACGGCGGCTCGGATGTGAGGACAAATACTTGCAAATGACATTGGCTAGTGATAGCACTATGTCATGAATTGGTAGAAGTTGGAATTCATGGACTGGCTGGCAATTGGATCCGGTCCCAGTGAGTGACTTAATGGTCTACGAGCCAGCTAGTCTTTTAACCAGAAGGTCCTGAATTCGAGCCATGTTGGTAAGTGCGTATTGTTGAAGAGCCCCAAATTAGGCTGACGAAACAGCTTTCCAGTACTCTCAGGTTTTCCAGATGTTCTCTAACCAATGTCAGCACATGATGAAACCCTGTAACAAATCTCATTGTCTTATTTTGCGTCACAAGCTAGACGTATTTTGTCATTTATTCTTTGAATTTATGCAGGAACTTTTCACTTTGGTAATTGAAACTATTAACTTCAGGAAAGGTAATAGAATGGTCTAAAATCAGTACCTCAAACACTCATAAATCATATGTGCCTTCTGATCCTACAAAAAACAACTTTGGAAGTATACATCACACCCATCTTGTTTTCTTATCTTTGTTTCTCTCATCATTCTACTTCCTGTGATTATTAAGCACAAACCCACTTTGTTGACATTACATTCTTTATAGATTATTTGATGATTTCAAATCCACTTTCAATCGATATGTACACAAAATCACATTACAATTTGTTTGTCTTAAAAGGCTTAAGTACTACAGCTGTCAACTTGTTGTGTACCCTATATTTTATTACATGTACTCTCTAATGAACATTATTCACGATGATAGAACAGAATGTAGATTAATGGAACAAGTCAGAGCGGTAGATAGATAGTCTGCACACTGCTTAATTGACATTTGAGGTGTTTCCAAGTTTCTTGAATATATAGTGGGGAAGTGTATTCTGTTGGTTTATTCCAACCGAGATTCGAACGGTAAGTCACATAGATATCAGCTTTTCCTAATTATTTAAACCTATGAATTCACTGTACATTGAGAAGTGCTGTCAAATCGCATGTGTGAGTATAATTGCTGAATATTTGAGAAATGATATCTCCGCTGATTTCCATTCTGTTTTGTCTTATGCTACTGATTTTCCTACTATGTAAACCTGTGTGTATTCACGTTGAACTTAGTTGTATACAATATTTAAATCAGTCCAAAATCCTAATTGTTGTACATAACTGTATTCCTCGGTGGCATAGAGGTTAGGACGCTCGCCCACCATGCACATGGTCCGGGGTTCGATCCCCGGTCGGCGCACTCCTTTACCTCGCTAAGCCAGTAGTGAGACTGGTGAAGAGGGAAGGTTTGGCATGAGGCTAGCAACCCCATCCTGTAAAAATAATCACCACTGCTACAGAAACTTCAAGCATCTAGCTTGGAGCCCTATGTTTCACTGGGAACGTGCAGGAAAATAAAAAAAATCCTAATTGTTGTACATAACTGTATTCCTCTGGTTTGGTGTAACCAAGATTCGACCAATAAGTCACCAGTTCTCATGCCTATCTTGCATACCCATTAATGCGAAATCGATGCTGATGATGAGATTCTTTAATCCTCCTTTAAAACGACTTTCAATGCAGCTAAGTTCTACTGTGTGTTCACCAGCCAATCAATACTCCCTTCAAGAAATAAAGACAAACCACCCCGTTTCGCCTAATCCATGTATGTGTATTTACTAGTTTAACTGCTCGTGTGGAGCTAGTTACACTGGGCGTATGGTCAGGAAAGTTCTTCATCGAACTTCTGAACACCTCCAGCCCTGGTTTGGCAAAGGTCCCAATGAAGCTATCTATACACAGCTCGATACTAGCTAACCTCGTCGATACTGGACATCAAGTCGACTACAACAAAGCATTAAGTTATTTATCGTATTTCAGTCAACCTCTCACATAGTCTACGAGTACAACTTTTACATGCAGCGGAGGCAATCGAAATTCATCTGAACAAACCAAATCTGTGTGTTCAAAATTAATTTGCACAATCCCTTTCTATGCCACTGGACAACTACATAATATGTATTAAGTTTTTAAAAGACGATTTCCCCCCTTCCCTTGTAATTAACTTTTGAATTTGCTAATTTTTACACTTATAGCTAATTCTAATAATTTGCTTTATTTTACGTAATTATTCTATATCATTCTATTCTTCTTAGTCATCGTTATTCCACGAATTCCTTGGTTATGTAATGACTTGTTGCTATCGCCTACAAATCAACTTATCTTGAGTTCCATAAATAATTTCCACCCCTCTCTCTCTCAAAACTTTTATATCTTGTCGCTAACATCGGTAAGTTAGTTGTTCTGATGACTTTTAACCTCTTAACTTAACCACCGCCCCCTCCTATGACCACATAACTGGTTAAATTTTGATGTAATGAACTATATATTAGTGTAGAGCCAGCCGATGATGAGGAACTCACTGAAAAGAAATATATTTCTTCACTCATTCTGTTTCTTTCAGAATTGCGTAACTTCGAATTTGGAAATTAGTGATCAGTTTTTACATGTAGATATGCTTATTAACGGAACTATTTATTTACTGGCATTATTCTTCGTGAATGATCTGTTAACTGGAATCTTGTTTGCTAACTTTTTCTCTCTAATGCATAATGTTTAATAATACCCCTAATGGTTATTACACGTCATAACTTAGTGATGAAAATCCTCAAGTATGTACCTCAATTATCTTGAATTTTCTCACTTATTATCATTGTTCCACTGGAGTCTGAATGCAAATAAGACATCAACAGTATGTCTCCCTTCTATCCGGTTGTCTGCGGTGATCCACGATTTCCCACAAAACTTTCCTCTCCTCCTCACACCATCCCCCGTTGTGTCAACATCGGATCAACATACAACTCGTCATATCCTATTCGGGTTCCACTCAAGCGCTATGTCACAATGTGTCCAATCCATCGCCGTTTTCTTCCGCATATTTGTTGAGCAATAGGTTGTTGGTTGGTTTGTCCCCAGAGTTTCTTGTTGCTAGTTCTTCCTTGTCAGTCATTCGATCTTCACTATGGGGTCAGCGAAGTGGGAAGCTGTTGATAAAAGCCTGCAGTAGCTTGTTGAAAATGCTTCTGGCCATACACATGTCAAATTTTTGATCCATACGGAAGCGTTGACTGACTGGTGTTGAAAATCCGAATTTTATTATTTATTCTGAGAACTTCCTCACTACTGCTAATTAAATCAAAGGATAAAAATATAATGGGATTATATAACGAATCTGAAACGTTATGTAAGTCTTCTGATGTGATCATAAGCGGGAAATTGTGTTCAAAAGGTCACCAGTAAACAAACCATACCGAATCACTATGTAATTTGATGTAATGATAGAATTATACTCTATGATAGTTTCCAAGTTGATTTATTATAATAATTTTCCATTATTCTATTTACCGAAAGACCAACTGATCCCCGTTTATAAGAAAGAAAGAAATCTAACAGTGATAATCCCAAAGGGATCACTTTGACTAGTATGACACCTAAGATTCCAGTTTCTGTAGGTTCATGAAGAATACACGGAATATATAATTTCAGAGACAGGTAACAATCTGTGAGTGACTCAGTAGTACAATCTCGCCAACACTAAACCAATAGGATAGAATTCTGGACTACATTAAGCGAACTTTATTATTATTGTCTCCTTTAGTTCCTAGAGGAACATAGGGCTTCAGCCGCACGTCTTCATTGAGTTCGGTTCTCTGCCAACGTTTTCAACTGACTCCACGTCTGTCCACAAACTTTAATCTCCTCTTCACATGACCTCCTCCATGTCACCCTCACACTGGTGACCAAATCTGCACTTCCCATTAGGGCTTCACTCGAGTGATGGCCTGGCATGTAATGTCACTCACTTGATGGTTTGTTTTCTCAGAGTATGACGGCAAATGCACCTCCATTTCTTCATCCATATTTGTTGAACAGTTGGTTCCTGGTTGGTTGGTTTGCTCATTGCCAAATATCCCTCGCTGTTGCTCATCTTTCTGACCGGCCATCTGGTCTTGAGCAGTACGGAGTGAAGACAGCTGTTGATGAGAGTGTGTAGTTTGTTCGAAGTGGCCTTCGTGACGCGGCGCCAAGTCTCTCATCCGTATTTTAGTAGCACTGACTTTACATTGGAGTTGGAAATCCAGATTTATTTTTTATGCTGAGTACTGTTGGTCTCCACACAGACTTGAGAGTAATGAAAGCTTCCATCGCTTTCCCGATCCTCTCTTTGATGACATCCTCATCAGTTCCGTCCGCCTGTATGTGAGACGATGCTTCCCAGGTAGATAGAGGGTAAGGGAGGTTGCTTCCTTCAGATTTCCCCCCATTTATGCTTATCGTTATCTGTTGTTGTTGTTGCTGTTGGCCAGGAATCTTCATCACCTCGGGTTACCTATGTTTACCTGAAGTCCTTCCTATCTTTGATGCTTCTCCTGTCAACTTTCACATTTTCCAGTTTGTGCTTCTTAAATGTCAGCTGACAGCTTTGTAAATTATCTATCTATCTATCTCTCCAATTTGTCCCTATAATCTACATTCTGTTTTGTCATTGTGAATATGTTTCTATCAGAGTACTTATTAAAAAATTGATAGTGCTTAAAAAGTTGTTGTCACTAGCTTAATTAGCTAAAAAATTTTAGCTTTGTAAGATAATCAAATTGTTGTGATTTTTAGTGCATATCAACTGAAAGTGGATTTTGAATTATCAAATAAACAAAATGGGTTTTTACAAAACAATTAAAGGAAGTAGAATGATGAAAAAGCACACACGAGTAAAATAATAATCTGTTTTGAATAAACAAGATAAGACTGATGTATACTTCTTGAGATTTTTCTAGGATCAGGGTGAATAGTGAATGTATGGGTATCGCTGGTAATCATTTTCAACCATTCTATTACTCACGTGAAGTTAATCGTTTCAATTATCAAACTGACAATTTCTTGCATAATTGCAAAGAAGAGACGACAGGATACGTTTGGCTTGTGACGCGAAATAAGATAATGAGATTTGGTTTTCTTACTGACTCGTCTTCACTGGAAACTTCTTGTCAGTTCCCCCCCCCTCCAATGAATCTAAATGGAGTGGTTCAGAAATAATTGGACTTCCCAATTCTTCTTGCTCCTGAGTTAATCACCATCTATACCTGCTGTTGTACCCTATTGGTTTATTATGATTAAATTAGTAGGCTCTATTCGTACAATGGTGATCATTTGGACTCGAAATGAGATGAAAT
The DNA here is from genome assembly GCA_944472135.2 of Trichobilharzia regenti. NCBI lineage: Eukaryota > Metazoa > Platyhelminthes > Trematoda > Strigeidida > Schistosomatidae > Trichobilharzia > Trichobilharzia regenti. Next base: position 25,569,993 of record OX235264.1, on the reverse strand, counting down.
GAATCTCACCACTTCTTTATTGCAATGGTGATGATGTTATTTACTCAAGTGATTGTTACAGCCAGTGCACACTGGGTTTGTAGAACTGCCGGTTGATGAGTTGTGTAGATGTCTGTGTGTGTGTTTTGTGGAGGCCAGAAACTATCAAATTATGCCTTCATCGTAAAATAGTAAAAATTAATGAATTTACAGCAAATCATGGTTGTTACTTGAGATTAAATAAGGACACTACCTGGTTCCGCACGCAGTACGAACAGATGTGCTTCCATATCACTGTGTCACAGGCTGCATAACTTTGAACGCCGAAATGTTTCTTTTTGACCATTCTAACTATCTATGTTTTTCGAAACATATTTACATATATTTGTCACACTGACTAAGCATGTTGAACACAAAAATAACTTCAATTTGCTCATCAAATATGCAGACATCGCGTCAACGTGACACTTTTTAACTTGAGTCCTGGTCGAAACTAAGTGATAACTTGTAGATGTTCTCCTTATCATCTAAGAAAATGTGAATTTCCATTTTGTTAACTTGTTCATGTTTGATATGAATGACATGGTCATCCATGATCATGCATGCCCTCAAGAATAAAAACTGTCTGCATAAATTATCCGATTAGAATCAAATTGAGTATCGATTTGTTTCTTTTGGCGGTGACCTTGATGTTGATTGGTGGATGGATGTATACTCGATTGACTAGATATGCCTTCATTTAGCTATAACGTTTTATTGAAACGAAATACGAGAATTAGGAATTTCATCTGAATATTTGATGAGAGGAACTGTGGGGCGTTAATTTTAATAAATGTCGTGGATTATCTCTGCTATGCTAGCCAGCTACCAACTTGATGTGAATATCGTGGTGGTATTTCTCAATGATCTACGGACTTGAGATACTGCAATGGTTTCCCATTGAGTCTTTCACGAACTACAATGACAGGTGTAGTGTCACTTTATTTGTCACTCAGATGAAGTGATTACCCACACTTCTTGATCAGCCCACTGCTAACCCCGTTGTTTATTCTTACAGTGTGTTGAACATCCCACTTATGTGTGAATTTATATAGTACAACAAAATTCGCTAAAGGGATTTTATCAGACTGTAAGCATCCAATTTACCCGCAGCTTTCATCTTGTGTCTTCTCAGGTAAAACAAGAAGTCATTTCAAAAGATATTCAAGTGTTGGTTTGTAGGGATTCGATTGGTTACAGGATTTCATCATGAGCTGACATTATTTAGAGAACCATTGGAAAATCGTGACCAGTAGGGTGTAGCAGGTTAGGTATGAGGGCAAATACTAGCCGAAGACATTGGCTAGGGTTGCGCTATGTCAGGCATTGGCAGAAGTTAGAATTCATGGGCCACTGGATTGGATCCCAGTAGGTTAATGGTTTACAAGCTCGCCTTGTAGCCAGAAGGCCCCGGGTTCGAACCCCGGTGGGTGCTTACCACTGAAGAGTCCCAAACTAGGCTGACGAAACAGCTGTCCAGTACTCCCTGTTGGTTTTCCAATGGTTCTCTAGCTAATGTCAGCTCATGATGAAATCCTGTAACATTTCAAAAGACTTTATGAGCGTACATCTAAGTATAAAAGTTTCACGATACCATATTTAGTGGCACGTACTGTATATGATGAAGATAGTGTCAGGCATGAACTAACTAACCTTCTTTCCTTATTGAATTGAATTTTTGATTTTCCCGTCGATTGATTGGACCGAAGTGTTCGGTCTCAGGTTGACATGTCGGCTTCTTGTGCAGATGCTTCGACGATGTCTGGGGATTTGATTTGTATACAATTGGTGGATGGTGGCTAGCAGTGGAATCCAGGATGCGCATTTCGTCCTAATTGGGACTCGTCAGCTGGATGTACCTGCATTTCTCAGTGAGTGATGATGTTCCCACCGAGGCTCGAACCCAGTGCCCATAGTTTCAAACGCCAAAGCGTTATCCACTAGACCACTTGGGCCACGAGAGCCACCTCTTGTGCAACGGGTCATATTGATTATTTAATTGAATTTGAGATTTTCCCGTCGATTGATTGGACCGAAGTGTTCGGTCTCAGGTTGACATGTTGGCTTCTTGTGCCGATGCTTCGACGATGTCTGGGGATAACGCTTTGGCGTTTGAAACTATGGGTATTGGGTTCGAGCCTCGGTGGGAACATCATCACTCACTGAGAAATGCAGGTACATCCAGCTGACGAGTCCCAATTAGGACGAAATGCGCATCCTGGATTCCACTGCTAGCCACCATCCACCAATTGTATACAAATCAAATCCCCAGACATCGTCGAAGCATCTGCACAAGAAGCCGACATGTCAACCTGAGACCGAACACTTCGGTCCAATCAATCGACGGGAAAATCAAAAATTCAATTCAATAATTAATATATGACCCGTTGCACAAGAGGTGGCTCTCGTGGCCCAAGTGGTCTAGTGGATAACGCTTTGGCGTTTGAAACTATGGGCACTGGGTTCGAGCCTCGGTGGGAACATCATCACTCACTGAGAAATGCAGGTACATCCAGCTGACGAGTCCCAATTAGGACGAAATGCGCATCCTGGATTCCACTGCTAGCCACCATCCACCAATTGTATACAAATCAAATCCCCAGACATCGTCGAAGCATCTGCACAAGAAGCCGACATGTCAACCTGAGACCGAACACTTCGGTCCAATCAATCGACGGGAAAATCTCAAATTCAATTAAATAATCAATATGACCCGTTGCACAAGAGGTGGCTCTCGTGGCCCAAGTGGTCTAGTGGATAACGCTTTGGCGTTTGAAACTATGGGCACTGGGTTCGAGCCTCGGTGGGAACATCATCACTCACTGAGAAATGCAGGTACATCCAGCTGACGAGTCCCAATTAGGACGAAATGCGCATCCTGGATTCCACTGCTAGCCACCATCCACCAATTGTAACCTTCTTTCCATTCGAAGTAAACAAACAATTTTCTCCACCATTATAACATCAAACTTTACTGCTATTATTCTTCTTCTTGTATTTACAATCCTCTCATTCTTTTTGTGTTTATTTTTGCATAAGTGTCAGCATCGTTTAAGCTCTGTAATAACTGTTGTTTTTTGTTTTTCCTTTCATCAAGCTTATATCAGGAGAAAATTAGAATTAGTACTCTATATAACATACTAAAATTTCCAAACTGAATCGATAATACTGTTTGCAAACCAAGCCACTGTTGTTATCAGTATTGGAGTTATTATTCTCATTTCGTACTTCACACATTTTTGACACTATTTCTGCTGTAGGTGTGGACAAATCACTGTGGTTAATCTTATTTATATTCTAAGTAAATTAGATGCAGTACTGTGACAATTGCGAAGAATTCCATGCTGTTTTATAAGCACTGTTTTTTTTGGATTAAAGCAGATTATTTATTATTAATGAAAGCAAAACACGTAGTTCAGCGAAGAATCTCTTTTCGCCGGAGAATTCATGTTCTTAGCTGTGCAACCGCAAATATATATATATATACATAAGTTATTTTGTATGTATGGGTGGCAGGGTGACGTGGAGAAGGAGATGAAAGACTATGGGTAACCATTGGGACAGCTAGAGAGGGCTGCAGAGAATAGGACTGTTATGTTGCTGCTGCTGAGTGGTTAATAGTAGTTTTCCCCGTCGCCAAATTGTAATGTACTCGTCGTCAAATTATTGCTATTTACTGGTCGAGAATTTAATAGTCCTGACACGAGAAAGACGGAAATCAGAAGACCACTAGGTTTGCGATGATACTTCTATTTCCAAACACAAGGAGAATGCAAAAGTGGTATCACACCAAAGTAGTCACACAAGATTGTGTGAGAGAAATATATATGAATGTCCAGACAAGTGTGTGAACAAATCAATAGACAGTCTTAACATGAATGGCTAAATTATAATGATTATTATTAATTATAATGCGTCGGTGGTATAGCGGTCAGGACCCTCGTCGACCATGCACATGCTCCGGGGTTCGATCTCCGGCCAACTCACTCCTTTACCTCGCTATGCCAGAAATAATGCTGGTAAAGAGGAAAGGTTGGGTATGAGGCTAGCAACCTCATCCTGTAAAATTAAACACTGCTACAAGAAACTTCAAGCCACTAGCTTGAGGCCCTGTGTTCCACTGGGAACGTGAAGGAAAAAAAATCTATCCATATATGCATAGCGAAATGTAGCAGACATGTCAACAAACACACATATTATATGGATATATATCACCAAGGTCAGACTGTCAACAAACACACATATTACTATAATATAAGGGGAATATACTTTGTTAAAGGAGACAGGTTCATACAAATGAAATGGTCACAGACTAAGAGAGCAACAGAAAGAGAACACCATATATATATATATATATATATATATATATATATATATATATATATGGATATATATCAAGGACATAGTGGAGATGTGCTTTAGAAGGCCAAAATAAAGCAATAATAATCTCAGTATCAAGTACTTGAACTCAGTACTCATTATCAAGAACCTGATATGATTATGAGCAATAATTTGTGCTCGAAACGTTATCAGTTAATATAACTGTACAACACTGTGTGATTTATCAAAATGAAATCTTATTCATAATGGAGTTATAATCTCAGTATTCCTAAACACGTTTTCATTTTTAACGGATAGCTCTAGCTTTTGATTGTTGTCATCCTTTCGACATGCTGATACTGATAATAACTACTGCTAATAAATTTATCATGACAGCATAAGTAGATTTTACATTGACGACAATATAATTCAGAGGCATTTATTTCTTCTAAATATACGACTCAATATAAGAAGTAACTCTAATCTCACAAAGTCTGTCTGTCTCATCTTTCGCTTAAGTTAATATTCTATCTCATAAAGTAGAATATCCAAACGAAGAATGTGCAGTACACTTGTGGTGGTGGTGGTGGTGGTGGTGGTGTGATACAGACAATGTGTGCGAACGGAATGTTATGCTCACATATTCCCACAGTTCAATACTGCATACAGTATACCTATTTGATGTTAGACAGAATACATTTCCGACGGTTATACACTGCATTAACAAAAGAATACTATGTATATTTGAACATTCTATTTCTTGTCGTTTGATGTAAACAGAAATCACAAGCTCTGTAACTGGTTGAAGAATATAAACAGTAGATATATAAACAGCGGTTTGATTAATGGAAAATATACTTTGGCTCCCGTGTTACACACTTATTAAGAATGTAACGTAGAATACAAAATTAATGACACTTTAGAAATCACTTACCTCAACAATGAACCCCATAGGGTCAAAGGAATTGTCGAGTAGCAAAGAGAAAGTTGTATACACATGATTATTGTTATTAATACAAAAATTAATGAGTTGAAGAGCTCGGATATACTACAAATCCGCCAATCTGTTTTCAATCATGGATAATCTCAATCCAGGCATTATTGTAAACAAAACACTTAGTTCAGCGAAGAGTCTCTTTTCAGCGGCGAATTCATTTTCTTAGCTGTACAATCGTAAATATATCTGGTTGTTTTTTATGTGTGTGTAAATTAAGTTTTTCAAACAAAAATACAATTGGTTATGGTTATTTTAACTAAACGGGTGAAAATTGGTAACTGGAGTTACGTAATACGAAATCGGTCAAGAAAATCGGGTGTTAATGAAATTAGGGTAGTAACAAATGTGATGAGTTGTCACAGACAATTGTTAAACAAGAAGTTATGTAATAATAATATGAATAGTTTGATGAGTGAGTTTTACTCAGGATGCACATAGAAACAAAGTAGATAATACTAAATTACGTAAGCGATCTAAGTGAATACAAGAATTATAAGCAATAAAAGAAACAGGCAAACAAACAAAATTAAGTCATCAAAAATCAACAAAGTTGTTATTATGCCAATAGAAGTGGTTGATTGCTTCTTTTTTCAATAAAGAAAAAATCCCCATTTAGACATTTAGAAAACAGAAATTCTTTTTTGTATGTACAGCTCCAATTTTTCTATGTGAATGACCACAGCCTCAGAGATACAAAGAAGAAGAAACCGTATTGTCTTTGGTAGGTTATTCTTGATTCTGTAGATTACTTTGAAGCAGGAGGCGTTTGTTGAGATGGAATGATCAGTGTTAACCAGGTGTTCAGTTATCGCACTCCTTATTCCACCATTATTACCTTTTCGCAACCATACTGGATAGTGTTCTTGAATCCTCTTGGACAGGGTGAGCGTCGAAAGACTGATGTACCTGGCTCCATAGCATCAGGTGAACTAATATATGCACAGAGAAGTGGTCAGATGCGGTATCTTGTCCTTAAGGCTTCTGCAGATCAGTGGGCGACTGGAGAACACTACTCTTAGCGTTTCTGCAATGAATGTTCTTCTCAGAGATGATGTGATCATTCTCTTGAGAATATCGCTTGTTACATCTCCCTTAAAACCCACGTTCATGTAGAGTTTTTTTCGGCGCAAGTGAAGTTTCATTTCTACAAATTCTTGGTTTGACTTGATTTTTGTCAATGAATCTTACTGGATATCCATTTTGGATGAAGATTTCTTTCAGAATATCTAATTGTGTTTCTAGAACATCGGAACTACAGATGCGTTGGATATGGGTGGCAAGTGATTTAACTAAATTCCGCTTTTGTTAAATTGGTACCCAGCTATATAAGCTTGTTAGTTGACCACTCCATGTAGCTTATCTAAGGATCGATCTTCATAAGCTGCCATCAATTCTTCTTTTCAGCTCCACATCAAGAAACGGAATTTTCGATTCGTTTTCCATTTGAAGAGTGAATTTTATTGTTGGATGGCAACAGTTAAATGTCTTCAGCAGTAGATTTGGGGCATTGTTGTTGTCACAAATAATGAATATGTCATCTACGGATCCTTTATACAGTCGTAAATTGTCAATGCTTGGCTTTCGTCGACCTTTCTCGAGACTTACTACGAAGCAATCTGATAGTAGTGGACCAAACGGAGATCCCATTGCAATATCATCTTTTTGTCTGCAGATGGTGTCGTTGAGAGTGAACTGGACGTTCAGAGTGCATATCAGTAGTAATTCCTTCAAATATGTTGTTGATATTCCAATATTGAGATGATTCTTATCTATATATTTGCACATAATGCAGACCGTTCCCGTGAGCGGGACATCGATGTAAAGTGACTCAATGTCGAAGGACAGCATAATTTTGTTGGATACATTGAGGTCTTGTATGCAGTTGATGAACTGAAACCACTTCAGAAGTAATAAGTAACCTTACTAAGTTGGCTGTAGAAATCGCAATCGCACTTAAACAACTGGATTCATTCAAGGCGAAGGAGGTGTCAACATTGACTGATTCCTTGCAAATGCATTTCCCAATTGAAACTGACGATGATTTACTTCTCTTCGATTAGTCTTTCAAGGGTTTGAAAAAAAGAGACAACTTTGTTAGCCAGGCTTTAACCTGTAACTATTTATAGATAATGCACTTGACAAGTTTCTTATCAAGTGACACTAAGATGACTATATGGAATAATGCTGAACTGCATGATGCATCCCAATGTTAAAGCACGCTACATACTTCAACGACACCGTGAAGAAACCAGATTTATAAAAATTATCAGAAGTAAGCACTGAACAACTATTTTGAAGCTTAGAATTTATTAAATCTCACTGTGCAAGTGAATTCAATGACGCCATTTTAGAGTTTCGATTTTCCTTCACGGTTCGATGGTTGCTGATGATTTCGGAGCCCGTACACAAAATTCTAGTCTGGTATTTGCATCAACTTCAGCTCTGACATGATATCCAGCTGCCTATCAGAGGATTGGAATACGACGCTGCAGATTGTATTGCTCAACTTTATGATTGTGAGCGATAACTTGTGAAAGTGAATCATATGAAACTACTTCAGGTTTCCGTCGAGAAATCATATCGTCAAACTATCCGTGTAATGTATCTTAGGTAATAATAAGTACAAGGGGAAGTAATTGGGGGGGTGGGTTGACTGTATTATTTTATTGCATGCAGGATTTCATCATGAGCTGATATCAGTTAAAGAACCACTGGAAAACCAACCAAAGAATACTGCACAACTGTTTCGTCCTAGTTTGGGATTCTTCAGTAGTACACACCCATCCAAATTAATCTGATGCTCACTAGCGACTGGCCCTATTCAGGCAGTTAACCTGGGGTTCTAGTGGGAAGCCGTGATCAGTAGGGTACAGCATGTTGAAGACGAGGCAGTAACTCATAGAAGAAGACATTGCGAAATGGTCGCGCTATATCATAAAATTGGCAGAATTTAGAATTCATAGACTCGCTGGCCACTGGATCGAGTCCCAGTGAGTGGTTTAATGGTCTACTAGGTAGCTCGCTAGCCTTGTAACCAGAAGGTCATGTGTTTGAACTCAGGTGGGTGCGTACTACTGAAGAGTCCCACACTAGGACGGAGGAAACAGCCATCCAGTACTCCCAGCTGGCTTTCCAGTGGTTCGCTAATTGATGTCAGCTCATGATGAAATCCTCCATGCCATTAAACAACATCTGAGAAATCAGTCTTCGAAATCTTTTCTTATGACTAGAGTCAGAATTATTCAAAATTATCAGTTCTAGACATCTGTCAAGCTGAACCTCAGTATCTATCTATCTATCTATCTATACAGGTTTTGAGAGTGAGTGTAATCCGGATGTATGAGAAAATATGAATAGTACAGAATATAAACCAACGAATGGGGTGAACTAGACATAAGTTCAAGGTTAAAAATAACGAGAATAATAAAGCAAAAAATAAACTTAAAAGTACTATTGGTGAGTGATTGTCAAATAATAATAATATTAATATTATAAGTATCCAGTCTGCAGGTGCTACGGACTTCCTGGAAAAATTTGAGCACCGGATCAGATTGATTCATTATAAATTATTTAAATTAATGCTATTGTTTGCGAAAATTAAAACAATTAGTCCCTTTGATAAATTTGAATAAGGCATTAAGAAGACAAATTTCGCGAGATGATATCGTCATTTCGTAGTTTCTTTACAACCGCTTTACAACTAACATGGTTAACAATGATAAAATAAAGTTCATGAAAATTACTCAGTTAAATAAAAACAAAAGTACATACTAATGACTAATCATTGTTAACCATGTTAGTTGTAAAGCGGTTGTAAAGAAACTACGAAATGATATCATCTCGCGAAATTTGTCTTCTTAATGCCTTATTCTAATGCCATTGTGTTTAAGATAAATATTCAAAACAAGGTTTTCCTAGACGTTTCGAGGTGTAAGCTGCCACAGCCAGCTTCTTCAGCAGGATTATTCGGATTTTTATTAATCATCAAAATATATAGTCAAAAATGTTATACATAAATTGAAGTCAGTTTATTTGAAGGTCACTCATTGACAGACATCTCTACCAACAGAAATATGTAGGCAGTCCTCACATATATTTGTAATGACTAATATCAAATTGTTATTGTGTCTTAGAAGTTCATTGGTGGGTGATGACTAGCAGTGGAAGCCAGGATGCGCATTTCGTCCTATTTGGAACTCGTCAGCTGGACGTACCTGGATTCCCCAGTGTGTGATGATGTTCCCACCAAGGCTGGAACCCAGTGCAAAAAGGTTTCCAACACCAAAGTGTTATCCACTAGACCACATGGGCCACGAGAGCCACCTCTTGTGCGAAAGGTCACATTAATTATTTAATTGAATTTTAGATTTTCCCGTCAATTGATTGGATTGAGGTGCTAGGTCTCAGACTGAAATGTCGGCTTTTTGTGCAGATGCTTCAACAATGCCCGGACATGTTATCAGAAGTCAACTGGTGGATGATAACCGAACACTTCGATGCAATCAATCGTCGGGAAAATCTAAAATTCAATTAAATGTGATTGTGAATATTTTTCTGTGTGAGTGTATGTTATTTGTCATGTGGAAAAGACATCAATTCACATGTGATAAACAATGAGAATACTTTTTTGTGAATTGACGTGTTTTCCATATGACAAATAACATACACTCACACACATACACTCATACAGAAAAGTATACACAATAACAATTTGACATTAGTCATTACAAATATATGTGAGGACTGTTTACATATTTCTATTGGTATGAATGTCTGTCAACGAGTGACCTTCAAATAAACTGACTTTAATTTATGTATAACATTTTTGACTATATATTTTGATGATTAATAAAAATCCGAATAATCTTGCTGAAGAAGCTGTGGCAGCTTAAGCACGCTTGGATTAATTTAAATAATTTATAATAATAGTAATAAACGTGCGTCGGTGGTATAGCGGTTAGGACGCTCGCCGACCATGCACATGGTCCGGGATTCGATCCCCGGCCGACGCACACCCTTACCTCTCTAAGCCAGAAGTAATTCTGGTAAAGAGGAAAGGTTGGGCATGAGGCTAGCAACCCCATCCTGTAAAAATAAACTCTACTACAGAAACTTCAAGCTATTAGCTTGAAGCCCTATGTTCCACTGGGGAACGTGAAGGAAAAATTAAAATTATTAATTAATTAAAATTAATAGTAATAATAAGGAGTTTAGTGAAGTGAAATGAACAGGATTTTGTAGATACCATAGCAAGTTAGAAAAGCATTACATAAATCTAAGGTAACAAAAATCATATGAGTAAAGGTCATGAAGTCGCTAAGGGTCAGAAATTGAACGTTTGTCAGTGAAACAAAGAAAAAAAAGAAAAAAAATTGTGATAGGAATTTAAAGTGGTAATGTTTCTGGGGGATTTGTTGGCCCTATTGTATGTCAAGGTAAACATAGCGTTTGAACATACTTCTTTGGTATACAAAATGTCGGTTTTATGTTATTAATTGCTACTGCTTCAACTGCTGATAGAAGACGTAATCGAGTTCCTCTAGACAGATAACCAGGAACGCGGTAAATAACTGAGAACGCCTGGTCAGGTTTTACCGAGTGTTCAGTATCTTCCAAGTGGGCTAAAACTGCATTAATTACGCAGTTGGTTAGGCCTTTACTCAAACATACAGGTACATGTCCACGTGCGCGCATGGATGAAGCCCTCACTCACACAACTTGTTATATACATGAGTGGAATTGATTAGATATTTGAATAAAAATTCAATAATAGGATAACGTACATTCAGAAATAATAATAATATTAATACGAGTGTTATTGATCAGTCACAATCAGATGGGAAATAAGACGAGTGTTTTTATAGTCATAATAATTAACTTGTTAGAATGTTATGATGCGGGTGAATTGGAATAGAATTTCAAGATTATTTATTATCCTCGCCTTATTTGACTGGTGATAATAATATCTTCCATATCTCTGGTATTCTACGAAGTAATATAAGTAGGTAGAGAGAGATTGACTACTGAATCCTGGTTCATTAAGTTTACACTCAACACATGCAACAGAAATGACTCAATCCAAATACCAGAAATATGGAAGATATTATTACCGCCAGTCAGATAAGACGAGGATAATAAATAATTTTAAAATTCTGTTTCAATTCACCCACATCATAACATTCTAACAAGTCAATTGTTATGACTATAAAAACACTCGTCTTATTTCCCATCTGATTGTAATTGATCAATAACACTCATGTTATTATTATTATTTCTGAATGTACATTATCTCATATTGATTTTTATTCCAACGTCTAATCATCAATTTCACTCATGTATATAAATGAAGTAAGACCTGTGAGTGAGTGAGTGACTTGATATGATTATAAGTGGCAATAGATTTGCTCGAAACTTCATCAATTAATATTACTGTACAACACTGTGTGATTAATCAAAATAAAATCTTATCCCTAATGGAGTTATACTCTACCACAGTGGCTAAGTTTGATACCTATATCAACTGTACAGAAGGACATGAAAATGGATTCGACAAACGCAAAGTGGAACGCCGAGTGACACAACACTGTGTGGCCTACAGTGGAACTTGAGTAGGAAATGAGGACGATATGAAGGAGATCATGTGAAGAGGAAATAAGAGCCTGTGGGAAATTGTACAGCCAGCTGCGAAAGGTAACGAAAAACAGTGAAGTGGTGATATACTGTTCAAGTCTTATGTTTCATCTGAAACCCACGGAATAACAATAATAATGATGTGGTTTTGCTAGCACGCACGTGAACTTACTAGGATAAGTGGGCTCCGCATATATAACTCAGACCAGATATCATCTCACGCCAGTTCTTTCAACGTTGTAGGCACCTCTTGTTAACGATTACCAGTTACCACCAAACCTAAGTCTTTGGACTTCCAAACGGTTAATTCTATTTTTTTAAAAACTGGATTGGGTTGATGAATCTCCAAGCCTAATTTTCACATTCATTAATGGAATTTGATCAGAACCACCAATAAAGGTTAAACACCTGATACTAGTTACTAATTACGGGCCAGTTAAATGTGAGGTTCATTCATAATAAATGTAATTATGGAAAACTGCAAATATATAAATCGTCTAGCGCAACGAAAACATAGTAGACATGTTAGTTCCAAAAGCTTAGAAAGAGTCACATTGATTATCACTAAAAGAGAATTCTGTCACTGATCATTACACAATTACAAAATCATAAGTCTTCAAAAGTGATGGTAAACAGCGACTTTAATGAGCTATTGGACTACATCAATTCACATGTTTATTGATGATATTAGATGGTTGGAGGCAATCGGCCATAAGAAGCCTTCAACTTGGGTTTCGTGCTAGTTGACACTCATCAACCAGCAAGGCGTATCTACAAGCTTGAAGGAACTCATGTCCCTTCTGTGATTCAAACCCTCGTCATCCATTGCTGAAGTCGTATACGTTACCACCGAGCTATTCAGGCTCATGATTGACCTCGTGTAGGACCGTAGTGGATACTTTGATCGGACACTAGTAACTAATGTGATGTGTCTAGTGCTTTCTTTAGTGCAGACTGAATTCTATCAGTCAGGTTTATTTCTAGGAAAATTCACATTTCCCTTTGATTGATTATGTTGAACCGAAATCCTGGGTCTCTGCTGACGTGCAACCTCCTAGTGCGCATACTTCCAAGATGTCTAAGCATTAACGTAAAGTTACTTTGGTTGGTAGTGACTACAACTGGAATGCGGAACGTACACACTTCGTCTGACTGGGGAATTATCAGGTGGTTGTACCTGAAATCCCAGTGCGTAATGTTGTTGCCAATGGAACTGGAACCTTGCAAAAATCTTTTAAAACTTTAGTCTTTGGACATCGTCAAAGCTTCAGTATCGTAACCTCTTTACATGTCAGTAGGAACCGAGTAATTTCGTCCGACACAATCGATCAACTAGGAAATGCAAAATCCACAACAAATAATAGCTGGTAGTCTCTGCACAAGACGTAACTCTTGTAATCCTTGTAGCCCAGTGGCTAATGCTTCGACGTTTAAAACAGTGGGTACTGGGTTCGAGCTGTAGAGGGAACAATATCACTCATTGGGGAATACGGGTTGATGAGTCTCAATTGCACGAGATGCTAATTTTGGATCCCAATGCTCATATATATCCCACGATTTGACTCATTCACCAAAGCAAAGTCTCATGGAAATTTGCTACCTACGGTGTATATAACTATTTTTAACTTTACGCTTCCAGTGGAACACAGGTTTTCAAGGTATGGATCTGAAATTTCGGTAGCAGCGGTGTTTCTCTTACGGGGTGGGGTTGCTCATGCCCAACTTTCCCTCCTCACCAGTCTTATTACTGGCTTAGCGAAGTGGAGGAGTACATCGGCCGGGGATCGAAACCTGGACCGCATGCTTGGTTGGCTAGCATTCTACTCCTATGCCACATACGCTTATAAATCACCACAAACTTTAATGTTTTGTTAACGACATTACTTATGAGTAAGTTAAATTTTCAGAGGAAATTTTCTTTTCAGTTCTATTCATCATTAATCGTTTTTCAATGCAAACTAATCTAAGAGTGAATTATAGAAAATACTGCACCAATATTATTTATATATGACAAAATATGCTACTTACATATTGATATGAGTAGCCGGATACCATTCACATCAATTAGTAGAGCTACCAATGAATTTAGTGAAAATTATTCATAATTAGCACACTACATTTATGTAACTTTGTACAATCTGTACTGTATGATATACGTTCCCTACAGAACTGAGTGAAAGTGGATAATATGTTTCCTGGGTTTCGAAGAGATGACATGAAAAAGAAGTCGGACACCATAAGGAAAGCACACAAATAAAGAAGTATGGGCTTATAGAAAACAGATAGCATGAGGATACAAAAAAATAAAATAAAAAAATAGAAATGGTTAGGTTGTGACTGATGATGATATTAACCTTATTCTGGAGAAGATGTTTACACATATTTTAAAATTTATAGGTAGTTTTATCTATTGAAAGGGCTTCTATCCGGTTTTCAGAGTATATTCCGAGAAACTTATGCTTAAAAGGAAGTTTTTATTTATTTACAAAGTGCAATTACCAGACACCTTGTGGATACGGGTCATTTTGTCGAGATTTCCAAATCCTTCAAAATATTAAACATACAAAGGAGAGCAAATTCACTACGATTTTCTGAAGCAGTTGTAATCAAGAGTTGCAAACCAAACTGATGCACACAGAAAGAGAGTGTAGTCAATCCCTCACTCCCTTGGGAACCATATCACTTTCATTACACTGATTAGTCATACACACTAGTGGGCTTAACTCACTAAGCAAGATTTCGAATTGATGAACTTTGACCTTCTTGAGTTGCCATGTTGACATTTATTAGATTTTTTTGTTTTCTCTTTTCTCTCAAACACCTTTTTTTCTTTTTTCATAGTTTGATAGTATGGCGGCCTGTTTGAACATAGGGCTACCGAAAATTCCACCTTACAACATTTTGCAAAATTGCTTTGGTTTGCTCTTTTAATTTTTTTAATTTATCAATAATGTGTCCTAATCGTATTATATATAATCGCGCATTTTTAAAATCATTACAACCTACCGCGTTGTGTCATCCACAAAAATTGAGAAAAAAGCATCACTGTGGCTGGCAGCGTGCACTGAAACGTACACAAATTAATCAAATGACTGTTCCTGAACTCGTTAGCACTAATTGTAGATCCCTGTCCAACAAAATGGATTACCTTCAATCCCTAATGTATTCCAATGTTTATCGAAATGCTGGCGTTTTAGCAATACAAGAGACTTGGCTGCACCAGCATTATGATGATAATCTAGTTTCAATAAATGGATATAAAGTTTTTCGCCAAGATAGAAATAGTTCCAAGAAAAAATATGGAGGAGGGGTAGCCACAATTATAAACACAAGTTGGTCTACATCAAATCACGTTTGCTTCAATTATTCTAATGACAATATAGATTGCATAACCGTCAGGTGTCGCCCAAAACACTTAAGTAAATATTCTTATATATACATAACAAATATTTACATAACACCCAATTGTAGCCTTTCTAATATAGTTATGTTTGCAGATGAGTTTACTGAATTCGCTGCTCCTGCATTCGGAAACTCGTTGTCTATAGTCTGTGGTGATTTTAATTTATGTGATCACAGCTTTCTTACTTCGCTTGGTCATGAGAATCTAGTCAAGTTTAATACACGTCTGGACAAATCACTAGACCTGGTTTTCATAAATGACCGTGATGTATATGAAACCCGAAGGAGAGCTCCTTTGCTAAATTCTGACCACTGCATTATTCGTATTTTACCGAAAGTGTACGGCAAGTTACAACGAAAATTGTTTAGTCATTTAACAAAGAAGATACATGAACGTTCATATTCCCATGACAACATTCTAGCATTAAGAAGCATGTTGCATGATACCAACTGGGAACTATTTACTGACGATAAGTTGGATGCTACTGTCTCTAATATAACCGATTATCTGAAGTTTTGTTTGGAAATTTGCTGTCCTTATGAAACACTGTTTTCGAGATTTGACAGAATCTCTTCTTTGCAACTGAAAAAACTTAGAAGACAAAAAGAGAAGTTGTATAAGAATTGTGATAATACTGGTGTCCGTAAAATAAACACCCTTATAAAAATTGAAATAGAAAGGTTGAACAGACTATATAATGAAAAATTTTTATCATGTAAAAATCCTTCAAACATTTGGAAACTTTTCAATAAACTTACAAGTAAAAAACAAATGTCCGTTGATGCTTATTCTGATGTTAATGCTTTAAACAAATCATTTATCAAGAAACAAATTAATATGGTTGTACCTGATGTACCTAGTCAAGAAAATGGTCATTTTCAGGGTTTTAAAGAAAAGGATGTACTATTATGTTTGAAGTCATTAAATCCAACACACAGCCTTGGTCCAGATGGTGTACCAAGCATTCTTCTTCAAAAGTGTGCAGACATCTTGTGTCATCCTCTTACTCAAATCTTTAACGCATCATTTAACAGGGAAACGGTACCTGCTGACTGGAAAGAAATCAAGGTTGTACCTGTACAGAAATCATCTTCTGGAGCAGGTATAAAGTTTAGACCAGTCGCTATAACATCTCCTTTTTTGAAAACTATGGAGAAACTTCTTTTGAATATTCTTAAACCTTCTTTAAAAGCTTTTAGTGACCCTAAGCAGTTTGCTTATAAGTGTGGAAGAAGTACATTAGATGCAGCCATTGTACTACACCACAATATTGTTTCCTGCCTTGATAAGGGTGCTAAGTTCGTTCGAACAGCTTTTTAGACTATACTGCAGCTTTCGACTCTGTTCCTAGGACACTTTTATTAGGAAAGATGATTTCAGCACAAACAGAGTCCTGGGCAACTAGATGGCTGTCTTCTTATTTTAAGGATAGGAAACAGCATACTGTTTTGGCTGGAAAGCGCTCCACTTCCAGCTAACTGAAAGTGGTGTGCCTCAAGGTGCAGTACTTTCTCCATTTCTTTTCTCTTTCTTTTTGCATGACCTTCCGAACTCACCCAAAGTTAACTTCATTAAGTATGCTGATGATCTGACCGTTTCTGTCCCTGTAGTTTCCACATCGGATTGTTCCCATATGAATGGCTTCTAGCTGAAGTTAAGGATTGGTCTGGCTCAAATGGTCTTAAACTAAATCCAACTAAATGTAACACTGTTGATTTCAGCTTGAGAAGTGAAAAAGACATGCATGGATTGATTCAATCTCATGATTGTTGTAATATTGATGGTACCATGATTGAGAGTAAGTCAAGTGTTTCTTATCTTGGCATTAGTTTCTCGTCAAATCTTTGCTGGTCGTCTCATATTCTTATAGTTTCTAAGAAAGTTTTCCGTCTGACTTATTACATAAAGAAGTTGAGACACTCAGGTATAACTCAATCTCTTATCATACAATTTATTAATTCATGTGTTTTGCCCATCATTCTTTATTGTTCTCCATTATTCTTCCCTGGGCTACTCAAGAAAGATCATATAATACTACGAAGAACATTGAGGGCTGTAAGTAGGGTCAGTGCTATCCCTTTGACTGAACTAAATGACACTGTTGTCAATAGGCATATGAATTCTTGTAAACACTTAGCTAAAGTTATCTTATCTGATAGTGAACATCCTCTTTATTCACAATTGTTTCCTTGTATCTCTTCGGGTAAGACCAGAAGAAATTTTATAAACATTTATGCTCGTACTACAAAATATAAAAATTCGACCGTTCCATATTTGGCACGAGTATTGTGTGAAGAGACAAATATCAGAAAAGAACTTTTACAACTTTTGAATCATAACTAAACTATAAAATAAATGATGCATATTAATGCAAGTGTTATTTGTTATATTATTTATTTATTATTCACTATGACCTAGAAATGGTATGATTTTGTTGGGTTTTTTATTTTTATTTATTTTTTTATTATTTTTAACTATTAATATTTTAACATTTTATATATTTATATAATTATAAACAGAGCTAAACCATTGCAATATGTAAAAGAAACGCTGAAAATTCCATGCTGTAAATTGTTATTGTTGTGGAATAAAGTGATTATTATCATTATTATTATTAGTATATAAATTGATGGTAACTTAAACTATAAATTATAATACTTATGTCCCAGATGCGTTCAACTTATAATGTTTCCCCTATTACCCTTCAAACAATGAAGTAGTCTGCAGCTGATGAGAACCTGTGAAATAGAATGATGATATCACTTTATGCTGCCAATCTAGTCTTTCTTTCTCTGTCGAAATTTATCAAGGGAACCAAATGTGCAGAAGGGGAAGAAAATGTATTGGAAGTACACTAAGAAGACTGTCGAGTGGCCTCACATTTCGGGCCAAACGAGAAGCAATGAATTGAGCGTCTGAAGACAATATGAAAGAGATCGTCTGAACAGGATATATAGGCTGGTGAGCAGTTGTGGAGCAAGCTTGAAAAAACAACAGAGAATAGAGTGCATTGAAGATATGCTGCTGAAGCCCTAGTTTCCATTCAGAATTCAAAGGAAAACTAAGAATAATCCCAAATATCCATCCCTGGAAAACGTCATTGGCTTATAGTAAAAACTAGGAATTAGTTGCAGTCATTATTTTGAAATGAAAATGAAATTGATTTCGTTATGTAAATATTTTGAGCAACAAATCACTGTCAATCTTATTCAGTCAATTAATTTTCTTGAGCAGTCTGCAACTACTTGTAAGTAGTTAAAGGCGATTGATAAAAATACGCATGTCTTTATTTGTAAAGACGATGATCATTACTTTTACATCACAGTTAGTAAAGGTGATGAAACAGAGGTCAGATTGTTTCCATATTTCATTTATTAATGCGTTATGTTACACATGACAAGGAAAGGTGGAGGAAAATGTGAATTCCAGAATATTATCGTGTTATTTATTAGTAGGTTAACTTGCAAATTTCATTTACTTCTTGTGTTAAACCAAAATGCTGTGATTCTACCCACATATCAGCTCCTGGTAAAGGTGCCTAAATGATGTTTGAAGATCAGCATGATGCTGTTTTGACTGATCTTAACTAATGGTGTATTTCAGGGCATGCATTGAATCCTGTTTAGTACTCGTCAGCCTTCATCCTCAGAGAGTATCGGTGTTCCCATGAGACTTGAACCCTACATGCGTCGTTTCAAATGCCATAGCGTAATACATTGGGCTACTAGGCTACGTATTATGGATGTAGGCTTTAAATCCCACTAGGAACACAATCACTAGGTGGGGATACGGATGCACCCAAATGATGAGTCCTAAACAGGGCGACATGCCCAACCTTGGTTCCACTGCTAGTCACCATCAGTTAGAATAACCACTATGTTAGTCGCATTCTATGTCTGTGGATCAGTATATTGAAACCGGTAAGCACCTGGGTTAAAATTAATGGTTATCACGGGCAAGGGTATAAAAACATCCAGTGTGGGATGAGAATAGCTGATACTCCCTGCACCTAATAATACTTTACAGAATATTTTCATTGACCAAAATTAATAATAGTATTGCCATAGGCAATACGTGACCACATCGTACAAAGTTCTGAGTGTATTTAAAATGTTTAGTTTTCGTACAGGGTCTAAAAGTAAAATAGTTCTCGACAGTATGTCATGCAGCTCCGTGTTTTGCAACCTGTAGCATAACTCCAATCCTCTCAGACACTTTTCGTTCATTTCCTCCACAAAGGGAGAAGTTTGTATGATGAAAGCTAATTAAAAATGTACACCAGCTAAAAGACAACAGTTGAATGATTAAGACAATAAAAAGATGGAGAAGAGTTTCTGTATTATACTGGATGGAAATTTATGAAAGTTGCCCAGTGATTTGAATAGACCGCCAAATTCTTGTTTTTATATTAACAAATGAAGTATTTAGACCATTTATATTTACAGTTTTAATATATGATGGACGAATCGACTGGCAATTTTTCATAGCTACCCAACTCGGCCAAAGACCAGACAAAGTTAGAACTATTCCGATCTGACTAGATTGCATCAGTATTTACTGTTAATGGCTTTCACTTACGCTTAAGGACTAACTTGACACCAGTAATGTTTTTTAACAGAATGACGATTTATCATTAAAATTGTATTTTATGGAAGGCTTAAAGAATAGTGAAAAGTTGTTGCGAAAATGAAAATCAATAAATATTCATCTTTCTGTTTTGCCTTATGTTCGACATTAATTGCTAGACTGAAATAACATTTATATGTGAAGTAGGTATTCCAAAAATGACTTTTATTACAGAGCGTTAAATAGATATGGGTGACGCGAAATATTCCTCGGTTGGAAAGAACTCCATTTCGACACAAGTATAATCGAAGCACTTATGATGGAATAGGTAGCAATATAGTAGCACAAAATCATTCCATATTAATTTGTTAATTGGATATATCACACAGTGAAACAGTATTATTTACTGGATGACGTTTTGAACACAATTTATTGTTTATAATCACAGCATCAATTGTAAACGCACAACTTTGAAACTTAAGTTTTATAGTTTTATTTATTCTTCCCTATTTGTTGCCCTAGGGGTGGTAGAATTTTCCAGATGTCTGGGACAGATGTTGAATAATTCCTCTTACACGCATTCCCTCTCAGCTGATTCGAGAAATAAAGCTTCCATTATCAACCTCTTACTCCCTCCACCCTGTCATATTAGATTCTGGGACTGTCATCTCATTTCATCCTATTATATGGTTGTGTGTAATTCCATGTAATGAGCGGTGTAGCTGAAATATTCTCTAGATTTCTTTACATATTAGGGTCAATTAATCTAGATTTTATCAAGTTTTTTTGTTCCACTAGTCTGAATGACCCCATTCTACTACTACTCTGACCTGACGATTATTACAAGGTATTAGACAAACTAAATTATCTGTTTCAATGGGCTCAACGGGATTCTTTAACCTACACAGCTTGTTTCCAAAGGAGTTTGGTGTTCTAAATGTTACTTTCTTTCTTATCTTGGTAAGAATTCTACGATAGATTTCCGAGATTCCCTCTTTGTATGGAAGTACCACTGATGATTTATATTCCCTGTTGTTGGTGTTGTCATTATCCTGCGCATATTTGACATGCGTGTCGTCATTAATATTATTATTGTCACTATCACTATCACTAGCATTATTATTAATTTTGTTTTTACATTTTCCTACATACTTCTTGGTTAATTTATCAGGGTAATTATTTAGTTTCAAAGCTCCTCTTATATGTCTCACTTTCTGTCATAGATTTTTGCGCTCTACTACATAGACATTTCACCGATCCTAATTTTATTGACATAGGATGAGATGACGCGAAGTCCAAATATCTGTTTGAATGTGTTGGTTTCCTGTAAACACAGGTGTGTTTAACTTCCCATCGTCTTTGCTTTTTACGCTACAACCTAACATCTACTCATATATTAATAAAATCACTGAAATGCAATTTTGTGTGTTTAAGTGTGAGACCTGAAACGTTCCATCAAAGAATAGCAAGAACTCTGAAGCCGTCCAAATAAGTAGGCTATAGAAGCATTCTTAGTTTATAATTTAATGTCAGATATTAGAAGTTAGAATTCAAAGACCATTGGATCGGGTCCCGGTGGCTTAATGGTCTACGAGCTCGCCTTGTAACCAGAAGGTCCTTGGTTCGAATCCCAGTGGGTGCGTACTGATGGAGAGTCCCAAACTAGGACGAAACATCTGTCCAGTACTCCCAGGTTTTCCAATGGTTCTCTGACTGATGTCAGCTCATGATTAAATCCTCCATATAATCAAACAAAATCCCTAAAAAGCCAATACTTGAAGATATGAAGATGTTATTCCCATGACAACATACTGAACCTAAGGTCCATGTTAAAAGACACAAACTGGGATCTATTTACTGAACAAGCTCTTGATAACACAATTGCCAACATAACACATTATCTTAATTTCTGTCTTGATGTTTGTTGTCCAAAAGAGACAATCTTCTTAAAATTCGATCGCTTCTCCTCTTCTCAACTCAAAAAGCTCCGCCGTGAAAAAGAAAGGTTGTTCAAAATGAAAAACAAATCTGGTGTTAAGAGAATGAACACTTTGATTAAGCTTGAATTACAAAGATTGAATGCTCTCTATAACCAGAAGTTTCTTTCATGTAAATCCCCATCAAATATGTGGAAGTTATTAAAGGAAATCACAGGTGGTAAGCAAATGTTGAATGATATTTCTGTAGATGTTAACATGCTAAATGAATCCTTCATATGTATCCCAGCAAATGTTATGATTCCTAACTCAAATAGTGTAAACAATGACTGCTTCTCATGCTTTAACACGAATGATGTCCTCAAGTGTCTTCAATCTCTCAAGCCTACTCAGTCCCTCGGTCCTGATGGTGTTCCTGCTGTTATCCTTAAGAAGTGTGCCGACATCTTGTGTTCCCCGCTAACTGACATTTTCAACGAATCGTTTTCCAAAAGTATTATACCTGAATCATGGAAAAACATCAAGATCGTTCCAGTGCCTAAATCTACAAGTGGACCTAATGTTAAGTTTAGACCCATTTCAATTACCTCACCCTTCTTGAAAGTTATGGAAAGACTTATTTTACTTAATCTTGATCCCTCTTTAAAACCTTTCAACGACCCCAACCAGTTTGCTTATAAACTTTTTTTTTTTTTTTTTTTTTTTTTTTTTTTTTTTTTTTTTTTTTTTTTTTTTTTTTTTTTTTTTTTTTTTTTTTTTTTTTTTTTTTTTTTTTTTTTTTTTTTTTTTTTTTTTTTTTTTTTTTTTTTTTTTTTTTTTTTTTTTTTTTTTTTTTTTTTTTTTTTTTTTTTTTTTTTTTTTTTTTTTTTTTTTTTTTTTTTTTTTTTTTTTTTTTTTTTTTTTTTTTTTTTTTTTTTTTTTTTTTTTTTTTTTTTTTTTTTTTTTTTTTTTTTTTTTTTTTTTTTTTTTTTTTTTTTTTTTTTTTTTTTTTTTTTTTTTTTTTTTTTTTTTTTTTTTTTTTTTTATAGTAGGAGTACGTTAGATGCCGCTGTCGTCCTCCACCATAGCATAGTCTCTAGTTTAGATAAAGGAGCTAAATACGTTCGCTGTGCCTTCCTTGATTACACATCTGCATTTGACTCTGTTCCCAGGTCTCTCTTGCTAAGTAAGCTTGCTGCAACACAGGCTGAAAGCTGGACAAATAAGTGGTTGCATTCCTATTTTTCTGAAAGGAAGCAGTACACCGTCTACAATGGAAAATCCTCCACTACCTCACTTACTTTAGCTGGTGTTCCTCAAGGTGCTGTTCTTTCTCCCTTTCTGTTCTCGTTTTTCTTACATGACTTGCCTCATTCTGATGTAGCCACTTTTGTTAAGTATGCCGATGACCTCTCGGTTTCTATGCCTGTCAACTCTCAGTCAGATTGTTCCAAATTAAATAGCTTTCTGTCGGAAATTAGTCAGTGGTCCTCTTCAAACGGACTTAAGCTTAATCCGTCTAAATGTCAGGTAGTCAATTTCACTTTCAGACGTAAATGTGACCTACAGCAACTAGTTAGCTCACATGGCCCCACTCTCATTGACGGCACAGAGGTTGAAAATACATCTTATGTCAAGTACCTTGGGCTGAGTTTTTCCACCGATCTTTCCTGGTCTTCCCACATCTTGCTAGTTACTAGAAAGATGTTTCGCTTAACGTTCTACATTAGGAAATTTAGGCAGTCTGGCATAAAGCAGTCTTTACTTTCTCAGTTTGTAAATTCTTGTATTCTACCCATCCTCCTTTACTGCTCCCCATTAGTCTTTCCTGGACTACTTAAGAAAGACTTTGCTTCGCTGAGAAGGGCACTAAAAGCTGTTAGTAGGGCAAGTGGGATATCGTTAAACCAACTGGTGAACACTATTGTAGATAGACATATAATGTCATGTAAGAAACTAGCGAATACAATATTGTCGGACCCCGAGCATCCTCTCTATACGCATCTATCTCCTTGCATTTCATCTGGAAGAACTAGAAGCAGCTATAGGAGGCTATATGCTAGGACTACCAAATACAAAAACTCCACAATACCATATCTGGCACAGCTGTTATGTGATGAGAAATCCGTTAGGTATGACACGATAAACTTACTGCGGCACTCTAACAAATAGTCCCATTAGTTTTTGTTTTCCTTTCCTCGTTACTATTACACTTTTGTTCTCCTCATCTATTACACACCAACTTTATATTTCAAATCCTGTGGTGCATTGTTTGAAATGTAAATACTCTACGCTGTTTTTTTCTTAATTTTTAATATTTATTTATTTTATTTATTTATAACTTATTTATTTTTATTTATTTTTGATTTTTAAAAATCTTATATAATTTATGAGGTAATTAGATGCAATATACTGTAATGCACGCTGAAAATTCCATACCTGTACCACAAATACTGTTTGGAATAAAGCTGTTATTATTATTATTAAATAACAATATATTATTTGCATCATTACATGAACAAAACGACGTTACAATAAGCGTAGCTGTTAAGGTATGTTATAAACTCGCTTTGTTACATATCACGTTTTATCAACTCACTGAAGTTAAGAAAACATCATGGAAGATTCATTTGTAAAACTGAATAAGGGAAGGACAACCAGTGACTTTCATACTTTAGACTATGAGCCACACAAATAATACTGTGTTAAGGTTGATGATACTATCCAGTAGCCCAGGTGTTGAAATTGATAGAGTGGAACTAAATCCTGCGATCCACTAGAGTGTATAGTACTGTTCAGTACTTATAAGAAGGCTTTTTTCGATAGATTTTCGTTCGATGTGTATTCTATCCAAAAGGATCCGAGAACACTATACTGCATGGCTGCAAAATGGTAGCAGTATCTCTATAAGGAGCACGATAATCGAACACCTTGTCAACACTGGTCATTCCTTCAAAGTAATCTACAGGGCCAAAGGCAATTCGCTTTTGTCTTCTTTGTATTATTGAAGCCGTAGCCATTCAGTTGGAAAAGTAAGAGTTATGTAAACAAAAGAAAGTCATTCAATCACTTCTACTGTTATGGCAAAAACTGTGTGGATTTCTGTTGGCTTGATGTTTGTGTTCCTGCTTTTCTAACTCCCTCGATCTCTTGTATTTCTTCACAGTCCTTATATAATTCTATATTTCCTTCATTTCTATTTACTTCCTAATCAAAACTCACTCATTAAATTATTCATCTTGTTACGCAACTACAATACACATTTTCAACTTCTTTTATGCACTGACAAACACTGGCAACTATTTTCGACATCTCGTCACCACCACCCTTATACTTATCTTCACCCCTCTCTAGTTAAAATTTGATTATTCGACGATTTTTAAAACATTTTGATGACGTGAGCAACAACCCTAACTATTTTTTCTTTTTGACTTATAAAGCTAATGGTCCGGAGTCCGAACCCAGGCTGACGTATACCTGATATCAGTGGTTGGCGGGCTAAATTTGGGCTACCGATATCCATAGCTGTTCTAACCCGGTGTTTGTATAGTCAGCAGGCTTACCTTGCAACATCAGTGCAATCTCCGTTAGCATCATTGCTGCGTATCAAATAAGACGGCTAAACTGTGTAGAGACAGATGTTTACTTCTCCTTGACTTATTGAACTGTTTCCACTCTTGTTTATGTCATTGTAGTACACCTTCCATGGCGTCACAATAAAGCTAGGGATGAAATAAGTGGATCACACTGAATTATTTTAATATTAACTGAATAAATGTGTGGCCTACATGCTGATGGCTTGGGTGTTTTACATTTTGTCCTAATGAGTACGCATCCGACTAGTCACGGACTCCATTTGGCTCTTCAACCTAGGTTTCGTGCTAGTTGGCACTCACCAGTTAGCAAGGCGTATCTGGAACGTTAATGGCACTCTTGCCTCTTTTGAGATTCAAACCCGTATCACCCACTGCTGTGGTCCGAGATGTTACCACTGAGTTATTCAGCCTAGTGAATGACCTCCTGTAGGACTGTATTGGATTCTTTTGATTGGAAAGTAGTCAGTAATTAGTGTAATATGCCTAGTCTTTTGTTACAAACTAGTGCCTGATGAAAAGTATCCAATACATTCCGACAGGAAGTCAGTCACAAGCGGGTTAGCTCAGTGATAACGTCTCTGACTGTAGCACTCGGTGACGTCGGTTCGAATTTCAGAAGGGAGTTGAGTTCCTTCAAGGTTGCAGATACGCCTTGCCGACGAGTGCCAGCTAGCGCATAGGTCTAAGGCTTCCTGTAGCCGATTGCCTCAAACCACCTCATCTCAGCAATTCAAAGTGCAACATGATGGCGAGTCACCTAGAATAGTGACCACATTGTAAACTTGACTGAGAGAATTTAGTTTGCAGCAAGCAAAGGACAAGAGGACACACACTAAACTAGTCACCGACTACTGTCCAATCAAAAATACTTTGTCAGTAGCATATTTCTTCAACGCATGTAATTCAAGAAATGACCAGAAGATCACTGATACAGGACTTATTTTGTAATGTATTTTGTCGACGAAATGAACTGTTAGGATAAATATCAGTTCATACGACATATATTCGAATTTGAGGAAAATTGTAGAGCATTATTTGATTTGTGTTGCTCAACAGAAATTTTATGACAATTAAACAGTACAAATTTTAACAAGATATTATAAAAAATCAAAAATAAATTAGGTAATAACAATTGAGATTACTGGTATTTTTTAGGGATTTCGACTAAGTCCAGTGTGGATTCCTTGACTAATAGAAATCAGGTTAGATAAACAGTGGAAACCAGAGAGTACTAGTCAGTTGTTTCGTCCTACTTTACGACTATTTAATAGTGAGAATCCACGACCTGACCAGGGATTCAGCCTAGGACCTTCGTGCAATAAGAGTAGCCATTTGACCACTAATTCATTTGGTTGGAATTTAATGACCTGTGAATTCTGTCGATTTTTAGCATACAGCATTGAGGAATCCTTCTGTATCGTCTAACAGGTGCCAAATAAACTGTCAAAAACATCGAGGTACTGCATGCTCCAAACACCAGAGGCTATCGCCATTCTCCTTAAAAACAACCAGTGTTCTGTGTGCAAAAGAAGCAAGTTCAGCCATTGCTACTGTCCTGGCCAGCATTCATTAGAGACTATAAATTCATGAATTTGTATGATTATTATCTTTCTTAATTTGCCTGTCTGATAATCAGAGTATTTTTATGTTGAGACCATAGAACCGTTATGCATTGATATTATTATTGATTCGATGTTATTAAAACACCATTAATATTATTAATAACGCGTCGGTGGCACAGTGGTTAGGACTCTCGCCAACCATGCACGTGGTCCGGGGTTCGATCCCCGGCCACCGACGCACTCCTTTACCTCGTTAAGCCAGTAGTGAGACTGGTAAAGAGGAAAGGTTGGGCATGAGGCTAGCAACCCCATCCTGTAAAAATTTACACTGTTACAGGAACTTCAAGCCTCTAGCCTCATTCACTATTATGTGCATATGACTGTAGAACCTAATGATGAAGGGATTATTGAAAAGAATATTCTTTGTTCAATAACCATTCTTTTGAAAATTTTAATGGACATTTTTAATCAGTTAATATATATCTGTTACCGACTAAGACATTCGATATATCAAGGTGGCAATGGAATGACATCACACTTTAAACAGGCCGTCAAGTGGAATCTGAACGGGAAACAACGACTTGGAGGATGTTCACCGATGGAAAAACGTGGTCGTATGAGGAGGAAATGAAAGCTTGTGTGTAATTGGAGAATCAGATGAAAAAGACTACAGTTGACACAATGGATTTGCTATGTATTGCTGAAACCTTATGTTGCAATTGGAAGCCAACCTCAGGTTTACAGGTGTAAATGTACACATGATTATATTGGGTTATTAGCCATTAATCCATAATCACTCAATAATGGACTTAATTATTCACCGTTTCATTTTGGGAAAAGGACAAAGGAAAACTAACAGGTTTTATTCATTTCCAATTAAGTTTTTCCTTTTCTTTTTACTCGTTTTTATACACCAGTTCATTAAAGACTTGTTCTTTTTTTCTTCTAACAGCAAAAACACATACTCTCATAGAACTTTTCATCTCTTCTTTTTTACATTCAATGTTCAATTATTCATGTTGTTTAAATTAAATAGTCGCCATTATTCCAGTTAAGGAAATAAATATGAATAAACAAACACAGTAAGTAGTTAACCATAGTACTAGAAAACATCTTAAAATTAAAAAAAGCATTCAGAGTCTTTACTTTTCCATTAACATCATTCTTTTCTTTACGTTATGTAACTGAAATTATTGAAAAATTAATGTATTTAATAAAACATTATAACTTTGAAGTGCTTAACTGTTGTTTTCTACTAAGTAGTTCAATTTATGTAATCTTTAAATTATTCTGAAGGCGTATATTAGTCCCAGTAGATTTGTGGTATTTTAGAGACTTGTATTATTTTTCAAGGAAAATCTTTCATGGTCATTCTTTGCAGTGTTATGTCATGAAAATGCACTACCTTAGATACTATAACTTGTTTCTTTCTTCAGTATATTCGCATAGTGTAAAGAGTGGAGGATTCTTGAAATTCAAGACCGAATTCAGACATAATCAGAAGTGGTTATGTAATCCTACGATGAGTTGTTAGAAAAAAGTAAGCAAGAATGACAAATGTGTATCAGGATTATAAGAGTTCATTATTTTTTTATTATTTCGTGGATTCTTTTCAACTGAACAACATAAGAGTGTAAACTTTGACAAAGCCTTTATGCGTCTTTCATTTGAACCATGTAGACCAGCAGACTTGAGGACCATGTTAGAATTTCGAACTTTGTATATCGTACTGAGTGTTACTGTTCTCCAAACTGGTTTGAGTTTAATAAGTGTCTGTTTTGCTTTTCTAAACCTGTCTGAATCTGACCTTTTCATCCCGTAATGGAGTTGAATACCATAGTTCTATAAGTCTGTTTCCACGCTTAAAACCTCCTAAGTACTATTTTCATTAATAATAATAATAATAATAAAAGTCACCTTATTCCATACAATAATCATTATACCGAATAGAATTTCCACCGTTTTTATATATATTGCAACATCTTAGCCCCTTTTATATATATGTACATACATAAAATTTACAGTAATAATAATATTAACGATGAAACAACTATAAACATAATGCTGGCGGAAACATAATGAAGTATAAGTAGATAGAATCATAGATAATACATGTAATAATGATAATCTTTGGTTATACTTTGCAGTTCAGATTTTTTTTCTTTCCCTCACGTTCCCAGGGGAACATAGGGCCTCAGGCTAGTGGCTTGAAGTTTCTGTAGCAGTGTTTAATTTTACAGGATGAGGTTGCTAGCTTCATGTCCAACCTTCCCTCCTTACCAGGGTTATTTCTGGCTTAGCGAGGTAAAGGAGTGCGTCGGTGGCCGGAGATCAAACCCCGGACTATGTGCATGATTGGCGAGCGTCCTAACCGCTGCGCCACCGATGCAGTTCAGATAGCTGATTTAAAAAGTTTATAAGTTCATTTCTGACATCTGACTATTCACACAAAACCTGTGCTAAATATGGTGGTATGGCAGAATTTTTATATTTATTTGTACCAGAGTAAATTCTTATGAAGTTTCTTCTGCTTTCAACCCCGAAGAGACACAAGGCAAAAGTTAAGAATAAAGGGGATATTCAGTATTAGACAAGATAACTTTAGCCAACTACTTGTAAGAATTGAAGTGCCTATTGACAATAACGTCAATTAGCCGAGTCAAAGGCACCCAACTAACCCTGTCTACTTACAGTATTTAGTGTTCTACCCCATAATGACATAGTCTTTTCTGAGAATTCCAGGGAAGAATAATGGTGAACAATAAAGAAGAATGGACAGAATACATGAATTAACAAAATTCCACGAGAAGAGGATGAGTTATGATGCCAGAAAGTCTCAACGTCTTTATGTAATAAGTTAAACATAAACTTTTCTTAGAAATTGACAGGATATGGGACGGCCAACAGAAATTAGAAGAGAAACGGATGTCGAGACAAGAGATATTCGATTTACCAACGTCAGTATTACAGGAATCATGGAGTGAATCAGCCAGTTCACTCAAGTCTTGTTCGCATCTGAAACTAAAATCAACAAGCAGCATGACATTTAAATGAATTTGAGCATAAGGTGTAAAATTCTTAAAAGTGTACTCAACTTAGTGATTTTACATAGTGATATTTAGCCGGCATGTGATGTCTATAAATGTTTTGTGCACACAAATGATCAAATTATTTGACATATATCTGAATATTTAAAAAGATCAGCCTGAATCTGGAAAGAGGAACAGTATAACAGAATAAACACATGTAGAGATTAAATACTAACTGACATTCTGTTATCTCCTCTTACAGAAAAAGGACTCAAGGGAGTAAAGAAACCAGCTGTAAGGACCTGACATTAACAAAGAAAAGAAAGGCTGATAAACAGACACAGGTGTCGCTGATGTTTTAGAATTTCTTGACTAATACAAGTTGCATGATCAGCAGAAATACTGTTTTTCGAAGTGTTTCTGGTCAGAGAACTGTCGTCTTTGTTAGCTTTGATGTTCAGAAACATATGTTAAATGATAATAGATGGTTGCATGTAATCAGGAGGAACCCCTCCTTAGACCTAGGTTTCATACTAGTTGGCACTTACCAGTCAGCAAGGCGTATCTGCAAACTCGAAGGAACTCATGTTCCTTCTGAAATTCGAGTGCCAACTAGCACAAAACCTAGATCCAAGGCTTCTTGCCGATTGCCTCCAACTATCTAATGTTATCAAATCAATGTGCACCATGATGCCGAGCTACCTAGAATGATGGCCACATTTTAAACCTGACTGATAGAATTCAGTCTGCACCAAAGAAAGGACTAGACGCGTAACACTAGTTACTAGTGTCCAATCAAAGATATGTTAAAGGTAGTAATAAATCGACGGGATTCTACAATCTTTGGAATGACACAATTGTAAGGGACATGTTTTCTCTTTCAACGATTGTCAGTTCTAATGGTATGATGCAATATGCAAGAAGGTAGCTCTGTATGATTTCTGGTTTAGCCCCTTCTCTCATCATCAGCAAAGCTCTCTTGAAGGTGTCCAAAAATCTATCTGCCTGGTCGTTAGACTGAGGATAGTAAGGTGGCATCCGCACATGTTGTATATCGTTTCTCTTACAGAATTCTTGAAACATCCACGGGGTAAGTGGACTGCCGTTTTCAGATACAATTCATTCTCGTATGCCATGGCTATTATTTGGCTACTGAAGGTAGGGTAACTGGTACTGCTCCCGGCCAATTTAAACAGGCATCCACTAGAATCAATAAGTGCACACCATCTATCTCAGTTTTTTTGAAATTTTTAATGGGTATGTTTAGTCATATACAATCTAATTATTCTCCCTTTTGTAGGTCCTTACTATCATTTTATATATGATTTGTGTAAAATCTTACATCTATACAGGGTAATCAGTTAATTAGCTTGAGATCGACACCACAAAGTATAGAATTTTGATTCAGGACTTCCTGATAACTTTTTGTAACCACTTAACAGTAACTGTACAGGTATTTTGCTCAGAGCTGCTAAGCTTAGCACCTGTAGTTTATCGTACAATGTAGTCTTCCAGACATAGGCTGAAACCAACTTTTGATGTATAAAACAATCGCTTTAATCGACTGACTATACCACATCATAAAACAGATGACTCATCACTTTAAGGACTAAGCATGAAGTAAAGCAGTTAGCCTTTCACACTTAAGTGACAATGTGAAAGTTATACCTGAAGTCATGTGAACAAGTTATACCAATAAGAAGGACAATTGACGGTTAACAGTGACCTTCACGCTATTCTAGTACATTGTGATGGTTCTGTTGTAGCTCTTATCCAGCCACTAGTAAGAAAGAGATATTTAGAAACCACAGAAGAATTCATCCTACCATATACACAAAGAATATTTCTGAAATAACACGTGGAAGGAATACTTACAACTATTTGAAATAGATATCTCACACAGTCCAATGCAATCATTTCATCCAATACTATGTAACAGGCGAAAAGACTCATCCAACAACAGAAAAAAACCACGATCGACGCCATCTATCAAGTAAATTCCATCGATTGTGAGAAGCACTACATCAGTCACAAAGGCCGTCCCCTTCATCTCTGAGTCCGAAAAAATTAGCTAGCTATCAAAAGACATGACAAACATTCTTTCCATTCAGGATTTCATCATGAGCTGACATCAGTTAGAGAACCATTGGAAAACCGTCTGGAAGTACTGGACAGCTGTTTCGTCCTAGTTTGGGACTCTCCAGGATTCGAACCCATGACCTTCCGGTTACAAGGCGAGCTCGTATACCATTAAGCCACAGGGACCGATCCAATGGTCCTTGAATTCTAACTTCTGCCAATTCACGACATAGCGCAACCGCTAGCCAATGTCTTCGGCGAGTATTTGTCCTCACACCCGACCAGCTGCACCCTACTGGTCACGATTTCTCACTGGAACCCAGGCAACCACCTACCTGAATAGGGCCAGTCGCCAGTGAGCATCTCATTGGTATTCAAGTGTTGGTTTGTAGGGATTTGATTCCATTGATTTCTTTCCATTGATTAGGAAAATGTAGACATTTTAGATAGTGGAAGCACTTAAACTGTGCGACAGAATTCCTAGAAGTCTGATACTCAGACAAGTTAAAGATCAAAAGACACACTGTTTGTAATGAATAAGTCACATGACTAAACAAATTTAAATCCCAGTGTATTAAAAATGGTCAATGCGAATACAAATTAACAACCAGTCATAAGCAAAGTCGTCAGGAGATCCAGTTTTTTCATGAAATATCCCCCCATTCGAACATTAATAAACAGAAGACTAGTAGTTCAGGGAAGAGTGTCTTTTCGGCGAATTCATTTTCATAGCTGTACAATTGCAAATATATACGATTGTTTTGTATGTGTGTGTACATTAAATTTGCCAAATGAAAATACAGTTAGTAAGTTCAGATGAATTGGTAACAAAAGTGATGAGTTGTTACAAACGATTGTGTAAGAAGCGTTACGTAATAGCGTGAATAGTTTGATGAAAGGGTTATACTCAGGGTATACATGGAAACAAAATAACATACGGAATTACGCAGAAGTTTTAAGTAGTTAGAAAAATAAGCATACAAGCAAAAGCCAAGTCTAATCAACGGAGTTGTTACCATGATAGGAGAAGTGGTTGAATAATTTTCTTTTTTATGCATAGTTCTGATTATTCTAACTGAATGGCTATGGCTTCTGCAACGCATAGAAGACAGAAACGTATTGTCTTTGATAGGTTGTTTTTCACTTTGTAGATTACTTTGAAGCAGGAGGCGTTTGTTGAGATGAATTGATCAGTGGTGACGAGATGTTCGATTATTGCACTAATTATACGGCCACTACTTCATATCTACAGCCACGATGGATAGTGTTCTTTGATCCTTTCTGACTGATATGCCTGGCTCCACAGCAACAGGTAGACTAATATATGCACATAGAAGTGGTCAGATGCTAGATCTTGTAGATCAGCGAGTGAGTGCAGAACACAACTCTGAGTGCTGCCGCGAAGAAAAATCTTCTTAAAGAAATGGAAACTCTCCTCGTAAGTACATCAATAATTTTGCTCTTGGATTTTTCCCAGAGGAAACGACAACAAAAGATGTTTTTGTTCATGAATCTTAGTGGATAAGCGTTGTGTATGAAGATTTCTTTCAGGAAGTGGAGTTCTTCTTCTTCCAGGGTATCAGAGCTGCAGATGCATCTGACGCGAGTGGCAAGAGATTTAATTACGTTTTTTCTTTAGACTGTTTGGTACCCAGCTGTAGAAGCTTGTCAGTTGGCCGTTCAATGTGGGTTTCCTGTGGATGGACCTTCTTAAAGTTTCGTTAGCTCTCCTTGTAAGTTCAACATCAAGAAAAAGAATTTTAGATTCGTTTTCAATTTCATGAGTGAACTTTGTAGCTGAATAGAATTTGTTGAATATTTGTAGTAACAGTTACTACAGTTATATCATTTATGGAGAATTAAAACAAGTTCACTTTATAATGAAAAGTTTGCACTGGAGATGTTGCCTGGACAGACTATGAAAGCTTCGCAGTTGAAAGATTCAGCTGGGAGAATGCAACCACATTATAAATTCATAAAGTCTGTTTGAAAAAAAATTAATCTATTAGGACACATGTGTAATCAAGTCATTTGTTGAAAGTGTGAAACCAATAATAATTTCTAAAACAGTTATTTTTCTCAGTTTACTCTTGTTTTACTTCTCTTCCCAATAAACCTTATTCCTGTCTTTCTCTCTATAACCTTTGTATGGACTATCTTTAATGTTACTCACACAGACACACACACACACACCTGTCTGCTGAATCACTGATGATTTGTACTAGTAAAGTTAGTTTTTGCCCCTGTGTGTGTGCGTGCCTACATTATTCATCGCGCGTGACTCATCGCTCCTTAACCAAATGATATCTAAAGCGCAAGAATTCTTGTGTTAGAATATTTGAGTTGGTTAGTTAGTTATAAACGGCAAATACTCAATAAAAACAATATCGTTTTGTTTTTCATTCATTGGGAAATACAAAAACCTTTATTACGACAAATACTCACATAAATATATTTAGGGATATCGATATTTCCAGAAATATATTTCCCTGCATATTTACTTTTTCTGTTATCTCCATACCCTTTTTGGGGGAGTTTTACTTTTGGCTAATTTAATCGTCTTAAGTTATCGTTTACGGATTCGCGCCCTGTTTAAATCATACGGATACCTGATTTTCCACACTGCACAAATTTACTCAAATTTAATCAGTTATACTTTGTTTTAACCATGTATTTACGTCCTTGTTGAGGAACAGTTTGTACTCATCTGTGTTTTTGAATGGCTTTTAAAATAACCATTTGGTTTGTTTTGAAGCGACAGATACGTCGGATTTTGTTTAATTGCATGGAGGATCTAATCATGAGCTGACATCAGTTAGAGCAGGTTGAAGATGAGGCAGTAACTCATCGAAGAAGATATTGAGAAGTGGTCGCGCTATGTCGTGAATTGGCAGAAGTTAGAATTCAAGGACCATTGGATCGGGTCCCGGTGGCTTAATGGTCTACGAGCTCGCCTTGTAACCAGTAGGTCCTGGTTTCGAATCCCGGTGGGTGCGTACTGATGGAGAGTCCCAAACTAGGACGAAACAGCTGTCCAGTACTTCCAGACGGTTTTCCAATGGTTCTCTAACTGATGTCAGCTCATGATTAAATCCTCCATGTAATCAAACAAAATCCCTACAAAACCAATACTTGAAGATACGTCGGAGTTCGGAAGGAGTATGTTGCAGATAGAAGAAAATTCTGCTAAATGACATGCTGTAGATGACAGTTCTAAAGCAAAAGTCTGCATAAGGAGAAGATAAAACCGAGCTGAAAATTTTCTACTATTTATAAATATTTTGTTCAAAATAAAGCTGCTCTTTTCAAGAGTTTGTTCGTATGGATTTGATTTGTTTCAAGTCCTGATCACGCATTATTATTAGTAAGAGAACCAGTGAATACCAAGGTTGTTTCGTCCTAGTTTGGGACTCATCACCAGTAAGCAATCACCGCTATGCTCCGAACCCAGGACCTTCTGGGTTAGCGCGACTGGCACAAGCCAGTGACATTCGTGGCGAGTATTTGTCTTCACTCCCCACGGGATGGACCCCACTGGTCACGGCTTTTCACTGGAACTCCAGGAAAATTCTTTCCTCATACAGTCATTAGACAGCATCAGTTTGATTTTTAAGATTTTGTTTGTGGTTGCACCAAAATCAAATGATAGAAGTTGGGCTTCATGTGCTGGCCTTAGAGTAGTCAGGTTCCAGTGGCAGAATGGTCTACGAGATTGCCTCATAAGCTGAAGGCCCTGGGTTTGAACCCCGGCGGTGTGTTTCCACTGACGATTAGCAGCAAGCTAGGACGAAACGGCTGTCAAGTATTCCCCGGTATTCAGTTGTTCTCTAAATGGCATCAGTTTGTGATCAAATGTGAAAGCTGCTGTTTTTATTGTTGGTTTTAAGGGGTACATTGAGTGTTGTCAGACATTATTTATTCTGTAGTGGAGTTGTTAAAACGTACTGTCGTTCTTACCGGTTCTTGTGACTACATATACGCTGTATATAGACACTGAAATGACGTGTATAGTGATATATCAATATATGCTGCATTGTTCTATCACTATTATTACTATTATTATATTACTCGTCCCTTGGATTTGTTTGGAGCTCAGGCCTTGGGTACCACATCCCTATTTCATTCTCTTCTCTGCTGCCTTTCTTAGTTGGTTTCACGATTATTTGTAACCTGTCACTCCTATTTACATTATCTCTCCTTTAACACCTTCGAACATCTGGTTCACTCGTCACTCCCTGTTTAAGGTCCACTCGAGGTCCTGACGTGTAGTGTCATTTACTGTTCTTCTTAGTGCATGTCCAATCCATCTTCATTTCCTCTGACTGTTCTGAATTTCCACCTTTATTTCCAATTAGTGAATTCCTGTCTTGCTTTCGCGATCCTAGGTAGCTTTAACATCCTCATTCATGCAGCTTGTAGTTGAAACGATGCTACCTAGGTGGGGGAAAAAGGCAACTTCTTTTAGATTTCTCCGGTTGATGGTAATTGGTGTTTATTGTTGGTGGTTTCCAGGTATCTTCATCACCTCTGTCCTCTCTATGCTAACTTGCAAAGGCTTTTGTCTGCCTTCTTCGATAGTTTGACAATGCAGCGTTTCTTCCACGCCTCAGGTGCCTTTCCTTTCTTATTTGATCAAGTATAACCGCATACTGAAACTGTTATCAGAACAGACTATTCACTTTCTGTTTTTTACTGATTTTCTTTCCTAGTTCAGCTTCTTCACTTTATGCTTTGTATATTGATTTACAATCTCCACTGTTTATCTAGATTGTAATTTCATTGTAATTTATCTTGTTCACATTTTACATAAAAAATGAGCTATGTAATTATTATCTACTCGTCGCCAAATTATTATGTTGTACTGGTCGAGAATTTAATAGTCCTGACGCAAGAAAGACGGAAATCAGAAGACCACTAGGTTTGCGATGATACTTCTATTTTCCAAACACAAGGAGAATCAAA
This sequence comes from Trichobilharzia regenti, assembly GCA_944472135.2. Taxonomy (NCBI): domain Eukaryota; kingdom Metazoa; phylum Platyhelminthes; class Trematoda; order Strigeidida; family Schistosomatidae; genus Trichobilharzia; species Trichobilharzia regenti. Next base: position 25,532,915 of record OX235264.1, on the reverse strand, counting down.
TGTCACACAAGAGTGTGAGAGCGAAATATGAATGTCCGAAAGTGTGTGAACACAAGTGTGTGAGCGAATATTCAAAATGAACAAATCAATAGGCAGTTTTAACATGATTGGCTAATTATAATGGAATATCGATCCATATATACCTAGTAAATATAACAGACTGTCAAACAAAACACACATATTTTATGGATATATATCAGTAATTTATCTTATCATTTTTATATTATCTTCACAGATGTAAAGATAACTTGCATAATTAAAAGCGTATTATACATACTTATTATGTATGATGTTAAAAATTAATGCATAATACAAAATAAACGATCGATAATTTTGTCACGTGATTTCAATTATTTGAAAAAAAAACACATTAGATCATAGTTAGTCGGTTGTGTCTACCGGTAAGTGAATTGTATGTATTGCATTATTATATCGTATTATATTATCATATACTATTCACTTGGGTTCTATGTGGAACACTGAGCTCCATCACTCCATCAATTGCCATTTCACTCTGTACTATGCGGTCTTCTTTGACTGACTTCATGATTGCCCACGATTTTCTCTTTTTCTTCTTCTTCATATGATCTCCTCCGCGTCACACTGGGACACCCAACTTGTTTCTTCTCAGTCGGGTTCCACTCGAGAACGCTGCTCATGATGTTGCGTAATAGTCTCCTAAAGAACCTTCGAATTTGTGTGACATTCGACACAGATTATCTTTAAAGTTCAAAACTTCCAGTGTCTTCTCGTTGGCCTTCTTGGTTTCCACGGTCTGTTGTATGTATCGGCCTATCAGAACCCAAAACATTATTGGTGATAGCAGAGAGCCTTGTTTTACTTCAGTCCTCACATCAAACATTTCGGCAGGCTTTCCGTTGTGAATCACTTGACATGTGGCATCATCGTATAGCTGTAGCAGCATGAGCTTTATAAGGAATTTCATCAGTGCACTCCGTGGTGTTTCCAAATTACAGTAAGGATATATTTTTCGTAAACATGATTGTCGGTACAGAATTATAATCTGTTAACTTCCTGACCAGTCAGTCACTTAACAGTCAAATACACAACAAAGTCAAGCTTTTTTCCCATTCATTTGCTATTCAAGCGGAACATGGGTTTTCAAGCTTGAGCTTCGTGTTATCATTAGCGATGGTGTTTTGTTTTACTTCATAGGATGGGGTTGACAGTCTCATATACAAGCTCCCCTCTTTTTCCGAGCTTATTACTGGTTAAGCGAAGTTTGGGGATGCATCAGCCGCCAATCGAACATGGACTACATGTGTTGTTGTCAAGCCTGAAACCAGTGAATCATCAAAGCACATAATACTACCTTAAATCTATGAAAATTATACTATAAGGTATTAATTATGACTGAATTAAGAAGGATAAACTTTGCAGTAGGTAAAATTTATACCACTGATCGATACGAGTAGTTAGAAATCATTCATGATTTATTAGATAGTTGGAGGCAATCAACAGGAAGCCTTGGACCTAGGTTTCGTGCTAGTTGGCACTCATCAGTAAGATGTATCTGCAACCTTGAAGGAACTCATATCCCTTCTGAGATTCATTCTGAGCATTCATTCATGTTAAACGGTGGTACTTACTGACCAGGGTGAAGTGGTCTAAGCATTGTATGGTCGTTTCACTCACTTATAACCAGGCTTATCAGTGTTATGTTCGGTTTGACTTAGCTAAAACGGTCGAATTAGTTCGAACCATCTGAATTTAGGTTACTTAGTATAGTATTTTATAGATGGAGGAACCTAGATGTTCTTTCTTTGACTTTTAAATTCCTATTTTTCATTTTGGTGTTGTCATGTTTCCTGAACCAGATGGTTTATTTGAAAAGCACCTTCAGCATTGACTTCAAAGTGAAGATTTCCAATTAAACCATATAGTTATGAAAGTATGAACACTGGAATCATCTATCTGGGATACAGACCTTTTGTAATATTCCTGAATTCATTGTCTAGGCAGCAATGTCAGCCGACAAAGGATTAGGCTGAAAAGGAGTAAGAGGTGGTCTAATCAAAACATGGGGTCAATCCATGAGTTCTTTGACTGTTGGTTTGTGCCAGCTACATAGGCAGGTGCAGACTGTCCAGCTGGGGTCGTTAAGACGCTAAGAACTGATGGCTGCAGAAAATTGGTGATATGGTACAGATATGTTGACTCTTTGTTACGAAAATAAGGGGCTTCCACTATTCGTTTTTATTCCCTCTTTGAATCGCATTGAAACAATGTCTAACTTAAATTAGAATATACCTTTCTGACTAATCTCTATGTCGACCCATGTGTCTATAAAATAGATATTTTCTAATGTAATGGTTTATGACAATGGCATTTGTTTTCGACGGGAATAACTAAGATTAAATAAAACTTTTGTCTTCACCAAAATTTGAAAGAATTGCAGCAATTTAAGAAAAAATACTTTAATAACTCATAATACAAGTCTAAAATGTTAACAGGAAAGGTTTCAATTTCAATCCATCTACACCACTTTCATGTAAATATTCCAAAGGAGAGGTTCGGATTCGATTTTTGGCTAATGTACTTCCAAACCTCGCCTCGTTTACCAGCTGACAATAAGATTGGAAACGGGAGTAGTTTTGGTGTGAGGCTAATAGCCTCACGCTGTAAAGGCAACACTACGACTTGTTCCTTGCTACTATCCAACTCCGATCTGTATGCTATAATACAACTACGTCTTTACGTTCTCTAATGCTCTAAGCTCCGTGTACGACTAAATACCGACAACGATGTATCAAGATACAAGTGGAAACTTCGGGAATTGCAATATTATCAAAATTGAACTTTTAATGTATACGAACATAAACCAACGTTGCTTGGCTACAAAATATATAGCTAAATAATCAGAAACGCATGTTTAGTTACACAATGGTAAATAATTATTCGCCGACCACACATAAAATCAGTTTCTGTAAAAGTCTAATACACCTAGATGAATTATTTTTAAAAACAAAATTTGGTTAGAGTTAGTGTACAGCTTCATTTTCGAAGCTCAAATTTGAAGCCCTATATTTCACTCGGAAGGGAAAGAAACGTGAGAATAAATATCCCGTGAACTGTTACTATACAACCTAATTTGGACTGTAGGTGTTGGTTTTTAAACTGAATTTTATAAAACTGGAAGGCATTTCAGTCACCTTTAGAAGTTACGGATACTTCCTTCCCATAAAAAACACTTGAAAGTGTGAAGCAGTTTACTTCTTTCTCCTAAAATCTTTGTTTGAAAGATTTATAGTAAGCAGTTTCCTACAAAGTATTACGTAACAGAATTGTAATGGTAAAATATTAGGAAACTGATTATTCCATTGGAAGCAACAAGTTGGGCGTAAGTCCCCTGGTAATATGGATGAGATCGTGTAAAGAAGAAGTGTAAGCTTATGAGTGTTCGTGAGTTAGATAAACAAGATTACAGAAAACAAAGTGAAATAGGGATGTCCTATTGAAGCCATGTATTCCACTAGGAACCTACTATGTTCTGTTTCACTGTCATTGATTTCAGTAGGCCTCAAAACTGCCCACAAACTTTCATTTCCTGCTTATATAATCTTCTTCATATTACTCTTGGATGACCGATTGATCACTTGTAAATATGGTTCTACTCGAGTGCTAACGCGTGATAGCACTTGGAAGTCTTCATCTCTATCTCCATTTTATTCAGTATCTGTTTTGAGGAATAGGTTGATGGCTATTAGAGTTCTTCATTGCTTATCCTTTTCAGTTTCCAGTCATCTAATTTTCAGTATTTTGATGTAATTGTGTTCTCTTAGCTCAGAAAATACAACTACACCAAAACCATTCACCTGAGTGAGCTACAAATCTTCTCCATTATATCTAAATTATCAGTGTCTAACGAAAGAGGACAGGTGTTGACGAGATTCCGAAATGCTGATGATGATACGCATACCAATTCTGACTTGATATGATTAATTGTTCTGTTTAAGTCATGGAGAATATAGTCTATCATATTGAAGAGGTAGGAGATTTTGTTACAAGTATATTTTGTGGATATTGGTTGCATATGATCGAAGTTTTCAGAAGGAAGTAGATTGATAAGCAAAATATTTGAGAAGATTTGTGGCTCAGGTGGATGATTACAGTGTAGGTGTGTTCTCTGAGCTGTATAGTTTAGTTAGTGTCTTTCTAGACAGCATTTTTAGCATAGACTTCAATTTGAAGTTAACTTAGGAACTCAATTACACCAATATCATCCACCTGAGCTACAAATCTTTTCCAATATATCCACATTTGAACTACCTATTTAAATAGAAAGTAAAAGGTATTTAAACCAAAAAATCAGAAAATTAACAGTCAATTTCCATGCTATTTTGTGTTTTATCTTCAAATCTCAAATGTACTTATTTAATGTAGACCAAAAAAAGTTACTGAGTTTATTGAGAACAGCAGTCGCATTGTTTAAAACATGAAATATAATTTTCAGAATCTATAGTTTTAAGTCACGATATGTGCTTAGCCAGCTATGGATCCTGTATTAACAACTGAACCAGTCTACTAAAACAGTCGCCAGTTGATGAGTCTAAGGTGGGACTAAATGCACATGCCCTAAAGATTCCCACTGCGCTAGTACCCCCTCCCCCACTAAGTAATATCATCTCTATGATTGTGGGAAACATTTACTTCCCAACAAGAATTTATAATAAGCAACAAATGTTGTTAATAAAGCAGGGTTTAATGAATTCATCAAATTTCCATAGAACCCCTCAGATGAATGCTGTATATACAGGGATATGTGTAACATTAAAAATATATTGGAATTTATATGAGTGATAAGTAAATAAACTGCATTGAATCAGTTATGCAGAACGAAAGGTGTGAATGTTTTTGAGGTCATGTGGTGAATTTCAGGGTAACAATGCATTACTGTTGAGTTGCATCAATTAAATAAATAGTTAATTATGAGAGAAGGTGAGGCAGTGACTCATCGAAGAAGACACTACCTAGTGATCGCACCATGTCGTGAATTGGCAGAAGTTGGAATTCATAGGCAATTGGGTCCCAGTATGTGGCTTAGTGGTCTACGAGCTAGCTCGCTAGCTTTGTAACCAGAAGGTCCTTGATTCGAACCCCAGTGGATGCGTACTGTTTGGAATTTCAAAGTGAATTATAATAATAGTCATATTATTAATTCAAGAATTTGAAGTAATTTAGAGGATAGTAAACTAGCAGTGGAATTCAGGATACTCATTTCCTCTTGTTTGGAACCCGTCAGTTGGATTTACGCGCATTCCCTAGAGAGTGATGCTTTTCCCACTGAGACTGGAGCCCAGTACCCGTCGTTTCAAATGCCAAAAAATTATCTCCTAAATCATTTTTGGGGCTACTCAGATGGAATGCAGCTATGTCCAGATGACGAGTCTCAAATAGGAAGAAATGCTCATCCTACATCCCACTGCTAGTCACCATCCACTTACTTTACTTTAAGTTTATCTTTAGTTGTCGTTTAAGCCTCTGTACTGGGGCCTGACATTTCGGTTCAATCAATCAACTAGAGAATTATAACTGAATAAAACGTACAATTAGATAAGTTAAATTAATGGTACTGACAAAAGAAAGTTTTGAGATAAAGATAATAATAAGAAGAAGAAATAGAATAAAGTAATAATAGTTAGTAATTGTGACATATTACCATGGTATTTTCAAAGTAACCATCATTTCTTTCTGTACACAGAGACCGGATTTATAAACTCGAATTACACAAGCCTCTTCACTTACTACATGTCTCTGATACCCTTTCCTCCTCATATATCCGAATTCCCCCTTGAAACTCTCGTATCAGCAGTTTTATGTGACTCACTCAGAGCAGTTTATTTACTTGTAAGTCAATATATCTCCCAATGTAATTCTAACTATATATATAGAATTTTTGAGCAGTTGAGGAGTTCTACCAAGATTTGACGAACTCACTAAACCCTGCCTTGTTTACAATATTTCTTGATTATTTTAAACTGTGTCAGCAAATAATACTGAATGATGAGGAAGTTTTCGTCAAATGATTTCGTGGAATTATTCCCCATTACAAAGGTATACGGCTATTATGTGAAAACTCCTAATTCCCACTAGATTTTTTTATCCAAATATCCTGTCTATTTTTGTAATTTCTACATTTTTAAACCCTAAACTGCACAATAAGTCAATCCTCTCAGTAGTTATGATACTACTTTGCCTGAGATTTATCCATCCCTCTGTTTATTATGGCATTTTAATTCCTAATTATAACCTTATTAACCTGACCCTTGACCAGAAATTATTCTGGAACTTTCCTGTCCATTTATCATAAATGCAATAATGTTTAGACTACTTGATGATTTCGTCGAAAGGAAAATTTTCTTCGCTGTAAGTGTCTTTTTATTCCCTTTGATTAAATGCGTAAATTCCTAATTCATGAATTAGGAAGATTAAAGGTCATTGATTTATTAGGAGATCGTCGATGGACAACTCTAAAAAGTTGAAACCAAGAGGGATATTATTTCTCGAATGCCTCATTTTCCTCAAAACAGTTCTGTTGTTCATCTCAGTTCGTCGATGTGGTGCAGATTGGTTAGAAAATGAAGTTGAAACACTTTAGAGACTGCTATTTTACTTCATTGTGATATTATTTGCATTCTACACAGAAGTGCGAAGTTTGTTAGACTACACTACTGTTTTTGATTCTATTCCCAGAACACTTTTGTTGAGCAAGTTGACTTTAGCAGGTACCGAGCGCTTGGTCACAGGGTGGTTTTCCTCGTGTTTATAGGGTAGGAAACAATTAAGCTTCTTTGCCTGCTGATGCTGGTGTATGACAAGGCGATGCACATCTTTCATTTTTGTTTTCTTTCTTTCTACACGACTTATCATGTTCCTTTAAAGCATATTTCATCAAATATGCTGATGATTTGAAAATTTCTAGCTCGACAGTTTATGAATCAGATTGGTTTCTTATCTGAAGTCAGTCAATGGTGTTATTCAAATGGTTTTATACTGAATCCCACAAAATGTCAGGCTGTTAAATTTAGTTTCAGGCATGAATACGATTTGCATGAAGCGACTAATTTACATGAATCTTGTATCACCGATGACACTTTGGTAGGAAATAATTCGAATATCACCTATCTTCGTGTCAATTCCTCTTCATATCTTTGTTAGCCATCTCACATCTTGCGGATTTCTAAAATAATCATTCTCCTGACTAATTATATAAGGGAAATTGAGACTTTCAGGAATAAATTGACCTCCTTTGTTAAAGGTTTTCAATCTATATGCTGTTAATTCTTTGTTCTTCGCTATTATTTTTCGGCGTGCTTTTCAAAAAAGACTATGTTATACTACACTAGCTGGATTAGTGGTGTACCTCTGAATCAACTAAATGACGTTGTTGTTGTTAATGAACACTTCTTACTTACTTTGACTGGACACTATATGGTAACTAGTATCGCACACTAAGTCCTTCGACTGATGCAGATTGAATTTTCGTAGTTAACTTCACACTCTGATGGTTAGAGGCGATAGGCAGGATGCCTTGAACTCAGGTTTCGTGCCCGTTGATATTCAAGAGTCAGCAAGGCGTATCTGTAGAATGGAATGACACAGGTTTGAATCTCAGAAGAGAAATGAATTCCTTCATGACTGTAGAAACGCTCCGCTCAAGAGTGCTGACAAGCACGAAACCTAAGTCCAAAGCTTCCTGTCTACTGCCTCCAACCATCTAATGACAAACACTTTAATTCTTGCAAGTAACTGACTAAAGTCAACTTGTCTGATGCTGAACATCTCTACCAACAAAACCAGAAGAAAGTTCATAAGAATTTATGTTCATACGGTTACTGAATATGAAAATATAACCATACCTTATTTAGCATGGGTCTTGTGTGAAGAGACAAACATCAGAAAAGAGCTTATAAACCTACTCCGTCATCTGTAAGCAGATAGCAACTTATTTCTAACATTATTACTACACTCAAATTATTCTTCTATTAAATTTCAGTGTTTGCAGTTTTGACGCATCATGAAACGATCTATACTCTCATCACAAGAAAGAAAATCTAACACTGCTGTTAGTCGTCAGAGTACTGAAGCTGATGGCCATCAAACTCGGACTAGCAATATCACCGGTGTTGGTGGTGGTATTAGCCTTCAACAAACAGTAGACACAGAGGATACTGAATTAACAATCGATGACGATGATGATAGTTATGCTGGTTCAATGGCTAAAAATCTCCCTGAAGATGATGATTTACGTGTTATGGTTGAGTTAAATAATCCACGTATCTATCGTGATGTTAAGCATATTCTACTCGAAGAACAACGTATACGTAAAGCGCTTAGAAAGAATAAAAAATTACCCTTCCCATGTAAATGTTATCAATTATGCGAATTTGGATATTTAATTCAACCATTGACTAGTGCACTAGGTCAACTATACGAAGAATATATTTCATTACACAGAGATTATCATAACCTATTTCATGCTGATACTATTACTACAGATGATAATCAAATCTATGTGAATAACACTGCTATAACTGTTCGCCAAAAATCGAAAGAAACTGATTTAAACAAAAAATATCCGCTGAATACAAATGAATTTCACTATGATATTGAACATTTAATTGAGAAAATTGAAGCTCAAGAAAATGAACGATTATATCGTAGAACATGTGAACCTTATATGGAAGCTGTACGCTTGTATATACAAAAAATGGCTACACCTAAATGGGAAAGAATTAAATTATGGTTTAAAAATCATTTAATGGCTAGAAAGAAATGTATTTGTTTTCATTGTGATTACAGGGATGCATTAATTGACTATAGAGATGCTTTAATTAATTTACATAAAGAATATATTATTATTTATGCAAATTATTATGCACTGGTAAATTCGCTTAGTTTAAATGAGTTAAGCGTTAAAAATAATAAAATTTTAAGAAAAATTAAAATTAATTCAAAGTATTTACAGTATATTAAGTCATTTTTATAAAAAGAATAAAACAAAAGCCAAAATTTTACCAGTTTCCGTGTTTATCCGCTTTTTTGACTTGTTCCATTGAACATTGAATTTTGAATATTGGACGCGGAGCGTAATATGACTTGAAGCGGAACGCTTCCCTTCAATATCATATATATATTAATATATTGTTGATCATTGAATTAATTTTTTTAAATATCCACGTGTTTTGTTTAAAATTTCAGCTTTATTCAACATATTTGTAGACGATAAAATAATTATCATTGTTAGGCCTAAAGAGAATAAAAGTGATATTGTAAAATAAACTGTTGCTAATATATACTTTGTTCGTTTTATCTTACGTTGATATTGTCTAAACTGTTTATTGTTTAAATCAGTATAAGCTGTTAACATTAATACAAGTGTTATTAAACCGAATATAGTGAATGGAAATAATAAGATAAGTATTACACATAACCATAATTGACACCAAGCATAAGTGAATTTCGAATCATCTCCAGATGCTGTACTCTTTGATAGATCTGTATTCTTTCGGAAATATTGATATAGACGTTGATGTCGTTGAGGATACCTGGGATGTTGGTGTTGTTGTTGCAACTGCTGACTGTGTTGATAGTATGGGTTGTGATGACGAGGTTGATAGTGTTCTCTATCTTGTGGATATTGTTGTTGTCTTTCTATGTCATAATGAGGATGATATTGATGTGGATAATCTGTAGACGGATAAATTTCATGTTGTGATGATTCAGACTGGTTACAGTCAAGTTCTGAATTAGGTCTGTCTTGTTTCGCTTTTGATTTACGTTCTAACTTTTTAATTTTACCATCTTTTTGATGTTTTTTAGCCATTACATTAATTCACATTATATTCACATTATAGTTAAGATTTATCGATTAATTGTTAATGTTATTTAAATGCCTTCTAATGATATTGATCACATGACTCTACATTAAATCATACAAACAATCAGGCATGAGGATGTTAAAATCGGAATTGGAAAGGCAAGACAGACCTTCATCATTCTGTAATCAGTTTGGAAATATACTTCACTCAGCGTCAACAACAAAATATGGATTTTCAACACCAATTTCATGTCAGTCACTTCTTCTATACAGGTCAGGAACTTGGCGCTTTACTAAAAAGCATTCCGAACAGACTTCTCTAGCTCTAGACTGAAGATCAGGTAACAGGCTGGAAAGAATTACGAACAAGAAACTCTGGGAGCCAAATATTCACGAATATATTGCTCAGCAAGTAAATGGGGATAGATCGGACATACGTCAAATGACAACACGCTTTAGGCTGTCGCTCGAATGGAACCCGAATGGGAAACGCCAAGTTAGACGTTGGTCCGAGGGTAGCATAGGGGAGATCAGAGACTATGGGTGATTACAGGGTCAGCTAAAAGTTCGCTGCAGGACTTTTGAAGCCCTAAGTTCCACTCAGAACCTAAGTGGACAAGAATAAAAATCACAGTAATGATAATGATCACAATAAAGGTTACCAGAAGTGAGTTGGTTATACCATTCGCATATGATGAAACTTGCATGGATTATGCTGCCTAGGAAGATGATGAAAGCTTCAAAGTTATAATCCATCCAACTCTGAGAACATAACATCAGCAATATTATGCACCTGCGCTACAAATCTTCATCATGTGTAAACCGTATTATGTCATTCAATTCGTTTAATCCTTCAGGATTTGAACTTAAACTTTTGCAAAAAGTGAATCTTGTTTCAATTACTGGCCGACGAACTCATAAACTTTGCCCTAAATTTACTGGCTGAGAGTTAACCGGGGAGACAGAGAGGGAAGATTTGGCTTGAGGCTAGAAATCTCAATGAGTAGAAGCAACACAACTACCGCTCCTTAGAACGTTAAAGCTGAAACCTGAAGATCTGTGTACCACTCATAAGACAATACATTGATGAAGAAAAAATGGTTATGGGCCATAAGTTGTATGCATTATGGTAAAACTAAAGACCTGCTCAATGAATTCGAGGTGACTAATCGCAGTTTGGACAGGTAATGATAAATATACAAGTTATGGTGAAATCGATTTAACTTTTAATAATAACGAAAATACTTCAGGACATATAGAGCCTATTTAAGGCACTTACCGTTAATCTTATTATGGTGAGAGCAGGCTGCTAGCCAATTGGTAGACACTAATCTACGTCAATGTCTAGGTCACTAATATTGGCCGTGAGAAAATATGAACAAGGCTGATTCAACAACCAATCACAGCAAACTTAACGTGGGCAAATATGATTTGCAGATAGATGGCTCTACTTTTCGATGGTTACCTGAAACAACCAATCAGAAGCCTGCGTTTGTCTGCTTAACTTCCGAGAAACAACCAATCAGAAGACTGCGTTTGTCTACTTGAATAAGCTATATTAATGTATGTGAAATATATATAAAAACGTGTTGATTTCCGTAATAAAACGATCTGTTGCCGGCTCTTGCCTTCTGTTGTTACACTATTATTAAACTCTGAACGATATTTACTCTAATGAATATTAAGCATTATTACTTTTGAGAACTGATAACTATTCATTGATATTTTAAGGGAGGAGAACCTTTTTAGTATTGTTACACTTTTAAATCTTCTATAGTTGGTTTGTAAGGATTAGTTTCGTTTTTACGAGTTGATCACGGATGATATCAGCTGGGAAACCGCTGGAAACCAGCAGGAAGTACTAGACAGCTGTGTCGTCGGCCTAGTTTGGGACTCTTCATCAGTGCGCACCCACCACCATGACTCGAACCCAGGACCTGCTTGTTACAAGGCTAGCGAGCTTGTAGACCTTTAAGCCACTCACTAGGACCCGATTCAATGGCCAACTCATGAATTCTAACTTCTACCAGTTCGTGATTTAGCGCGACCCCAATCAGTGTCGTCGGTTTTGTTTTCTCGAATGTACTTTTTGATCACAACCTAAATTAGACTGATTTACTCTGATTAGTTGCTTCAAGTTCTGTTTAACTGCACCAGATATATTTCTGTTATACTTCGTTTCATAGTAATTGTAGTAAAGATAACACTTCAATTGAAATCAAGAGATGTTTAAAAGAAGATTCAAGTTGGGGAAAAAGAAGAAATTCTACCATGACACTCACAAATTATACATCATTTATAAAAAATGTTAGATCATAATTTCAGAGGACTGATTAATGAACAAAGAGTATTCTTTCCAACAACTTCATCAAATCCTAAAGCAATAAATCTACAAAAGTTAAAGAATGACTGTTATCGACAACATAAATGTGTTTAAAATAACATTGAAGCAATTAAATATATGATAATAACTTTGATTGGACACTAGTAAGTAGTGTGATGTGTCTAGTCCTGTCTTTGGTGGAGACTGATTCCTATCAGTCAGGTTGTACTGTGGCCACTATTCTAGGTAGCTCGCCATCATGGTGCACATTGATTTGATAATATTAGATGGTCGGAGGCGATCGATCACAGGAAGCCTTCGACCTAGGTTTCCTGCTAGTTGCCACTCACCAGTCAGCAAGGCGTATCTGCAACCTTGAGGGAACTCATGTCCTCTCAGAGATTCGAACCCACATCACTCAGTGCTTCAGTCAGAGACGTTACAACTGAGCTATTCAGGCTCGCGATTAACCTCCTATTGGACCGTAGTGGATACTTTCATTGGAAACTAGTAACTAGTGCAATGTGTCTAGTCCTTTCTTTGATACAGACTGAATTCTATCAGTTAGGTTTGCGATAGTAATAGTAATAATAATAACAACTGCTGATGCAGAGTTAGCTGTATTGACCTTGGCTCTAGGAACTTAGTTTTTCGTCCTCGGGAACACCTATCATTATAGCTAGGTAATATATAAGACCACCGGGTCCGAAAAGGTTATAAACCCTGGCCTGTTATCGAATCTATAAATTCATGGTTACTGCATCAATTTAGCGTTAAACTGACTTCAGGTATCATGAAGGTCTTAGGTTCGGTTCTTGGTACACTCGTAGGTTTTTGCATCTGAAAAGTCCAAAATAAGGGCCGAACAGTCTCTGGTTTTCAATGGTTCTCTAGTTTGTATTGTTTTCTGATGAAATCCATCTGTTTTTTTTCGTGTTCATGAGATAGGATAAGTATCCTTCTAACTTTCCATAACAGAAAAGAAGTATAAAAGACTATTAGTCCAATAAGAGAGAGGGCATTCGAATTGGTGTTCCATAGGATAATATTGTATGTGGGTGTGGTCATAAAGGAGGATGGAACGAACTGCTGAGCAGTACACATGTCATTTGATCAGCAGTCTGATATCGCGTCTACACCAGAGATGGCGTAAGTTGGTGGGCATATGCAAAATGAGCCTGCCGTATCCGTGCTGAGATTTTGTTAGCGATCAACGGAAAGCTCAAAGAAGTCTTCAAAGTAAATATGGGAGTAAGACAGGTCTACCTACTATTATCGATGGTGAAATAGATCACGAGGTAGTCCGTAGGGACAGAATAGACTGTGATACGTTGGGATGAGAAGGATTTAGAAAACCTGGACTTCACAGATGATTTGTCTGTAATAACGCAGTAACACGAAGACCTACAGGTGAAAACCAATAAGTCGGCAGAAGAAGCAGAGAGGGAGGATGCGATGAGGGTAAATGGATTCGTCCCTTTCACTTGTTCTACCTGAATAGTAACCAATCAATTACAGGTGGCATTGATGAGGATGTCAGAGCTGGTCAGGATCGGAAAAGCAAAACAAACGCTGATTCATCTGAAATCAGTTTGCAGATCTACAGCATTCAGTATGATGGACAAAATTTGGTCTTTCAACACTAATGTCAAATCTGTGCTTCTATACGATTCAGAGAATTGGCACAGAAGCATTTCCAACAGGCTGCTATACACTTTCATCAACAGACTAACGATTCACTCAACATTGGATATCACATGTGTGGTTGTCAAAGATAAGGTTACATGGGTCTCTTTCTGACAACATGTTAGCCCTATAAATATGCCAAAGGAAATTGAGACGGATTGGGCATACAATGTGGAAACTATTCAGTGATATAACACACAACGTCTTAACAGGAAGCGACGAGTTGGATATCTAAGAATCATGCGAAGGCGATAATGTGAACAGGATATAAAAACTTATGGACAGCCTCACGGTTAGCCAATCAATTCATTTGGAGAATTTAACCAATGAGGAAGAGAAAAGAGCTGAGCGTTCATTGGTTAATAGGTCGTATGTATCTGGGTTGACCTTGATGTATAGAGACATCACTAGCGGCGAGATGACTCATACTTACTGACGGTATATTACAGATGTGAGAATAAATGTGTCCAGATTTCAGTGCATTTACATTCTTCCTGTGTTGAAATGACTTTGTAAACGTGTCTTATACCGTTAGCCAATTTAAAAAATTATGAATCCTTGCATAGGATGTGTGACATTCTGTGAAAAATATGGAGAAGTAAAGAAAGAAAGTGAAGGGAGAAAAATAAGTGATGTGGAAATGAAATAATTGACGAATTAAAGTTTCAAAAAATTTGAAGGATGAACTCATACGTTTAAGTCTGCACATAATTAGCATAGATCATATTTCTTAAAATTATAACAACAAATTATTTAAATGAAGAAAAGTGTGCCAGTATGATGAGTAGATATAGATTCTCCGCTATAGTCAACTAGATCCTTGAAAATTGAGAAGAAAGATATACGTTTAAACACGGCTTCACTTAAAACTGAATTATTTTTCCAGTATTTTGACTCATTCATTTTATGAATTTGGATACTGTTTGTCCTTGTTCGGGTCTCTTCTGTAGTATACTATGATGAACACACCTGACATCGAGACGAGTTAGTCGACAATTCAGCTGCAGGAAGCAATTCGAATTGCTCATGAAATCAAGGTTTTTTCATTTCACGGCATATAGCCCTCACCATCAGTTAGTGTATCTGTACTAAAGCCCAACTTGATGAATCATACTAGTCACAACTTCTCGTTAGGACTTCAGAAAAACCATTCTGTAGGCCATAGCCAATGAACATTATGTTAATTTTTAATCGTTGTTTGGATTATTTAATTCTGTGACTGTGGCTGAATGATAAATCTGCCCTTCTGATGATGTGATCCTTGGTGGGGTAATGGATGTCCACCTCTGAAGAGTCTTAAATTATAATAAAAGAAATGTCTAGTGATCCCTGGCTTTTAATGATTAGTTAAAATGTGTTATTTCATCATCTGACAATTAATTCATAAAAATCCTTAGGGGACAACACCTGAAAATTATGTCTTCCGTGGAAGTTACTGATGAGTTGGACATGTTCTCTCCTTTGGTTTTTTTATTGATACTTTCAGTTTTTATTTCATGCTAACTGACATTTGAATCGACGGTGAGTGGACTCGTCAGCTGACATTTGGAACCTTGAATACTGTGTGGCCATCATAACTCAATGAGTAGCAAGCATTTCCAGCTGATGATTTGTAAATAAAGGTAAAAAATGATGCCTGGATTCTGCTGATAACCTTCTACTCATACCTTTACAAGCCTCATTCAACTGAGATATGAAGATGCCACATACCAGATAATTCACAACAAAAGCTCACTGAAGCTTTTGAGGCGAAGTTAAACTTTCGACACCACTAACTACCAATCAGTGAATTATCCAATGAGGTTCACGAACGCAGTTCAATGTTTTATAGCGCTTAATTCATTTCTAATGCGTGACCTTACAAAGCTATTGTTGCAATTCGAGGAGGTTAGCGTTTTCCAGTATTTCCTGGATTTGAGTTGCACCGGAAATAGCGAATTTGTTTGTGTGGTGGTATCACGACTTTAAAAAGCTATACGAAATAAACTGATGGGTTTGTTCATCGTTGTGCTATATGTTTGAAGCCTACTAACGCTAGAGAGAGTAAGCTGATAATTTTAATATTTCGTAGGAACTTTCTTCGCTAGGTCGCTTCTCTCCCTAAGGATAGCAGATAGAAAAGCAACTACTCTTATACCTATTATTACCAGACTTGTTAAGCGGGGGTCAATTATACACACAGCGAGTGGAAAGGCTACAATTCACTGTCATCTCTGGGATATATTCATCATAGAGTCAACCATTTAAGTGATTTTGTGGATCCCGTTACGAGGACACATACAAATTCTATTGAAGGATTTTGGGGCAGGTTGAAAAATAGGATAAGGGCTATAAATGAATCTCAAAAGGATCTTATTTATGGTCATTTGGATGAATATATGTACAGGATATGGTGTAACTTCTCCATTGGCAGTCCCATGCTAAACTGGGAGATTTTCTCTCACATGTTCGAGAAAGATATCCCACGTAACTTTTTTATTCTCTATTTAATGCTTTTTTCTACAAATATACATTTCCATTCATCATATATGCCTCTTTAATGTGACTGGTCCGTTCAAGGTCGTTTGCTGATTGGTTGTTGGTGGTGTCTAAAGTTTAACTTTGCCGCTTTTGAAATGAAGACAGGATTTAGATAAGGCTGTCTAATACCACCGAAGATTTTATTGATTGTGGTTTGCTGGGTAATACAACAGACCTTATAAAGCGAGAAAAGGAGCTGCGAGCAGCTGCCAGAAGATCTGGATTTCACAGGTGGTTTATATTAGATATCGCACAAACTCGAAGATATACAGTCAAAACCCAGCATGTTGGTAAAAAAGGCAAGTAGAAAAGACAGGACTTCAAGCGAACATTGAGAAAACGGAGGGGGAGATGAAGATACTGAAGCCCAACAACAACCAGCACTGATCGCCATCAACTAGGGAAATTTGAGTGAAATCATTTCAGGATGTCCAATACAGGATTAGAAAAGCAAAAAAGGCGTTCATTATTTTGAAAACCGTCAACGAATCTACTGAGCTCGGCTTTAAGACGAAGCTCTCCAACGTCAGTCAGTGCTTCTACTATGGTACATAGACTTGGAACGTTGTCAAGTGGGACTCGAATGAGAGACGATGACTTGTGATTGAGCTCAAGAATGAAGTGGAAGAGATCATATGAGGAGAAGGTGAAACCTTATAAACAAACATAGAGGTGGTTACAAAATAATTCGGAGAGCACAGCGAAAGGCCGATTTCCTGATGAAGTCCTATGTCTCACTTGGAACTCAGTATGAATAATAATAATATAACAAAACTAACAAACAACCAGAAGCATGTGACTAAAAATTAAGTAAAGGCATATTTCTCTATATAACATTATTGCCATTACTACTGTACAGAAGAAAATACCGATGAGACTCGAATGAATGTTTATTACGACAAAGGCGTTGTTTTTTTATTCCTTCAGGTTCCCAGTGGAACATAGTCCTTGAAGCAAGAGCTTTGAAATTTCGGTAGCAATGGTGTTTACTTTTACGGGATGCTAAGCACATGTCCAGCCTTTCCTCTTGACCAGTCTTATTATTGGCTTAGTGAGGTAAAGGAGTGCGTTGGCCGGGAATCGAACCTCAGACCACATGTGTGGTTGAGAAGCACTCTACAGTTATACCAATGATGCATACAAAAGCATTGTAGGTACATAAATTTGGTATACCTTATCTTCAATGCTTTATGTGCAGATCATTTGCAAATTAGTCGAATATAACCACATGCGATAGCTTATTGGATTCTGCACAGTGTTTGTAACTTTCTTCTTACAGTTCTCTTCTTCGACTGCTTTATTCCAGTGTTGAAAAGATACCGTTACTTTTCTTAACTAGTTTATGGATATACTACTTATATCTGATTATAAGTAGCACTCAGAACACTACCTTTCAATCATGAATAGTCATAGGGCGGATATGACAACAAAAACCGTCCATTTTGCTCCAACATAATCAATAATTAATGCGAAATGCAAATTAAAGCAAAACCTAAAAATAAAAAAGATATCTTTGCTTGTTTGTTCCACATTTAGTGACCTTTCCTCCAATTGAGGTCAAGAAGTAACTAGGACGATAATTGTCTGATATTGCATAGAAGGCTAAATTTATTATGTCTATTGTCAAGTTCAGCTAGTTATTTTTCGGTAGGGTTAGGTTAACTGAATGGCATAAATTACCCCCTCCCCAGGCAGTGTGGGGGTAGCTAGGGGCTGTATGGAGAGTGTAATCAGACACAAATGACTATATCAAAAAAAATACATTCTGAATGAAATGGTCAAGCACAAAAATCATTGATTGGCTGCAGACTTAATTACAGGTTACAGACTATTGGTAATATAGACAGTTATGAACTTATTCGTGAATTTATAGTAGCCTAGTCTATTCACGTAGAGTAGAAGTCTTCAAAGGGTAAAATTTAGTAGCAAAAACACAATTAAGAATGCGATTTAGTTCCCAGTACCCAATTATACATAGAAAATGATGAATGAACAACATTTCCCTGAAATTAATTGTACAAAGCAGTCATTGGATAGATGATTCCAAAGGTAGTAGGTATCTTGTCTGAAGCACTATGATAGAAATTCACTAAAACCAGCTAAAATAGGTTTGTATCGGATTAAAGCAGTTTAGACAAATGAAACATAAAACGCATTATGCCATTTAGGCCGAGCACAATATTTACGATAATGCAATTGGACAGCCTTGGGGGCTTTACCTTATACAAGCGAATAATTGGTGGTTTGTTAGCTTAACTTTTCGAGGTATTACCACCTTGGATAAAACCTATTTCTGTGAGATAAATTGAATTGTCTGTCTTCTATCTACATTTTCATGTTTGGCTACAGGATGAAGTTATCCGGAGTTCTTGTGAGAAGTCATAATTAGTCTGGTTCATCAAGTTGGGTATGACATCAGCTGGTAGTTTCTCCATATATCGTCAGTTGGCAGATATTAGAATTCATGATCCGGCCATTATATTCCATCCCAGTGGGTGAATGGTCAATGACCTTACCCTGTAACCTAAATGTCCTGGAGTGATAGACGCGTATCGCTGAAGTACCTCAAACTGATACAAAACAACTATCTAGTGAGCAGTCCTTAGGTTCCATTAGTTCTCTAACTGATGTGTCGTCAGTTCTTGATAAAACTTGGAATAAATTTTTGCTTCTCGTATTCATGAAATTCATAGATAACTGAATAGTTGTATTAGGGTAAACTAGAATGTTTCACAGCACTAGAGTAAAAAACATTAACCGGATGGAGAGGGTTGAAAAATGATGATATCGCTTATAAATTAAATGATGCACTACAAATGCATCCGTTCACAACTTCTTTCTGATGTCGTTTTCTGACACAGTATCATGACGGACACAGAAATCAACTAGAGATTGCTTTCTATATAGAAGTAATGTCAATCTATATGGTTTACACATTCCTCTGATTGACAGATATTTTTTTTAAATTAGGTTGGTCTATTAAAGTTTTATTCTCTATTTCGAGCATTTTGATTGGCTCTTCAAGGTCATCAGTACTTTAAGTTTGAAGGTTAACCATATTTTGCTAGGTTATTCAAATACATTAGAATTAATGCGTCCAAATGCTAGTTCGTTTATATTCCTATGTTGTGTTTATTTTTGAATGACTCACCAACACGTTTTTTATTGTCAGTTGTACTTTAGTAAGCTAAATCAGTTATTCTGACGTACTCAAGCATTGAATTTCAGGAAAAAAAGCGAAAATATTTAGGTGATTGAAAGAAGTCTTTGAGATCGAGTATGATATACCTACAACCTCCATGAAATTAATGCCAGTTCACACCAACCAACACCAATCACTTAAAGTATGACACTAATTACACCCTAATAACCAATCAATATATCCATTAAATTCCTACAAGAGGTCAATCAAGAGCCTGTGTATCTCACTGACAGCGTTTCTAAATACATCACCGGGTGATGTGGATTCGAATACTAGAGAAGAAATGAATCCCTTCGAATTTGTTATTTTTATGATGTCTTCTTGATTACGTTTTCATGATAATATAAGAGAAATAATTTATTAGAACTTTAAAATATCTTTTTTTTCAAACAAAAAGGTCATATTAATTTTATCTGATTTCTTTGTTTAATTATTTTTTAAATCTACTATTGTACATTTAATATGTATAGTTGCTTTAAATGACTGGATAAATATTGACCCATTGAACAAACGCATATATCGGTGTAAGCATATGGTATTGATTAATTCATGTTGTATTTAAAACAAATTGTGGATAAGATATTCAGGAAATATGATTTACACACAAGATATTAAAAATTGTATGATTCTTTTTTCACATTTCACATTTTTCCTTAGAAAAACAAAGGAAGAAAAGGGGAATTATTTTTTTTTGAAAACAAACATGCGGCAAACATAACCGGAATTAAAACCCTTTTGAAAAAACGCCCAAAAAGAAACAAATTACTATTTTGTTTTAGTAATGATATAACTGAAAGATAAATGGAAAGATTTTAAATGATATCAAAAGAAAGTACATGGCATTCAGTGGCTGATTGGTGTGTAATCAAATAGGAGCATCAAAATACTATGTCACAGCAAGTAATTCAATGAATGTTGAACAGCCAGGAGTTGGTTTTGTCAATATTTACCAAATGACATTAAGTAGAAACACCCGGTGTGCTTGTTTCGTTTGATTTTAGCTAGTCTTCAGCTATACCCCATTGAGATCAGTTATATAACAAATGAAAATTGAAACTGTGGAATTTATAAGATAATACTTTCCTTTCATTTGAAACAGTGAATGTTGTATTGGATTTCCAGTGTGAAGAGGAAAATTTGAACAGTTTCGGTGATACACAGCTGAAGAGTGGCGTTTAAAGCGGACGAAAGCATTTCTTATTTCGTTACAACAACTAACTGTCAAGATTTGCTATCTCCACACTTGAAGGTGAACATTTACCACGGTTCCCTTTAGGAAAACGCACTCACTAACTTACTCCATAGATCTAAATTCGCTAGTGGTAAAATATAAAAATTCTTATTTCTTATGGATTTCTAGGAGATTATTCAAGGGATTGAAAAAGACTTCTTTAACCCTATAGATAATTCAGTATACTGATCAGTATGTGTTCATTTTAAGTGACTTCCTTCTGATTGGTGCAAACATGATATACACACTTAATAAATTCTGATTGGTCGATGGAAAAGCTCGCACTTATGATGGCTTCCTCATCCTATTGGTTGGCTAATGTCGTAGTCATTATTTTCAATGTAGATATCATCATAACCTGACATAAGGCTAGAGATCAATGAAAACCAGGAGTTATGAGATAAGTGTTTCGTTCTGATTTATCCTATCACTTTTGTGAGAAGCATCACAGCCACGTGAAGGCAGTGAATAGGAGTTACGTGGCAGAAAGAGGCTATGATGCCTGGCCATAAGAGAGTACTTTGAGCCAGAGATGAAGTCTCCCCACCCCCGGTCGTAGCAGGTCGTTTATGAGGCACACCCTAAAGTTGTGATATATTAGTATCCACAATGAAAAATAGAAAAGATATACGTGAAGTTATATGAGCAAGTTTTGCGAACTGAAGTTCCAATGTAATACTTTAACACCTTAGTATCATTATATGTCATTTTGCCAAATAAACAATCGTTCTCCCAAAGGCCAATATGTTTCATCGTTCTACTGCTGTGGTCTGATCCCACTCGACTCAACATCTTACAATACATTATTCCTTCTGTAGAGAATCTCGTGAATATTTGCATACCCTAATTTCATCTGCATAATAAAGACTCAATATCTTAAAGAAATAGATACATTCAGTTATTAATTAACAAGCTCCCTACACTATTGAACATATGCTGTTTTTTTTTTAATTAACACTGAGTGGGCGGCAAATTCAATGTACAATATATAAATTTGTACTGGACGAAATCAACCAATGACAAATTTATAATAAAAATTACATACACATAAATAAAAAAATACTTAAAATACACACATGGTTTATTTTCTTTCTTTTTTTAAATTTTTTTCCAACAAATACTAAGATGAAATCAGTCATAAATCAAATTTCACTTCATTTTAAGACAATGACTACCTATTTGTCTGTCTAACAATATTATCAGATCAATACTATGAAACAAATAAATCTGTTGTTTAAGCGTATATTAGACAAATTGATGACTCATTCCGATTCTTACAACAATAACAACAAGAAAAAAAAGTGAAAGTCGAATGAATGTAAGCTGAACTGTATATATCAGATTTCAAATACACCAGCAAATAACCTTTCAGTAAGATGACTAATTGATATCAGTTAGAGGACCATTGAAAACCAGTAAGTACTTAGTGGACAGTGATCCTTCAGTGGCATGCACCCAACACAGGAAGGAAACAGGTGTCCGATACTCTCTGAATGTGATTAGTTCTCTAACTAACGACATCGATTGAAAGGAGATAACTCAAACACCGAGGAACTCATCACATGGAGAAAATGATGTACTTTGCTCAATAGCAGGGTTATATAACGCTTTTGAATTTCAAGAACTTAGGTGGATAACTCTTATTGATATCAATGACAGAATAACTCCTTGGGTGTTAGAAAGATCGACCAGTTTAAATGAAGACAGTTTCCACAACAACAAAAAATAAATATCTTTAGGAGAAGCTATACTGTTGGTGCAAGTTGTAAGATGATCATCTGCCCCTCCTCAGACGGCCAGGAAGCCCTCCGGTTCTGAGGGAAGCTTTAAAAATCTTGAAACAAATCCTCACATAACGACCTGTATGTTTTTTATAACTATGAAGCTCTGTGATGCTTCCTCTTTCATTCAGAAAATAGAACATTAACATTAGAGAAAAGTTAATAGCTCTCATATCACGGACACCAATCAATTCTGGTTTGATCAGAAAATTCAACAGTTATCAGTGATTTCCATCCACTTTGTGTATCTTGTAAGGAAAATAATAAGCATTTAAACAGTTCGTTGTTGACATAAAATAATTAAAATTGGCTGCTCTTCGTATCCGACGTCAGAAGGAATAAGAGATTGGCAGGAAGTGCTATACCTAGCATTTACTGCTTGTTAGCCCATATTATATAGGGTATGTATATATAAACTCCTAATCTCTTCTAGAAATGAACTCAAGTCACTGACTCAATGCCCAAGTCAGAAGTTGTACTACGAATTTATTCAAATCGCAACGAACACAATTTTAGCAGTCTGTCGGATTTACACATGTTAATTGATTTACAGGATTTAATCAGTTGTAATTGGATTGGTCTCGATACCGAAGGTTTTGATTTCGATCTTTGACAATCGGGTCGTGAGTGCACTCTGATGAAGAGTCTCAAATTAGGACGAAACAGTTGTGCAGTAATCCATGGTTTACAATGATTCTCTAACCGATGTTGGCTTGTGAAGGAATCTACACAAATATTAATCCATATCCTTTCAAAATCCATAATTTGAACTGATGTCAAATATTAATTTGAAGAATCTATCTTGATACAAATTGCTTAATTGGATGGTGTGTTCCCGATATTTTTACAATTAAACGCCGAATTACCATCGGGAAACTGAGAATGTGAGGATTAATCATCGCCTGATACACTGGTAGTAATGTGTTAAAAAGAAACTAGTGAGTCCTAACTGGGAGGATTAACCCAATACAGGGGATCTCAATTTTTCCACAAGCCTGATTTAATATCCCTCTTTATTACATCTACAAGCGTTTATATGTTCCCTGTCAGTCAAGACATTTCTGTGTTTACAATCCGAGTAATGATAAACTCTAACCAATAGCTGCTATCTAAGCGTACTGATCAGGAGTGCATATTACAGTGACCTCACAAACCAGATTGTCTACGACGGATGCCCGGGAAATGTTATTCGGATCGAGATTATGCTAAAAGCAGTGACTATCATGGTGTAGGTGTGAGTCCGGAGTTGAAGTCATCCTACTGGTAAGTAGAGATGTAACAGCATCAACGTGATTCCCTCAGAAAATCGCTCTAGGAAGGCTGTTGGGTTAGAAAAGAGCGACTCCGAAAACTGGATATCTCGACTCATATTAAGACAGTCTGTCCTTCATGTGTACACATAGCTCTACAAATCACTTCAAACAGGCCGTGTTATCAGCCTGTTCTCTGAGCTCTGCAGTCACGCAACATCTGTTTAGATAAACAGATTAGCTTGCAGTTTACGGTTCACAATGTCGAGACTAATGATGACTAAAGTTAATTGGTAACATAACTTCAGTCCAGTGTTTATGCTAATCAGAATATTATTCCATCTCACTACTTTCTGTATAGATGTCGTCGTGAAATGACACCAGCTAGAGAATCATTGAAAGTCAAACAGAATTGCGCACATGTTTTGTCCTTGTTTGAGACTCTTCAATGGTTCATACCTATACCCAAAGACCAAGACATTCAGCTTACGAAGCCAGTGTACCGACCGTCCGACATCTGGATCACAATCAATGATCTGTCAGTTCACGAATTACCACTACCGTTAACCGATGACATCAATAAGCATGCACTCTACACTGACATATCAGATACTAACAACTTCAACATATCCATCCAAATGCGACCAATGGGCTGGGGATCGATATTATTCAGTGGACAGTCCTAAACTAATCTTCGCTTTTTCCAATGATTTTCCAACTAATTCCAGTTCATGATAAAGAATACTTTGAAATTTATGAAAATCCTTAGAGAAGGCGAAAATTTGATTTTCACTTTCTATACGAATTTCAGCCTTGGATAGAACTTTATACAGATAATGCTATACGCTATCTCACCACTCACTGGATTGACAACCTTACACTAATCCTATGCAATACTGAGGAGTACTGTCAGTCAACAGTAGTCTGGTGTTCATCCATCACACGGTAAAGTTCGCACAGTCAGTGCAGAAAGTCGACGGCTATGAGATTAAATACTCACTGACGATATTGGCTGACTGCCGTGCTAATATATATCGCAAATTAGCTTAATTCATGCACTGTTGAGTGTCATCCAAGTGGCTAAATAGTCGACAAAATCACCTTGTAACCAAAAAAGTCCTGGATTCACAATCCCTGATGATGACTTCCAAACTAGTATGATGATACAGTTTTCCAGTAAATAATCCCGCGTTTCTAATGCCTTCCCACCCCCCCTCTCTAACTGAAACGTCATCACTTCGCAGTATCAATTGAAGTTAGAGAAAGCATTTGTACACGTATGTATTTTGATAAAAAGATACTTGACTAAAAATATTGATTTTTCTTTGTAAAAAATGGGAGAAAGTAAATAAAGGAAAGAAGAAGACAAAACAAAACGGCAACAACAACAACAGTTAGCAGCACATTGAAAGGATGAATAGTTAATCGTGTGTTAGTTGTCTTGGTAAAAAAAAAGAAATCAAAATGTTGCCTAACAGCAAGTCATAGTAATATTCATAATGATAATAAAGTATAAAAGTGGCGCAATAATGAAATACATTGTACAATATCTATATAAATAAATTAACAAATAAACTCGTTGAGTAAACAAACAACGAATGGGGCCTGGCAACAATACACACATGACAATCCAACTTTTGCATTTATCCCTAACAAAGCTGCCATAATAACACGCAATAATCATCACAAAAGCATAGAAGTTTAAATTTTCTTTTTGTAAAAGAGGCGCGAACATAATATTGTAATGTGAAAGTAGATCGTAGAATACCAAAATGTCCAGAGAACCAAAGACAGGAGGGGGGGGGCGCAATTTCCAAAAAATATAAGAGAGATTATTGATGAAAGTTACAAGAAGAGGAAGAAGAAAAGGCGCTCATGGTACACAATGGGTTTAAAATGTATGTTTTCTTTTCTAAAATATTCATTCATCTATCCGTCTATCGAACAACTACATTTATAATTCCTATACAATTGGCGGTAATAAGCCTTCAAATAAACCTTCCTATAGTGTGTGTGTGTGTGGGCATATGAGGTCTAATATTGATACTAGTACTATTATCTGGCTGGCTGGTGGGTGGAGCACTGGAGTTCGAATCTATGACCATCAATAGGCTACAAGTTCTCATAACCATCTACTACTTAGTGAGGTGAAGCAAACAACTAAAAACCAATCGCCTCTTCCAAATACTGTTTAAGGGGAAAATTGAGAAACAGTCAGAAGAAAAAATTCAGAACAGGGCTACTATGTATGTATAATGATAAATTGCTTTGATGAATATGCGGCATATTATATATATAATAGTAATAGCCACGATGAGAATGACGACGGTAGAGAAGAGTCGGACAAGATAAAAACGATGATGGCATAGAGAAGACACACACACGCACACACACAGTACACATAGATAGATAGACAGACAAATAGATAAAGGATAAAAACGATTTTTTTTAAAAAGCCATCCTATATGTGTATGAATGAATAAATCCAATTAATATGTATTGCATATGTAATAATAAATGTAATTGTATATAACCCCATTTTTTTTTAAAAATTACTCTCTCTATTTGCTTCATGTTATAGATATTAGGTAGAGATATATAAATATTGTAGAGTATTTGTTGGCATTATCCCTTGATCGCTTTCCCTCTCTTCTAACTGGCTCACTCTTTAAGTGTACTACTTGTAGGCCTCTTTTTAATTAAAGAATACCTTTCATATGAAGGGATCGAAACCCGATCACTGGAAGAAATGAACACATACACACACATGTACACTCCAAGAAGATAATCAATCACACCTACAAGTAATACAAGTACTCTAGGAATAAAAGAATAAAGATAAGAATATTATTAGAATAAGTGGGGAATATGTACACTGTAGGCTTGGGAAATGAAGACAATGCTACCTCTTCCGAAACCAACCAACCAACCACCCACCCACCCCCCACCACCGGCACATTTAGCCTACAAAATATTCACCTCTATGATATTATTGAAATTATTATATAAGCAGTTAGCATGTATGTTTGACATAACAGTTTCAATAGAATTTAGAATTGCACCACAACATATATGTATGCGTATATATAATCGGTACATGATTATAAATGCAAACCAAAAAAAAAACAAATACGAATGGATCAAAAACTCAGTAGTTCAGAAAGATCTATCATAGCAAAAAATTAGAAATTTATACACCTATATTTCTATGTACACAAATATTCCGCTTTTAAATCGACTTCAAGGAACTGTCACAGACAAACTTCGACACACGTACACGCCAGGCAGTCGACAGAAAAAAAAGGAAGTTATATTTGTTAAGAGTAAGGCACAAATACATTTTCACAGGTCATAACATTTTGTACTTATTTATATATATTCTAAATGTTGGGTGAGATGTTAGAATACCTCCGAACAGTCAGTCATCATATACACGCACACGCACACATACACACTTGTTTATTCATTACTCACCTGAACACTATTAAACACAAAAAACACAATATCTCCCCCTGTTAGAGTTATCAAAGAGGAAGATTATGGAAAAAGGGAAAACCTGTAAAAGCATGATAGATGAAGTAGTCATAGAAATGAGTAAGTGAGTGAATGAGCATACTGCTCAGATATCAATCAATGAAACCAACCAATCAGCCAGGAATACAAAAGAAAGAGAGAAAGAAACATAGAGAGAGGCGAGAGGACCGTGAAGGCAAGAAGTGAGAGAGAGAGCTAAACAATAGAACAATGCACTGTGGAGTATTCTTCGCCCCGACTCTGTCCTCTGTGAAGGCTATATTCATACTTTTCTTTTCATATTGCAATAACAATAGTAATAGTAATAATAATACACAATATTAATAACAATAATAATATTTTTTAGAAAAGAGATATTATAATGAAAATAAATATACAAATAAACAAATGAATTAGTAAATTTACAATTAAATAAATAAAAATCACCAAACAGATAAATAATGGCGCTATTTTACCATTTTCCTATATGTCTCCCCCATCAGTGCTGCTTCTTCAGTGTGCTTCTCTCTCTACAAATGGCCACACACAATGACGCACAGGCACGCACGCAGGTAGATATGCTGCAAATTATAATTTTAAAAAATTTCACACCTTAGTTCTTCTGTACACATGCAAACTACCTCACAGTGTCATTAACAAGGTTGGGTGAGCTGGCAGGGAGTGGGGGTTGGGAGAAGAGACCGGTTGATTTTTGAAGAAGAAATTGGATGATTGAAATAAACAAACTACCTAACTACCTAACTAACTAACTGACTAACAAACAATCAATTTATGAAACAGATGAAATAGGATTCCTTGGTGTACCCATCTGTGTTAATACACGATCTAACCATTGCAATGGACCATTCAGGTGAATTTCAACCCAACATGGTGTTGAGGTAACATCTTGTCGATGATATTCAGCCCCCCAACCTTTAACAAAACTCATACGTATTGTACACATTTTAGTCAACTCATAAACAGCTTCAAATCCATGATGTACAGTACGACTGAGGAGATGAGCAAATTCTTGATTAGAGAATATTTTCAATGAACACCCAGGTGGGATTTTACACACAGTTGTTGGATGAAAATTATGATGATAATTACAATTACGTGATTGAACAAATATACTACTGTCTGATAAACACTCAGCGTATACTTCACCACCGACATAGTATAGATGAACACCTATGGTGAAAATGAAAAAAAAATAAGAAAACAAATATGAAGCAATAACTACACTGGGAGGAGGGGGAGGGTAAGCAAGAAACAAAAACAAACCAAAAAAATATAAATATTATGATGAATGTCTCAGTGAAGCATTCAATGTTATTATAAAAACTGTGAGTTGGTGGCACAGTGGTTAGGACTCTCACTGACCATACACATGGTCCAAGGTTCGATCCCCTGCCGACGTACACCTGATATCTATGGTCGGCCTGCAAAATTTTGGCTGCCGATATCATATACTGAGAATTCCATACTTGTGCCAAAAATACGGTGTGGAATCAAGCTGTAATAAAAAAAAAATCGGTACACGATAGGTACCAAGAAATAAGCCACACAAAATTTGTGCGAGGGATGGGATCCAGTCTGGACGCCAAGATTCAAGCAGGCAATTGCCTAAAGGGGGCCACCACCCGAGCCTTCGGCTTGAATTTTGACCTACAAGGCAACAGAACAGCCTGTGACCATAACAGACTCATACGCTATTCGATTCTTTCGGATTCTGGAGCCCATGTAGATTACAGGTTTAGGATCATGATTTTCCAGCTCCTCTAGTTAGATTTGCATATCCACCATTCCGGTTGTAAGCGCTAGACGTTCACATTTTCTCTTTCACTTTTGTGAGGAACACCCGCTCCACGTGAGAGCACCGAATAGGACTTGTCTAGTAGTTGGAGGCTATGAACGCGTTGCCACTTCATGAGATCATTTAGAGAGAATGACCAATGTCTACCAAACTTCAGTAGCACTAAGTAGTTTATAGTGACACTCAAGAGTATTCAACAATTTTTTAGAGTAAAAATGGATATGCTGAAAAGCTTATTGTCCCTTTACAACTACTACAATTATACGATCAGGGATAAAGGCTTAACAACCTAAGTAATTCCGCCTCCTATATGCGCATTTACCGGTTTGACTACTCCTGTGGAGCCAATTACTTAAGGCATAAAATTAGGCATATGCATCATCGGATTTCTGAATATCATCGTCCTGCACAATGGTTAAGCAAGGGATAAACATGGTCCATGCGTCGCTTTGTTTTAGCTCACCTTGTAAATACGGAACATAAAGCTATTGTTGACAAGACATTTAGAGCTATCTGTTATATTCCGATTTTTTGCCTTACGAGTTCGTCTTCTCCATATAGCTGAAGCTTTCGGAATCCACGTAAAGAAACCAGACTTATGCATTAAAAGTAATTCATACCACCACTTTCCCTCTCAAGGTCATCGTTACATTTTTTTATTTTTTGATTACAGCTTGATTCCACACTGTATTTTTGGTACAAGTATGGAATTTTCAGCATGGATATCGGTAGCCCAATTTTTGCAGGCCGACCATAGATATAAGGTGTCCGTCGGCGTGGACTCGAACCTCGGACTATGTGCATGGTCGGAGAGGGTCCTAACCATTGTGACTGTCGATTTTCCGCTTCGTCTTAACTGACTAAGTGACGGGTTCCAACGTAGAACTTTGCGCAGACGTGGAGCAGTGCGAGTTGCCACACACAAGACAAGAGGAGAGAGTAAAGACAGATTCAAGAGAGACATAATAAATAGAAATATGGAGCAAAAAGAATAGTAATGTGAAAGAACAGTAGAATTTTATTGGGTATTATAAATTGCAAGGAGTGGATGCATCTGTGCCAGTCATTAATACAGATTTTGAGCCGTATCACCAAGTGTCTCCAGTCATCAGTGGTTCCCACCATCCCAACGACCTCAACCAGACACCAGTCTACACCTCCCTACGTGGCTGGCTTAAACTAACTGTTGTGGATTTGATTGACTGATGAAGACATGTTTTGGTTTGACCACCACTAGCTAGCTCTTTTCCAACCTCATCCTAAGCCTTTTACAAGCTACTACTGTTTTAATTATGCTATTCGTCTACCCTTTAATTGTTTTAAATTATCGTACTGATTTCAATATCTCCATACTGTTTTAAAAAGATTAATATTTTCACACCAAAAATCTATCTTTCAATATTATTCATACATAAATGTAGTACGATTTCTCGAACACACAACAAGATAGACGGTGAAATGAACATGCTAACAAAGAACTACTAAATTTAAATTCAGTAGCTACTGAGTTCCAACTTTTGTCATTTCACGGCGGTACCGCTGTCACATACACACACTCTCCAGCTGTCTTCGATGGGTAATAGTCCTCATATCTGGATTAGTGGCCCACACCTGCAACGAATTCTGATTAGAATATCGGTCACTAAGTAGTGACAGATAGAATTAACGGAGCTAAAATATATCCTAAGATACAGAGTACCTGACTGAGAGTAACTGAACAGCAATCAGTACTGACCTAAACTCCCCTTTGTCGTGGTCGTAGTAGTCAGGCATTGTTGGACGATGACAAACTTGGACATGGCCAATGTCCAGCCATTTTTTCCCATTCGTGATACCACTACTCTAGTCCGACTCTCATTTATTACGAAATTTACCGTCAAATTATGTACGGCAAAATTGAAGAATAACGACTCGACAGGGGGAGACGGAGCAATGAACGCATTACTGACGTAGAAACAATGAATTACTATAAAAGAGAGAATTTACCTCAAATTAGCCACATAGTCTGTTTTAATATTATACTTCTTTCGTCAGTAGTATATGTTTTTATGATCGTATTTTATCTCATGGTATTCATGCTGTTATCTGTTTACTATATCACAATGAGAGAATAATTGGTCACTAGTAAAAGACGTTAATATTGGAATAGTTGAAATTACTGATGCTTGGTAACCCATATGTCACACTGGCATGTTGTGTAGCTAAATAATGGCTTTCCACAGAACTTGTATTACGTACATGAAATCCCATTAAACTAATTTCAGAATGCAATAAGATTTACGTAATGGACGAAGTCACTCCATAGAGCTGCAAGCTGACAAACTCATGAATGACTTTGAACTAACACCTCGAAATGTAGACTTCCAGGCTGGGGTCCTCGGGACGGTAAAAATCTATGGTTGGAAACAATTGGTGACATGGCTCAAAATCGTTCTCAGTGGCGCAGATGCATCCACTCCCTGTGACTTATGATCTTCAATGAAACTGTTTTGTATTTCTTTATTACTCCTTTGTCTCACACCTCTGCTCACTGTCTCTATTATGCTTTTCTTGTACTTTCTTCTCTTGCTTCGCGTGCTACACGGAATGTGGCGACTTGAACTTCCGCACATTTGTGCAAAGTTCTATGTCGAAAACAGACAGATCTTGTTACAATACAATATGGCACCAAGAAAGATGCGCCACACAATAATAATAAAACAACATAGATCAGAAGTAAAAAATATAAGTAGAGAACGGATAAAGAACTTCATCTGGAAGGAAAACACTCATGCTTAACAAGTCCAAACAGTTTTCGTCAACTATCATCGGGAAGGGAAGAAAGAAGGAAATTGCAACACATTCGCCATTGATTACGATTCTAGGCCATATCCGACAACGTTTCGAGTCATCGATTCGAGCTATCTCGCGGACCCCAACCAGGGAGTCGTGACGCACCAACCGATGCTAATCTGGCACAAACATCCTTCATCCCACGACGCCACGTCATGGACTGACCACTCCTCCGACTTTTTCATCCCATCCCAGGGCTAGCAAACAGAGACCTTGTACGGAAGCCTCTGGGATGACATTCGCAGGACATGTCCGAGCCACCGGAGCCGATGTTCCCAGATGACGACACTCAATGAATGATGATCTCCACTGTGTTCAAACACACGCCACCAAACCTCAGAATTACTCACACGATGATGCCATCGAACGCAAGCGATCCAGCGGAGACAGCGATGATCGAACACGCAGAGTCGCTGCCGAACATCCTCAGCTCAGAGAGGTCGTTTCACAGGCGTAGAGCAAGACAGCCCGCACCGAATCATTGTATACCCGACCTTTGACAGCCAAGCTAAGCCAACATCGCGACAGCGGCAGAGGTGGCTCAAGTTAATGTATGCCACCCTAGCCTTCATTATACGGTTGGAAATCTCATCCGTCACCCCTCCGCCAGCACTCACACAACTAACCAGATACACAAACTTATCAACAACTTCAGGCGGTTCACCTGCAAGAGTGAGTGCAGGTACAGGCTCCTGCCAATCATGTAACAGTACTTTGCACTTAGACGGCGCAAAGCACATACCATACTTACAGACACTGATCGCCAACTGATTAAGTGCGATTTGGGCAGCCTGTATGCTATCGCACAGTAAGACGATATCGTCTGCATACTCGAGGTCGAAAAGTCTATCTCCAGGTAGCAGATCTACACCAACTTCACGCACATCCTTCAGAGCTGACTCCAGAATGTTATCGATGGCAAAGTTAAAGAGAAATGGAGAGATTGGGCAACCCTGTCTAACCCCACTGTTGGTTGGGAACAGTGATAATAGTTGGTTGTATTCCCTCACTCTACCCGAGGTGTTTAGGTATAGGGCTTTCAAGATGTTAACAAATTTCTCAGGTACATCTCTCTCTAACAGACAGTTCCAGAGCACAGTTCTGTCCAACGAATCGAAGACAGCCCTAATATCAAGAAACACAACGATCGTTGGGCTGCAATACGTGTGGCGGTGTTCCAACAACTGACGAAGGGTGAACGCATGATCAATGCATCCACGAGCTGAACGAAACTCAGCCTGCAAAGCAAGACAGCAGCCAATATTTTAGACGCGACTGGTAGCAGACTGATATCCCTATGATAGTCACATGAATTACGTCGAAATGTATCAATTACAAACTAACTTGCAAATATGAGAATTTGATTTACAGTTTCACTAACTTATTCTGTTTATGCATTTTACACATCATTGATGTGTCCATCCTTCTCCGACTCTAACCCAGACCAATTGTATAATATAGTGAAATATATTACTAAGGTGCTGTGTAGTGTTCAGATGGAGTGAGAAAATATACACACCAGAGAGTTTAAAATTTAACTGGATAGTTTCAAAAGTTGACTTCCCTTCCCAACCTTCCAACTGTACAAAGTGATGACGTGACGATGGAGATGATGATAATAGTGATAACAATAAAGTTATCAGAATCACTGTTGGCACGCAGATGATATACACAAAAAACTGGCTCCATATAAATATCACGTATATATATATATATATATATATATATATATATATATATATGTATTACACATAGAGCAATAGGGCATTACTATCATACTACTCACATAATGCGACAAGAGAGAGGGAGAGTGTGTGTGTGTGCGTAAAACGCGATGTAGAACACATAGGAGTAAAAAAATACACGAATGGAATTGAATGCGGGGGGGGGGGTGACGAATAAGCAAAAATAAATATTACAACAACAACAGCAAAAAAAAGAATTTCAAATATACACCTTGGGGCCATAAATATTTTTATTTTGTAGTAAGTAGAATAACGTGCTGATGATAATGATCAGACAAAATTCCTAGCACAAAAAAAAAATAATAAGTTAACCTGTAGGCGCTTTTTACTTAGTTGAATTGAATATTAAATACAGTTATTATTTTAACAGGATAACATGTGTACGTGTTCAACTCCCAATTTACGCACAATAAGAGAGATATATATTCAGATTCGATGTTCGAATAGTTAAATGAATAGTGAATAGAAACAATTCCATTATGGATAAAAATTTATTTTGATAAAGTCATTCAAAGTTACACAGTAATATTTACTGATAACAATAAGAACAATAATAATAGCATAAATAACAAAGAATATAAGGCATTTACAGTTTCACCATATAATGAAGGGATATCTGAGACCCTAAGTAGTAGAATTCTTAATAAAGCAGGAGTCAGGGTGGCATTTAAACCTAGAAAGTCACTTAGAGACACGCTCTGTAGGCTAAAGGACCTGGTTAACCCAATTAAACAAAATACCTTGCAATTACTGTGAGTGAGGTCAACTACATAGATCAAACTGGTGGATCTGGTGTGGTCAGATTGTCAGAACATAAGAATTTAGCTAAGTTTAGAATGACTGACCCCAAGAAGATAAGTAACTTAGGAAAAAAACTCAGCCATCGCACTGCATGCATTAACACACAATCCAAAATGGGGTGGGTGGGACAGAGTCAAAATTCTAAAAAGTAACATAGGTAGGTGGCGAGAGAGGTTGACTACTGAATCAGTGTTCACGTGAATAGAAAATGACTCATCACTAATACCAGAGACATGGAAAATGTTACTACCAACCATATCAAGAGATGAGAAATAGAGGATTCATACCAACAAAATTGGAAAGTTGTGTGAACAACTTGATATGACTATGAGCAGTAATAAATTGTGCTTGAAACGTGGTCATCAGTAAATATTAATGTATAATACTGTGTGACTTTATCAAAATAAATTTTATCCATAATGGCGTTATACTCTACCACAGTGCTCAAGTTTTATCCTTATATGAAGTTATAATAGTAACAACTCATTGCACGTTTTGAATAGTATATCTCAGTAGAAGAAGACATGCAAAAGTATAACAGACAGAAATATGCGCAAGTAGGCAATATCAGATTGTGTGTGTGTGGGGGGGGGGTAAGATGAGCTGTAGTTACAACGTACTGTGACAAATGTCATATAAATCAAATAATTACGCTTTTATCAGTAAAGACGGGGACTCAAATGAAAACAGTAAACAACATGATACGGCTAAGGGGATGGGAGGACTTTGCTGTCCCCTCTGAAATGGTTACGCGTTGTTTAAAGTTTCTAGTAGGTAACTCGTACTCACCTTACAGAAGTAGAAGGGCGACTCAGAACATCTACCGCTTAGAATGGGACTAGTGGCAGGTCTACCCACAAACCAGGGGAACATATCTCCACTGATTTGTGAATCAGAGTTGGAATCAAAGGTTCAAGAGTAGCCCCTGCTTTAAGATAACCACTTGTTTCAGTCTGGCCGTCCGGGTAATATCCCAGTCTTCACACAAACCATGGATCAACCAGTTGGGAATGATGCAACTCCCCAAATAAGTGAAGTGGTCAGCACGCTCCGCCAACCACTTCATTCCCTATCTTTGAGCTGTGAGTCCGTCAATGTAGTCCAGTCCTGTAGCATCATCTTACATTTGAGGAGAGTGAATCACATGCCAAACACTCGAATGGTTACTGCTGTCGTATATATATATATATATATATATATATATATATATATATATAGTTTTCCTTTTGTAAATATATAGATACCGATACTGATAAATATACTTTCTATCTCACATTGTGCGTTCTCGTCTAAGTAGAAAGGGCTGGGGAAACAAGCAGCTGTCGTATAATGTTGTTGGCTTTAGACTAGCAATATTTGTGATTACCATGTCCGTGCCCAGCTCCATGGTTCCTGATTCAATCTCAATGTTATAGTGAAATTAAAAAAAAGTGCGACAGCGAAACATGCAGGTAGTCGAGCAGTCAGCCAAAGACGACTTCCAGAGAACAGGATGAAACGGATATGTGTAATCGAAGCCTTATGCTCTACTAGGAATAATAATAATAATATAATTGTCTATATCATAGCTTTAATGTTAGAAATGAATAATCTTGCTGATGTTAAATGGTTGGAAGCAATCGGTAGGAATCTTTGGACCTGGGTTTCGTGCTAATTGGCACTCATCATTAAGGAGTATTTGCAACCTTGATGGAACTTGTGTCCCGTCTGAGGAGACTCGAACTCACGTCACCCAATGCTGCAATCAGATACGTTACTTGACTGGCAGAATTCATTCTGCGCCAAACAAAGGACTAGACACATCACACTAGTTACTAGCGTCCAGTTAAAGTATGAATAATCTTACGATGAAAATAATACAGGAAAGAAAAGTTTCAAAACGGCATAAATCAAATTCTCAATTTACAAACTAATTCGCAATTTACACAGTTCGAGGTGAAATTTCACTGTAGTGTCTTTTGGAAACCAAGACTGTACTGATTTGGCTCGTTAGCCGATAAGCACTAATGATCTATGTAAGTAGTATACAACTACTCATCTCAATAAATCGGTAAAATGTAGTTTTATGCAAATATAAAAAGGATAGTAAATAAATTACCTTTTCCAATATGACGTCGTGTATTTTCAATAGTTGAATTACGATTAACATTTGACAAAAGGCCAAGACAAAAACGATCTGAGTTATTCGAAGGATCTGTAAAACCGTCAATGATAATGCTTAACTGTGAAGCATTGAATGCTTCACCAACACGATTATTTAATTCATAATACACAATAGAACACCAGTATTTTGGTTCTTGATAATTTACTGGATGCATAGCTGGAATGAAAATGAGGGGAAAAAAGTGGGAAAAAGTAGTGAATTATGAGATATTTACTAAACATATTCTGCAATTCTACACTGAGGCCGTAACACTCAACCTCCAGTGTTTGTGTATATATAATGAAGGGGAGAAAGTAATGTGTGTATACACACAATAAACGTATATCGGTTGTTCCATGGTAGAGTGAAGGCCAACCACGTAAGTGGTCAATGTACGACTGACTCCCAGCTGACAAATTCATAAATCTCGGCTGACCGGTAGCGAGCCCAGGTTTAAAGGGGAGGTTGGGAATGAGGCTAACAACTCCATCCAGTTGAAAAACATCACTACTGAAACTTCATAGCTCGGAATTGAAGACCTACGTTCCATTTAGAAAGTAAGACATGCATTAGGCAACAATGAAGTCTTTCAAATGTTTTAATCGATAAAAATTAAGAAATTATTATTATTGTTACTACGCAATATGATATTACCCTTGAGTAGTTTCATTCACCAAATCACACTTGGTCATTAAAAAACTAACCAAGTATTATAATAAGAGAAAGTAAAATCAAAAATATAAAAAATTGCAAATTGGTACATTTTATTTATATGTATTTAGCAAAAAGTCATAATTTTTGTGAGGATTAATGATACTATCTAGCTATTTGAATCTCAGTAGGTGGAGTAGGATCAGAACCTATGGATTGTCTATTGATAATTAAGCACTGAAGGTCAATACGTTAGAATTAAGATGAAGACGAGTTGGTGGTACATTCACTCTGCTCAGATCGAATTTCCTTTTATTACTCGGTCTATGAACACTGAATTGAATCATCTAAATTTCATTGGAGTGATAAACAACATTATACTAAATCCAGGTTTAACTCTCAGCCTAACCTTCAGTTAACATAGGACTTTTAGTTAGATAGGTAGTGATTCTTCATGTTTAGAATACATTCGGAAATTTAAGTTATCAACGAACTGCCTTACCTTTCCCATTCCCCCTCTCTAGCATAAGGTCCTACGCCTAATCTGTACATTGCAGGTATAATAGTTTCATCACACGTTGTGCGTATAACTACTACTTTATTTCAAATGAAACGATAATTACACAAAGAAGTTCAAAGAGAGAGAGAGAGAAGACTATACAGTACATCTGGTCCTAAATAGTTACTCAGATATCTTATTAGTGCGATATGTGAGATCTGATTTCGCCCACGACGAAGAAGAACCACTAACATGCATGCACACACAATTCCTTACCAAATCACCCTCATTATGAAGTTGTCTCTAATAATAGCAGCGGTATAATAAATATACACAAATTTTCAAGATTTATCACGAACGTACTTCATTTAGAGAACTATTGGAAATCAGTAAGGAGTATACTGTACAGCTGTTTCGTCCTCATTTGTGACGTCATCATCAGTACGCACCCATGATCCACTCCATCAGGAATCAAACCCAGGACCTTCAGGTTACAAGGCGAGTCCATTGACCATTGAAGCACACTAGGACAAAATTCAATGACTGGCCTATCCATCCCCTCTGACCTTCAATACTTCTCTAAATGATGTCGTCATTAATCAAATCCCTACAAACCAATACTAGGAAATACTTAAAAATGAGAAATTCCATTTAAAAAAGAGCCTACACTTCTCTCTGTCATAGGATTAACACCTGCACTCGGCAGTTGTAGAAATTATTTGTTTTCTAGTATTTAGTACGAAATCTACAGATAGGGAACATTCATTTAGGCTATGACTATATATGCACAATAAATCTGACACACACACACACGCGCACATACATGTTCCCTTCAAAAATGAATCATTTCAAACGTTTCCCTATCAGAAGAAAAATAATACAACAAAATAATAAAGAGTTTGCAGGAGAGGCAAAAAAAGAAGAGTAAGAAGTCCACTCATATTTTTAACTTTATTAATAAAAGATTAATGCGTAGTTTTCTTTTTTGGCTTTATTACCAAGAATGAAATTGACTAATAAATTATTCAACCTAAAAAAAATAGGGAGGGGCTAACATACATCAGGTGAAATAAAGCGGTACAACTAGTGTACAGTGCACCCACACAACTGTCAAGTACGCCAGAGTTAACACAGAAGAAAACTTTTGAAGGGTTTGATTACCAAAATTTATACAGCGATAGGCGTCATCTAGCACTGACAAGTAGTAGGTAGGCACACGAAAACAATAACTGGAAACTTGTGACAAATGGTATCGAATGTCAAGAAAATACTGATTTAAAATCTGCATATAGATCTTAAAACATCCTTACTGTGAAAATATATGATGCTGCAACATTATAACCTGTTAGGTGTAGTTGGTGGGAAGCCTTCCACCTACGTTTCGTGCTTGCTGGCACTAGTCAGCAGGATGTATTAGAAACTTGAGTCGTAATTAGGGTGAACCCGTATCTATCGCCTAGTGCCGTAATGAGGAACGTGACCGATGACCTATTCGGGCTCACAGTTAGCCACTAGATTGACGAATCGCCTTGCAAACTTGAAGGATAGAATTCGGTCAGAACCAACACAAAGGGCTAGAAGCAAAATACTATGTGATACGTATTGTGATGATAAACTACTCGACAAATCAGAGATGTACTTAAAAAATAATTCAGTCGTTATATCTCTAGTCCAGTTGTCTTAAACTGATAAACTGTACTCTGTACCTTTCAGGGTCATAAGAGTTATTTTATATATCACAACACCGCAACAAAAAAGTATAGATCAATTAATTACTAACTTGTTTTTTTGTATTTATCAGTGCCTCAGCAGGAAAACGTGAAGGTAGCTGGGTTTCGTGCTTGTGACAGAATTGAGTCTGACCATCACCAAAGAGTGAACACATGACATCAGTTACTACCTAGTTTCCAACCGAAGTGTTGAATACAGTGCTACATGAGGTCAATCATGAGTCCAAACAGCTCAGTGGTAACGTCTCTGACTGCAGCACTGGGTGTGAATCTCAGAATCGACATGCTTTCCTTTGAAATTCGAAGTATGCCTTGCTGACGAGTGCCAACAGGCACGAAATCCAGATCCAAGGCTTTACTGCAGACTACTTCCAACCATCTAACAACAGTTCAGAGTGCAGCCTAATGGAGAACCGCTTAGCATGGTGTCCACATTGAGAACTCTACTGATAGAATTCAGTCTCAGCCAACACTACACGCGTGACATATATAGCTACGTAGACTGAAACTGTCTGTAACCCTGAAAACGTGTCTGTTTTCATAATAAAGAAAATTTCTTCATGTTCCCATTGTCATTCTGACACGTCCGACGACAACTCAGCCCACTGAGACAGGTGAGAGAAGATGCACAGTGTTCCATTTAAAAGCTTCAAAAAAGAAGTAGGTACGTCAGCTCAATCATAGAGGTTAGAGATTCTTTGACGAAACAAAACTAAACACTGTACAGGAATACGTCAATCTAATTGCTACACTTTGGAAAAGAAACACAAGAAGAAAGGATTTTAGGAATAAATTTGCCGTTTACAGAGCGTGAAATGTCACTTAAATTGTTGAACATACTCTTGGTTTTACTTTGAGTACTAATACCACCTAATGCGTTAAAACTTCCCTAATACGGATGATCACTAAATCCAATTGAAATCAGACTTGAGGCTGATGTAATCTCCTGTATATATGCGAGCGAATAGGTAAGGTTAAAGGAAATCAAGTTTTTTTTGTATAACTCACTTTGACCAGAAGATGCTTGATCTTGATTGGGATGAGTTTGATAACCAGATTGAAGATTTGAGCCTGTCAATATCAAGCAAATTAATTGTTTTAGAAAACAAGTTATGCAAATAACAGAATGTTAGCTATATGGTAGACTACTTGAAATCAGAGAAGAATGGTACAAATCATAACTTCCTGCCCCAAAGCACCTGGTACGGACAAAGGTGGGCAAACTCACGACTTCCACTAAAAATGCTCTCATGTGACCAAACCATAACGGTTTTTGCCAGGTAATTCTCCGTCATTATTCTCCTCACAAAACGGAAGGTATTCATACAAAAGTGATAAGGCGAGTGTAAATGTTTGGTGCTTGTAACCATATTAGTTGGATGGGCTCCGCATGAAGGAGTTCAAAAAACCGAACTCAAAACCAATAGTCCAGGACACACAAATAGCGTACTGACGTATTTTGTGTGCCAGCAACCATGGGAACGCGGCTCCTGACGCTGCACTGCCACCTTGTAGATTATACTGCAATTCAAAAGATCGGAGTGGTCCTCGTAGATAACCATCTGCTTAGGTTTAGGCGTTCAGTCAGTATCCTAGCTCTCTCACAAATTATAGAAATAACACTCTTGTAGAGCATCTCCTGGTGTCCTCAGTGTACCAAGATTTTGTTTAAATAAAACTTAAGGCAAATTGTGTTTTGAAAGAATTCCAAAGTAGGACACAATAAGTATACAGTGATTCTTTCACTAATTTCGAAGCTTTAATTCATCTGATAAACCTATAACAATGTTTGAAAACAGTGTTCGCACCAGAGTCACAGTCCTAAAGGAAGTATTCACAATATTTACGAAGGTATTTTTCCATTAACAGATTAAATGTGTTACTCATTTCCCAACTATGAGATTGCCGCAGTTATGCAACCTGGTATAAGTACCAACAACTTGCGAGGAACCTTTAGTTTAAAGATAATAGTGAGTATAGAGGACTGAAGCAACAACTGTTCGAAATATAATAGGGCATTTGGAAGCCTTTCAAGTTACAGCTTATGCATTTCTAGTACATTCACTAAAGATTGCTTGTTCATGCAAATAAACCATTAACACACCTAACACAATATTCCGTAGTCACTAAATACAGGGTAACTATTCATTGAGCTAAGACCCAGAAGCTTAACTAGAGGAAAATGGTTAGGGTCCTCGGGATGCTATGAACCAACGGCTAGGGACTACTGGCGATATGGCTTAGAATCGTTCTCAACAGAGCACTTGGATTCACTCGTATTCATATTTCTGCTTACCACTTTTCCTTTAAATCTATTTTTCTCTCATCTGTCCACCTTTGTGTGTTACATGGTGTGGAAACTCGAACTGCAGCATTTCTGTACGGCGTTCTAGGTTGAAATGCAGTCAGTCCGAGAAACACAGAGAAACATCAAAACCCCACTTGAACTATTTCAGACTTGAAAGTCGAACAGCAGTATCACACTTCGCATGGTGTATTTCACAGATTATACAGTCACTAAGAAGAATTAACATTATAGAATATTTACCACAAATCTTGTAGAACCATAAAAATCAACAAAATTTCGAATATTCCACTTTTGATTAATTTGTTCCGCACAAGTAAAACTACGAATAAATATGCATTTTCATGTGAATGCTGAAATTATTACAAACGACTTGAATCAATGTCAACTCATTGAAAAGACAAATAACTCGTGATTTAGATTGTTTCTATAAATACACTGGTGATAAAACGACAGAAACATGCACTAACATTAATTTAGCAAATAACAATAGTACTTACTATCAGGGGAATGCATAGGACCAGTAACAGTACTGTCAGAAGTCCCTGTGTTTCCAGGAGGAAGAGATGGGGAGTGACTGAAGTTGTGTGGATAATTTACATTGTAGGGCATTGTTGTATCTGTCATTGAAAACATTCCCAGATTTGAAGCTGACCGGGAACTAGATATCCCACTGCTACCGCAATGTGATAAACCTGGCGATGGGGTTACAGCGCTTAGACTAGGATATTCACTGTGACGAGGGACAAGAACTGGAGGTAAAACTAAAATAATAAGAGAAAGGGAAATTTAAAAAAATTGGTGCTAAATGTGTAGATTGTTACGGAACGTAATTGATGTCATTTATTCATACTGATGACTTAGTTATATAAGGGTTCCATAACTCTGCAACCGAACCTGTAAAGACTAATTGCATCGTCTATTAGTTGATGAACACTAACGATTTAGATTCTATGCTACCTATCGGTTTTAAAAACAAATAGTTCCCTGTCTGCCTATACGCACGCCTGGTAGCATATGGGTGACTTGAGTTCTACAATTACTATATAGACTCGCAACAATGTGAATGTACTGGTATGACAAACACACTGAACACTTTTTGCAATAACGCTTTGCTACTGAGACGTATTACCAAAATCAGCACGAGAATATGAATCCAAAGTATCGTACATTCAAGCGGACAGAATCTCAGGAAAAGAAAGTAGGACATGCATAATACATTAGGTTTTACTATATACCCAAATGTATTAACTATAATCTGCAGCTAATGTTGCAGTTTAATATTTTCGGTAGTGAGCTGACACAAAAATTGTAAGTCTTAGGCTTATTTATTTTGGCCCAAGTCTAGCACACTAAAAAATCTTTTAGGTAGGTGATGAGTGTAGTAAGAGATTGGAGTGTAGCATAGCAATTTCTAATCTCGATGAAGATATGGGCGTACTTCTCTAGGGCAGCTAATACAATCATACTCAGTGGCTACTAATACTCAGTTCCCGAATATACCAGGTCTCCAACTTGACCGTTCTACACACTGTCTCTATAAATACATTCCAGCAAATTATGTCTCCTTTAACAACCTCTAGATATGATTCTCAAACTGAGATGACGCTAGTCGAATTGGAAAAATGAGTACATTGTGTTAAAGCTTCTCTTGAACTTTCCTAACAGTATAACCCCTATTAAAAATCAAACCAGAGAAGTTCTGATATCCTTAACTGCCAAAGACGAATAAAAACAACGGAGTATATTCTGTCAGTAAAATAAGGAATAATTCTCTTGGCAACCTCATGGGTACTGAAGTTAGGCACTTACCAGGGCTCTCAACGCGTTGATAGTGATATGGATTGATGCAAACCTCATTTTCTTTAGCTGAGAAGGGGAATCGACAAAATTCAAGTGGCTTCAGTTCATGATGACTTTGTAGGTCTGGCCACCTCCACACACGACAGTATATTACATGAGGTAATCCTTTCCTATGAGAAACTTGCAGCCGGCCATCAAGAGAGCGTGGAATAGTTACGCATTCTGAAGGTTCTCCAGGATTACTTAGAGCACGTTCCAAAGCTTCTAGAGCACCTTTTTTCTTTTTGAGTTTTTTAACAAGTGAGTCGACAGCCTTCTCAGCCCATTTTTCTTCTTCGTCTCCCTGTTTCCAGCCAAGAAGTCTCTTCACAGCAGGTGATGTGAATGAAAATAAACTGTTTAGACTAGAAATAGGAGTTGACATGGCCTGTCTACATTAAAACCAAACGAGTATCAAAAATCCATCGAAACTTGACAGTCGAAAAGTGCGCAGTATTTGTGGTGAGTAGTATCCAATGTCCAATATATTTGTAGTGTGATTACGTCAACGTTCTGGTTTTTTTATGCTTCCTTCTTGGTTTTGAGAGCATTCTTCGGTTTCTCATGATATGTGGCTCTGTCAAACAAAATAGGTAGGTGTGTGTCGAACAGATTAGCGGAGAAGCTTTCTGCTAGTCCTATGTATCTCATTGTTGATATCAGAAGTAGCCATGTTACAAAAAATGTCATCTTGATGGAGTGTGAGGCTGGCAGCGATAGAGATGATTTAATCCAAAAATAAAATCAGAATGTTTACTCCACATTTCAGATGAAAATGCTCCTTCAATAGGTGGGTAAATTAAAGTTGGTTCTGTGGACTGGTCTTGTTTGCTTTATGGAACTGTTAATAGGACGAGAGCTGATCACAGATGCTGCAGGAGATTCGCCCGACGAGAATGGAATTTCATCTGTACTCGCGTCACTTTCGAATGAGGTTCAATTCTGTCCGAGTTCCTTTACTTTTGCTCCTTTCTGACAGTATGTCCCTAATCGAGTGTGTTGATTTAAGGTCTATTTTCAATTAGATCTGATTCTATATGGTTGTATGAGTTCAACTTTCGAAGACAGAAATCATAAGGCTTATTTTTTATCCAGTTAGCACGTTTTTTCACTATTCTCCGTCTGCTACCAAATTATCAACTACTTTAGATTGTATTCACGAAAAT
This sequence comes from Trichobilharzia regenti, assembly GCA_944472135.2. NCBI lineage: Eukaryota > Metazoa > Platyhelminthes > Trematoda > Strigeidida > Schistosomatidae > Trichobilharzia > Trichobilharzia regenti. Next base: position 25,488,038 of record OX235264.1, on the reverse strand, counting down.
GTAAGTGAAAAAGCACCGAATATAACTTTGCGGGTGTGTAGGCGGCTAAGATCCAAGCACAACCAATTAGCTGTGTACGATCAGTAAGCTAGGTAACCTTAGCTAGGTTTCACCAGTATTCACAGAATCGTAGTTCAACAATTTTTAACACTAAATCATTGTGAGCTTATTACAGATGACATTTCCAAGATGAGTAGGTCATTCTGCAGCTCGAGTGAAATTCTTCGGATCCCAACAAATCTATACGACATTATGTTATCAACATGAATGGAGACTGGAGGGTCTTAATTTACCCAGTAAACTATCCGTTAAAATCCGTAAAACTAGTAGTCCTATACGTCCTTTACGTTCAGGCATTGTAACAGATACGTTGAATGTTTGCGTTACATTTTAGCGTGATTAGTTACATACACTTGTCTTCGTTGTGAGACTCGCAAGAGCGTTTCTCTAGTTCCATCTATATGACCAACAACTGTTTCACCAACTAGTTGTGGTTAATCATATAAATCATATAAAAAGCCTTGAACTCATTCACCTGTTAACCTGATGACTGATAGCACATATCTGCTTCTTACAACAAGCAACACAACTACCACACTACTCACCAATACGCCGCCAGCGTCGAGCTGCTGTGTCACTGCCATCTACTGTGGCCGGAACTGACAGTAAAAATATGCTGACAACTAGTAGTGTAACAACAGAAGACAAGGGCCAAGCAACAGATCGTTTTATCACGAAAATCAACGCGTATTTATATATTTTTTATGGACATTAATAAGGCTTATGCAAGCAGAAAAAGGCAGTCTTCTAATTGGTTGTTTTTCGGAAGTTAAGCAGACAAACACAGTCTTCTGATTGGTTGTTTCGATATTTCTCGGAAAGTAGAGCCATTTATCTGCGAATCATATTTGCCCACGTTTAAGTCTGCTGTGATATGTTGTTGAATAAGCCTAGATTAATATCTACCAATCAGCGTCGATTTATGTCTACCAATTGGCTAGCAGCCTGCTCTCACCACACTCGTCCCCCCGTCAAATAGCTTCGTACGCAGACGTTCCGACCTTCTGGGTACAACATCCTCTAGTTGAGGATTGTTACTGATCGGCTTTTCCCACTGTACCCATCTTTGGAGCTGACTGGCATTAACTCGTTTCTGTTTGTCACCTCTTCGGATGATATATACTTGACCCCGTCTTTTTGTGATTGTGTATTGTCCTTCCCACTTTTGAAGGAGTTTCCGTGAACCTGGCCCGCCTCCAACTGTATATCTCCTGTCTCTACACTTCACTCGGTCCCCGACTGCAAAGGTAATGCACTACGTCCTCTCTTTCATCTGAGACTTCGCGACATCACTCCGCTGCTTCCGTATTACATTCTTGACTGCCTCTTTCCGCTCCGCTTTAAATTTCGTCGCACTCCACTTTTGGTGCAGGGGCCAGGTCTCATTGTGTATCGGTAATTGTGGTTTTCTACCATACATTAGTTGAAAGGGTGACTTCTTCGTTGTTTCCTGAGTGGTAGCCCGAAGTGTTAGTAAAATCAGTGGAAGCTCCGTTTCCCAGTTCCCGCCCTTCGAGCCCAGCCACTCCTTCAGTGTACGGTTGTTTCTCTCCGTTAGGCCATTCGTATGTGGATGATATGAGGTCGTTCTGATCCTCTTGATGCCCAGCTGTTGCAAACGGGAGGTAAATTCTTCACTCTGGAAACAGGGGCCTTGGTCTGTCAGTATTGTCTTCGGTACGCCGTGGTCTGCAACGATGTTTCTAACGACTGCGTCTGTCACGGTCTTTGCACGCTGGTCTGGGATCGCTACGGCGTCTACCCATCGCGTCGCGTGTTCCGTCATCACCAAGAGGTACTGATTACCATTGGATGTCTGAGGAAATGGACCTATGACGTCTACGGACCACAAGTCACCTATCGCGGTAACTGGAATCAACTGAAGTGGTGGTCGTATGCACCGGTCGCCTTTCATTAGCTGGCACCGTGGACATCCAAGTAAGTATCTTGCTACGTCTTCTCTCATACCTGACCAGTACATGCTTTGTCTTAGGAGGTCGGTTGTTCTGGCCACGCCTCATGTGCCAGCTGGTGACATTCTTCTATCATGTCGTGGCGCGACGATTGAGGTATGACAGCCAGCCAGCTTCCGTCGTTCTCTCGCCAGGTCAGAGTCCCGTAGGCATTCACTCATAGTCGATCTCTCTGTCTGAGTAGTGTGGTTAGCTCCTTACTCGCCGTAGCTTGATCTACTTCTATCCCGTTGACGATCACCCGTATTACTGTATTCAGCGTATCGTTCAACCTTTACCTACGTGCAAGTTTTGGTGCGTCTTGTTCTACAGCATGCACTCCGTACGCGACCTCGGGCAACTCAGACTCATCTTCTGGTCTCGATAACAAATCTGCCAAGACATTTTCACTTCCAGGAACGTGTGAGATCGTAAAATTGTACTCCTGAAGACGCAACGTCCACCGTGACAATTTCCCCTGTGGGTCTCTCGCTGTCTTCAAAAATTGTAGCGGCTTATGATCAGTTTCGATGTGGAACCGCAGGCCGACTAAATAAGGTCTCCATTTGTCGACTGCCCATACCATTGCTAAACATTCTTTCTCTATCGTTGAATACTTTCTCTCTGTGCGTGTCAAAACCCGACTGGCATACTCAACGATTCCCTCGTCCTGTCTTAGGACCGCACCTATAGCGTAGTAACTGGCATCTGTGCACAATGTGAACTGTCTTCCAGGTACAGGTAGTTTTAGTGTCATTTGTTGTTGGCCGAGCAGCTGTTTAATTCTGTCGAATGTCTTCTGCAATTCCTCACACCAAACAAACCCTGGATCCCCTAGTAGCCTGTACAGAGGGGATGCTATCTCATTGAAGTTCTTCACGAAGCGACTATAAAACACTGCTCTACCCAAGAATTGCCTCAATTTTCTCTTTGAATTCGGGGCTGGAATCGTTTTAATCGTCAAAATTTTCTCCGGTAGTGGTTTAATCTCACTGTTTCCCACTTTAAGTCCCAACAGAGTATCATTCTTTTTGGCTATCTGGGACTTGGTTTTGTTGATGCGCAGTCCAAACTCTTCGATGCGTCGCAGCACGACTTCTACATGGTTTGTTTTGACTGTATATGACGAGATCATCGCCATAAACCTCCACGTTTTTCAAGTTCCTAAGTAATAGCTTCATCAGTCGTCTGAACGTAAACGGTGCACCTGCTAGTCCAAATGGCATGCGTTTAAATCGATATTGTGTCTGACCCACGATGAATGCCGTCTTATCTCTCTCACCTGGTTTCACCGGTATCTGCCAGTATCCTGAGCAAAGATCGAAAACCGAAAACACATTCGCGCCTTGTAGGCGATCTAAAGTTTCTACCACTGTTGGCGTGGCACACGGTCTTAACTCAGTCATACTGTTTAACTGTCGAAAATCAACACAGAATCTATACTTCCCATTCGCTTTCTTTACTAACAGCACTGGAGAGTTGTACGGGCTATCAGCTTCCTCAATAATATCGTCTTTTAACATCTCTTGCACTTGTCGCTCCACTTCGCCTTCCAGATGACATGGTATTCTTCGAGTTGTAAATGACCTTACTTTCGGATCACTTAACGGAATTTCATGATTCACCTTGTCGCAATAACCTTATGGGTCGCCATCTCCAGTGAACAGATGATCGTATTTCTTAATTAACTCCGTCATATTGTATACCGTCGACAGTTTCACCGCTGCTATCTCGCTGGTCTCATACATGTTGATATGCCCGTATTTTGTGATCACCACGCTCGCTTGCGTGTCGATTATCGCACCAATCTCATGCAGAAAATCCGCTCCTAATATCGTTCGCTGTAGTTCGGGTACAAAAATGAAAGGAAACGTCACCTCTCAGCCTCCAACAACGACCGTACAGTTCAATCTACCCGTTATACGCAACACATGCCCGCCTACTGTTTGTACTGCCAATGAACACGGACTAACACTCTCACATATTATTATTATAATTTATTATTGTATCCTTTAGTTCCTAGAGGAACATAGGGCTTCAGCTGCGCACCTCCATTGCCTTCGGTTTTCTGACAACTTTTTCACCCTGCTCCAGGTCTGTCCACATGCTTTCATCTCCTCTTCACATGACCTCCTCCAAGTCACCCTTGGACGACCAACTCGCCGCCTCCCTTTCGGGTTCCACTCGAGGGCTTGTCTAGTGATGTCACTTGATGGTTTCCTCAGCGTATGGCCAATCCATCTCCATTTCTTCCTGCATATTTGTTTCACAATCGGTTCCTGATTGGTTCGCTCCCAGAGATCCCTGTTGCTGATCTTTTCTGGCCATCTGATCTTGAGTATTGAGCGGAGACAGCTGTTAATGAAGGTTTGAAGTTTGTTTTAGATGCTCTTTATGACTCGCCAAGTCTCTGATCCGTATAGTAGCACTGACTTCACAGTGGAATTGAAAATCCGGATCTTATTTTTGATGCTGAGTGCTGTTGACCTCCACACAGATTTGAGAGTAATGAAAGCTTGTCTTGCTTTTCCGATTCTGGCTTTGATGTCCTCGTCAGTTCCGCCTGTAGTTGAGACGATGCTTCCCAGGTAGGTGAAGGAGGTTGTTTCTTTCAGGTTCTTCCCATTTATGCTGATTGTTGTCTGTTGTTGTTGTTGCTGTTGATGTTGGCAAGGAATCTTCATCATCTCTGTTTTATCTATGTTCACGTGAAGTCCTATCTTTGATGCTTCTTCTGCCAACTTGTTACTTTTCACTTGCATATCTTCCAGTTTATGGGAAATCAGACATATATCATCGGCGAAATCCAGATCCTCCAAGTCTTTTGTGTCAGTCCATTTTATGCCTGTTCCCTCGTTGGTTGCCGTTGTCTGTCGCATTATCCAATCAATTGCAATCAGGAAGATCATTGGTGATAGTTGACAGCCTTGCTTCACTCCCGTCCTCACTTCGAAGGCTTCCGTAAGTTTCCCGTTGTGGATTACTTGGCATGCAGCATTGTCGTATAAGTGTTGGATGAGATGTATAATTGTCGATGGGACCCCGTAGTAGCGAAGTAGTTTCCAAATCACCTCTCGATCGACGCTGTCGAAGGCCTATTCAAAGTCGATGAAGTTGAGATAGAGAGGTGACTGCCATTCCAAGCTTTGTTCAATGATGATCCGTAGAGTGGCGATTTGATCAATACATGACTTGTTTCTCCTGAATCCAGCCTGTTCCGGACGAAGTTTTTCATCTAGGGCTTGTTTGATTCTCTCCAGGATGATGCGACTTAGTATCTTGCTTGGAATGGACAGAAGCATAATTCCACGCCAGTTTTTACATTGACTTAAGTCTCCTTTCTTTGGAAGTTTGAATAAGTATCCGTTCTTCCAATCCTCGGGTACTTTGCCCTCTTTCCACACCTTCTCCAGCAGTGGTGTCATCAAGTCCGCTGTTGTCTCTGGGTCTATTTTCAAAGCTTCTGCTGGGATTCCATCTGGTCCCGGTGTTTTCCCAGCTTTAAGCATCTTGATTGCATTCAGGACTTCTGATTTCGTCGGGGGGTCAGTGTTCACTGGTAGTTCTGCTTCCGTTGTTGGTATTTTTGGGCGCGTTGTAGGTGGCGGACGATTTAGAAGTCTTTTGAAGTGTTCAACCCAGTGCTTTCTCTGTTCCACCTCTTTGGTGATTGACTTTCCATTGTCGTCCTTTATTGGCTTAATCTGTGTCGAACGTTTGCCCGAAAGGTTCCTAGTTGTTTGGTAGAGTGTGGCGAGGTCTCCTTTGCCTGCAGCTTGTTCTGCTTCGTTTGCCATGGTTTCATAATATTTTCTTTTGTCTTCCCTGGCACTCTTCTTCACTCTTTTGTTCAGTGTATTGTAGCTTGCATTCAGCTCCTGTTTTTGTTGCTCGTCAGTGCACTGGATAATCTTTTGTTTCACTGTCCTTCTCTCTTCTATTAGTTTCCAAGTGTCCGTAGTGAGCCACTGTTTGTCCTGTCTCTTTTTTCTGCCTAGAATTTCTATGCAGGTTTGGCTCCACACCGTTTTCAAGTTGTTCCAGTGCTTTTCAACGCCGACCTCTTCGCTGGTGTTGATTTGTGTCTCAGCTTTGTCCTTTATGCTTGCAATGAAGATGTCCTTTGTAGCCTGGTCCTTCAGCTTTTGAGTGTTGAACTTGGCTTGTGGTCTATCTGCATCTCCTCCTTCTTTGAAAGCTTTTAATTTGATTTGGATTGTCCCTTGTACGAGATAGTGGTCTGAGCCAACGTCTGCTCCTCTTCTTGCTTTTGTGTCCAGTAGGCTGCGCCTCCACTTCCTTGAGATTGAGATGAAGTCGATTTGGTTTTTGGTTTGCCCGTCTGGTGACACCCATGTAGCCTTGTGGATATCTTTGTGCTTGTATACACTGCCACCAATCACCAGTTCGTTGAAGGCGCAGAAGTCGGCGAAGAGTTCTCCATTTTCATTCATTTCTCCTAGAGCTTCTCTACCCATGATGAGTTCCCTTCCTGTGTTGTCTGGTTTCAGTTTGGCGTTCATATCTCCCATTAGTATTTTCATGTCGCCAGCTGGAGTATTAACCATCGTTGCCTGTAGTTGCCTGTAGAATTCTTTTTTCTTTTCGAGGTCTGCGTTGTTTGTGGGTGCATAACATTGTATGATTGACACTTTTCTTCCTTTGGAGTTGAACCTGGCGGTCATTATCCTGGACGAAATCGCCTCCCATTGTATCAGGGCTTTCGTTGCCGTTGGTGCCATCATGATAGCCACGCCCTCGGTGTGCGTGTGGTTATCTTCTGGGTGACCAGAGTAGATCACTGACTCACCCGTTGACAATTTGGTGAGTCCACTCCCATTCCATCTGCTCTCACATATTCCCAGCACTTGTATTCCGTATCTTTTCATCTCGTTGGCGATCTGGGCAGCTTTCCCAGTCTCATACATAGTTCGGACGTTCCATGTTCCCACACAGACTTTTTCTTTTGGTGCAAAGAGGTTCATTATGCTGAAGGTTCTGTAGCAACTTTGTTTACAGGGTGGGGTTGCTAGCCTCACGCCTGAGAAAAGAATGATTACATTAAGTTAAAGTTTAGAGAGAAGCGACTTTTTGGGTTGTTCCCCTCAAAATCAGAAAATAACGGACAAACAATGAGAACAACATCAACAAAGGAAACAGTTCACAGAAAAAAGGGCAAAAAGCGACGACAACTATACAATAAGACAACATGCAATATAGTTCAGCACAGTTAACTAAAATGATATCTTAACCATAAACTCACTGACTTGGAGCAACTTGAACATGTAAATCCAACAATATATACAATTATAGATGTGTTTATGTTTAAAAATTTCACAAATCCAAATAGTTAGTTATATGTATTATCTGTCAATAAGATTGTATTTTTTGGATTCAGTGTTCGAAAGGTTAATAATTGTGATAGTTTCCGCAGACTCTTGGCATAAAATTTTACAGAAATTAGAGTTTTTATTAATAATAATAATAATGTATATTCTCATATAAACATATAAATTTACATGAAAATGCATGCCATTTTTACAGGCACGATCAAGTATGATATAATATCAAATCGTAGATTGTCTACAAGTTAATAATGTTTCAACAGTTAAATATTTGATATATATATAATTACACATTGTCTGAACTAGGCTGTATAGTTATTGAATTGTACAGTCATCCTCCAGGTTGAGCGGGAAAATCGACTTCGTTTCGTTTTCATCCCGTGGTTGTCGGCATACGATAACCAACCAATATTGAGGTAAGTACAACGTTTACAAGGGATTGAAAGCTGTTTTAGAAAAGTAAAAGTGCTGAGGTGAATCATTAAATTGTAATGAAATAGGTAAGTGCAAGTATCATTAATAAATGCATTAAAAAAGAAAACTCCCTAGGCTGACAACGTTCATTTGCAATGTATAATGCAACACATATACCTCGTACTATCATGATGTCCAATTTTGGTTTTAATACATTTATTTTCAGTTGAGCCAGTTGTCTTTTTTTTATACCTTTTTGTGCATTTGGTGTACAACCGTACCCTTCAGAGAGTAGGAATATAATAAGTCATAAAGAGCTGTAAAATGTTAGGTTTAATGGAATATAATGAGGATCAAGTAAAGACGTTATTGGAAAATGAATGAGATAAGACATTGTGAAGTGGTATTTAAAGATCAGTCAATGGACAGCAAGTTAGTTTATAAGATGCCCCATAAAACTGTGCACATCCCACATGGTCGCATCTCAACAATAGGCTGGGCGAATAGTATATATTTAGAGGTAGAAGCATGATCTGTCAAGGCGTTCATTATTATCTTTTTCAAGATAAAGATCTAAGCCCTCATAAAAATCAGAAATATCTCGAGCCTTTAATTTGTGTATTGCTGTTCCTGCAGAATGGGGCGATTCACCTTAGTGACCCCCACCATATCTACTGATCAGCTAACGCCACCCTCCCTCCTTTTTTGATGTTAAGCTCTGAGACTATGATTATTATGGCTACCGCAAATATATTGCTTGGTACCAGACATGTTCGTACCTCATATTCCATCTCCCTAGCTTTCTTAATGAGTGCTTCCAATAGGTCTCCGCGTACATCTTTATGAACATTATATATGTATGCATGCGTCCTAATGAACAGATTACTTTACAAGAAGTTAGAACCTTAAAGAATAAAAAGAATAGGTTTTGTGAATAGTGAAGCAAGATTCAGCAGAACAATATAGTTAGGGATCAATGTAGGTAGTATGAACTGAAGGTAAGGTCGGTTGGCAGGACTTAGTGTACTAAATTATCATGACAGTCTTATATATAGTCAACATCTGACATTGCAAAGTAACGTGTCTAAACATATTATAAAAAGATATTAACAGAACCAACAAAATTTCAGCATTTGTTTAACAATACTACAGAAGGGTAGTTAGTACTACAGGTAATCGTAAAGTAAATCAATCTATGTATAATAAGAGCATAGTCAGTGTCATAATTCGTATTATCAAAGAATACATTAGGCTCAATAACTGAGTGTTATAAGGGAAACAAGCATGGTAAAGCAAGAGAACACTTGCCGCATAGCTATTTTAATCATTTTAAGTATTTTAATGACAATCGAATTTCAAGTATTGAACCTACATAATTACTAAGTGTTATTATATTGGTATTGGGACTAGTGTACTTTCCGTAGTTAAATATTGAAAAGCCATTGTCTCTCCACTCTACCAGCAGTTGAGATCTTTGAGGCGGGCTAGGGTGGACATGTTTATATGTTTTTCTAGGCTCCTTTTGAAACTGTCAGGCCTTTCACAGGATCTTATCTCAGAGGGTAGTTGGTTCCAAAGTTTGCAATATTTAATGGTGAAGAAGTTAGCTCTAGTGGTGAGTTTATGGGTGTTAACCTTGAGAAGGTAGTTGTGGTTGCGTAGTCCATACGATTTAGGATTAGCCCAGGTTATGGACGAGTTACTGTTACAGTGCTTTCTTATAACTTTGAATAAGAGAAATAAATTGCACTTCACTCTCCTTAACCATAAGGGCTCTAAGTCCAGTCGAATACATCTGTCAAGGTATTCTATTTGCTGACCATAGCCTAATATGCGTTTCGTAAGGAATCTTTGGACACTTTCAACTTTTTTCTGTCTGCCGACTTGAAGCTACTGTATAAGTGGGCACAGTATTCAAGTTTGGGGCGAATGCATATCTTATATATGGCTAATCTGGCTTCTGGAGTGTAAAAGTTGCGTAGCACAAAGCCGGTTAGACGTTTACAATCAGATACCACCTTATTTGCATGTTCAGTAAAGGTAAGATCTGAGTATGTTATCCCGAGATCTGTGACTGTGTTTGTGTTTGAGACAAGGTCACCGTACATGTATAGACACATGCTAGGTTTCCAACGTCCGAAGTATGTTATCCCAGATTTAGCTGGATTGAACGTTAACTGCCACTTTTCACTCCAATTACATAGACTATTTAGGTCTTCTTGGATTTTACTAACAATATTCATATCATTATAGTCAAAATCATAGACAACTTTGAGGTCATCTGCAAAGAGGTATGGCTTGCCATACTTGATCATAGAGACAATATCATTTATGAATACAATGAATAGGGTAGGGCCAAGAACACTACCTTGTATCACGCCGCTGGTTATCGGTTTGGATGTTGATAAGTGATGGTTGACTTTAACTAACTGTTCTCTTCCTGTAAGAAAGGAAGTTATCCACTCAAGAAGCCTTCCACTTATTCCATAAGATAGGAGTTTCAGTATGAGTCTTTTATGTGGGACTTTATCAAAAGCTTTCCTAACATCTAGAAATAATGTTGCTGCCGAACGACCTTTGTCTACACATTCAGTAATGTGGTCGAAATAATCTAACTGGCACGTAATGCACGATCTTCTATTTAGGAAACCGTATTGGAAAGGGGATATTAAGTCATTCGAGAGCAAATACTGAACAATTTGCTTCTTTACAATCTTTTCCATCACACGTGAAACTACGGAAGTAATGTTGATGGGGCGGTAATTATCTATGTCCGCTGTAGGTCCGGTTTTGTGAATGGGTACAACGTAGGATTTCTTCCAGCTATTTGGATATGTTCCACTCCTTATCGAAGTTGAAAATATCTTGAGAAGAAGTAGATTCATGTCATTTCCACCATTTTTTAAGAGGACGGAAGACATTCCATCTGGGCCGGGAGTATTAGTAAGCTTAAGAGTTGTGATAGCTTTATCGATTTCTTGGGCGTTTAAGACTACATCGCTTAGACACTTTTCTGTTTTACGAGGGAAATCTATATCCTGGTCATTTTCTAGAGTGTACAGTTTGGCAAAGTGCGTGCTAAACACCTCACATATATCCTCAGCACTTTCGTGAGTAATGCCACCTAGGTGTATTATTTTTGGATATGTTGATTTGGAGTTAGTTAACCTACTTTTGAAGAGTTTGGCTATTTCTCCAGTGTTATGTGGCGACTGAATTGCCCGCGTTTCTTTATTCCTAAGACTTAGATTTTTTAACTCATGGATTCTAATGAGGATTGATTTGATAGCGATTAACGACGATAAGTCGTCATGTCTATAGTAACTTAATGAATGCTTCCGCAAACTTCTTCTTAATGATATTGGAATAAAATCACCTTGAGGGATTTTGAATTTAATCAGTTTCACAGGCGCTATGACATCATTAACCGACTGTATATTGTCATAGAAGTTTTTAAGGACTTCCTCTAAGGAGTCATTGGTAAAGTAGGAATCCCAATTAGAGTATCTAATCAAGTCCTGATACAAGTCCCAATCAACCCGCGTGTATGGTCTTATAGGTGTCCGACTAACTTCGTTTCTGTGTATAGTTTCTGGGGAAATGTTAAACGAACATGCAACTATTTTATGATCGCTACCTGGGAATTCATGTCCCACATGAATTGTAGATGGTGCTACGTTGATCGTGAATATAAGATCAAGAATGTTATTGGACCTAGTGGGTACATTTATGTGTTGCGTCCATCCTCCAGTAATGATGGAATTAAGAAGATTATCATACCTCGAGGGTCCACGAAGTGTACGCCATGATATATCAGGCAAATTGAAGTCACCTCCAATTATATTATAACTGAAGGGGAGATTGGATGCAACACTAAATATGTTGCTGAGTACGTTATCGTATTCGCGGTTGGATGATGGCGGTCGGTATACGCACCCTATAAGGATAGGTTTACTTCTGAGAACTTTTATTTCGACCCACACCGAATCATTAAGTTGTGACAGAATAGGGTGACTAAAATGCGTTGCACAAATGGGTTGTTTAACGTATATGAGTGTTCCACCCCCACGACCTGTTTCCCTATCCCCTCGAAAAAGATTGTACTTATCAATTGATAAGCTACCATCCACAATGTCACTTGAGCACCAGGCTTCAGTGATCATGATCAGCGACGGATTGCATATAGAGGCTAACGTACATAATGCTAAATGTTTGTTAAGAACTGATCTAGCATTTATGAGGATGACGGATAGACTTTGACGAAGTGGTTTTAGTGTATGGGCAATATCATAATAAAATACTCTATGGTTATCAACTGAATATGTGCAGTCGTTATTGGATTCATTAATTACAACATTTTGATCACTAGAGACGGTTTCTTTAATTTGATAGTTAGGGATGGGTTGTGAAATGTCACTCGTGAGTAGTTGGTCGTTTAGATATTGCGTGCTATGGGAGATACTAGTATGATAATCTATGGTATTACTATTGGTATTAGGTGTGTATAAGATGTTTGCTATCTTTCGGGGAAGAAGCAGTTTCCCTGTTGTAAGGTGTTCGCTATACCAGCAAGGAATTGGTCTGATATCATGCGTGCTATGTGCATGATCCCAGGCGTTTCTGCCAGTTGTCGCTGGAGAAAATTTTGGTCATATGGATTGGCTAGTGTCGTGTAATCTGCATAGTTATAACCGAAATGTGTGATCGGCGTGTTGTTGTGTGCATATGACTTAGATCCCTGTGTCTGATTAGAGTACTTCCTAGGCCATGATGAGCATTGTGCTGAAATTGGCATGTGACCCCTACTGAATGCATGAGAATTATGACAGGGCACTATACGCGTTTTTGGACTAACGTCTGTATTCTCAAACTGATGTTTCCTGTACATCATGGTTGAGGGTGCATTCGTGAGGGGTTGAGCAACTTCGTGTTTTCGAAGTGTTTGGTGAGATATGTGACGATTGTTTTTTCTTATCATAGGACTGGTAGTGGAAGTCGGAAATGATTCAGCTCCTACGGTATGTGAATTACGTCTAACTTCAGGAACATGACTAAGTTTAGATGATTGTCTATCAGTAGAATGAGCCAGTGACCCATTTGAAACTTTCCTACTTATGGGCTTTAGTGTTCCGGGTCTAACGTTTGGTTTAGCTTTATCCGTATTAGTCGGCCTGTATAATTTGGGCTGCTGGTGATTAGTAGGATTTCCTAATAAACTGGATTTCTGATGAATAGTCTCAACAGTTTTTTTGGTGTTCCTAACGGAAATAGGACGTTTATCATAACGCCTTGTATTTACACCTACCTGGGTGGCCACATGTGATTGCTGCTTCACAGTAGCCGGGCTAAGAGGTTGTGAGGTATATGACTTCCCGAGAGATTCAAAGTGTACTACTGAATTCAGCTTAGACTTTTTCGAGGGTTTGGCATTAGTGCCAGTGTGCGAGGGATGCACGTCAATACTGTGATCTGTTGACATTTCTATGTCTGAAATTTCAGTATTTCGAGCTAAGTCTTCAACAGTTGCTTGACTACTGTTAGTTTGTGTATGCGATATTATCTGGTGCTCTTGGTCATCAGGCAATACAACGAGGGAAGTATTAACATCGGTTGTCTTATTGGGGTTGTCTTCCCTCAGTTTACCTGCGCGGCAACGTCTTTGGCAAGAAGTTAAATCAGGTACAATCCTGATATTGGTGTAGGGTGTTGAGGAGCCAAGAGTTTTGCCAGACTCCAAAAATTTCTTAGCTAGGTCAATAGACTTAAATTTGAAGAGTACAGGACATGGGTGGTTTGCGGATTTCTTACGAAGACGCAGAACCTGGCAGTCAGATACTGAAATGTTGCATGCCTGTAGACAGATTGCTTTAAGTTTGATAATAGGTACATTGTCTGGTATATTATATCCTAAAACATTGTATGAGGACATGACCCTCTTTACAGCCTCTGCAGTCAAAAAGTCTAGCAGGCGCTCAGATTTGAGGAGTGAATCTAAGCAAATTTCTTGTGATGGATCACAAAGTTGGAGGAAAGGAGTGATACTTTCGAACTTATCCTGCAGGTCTGTTATAGATTTCTGAAGGATCTTTAGATCACTAGTGTTACGGGCTACGTTATCGATTAGTTCTTCCATTAAGTTTGGTACTATAACTCTCGGTGTATCAATTGATCTTAGTACAAATTCATCGTCAGGACTAATGTTTCTAGTGACCGGCTGACTATTTGATGCTAGTCTCTTAACAGTACTAACTCGTTTAATAACTTTGACCATTATGGAGGTAAAGATTATAAAAATTTCTCAAAAATTGACAAAAGTGTGTGAAATACTGTTATATTATCTAAGTAGATAAAAACAACAATAAACAGGTATGAATGTATGAAGTACGAACTAAAAATAGACCACTATCAAACGAGTTAACTCTGACAGTTATAAACAACAAAACTAAGGACTTCTCTATAGTTCTTTTGTGATAGATTGCTCTTTATTAACACGAATCTGACTGGATCCAAACAGTATTCTGGAGGTGATAAATTTGGATATTTAGCTACCGGAGGTGCAACCAATATCAGCTATAATTATATAGTAGTCAAATATAGACCACGATATTCCAGAATTCGAAAAGATATTTCCACGTTATATGGAGAGATTGTAACGTCCTACACGAAGCGCGCGGTAGCAAATGTAGCGCAGCAGTCGAAAAGCCACACTCTCACATAAATTCTTATCTATTGACGGCATGGCCGCTCCTGTATCTACTAAGCATACTACCTCTCGATCATTTACTCGCAACTTCGAATACACAGCCCCCTTCTCAATAGCCCCCACTAAATCTAGGTTCATACGAAAGAAAGAACAAGTATTATACCGTCTGAAATTTTTTCTTTTTCGCCTTTCTGGGCAGTATCTTCTCCAGTGTCTTGGCTTACCGCATTCAAAACATCAGTCTTTTCTATCACCCAACTTTAACGCATCGCAGCAGACAGTCCAGCTACAGTGTATGCACTCACAGAAATCTTAAGGAAGCGAATGAATCGCAAAAATTACAGCATTTCTCTCCTCATAGACAAAGGCAGGCTATGCACTAACTCTGCAGACATATGTGAACTATTCAACAAAACGTTTGCAGGTAAATACCTTAAGCCCTCAGTCCAGCTACTTGATATACACCCTATTACTAATATGGCACAAACTCCATCTCCACTCACACCAAACCAAATTAGCACTGTTCAATTCACTTACGCTAATATTAACCAAAATATAAGAACCCTCAAAAGTTCAAAAGGTTTCGGTACCGACGGTATATCATCTTACTTCTATAAATATGGTGGCCGCAACATTCCTCTACTGCTTCTTAAAATATTCACAATGTCCCTAGAAACCCAAACTTACCCTGACATATGGAAGACTACATTCATTATGCCTAGACACAAATCTGGCTCGAAAACTGAAGTCAGTAACTACCGGCCAATCAATATCACATCTAAAGCATCTAGAATTATGGAGAGACTTGTCAGAGATAACTTAATCAAACATATGCTTAGCCGCAATATTATAAGTCCGAATCAACATGTTAGAGAGCCCCTCCTATTTACACTTTATATCAACGACATATGCGCTCCCCTCTCACATGGGAAAACATCCATCTTTGCAGATGACCTAAAAGTAGCTTATACATTCCAATGTGATGACCTAGAGTACTTTGAGAATGCAGTGCAGAAAGAATTAGATAAAGCGACTGCTTTGTCGTCCTTATGGAATCTACAATTTAACCTGAACAAACGTAGCTGGATCTGCTTCGGCGCACCCTCAATCGACGTGAAAATGACTCTTCAATCTGCTAACCTAACCAGACTCCGAAGTGTCGTTGACTTAGGTCTGAGGCGCTCTAGTGACCTAACATTTTCTGAACAACTGGCATCACCGAACTTGGTGCTGCTATACAAAACTACTTGACTATAGTATCTGCATTCTTCGTGCACTTCGTATACTGCCCCCGTTCCTGTCGACCCTTTTTCCACCAGAGCTGGATGATAATTAGGATTTTGTGAAGATTAACAACTTTCAGTGGAACTTGGCTTCCTACGCTCCGAAGGCAGGAATTCTAATACAGTGTAGCGCATGCTGGTTACTGAGCTTTTTCGAGGGTCAGGTGTTCTTTCTTAAGGGTTGCACTTCTTTTTTGCACAACATAATGCAATAAAAGTACAACACTGCTGTACTGTTCCCTAGGGGTTTACCATACCGGTTACAAAGGCTATTGCTTATCATGTCTTTTATCTCTAAAATAAGTGCGCAGCCGAATTTTATTACCACAAACTACAACTTGAGAAGCGTGAATAAATATGTTTGCTGAGATAACACGCCTGCTGTCGTACCACTAATTCATACGATCTCGGCCAGCAACCTGTGGCACTGTTAGACATCATATAGGTACTTTTGTTATGTAATAATAAACTTTAAGCCAAGGGTGCTGTCAATGGAGTTGAAGATTGAACGATCAATTCTTGGTTGTTTGCTTAAAATCAACTTCCCCAATTTTCGCGGAGGCATCAATACGACAGTCATCGTCTCATCGGTCGCTGTTCAGAAAGAAGAGTGAAACATCGTCAGAAGTAATGCAATGATTTATTATTGTAATATTTGTTTCCAGACCTTAGTTCACTTATTCTTTTTATATGTTGGTGTAACAATAAAGAAATATCAAGCGGCAGATCGGTGTTTTGGTTTTTTCGTCCGTTATAACTAAGCGTTTCTGAAATCTTCAAGGAACAGCGTGGGCCCGAGCGTAGCGAGAGCTGGGCATTAACGGTTTATGAGACGTGATTGACAGGTGCTGTTCACAACAAAGTTATGTAGAAGAATCGATTTCAGATAATTGTATTACAATCATCTGATGTCTGGGTTTTGTTAATGCGAAGACAATATTTCTATATCTCTATGTGGTACACAAACAGACTTTATAGCAGATTGTTCCGACTGACTCTAATGCCAGAAAGAACAACCAAAATGCAAATTCACCATACATCAAACTATGTGTAATTTATATAATAACTTATCCATGTACAATTGGTATGTTCCTGCATAAACAAGAATAAATGCGTTGTTATCGTTATGTTCCCCAGTTTTATATCTTAGGTTACGAATTGATGAATCTCATGGATTTACATTATCTCGAGCTTGACGAAGAACTAAATTTAAGCACCAAAGTCCTCTAGGTTTCAGTATGTTTTCCGGTGATCAGTTGATGATCAGTATTCTGGATTGAGGTATATTCTGCCCCATCTCACCCCTTGAATCCGGAGAAAGTTTCAAGAGTACGGGCCCTCTCATTGGTGGTACAGACTCCACACAGTCTAGTCCATAAGTCTCAGACTCCAAATATACAGTAGGAACAAGACTACATTTAATATTAGACTATCTTTGAAAATAAGATTATTAATATTAATTTTTTCATTTATTTATGGACTCCACTGACTTTTAGCGACCAAAACACCAGGCAAAAGTGCAGAAGCGCGAATTCGATAACTAAAATATTTTTAGTTTACTGTAACAAAAATAGGTGGTACGAAACAGCCACGAGTAAATTATTTAAAGGCCGGTAGCCGAAATGTAATAATAATAATGTATATTCTCATATAAACATAAATTTACATGAAAATGCATGCCATTTTTACAGGCACGATCAAGTATGATATAATATCAAATCGTAGATTGTCTACAAGTTAATAATGTTTCAACAGTTAAATATTTGATATATATATATAATTACACTCATTGTCTGAACCAGGTCGTATAGTTATTGAATTGTACAGTCATCCTCCAGGTTGAGCGGGAAAATCGACTTCGTTTCGTTTTCATCCCGTGGTTGTCGGCATACGATAACCAACCAATATTGAGGTAAGTACAACGTTTAGAAGGGATTGGAAGCTGTTTTTTAGAAAAGTTAAAGTGCTAAGGTGAATCATTAAAGTGTAATAGATTAAGTGAGTGAAATATATCATTAATAAACACATTTATATAGAAAACAGAATGAGGAGGTAATTAATCCTTAGGCCGACAACGTTCATTTGCAATGTATAATAAAACCAATATATTTTGTACTATCATGATGTCCACTTTTGGCTTTAATACAATTATTTTCAAGCCAGTTGTCTTTATTTCATGCTTTTTCGTCTATTTGGTGCACAACCGTACCCTCCAGAGAATAGGAATAGAATAAGTCGAATCAAATTCATAAAGAGCTTTAAAATGTTAGGTTTAATGGAATATAATGAGGATCAAGTAAGACGTTATTAGAAAATGAATGAGATAAGACGTTGTGAAGTGGTATTCAAAGATCCGCCGATGGACAGCAAGTTAATTTATAAGATGCCCCATAAAACTGTGCAGATCCCACGTGGTCGCATCTCAACAATAGGCTGAGCGAATGGTATATATTTAAAGGTAGAAGCATGATCTGTCAAGGCGTTCATTATTATCTTTTTCAAGATAAAGATCTAAGCCCTCATAAAAATCAGAAATATCTCGAGCCTTTAATTTGTATATTGCTGTTCCTGCAGAATGGGGCGATTCACCTTAGTGACCCCCACCATATCTACTGATCAGCTAACGCCACCTTCCCTCCTTTTTTGATGTTAAGCTCTGAGACTATGATTATTATGGCTACCGCAAATATATTGCTTGGTACCAGACATGTTCGTACCTCATATTCCATCTCCCTAGCTTTCTTAATGAGTGCTTCCAATAGGCCTCCACGTACATCTTTATGAACATTATATATGTATGCATGCGTCCTAATGGACAGATTACTTTACAAGAAGTTAGAACCTCAAAGAATAAAAAGATTAGGTTTTGTGAATAGTGAAGCAAGATTCAGCAGAACAATATAGTTAGGGATCAATGTAGGTAGTATGAACTGAAGGTAAGGTCGGTTGGCAAGACTTAGTGTACTAAATTATCATGACAGTCTTATATATAGTCAACATTCGACATTGCAAAGTAACGTGTCTAAACATATTATAAAAAGATATTAACAGAACCAACAAAATTTCAGCATTTGTTTAACAATACTACAGAAGGGTAGTTAGTACTACAGGTAATCGTAAAGTAAATCAATCTATGTATAATAGGAGCATAGTCAGTGTCATAATTCGTATTATCAAAGAATACATTAGGCTCAATAACTGAGTGTTATAAGGGAAACAAGAGCGGTAAACCAGGAGAACATTTGCCGCACAGCTATTTTAATCATTTTAGGTATTTTAATGACAATCGAATTTCAAGTATTGAACCTACATAATTACTAAGTATTATTATGTTACTCTGGGAACTAGTGTACTTTCTGTAGTTAAATATTGAAAAGCCATTGTCTCTCCACTCTACCAGCAGTTGAGTTGTACGTGCAGAATAACTGGCATACAAAATAATCATTACATGAATTGTCAATGGAGTTGAAGATTGAACGATCAATTCTTGGTTGTTTGCTCAAAATCAACTTTCCCGATTTTCGCGGAGGCATCAATACGACAGTCATCGTCTCATCGGTCGCTGTTCAGAAAGAAGAGTGAAACATCGTCAGAAGTAATAAAGATTTATTATTGTAATATTTGTTTCACCTTAGTTCGCTTATTCCTTTTATATGTTGGTGTAACAATAAACAAATCTCAAGCGGCAGATCGGTGTTTTGGTTTTTTCGTCCGTTATAACTAAGCGTTTCCGAAATCTTCGAAGAACAGCGTGGGCCCGAGCGTAGCGAGAGCTGGGCATTAACGGTTTATGAGACGTGATTGACAGTTTCTGACGATAGAAACAGATCTGGCGGATTCAAACAGTTGGTGAAAGTTTGGATAGTCGCCGTTCATTTTTCCTGGTGCCGGTCAAGTCCTCTTTGAACAAGCTATATCTGGAACTTTTTGGAATTGGGTCAAGTTCAACAATGCCTGGGTCAAAGAAGGGACAGAGTGTCTTGGATGCAAACAGGAAAGTAAGTCATGGTGACTTGTCTGTTAATTGTAACGATGTGTCTGATGTTAAGCATGACATGGTTGATGTTACTGTTTCGCCGTTCAGGGATAATAGGAACATCAAACTCCCTAAATTTGAACCACGGTGTTTTGATGGAAACCCGGCTGATTATTTACAATTTGTAAAGGAGTTTGAGATCATGTTGAGTGGTTTTTTATTAAATGATGAATTGAAGTTAATGTATTTGATGAGATATTGCACTGGAGATGCTGCAAGAGCTATACAGTGTTGTAAGTTTATGAAGCCGAAAGAGGGCTACTACGAGGCTATGAGCATATTACGTCAAAGGTTTGGAAGACCTTCGATGATTGCAGGGAAATTATTCGAGGCTGTTAAGGGTAATGGTGGTCAATTACAGGATGACTCCCAGGCACTCACTGAGTTTTTAGATAATTTGCTAATTTACAAGAATGGAATGATTTCGATGAATCGCACGAGTGACCTCAACTCGAGTTTTATACTAGAAGTAATAGCAAGACGTCTACCTACTCGACTGCAAAGGAAGTGGGTGAAGATGAGCTCCCGTATGGAGGATGAGGGTATCGAGCCAAAGTTTGATGATATCCTGAAACTGGTAAATACTAGTGTCAATCAATCTATGAGCAAGTTCGCCAGTCTATTACATCTCACCCCTAGAATAGAGCAGTCTGAGATCAAAATGCAATCATTGATGACGAGTAGGCCTCAGAGAGGTGGATATCGAGAAAGCTCCATGATGTCTAGTAATGCATATAGACCTAGTGAGTGTAACAGGTTTCGTAGTACATCCTCAACAGATAAGTTACAAGATGCAAGACAAACACGGTTTTGTTTTACACGTGTGCAAGAGGTGCATACAGAAGTGAACTGTGAACCGGTGAGCAAGTTCAGTGATAAGCTAAATGTAAACTCCAGACCTGACTCCGAATTGTGTGACGATAACGGTGCGGTGAAGAAGTCTGTAGTTGCAACTGGTAAGCCGTTGTTGAATAGAGTGTCACAGAATAGAGTTACTGCTTCAGAGTGCAGTTCTGACCCTACAAGTTTACAAGGTATTACTAGTCAGAGTGAAGTTATAAAACCTTTTATGATTTGCGAGGAGGAACCAAAATTGTCTACTTCTGTTATTAAAGAGTTTGAAAATGATGAAGTTGACGGTAAAGTGAATATTCGTGATAATGATCATGATACTTCACAGTTGTCTTTGGTTGATCATGATGAGATGAGGGATATGCCTACTACTGCTAAGTTAAATAAAGGTTCTGTACAACTACAACGTGAAGTAGAATTGAACGCAGATGCAGTTCCAGAAGTTATGGATATTTGTGAGACCGTCAGTGTGAGTGATCAGCATGTAGCCCACCTATCATCAGATGCTAGTGCTAAACCTGAGCTGATAGTAAAAGACAGCAGTGGTGGTGGTCTTGCAGGTAGACAAATTTCTGAAAGCCGAGCAACAACAGCTTTTGATCCACCGCTAACATCATCAACTGATATCAATCAGTCGTCGTTGGTGTTGTCATCCACAATGAAAAAGACGCCCATCAACTCAAGTATCTTGTGCAATGACTATGCTAGTATCAGTTCGTTTGAAAGGACGAATATCAATGGTCAGTTTAGTGAGGATAAGCCAAGTGTAAACGAGAGAGTAATTGTTAAATTGACTTGCACGAATAAAGGCATTTCTAGTTTCAAGTTACTATTTGAATGTTATTATCTTTGGTGTAAATTACTCTGTTTCTACACTTGGTTGATGAGATATGTCGTGTGTTTGTTGGTCATCTATATTCTACGATACAATGACATGAGCGTGTTGCCGTTCAGATTTGAGGATATAGCTGATAGAAGGAAGTTAGCAAATGAACTCTGCGACGATTTTCCAACCTAGAGCGTCAACCTGAGAAGGGTTGTAGGCGTACTGCTGTAAGTCCTACAATTCTTCAAAGAGTAGCGCATCAATGAGCAGTCCAATGTGCTCGGTGTGTGATTTTGTACATATGTTCATATTGCATATACTGAATTGATATCATCTGTCATCTAGCTGTTGGTAATTCTGTTTGTGTCCGGACGACTTCCACTTGGATCATCAACCTGAGAAGGAATGTAGGCGTACTGCTGTAAGTCCTACAGTTCTTCAAGGGTAGTTTGCCGTGCCAGAATACACAACATTTGATGTGTTGATTGTATATATGTTTGTGTTAAATAATTGTGGATGTTCCAATTGATGTAATTGTTGGTTAATCTTGTTTGTGTCCGTACATTCCACAAATTACAATCGTCAACCTGAGAAGGGTTGTAGGCGTACTGGTGTAAGTCCTGCAATTCTTCAAAGGAATTCCACCAAGACATGATCGGCGATGTTGTTTGTACAATTTGTATATACGTGTGGTGTGTCATATCAATTGGTGTATTTTGGATTAATTGTGTTTACTCGTTGTTTTCGTGTCTTGTTGTTATTGCGTAATTTTGTTAAAATTTTCGTCGTGATTATTTCTGAAGTTTTTTCGAGTCTTCTACATCCAAGAATGAATTGAGTGATGTTAAGGACAGCAGATGGGTCGTATACGCCGGGGAGGCTATTGATGAGAATGAAATGCACACGGAGATAATTGTTAGCTGCGGTCCGACACGCCGGGGAGAAAGAGTGTAAACGACTGAGGCTCGCATGCGTCACCGCTACTAGAACTGAGGCAGAATGAGTGACAAGCGATTGCAGTGATAATTGATAGTGAATAGAAAAGAGGATGCTTGAAGAGTATCATGAGGTGCTGCTATGGTCACGTTGCATTCTGCAAGAGTCATTCTAGTAAGTGGCGATTGTGTTGCAAGATGTCAAGAGTAGGTCTCTGTCTGGAGGCGCAGGTCGTCAGCGATGTGTGAGATTGTGCTGTGGGTATGCTTGTGGTGTGTTGGCTTTTCTGTTTGTTTCCCATTTCAGCTCTGTCCGTGTGACCCAGGTTCTCGCAATGGCATCCAAGTCAACGTGCATTGATCGTGAAGGAAAAAAGGGTTGGATCCCTTTTTTGCCGGGGAGTGTCAATGGAGTTGAAGATTGAACGATCAATTCTTGGTTGTTTGCTCAAAATCAACTTCCCCGATTTTCGCGGAGGCATCAATACGACAGTCATCGTCTCATCGGTCGCTGTTCAGAAAGAAGAGTGAAACATCGTCAGAAACCTTAGTTCGCTTATTCCTTTTATATGTTGGTGTAACAATAAACAAATCTCAAGCGGCAGATCGGTGTTTTGGTTTTTTCGTCCGTTATAACTAAGCGTTTCCGAAATCTTCGAAGAACAGCGTGGGCCCGAGCGTAGCGAGAGCTGGGCATTAACGGTTTATGAGACGTGATTGACATGAATCATAATTGGGCGACTTCGTAAAGAATACCGAGAGGGATAGTTTAGGTAATTCACCATAACACTTATATCGCAACGTTCATTGCCATCCCACTTCGAAATTTAGCTGTTAACTGCCGGTCATTCCCTCCCGTTACGAAAATGGATTTCATTTGGCACCTGCTCTACTGACATTTGTTCCCCCTATGCCCCTAAAGCTCCTCTTGTCCAAATGCCAACAGTTATCTGCATCATCCACGGATGTTTGCATTATGTACGTTTCCTCTCCTTTAGTCAGGCACTTGCATGGCATGAAGCCTTTACAGTTTCTGCCCAGGGTCTCAGGTCAGTTTCTACTTGTATTATGGAGCAGGATTCAGAAAGAGGAACTGACTGATTCTGACTGTTGCAACTGCTGAGTACTGAAATTTTTATCACAAAAACTATTCGGATTTCCAATGCAAAGCATACACTTTAAAGACTCGAAAGTTCTTCAGACGGCTAACTCGCAGGCATTACATTCGCCCATCAGATTCTTCCTTCGTTCATTGTGCTCAGTAATTCTTGTTTTTGTTTGGAGAGGGGTGTTGATAGAATTGGATGAATATTGTGAAGTATGCTGTCGTCCACAATGTAACACAATTTGAAAAATGGGCAAGAGAGAAGTTGGAAGGTATCTTGAGACACTCGAAATCTCTGGTTTATTCAATAGGTCTTTTGAAGAGATAGCACTGCATGAGAGGCTGCAGAGTCAATAGTGAGAAAATGAGGTTGCTGAATAGTATGAGTTGCGAAATTATGTACAGCCTATGGTGATTTCCATACGCCCGTTTCTCAAAGGTGAAAAAGGGTTTTCCATATCAGGAAGACTGCAAAGTGGTTACTGCCTTCATTCATCCACCATAACTTTAGTAAATAAGTAGGAGATTAGATGGGTATGATTGAAAATTGTTGATTCGTTTTAGCTCTATAACGCTGCCTTGCTTAGCTTCAGCAATGTTGTCAGTCACTCTTAAGGGTTGGTAGACATAGGACCGGAAAACTGTTTGGCAGTGAGGAAGTAGAAACTGTTAGTGTCATTTGTGTGAATATGAGAAAAGTAAGAATAAGATGCCAGCGGATGAGGGTGTCAACCATTGAGAACATAAAAAACGAAGAGTACATCTGGTTGGGAGGATCACTCCATTTGAGTGACGAGCTGCCTGTAATCAGGGCAAGGGCGATAAGCCCATCCTACAGCTGCCTTGTGAATTACCCATTGCTTTCCTCCACGACACATCCTGGATGACAGTTGTGGAATACAGTTTTTATACCAATAAAAATATCCTGATAACTACCCGTACAGTGCCAATAAATCTGGTTACGAAGATGTAATGAAAATGTCCTGATGGTTGCGTCTCAAATCTCACTGACACACGTGATGATAATTTCCAGGTCCTACATGCTCCAGTTATCGTTTTATATGGATTAGTTCACTATAATTCTGGTTACTGGCCTCAAGAACATCACCTATTCTCACTCGATCCAAGTGTCTGTTATGAACTGAATTATCTTCGATGTCTAATATCTTCACCATTCGATTTCCCATTCTTTGTAGTATGATACCAATTGAAGGTCTATAATCATTCCCTCTGTAATAATGTACATCAGAAGTCGTGGACATCAGATGCTTTCTGAGAATTCGGGATTTGAATAGTTTTGCAGGACTTTCACGGGTACTTGTATGCTCCGCATTGCGATATTGAAGTAAGAAGTTATCCACACATCTCTCTAGCTCATCAAAATTTTGAGGACTCATTGATGCTATAGCACTCTTTAATGTTCGTACAAAATTTTCTGCCAAACCGTTTGACTGCGGATGACGTGGTGCTGTGTAAAAATGACGACAACCTATATGTTTGAGCCAATCATTGAAGTTCTTCTCCGTAAAATCAGTACCATTGTCAGTAATTAAGACATCTGGAATTCCTTCTCGACTAAAAATCTTTCTCAACGCTCTGTGAGTGAATTCAGCATTAGGACTATCTGTAATGATGACTTCTGGCCATCTAGAATAAGAATCCACAATAACTAAAGCATAATATGAATTTAAGAATGGACCACAGTAATCTGCATGAATACGCTGCCAAACCTCACAAGATGCAGGCCACGGTGTCCACGATGACTTCCCATAGGACATTTTATGTAAACAGCTAGAACAGCTCTTTGATCTTTTGTTAATGTCAGGATCAATTTCCGGCCACCAGCATGTTAGGCGTGCTAATGATTTCATCTTATCAGCTCCTAGATGAGGAGAATGTAGATCATCCAAAATCGCAGATCTTAACGTTGGAGGAATAATAATTCTGTCATTCAGACATAGAAATCCTTCGGGATGGACTGAAATCTCATCTCTTCGCTTATAAAAGTCTGGAAATCTTCGCTTACACTGAACATTCCAACCTCTTTTTGTTGCGTTTATAACACATCCGTAATATTTCCGAGTATCATTTATAAGTCGAACTCGATCCACCGGTAACGGCTGGACTAATAAGCAATCAGTATCATTAGCAATATTTTCAAATAATGAATAACGAGATAAGAAGTCTGCATGAGGTATATCCTTTGCCGATCTATGTTCAATAGTGTAATCATATGCACTTAGTTCTAAACTCCATCTCTGAACCATAGCAGCAGATGATTTATTCAAAGATTTTTCTGGATTGTAAATGAATTTCAAAGCTTGATGATCAGTAACTATGTGAAATTTAGTACCAAAGAGATACTTGTGCAAGCGTCTTATTGCCCATACAACTGCTAAAGCTTCTTTCTGGGTTTGTGAGTACCCTTGTTCACTCTTACTTAGACGTCTTGAAATACAAATAACAGGTTGTCCATTTTGCTCAAGTACTGCAGCTATACCCATAGGAGAAGCATCTGTAGTGAGAACAGACTTATCTTTCGATGAAAAAGGTCTTAAGAAAGCTTGTTTATTAAGAAACTCCAAAGTTTTTCTCAAGATATTCTCATGTTGTTGTTCCCACTTAAACTGTTTACTGGAGACAATCTCAAAAAGTGGAGATAACCGTTGAGTGAAGTTGGGAATGAATCTGGAATAAAACTGAAGAGTACCTATCCACGATCTCAACGATGACATATTATTAGGTGACGGTGCTTGAATTAGAGGTGCCAAACGACTAGCATCAGATCTGAAACCTTCGGAGTCTACTGTGTATCCCAAGCATGATACAGACGACAAAGTGAAATGGCATTTAGATGGATTAACAAGAACATTATTCTCACATAAACGCCTGAACAGTTTTAAAAGACGTTCATTATGCAATTCGATATTAGGACCATGAACTATAAGGTCGTCTTGGTATGACTCAACACCATCTAATCCATCTATCATCTGATTTATTACATTTTGAAATATTGCAGGTGAAACCTTTAAACCAAAAGGCAAGAACTTATACTTGAACAGTCCAAATGGAGTATTAATTGTTGTTAATGCACTAGACGCCTCATCAAGAGGAATTTGCAAATAGGCATCTTTTAGATCTATTTTGGAAAAGTATCTTGAGCAATGTAGCTTGTAGAGAATGTCTTCAGTTTCTAGAGTAGTGCAACTTTGCTGTAGTAGACGACTATTGAGTGTAAGGCGGTAGTCACCACAAATTCTAGGTGTTTTTCCATCAGCCTTTAGTGGAGTAACAATAGGAGTAGCCCAATTTGAAGACTCATTTGGCATAAGCATGCCTTGCTCAACCAACTTGTCTAACTCTTTCTTAACTGCATCTCGCAATCCATATGGAATTAATCGGCGTTTCAGGAAGATAGGATCACCCTCTATTTCAAGATGGATGGGCTGAATCTTCATACCACCTACACTCTTTGAGCATTGGAGAAGTAATTCCCTGAACAAAGATTCATCAAACAACTCAGTACAAAGTGAAATTTCGACATTTAACAATCTAAGGGCTTTTAATCCCAATAAAGATGGACCATATTCACTAACAAGAAAGGGAATATTTACAAAATTACCACTGTCTGATTTCAAAGAAATGTTAGTACAGTTTACAATTTATTTAGGATAGTAGGCTATATGCCTGTGTTAATCCTTTCGATTTATTGCATACAGGAGGTCCAATCTCGCCTTGAATGAATCAACGGATGGCGCTGATACGACGTGTTCCGGTAGGGAGTTCCAATGGTTCACAATTCGATGCGAAAAACGGATTTCCAGACGCAGACGATTCGACCGTGGTTTTTGAACCTTGAGGTGATGTCCTCGCAATTGGTTGGTGCTAGAAGGAAGAAATAATTTAGATAAATTAGCTCCAAAATCATTTCTTAGGATACGGTATGCTAGTATTAGGTCACCCCTAAGTCGTCTGTATGACAGTGGAAATAAACCCAGTCGACTTAACCTCTCCTCATATGACAGGGTTGAGAAACCCTTTATTAGCTTAGTTCCTACTCTTTGCACCCTTTCTAATAAGTCTATTTCGTATTTGAAACACGGGCTCGCTGCCTGGATCCCATATTCCAAATGAGGTCTGATATAAGTCGGATATAATATACGAAATATATCAGCGTCAAAGTTCGCAAAAGCCTTGCGTATGGCCCATAACATTCGAAAACCCTTAGTGGCTGCAGTTCTACAGTTTGTTGCTGTTTTCAAGTCATGCTGCACAACCACTCCCAAGTCCTTGTACTCAGTGACCACTGGGAGAGTAATGCCATTCATTGAGTAATTGTGCACGTGACTATGGGATACATGCATAACTACACTCTTGCTTAAGTTAATCTCCAAGGCCCAGTGCTTACACCAATCACTTAACAAGTTTAAATCTTCCTGCAAAGCAAGTTGATCACTGTCATCGTGCAAAGCCCTCCATATCTTGATGTCATCAGCAAACAGTAAGCAGGATGACTTAACTACCGATGGAATCTCATTAACATAAATCAGGAAAAGAAGTGGGCCTAGAATTGTACCCTGAGGAACGCCACTCTTAACCGATTCCCATGTTGATAAAACCCCGTTAACTCGTACTCTTTGTCTTCTGTCCTTTAGAAAGTCTTGAATCCAGTCGGTAACCACTTTATTGATTCCCAGACTACCTAACTTTACTAGAAGACCTGAATGAGAAACCCTGTCAAACGCCTTGCTAAGGTCTATGAATATGGCATCCACCGGTATATTAGCATCAGCTGAGCTTGCCCAACTTTCTCTGGCCAAAAGAAGGTTGGTCAAGCAAGAATGACCTGCTCTAAAACCGTGCTGTTCCACAGCGAAAAGTTTGTTCCCTTCAATGAACTGAATGATAGCATCACGAATTATTCTTTCTAGTAGTTTAACAACAATACTGGTCAAACTAACAGGACGATAGTTCTGAACTAAGTTTCTAGATCCGGTTTTGAAGACCGGACTAATGATGGCATCTTTCCAGTCTCTTGGACATTTAGACTGGTCCAGAGACATATTGAAGATTACCGACAATGGCTCGGCTATGCTTTCAGCCAATGCTGTTAATATACGTGGGTGGAGTTCATCAGGGCCACTGGACTTACCAGGATTGAGCCTTAGAAGCCACTTTAGGACAGTATCCTTTCCAATGTATAAGGGTGCCATTTTCAAGTTACCTTCTGGAAAATTTACAAAGCTGGTATCAATATTATCAGAGAATACTTGACTAAAGTGCTTGGACAAAGCCTCAGCCTTAGTCAAGTTATCCTCAGCCATGTTTGTCTGGTCATCTTCAAGCATAAGAGGTGGGATAGCATCACTCTTACGTGTTCTTCTCTTGATATATGAGAAGAGTCTTTTTGGGCAGCCTGGTGAACTTTTAACTAACTGGGTTTCGTAAGCTATCCTTGACTGGTGGATCAAAGTTTTACACTGGTTTCTGGTTTCACAGTATTTCAGCCGGAACTGCTGTAGCCCAGTAGAAACAAAGAGATTCCAGAACCTTTTTCTCCGTCTCAGGAGTGTTATAGCTTGTCTATTTATCCATGGTGGCCGATTTGTTGGCCTTTTAGGAACCCTCCAGGGGATGAGATCAGTGGTAACCCTCTCAAGTGTATTCTTAAATCTATCCCATTCATCTTCAATGGATGAGACAATGTTGACTGACCAGTCGGCAGTTGAAGCACGCTCCTTTATAGCCACTATGTCAGCATGCCAAACACTAGGCCGGGATTTGGGTTGAAAACTGACTAAATTGCCAGCCCTTAAGTTAAAATCTAACACCCCATGATCACTGTTTGCTAGAGGTGGATGAATAACTAGACCATCCACGTCGTCGTTGTCATGAGTAAGCACTAAGTCCAGCAAGGAAGATCCTTGGGTAGAACCGAATCTTGTACTACCTAAGACATGTTGTGTCAGGGCATTTTCCATGGTTGTCAAGAGTAACCGGCTGTCAAACTTATCAGCGGATCCTGGAGATGTGACAGCTACCCAGTCTATATGAGGTGCATTAAAATCACCTAGAATAAGACAGCTACTGTGTTTACTCCATTGTTTGAGGTGATCTAAAATGAAGTCATCACACTGACAATAGGGACTTCTATACAGAACTCCAATGAGTAGAGTGCCGGTTGCAAAGCTTACTTCACAGCTAATTACCTCACCTGTCCCACTGTCATGAGCTTCAGATTTCACGGAACGAACATGTAGGGAGTTGTTGATGTACAGAGCAACCCCGCCACCTCTACGACCCTTAACTCTGTCGCTGCGCAAGCAACTAAATCCGCATAGCTCAGGTGTGTCATCTAATCCCGAAACCAGCCATGTTTCAGTAATGGCCACAATACCTGGGCTAAGGTCTTCTACTAATACACCTAGCTCGTGAAATTTGTTCCCGATACTACGTATATTAGTGTACACTACCTTCAGGCTTCCTATGCGGTCTGGCTTATCCACACAGGTCTTGGAAGCATACGTTTCCAAGACCTGACTATTTGAAAACCCACCAGTTTAAGGTTAGTCTCACCATTTTTACGTCTTGTTTCTAGCTGGGACAAAACTTCTTTTCGTTTAAGTCTGTCTTCAAGAGATAAATCAGGTCTGGCTGAAATTCCTGACCCGGCAAGGTTGTGTACATTAGCCAGTAGATGATTCCGTTCATCAGGAGAACCTAAGACTACTTTAAGCAACCTACGCTGACTAGAACATTCATCATCTCTTTTGCCTATTCTAATCAGCTTTTTAATCGATACTCCAGGGAAATTCGCTGGGAGCATCTTCCTTATAATACTACTCACTAATTTAAGGTCGTGATCGTGCCTTTTCACGGGATCAGATTCTTTGGACTCTTCCAAATTTCCAACAATTATGTTAGAGTCTAAGGAGAGCTTGTCGTATTTAGCAGTGGCTACGTCCTTTCTCACCACTATTGATGCAGCCTGGCTACAGGTGACAGACGTTTGCCTACCATCAATATTACTATATTTCTTCCGACTGCTT
This sequence comes from Trichobilharzia regenti, assembly GCA_944472135.2. Classification (NCBI taxonomy): domain Eukaryota; kingdom Metazoa; phylum Platyhelminthes; class Trematoda; order Strigeidida; family Schistosomatidae; genus Trichobilharzia; species Trichobilharzia regenti. The sequence continues at coordinate 25,457,478 of OX235264.1, read as the reverse complement.
ATTTTTGTTACCCATTTATCATCTGCCTGCAGTTGCTTCTCAGGGCTGCTGCAGTTTTTGATGGTACAATCAAGATCAGTGTCTGCACCACCTTCATGGTGAACTTCGCTTACGGTGTTCTCTGGTTCTGAGATGCTGTTTACAGCTTCCGTTTTGTTACCTTTTCGCTTACTAAGACGCTTCGAACGCCTAGTAGGTTTTACTTCCGGGGTAACTGGGATAGTAACCGCCGGTGTGATAACATTCATGATGGCACTTACTGCTTCATCTTCAGACGGGCAGTCCGTGTCACTCTTACTAGCCACGCTATCATCAGGAAGTTCCATGGCTTTAGACAGCAGTTCGTGAGCCTCCCTTATTAAGGTCATCTTTGGGGAGCAACACATTCTGCACATCCAGTGGGATGTTGGAGCAGTACAACGTTTGTATGCAGCTGGACGTAATCCAGTACACATCTTATGATACCACTTTTCACAGTTATTACACTGTATTCCATCATCTACCAAAAAGTAACACTCCGCCCTATTACATTTATGTGGTACTTTTGACATAATGAACTTCTACTGGAAACAGCCAAGACAATTTACCCAATATAGACTATATAAGTGGTTAAAATCAAAACTTAACAGACAAAAGTCAAGTTAAAGTTTTTTTTAAATGTTCTTGAAGTGAATAACACAACAAAACAGCGATTTGTCAAAAACGTGAAATACGTGAAAAAAGCACGCCCTTTAAAACACCGCGCGAAGTCCAAGTCCAAGTAGACCCGATAAGAGGTAATTTATGACCAGTTATGCCTGTAATTGAACTAGTAGTAGGATCTATCTGGACATTCTTACAAATCGATTGTAAATCTTTCTTAGAAATTATAGATTCAGTACTCCCAGTATCAATTTTAAAACAATGGGACTTGCCCGAACTTGTAGTGAAGGTTCTCATTAGATGAGATTGAGTATTGGGAAGAGTTGAAAGACACATTGACTCCATTTTACTAGACAGATTGGGAGAATTATAAGAATTCTGAGCAACATAAGTATTCGAACTTCTGCGAACAGTCTTGATGTGTCCAACTTTACCACATTTGTGACACCTAGCACTCCGAAAACGGCAAGTGCTTCGTAGATGTAACTTTCCACAGAATAAACACGGTTTGATGTTTTTGATCTCTCTCTGCATTCTATTACCTGTGAACGACAGTTTGGATTTATTTCCATGAATAATTATATTTTCGACTTTAGAAAGCATAACATCAGATACTGACGTAGTGGGAGCAGAGTATTCACTGTTGACATCTTCATATGTAATACATAAATCTTTAGCAGTTTGAAAGGTACAAGAAGGAATCTGAATTAACTCTTTCTCTAACTTAGGAATATTGATTCCAGCTAGCAATTAGACGATCACGTAGTTGAGTATGCAGCTGATCTCCAAAGTTACACTTTGAAGCTTGAATTTGAAGTTGAAGAATAAAGTCTCTTATCTTCTGATTGGGAGCACGAGCCAGTTTTTTGAATTGATCCCTCTCTCTTGTCTCAAAAGTAGTTACATGAAAGTGATGTATCAGAAGTTCACGGATCTTGTCATATGACAGAGAAATAGGTTTATCTGGAAACGCCAGATTCTTCACCAGGCTATATGCATCTAGACCAATAGCAGTGATGAAATGAGCAGGTATTTTGTCATCCCGAACATTCTTGGAAATGCACCACGCATCAAAGCATTCCAAATAATCAGCAATCTCCCGCGGAGACCCATTAATGGGGAATTTTCCCAGGTTACTTTACTCCATCGCGACGCCAATTTGCAGTAATTTATTGTACTTGAAATATTAGTATTTCGAGATGACGGAATTAACGAATGAAACCAAAATTCAGAGAGGGCAGCAATCAGGAATTTGTATTTAGCGGAATTCTTATTCAATTCATATATGAAAATATTAACAATCAACAGTAAGTATTTAAAAAATACAAAGATAGAAATAGTCAATCACCACAGTAATGCTTCCGCTACTAATCCTGATTTTGTAGATAATTCAGAAATTAGTCCAGATAATACTGATGAAAATAATATCACAGAATCAGTTAGAAGGTCGCAGCTACTTGCAAGCAAACCGCGGTATCATTATGAATACGCAAGGAGACATTCGACGTGTGGCGGATGTGGTAATTGACTATTTCTATCTCTGTTTTGTTTAAATACTTACTGTTGATTGTCAATATGTTTCTTATATGAATTGAATAATAATTCCGCTAAATACGAATTCCTGAATTCCGCCCTCTCTGCGTTTTGGTTGAATTCTTGTAATTCGGTCATCTCGAAATACTAATACTACGATTACAACTAATTAAATCTGTAACTCAGCTTCATTGACCTCGGGGAATAGATGTACGGAAACTCGTCTAACTTGGCGATTGGTACTCCACGTTATAACTAAGACGTATTTTGAAGTCATGTCAGAGAAATTTATTTTGTGTAACCATTTTTAACATTGCCTTACCTGTATAATGGCGTTAATTTCAAATTTCGCACTTCTACTTCTCACGATTCTGATTGGTCGCTAGAGGTATTTTCCTTTTGGGCTGCTATAGTTTAGAGTCACTCCTGCTTAGTGTGTTTTTAAGGATTTCCCCATAAATATACGTCATTTTTATGCAAGTATTCCTCATTTTTATGACTGGTCGCTTGAAGGTCATTCGTGCGTTCATATCCACTGAGACGCTATTGTTTATCTTTGACACTTCTTTTTATGTTTGACTGAATACGTGTTGCTGTGGTGAGTCACTTGCAGTTAGTATTGTTAACAACATTATTATCGGTAAACTAATTAGCGTTTCACATTTTTATCACTTTATAAATAACCGACTACATCTCTCCCCAGTAACGTAACCATCAAATATGACACGCATTTTTCTCAAATTTTTTCAGTGGAGATGCTTTGTGTATTTCTGTGCACATCGCTTCCGCTTGTGTGAAGTGACATTACAGGTATCATTCCATTACTTTTTATATGTGTATATTGTGCATGTAAATAATTCTAAATATGCTTTCTCCTCGTATATGTTATTTATCATACAGATGATGTCTGTAAACCGGCGTCCCTCGTGTACAAAAACTGATAATGTATTATAACTGTAACCCTGACAGTGCCAAGTGTCCAGATACAAGATTTTGTGGCTTGTGAATATATGGCTTATTCCAAAGATATATTTCTCATTTTACTGGTCTGCCTCGTATCTTTTTCAGTCAGCGTCTGTCATAAGGTTATTTAAAAGAGCTTTGTGGGAAATGAGAAGGGTTCTCACAAAAGTTATCTACGGCTCCATCTAAGGTTTCTGCGTATGCTGTCAGCCTCATGTGAGTGAAATACAGTATACACCCTGGCTACTGTTTCTTATGGTTTTGCGCTCGTGATTAGTATCTTAGTTCTAAAGTGAGATTTGAACTTCAAAAAAAGCTAGAAGCTCAAGAGGTAATAAAGCACCCCTTGAAATGTCGTTGTGAGTAAAGAAAAGTCTAAAGCCTCTCCACTCTGTACACAATCTCGATAAGTCTGGTTCATTCTTTCTAAATTCGCAGGTATAGGAGATTCTTTGTCTGTTTCTGAGTCCGTGCAAATATTTACATCGTTAGCGTACAGAAAACGTGACCAAATAAGACTCCTCGGATGGCAGTCAATAAAAAGGCAAAGACACTGGATAGGGACAAAAACGATTGTTGCAAAACTTTTGAGTCAAGTTATGCCTGGATGAGAGGATGGGTTTGACATTTGCGCAGAATTTATCCTAATGAATAAATCTAAAAGCCAAAGGTTTCTACTTGAAGTGCATTAGATTGAGGGATGCCATAGTGAGGTGTCAGACAATTCCACAAGATCCAATACTGCGAAAATCTACAGGTTATATCAAAACATCATATTACCGGTTTTTGTGCTGACTGCAATTTCGTTTCAAGCTGTAGACCTTTCCAGTATTTTATAAAGTATCTTACTTCTATTAAGGCATTTTCTGATATGGAAAATGACCAAGCTTCTCATTAACTTTCACACCATTTCCGAACCTATAAGTAATTGTATGTTTTCTACCATTAGTTCTAAAGAAAAAAATAGCTTTATCCCACTACTTAAAGAATTAGGATTATCCTGTTGAGTGCCGTAATATATAATGTGATTCAGAGAAAGACACTAAGCGTGCAGCTTCAAAACGGACAGTAGGATTTCATTGCACATCCAATTCACCCTTGGAAATTGTCCACTATTCCATTTAGGAGAAAGAAAATAGTACTTACTTGGCTGGTAAGGTCGATATATGGACTTCAGAGTTGTTCGTGTCACCAGGAAGGAAGCGTAAAGTGGCAATCGAGAGTGATCAGATGAGTACCCTTTAAAATAAATCCTAAACACTAAAAGAACCTTCAGACAGACTAGTATAATACATAGCTGTCCGAGTCTGATGCATTTAATTTAATTTTAAGTTAACGTTGGTACCATAGAAGCTGAGACATAGTTGCTTCACTGTGTAACATATGCTTATCAATGAAAGTGCTCATTTTGTGTTAAATATCAATATTTAAGGCAATTATTTGCTGCCGCAGGGTTCCTGCCAGAACTTTAACTGTTTTCTCCCGTTTCTTCAACACTGGCTTCTGTCTCGTCACGATATACTACTTATATCCATCTATAAGTATCGCTCAAAGTATCGTATAAAATAACCACTGTCTAGACGATTGAAAGAATCTGACTGGGCGTTGAGTTCGTATGGGCATAAATATTGGGTGTTCAACACGTTCTAGTTAGGAGTTATCGATACTTGGCTGTTGTTAAATCCAAACAAGACTCAGATTAGAAGATTATTTTTTACTGTACACTCTACCTTGGTTACACCCAAACACGGAACACCATATGAGAAATCTAATTACATATAGTACAGAAAACAAAGGATGACTACTTTGAAATGATTGACAGTTGGATCGAATATCTCCTAAGACTGATGTTCCCTGCTTCAGAGTCCCAAACTAAAAGAAACCATGATAAGCATGATCAAGTTCAAGCTAATGGTGATAGCATTAGAAGAGAGAATTTGAGTCGGCCAGAGGAAAAAAGTCTGTGGTGACTTGAAGGTGTTTTCTTCTTCCACCGATGCATCCAACTGCACAAACTGAACAGCGTTACAAAATTAAGGAGTTCCAGCAACTAATTTTAATTTACTCAATGAGTAATTAAGTGGAGGAGTTACGCATAGTACATTTGGTTAGTATCTTTCAGCTAAAAGTATCAATCTCGATATTCGCTCGAGAATCGGGATTGGATAACTCATATTTTAAAACTAAAAACAAAATATTCTGCGAACAAAGTCTTCTCAACGAATTTATTATCGATTTAGGATTATAGATAACTTTTAAGAAACTATATCCCGTTAGATAATAACCTTAGTGAATATAATGCTGCGATACCTTGTGAGGCCATAACTTCGTCTGAGACATTGAAATGTTTAATACCCTCAGTAAATTTAAATGTATCATCAATCGAAAACTTAGATACATGCCTTCAAATTGGTTCCAGTGTTTCAACTAGCTACTAAGGGATGTCATGATAGGGACAACCCTCTATATCGAGAATTGAACGTAGGGGGATAGTCCTGTTATATGCATTTTCGGCAACCAATACAAACATGAGACTATGGAGTCTACCGGATCGGATGCGTTTGTGCAAATTTGACCTGATTAAACACTCGTTCTTCATGTTTGTAGAATATCTGTTGTTTTCATTTAAGCAGGATCGTCTTCAAATACAAAATCCGGTGTTTAGTCGAGTACTTTTTGTAAAAGTATCTAAAGCTGAACGTATGGTACCCAAACATAGATGGGGAGACATGTCTTTCTAGAGCCTGCATTAACAGCTTACTTGCTGTGAAACTTCTTAATTTCCTAGTACCAGTTATCCTATTTGGGCAATTGGGCTATTGGTACTGTTAAGCCAATCGCAAGTGAAATTTGCCAACTGGGTACGCAGAGTTAAATTACAATTACGAGTCAGATTCCTCTCACACTTACTTTTTAATCACCTGAAATCGCTCATTAAGTATGGTCGAAGACGTATTCCGGAAACTTGGACCTCAACAGTTGTCAGTCCATAAACAGCGGAGATTTTAGGCGATAGCAGAATAGTACTTAATAAGCTCAACATCAGAGATTTCTTCAAAACATTAAACACACCGCGAAACAACCTTGTCCATGTAAAAGATCAAATCCTTAAGGATTCTCTATCTAATTGTCTATAAAATAAAGTGCTTGGAATGTGATGAGATATACATTGAACAAACATCGCGAGAAGTCAAAATCAGTAGAAATGAACACCGTAGAGCATCTATTCGACAACCGCGAAATCCAGCTGAACTAGAAAAGTTTCAGAAATCATCAGCTATAAGTCGTCTACACGCAATAGAATCAGGTCAAAAAATTGATTTTGACAATATTGAAATAATACACAGTGAAGTCAGGAATCACAAAGGAAGTCTAATATCAGAAGCACTTCATATCAAGTGAAATCCAAATTGCCTGAATAGGAATGATGGACTAAAACAGAATTTGACCCAGTTACAACACCACTCTCCTCCATAAAATGACAAAATCAGCACGGATGTGATATGCAATTTCATTATGTAAACACAAGCTGCTTTCATAATCTTATAGACTTATCAAATCCAGCAATCGACACCTAGTTTTTTATCTTTACCAATTGGCCAATCTGACGACGAAAAATGCCCTCATGCTGATGAACGATGATTAAGTTGTTGCATATAAGCTGAGATTTTGTAAATTCTAGTTCAATAATACTTTAATAAAGCTATTAGCAGCAGCATTAAATAGCGAAATGTCAGTAAAAACAAAAGCAATATCGTTTTGTTTTTCATTCAATGGGAAATAGAAAAATACCTTTATTATAATGAATACCATAAACTTAATACCCGAATTTTTTCAAACTATTAAAAGTGAACTTGGTTTGGATATGTATAACTCAATCGCTCATTGATCATCAGCAGCCTGAGAAACTCAGTCCATCCCGTCATCTCTAGATTTTTCAGACTGTTATCTGTATTGACCCAGTTTAGTAAACCAAAACCCTGTACACCGTCTAAAAAGCCTTTCAGTGCCATTAATCGTAACACATACCAAAAGTTTTAAAATGAAATGCACTGGTATGCGTGATACTACAGTTACTAATACGTATGCTTCCAGAGGATAACGAACCAACTAACAGAAGACTGGAAACATCACTTTCCCGATATGAATATAAAAAAAAGCCAACAAACGTTAATAAAACAGGATTTATGAGCATTCACCAAATTTCGATAGGACTCTTCAACTGTTGAATACTCTACATATAGTAATATACATACTATCAGAAACTTAATGAGAAATATATGGCTGACAAGTAAATATACCACTGTAAATGAATCATGCAGAACGACAGGTGTGAATGTTTTTCAGGTCAAATTGGAATAAATAACGAGGAAGGGGTTATGAGAGATTACAGTTGGGATAATAATGTGTTATGTTTCAGTTACATCACTTAAATAAACAATCAGTTATCATATGAAGAGCTTGAAAATGCCAGGAATTGCAAACTGAATAATAATAATAGTGGTGTTGACTGAAGAAAGTTTTAATTGATACAAGAATAATAATATGAGATACATTAAAATATTATTAATAATAACAGTAAGTAAGACACATTACCATGTTAGATTCAAAGTGACTATCATTCATTTCCGTTCATACAGAGCAGATCTACAAACTCTATTGTAACGACCGAAGACAAGGGTCAGATAATAGATCGTTTATTGATAAAATCAAGAAATATTTATGATTTTTATGTATATTATTATTCGTTATTGTTAACAGAGAAGCTGCATCCTCTGATTGGTTGCTTTCCTGCTGAAGGTTATTCTGTTATCTCTTTTTGACTTTTTCTTAGACAGTCCGGTCATATCTGCGAATCGTATCCGCCCACGCTAAGTCTGCTGTGATTGGTTGTTGAGTTCCCCAAGGTTAAGCTTTGTTCCTGTTTTCTCTCATGATCCCAATTCGGGACGTAAACATTGACGTAAATTGGTGTCTACAATTTTGGCTAACAGACAGCTCTTATCACACTAGTTACACATGCCTCTACAAATGCAAACATCTTACTGCTTGTTTGTCTGCTAACAACAGTGAATGACTTAGCAGCGTCAATATCGAGTCCTCAATCTATGAGATGCTTTATTATTGTACGTCTTGGTACTTAGACTTTTTTTCAACCACTTCAGCAAATACTCTGTCATGCAAGTAGACAATCACCTTTGTGTAAGACACGTGTATTTGTTTCCAAAAATATGGTGAAACTGATACACACAGTCTGAAGTGTCGACTTTTGGTGATTAGTAATTCCCAGACTGTTGAAGCACTCAATAAACAGTGTTTAAGAATACAAGCCTGACAGCGTAGTTAGTTCCTCAAACAGCTTTATCAGGTCCTCATATAACCACTTCTTGTGTATCATATTTTTTAAATGGAAACCTGACCTATGATTTAAATTAATTTTTTGGAAATTTTTGATGATAGCTTGATTTCACACAGTACTCTTGGTAGAAGTATAGAATTTTCAGCATGTGATATCAGTAGCCCAAATTATGTAGACCGACCATTGATATCGGGGGTGGATTGGCAAGGGATCGAACCCAGGACCACGTGCATGGTCAGTAAGAGTCCTAACCGCTGTGTTACCGGCTCACACAACTTTCCTTAAAGTGATTGTGATAGTTTTATAGGCTCTTATTTCTTTAGAATATTTATTGATAAACCTCTTTCAGGATATCCACTTTCAGATAAAAACATCCTTCATAACGTTTATTATTTCATACTCACTTGTACTGTCAGAACAAATTTGCCATGCCACTCGTCGCTTCTCATTCGGAGTCCACCAGAGCGATGGCCTGCATTGTTCGCGATGTCATTCGACGGTCTCCTCAACGTATGACCAATCCATCTCCACTTTTTCTCCCACATATTTGTTGAGCGATTCGCTCTTGCCTGTTGGTTTGTTCCACTAAAGAGTTTCTTGTGGCTAATTCTTTCTGGTTAGTTATTTTATCTTCAATATGGAGACAGTGAATTCCGTATTAGTTTGTTTATTAGATATATCACACAGTGATGAAACAGTATTATTTACTGGATGACAAGGTTTCGAACAAAATTTATTGGTCATAGTCATATCAATTGTAATCACACGACTTTGAAACTTGAGTTTTATAGTTTTCTCCTGTTTATCGTAGGGGTAGTAGAATTTTCCAGATATCTGACTGGACCGGTGATGAATCATTCCTATTACATGTATTTGCAGTTGATTTGGTAAACAAAGCCAAGCCAGTCCAAATGATTAGAGGAGAAATCTTCATCTGAGAATAATGAAATCAACAATCCAAAGTCAACGGCGATCGATAAATCAAGATGGATTATTAATCTCTCACCACATATATTAAGTCCTACAGAAATAAGTGTATTAGAAAAGGGACTAAATTTCAATATATCAGTAGAGGATATCATCCCTAAAACAGAAATAGCACTAAGTGGGATAGACAAAACAACGGCTGATGAAGTACGAGCACAATGTGCACTTACATCAAAACGACAAAAATGTGGGAAGCCTAACCTAACAAAACCAGAGATAGAAGCCCTGAAACACCTTAAGAACAACAAGGACATAGTAATCACAAAGTCAGACAAAGGAAATGCAACGGTAGTTTTAGACAAATCAGACTATTTGGACAAGGTAAATACTCACATAGAAACAGGACCATATGAGAAAATTAATAAATCAATAGACACAGTTATGAATAAAGTTAAGAAATCCACAGCGGACCTTATACGCCGAATGAAGCCGTTTCTAGGTGAGTCTAAGTGGTTTGATTTAATGCCCAAAACTAATAACCCTAGTAGGATGTATGGTGTTGCCAAAGTTCGTAAATCAGGATACCCTATTGGGCCTATAGTTGATTTTAGAAATTAACCTACTTATGAATTATCTAAATATTTAGTCATGGTATTAAATCCCCTAAAAAGCCACTCAAAATCTAGACTAACTAAAACACAGATTAGATAATTTAAAATTAGATAGTTTGGAAAGAAAATAGTTAGTTTTGACATTGCCAGTATATGTTCACAAGAATACCAATAAATATGGCTATAGAGGCAGTCAGAAACGAACTCATTTCTGACCAAGAACTTGAACTTAGAACAAAAGTGTCACTAGAGGACATAATGCTGGGAGTGCAGCTATGCCTGACTTCCACAGTATTTAAATTCCAAGAAAAAATATACAAACAAACTGAGGGAGTTGCCATGGGATCACCAATATCCCCATTTTTAGCAGATATATTCATGGATAGGTGGGAAAGCATAGCGATTGAAACGTTCACCCCCATCCTAAAAGTATGGTGGAGAAATGTAGATGACACATTCACTGTACCCAGAACACAAGATATAGATAGATTTTTCGAACATATCAACTCGAAGGTAGAGGCGACTCAATTCACTTATGAATTGGAAAGTCACAAAGGGGAACTTCTAATGTTAGATTGCAACGTAAAAAGGAAAGAAGGTGGGAAGTTAAACACACACTAGTGTTTACAGGAAATCCACACATTAGAACCGATATTTAGATTTTCGAACATTCCACCCTATTTCACTAAAAGTAGGCTTGGTGAAATATTTAAATAATACAGCACAAAAACTAAGTAGTACTAAGGAAAATCTAAGACAAGAAATGATACACATAAAAGAAGCCTTGAAACTTAATAATTATCCGGATAAATTAGTCAGGAAATATGTAAGGAAATCTAAAAATGATAGTAGCGATAGTGATAATAATAATAACACTAATAATGATAATGATAATAACATTAATAACGACAGTAACAATAAGGAATCTAAATCATCAGTATTAATTCCATACAAGGAAGGGACCTCGGAAACCTTACGAAGAATTCTTAACAAGGCAGGAATAAAAGTGGCTGGCATTCAAATCCACAAAACTCAATTAGGAACAAACTTTGTCGGTTAAAGGATTCTGTGGAGCCTTTAAAACAAAACAATTTGGTTTATTTAATACCCTGCAATGATTGTCAGGTCAAAGTAGTAGAACAGGGGCAATCAGACTAGCTGAACATAAAAACTTAGCAAAATCTACATTAGTCGACCCTAATAATTATAAGAAATCTGGAGGACAGTTCAGTTATATCACGGCACCATATGCAATTACACACAAACATACAATAGGATGGGTGGGATAAGATGACAGTTTTAATATCTAATGTCACAGAATGGAGAGAGAGAGACTGATAACAGAAGCTTTTAATATATGTGTAAAACTTGGGTTCCTTCCTTGTATGGAATTACTACTGATGATTTAGATTCCTTATTATTGGTGTTGTCCCGACTGTGTGCATGCTTGACATGTATATAATCTTTAATATTATTACTATGATTATCACTAATTTTGTTTTTACATTTTCCTACATACTTCTTGATTAATTTATCAGGGTGATTATTGAGTTTCAAAGCTTCTTTTATATGCCTCACTTCCTGTCTTAGACTTTCTTTGGCACTATTTATTTTTTGTGCCCTATCACTTAAACATTTCATCAATCCTATTTCTACTGAAATAAAGTGGGGTAATCGGAAATGCAAATATCGGTGTGGGTTTCCTGCAAACGCCAGTGTTTAACTTCCCGTCTTCTTTCTTTTTTATGCTACAATCTAACATTGGAAGCTCCCCTTCCTGACGTTCCAATTCACTAGTGAATTGACTTGCCTCCACCTTCGAGTTGATGTGTTCAAAAAATCTATTTATGTCCTGTGTTCTAACTACGGTGAAGGTATCATTTACATACCCCAACCATACTTTTGGGGTAGGGCTGAACTTTTCAATCGCTAAGTTTTCCTACCTATCCATGAATATATCTGTCACAGTCGGGAATATTGCAGATTTTCCCTTGGAATTTAAATACTGTGGAATTCAGGCAAGTTCAAGTTCTTGGTCAGAAATGAGTTCTTTTCTGACTGCCTCTATAGCCATATTTATTGGTATTCTTGTGAACATATACTGGCAATGTCAAAACTAACTATTTTCTTTCTACACTATTTAATTTTAAATTATCTAATCCTTCTTTTAGTTCATAAGAATTTTTTAGTCTACATTTTGATTGGCTTCCAAGAAGATTTAACTGAAGATTGTTTGTACAAGATGCGTATGACAAGCAAACAGAGAAGTCAAAATACCAATTGAAACATTGAAAATCTCTTTTTTAAATTTGTTACAATCTTTTGACCTTATATAAATATATCGTCATGATGAAAAATGAAGTGCTAAACTGAAGAAACACCACTTCCAACTAAAAGACAGAAGTCACATAGTCATATTGATTTTTTGTTGAAACCGAGAAATCAATTAACAAAAGGTTTAAATTAAACTAAAATAATGAAATAAAAGCATGTATGCAAATGATGAATAGAGTTCAACTTGAAGAAAAGAAAAACAGAAGAGAAAGAAGAAACAGACACGTGATTCGATTCAAGGTTTTACATTATACAACGGGTACAAGTAGAGTGTTAAAGAATAGCAAAACAGATTCTTGGGATTTTGATAATTATAGTCATAAGGAGTAGTATTATGCATTTGTGTATGTATATATGAAGAAACGAAATATTATTCATGGTGGTTCCATCACCATATCTGAGTGACGTACTTTTCGACCATCCAATTCTAGCAAGAAACGATCACCAGATTCTTGCCATGATTCATTTTTCAATTTCCTTTCTTTAGCTTTCATAACCTAAGGATGAAAAGAACGATGCGGGGTTAGTTAAAGTAACTATTCAGAATGCCTACAGTTATATAGGCATAACAGCAAATTATTTTTATCAGATGGTTGGAGGCAATCGGCTAGACATAAGAAGCCCTGCTTGGACCTAGATTTTGTGCTAGTTGGCACTCACCAGTAGTCAACAAGGCGTATCTGCAACCTTGAAGAAACTCATGTCCCACCTCTCCGAGGGGATTCGAACCCACGCTAAACTAGTACTGCAGCCAGAGACGTTGCAACTGAACTATTCGGATACGGCTTTCTGACACTAGTACAAAACCTACGTGCAGGCAGGACTTCCTATGACTGGCCGATTGCCTTTAACCGTCTAATATCAACAATTCACAGTGCATCGTGATGGCCAGCCACCTAGTGGCATGCTTGCCACGTTGCAAACTAAATAGATAGAGTTCAGTCTGTAGTAAACGAAGGACTAGACACATTACACTAATTATTGACTTGTGTCCAATGAAAAAAGAGAATTATTATTAAAGACAATATTAATGTGCTTTTTAAATAATAAGTGAGGTAGTATCTTATTCAAGAAGACATTGCGAAGTGGTTGCGCTATGTCATGAATTGGCAGAAGTTAGAGTTCATGGGTCACTGGATCGGTCTCAGTGGCTTAATGGTCTACGAGACCAGAAGATCCTGGGCTCGAACACTGGCGGGTGCGTACTGATGAGGAGTCCCAAATTAGACTGACGAAACAGTTGTCCAGTACTCCCAGCTGGTTTTCAAATGGTTCCCTAGACGATCTCAGCGCATGATGAAATTCTCCAACTAATATGGAATCATTAAGGTCAACTGATTACAGTTCAAGACAGTGTGTGTGTGTGTGTGTGTGTGTGTGTGTAATAATATTTATGGATGTAACATTAAAATGAAAATTAGATAAATTAAGAAAAATAAAAGAGGATTGAAGAATTTATAGGTTTGATACCAGATCAAAGTAACAAAAGTAGTATCTGGATCTGTTTCTTTCGCAAACGAATTGCAATGGACTCTGCTGTTTGGCGTTTTCGGTGTTTGCAAAGACCTTCGGCAATTTAGATGATAGAAAAATCTCTCTTCCAGTGTTGGTTTTGTGATCTACTTGGAGTAGATGGTTTAATATCTAACTTTTGATGGTATATATTACACTTTTATTCAACTACAACACTGGTAGGTGTTCTCTAGGAGGAAAACACTATGAAGCCGGTACTGAAGAGTCTTTTTCTATTATTTGTCAGACACCAAAAAGATTTCTAATGGATTCTAGATTTCGTGTACTCCAAACATCAGAAACTATAGCAATTTGCTTAAAATGGCCGGAACTATGAGTACAAAACAAACAGATCCAGACACTACTGATACCCTAACCTGCTGTGAGGTAAATTTGTAAGTCCACCAAAATCACACGTTCAGTGATTAGTTAAAGAATATAGACTGTACACATAAATAGCGGTCGGATCAATTGAAAATATACCTTTACTTCCATGTCTTGCCTTCTGCTGTTACAACGTGATTTAGTTTTCTTATCGGAAAACAGGATATCCTGTAATTCTCAAACACTAAACATATTTCCCAGTATAGACCTTTGACCTTATTCGAATTTTATACACTTAGTTGGCATTGCTGATTCACCTAAAGCAAGAACAAATAATTTCTACCATTCAGTATTTAAATGTATAACGAATTATCCTAGTCAAGCAGTGACTTACTGATATTACTGACTTACTAGCATATCGCGTCTCAGTACAGGTGACAATAAAGAAGATGCCATTAGGCTAATGTATGAGATAAAGGCAAAATTACTACCGAGACAGCTAGTATTATTTTATTATTTATTTAAACACACAAAAACTTGGTACAATATGGCACCAAGAAGATGTGCTACATAACATTTCATTGATTGTGTGAGGGTTGAGATACTGAGCGGGCGCCCAGACTGAAGCAGATGGTTGTCTTAAATGAACATCCCCTGAGCCTTAGGCTTGGAGTCTAATCCGCAAGACAGCGGAGTAGCGTCACGAGCTACGTTCCCATAGTTGCCGGTGACCAGTACACGTTCATATGCTATTTGGTAGGATTGGATTCTGGGGTCCATGTACCTTATAGTAATTGCTTCCTGACATGGTAGAACCTGCAGTAACATTAGTCCCGGTATTCAAGCCCGATCACCACGACAACATGATAGTTGTCGGTCGGGCTAGAGACAAAAACATGATAAGAATTTAATACCCGTTAATTCGGATGTCGGATAAAGTGGAAACGCGTCGGTGGCATAGCGGTTAGGGCGCTCGCCGACCATCCACATGGTCCGGGGTTCGATCCCCAACCGACGCACTCCTTTACATCTCTGAGCCAGAAATAATGCTGGTAAAAAGGAATGGTTAGGCATGAGGCTAGCAACTCCATCCTGTAAAATAAACACCGCTACAGAAACTTCAAGACACTAGCTTGAAGCCCAATGTTCCACTAGGGAGCGTGAAAGGAAAACAAGTGGAAACAAGTAAAATACACCGGAAATAGAGGATCAGGATAAAAGAAACTAATCAGAAAATGAGAAGGATTACGTACTGTTACATAAGGACGTCATCTGAGATAGAACTTTAAAAGTCAATGTCAGCTAGCTTCAACGGTGGAAGAAAGAACTATTAGAAGATAAATCATAAGCGCGACGGATTAGTACAACCTTAGGACAGACAGTTTGCATGCAGAAGCAAATATTCGGAAGGGAAAATGAGCAACATTACCACCGTCACCGGTCCTCCATCTGCTCAAAGTAAGGACGTTTGCACAGCCACGTAGTAATACTACCCGTCACACACACACACACACAAAAGGAGTGGCTCATTGTCAGCTGTGTGAAATTACAAGTGGTTTCTGAGGAAAATTCGTTTAATGTAATTTCCCCGACGAACAGTTCTATCAAACTTCACTAAGAAAAAGAAGACGTGAATAGTGAAAAATTGTGGAACTTTCTGTCAACTGACAACATATAAAATTTGCTAGTACGTTAAAAACGTTTCTGTACTTAAACCTCATAATTTATTTAGGCTGTAAGGAGCTGATGAGTAGCCAACGAAAAAAATGATGGTACCATATTATTCTGCACAAACCACCACTGTTGTTCTTGCCTTATTCAAATAGTGAAAAAAGTTTCTTCTTGACAAATCATTTTCGAAAGCTGAACAATCATATTTATATTTTACAAATAATTCATAAGACTAATCACATACTGGGAAAATGGTTCTAGAAAATGTATTACACGGTGTGAGGTGTAATCTCACTGACTGACTGCTTTCAAAGTGGAACTTTCAACAAATATGCAGCAGTTCGAGTTGCCACACTTCCTCCGTGTAGCACACAAACAAAGGAAGAGAGATTCAAAAGAGAGAGATCATAAACAGAGGTGTGAGAGGAAAAGAGTTTTATTGGATATGACAAATCACAAAGAGTAAATGCATCTGCGCCAGCCATCACTAAGAACGATTTCGAGGAATATCATCCATTGTCTCCATCTGTCATCGGTTTTTACTACCCCAAGGACCTCAGCGGAACAGCACTCTACACCTCCCTATGTGGCTTAAACTCTAGCTGTTGTGGATTTCATTGACTGATGATGCCATGTTTTGGTTTGATCACCACTAGCTAACTATTTTCCGATCTGATCCATACTATGTCAGTGGCTAACATTGACCATCGAAGAAGGTGATGGATGGCTAGGCATGCGTAACACATTTCCTAACCCTCTCACTGAATCGATGTAACTTCACAACCTCATCGATTAATTTCCCCTTCTTATCTACAACTCGATCGATGTCTACTCTCAATATTGCTCACCTAATTATACCACCTAACACGGGAGATAGGAGGTAGACACTTACAATCAAAGACAGCTAGCCTTTTCACGTCTTCCACTTTCAATGGCAATTTATCACTCACAGCCATTAAGGAGAACAGAGCGAACTGGTGAGCAGTACACAGCAATCCGGATATTACGTCTAAGCTAGAGATAGAGTAAATTGGAGTATGGCAAGCGGACCTTCTGTATCCGCGATAAGATTTCGTCGGCGATCAACCTGCTGGTGCTGGCTGATGCAACTTTCTAAATAAGTGGAGTTGTCAAAAAGTTCTACCAACTACTTCACTCCTGCCAATGTTTGAGCCAGAATTCTACGTAGTCCAGTCCTGTAGTATCATCTAACATTTGACAGGAGGGAATCGCATACCAAACATACGAAAGTTACTGCTCAAAGTGTTCAGAAGACTCTGAATTTTTTCAGCATCTTCATCTCACGTAATAGGACTATATCATCTGCATATTCTAAGTCAGCGAGATTATTCCCTGGTAATAAGTCAGTCGCTGAATCGCTGAAATTAGTTGGGGTTAAGTCCATTAGTACATTTATGATGAGATCAAACAGAAACTGGGACAGTGAGCATCCCTGACAGACACCGCTGTTGTCGCCACTGAAGTTGACAACTATCAGTAGGCCCTCACCTGACTGCATGAGTTCGAGTAGAGTGTAATCTAGAGGGGGATGACTAATTGGAGATGAAATGTGGGTAGGAGGTAAAACAACTTAATAAGTATGAGAAATAACTAATCACTGCAACTATATAAAGTGGACAAAAACTAGAATTTATAGATAACATCGAAGCAGAAATTCTTTGAAACTACCTTTTTAAATGTCTGAAGAAGACACTTGAGGCAGCCACCTTACGAATCACATACTCCAGCAGACAGTTAATCTAGTCAGGCATTAAAGCTAAGATACCGTTTTTGGTTACCTTAGTGAGCATTTATGAGTTTACTTGCTGTTGCTGTGGTGCAAAATGTATCGGCCGTACACAAATGTGAAGTCTGCAAACGTATTCTAGAACACTGTCCAGGCTGGTTAGCCAATGGAGAAAAGAACACCAGCAGTTCTATCCTCGAGCACCTTGTCAACTCTGGACATCGGCCACCTCAGCATGATTACTTCACAGTGTTTCTATGCCATATATAGGTAAATGAATCATAGGCTATTCGGGACTTCAAAACGAGCTTCTGCACTTAAAAGCACTATATACATTTACTCGCCCCACAATGGCCAGAGTAACGTCCTCACTATAATTTTGCTTCATTTTATTGTGTAATATTATTATTATCGCTATTTTAATAAATAATAATAATAATTTGCTTTATTTCCAAAACAGTACTTGTGATACAGAATGAAATTCTCAGCATTTTACTACAGTATTGCGTCCAGTGAGTACATTAACAATAAATAAAATTCTACATAGATTAAGTGTAATCTCAGTTCATTATGACAACAACATATTGGCATGTCGGTAGCAAAGCCTAAAATTGATGTTAGTGTTTGAAGGTGTTAGAAAAGTAGATGGTAGCATATTTACTGACGTAAGCAGAAGAAAGAAACAAAGCAGCACATAACAGAAAAAGAAGAGAGGGAGAAAAGGAAGAGAGAGAAGTAAAACGTTGTACCCATAAATGATATGAGTTGGAAATACGAGATCCAGTTGTTCTACTGACTATTTAATAAGTTACAGGTATCACACCTAATGCTTTCTTTATCGAACAGAACACGAGCTAAGTAGGGTATGGTTGAGTTTCGTAGTTGCTAGTGCGAACATATAGTTTTCTATATAGGCTTCTGGTTTTCTTTTTTTTTTTTCAAGGGGAAAGTTGTGAATGAAGAGGGTGTTGTGAGTTAGATAAAATGGATTTTGCCCATTTTTCACATGAGTCTAAGTGCCTGTCGACCGGAATATTAAGAAGCTGGTTAAGTGGCACGTTGCTTACCCTGCTGACAACCTTTAACATCCTGAGTAATAAGGTAAAGCTATTATCATTCTATCATTGTTCATTATTAACATTACATTTTCATATATATTTTATAAAAAACTTTATCGTCTTTCTACTAATTTTGTCCACTTTATGCAATTTTATTTATGAATTATTTTTCACACTTATTACGTCATTTCTTATGTTCAACTAGTCATCCCCTTCTGGATTACATCTCATGTTGTGTAACAGATTTTGAAACAAACTTAATAGTATCTGATTGGTCTTATGAATTATTTATTAAATATTAGTACTACTTGAACAGCTCTTGAAAATGATTCGTCGAGAAGAAAATTTCCTCCACTGTGTTTGCATCTACTTTTTCAATATGACTCAATATGAGAATATTCCGATCAAATCGTATTAGTATTATGAAAAAACCGTTTTTTGTAATTCCCAACGAATGAAAAATAAACCAAATGGTATGGTTTTATTGCTACTGATGTTTCACATGCTGCCAATAGCTTCTATGAAAGTATTATTATTATTATCATCATCATCATCATTCCCTTGGGTTCTGAGTGGAACATACGACTTCAACAACACATCTCCACTTTCTTCTGTTCTCTGATGTCCTCTTCATTTAGGTCTACGATTATCCATAATCTCTTATCTCGTCCTCCCCAGACAATCTCCTCCATGTCGCCCACGCACTGGTGAACCACTCGTCATCTCTCCCACTTTTGGATTTCACTCGAGCCAGGGCCTACCTGGCGGGTGATGTCGTTTGACGGCCACCTAAGAGTATGCCCGATTCATCTCCATTTTCTCCTACATATATGTTGAGCAATCGGCTTTTGCCTGCTGGTTTGTTGCCAGAGTTTCCTGTCGCTGATTCTTTCTGGCCGGCTATTTTATCTTTAATGTAGAGCCAGTGAAGACGGCAGCTGTCGATAAAGGAAGTACGCTGTGGCCTGTTGGAAATGCTTTTCGTGACTCACGTGCAATGCAAATTTGTTGCCCATATGGAAGAAGTGACTGAATTCACATTTGTATTAGAATTCCAAATCTTGTTCTTTATGCTAGATGGTTGAGTGCAGAAGATTTCCAAACTGATCTCAGATTGATTAAGGCGTATATCTTGTCATTCCGACTCTGGCTTTGACATCTTCATCCGTGACGCCTGTGGTTGAAATAATGCATTCTAGATAAGTGAGGCAGGAAGTAACCTCTGTTAAATCTCTCTCTCTCCTATTGATGGCGATTGACACTGGTTGTTGTTGCTGTTGGTTGGTTGGTTATCTTAATCACCTCCATCTTCTCTATGCTCACCTGGAGTCCTGTCTTCGCTGCTTGCTGCTTCTTCAGCCAGTTTGCCGGTTTTCGCCTTGCCTAGCCTACTAGCTCGCCTACTAGCCTAGCCGATCCCAAACCCGGGAAAAGAGGGAGGGATAAGCTTGGGGCTAGCGAGCCTACCCCCTCACGAGAAAACCAATCAAACTGTTATGAAAAACTTCAACGCACAAGAGAAATATTCAAAATACAAAGTAATATTAGCAAACTGCAGTTTACAACATCTCAGCTTGTATGCATAGTAACTAGACCATAGTTCTTCAGTATGAGATAGTTTTCTACGTCACCGATTGGATGAATCGATAGAAATGACAAAAAAAAATGTGCAGATTGTTGACAGTGATAAATATATGAATGATAAAAAAATGATGTGTTTACTTAATGAAATTGCTTTATTACAAATGGATTGATTTTGTCGATTTATACGAAGAGGTATTTGGGGGTGCAGATCAAATTCTGCCTTACTTCGTTATTCCTATTCATCAGACAATTTGGATTCCATTTAATATGAAGTGTATGTAACCAACATAAGACATCCATTATCATTGACTTTTAAAAATATGTTGTGGCCAGATTGTATAGAATGTAGACCCCCCTACAGCCGAGGACTTTTCTAATTTCCTTAGTTCCAGTGGATTCCTCTCCTCAGTAGTCGAAGTACCATCAGCTCCAACGGGTTGATCTCTGACGAAATCTCAGCACGGATACAGAGGGCTAGTTTCGCATATGCCAGTTTACGCCGTCTCTGGCGTAGACGTGATATCCGGCTAGCTATCGACCAAAGGGTGGCTGTACTGCTCAGCGCAGCAGTTCGCTCTGTCCTCCTTTATGGCTGTGAGACCTGGCCATTGAGAATGGAAGACATGGAAAAGCCGACTAGCTGTGATTCATCATAGGTGTCTGAGTTCTATCTCCCGTGTGAAGTAGTATAATACGGTGGATAATATTGAGGTTAGGCGTCCGTCGAGTGCCATATAAAGAGGGAAAATCAATCGACGAGGCTGTGAAATTGCATCGACTGAGATGATTAGGACATGTATTACGTATGCCTAGTCATCGCCTTCTCGACAGACGGGAAATGTAAGCTGACATAGGGTCAGGCTAGAAAAGAGCTAGCGGTGGTCAAACCAAAACATGGCACCAGTCAATGAAATCTACAACAGTTAGTCTAAGTCACGTAGGAAGGTGTAGAATGGCTTCCTCACTGGGGTCCTCGGGACGGTAAAAGCGGTTGGAAACAATTGGTGATATGTTCTCAATGGCGCAGATGCACCCACTCCTTATGACTTATGATTTCTAGTGAAACTATATTGTTCTTCGTTATTAGTATTCTCCTTTGTCTCACACCTCTGTTTACAGTCTCTAATATGCATTTCTTCTCTTGCTTTGTGTGGATTGTGGCGACTTGAACTTCCGCACATCGGGGCAAAGTTCTATGTCGAAAACAGGCAGACAGACAGACAGTAGTCGAATAGAGTATGTATAGGATAATAATTTTGCCTGATGTTGATTCCTTGAGAGGTTCACCTGACAGAATATCGTATACTCAGTATCCAAATTTTCTTCTTCAAACTATTAAATCTGGATAAACTTAGTAAGAGGTCACCACCAGTAGTAGAATTTAGAAGGTGCATTTCGTCCTGCTTCGGACTCATCAGTGTGTGAGTGATGGTCACCACATCCGCCAAATTACTTTAAGGTAAATCTCAGTCAAATGCACAGTTTTGCAAATTATTTATCCATGTCCCAATGTACACACAGTTCGAGGGATGAAATTTTCCGCAAATTTTCCTTTGGAAATCAAATTACTCAGATTACACAATATATGTGATCTGTTTTGGTATCATAAATATTAATCAAGAAAGTAAACATAAATGCGCAAAACTATATACTACTGGTTGATTGGGACCAGTAGTTGCATACCACCCATATCAGCCAGTCGGTTCAAGCCACACCCGATTTCTGGCTAGCTATATAGTCGAACTAATTTGCAAATAGTGAATTTGATTCATGGTGTCATCAGTTCGCGTTCAAGCAGCTGACCAGAAATCAGGTATGGTTTGAACTGATTCTGCTATCTGGGCTGATTGAAGACTGGGTACACTGATGATGAGCTCACAGCTGCAAACAAGTGAAACGACTATCTGGTGTGTTTAGATCATCTCAGTCCGCCTGCTAGCAAGCACTGCTACTTGACATGAATGGTATACAACTACTTACCCCAATTAATTAGTAGTATATAATTTTATGCAAAAATATGTTTAATCCCCAATCATCATCCTTCCTAAGAGCCGATATGTCAATAAAGACTGAACAGTTCGATATAAAACTAAATGTAAAACACAAAGATTAGATCTGAACTTGGTTTGGACAAACATATGTCTCACTAGTATTCTTTTCTAATTATACTACAGCCATCAGGCTTTATCAAGTCATACAACAAATGTCATAAATAACCAGGATATTATGAATTAAAGATGTACGTTATGTACGCATACATTGTCGTCATTTTATCAAGACATGACTTGATTGGTTAGGCCATCTGTTTCCTATAGAAGTCAGTTTTATTTCATTCAACTTATGTAAAAAGGAGCCTTACGATCCATAGTTTGTTTGAGTGAAGTTGTCTGTGGTCACCACTGTTAATCGTTGTGTGTAGAGGGTATGATGACAGAATGCTCACCAGTCATTCAAAGGGCTTGGCTTCGCCAACGCATTGCTATACCTCACCTAGGCGGTAGTAAAGTGGATAAAAGAGTGTAGGTTGTATGTGGGGCTAGCAACCGCATCCCGTAAAAACAAAAATGTAATCATCGCCAAAGGAAACTTCAAAACTTTAAGTCCTACTTTCCAGTTGGAACTCAAGGAATGAAATAATGTGTATGTCATCAATACAGAACCGTAAACTATCAATCAACTTACCTCTTTTGATTCCCATTCTTTTTGATCTTTTAACTTTGATATATGATGATCTGAACCAGCTGCCCAAACTTCAATTGAAGTTAGCCGCATTGATAGACCAGAATTATATTTGATTTCATTGAAATCTTCAGATACTTCAATGACAGGGTAGTCAAAGGTTGATGTCCAACAAGTAGGCCACGTTTCGATGTCTTTGTAGTGAAATTTGCATAAATTATGCCAGAATCTGTGCCTAAGTTGCCAGCTACAACGATAATTCAAAAAGAGTAGTTATGAGAAGGGGGAAGAAGACAGGATAAAGAGAAGCCAACTATTAAAGTGTGAGTAGTAATAATATTATTATTAATAACAATAAGATTATGCATTTTTGTATGGATATGGATTAATTTTAATATAGATTTCATTACGAACCAACCTCATTTAGAGATGGTTGAAAGCCAACAGGAAGGCGTTGGAGAGCTGTTTCGTCTTAGTTCTTGACTCTTCAGGAGTAGTGCAAACTCGTGACCTCACCAGGGAGTGAACCCGGTTCGTGCGGAAATCTTCCTTGAAGTAAATTCATATATCAATCTTCAGCTCATTGACGGCTACTGGACGGGTGTGTTGAAACCATACTGCGAAGTCATGACCAGTGAGGTCTATTATGTTTCATCGAAGACACTGGGGATGAGGGTAGCCTTGTATCACCAATTGATAAACGTAGTCGTTGTTAATTTCCAGCCCAAGTGGCTGAGTGACTAATGAGTTTGTTCTCTTAACCCGAAGGGACATGAGTCCTGTGTCTGGTGGGGGGTGGGTTGTCGGTTTGCACTGATGAAGAGTCCCCGACTGGAGTGAAACGTCTGTCAAGTGCTCTCTGGTTTACAACAATCTCCGTAAGTGATGTTGGTTTATGATGAAATCTGCACTGGAAATAATCTAAATAAGAATAATAGTAGCTTTATTCTGCACAAAATGTTCAAGTAGTGTACAGGATCCTCGGAGTGATTTATTGCATAATAGTTTCTCTTTATCCAGGATTTTCAAGTAAAATAGCGATTTAAAATATATCACATAAAGCAGCGCTGTTCAATCCGAAGCATAGAGGACTACTTCCTTAAGATGTTTATTTTGTCACCTTATAACTACTAATTTGTTATACTACGTAAAAATACGTGTCCACCGCATAACTGGCTATTGTCCCAATGATGACAAATACTGCATTTTATATCTGTAAGAACCAGAAGAGGAGAATTTAATCGAAAACAATATTTTTCGTTATGTTGACCAGTACTCAATTCATGATAATTCGATTATTTTTAATTCATCTTTTTACGTTCCTAGTGTGGATTGAAGTTCCGGTAACAGTGCTGTTTAGTTTTACGGAATTATGAGGTTGTTAGTCTCATGTCCAACCTTTCTCCCTCTTCACCAATCTTATCACCGCCTCAGCGAGGTGAGGCAGTGAGTCGATCGGGGATTGAACCTCGGACTATATTGTGTGGTTTGGCGAACATTCTACCACAGCGTCACCGACGCCTTACTATATGATAAGCAGGCCGGGTGTGAGGACAAATACTTGCCGAAGACATTTGCTAGGGGTCGCGCTATGTCGTGAATTGCCAGTAGTTAGAATTCACGGGCCCAGTGGCTTAGGGTGTACGAGCTCGCCTTGTAACCAGAAGGTCATGGGTTCGAACCTCGGTGGGTGAGTGCTGCTGAAGAGTCCTAAACTAGGACGAAACAGCTGTCCAGTACTCCCAGGTTTTTCAATGGTTCTTTAACTAATGTCAGCTCATGATGAAATCCTGTAACCAATCAAATCCCTACGAACCAACACTTGAACATGATAAGCGTGTTTAATTTTTCCAACAAGCTGTGAAACTTAAGATTAAAATATATGCAATTATAATACACAGTATTTCTGTTTAACTGCATCATAGATGTACTGATGGACTTAACCCCAACTAATTTCAGCGACTCAGCGATTGACTTATTACCAGGGAATAATCTCGTTGACTTAGAATATGCAGATGATATAGTCCTCCTATGCGAGGTGAAGATGCTAACAAAATTCAGAGTCTTGTGAACACCTTGATCAGGATTCTTCGTATGTTTGGTATGCGATTCACTCCTGTCAAATGTAAGATGATCCTACAGAACTGGATATGGAGTTACGCATACCTAGCCATCCACTGCTTTCATCGACGGGCAATGATAACCACTGACATAGGATGGATCAGGTTGGAAAAAGTTAGCTAGTGGTGGCCAAACCAAAATATGCCATCATTAGTCAGTGAAATCCACAACAGTTAGTTTAAACCAGCCAACCACCTAGGGAGGTGTACACTGGTGTCTGGTTGGAGTCCTCAGGATGGTAAGAACTAATGATGGCTGGAAACGCTTGATGATATACCTCACAATCCTCGTTCTCAGTGGCTAGGCGTAGATACATTCACTCTGCGATCTGTCATATCTCTAATAAAACTCTACTGTTCTCCCTTATTTCTGTTCTTTTCCCCCTCATACCTCTGTTTATCATCTACTTTTCTCTTTTGAATCTGTCTTCTCTCGCTTTGTGTGCTATAAGGAGGGAGTGTGACAACTAGAACTGCTGTACATCTGTGCAAAGTTCTACGTTGAAAACAGTCAGTCAGTCAGTCAGTCAGTCAATAGATAGTAAGATAATAAAGCTAATATTTACACTTATCCAGTGTTACCAGGAGTAAAAAACTACTCTGAATTTGTGAGGGTGTGGTGAAGGCCATGGAGGGAGAGGGGGAAAGGGATTCGATAATTTTTTTTCAGAACACATAGATTGGGTTGGAAATCAAGTATATGTAAGCCATAGAATCTATAGGCGATTTGCTTTTTTTCTTTATGGCGATTACAAGTAACTGGCGGTCTGCTTAA
Source organism: Trichobilharzia regenti (assembly GCA_944472135.2). Taxonomy (NCBI): domain Eukaryota; kingdom Metazoa; phylum Platyhelminthes; class Trematoda; order Strigeidida; family Schistosomatidae; genus Trichobilharzia; species Trichobilharzia regenti. The sequence goes on along the minus strand of OX235264.1, from coordinate 25,431,639 downwards.
TTCACTGGGTTACCTTAATTTCCATCTAACAAAATGTATCATATTTACTGTAATTCTTGTTTTAACCATCCAGTTATGTCCTTGAGTTGCAAAATATACTCAAGCACATTTTTTACTGGCTTTCCAACTAGCGCTGCGCATTTCGCAGAGACGAAGGGGAAATACCATAAGGGACTGGTCTGTGTCTAGGATCGAACCGCATTACACTACGTGATACACTGCAGATTACTATTTTACTTGAAAATCCTGGATGAAGAGAAACTATTGTGCAATAAATTGCTCTGGCGATCCTGTAAAATGTCATAAAAAACGCTTATTTACCTCTCCTTACATTGGGGTTACGAAGACGTGGATGTGGGACTATAAGAAGCGCAATAACTGAACATCGACTCGATACCTTATGATGAATCAGCATTTAAAAAAATGAGATTCAAAACCCTTTGTTTCTTGGTTAGATTTCTATTTTCAACTAGAATAACTATCGCTCCCATAAATTCTGAAGAAAAGGGACAATTCCATAATCTTTTTTGGAAAGGGTTGGGTAGCAGCAGCAAAAATGACGACTTTATTCATACGACGATTGCATTGATTACTTAACCAACTGAAGTTAAACAGGGACTTAATCAGCAATTGATACCCTTGTCTGCTAAGCTAATATAGACAATATAGAAACAATTTGGTTAGAACTATTTAAACAATGATGTCTTGTTTTCATTCGTCTGCATTCTGAGGGGAACATACGGCTTTAGTTTTTAAGATTTATAGTTCCTATAGCAGTGGTATTTTTTGGGGTGTGCTGGGGTAGCTAGCCTCACGTCTGCCAACCTTCCCTCTCTTTCAAGCTTACTACTGTCTAAGAGTCGACTAGGACTCTAATCCGGACTCCGTGGGTTGTTGGTGTGTGCTGTGCTTCCGTTGAACCACCGAGGTCCCTTAAAAAAAGTTCAATTATAAATCTATTGAATTCTGTTTTTCTTTTGAAATATTAATTTGTACTTTTATCACAGAATCGAAATAAAATTTTATAGACTTACAGACAAGTCGAGTGAATTTTGGTTGGATTTGATATAAGAATGAATTTCCTCCACCGAAAGGTTTCAATGATTCCCTGTGATAAGGAAAAGAGATGCAAAACCTTAGAGTAGACAATAATTCATTACTTAATTATATGCTTCGAAAAATCTTGTCAGAAGTCAGATGATCAGTCACCTGTTGTGTTAATTAGGTTGATGGTGGCTAGCATCAAGAACCATCATTTATCCCATGTAGGGCTGGTCAACTCGATGTATCTGTTATCCCCTGTGAGTGGTAATGCCCTTAATGAGATTCGAACTCAGCACCCATCATATGAGACACAGAAGCGCTACCCATTCAGCCAGTGGGCTACTAGATTATTATCTGATGAACTGCAGTTCTTGAATTTCCTTTTAGTTGATTTTATTGGAAGGAAATGTTCGGTCTGTGTTGATATGTCGGTTCCTAGGACAGATACTTTGACGATACCTTGAGATATACATGGCGCTGTTTGGCTGAGGGTGATTATGAGTGGAATCCAACACGCATTTTTTATCCTAAGCAGCAAGGTTTTCATCTCAAGGCATCTTTGGAGTATCAAATACTAACGGCTGACATGTTAATACAGACCGAGCCTTTTGGTAAAGTCGGTCACTGAGTTGGATAATTTAATTTTGTGAAAATTTCATTGTCCATCTAAGATAAAATCTTCACCTCAAGCTTTAATATGAGGCTAACTTTATTTGCATTATTTCTGTATGAACAATATAATTGAATCTCCGGAAAATTTTTGCTGTGATCGGTTGTTAATTTTCAAACGTATGGATCATTTTTGTTGAATTCGAATGTAATTTGTTTGATGAGTGTCAACCAGCCTAAAACTTAGGTCCAAGCAGGGCTTACTGTGGCTGGCGGATTGCCTCCAACCATCTAATGTCAACAATTTACAGTTCACCATGATGGCCACATTGCAAACTTGACTGATAGAATTCAGTCTGCACCACACAAAGGACTAGATACACACTAAACTAATTACTGACTACATTCCAATCAACAGTATCCAATACAGTCCTTCAAGAGGTCCCTCGCGAACCTGAATGGCCCAGTGGTAATGTCACTGGGTGAGGTGATTTTGAATCTCTGAAGGGACATGAGTTCCTTCGACAATGCAGATACGCCTTGCTGTGAATGCCAACTAGCACGAAACCTAGGTCCAAGGCTCCCTGCCTATTCCCTGTAACCATCGAACACTAATAATGTGTTTGTTGATAGTTTAACCATCTGAATACCAGACTTCTGCGAATTTCATACATTTGTTTCCCTTGGTAAATTTTGATAAAGAAAGGAAGATGAAATTTGCAGTATACAATAATATCATTCTATTTTACAGGTTCTCATCAACTGCAGACTACCTGAAATTACAATGGTCATATAGGTGATAATAACATACTTTAATGTTTAAGTGGTAGCAGAGAAGAACTACTATAAAAGTGACGCATCCAAAATGTGAGCATTACAATTTTTATTTTCATTATAGAAAAAAATCCTCACTTAGATATTTAGAAAACAGAAAGACTGAGCGAAGAAATATTTACTTTTCAATTAGCTATGGGTTCCCCATTAGGTCCAATCCTAGGTGATTTTTTTCTCGTTAAGTTAGAGAATGCACCACTGAAAGGAGAAATTAATGACATGGATTTCTACTGTCGATATATGGATGATACATTTGTGGTTATGAAAGACGAGAATGATGCAATGAACATCTTTGACAAGTTTAATGATGCACATTCAGCAATAAACTTTAACCATAGAGAAAGAAAGTAATGACAGTATCTCATTCTAACAAATTTTCATGACAAGGAAAGAAGATGGCATACTAAGAAGGAGTGTGTATAGGAAACCTACAACAACAGGTCAGTACACTCATTTTTTGAGTTTTGTACCTTTGAAATATAAACGTAACCTGGTAAAGTGTCTGGTTCATAGAGCTAGGTTAATCTGTTCAGATGACTGCTTCAATGTGGGGCTTAGAATTATTAGAGAATTACTTAGAAAAAATGGTTATCCAGATAACTTCATTGAGAAAAATATGAATTCAGCACCGACGAGAGTCAGTATGACTACAGTTCTGAAAAAACCAATGTTCATAAAATTGCGGTCCCTCGGTGACAACATCAGCAAAATAATAACACAGCGCCTGAAGAATGCAGTTAAAAGAGCTTTTTATTATGCAGCAGAGGTACGTTGTCTCTTCACAACCACCCCTATTCTATGTTCGAGAAATAAGGATAAACTACCTAAATTTGCCTCTTCTATGTGTATCTACCAGTTTGACTGCAGCTGCGGAGCCACCTACATTGGGTGTACAATTAGTCAAGTTTATCGTCGTATTTCCGAACATCATCCAACGTGATTAAGTAAGGGACAAACAAGATCTATTCTTAGTTCTATTTTAGCCCACCGTATTGATACTGAGCATAAGGTTGATGTGAATACTGCATTTAAAATTATTTATCGCATTCCGACCAATCTTAATTTTGCTCAACGAGTTCATCTTCTACAGACAGCTGAAGCAACAGGAATCCATCTGAAGAAGAAGAAACCAAATCTGTGTGTTCAGCGGAAATTTGTACAGCCACTTTCCTTACCGTGGCCATCGTTACAAGAATGCATAAACAGGACTACTTCGACCCCCTCCCCCTAAACCTTTAAAAACTATAAAAAAATTATAATTGTCCAAATTATTTTATTTTTTATTTATTTTGACCACTTCATCTTTAATTCACATGTTATCCCTGTAAAATTAATTTATTCTAACCATTTCTACCTTTTAATTGTGTGTATTGAATTTTTTCGTTAATTATTAACCCATTGACATTTTGACACTGTTTAATTATTGTTAACAAACATATCAGTGCCATTTGACTGGTAAATTTTGATGTGGTTTTGTTCTCTGAGCTGGATGGTTAGTTTGCGAAGCTTTCATCGCCCTACTGGGTGACATCTTCAGCGTATACTTCAATTTGAAGTGAGCTTTTAGATTTCTCCACGAGTTTATTAATCATTCCTCCTGGTGACCTTGGACGTGATTGGTTGTTGATGTGTGTTTTCACACCTTCTAGGTTATTTGTGTTGGAACTGATTGTTTCTGTAACCATCCAGCTCAGAGAACAAAACCACATCAAAATTATCCACCTGAGCTACAAATCTTCTCTATCATAGATTGGTAAATTGTTGTGTATTGTAATAAAAATGCTATGGATATATATTAGAGTAGAGTCAGAGATGAGGATCTAATTGAAAAGTAAATATTTCTTTGCTAAATCTTTCTGTTTTCTACATTTTTATTTTAAGTTTTCATCACCAATTAATACGCTTTTAAAGTAGAAAACAGCGGGGGGGGGGCGGAAGAGGTATGACAGAAAACACACACAAAAAAAATTAACAAACAGTATTCAGTATACAAATATCAAATGAAATACTGACTGATTGAATTCGTTATCCATCATTCAGAGCTACAAAAAGAAATATATGCTCTCAGAAAACTCATGCCTAATGGAATCTCTGTCTTTCTCTCTCTCTCTCTTTCCTTCTGTGTTTAGTAACGATATTAAGCATGTGGTTAAATTGACTGTCATATACATCAATTACAAAATCAGTAATTACACACTAAATAGGACTTTAAACTTCTTTGACAGTTTCAGTAGCAATGGTTTTCATTGGGGTGGGGGTGGCGGGGGGGGGTTGTTAGTGTCTTACCTCTTTACCAGAATTGCTATTTGGCTAGTAAATTGACTGACATATAGGAGTGTGTCAGTCAGTCAGTCAGTAAGGAGTGGTTAGCGAGGAACCTAGCACCGAACAATCAACGCAAAATTATCATATTATTAATAAATAAAAAATTTAGATTAAAAGGATAAAATTTCTTCATTGGAATATAACTTTGAAAGAGTTGTTCACTTCAAGTAGAAAGCTTAAACGAACACCACACACATATATATAAACACAGAGAAATGAAGAATTTAGAGAGTGATGCATTTGAGGATGAAAGCAAGTCGTCACATCGTTAGAAAATTGAATAAACAAGTCAGTGTGGGGCTTAATAAGAGTAGTACCTTTTTGTTCAGTTGTTTGTCTGTAGGGATTTGATTGATTTCACATTTGACCAAGAACTGACTTCAGTAAGAGAACTACTGAAAACCAGGGCATACTGAAGAGCTGTTTCATCCTTGTCTAGGACGCCGCATCAGTATGCACCCATGAATCTCCTAGGGATCGAAGCCACGACCTTCACGTTACAAGACGAGTTCCTTTATCATTCAGCAGATTCTGCAGTCAGTTCGTCATGAAACTTGACTCAAGGACAAATACTCGCTGACGATATTGGCTGACGGTCGCGGTATATCGTGAACTGGCAGAAGTTGGAATTCATGGATGGCCATTGTATCGACTCCCAGTGGCTTAATGGTCTACAAGCTCGCTTCAGCGGGTAAAAGGTCCTGGATTCAAACCTTGGCTGTGGATACGTGCTGATGAAGGGTCCCAAACTAAGACGAAACAGCTATGCAATACTCCCAACCGATGTCAGCTCATGACGAAATCCTGAAACCCGTATATTTATGTTTCCTATAGTTTCTTTTTATTTGTTCCTATTTTTTGATGCAAATTTCTAAGTTATAAATTTGCTTGAGTAACAGGCCTAAACACTTGGCAAGTAAGCAGTATTTCAGTATCTTTCAAGCTTTCAACATGCACAGTGCGGATAACCTGAAAGTGTCAGCAGGCTAACCCAAACATTTCCAGACGTACACAAAGAGCACCTAATCACAAGATCCTTTCATAATGATATTCAGTCCAATGAACTATTGTGTCAAAGCATTGATTTACCATTCGTCTGTACTTGATATGATATTATTATTATTATGTAATGGGTTTTTATGCAGTTAAAGCTCTTATTTCACATTAAAGTAGGCACTGAAGGTGTTGTCTAAAAGGATGATGAAGGTTTTGTAAAATGAACCATGAAGCTGTGGGGAACACACACATAACAATATCCACCTGAGCTAAAAATTTTCGCCATTTTTCCAGTGAATAATCTGTTATTTTTTTACCACTCTGAATACAACAATTCATAAGCTTAAAGACCCCGCCTATCCACCTGTAAGTTATACATTTGAATTTGACTCAACCTATAATGCTTGTGCTCACCAGCTACTCATATTGTCTGGGGTTCGACTCCTGGCCAACGCATTCTGCTTAAAAATTCACTTAGCAGACATTAGACTCGGTAAAGACAGAAGGAAAATAACACAAAATGATGCGTGAAATTCACAGATAACAAAATCAATAACAAATTGTAACACATACTTACTTTAAACCTTGATCTGATAATAAACAGAATAAAAACTCTTTCGCTTTAAGTAATACAATAATTGGTCCAGTATAATCAAAGGTTAATTCCAATATCCTGAAATTAAAAAAGAAAAAAACAAGAAAAAAAATGAAGAAATGTAAATTATTTGTAGAAGAAGGTATAGTGATAGAACACGTAAAGATGAGTAGGGCTGAAGTACAACTACTAGTGTAACAACAGAAGACAAGGGCCAGGCAACAGATCGTTTTATTATGAAAATCAACACGTATTTATACATCTTTCAACTACATTATTATAGACAAGCGCAGTCATTTTTTTTTTTTTTTTTTTTTTTTTTTTTTTTTTTCTGATTGGTTGTTTCGGGATTCCTTGACAAATAGAGTTCTCTCTGCGAATCATATTCTGCCACGTTAACTTTGCTGTGATTGGTTGTTGACTCAGGCTTGTTCATATTTTCTCACGGCCCATATTAGTGACCTAGACCTTAACGTAGATTAGTGCCAACCAATCGGCTAGCAGCCTGCTCTCACCACACTCGTCCCCCCGTCAAATACGTGCGACTGAAGTCGGCTTGATCTACTTGGTGCAGGCGTCATCGTTGGCTTGTCTCGCTGTATCCGTTTCTGGAGCTCGCTGACGTTCACGCGCCTCTTATTGTTCGCCATTGCGACTGTGTCTGCGTAACCCCATCTCGAAGTGACCATATATGGTCCTTCCCACTTTGGAAACTGTTTGCCTGACCCTGTCGAACATTCGTCCATACTTCGGCTCACACTTTCATATGCTGCTTTCACCCGACCTCCCAGCAGCGTCCCAAGTAGCAGCTCCATCGCTGACAGATCTTGAACGCCACTCAACTGCGCAGAAGCCTTGAAGTCCTGCCCGAAGATCCATATGTCTCCATCGAAAACAGCAGGGTATAGGCTTTTCATTTGTCGGTAGGCAGCGACACCAAATGTAACAACAGAAGACAAGGGCCAGGCAACAGATCGTTTTATTATGAAAATCAACACGTATTTATACATCTTTCAACTACATTATTATAGACAAGCGCAGTCATTTTTTTTTTTTTTTTTTTTTTTTTTTTTTTTTTCTGATTGGTTGTTTCGGGATTCCTTGACAAATAGAGTTCTCTCTGCGAATCATATTCTGCCACGTTAACTTTGCTGTGATTGGTTGTTGACTCAGGCTTGTTCATATTTTCTCACGGCCCATATTAGTGACCTAGACCTTAACGTAGATTAGTGCCAACCAATCGGCTAGCAGCCTGCTCTCACCACACTAGTGCTGTACACTGATTATTAACAGGGAAGTGGGTGAATAGAAGGCGTGGAAATAAAATCCCAATAACAATGTGGACTATGGGTGCTATGACCTTTCAAACTCATAAACTTAGTTAAGTAGAAAGAATTATAAAAAGAACAAGAATGACCATTTGACATTGCACTTAATAAATTTGTGCATCGACGGTTTAGTGGTAGTGTAAAGACAGATTGTTTATTGAGAAAATCAAGAGGCATTTATAAATTTTTATGTACATTATTAATAGCGGGGAAGCAACGTCTTCTGATTGGTTGTTTTCTTGCTGAAGGTTATTCTGTTATCTCTTTGTGGCTGTTTCTCAGAAAATCAAGCCATTTATCTGCGAACCATATTTCCACACGTTAACTCCTCTGTGATTGGCTGGTGATTTTTTTTCAAGGCTAGGCTTTTTTATTGTTTTTTCTCATGACCCTGATTCGGGACGTGAACATTGACGTAATTTTGGCTTGCAGACAGCTCTCACCACAGTGGGACGGTCACCGACGGCCAGCTGACGCACTCTCTAAATGTCACCAAGTTTACTAGCCAACAGTAATCCCAGGTAGGAAGGGAGGTTGGAAAGTAACTAATGAAAAATGAATTGTTAAATAAACCAACTTCATGGAATACATGTTTCCATTCAAGTCACATTACGGTCAACCTTCAAAAACGAAAGTGTTAATAGACTGTAATGATTTACGGGGGGATTTGAACTTTATCTTCTAAGAGACTTGTCAAGTAATGAATGTACTTGCATTCCAATTAAGAATGATATTTCTTCTAAGAATCGAACATAATAATAAATTAATAATAATTTTTTCCTTCACGTTCCCCAGTGGAACATAGGGCTCCAAGCTATTAGCTTGAAGTTTCTGTAGCAGTGTTTATTTTACAGGATGGGGTTGCTAGCCTCATGCCCAACCCTTCCTTTTTACCAGCATTATTTCTGGCTTAACGAGGTAAAGGAGTGCGTCGGCCGGGGACCGAACCCCGGACCATGTGCATGGCCGGCGAGCGTCCTAACCACTATACCACCAACGCCATCGAACCTAACAGTAGTAATATTTTGAAAAATTAAGTATAATAAAGCTCGACTAATAAGCAAAGATAGCTGCTGTCAATTTGGGTATAGAAATAATAGGCTAAGGATAATCAACAGCAAAAAAAATAGTAAGGATCACAATAAACATGATTTTCCTTCATGTTATATCTAGGATAAATGTGTTTAGAGTGTATTACAGGCAATTGTGTAGCCTTTTAGAGTGACAACATTAGAAAGATGAAAAATAAGATGAAAGAAAGTGAAATGTTACCTTAAATCTGGCCACAAACTGACTTCACTAATAAAAATATTGAAAACTAGGGTGTACTGAACAACTGTTTCGACCTTGTTTGGAACTATTCAGAATTGGCAAAATTTGGAATTAATGAGCCGGTCGTTGCAGTCTATCCCAACGGCTAGATGATCAACGAGCTCACCTTAAAACCTGGAGGATCTAGGTTCGATCCTTGATGGGTCCGCTAAAATTGAAATGATTATCGACTAATGCCTCCCCTACATGTAATCAAAAAGCGTCCTGTATATTTTGTCGTCAACCATATCGTGTTGAAAGAACCGATTCTCGTTTAATCACCAAAGTTAAGCAGTGTTGTGTCCAGTCAGTACTTGGATGTACGAATGACTGGGAGCACCGGGTGTTGCTGGATAGGATCCGGATTTTAATACATGAGGCATACTCTGATTCACTCTCAACAACCCATATTTATGGCCTATTGCATAATTCTTTGGCGTTTGAAACAACATGTGTTGGGTTCCACTCTCAATAGTAAAACGATCAGTCACCGACGATGCAGGCACAATTAGGTGATGACTCTCAAATAGGTTAAAATGCGCATTATGGATTCCACTGCTAGCCGCCGTTTGTCATTTTCACTTAACTGGACAGCATCTAGTCAACTACCAGTTGCACAGATGAGGACGTTAAGGCTAACCAGAACTGGGAAAGCAAGATAGGTGGTCATTAAATCTATGACGAGAAAAACATCCGAATTTTCAACACGAATGTCAATTCGCTCAGTGCTTATCTATGGTTCACAGACTTGAAGTGCACTTGGTGAAAAGCTGACTTTCATCAACTAGGGACTTGGCTAGATGATACTGAAAATCAGATATCCGGAGACAATCAACGACAAGGAACTTTGATGGTTAGTTAACCACTGTCCACCCAACAAATGTACAGAAGGTGAAAGCGATAAACTGGACACACTCTGAGGAGGAGTTTAAGTTATATCACATACCAAACCATTGGATGAAATCCGAATAAGAATAGACGGGTTCAGTATCGGGAAGAGAGACATGGAGATGATGTCGGCGGTCCTGAAGTTAGCTGAATGTGATAACAAAAAACTGAATGCAATGATGTATCCCCTAAAGCCCTATATCCCACTCAGAATCCAAGGCATGAAACTTCGAGAAATTCATATCCTCTTTTATGAGATTACCAAATGGTCATACATAATGATATTAGTTAGAGAACCACTGAAAGCCAAGAAGTTCATCAAATCCTTACAAACTAACCACTTAGAAATTAACTAGGATGAAGTTGCCAGAAGGACTAGTGAGAAGTTATGATCAGTGGCGTCCACTAGGTCGAGTATGAGGACAAATACTCACCGATGGCACTGGTTGGCAGTCACGAGATAGAAATATGATCAATTTACAGAATTTTGGATTCACGGGTCATCGAATTCCATCTCAATGGCTGAATGGTCATAGGTCTTGCCTCGTAACAAGAGGGTACCTGGGTTCGAACTCTAGCCACGGGATCATGAGTGTGTAATGCTGACGAGTCTCAAACTAGAACGAAACAACGAAACCTTGTACTCCCTAGTTTTCAATGGTCCTCTAGATAGCATCAATACGTTGATCAATTTTAAAAACTTTTTACTTTATTCTACTCACACTAAATGATTAAATAATGAACAATAAATCAAGTAATAATTAAAAACTTGCAACAAGAACAACAACAACATCAACAAAATACAACGTAAACTATAAAAACAATGAATTACCTTGTCAAGCTCATACCATGAGAAGTACTATTGTATAGACAGTGTAAATGTGACAATTGCTCCTGAAATATTCATACACGCACACACACAGACACATGCGTAAGCATGGATATATTAATAGAGAATGAATGAACCTACACATTCCAATGGTTTTGTATGCAATAGACAGCTATTTGGTATACGTTTATACGGATAAGTTAAACACGTTGAAAACAGCCATAATAGATCTGTGGTCAGGATGCCACTACATTGTTTGTATGGATTGAAATCTGACTAGAAATGCGTTTTATTATTAAGTATTACAACACAAAGAAGATCTTACAAGGTCAAAGGAATGATTATCATTCAAGTATTGCAGTAGGATAGTTATCAAATCATTACAAATATCTTGACATTTACGTTTTAGTGAAGTGATTAACTCATCACATTTGTATAAGCCATCTTGATTCTAAAAAAAGAAAATAATAAAGAAAAAGCATAAGAGAAGAAGAAGAAGTAAAGAGGCGAAGTTATTCATTTAAAAAGACGACTCTAGTAAGGCTGTATCGCTTGAGTTCACCTGGTGCTTGGGAAACGAACTAGTGATGATTGTACCAGACTGTACTAAGATGAATAGCTTTCTACCACAAGTTAGCAAATGGTCTTCATCTAACGGCTTTAAACTAAATCCTTCTAAATGTCAGACTGTTAATTTCAGTTTCCGATGTAAACGAGAGTTAAATGAAGACGTTGGTTGCTATGACCCTGGCACAGTGGTTAGGACTCTCGCCGACCATGCACATGGTCCGAGGTTCGAACCCCCGCCAACGCACACCTGATATCTATGTTCGGCCTGCAAGATTTGGGCTACCGATATCCATGCTGAAAATTCCATACTTGTACCAAAAATACAGTGTGGAATCAAGCTGTAAATCAAAAAAAAAATCAAAAAAAAAAATTTATCATACTGATATAGAAATCAAGTCTGAAGTTAAGTATCTTGGATTAATTCTTTTTTCTGGCCTATCCTGGTCTTCCCATGTCTTAGTGATTTCTAAAAGAATATTTCGTCTGACTTTTTACATTAAGCGGTTGAGACAATCAGGCATAACTCAACCAACCCCTCCCCTTACAGTTTGTCAACTTGTGTATTTTACCTATTCTTCTTTACTGTTCACCTTTATTCTTTCCTGGATTGCTTAAAAAGGACTATGTCATACTTCGTAGAACTCTGAAGACTGCCAGTAGGATGAGTGGTACCCCATTGGGTCATATCGTTGACATTGTCACTGATAGACACTTGGTGTCATGGAACAAATTTGGCAAAGGAATTTCGTCAGACTCTGAGCATCCACTGCAGTGCCCGCAGCTCAGACCTTGTGTCTCCTCAGGTAAAACAAGAAGTCTTTTCAGAAGACTTTATGCACATACGTCTAAGTATAAAAATTCCACTACTCCATATTTGTATATGGTGATGATGTGATGAAAATAGTGTTAGGCATGAACTAACTAACCTTCTTTGCACTACTAAATAAACCATTTCCTTCACCCTTACAACAACAAACTTGATTGTTATTGTATTTCTTATATTTATAATCCTCTCAATTTTTTTGTTTTTGTTTATTTTTTCATAAGTGTGAACATCATTTAAGCTGTGTTACCACTGTTAATTTTGTATTTCCCCTCACCATACTATATCAAAAGAACATTAGATTCAATGATCTATAACATGCTAAAATTTCCAAACTGAATCGACAATACTGTTTGAAACAAACTCACTGTTATTATTATTACTATTATTATTACATTTAATATTCTCAATTTGTACTTCGAATATTTTTGATTTTTTATCGTAAACGTGGAAAAATTCCTCTGGTTAATTTTGTTTTAACTTTTAATTTTATTTATATTTTGAGTAAATTAGATGCGAGATATTGTGACAAATGCTGAGAATTCCATTCTGTATTATAAGTACTGTTTTTGGAATAAAGTAATAATAATAATATTTGTGGTACAAGCATGAAATTTTCAGCGTGCATTACAATATTGCATCTCATCACCTCATAAATTTTATAAGATTTTAAAGTCAAAAAGCAACAACCAAAAAAAATAGATAAATAAAAAGAAATAAATAAAAAAGCGTTACGTTTACATTTTAAACAATGCACCACGGGATATGAAATATAAAATTAGTGTGTAATAGAAGATGTGAACAACAATATAATAGTAACGCAGATAGGAAAACAAAAACTAATGGGACTATTTGCTAGATTGCCGCAGTAAGTTGATCGTGCCATACCTAACGGATTTCTCATCACATAACAGCTGTGCCAGATATGGTATTGTGGAGTTTTTGTAATTGGTAGTCCTAGCATATAGCCTCCTACAGCTGCTTCTAGTTCTACTAGATGAAATTCAAGGAGAGAGCTGCGTATAGAGAGGATGCTCGGGGTCTGACAATATAGTATTCGCTAGTTTCTTACATGACATTATATGTCTATCCTCTATAGTGTTAACCACTTGCCCCACTAACGGCTTTTATTATTATTATTATTACACTGACTGTCCTATTGCTAACCATGCCAGATAATGTTCGGAAATGCGTTTGGAAAGTGTACACTTTTTGTGACCAATATAACTGGCCCCACAGAAGCAGATGGACTTAGAAATACACAATGAATTGGTCCGAAGTAGTAGCAGTTTGTCCTTCATAAATCCATTAAACATTGACTGACTGTAGAAATCCATCTGTAGCTCAACTGAAAAGAAAGATTTTCTCAGTTTTCTGGACAGGCGGTCCTTTAAAATTTCAGCTGCTATATCCCTCTTCTATTCAACATCCATAAATTCTTTCAGGTTTCTGCCTTACTTTCATGTTTTTCTCAATGAATCTTGCAGAATATTCATTTTTAATGAGGATTTGTCTAGGTCTCTGAAGTTCATCATCAACTGTATCACTAGTGTATATCCTTGGTATTCTTGAGGGTAAGGAGTTCGAGGGATGAACTGTGTAGATTGCACATTGCTAACCAATTCGCAAATTTTGAATTTTATTATTGGTATCACCAGTTCCCTCAAGTAGCTAGGCAGAAGTCGTGTAGCTTGAACCAGTTCAGCTCTCTGAGGTACGTCAAACTGGGTGCACTGATGACGGCCTCGTTCCCAAACGAGCGAAATGGCTGTCTGGTGTGTTTAGATTACCTCAATCAGGCTGCTAGCAAGCACCAATAGTTTATATGAGTGGTATACAACTACTCATCCCAACGAATCAGTAGTATATAGTTTTTTTTACAAATAAGATATGTAGCGTAAACAAATAAAGGTCTATCAGACTTTTGAGGTTTATTAGGTTTAGAACAATGTTACACAGAACGTAGCCAAGTATACTTGACAATTAATCTATCACTGAATGACTTAGAGATCCGATTGTACTCTGTGTAAAATGGTATTTCGGCAACTACGTATGAATGACACATAACAACCATTATAATACATACGTCTAGCACTATACAAAGTGGTTTACATTACCTGAGGAATTATTTGTAAGGTAATAAAATTGATATTACATAACAAAAGTGGAGTCATGGATCATTGGCTTAGGCACTGGACTTCTAACCAAAAGGTCCCCAGTTGGAATTGTGCTCCACATACTTCACAGCCTGGGCAACTAAGTGATATTATCAGTTCCTACATATTTGTCCCGGGAATTGAGTTCAGACGACAATTGACAGAAATAAATATAATATAAATCTAAAAATCTGATAAGTAGTGACAGTCTAGTACAACTAAAGGTGAGTAGACTTCCATACTCCTCTAGAAATGCTCTCATGTCACCAAGAGTTCATAGTTTTTGCTACGTAAGTCATATTCACTGCCTTTAAACCCCATGGCTGTGCCTTCGAGAAGTAGAAGGGTGCATGCGAATGTCTGTTACTTACAACCAGACTGGTACACATCCACGTCTACCTAAGGGAGCTAGAAAACCTTTATTCCAAACGTAAGGTGTTTACGGACTGCAGAATGTGAAAGGATCCAATGGTTCATAAACCTGGTTTTGTCACCAGGCACCATGGGAACGTAGCTCCTGATACTTCTGCACTGTCTTGTGGATTAAACTTTAAACCAAAGGCTAGGAGCGTGGTTCCCGTAAGACAAGCACATGCTTCAGCTAGGGCATCTAGGTGGTAGCTCAGTCCTCACACAAACTATAAGATTCGGTGGGGTACACCAGTTGGTGTTAGTAATTTACAAAATGGGACTTCGTGGCCAGTAGGGTTCAGCAGGTCGGATGTGAGGACAAATAATCGCTGAAGACATTGGCTAGTGGTCGCGCTATGTCGTGAATTGGTAGACGTTGGAATTCATGGGCCATTGGATTGGGTCTCGGTGGCTTAATAGTTTACAAGCTCGCCTTGTAACCCGGAGGTCCTGGGTTCGAACCCCGGTGTGTGCGTACTGACGAAGAGTCCAATCTAGGACGGAACAGCTGCCCAGTACTCCTAGCTGGTTTTTGAAAGGTCCTCTAACCGATTTCAGCTGATGACGAAATCCTGTAACCAATCAACCAAATCCCTACAAACCAACACCAGAAAATTTACCAAGTTACTTTTTCAATCAATAATAGATAAAATAAATAGTGACAAATAACTTACCGGAGGTAATATAGAATTAACTATCATTTGCCATGTCTCTGACTGTAAACTTTTTCCCAATGTAAACCATTTGAATAATATTTTGATATCTTTAAAATAATCAGCAATAAAAGATAAAATGACTTCTTGCCTGATTCATTCAGTGTATCACTTTTAAATAATTTGATAAATATTGTTAATTTGTCTTGAGAAGAAGATAGGCAATCAATGATACTTTGATATTGGTCAATATGCAGGAAATTATCATTATGATCATGTTTAAAATAATTCCATAGAAGATTGGATAAATCGTGAAAGCATGGATTGAATTTAGCCTATGCATATAACAGTAGAACTCAAGTTATGTGCAAATAATACCTGAAACGTATCCTTGGAAATAAGCAGTTTGTTGTTCTGAGCACGATAAACGCGTAAATTACAGATCACTTACAGAATACTCAAATCCTTTGTACGTTTTAGTTGGGGTGTGGTTGGCATTCGCCTGAAGTTGACTATTAGTACCACCCATGATGGTTGAAAGCTAAAAGGAAAAGAGAATAAACATTGCACTGCACTCTTTAGGAAGATAGTTATGAAGACTGTGAAGTCATTTGGCATAGTAACTATTAGTCTCAAGAAATTATTTATTTATTTCAATGACTAGGAGAGACGATGGAACGATTAAGCGATCTATATTTCGTAAGCACACATGGAGTGGAGAATAGCTTCACTTCACCAGTTTTGTTCCTATCCAGTATAAACGTTCCCTAGTGAAATATTTGTTTTCAAGGGCCCGCAAAATATGCACGAGATACATCGATGGATGAGCTTCGACACATACATTCAGTTTTATTAGCTAATGGTTATCCAGAGGACTTTGTCAGTTGTCATAGAGAGGATAGACAAAAGAAAGCTATCCTCACTGATCTACCATTCAAGAGTGATCCAGTTATGCAGTTGACAGTTCAGAGACTTCGGTCAGCTGTCAAGCGCATACTCTACGCCGCATCTCTTTCCCTCACACCTTGAACATTTTGATCCCTGTACCTACGATTAAAGGAAGAAATTCTGTAGACTCTACTTCAAACTGTATCTACAAGTTCACCTGCGGTTGCGGTGACACCTATTTAGGCAGAACCAATAGAATGTTCCAATGTTGTCGAAAAAAATATGTTTCAAAATGGTTATTAAAACAGAAAATTTCAATACAATTAACCTAAATAGAAATGCATCATCACCCGTTGCAAAACACTTATTAATGTCAGGTCAAAATCAATATTAATGACTGCATTATAGTTACTTCACATATCTCTAATTCAAGGTTGCTGAAGGTAATGGAAGCACTCACATACATGGCAAACTATGCGTACAACAAACAATAGACTGCAACCTTTGCCTACCATGGACTACTTGACATATTTAAATATGCCTGGTCATTAGTATGCACTTTTGTTTTGTGTAACTGAGTAATTGTCATGCATTTTATTTTATTCTTGAGAACCAAGCCGGTTGTAAAGCCATTGTAGAGAAACTGTGAAATGAAATTTGTCTTCTAAATGCCTTATTATTCAAATTATTTATTGTATTTATTAGAATACAAATTTGATACATTATAGGCACCAAAAGATGTGCCATACAAAAAGGGCTGTGGTACTGCCCAGACTCCCAGATCGAAGCAGGAGGTTCTCTCAAGGGAAAACATCCCGAGCATTTGACTTAATTCTGATCCACAAGTTAGTGGAGTAGCGTCCT
Organism: Trichobilharzia regenti; assembly: GCA_944472135.2. NCBI lineage: Eukaryota > Metazoa > Platyhelminthes > Trematoda > Strigeidida > Schistosomatidae > Trichobilharzia > Trichobilharzia regenti. The sequence continues at coordinate 25,414,515 of OX235264.1, read as the reverse complement.
CATATTTACCTGTAATCAAGATAAGTTCATACACCATTCGATCCGTTTGGACTCTGGAGTCCAGTTATGATATCGGTTTGTAGTCAAACTTTTTCGACTCGCCCAGAGTAGACTGCTGCATGTTTAGACGTTCGTTTGTGAAGAACACCTCCGCCGAGTGAAGGCAGTGAATAGTACTTATTTCGCAGAGGCTATGAACATGCGACCACATAACAGCGTTTTGCGAGGAAGACCGTAGTCTACCCACCTAGGGTAGTACTAGGTCATCCATATTATTATATCTAGTGAAGTATACAAAACACTAATCAAAAAGACTACCAGTTATTGCTTTGATGGATAGGACAAGCCTTTATTAGCTTTAAAATAGTGACTAAAGTTCGCATCCGCTGAGAAAAGGGATCTATTCAATGATTCCCTTGCTTCATGACTCACTCCCACCTGTTGTATTAAGCCTTTTACAGTCAAGACGAGAACTAGGTTATAATATGATGATAAACCATAATCCATAGTGAATTTCATATGTTTAGTTCCACCTATATGAGCAAATGAACACATGATACTACCCAGACGTCCGGGCTGAAGTAAAATTGAAACCCAGGAATCACTGGCTGAGATCAATCGCTAAAGCCAATGGGGATATGAGAAAACCCCAAAGACCTAGAACGATTGCCAACAGCTCATCCCCAGGCCCATGAAAATACATGCTTTGTATTGAATAAGACTGAAGAAATATGACTCTTATGAAACTTTTGCACAATTAGTAAGATTTTTTCGCCATAGTCGAATTACTTGTACAAGCCAATTTTTAGTATAAGAGTATGCCAGGATAAGTTTGAACTTCGGAGCACTATCACGGAGAATGTATATGTTTTGCTGTCAGTGTGTGTTGGTAATATTTCTACTTTCAAAGTGGTGAAAAACCCCAAAAAGCTTAAAGTTGTGAACATCCAACCTCAGTCTGTGCAACTTCAGCGTTGATGGAGCTGTATAAAAATCCATTTTCAGATAACTTGTTATCTTCGTCGGTTTGTGAGCATTTATATAAATACCTTCTCTAAAGATATTGAGTTTTTTTATCCTCCGTATGGCAGTCAGCTACACTGTTAACTACTGAAAGCAATTGTTTAACTGCGTCACTAGAATGTACAATTTTCCAGTAATCATAGGACAATGAGGAATGATCAAGAGACGTTCCATAATGAACATCAATTGGTTCATAAGCGTAACAAAATTTACTATTAATTATTTTAGACAATGTGTTAACAAGTAATTGCATAATTTACGGATGTGATAAGAGCATGAGAAAAGGTAGTTGTATTGTTGTAATTATGAGCTAGGTATTATGCACCTGATTGTTAGTTGCATCATAGTGTCGATTTATCTTAATTCACTTCAAGTTAGATCATGTATGCAACAGCTGGGAAGTCAAACTTCTACTTACAAATCGCAGGTTACCGTTTTCAGATGCTGATACCTTCTGAATACGCAGAGCTTAATTCAACAGATATCACTATGCTTTTGTATTTTCCTTCAACGTGTGAATGTTAACATGTTGGTGATAATTTCGTTATACTGTGTAAATTCCTAACCTAAACAAGCATTTGTCTACGTTCAGGACAAAAGTATTTTGTTTATTCTGAGACATTATAAGAAGCGTGCATGGAAGACTCACAGTTGATTCATACAGATAATGCAATCTGGACTGCATCTAAGTGTTAAGATATTTAAAATGTACCAAGTCTGAAGACGTTACTAATTGAGTTTATACTTTTGACAGATACTTCTAAGAGTACTGAGAACGGCATTTCACAATAAGGGAAGACATTATTACTGGGAAAGTGACACAAAGGATTATTTTTCTCTACAGCGGCACAAAGTGTAAAGTGGGTAACTAAGGCTAACTCCATGAGTTACTACTCTTATGTCATCGGGTGAAGACAAACTATAGAAACCAACAATGTTCCTGAACAAATAATTTGAACAAAGGACGGTAAAAACACCATGAGTTTGTTGATGAATTGCATATTTAAACATTAAGACTGCTTAGTTGCGTGACTTTACTTTTTACTAAGCCTAATCTAACCCCTAACCCTAAACTTAGCGTCAGTGGCACAGTGGTTACGACTCTCGCCGATCATGCATATGGTCCGGGTTCAATCTTCTGGCGACGCACACCTGATATTTATGGTCGGCCTGCGAAATTTGGGCTACCGATATCACATGCTGAAAATTCCATACCTGTACCAAAAAATATGGTGTGGAATCAAGTTGTAATAAAAAATTTAAAAATTCTTAACTCATAACACTAATCTAATCGTTACACTTAACAACAGACACTGAAAGTTAGGTAGGTCAGATCAGCAGGACACTCTTGAAGCAAAAGTAACAATGCATTCATGACCAGTCAGATGATTGTTTGTTAAGCGACGTTTGGTGGGTGTTATAGTTTATATTCACTTGCCGCTGAATGAACATGGAAAGCCTAGGTAGAAGGCGAGTGGCGTGCGCAACTCCAAACTGGTGCGACTTACGTAGCACGTGGTTGAAATGCAATATCAAATCCCACCCTTTCAACGCTTCCCAATTATATTTTTTATAATAAGTCAGTTCCCTAATAATCCGATGTTCTCAACAACTACTTCTCAAGCATATCGTGCATGTCAACAAAGTATCTACATTTCCTTGCATATCTCAAGATTTATCCCACTTCTGCGGTGCTTATGAAAAATTTCTCTGGGTGAGTCACTTCATGATGCAAATGCAAGAAAATCGCATAATCGATGAAATTATTTTGTTAAGTAAGCTTACCTAAGCTGTTATAACAGTATAGATTTGAGGAAAAAGTACCTAGAGAATATGTGGGGTACTTTATCTTTCTTCTCTAAATCCCAAAAGGGGCAACAGTAAAGAAAAGACACCAGAGCAAAATGACCGTGAATTTACCAGTGAGACGGCTGGGCATTACACTTGGAAGGTGTTCATAATCTTCGTTGCGAATTTAAATTAGATGTTCTAATAACAATAATACGACTAGCCCTAGGCACTACCATTCACACACTCCAGTGGAAGGGTTATTCGCAACTATCATCATTAGACTACATTCAATCATACTTCTAAATTAGTAGATCCTATAATTGAAAATCATAAAATTCGATCGAAGGATTCTGGGCGCGTCTAAAAAACTTATTATGATAGTAAATGGTTCCGGATATGATATGATATACAGCCACTGAGATCTTTTGTATCCACATTGGCTTTATATGTGTACAGACACTCCTGTGAGAAAGTGGGACGAGTTTTTCCAGCATCTTGTATATATATATATATATATATATCCAGTATAATTCAGTTTTATTACATATATGCGTTCTAAACACACTTTTTCTAAATAAACGTCACTTTCCACCTTAAAGAATATAATTGGTAGATTCAAAGTCATTTGGCTTCGGTGCCTATTTTTTACTGTTGCCCCGAAAAGGGAGGAATTATCCGACTTGGAATAGGCTTTTAAAGCATTCCTTCTATATGACTGGTTCTTGAAAGTCAACTTTTGGAAGCCTATGGCTTTGGCTATAACTCTTTAACTTATACCAAAACTCATAAGTCTTCATTGTAGAGACGGGATTCTGGGCCTGACAGTAGTAACAAAATTTTGTAACTAAGACGGAACATATATATTCCCCCAATATACTGCCCAGTCGGTTACTTTTTTTGTGGACCTGGGATATGCGGGTAAAAACGTGGGTAGTTTTCCGTTTAACTGTGGGCAAAGTTGGATAAGGTGGGCTGTTTTCGTTTGTAACATGGGCAAAGTGAGAATAAGTGGGCTGTTTTCTAAAATGACATGGGCAAACGGGGAAAAAGTGGGTATATTTTGAATTCCTGCACATGGGATAAATGGGTGAAAACGTGGGTTACGTGGGAAAACTGGGAAAAGGTGGGACAAACAAATTTTATCTGGACATGGGAAAACGGGGAAAAAGTGGCCTATGTGGCCAAAGTGGGTAAATTTGGTTGCATTTACACCATCTTTTGCCCACGTGTTTGCCGATCAAAATTACCCTTTTATCCCACGTTTGCCCACTTTGCCCATGTGCATTAACCGACTGGGTTGGGGTATTTTGGAGTTGTAATACTCGATAATTGGTGACATATTTAAATACTCGGTAGTATACACTATCAAATTATTTCTCATGAGAAATAGAAGTTGACATAAAATTCACAAAGCTGCAATGAACGCACAGCAGTGCTACCTACATATAATCTAGTAGTTCAAGGACGTTTCGGGTAATTCATAAGAGACTATTTTTACAAGGTCAAATTAAAACAGTGTAGTATATTCAAACAACCAATGAAAACAAGTTGTTAAGAGACAGATTGGCAGGAACTTTATTGTGAATACATGCTGTGCACTAATTCCTCTTTCTGTTAAGTATTCAATTACTTAGTGACTAGTTTCTTGGTGTTTGACCATGTTAGACGAATTCTCTAACAGAATGCGGTGTACCGTATACAAAGACAAATCCTCCTCTGCTGTGCTCACTGAAGCTGGTGTCCCCAAGGTGCTGTACTCTCCACACTCCTCTTTTTTTCTTCATTAAAAACTAATCATCCTCAAATTACACTGATATTTTCAAATATGCTGACAACCTGACTGTATCTTTGCCTGTCAAATGTCAGAAATCAGCCAACAGTCCAAGAAAAACGGTCTTATTTTAAACCCCTCCAAATGCCAAACAGTCAATTTCACCTTTAGGCACAAACTGACCCAAACAAGCTGGTTACCATTCACGAGGTTCGCAACATATATGGTACTTAAATAGAAACCAAATCTGAAATTAAATACCTACGCGTCATTCTATCTGCTGATCTTTCCTGGTCGTCTCATATCTTGATGATTTCTAAGAAAATATTCCATCTTACATTCTACATAAGGAAGTTAAGACATTCTAGTATAGCCAAACCCTTACTCCCACAATTCGTTAACTCTCGCATTCTGCCTATTATTCTCTATTGATCCTCCTTAGTTTCTCCAGGGCTACTGAAGAAAGACTTTACCTTATTACGCAGGATGTTAAGGGTTGTCAGCAGGGTAAGCAACGTGCCACTTAACCGGCCTAATAATATTCTGGTGGACAGGAACTTGGACTCATGTGAAAAATGGGCTAAATCCGTTCTGTCTAACTCACAACACCCTCTTCATACACAACTTTCCCTTGTATCTCATCAGGTAAAACCAGAAGCCTATATAGAAAACTATATGTTCGCACTAGCAACTACGAAAACTCAACCATACCCTACTTAGCTCGTGTTCTGTTCGATAAAGAAAGCATTAGGTGTGATACCTGTAACTTATTAAATAGTCAGTAGAACAACTGGATCTCGTATTTCCAACTCATATCATTTATAAGTACAACGTTTTCTTTCTCTCTTCCTTTTCTCCCTCTCTCTCTTTTTCTCTGTTATGTGCTGCTTTGTTTCTTTCTTCTGCTTACGCCAGTAAATATGCTACCATCTACTTTTCTAACAGCTTCAAACACTCTGTTCAATTTTGGCTTTGCTACCGACATGCCAATATGTTGTTGTCATGATGAACTGAGATTTCCTTAATCTATGTAGAATTTTATTTATTGTTAATGTACAAATTGGATGCAATACTGCAGTAAAATTCCGAGAATTTCATTCTGTATCACAAGTACTGTTTTGGAATAAAGCAAATTATTATTAGTAATATTATTCTCGCCCAGAACATTATCCATCTTGATTACTGCGGCTTTTTCAAACGCGCATTGAGGAGGGGGATATTTCGTTCGCCCCAGGGAAGTGTTTCTTTTTTCTCATGACAATTATCTAGACCACTGGGAAACTTATGAAGATGTACTATTAGTAGAATAGAAGGGCAGTCGACAGAATGGGTAGAAAAGAATGTGATACACAGAAGAGAACATGTGTAAGACAGGTATAACAAATGTGGGTGAGGGGGCTGGTTGCTTTTGGTTGTAAGATGTTTGCTTAGTGTTGGGATGAATGATAAATTAGGTACTATTAAAAGGTGGGATATCTAAAGTGCCGGACTGTCCTCTAGGTGTAAATTGATTTCTCAGTGGACGCCGTACACTGTTTTCTTTTACGAAGTCTTCTAATCTTATCTTGAAGCTATCAGTTGTCATATCCGCTGCCATATCAGCTAGAATTAAATTCCATCAGTGACTCAGTCTAAGGGTAATGAAATCGGATAGCACTTTTGTTATTACTGTTTATTAGTCAAACCACTTCTTCAACCTGGGCGAGTCTTTTCCATTCCTAATGTGCTATCTTGGCTTGATTAAAACTCTTCCCAATCTGACTTTCCAAAAAGGATTTCTTTCAACTTCGTTGATTCCAGCAGTAGCGCTGTGGTCTTTAGCACATGAATGAGGTGTAACTATGGTCAGAAAATGCACAGATATGATTCCAGTAGGCTAAGTAAGCTTTCTTTACGCATGAAGTAACTAATCAGTATTCCGGGCTGCTCTCAGCTGAACGTTCTCTGCCGTGAGAATTAAACAAGTTCATGGCCACGGACACCTTTATCCATGAGGCAAGCAATCTCTGGGAGATGCCTAGGATATTAATCCTAATGGAAAACTGTGTGGCGTGAAGGAAATTAGTCGAATCAAACGGACGTTCAACGATTGATCAGTTTATCTTTGCAGACTGAAACGGGGTTTGACTACTGGGCTTTCAAGGGACAAGGGCTCGGCAGCTCTGTCGTGGTGCGATAGTGTCCCTCTACGTCATCCTCAAATCATTGTGAACAGATACACCTTTCAGCAGCCACAAGGTTTGTATTCTCCCTTCCCTGGTTAGGGCCTAATTTAGAACAGTTTAGCCACCGGGTAAGGTTCGCTAGGCTAAATCCTCAGCAGGTGGTGTGGCAAAAGCTCAGGTCTGCCATGACAGAAGGCCACAGCTCAACCGTGAGCGTTATATATAATGGAAACACATTGAAAATGAGCTCGGAATTGTCCAAGATAACTTCATTAGTTGATTTATTAGAGAACTACCTATCAGATCGCTAACTTCCTAAAGGTTTCCTCCTTAGCGCTGAGTCAGGTCGTGGTTTCAGTATTCATATGCATACACGAGTGCGCACAGTTGTCATAAGAGATCCCTCAGAGAGAGTTTCTGTCTAGCTTCCGCACCTGCGAAGCCTGCGCTGGCGACATTTCAAGGAGTTTCCACAGATGGCTTGTCTGAGTCGTCTGGCAGAATTCTTGTAGTTTTCTAAAGTTTGCTGGATGGCTACATGATCTTCGAAACGGTTACGTAGCCCTGTTAAGGAATTTTCGATATCAGCTAACCGCAGCAGGTGGACAGGTGCCTAATACGGTGTATGTATCGCCCTGTGCTTCAGTGCCCTTCTATAGTTAAGCACAGACATTACACATGCGGGACTTCATCGTGTTGGTATCCAACGTTTTCTTGGCTACTTGTCGTTGGACGGGAGTTAAATCCGGGGGTATTTTAACATTTGACAATTTTATGGAAGTAGGAAAAATTTCCTCAGATTTCCCAAATTATTCAGCTATTAGGTGACTGTCAAATATGAAGAGTATGGGTGTCAACCTAGTTGAAGATTGAACGATTAATTCATGGTTGTTTGCTCAAACCAACTCCTCCATATTTTTCGCGGGAGTCATCAATCCACCAGTCATCGTCTCATCGTTCGCTGTTCGGTGGAAGATCAAAAACTATCAGAAGTATTGCCGTGATTTTTTGTTATAACATTTATTCTTAGACCTTGTGTATAATAACCTTATTGTTGATTACATATTGACGCAAGAATAAAGGATTCTCGAGTCGCCAATCTGTGTCCTGGTTTTTCGCGTTGGTTATTACAAATTATTCCTGAAAGTCTTTGAGGTCCAGCGTAGCAAGAGCTGGACACTGACAGTTTTTGGAGTTGGCTGACATAGTGTTTTAGCAGAAATAATCTGCGTGTTATTAAAAGCTATTTCACCTCTTGCTTTGAAAGATGCGAAAACTGAAGATGGCGCAGTAACTGCTCTCACAGCTTGTTTAGTGAGATTGAAAGGACCTTAGCACATTGCCTAATAACTGCTGCTCCGATGCCTTTGTATCTTGAGAATGTTTCTAAATTGATATTTATAAGCTACTCCACACTCGTAATCGGACTGATCTGGCCATGCCTTATGCCGACAGAGTTTATGTACAGCATTTGGAGACTTGCCAGTGATGTTTTCGAAGTTCTGTAGGCTCCCGAGCAGTTCCTCTTTCGGGCTGTAACTACACACGCCTCTTAGCAAGTACTTGTCTTCTGAGCCACAAATCGCTTCAGGATTGATCTGCACTTTCTTTGATAGATTTCCCTAGGATGTATTTGAATATTGTGACGAACCACATTCATATAACTGGTCATACGTTCCGGCCTTATGGCTTCTTTGAGGGCTTCCGTTCGTAAGATATCTTCAATTTGGTCCTGAAGGAACGCTGTAAGCCTCTTTTCAACTAGTGGATCCCGTTTGAACGTTACGGTTGTCATGCGATGACAGTCGCCTATAGGATGCACCTCAAGCACAATTGCCAGCGTTTTAATAACAATAATACAACGACTATTCCACCTTCCGAGCACAGCAATTCACACAGATGTGTAGAGAGGTTATTTACAATTATCATCACAAGGCTACATTAGCCCTAAATTCAATCATTCTTATAAATCAATCGGTCGTGTAATTGAAACCAATACAAATTCCACTGGAGGAGTGTTGGCCTATCTGAAAAAAGTAAATTATCTCCGAAATCATATGATATATAGCCACATAGGTGTGGATATATACCTTTCAAGTTGACAGTTTTAGAAGTTAAATGCCACTTTTCTCCAGGAAGAATCTGATTAGTTGTTTCAAGGTCTTCTGAGCTTAGTATCTATTCTTGGCTGTTGTTGGTTATGAAAGTTTAAGGCTAAGTCCAACAATAGCGTCACTTCACTATGGGTGCCAAGAGATGATTGCGTCCCTCTAACGTCAAGAGTGCCAGATATTGGACTTCGCATAATATGTTGACCATTTCCAAAGTCAGCGCTACACTCAAGGTCATTTGAGGTCGTCGAGGTCAACACGTGTTTCTCTGTTAGTATACGGTTTGTTTTTCTTCTTTTCTTTATTTGAAAGTGAGTAGTATGAATTACTTTGCAAGTCAAACAAACAGACATGCATTGTTATTTCATTCAGCTAAGGATATATTTCAGCATAAATATTGAGTTGTATCTACTTTTATTATGTTGTCGACTCCCATGAGTATGTGTATCAAGAACCATGATGCAAAAGATTTAAATATTGCTTAGTAAATTTTTGACTTGATTGATATTTGTTGTACACCAAACAGTTGATCAAAGTTGATACCTATGTGCAGAGTGTTCGGGGCAGGACTCGGAGGCACTGCACCTTATGTATTTGCCCCTACAGATTTCAGATTTATTGGTTGAGGATAGAAGGCTTGCAGCCTATGTTAATCCTTTTCTAGTAGATTTCTGTGGTTGTCCAAACCCTTCTTGAACGAATCAGTTGAGGTTGCAGACACCACTTCTTCTGGGAGTCGGTTCCAAGAGTTTATGACTCGATGTGAGAACCAGTACTCAACAGCAATATGATTTCTCCTTGGCTTTTGAACTCTCCTGCTATGTCCTCTAAGGTGTTCCGACCTGGTGGGAAGGAAAAGAGAGAATAGGTCAGGTCCGTAGTCATTATTTAAAATTTTAAACATTGTGATTAAATCTCCTCTCTGCCTACGGTATGACAGTGAGAAGAGATTTAAACTATCTAGTCTTTCCTCGTATGATAAGTTAGCTATGCCGTGAACCATACGTGTTGCCTTCCTTTGAACACTTTCTAGAATGTGTGAATCCCCTTTTAGACACGGACTGGCGGCCTGGATGCAGTTTTCCAGTCTTGACCTAACCAGAGATGTGTATAAGGAGGTGAACATATCTCTGGTAATTCTTGTAAAGGCTCTGCGAATCGCCCATAAGGACCTGAAACTACGTGCAGCCACCGCGCGACAGTGTGCTGTAGTTTTTAAGTCGTGGCTAACTATGACACCTAAGTCCAAGTGAGTCTGAACTGATGGAAGTGTTATTCCCTCTAGTTCGTAGGAGCTCGTGCTTGCTTGTCCAATGCGCATGGTTGCACATTTTGCCACATTGATCGGGAGCATCCATTCAACAGACCACTCCGACAATTTGTTGAGGTCGTCTTGCAACGTGACGTATCACTGTTGCCCTTCAGCTCTCTCCAAATTTTTAAGTCATCTGCGTATAGGACCATAGGGGAGTCGGTGAGCAGAGGTAACTCATTGATATACAGAATAAAAAGGAGAGGACCGAGAACCGTGCCTTGTGGCACTCCGCTACTTACTGCTGTCCAGGAGGAGAGTTTTGAGTTGATCCTAACCCTCTGCCTCCTATCTATGAGGAATTCCCTGAGCCAGTCTAGTAGTCTGCCTTTGATACCAAGACTTTCCAATTTCATGAGTAGTCTTTTGTGAGGTACTTTATCAAAGGCTTTACTGAAGTCTATGAAGACGACGTCAACGGGTCTTCTGTTGTCCTTTGATTTGACCCAGCTTTCTCTTGCAGTCAGGAGATTTGACAGGCATGAGAGGTTCCTCCGGAAGCCATGCTGTGCTCCAGATAACAAGCTGCTATTTTCCAGATAAGCCATGATGCTTTTCTTGATAATTCTTTCCAGTGTCTTGATTAAAGTGCTGGTGAGACTGATAGGCCTGTAATTTGAAGGGCTTTGTCTTGATCCTCCTTTGTGTATGGGGGTTACTATGGCGTCTTTCCAATCACGTGGCAACACTCCATTTAGGAGAGATAGCTTGAAGATCGTGGTCAAGGGGCCGGCTATGTGGGCTGATAGCTCCTTGAGAAGCCTTGGATGAAGACTGTCAGGACCCATTGATTTTCCTGCATCTAGTTTCATTAAGAAGTTGAGCACGATGCCTTGGTCGATGTCAACGGAATCTATCCCATGTTCTTCTGATGCAGCCAGAGCTGATCCTATAGGCAGTGATGACTCCTGAGTGAAGACTTGGGAGAAGTAGTTTGCCATTGCTTCTGCTTTTTCTTGATCTTCTTCGATTGTATCTTTGTCAATAATCAGGTTTGGGACACCATTGGGTGTTTTATTCCTGAAATTCAAGTACGAGAAAATTTTCTTAGGTTGTGCCTTTGCATTTTGGGCCAGGTGTGTCTCGAACTTCATCCTTGATTGGCGGATTTCTGCGATAGCTTTATTTCTAGCAGTAGTATATAATTCCCTGGTCTCAGAAGTCTCAAGTGTTGCAAACAGGTTCCAACATTTGCGTTTACGTCTGAGTAACTTACGAATCTCCCGGTTTATCCAAGGGGGGAATGTTTCCGACCCTTTGGAACAGACCAAGGGATGAAGGTACAGTTACTTGGGCGTAAAGTTGCTTAAATTGGTTCCATGCGGCTTCTACTTGGGACTCTGGATTGATGTACCAGTTTACTGAGTTGGCTGCTGAGACGATCGCATTTATGTCAGCTTTCCAAACGTTTGGTCGAGCTGGGGTTTTGGCCCTTGCTGCCGTTGCTGTGAACTTGAAAGTGAGCACAGCATGGTCACTTCTTCCTAACGGAGGAAGATGTTGTATGAGATCCACATCCTCACCGTGTGAGAACACTAGGTCCAGAGTTGATGAGGAGTGCTGTGAGTCATAGCGCGTGGGCTTAATGATATGTTGGACTAGGGCTAGCGATATACTAGATTCTAGCAGTTTATGATCAAAGGAGTTGACTGAAGATGGAGTTGTTAGGCTCGACCAGTCAACTGTTGGGGCGTTGAAGTCACCGACTACGAGACTTCGACATTTTGAAGTCCAGGAGCCTAGCTTCTCTATTAGGAAGTCGTCTGCACTGCAGTCAGGACTGCGGTACACAGCAATGAGGTCAATGTCTTGGCCTATGCATTTAAGTCTGCAGCGTAGAAGTTCGCACGACTCACTTTCGTGGGCGAGTGCTTCGATACTACGCACGGTTAAGCCTTTCTTGAGGTAGATGACTACGCCCCTCCTTTGCGGTTTAGTCGGTCTACCCTGTGCACTTCGAAGTTTGGCAGGTTAACTTCGTTGTCAGTGACATCGGGTGTGAGCCATGTCTCTGTGATAATAATTACATCCGGGTTTCCGGTTTCTATCATGTTTGCCAGCTCAGTCCTTTTATTTAACAGGCTGCGGGCGTTTGTGTAGCAGACTGTTAATTCAGATTGGTGCTTCCCCGGCCCACCCACAGAGGTTTCGGGATCATTAAACTGCGAACTCGGACAACCCGAAAACCCTTAATCTTAAGGTTCTTCTCACCGTTCCGGCGTCGCTCACTTAATTCTAGTGCCGCAGCCTGTCTTTTGACACGGTCTGCTAGGCTTAAGTCAGCGCGGACATATATCCCTGATCCTTTGAGAATATGAGAGTTGCTTAGAATAGCATCCCTCTCTTTAGAGTTTAGTACGACTTTGAGGAGACGTACAGGTTCACTTACTGTAGGGTCAGGCTTTTGACCTATTCTGTATACGCTGTGTATAGTAATGCCTGATACTGTTTGTGGCAGTAGCTTGTCTAAAAGGGGCTTGACCAAGTTAAGGTCATGCTCGAATCTGGTCTTAGGGTCGAGGGCCAGTGACTCCTCCACTTTGTGGAGAATGAGAGACCTGTCAGAGAGATCGGGTTTGCTTTCCGTGACTTTCTTGCCCTGAGGCGTAAGTGTGTTTCTATCCTTCTTGGGCGGTGTGGCCGAAGTGTTATCCTTATCTCGCTTTTTGCGAGAGACTACGGTGCGCCATTCATTGGCGTCCTCCTCGCTAATCTTAGTGGGGTTTGTCTGTCTGCTGCTCACCGGTGTGGATGAGGCTTGTTCCGCCAGTCCCTGGGCGACTGGAGCTGCAGGTTTTCGACCCCTGGTACGCCTCTTCTTCACGGCAGTCTTTCCATTACTGTCACTGGAGGGCTTATCCAGTATCGTGGGGGCGACCTGGGTGTCTGTAATGTGGTGGGTGTTCTTCTGTGCTGTAGAGCACTCACTTATTGGCAAGGTCGCATCTGGGACATGTGCTGTTTTGTCAATGACGCTAGTCACGTCATCGTTATCTGAGCAATAGTCGGTATTCTTCTGTGGTGGAGGACGCTTGCAGTCCATGAGCTTTAAAGCCCCACTAAGAGTAGCTATGGCTTCTGTAATACGGAGTTTAGTTGTACTACAGCAGTCGTTGCACAACCAGTTCGCTAGAGGTTTGCAGCAGCGTTTGTATGCTGCTGGAGTAAGGTTCGTGCACATACTGTGAAACCATCTCTTGCAGTTATCACACTGCATTCCCTCATCCACTGGAAACTGGCACATAGCCCTTCCGCAGCGGTTTCTTTTGATAGGCATTTTATTTAAAACGAACCAGGAAAAATTAAATACAACTTCAAATATATATAACCTTTATAAATCAGTGATAAAAGCTAATGAGTGCACAAAGATAGATATATATAGCTATTAAGTTATAAGAACACAACTTCCTATAATTTAATAGACTCAAATCTGAAACGTAAACTAACTTCGATCAGAATAAACTGATTTAAAGTTAAATCTGTGGACTTTTGGAGCGTATAACACAACAAAGGCCAATAATAAACAAGAGCGTGTAAAATTAACTCCCTTTTCAAAGCTAGCGCGGTAGGTGCACCGGAAAAAATGCTAGTCTGGGCTTTTGGCGAATGGTAGCACTAATGGTAAAATGAGCAAATTTTGGTTAAATATTAGTCATGAAAGAAAAATTCTGCTTAAATAATGGCTAGAATGGATCATTTCATTAGTTCTTGCGACACAATATGTGTTTGTGTCACACTTATATTTCATCACCTTTCGATATTTTAAATAGTATCGAGAATTATGCGTTATTTTCTGTTAGTGTCAGTTAAAACCGTATTTATTGTAGCCAAAGTTCAGACTATCATTTTTTCCCGTTGGATTGTAAAGACTGAGTACTCTCTAAATCAACGGTGATCGAAATTTCTGGATAACCGAAGTCATGGAAGCTTGGAATTAATAGTTGTTTATCGTGATAGGAGTTACTGAAAATATCAGCTCTTTGAAGTGTTACATTACCATTCTATTATAGACATTCACCCGGATTTTACTCAATTTTATAAAAAAGTGTGAACTTTCCATGTGTAACGAACTCTCTAAATAATACGTTTTCAATCTTTGGAGGACCTTTCATTTCAAAGTTTAGTTGGAGCTGCAGCGTGAATTTAGTGGGATAAATAGACTCCCTTAATAATGATTTCCTTCTTTTAGTTTCTTTCTTATATCAGTAAGTGTAGTGGCTTCATCTATTACTCTTCCGCAGTTTGTAAGGAGTGATTTTTTACCTCAATGATCAGTTAACGTTGACTGCAAAGAAAATAAGTACTACATGGGTAGAACGTCGTTCATCATAAAATTGTTGGGATACTTGATGAGTAGTAATGAAATAAAAATCTGGAGCTAGGTATGATTTAAATCATCAGCCTTGGGGTTACTAGCCCAGCTTTCTTTTTTGTGTGATATGTAAAATTTAGCTTGTATTCTGTACCCAAAATATTTCCTTTAAGATTCGAAACTAAATCAATCATCATTCAAGTCATTACGTTTGTCACAAAGTAATCCTATGTTTTGTCACCTGTCTAAGTTATTGCATTTCGAATTTCAGCATCATCATGCAAAACTTACGCTGATTATCACGCAAAGACCAAATCGTTTGGCATCCTCATAACGGCCTTGTACGGCTGAGGGTGAATAGACCGGACCTCTTCTCGAAATGCTCTCATGAAGTGGCTGTGCGTGCATAGCCTCTACCAAGTGACTGCTATTCACTGCCTTAACGCAGCCGGCGTGTTCCTCACAAAAGTCGAAGGATAAATGAGGACGTCTGGCGCTTACAACCGGACAGGTAGTGGACACCAAAGTCTACGTAGGCGACCTGGGAAACCCTAGTTCAATACATTTTTTTTGAATACAGCTTGATTCCACACTGTATTTTTGGTACAAGTATGGAATTTTCAGCATGGATATTGGTAGCCCAAATTTTGCAGGCCGACCATAGATATCAGGTTGTCGTCGGCAGGGGATCGAACCTCGGACCATGTGCATGGTCGGTGTATATAAGCTTCAGAATCCGAACGAATTGAATCGTGTATAAATCTGTTTCGGATACCGTAAACCATAAGAAGTTAGCTCCTGAAACTTCTGCACTACCTCTTGGGTCAGGCTTCAAGTCGAAGGCTCAGGGGTTGCTTGGTCCCTTATGATAGCCACCTGTTGTGGTCTGGGTGTCTGGGCAGTAGTATTCCAGCCCTCTCGCAAACTATGAAATTTTGTGTGGCGCATCTCTTGGTGTCCATCATGTATCGAGTTTGTGTTTTAGTGATAATTTGAATTGTGTAATGTTTATAACTGTTTGTAGAAGTACATTTAAAAAAAATTAAAGTTTGCTTTATAGTAATAATTTTATTTCTACTTTTCATTATAGAACAATAATTTATCTGTTGATATATAACAATGACTGATGAACAAAATCGAATTTTAAGAGTGGTTGATAAAAAATACAGCACCTTTTGTACTAAAGAAGCTATTGAAAGAAATCCTCTGTATCTAAGGTAACGGGTGTGTTTGGATATCCCTAATACTTCATTTTTTTGTTATCTTAGTGATTTGACGGAACCACAACAATTTTGGGGTGATGTAGTTGTTCGTCTATGTTCCGGTTTTGCCAGTAAAAAACATCAGTTAGGCTTCTTAGATTGTATCTTAAAAACAGGTAGAGCTAATATTGTATTCATGCGTTTTAATATGCTTAAATTTTTAGGTCTACCTTTCAATGAAGCGGCAATAAAACAGAGTAAACTTGTGAATTTTGTTTTTATAAGTTACACGAATCCATTTTTTTTATAGTTATTAGTTTTCTTTTGGATTTATTTCAAAATATATGCGAATCTCAGTCTTCTTATGATGCACATTACGATTCTATGTTGAATTGTTGTGCTCAACTAATGGTGTATTGTCTAACGCAGTCATGTACTTCTTCTATTGATGTGTATTCATTATTCAACCGCAACATCATGGATCATATCAAGGATTTAATTATTTGTATGCTATCAACTTCATAGCTTGCTTAAATCGATTGTTTTACTTTTATATAGATTCCAATAGTGTTGAATGCCTTATAGGCTGTGCTGTATTATTTATACATCTTATCAAATTGGAAAGGCAACAAAATTATTTAACTGAGGTTTGCATTTATTTGCAAAAATTTTCAGCTTTCTCGTCTACTTCACTTTATTTTAGATATTGAATACTATAAATGAATCAGTAGATAGTAGCGTTTGTCTGACAAGTGATTCAGAGAACTTACAGTTTCTTTCCAAGTTATTCTGTTCAGATAAACACCGAAGTCAATTAGCTGTTCTATTGGCAATAACTGGTATCATGTCTTCAGATGACTGGTTGGAGAGTTATATAAATTATGGCAGTCAAAGTGTGTATATTTTATATGTGGTTGGATTTACTGTGGAAACATCAAGTCAACAACAATATGATCGAAAAGATTCTGTCATCAATTTACTTCTATCTAAACTTGTTTACAATTGGTCAAAGTTTGTAATTTGATTTGTTAATTCGAATAAATAATATTCTCTTCTTTATTTTATTTATTAGAAAAAATTTGTCAAGTTCTGTTGTAAGTGATTCAGGAAAGAACACTGCTCATCACAGTCATATTCCCATGGATTCATTGGTAATATTTTGCTTGGAGATGAGAAGCAATCCAATTGATGTATGTTTTATTATTATTATTATTAATTGTTAATCGGCTGATGGGATTGTTTTTTGTCTTCTCAGGCTATTCGATATTCTGCATTAGATACATTTGAAAATATTATAGTGTATCATTTAAATGTGTGTAATGGTGAGTCTCTACTGTTATAATTTGTTCTTATTTGATTTGCTTGTTTAATGAAATTATTATTGTCATTAAAACAAAAACTTGGTACGTAATGGGTACCGCAAGATGTATTACACAAAACCTTATGGTTTGTGCTGCGGCTGAGATACTGCCAAGACCGAAACAGATGCTTGTTCTAAGGGGACCTTCAGAACATACGATTTGAGTTCTAATTCACAAGGTAGTGGACAAGCGTCAGGTGCTACTTTTTTACGATTGGCAGTGACCTAAACAAGTTCACATGCTATTTGATCTGCTCGGATTCCGGAGCTCATGTACACGATTGGTTTGTAATCAGGGTTTTGCATCTCCTCTAGGGTAAACCTTCATGTTCAACAGTCCGGCTTTAAAAGTCAGATATTCGAATTCTCTCTTTCAATTTTGTGAGGAACATTTGTGTCGCATGGAGGTGATAAATAGAACTTACTTGATAGTGGAAGACTATGAACACACGTTCACTTTATGAGAGCATTTCGAGAGAAAAACCGTAATCTTCATACCTGCGGCTCTTTACCGGTTCGTTTATGGGATGTTGATATATATCCCTTGGTATTGGTCTACTCCTGTTATTGACCTATGAAAACCTCATCAAAATTGTTAAAAACTAGCATATTGCTTAACAAATCCACACCGTAAATGGCCTTAATGTCATTTTTCCAAGAACCTTTAACGTGATACCCACAAATATTGTGTAGATTGCTCATTTCCTTACAAATGGATGTGGAGATGAGTTTTGGTTTCACTATGACAACTTGATGGATGAATGCACTAAAATGACGTTGTCGCAAGATAACTACCAAATATGTAGTCTTCACATTCCATTTCAAGCTCTACAGTTATGGAGGCATGAATTGAGTACAATACAATGTCCTGTGTAGGGTATTCATTATATATTTTATTTTCGACATACTCAGCATTATATGGGAGTGGAAATCATAAAATTACTGGTGTTTTATATATGTGTATCAGGGAAAATGTTGTTTTGTAGTTATTAAAAGGAGCAACAGGGTGTATGTATTGCTTTGCCTTAGCACAATTGTTAGGCATTAGTCAGGGCAGGGATTTTCAATTGTATGCTATTTTCTCAATAATCCATCAGAAAGAGTACTACTGGGCGTCGGATGAGAGGTGAAGTAGTGTAAAGCTCTACAAGAATGCCTGGTCAATGTATTCCAAAGGAATATATATATATATATATATTGTTTACGTTGGCCTATTGTAGGATTCTCTGCAAACTATCTTATTATTTGGGTTGGTGGTAAGTAGTAGTGGAACGCAGGATTCACATTTCATTCTATTTGGGACTCTTCACCTGGATGTACCTGTATTCCCAGTGAGTGGTAGTGCCCCCACTAAGTCTCGAACTCTGAATCCACTGTTTCAAAAGCCAAGGCACTATCCACTACGCCACGAGAGCCACCTCTTTAGACGTCGTTGAAGAGTCTTTCCTAGGAGCCAACATTTTAACAGAGGCTAACCTGAAAACAAACGATAACTGATACCTGTTGCACAAGAGGCGGCTATCGTGGTGCAAGTGGTTTGGTGGTTAGTGCTTTGAAATCTGGAACGATGGCTTCAGAGTTCAAGAGTCAGTGGGAACATCATCACTCAATGGGAATACAGGTATATCCAACCGAAGAGTTCAAATGGGACAAATTGCGCATCTTGGATTCTACTGCTAGTCACCATCATCCCAAACAACTCCACGTTGACATCTCATTAGAGACCGAGGCTTTTGGTCCAGTACAATCAATCAGTGGGAAATACAACCCTTGTCTTTGTTGATAAGCTTTTATTGCACAACTTGATCCATTGATACTATTACTGTTAGTTAGTTAATTCCCCTTCGTAGTACTTTTTATTATCAGATTTTATCATTCATGCAAATTTTCGCCACCACCAAACTGAATATAAATCAATGTCATACTATAATTAATCATTTCAAACACAAATTCATATAAGAATAACAGAGGCACGATCGAAAAAGCAAGGAAGATCTTCATTAACCTGAAACCAGTGTGGGAATCTGTTGCATCGAGCATTAGGAACTAGATTCGGATTTTTAATACTAATGTCAAATCACTCACTGCCTCTATATGGTTCAGAGACTTGGTGCACGCATCACCAGAGTCATTTCCAACAGGCTGCACAAACTTTTGCCACCACTTTCCTTCGCCCAGTAGTGAAAATCACATGGCCGAATAGAATGGAGAGGCAAAATAAACCTTGGCAACGAACCAAGCGAGAACTTATTGCCCAACAAATATGCCGAAGGAAATGGATATGACTTGGATACACTGAGGAGACCGTTGAGTGACATCATGCACCAGGCCGTCGAGTGGAACCCAAATGGGAAGTGACGAGTTGGGTATGAGTCAGAGGGTGATATGGAGGATATCGAGTAAGTAGGAGATGAGTTCAGCTGGTATCGATTTTCATCCATTAAAAGGATATTTGACGGACTAATGCTCCTAGCGTCAAAAAGATGTTTACACCCTCTCTTTATTTTGACCTTAAGTTCTCTGTAATACTGACTGTTAATAATGAAATAGTTTTTTTTATATTGTATAAGTGAAACTGTCAAGTGTATCCCTCTTTATCCATGGATTGTAAAGAAAGTTCCTAAGATAACTAACGCAATTGACTGTACAACTTGGGCGTAATTATCATAATAAATTATCCGTTTTGAAATGTTCTCTACTTTTTACTCTCTTATTCATTTTAGAATGTCGTCGACCGCGATCAGCTTCGGAAACAACAACAACAACAACAACAGCTACCACTACTGGTGATTGTAAACCAAAAATATCCTGTGATTACTTGAATGAGATATTCAGTCGGATAGTATGTGATACATGTTACAGTCGTGGGACAATCGCTGTGCTAACTTCCCTTGTACGGTGTATATTTAAAAAAAGTCATTATAAAATAATCGATTTGCTGCATACTTTGTCTTCAGTATTCGGTACATCAGGTCGTGATGTATGTGAACAAGTTGTATCTGGATTGATGAAAATGGCGAATGATCCTAATTTGGCATCGTCTGTAAGTGTGCAGTTGTTGTAGTTTCAATCGTATTTATAAAATTTACACATACGAGTGATTTTATAACTAGTTTGTTTATTTGTTTTATTATAAGACTCTGGTACCCACAGAACTACTTCATTAGTCTTAAAATAACACAGCTTTGGTCCAACGGTTGGCGGGTGGGTGGAGGGGGGAGAATGGGAGGCTTCCAAGTGGTTGTGCCACAGGATGATACTGTTTTCTGTTCTGGTAAGAGTCTGAGATGGGTGTATTCAGTTCTCCCTAAAGCCAATATATAATTACCCAATAAATGGGTGTATCGATGTGTCAACCCCCTGGTACAGCCGACGGTGTTTAGATTCTGGTCTTCCTTTCGAAATGTTTTCATGTGACCGCAGATTCATAGCCTCTGGCAGAAACATCGTATTTACTGCCTTCACGCATCACGGGTGTTCCTCAAGAAATTGAAAGAACAAGTGAGAACGTTTGGCTTCTACAACCGGACTGGTGGACATGCAGTGCTACTTAAGGGAGCTGGAAAACCCTGATTCTAAATCTATGGTATACATGGGCTCTAGAATCTCTGAAAGGACCGAAAGGCGTATAAGCCTGTTTTGGTCGCCGTTAAGCATGGGAAAGAAACTCCTGACTCCTCTTGGCTGCCTTATAGATCGGACTTCAAATCAAATCCTCAAGAAAGGGCCATGTGATATCACTCAATGGTCTCCTCAGCCATCTCCATTACTTTCTGAATATTTTTTGGGCGATAGGCCCTTGGCTGGTTTGTTACCATAGTTACTTGTTACTAGTTTTTCCCAGTCAGCCATCTGATTTCCGGTACTTAGCAAAGACAGATGTTGATGAAGGTTTGCAGCCTGTTGGATATCCTAGTTGTGACGCGTGCGCCACGTCTCTGAACCATTTAGAAGCCACTGACTGACTTGACATTTGTGTTCGGTATTCGAATCTTGTTCTTTGCGCTGAGTGCCGCAGATTCCCACACTGATCTAAAGGTTAATGAAAGTCTCCCTTGCTTTTCCGATCCTGACTAACTTTGACATCATCATCTGTGCCGCCTGTAGTTAAAATGATGTTGCTTAGATAAATGAAAGAAATGACTTTGTTCAAATGTCTTTTCTTGATGCTGATTTGTGGTCATTGTTGTTGTTCTTGTCGTTGGTTAGGTATATTTATCATCTCTGTCGTCTGTGTGTTCGCTTGAAATCACTTCTTTGCTGCTTCTTTTTCTAACTTGTCGGTTGTCACCTTTAGAGCTTCGAGTTTGTGTGATATTCGACATAAATCATCTGCCAAGTTCAGACCTTCTAGAATCTTCTTATTTGTCCAACGTATTGCTGTCGTCTCTCTCCCCACTGTCTGCCCGTGACCCAGTCTCTGACAATTAGAAATGCCGGCAGTGATAGTAAGCAGCCTTATCTTACTCCCGTCTTCACTTCAAGTGTTTCGCTGAATGACTTAATCAATAACCCTTGCTTAATCAACACGTGCGTCGGTGGTATAGCGATTAGGACGCTTGTCGACCATGCATATGGTCCGGGGTTCGATCCCTGGCCGACGCACTCCTTTACCTCGCTAAGCCAGTAGTGAAACTGGTAAAGAGGAAAGGTTGGACGTGAGGCTAGCAACCCCATCCTGTTAAATAAACACTGCTACAGAAACTTCAAGCCACTAGCTTGAAGCCATATGTTCCACTGGGAACGTGAAGGAAAAAATTAATCCACAGTCTCGTCTCAATAAACAATTATGTGCAGTGTATCTCTGCAAGAGTGGAGATTGAAATTTGGCCTTTTCAGGAATTGACACCAGCACAGCATACTACAGTTCCAGGCTCTTTTCTGGTGTCGAAGATAATTCGATCGCGTCAGTTCCGACTACAGTATTTACGTACAATGCCTTGAGTTTCCGAGGGGATGTGTGTTGAATGACTAGTATTGATAAGCAGATGTGGAATGTGAGTTGAGATCCTTAAACATCCAATATCTAAATTGATGAAGTTTACTTCCTAAGCTGTATACTTCAATAGAAATTGAATTCAGTGCGATAAGAACGAGTTACCTTCTATGGCGTTTCAGTAGAGAATGCTAGAAAAGCATACTTCGCTAGCCAACCTTACATTGATGTAATGGCTTTATAGGCTTTAATTCTTGAGAACCTTTATAATCACAGTGATTAGAGCCGTTTCTTTTGAATATATTTCTTATTGGCTAAGTAGTTTTACCTAAGGCATATGTTCCCAACTATCTGACAGTCGTTAAGTGAATTCACGTGCATTTTATAAAATTTTTACTCAGCTGACATTCTTTTCCAATGTATGATTTCTTATTTTATGTAGATTTCAGAACTGTACACATTAATTGCTCAAAAAATATTTACTGAAAAGGAATTATCAAAGAAGCCTTTGAAATCATCTTTTCCTGATACCCTTCTTCACCAATCTGATCCATCATACCAGTGTACTTTTAATCAGGTAAGTAGGTCTCTATTATTCCTCAATAAAAAATACTCACATTATCAATTGATAGGAATTTAAAGAGATTAGCTGTCTCGGTGTTTCAGTGGTGGAGCACTCTCCACTCTATCCACGCACGTGGTCCGGGGTTCGATTCCCTGCCAACGTCCTCCTAGGCCTTGCTTAGCCAGTAGTAAGACCGATAAAGAGGGGAAAGTCGGTGGGTGTTAGGTTAGCAATGCAACCCCGTAGTGAAAACAATACCACTGCTACTGAAACTGCGAACTCCAGGCCCGATACTCTCATGTTCCATTTGGAACGCAAAGGAATCAAATAGATAGATAATGGAGAGATTAAATTCGTGTATCTTACTGTTTTCGAGTATACAATTTTCAAAAGCACTCTCACAATCTCGGATTCTGTTCATGAGATGGGACTCTATGTAGTAACAGAGACTAAGCAGTCCATTTTAGAGTTAGGTAATTTGAGTTGTGTATAATTGGTTACTTTTTATTGTAGTTTTTTTTACATAAATTAAAGTCAACCCGTGAAATTTGAAGGTGTTGGACTGCAGACTTCCGGTTTGGAGCCCTCGGGACTCTAGGAATCAATGGCTGGAGACAATAGGTGACATGGCTCAAAATCGTTGTCAATGGTCAGTGCAGATGTATTGAGTCTCTGTAATCTTTCATATTCCTTTCTACCATTACCCATTCTGTTTCACTCTTATACCTGTCAAACTCTACTGATTCTCTCTACTCATCTTCTTGTCTACCTCTGTGTTCTATTTGGAACGTGGCAACTCGAACTTCTGCACTTCGGTGCCAAGTTCTATGTTGAATCCAAACAAAAAAAATGTGTTAGTTCGAGACTTTTCAGCAGTTCACCTACTTGTAGTTCCTTGTAGGTGACAATGAACCGCAACTCCGTTTATGGGTTGGAGCCAATTATATGACTTGGCTTCAAGCCTCATCGGGTGAACTGCGAGGCCGACGCACACCTGATATCTATGGTCAGCCTGGAAAATTTGGGCCACCGATATCCATGCTGAAAATTCCATACTTGTACCAAAAATACATTGTGGAATCAAGCTGTAAACAAAAATAAAATAAAAAAATAAATAAATAACTCGTGACCTGCTGGTTGGAAATTCGAGCGCTTAGGTCACTGTACCATAGGTTCACAGTGTGTGTGTCTGTGTACCCATTACTATTCATTGATTATTCCAAAGTATACAAGCTTAGGGATCGAACCCAGGGTAGGATTTTCAGGTTGCAAGACGACCTCATCGACCATTCAGCCATTGGGACGAAATTCAGTGGCGAGCTAATGAATTCTAACTTCTATCATTTTACAATTTTAAGCGCCACCGTGCTGACCGTTGTTATAGCGAAGTATTTGTTTTCGCACTCTATCTAGTAGATCTGATGGCCTCACAACTTCACACTAAAACTCCAGACAACTCCGTCCTGTAGTCAGTCACTAGTGAGCGTTGGATTAATTTTCAAGTATTAATTTGCTGGGATTTTTTTATTGGTTTTAAGTTTGATCACAAATTAATATACCAGTTTTCTAATATATGATTTATTTTTGATGTAGATTTCAGAAGCTCAAAGATCAGCTGTTGGTCAAGAAGTCAATACTGATTATGACTCATTAATGAATTCTTGGTTAACGTGTTTAGTTAATACCTTAATTCATCAATCGAATCCAACATTTCATTCTACTGTCAACCAGGTAAGTAACGCCTTAGTGTGTGTGTATGTGTGTATGCTTCAATTGACTGTCTGAATGAATGACTTATTGAGCATCAAAGTAGAACTGTGCACAGAAGTGCAGCGGATCAAGTTGGCACACTTCATGCATAGCACAAAAATGTAGAGAAAGGAATGTGAAGCAGAAAGAAGAGTAACCTGGTGAAACATTACCGTTTACTAGACATGGGTGATTACAAAAAGTGGATGTATCCACGGTATACCCCTAACACTCTCCAGCTATTGTGTCTCAATAAATATATTTGGATTTGTGAGTTATTGAAAGGTGTCAGTTTTTATTACACATATTTCAATTGCATACACACACACAATAAGCTCTAACCTAATTGCATGAAACTTCTGGTACATGCTTGTTGAATTATTTCCATACCTAGATTATATTCAGACCTTATACACACGGAGAATATTTTTACTCAGCAGTCTCTTTCTGTACAATACTTCAGAAGCCTATCCATTAGTTGTCTATCCAGTTATTTCAGTGTACAACATTTCCTGGAGATTTTGTCACGTCTTTTGATTACTTATTATCGGATTTTACTAGCTTAGCCTTAGATATCAACGATTGTCCTGTACACTAAACAGTTTATATGCCTAGATTTTGTGATCGTTTGCATTCACTATTATTAATGAGGTTCATTGGTGTGATGTTGAAGAAACTCATTCATTATAGGATTACTATTTTTTATAAACGTAGAGATCTGGAGCGCTAACTGCGATCGATTGATTAACTAAACGTTTGAGTTACGCGTAAAATTCAAAACCATCAGATGTCTAAAGTACAGTACCATATTATATAAATGTATAGAATAATGAATATAATACAAAAACCTGAAATTGTGAGTTGTCTATGGTTAAATGTCGTGAAATGTGCAGACACTGTGCGTCAATCGGGAACGAAACAAGCTGTGTCAAGTGCGATCCGCGGTCAGGTTAAATATCACGCCAATGCCAGATAAAGGATAAAAGGATTGGAATAGACTATGTTTAACATAGAAATATATGTAAATAAGGCACATATAGCAGATATCGTTTAACTATAAGAAGATAACTGTTACACATCAAATACAGTGTTAATGCATTGATTGAGATAAACTTCAGTAGCGAACAACATTTATGGTTACGAAGTGAGAACATAGTGAAACTATATAGGCTCATACTACTTACTGGTGACAAGTAGTATAAAGTTGTAATTTCAAGAGAAACAGTAACAAAGGGTTGGCAAGAAAGGAATTAACTATACGTATAGAGCTTTTGATATTACTCCCATCTTCTCATTTAAGAGTAAATAGAATTGTGTTACACCCTGGGATTCGTTAGCTACTAACTACCAGTTGACGAACCTGGCCTAGTCTAGTAGCTCGCTAGTTTTCTAGCGAGTCCCAAGCCCGGGAAAAGAGGGAGGGTTGAGAATGAGGCTATCGATTCTACTCCACAAAACTAATCAGACTACTGCAGAAACTTCAGCCCACAATAAGGATATTAAAGATTATTATTATTTTTCGCTGGAATCGGAGAGACTAAATGAAACGGGTTGGTGAGAGCCTTCGGGAAGCCACTCAGCCGATGCATCTCCTTTCTATGAAGACAATAATAAGAATGAGGATGTGGAATGTTCATAAAATGTGTGAGGCTGACAAGGCTGCCCAGTGAACCAAAGAAATGAGAAAATACGGCATAGAAGTGCTAGGAATCTGCGAGAGCAGGTAGAATGGATGTGGACTATCGAAATTGTCAACTGGTGAGTCAATAATCTACTCCGGTCACCCAGACGATGACTACGAGCAAATCGAGAAAGTTGCCATAATGATTTCATCAACAGCGATCAATGCTCTTATGCATTGGGGACTAATCTCCTCCAGGATTATGGCGGAGAGATTCAACTCAAAAAGATGTTAGGTTGCAATTATCCAATACTTGGCGCCTACAAACAACTCAGAACAAGAGAAGAAGGAAGATAAACAACTACAAACACCAATGAACAACATCCCAAATAGTAACATCAAAATCTTTATGGCCAATATGAATGTCAAACGGAGAGCAGACAATACAGAAAGAGATCTCATCATGGGTTGAGAGGCTTTCGGCGAAGTGAATGATAGCGGGGGATTCTTCGCAGACTTCTGGACATACAACGATTTGGTGATTAGAGGTAGCGTGTATAAGCACAAGGATATAGACAAAGCAACAAACTAGCTGTGGAAGTAGCCAAGACAGGACTCCGGGTAAATATAGAGAAGTCGGAGGGGATGAAGGTAACCAACCCGTATCGACAACGACCAGCACCAATCGCCATCAACAGGAGAAATTTTGGAAGAGGTTACTTCCTTCACTTATGTGTAGGAAGCACGCCTTCAACCACAGGTCGACGGAGCTGATGCAGATGTCAAAACCAGCCAGAATCAGAAGGGGCGAAATGCGCCTTCATCAATCTGAAACCAGTTTGGAAATCTCCTGCACCCAGCCAGTATATACAACAAGATTGTGATTTTCAACACCAATGTTAGGCAAGTCACTACTTCTCTATAGGTCAGAAACGTGATGTGTCACGAAAAGCCTTTCCAACAGCCAGCTGAACAGTTTTGTCAACAGCTGCTTTTGCTGGCTGTATATTAAAGATCAAATGTCCAGAAAGAATTAACTACAAGAAATTCTGACAACAAGGCAACTAATAGCCTATTGCTCAACAAATATGTCGAAGATAATGAGGAGGATTGGGCATACTCTGAGAAGGCCGTTGAATGACTTCTCACGCCAGGTCATCGCTCTAGTGGAATCCCAATGGGAAACGACTAGTGGGCAGTCCTAGGGTGACACAGAGTAGATCGTGCGACGAGGAGATGAGAAACTACGGGCAATCTTGAACCCCGCTGAAGAGAACAGTAGAAGATAGAACAAAGGAGAGATGTGCTGGTGAAGCCCTATGTTCTGCTTGGAAACCAAGGGAATAATAATAATACCAGTTGACGAGCTGATTAACTACTTTGCACCAGTCCAGGTTCCCAGACTCTGTGTAGTGTACAGAGTCGGAGAGAAGAGAGAAAAAGGAATTCAAATGAAATATAAACACAAATGTGCGTCAGAAAGAATCCTAACATGGAGAAACATAAGGATTTAATTGACATGGGTGATTACGAAGAGAGAAGGCATCTGCGCCATTGAAAACGATTTTGAGTCACATAACAAACAGTCTCCAGGCTTTGGTTCTTAGAATCCAGGGACGCCCAACTAGGCAGCTTAGATCTGCATACTTAACTGGCTTAAACCAGCTGTCTAAGGCCTTATCGACTGTTACTAAATTTGAGTTTGTGAACCCCTACCTCTTCTCCAATCTAATCCTATACCCGCTAACACAGCTTGAAGAGGAGGGAGATGGGTTGGCATACGCGTCGCGTACTCTAGGCAACCCAGTCGATTCACCTTCACAACCTCATCGGCTGACTTCTGTCCTTCAACAAACACCTAACCTCAATATTGCTCACTAGACTATACCACTTACTAGAGAATAATTAGCCGGGAAAAGAGGTAGGGTCGAATGTCAGGCTAGAAACAGTATTCTTTAACAAAAAAGTAGCATCACTACCATCTATATGTTAGTGAGCTTAAAACCCTATGTTCCACACAGAGATCTCACTAAAGAATGGAAAAATCGCTTATCAAAGCGTAGACGGCACATTTATGAGTGTAATATCTTTTATAAAACTGCCGTATTAATATCGACTTGGTAGAGTTTGACGCTAATCATTGAGAGAGGTGGTTAACACTACATTATGGTATTCACGTCTTATGCATTCTTATATACATACATGTATAGTAACCACAAAAGTGAAATACTTTTCTCTGTTTTGTATTTTTCTTTTTTTTTGCTTGTAGAATATTTTACCAGATTTAATGAAAGCGAACCACAAATTATTGGAGTTACTTGTACAGAGTTGTAACATTGAATTAGGTATTATTATTATTATAACTATTATTACTTCTCATTTTCAGCTGTAAACAGAGACACTAAGCTCCATAGGTCAATTGTCTGTGTTTGGATGTGAATGTGTATGTAAAGTGAGTCAATGACGTTGAAAATCGCTTCAGATATGGCTCCTGTAGCATTCGCCAGCTAACGTCATCTCTTTTGTGTTAGACGTGATATCTTGCTATCGATCACTGGAAGTGTGTACTACTCAGCTGTTCTCTCTCTTCTCCTCTAGGACTGTGAGACATAATCACTGAAAGTGGAAAGCCTGAATAGGCTAGCTGTCTTTGACCCTAAGTATTTACCTTCTGTCTCCCATGTTAAGTGGTATAATCTGATAAGTAATTCTGAAACTAGGCGTGTAGTTTTAGGTAAATAGGGCCAGTCAATCGATAATATTGTGAAGCCACATCGATTGAAATAGCTAGGGTGTGTCTTGTGCGTGGTGAGACCCTAGCCTCCTTGACGGGGAATACTAGTTGGAATAGGATTAGGTTGGGGAAGGGTTAGGTGTGGTCAAACCCAAACCAGGCATCGATCCATGAATTTTCTGAAAGTTGGTTTAAGAAAGCCATACAGGGAGGTCTAGGCCGTCTTGTTAGGGGTTTTTCGGAATGCTAAAATCGAATGGCTGGAGACTGTTGGTAATACCGCTCAAAACTGTCCTCGATGGCGCAGATACATTCTCTCGTCGTGAACCCTCATATACCATGTCAACATTCTTTCTCGCTCTCATTTCTGCTGAGTATCGTCCTTTCGAATCTGTTTTTTCTCTCTCTTTTCTCTACCTATCTGTGGTACATGAAGTATGGGAACTTGAGCTGGTGCACTTCTGTGCAAATTTCAATGGTGAATCTCACCGAGTGATCCAAATCTTCACTGACTGAAGCGATCAGATTACATTTTTATGTATATTGACCTATCGCTTGCTCATGAGCGGGTTTTACCTTACAGTTGTGACAAGAGCAGGAGCATATAAGTGTATTTTACTGTGCGCCTACTTAGTTGGTGGAACTCCGACGTAAGGTTAGGAACCCCCCCTTAAGAATAAGATTTTTAAAGAATAATAAAATCTTCTGAAAATGATTCTTACGAAAATATGTATTCGATTATTTATCTCTTCTTAGTAACCATTTTTCCCAACATTGTGTCTGGAATAAAAAAACCAAGCAGCATTTAAATTCTTGTATATATATATATATACTGCTCCAGGAAACTTATCCTGTATACCGATATACTCACAGCTTTTTGGGCTACTTGGCTTGAGCAGTCTACAGGTCTTGGGGTCGACTCTCATTCCACATGCACCTGGGTAACTGTGAAGTATTACCAGCCCTCACACAGTATGTAGCTCATAGTCTGGCACATGAAAAATCTGTTATATGAAAAAGAGAAGACGTTCAGCGAAGAGACTCTTTTCGGCGAATTCATTCACATAGCTGTACAATCGCATTTATATATAATTATTTGAGTGTGTGTGTGTACATGAGGTTTGTCAAAATTAGATAATTGATCAGGTAATAAAAGAATGATCTAATATAGAAACAAAGTTAATTGGACAGCAACTAAATTAAGATTGAGTTAGTAAGTTAGATGACGTAATACAATTGACTAAAATGTTTTAACTTAGGTCAGGTTAGCAACAGAGGTAATTACAGGTAGAGACTAAGTAGAAGTGGGGTAGATAATAATGCCATTTAGATTAGAAATGAAATTGAGCAATTAAGTTGGATGACGTAACATAAATGACTATAAATTGAGCGTTGGTCAGGTCAATTAAAGTGGTAGTGAGGTGTAGAAATTAAATCGGGTAGGGGTAGAGACAAGAAAGTTGAAAATGCAAAATATTACAATTGAGAAGACAGAATAATACCAATGAAGAGACAGAAAAAAAAACTAGGTAGAATTTACCTTTCAGGTAATAATGTAGGTTAAGTCCATTGTAAGTTTAGTGATTGAACGAACCTCTTCTGTATGCAGAGTTCAGGGCTTAGCAAGTGAATCGCCATTGCTTCTGCAGTTTGAACAATGGACTTAACCTACATTATTACCTGAAAGGTAAATTCTACCTAATTTTTTTTTCTGTCTCTTCATTGGTATTATTCTGTCTTCTCAATTGTAATATTTTGCATTTTCAACTTTCTTGTCTCTACCCCTACCCGATTTAATTTCTACACCTCACTACCACTTTAATTGACCTGACCAACGCTCAATTTATAGTCATTTATGTTACGTCATCCAACTTAATTGCTCAATTTCATTTCTAATCTAAATGGCATTATTATCTACCCCACTTCTACTTAGTCTCTACCTGTAATTACCTCTGTTGCTAACCTGACCTAAGTTAAAACATTTTAGTCAATTGTATTACGTCATCTAACTTACTAACTCAATCTTAATTTAGTTGCTGTCCAATTAACTTTGTTTCTATATTAGATCATTCTTTTATTACCTGATCAATTATCTAATTTTGACAAACCTCATGTACACACACACACTCAAATAATTATATATAAATGCGATTGTACAGCTATGTGAATGAATTCGCCGAAAAAAATCTGTTAGTTACTCGCCGATAACACTGGCTGATGACTACGCTATATATCGCTAATCGGCAGAAGGTGAAATGCGTAGGCCATTGAATCGGTTCCCAATGACTGAATGATCTGTGAGCCCGCCTCGTAACTGTAAGGTGCTCATTAAAATCCCAGTAGGTGCGTAATGCTAAATAGTGCCAAAACTAGAACGAAATAGCTGTCCAGTACACTCTGGTTCTTCAGTGGTTCTCTAACTTATACCAGTTCGATATCAAATCTGTAATTTAAAAAGTCGTTTTTATCATTCTTAACCTCTGCTTTCCTTTTTCCTTTCTTCCTCAACCCGTACAACAGTTCATGAAGATGTTCACTTGTCTATGTTCCTGTTAACATGCTATCGTCTTCTGTCTTCAAATCGTGTTAAAACAGACGTTCGTAAATATTTCTCGTTAGATTTTCTCAAATCTTGTCTTGGTGCATATGATGATCAGGTAAGTGTGTGTTATGCTTTTTGTCACAGAATATATGGAAGCAAAGTGCTCTACAGTTGTCACTGGATTCACGATTGTATATATTTTTTGATATTTTTTACGTCCTGAGTGGAACATAGGGTTTCAGGCTCCAACTAAGTTTGGTGTTTTCTTTTAACGAGGAGGGGTTGCTAGCCTCGCGCCTAACTTTCCGTCTTTTCCTGGGCTTATTGTTAGCCATGTGAAGTTTAGGAGTACACTGGTTGGGAATCGAACCCTGGACCACATGTGTGGTTGAACCACTGACACATATATCTTCTATTGAGTAAATAAGAAACCTCTAAATTTCAGGTTTCATGTGGAATTTTGTGTTGAGTACTCTTTAAAGGTCACTTGTTAGATTTCTAAAAGATTAGTCGATTTGAAGAAGGACTTCATCTTCACCTTGAAGTCAACTATTCACGTATTGGTAATCAGAATACCTCATACATCTTTTTAGTCGCAAGTATTCAGCGTCTCTCTTGATATTATTTATTTATTTATTTAAACGCATAAAAAAACTTGGTACAATATGGCACCAAGGAGGATGCGCCACACAATAATAATAAAACAACATAGATCAAAAGAAAAAAAGAAGGAAAAGAAAAAAATATAAGTAGGGAACGGATAAAGAACTTCATCTGGAAGGAAAACACTCATGCTTAACAAGTTCAAATAGTATTCGTTAACTATCATCGGGAAGGTAAGAAAGAAGGAAATTGCAACACGTTCGACATTGATTACGATTCTAGGCCATATCCGATAACGTTTCGAGCCATCGATTCAAGCTATCTCGCGGACCCCAACCAGGGAGTCGTGACACACCAACCGATGCTAATCTAGCACAAAAATCCTTCATCCCACGACGCCACGTCATGGACTGACCACTCCTCCGACTTTTCCATCCTGTCCCAGGGCTGGCTGCGAACAGAGACCTGTACGAAAGCCTCCAGGGTGACATTCGCAGGACATGTCCGAGCCACCGGAGCCGGTGTTTCAGATGACGACACTCAATGAATGGTGATCTCCACTGTGTTCAAACACACGCCGCCAAACCTCAGAATTACTCATACGATAATGCCATCGAACGCAAGCGATCCTGCGGAGACAGCGATGATCGAACACGCAGAGTCGTCGCACATCCTCAGCTCGAAGAGGTCAGGTTTCACAGGCGTAGAGCAAGACAGCCCGCACCGAAGCTTTGTATACCCGACCTTTGACAGCCAGGCTAGGCTAACATCGCGACGGCAGCAGAGGTGACTCAAGTTGATGTATGCCACCCTAGCCTTCATTATACGGTTGGAAATCTCACCGTCACCCCTCCGCCAGCACTCACACAACTACCCAGATACACAAACTTATCAACAACTTCAGGCGGTTCACCTGCAAGAGTGAGTGCAGGTACAGGCTCCTGTCAATCATGTAACAGTACTTTGCACTTAGACGGCGCAAAGCACTTACCATAATTACAGACACTTACTGTTGATATTACTTCACTATCTCACTGTTTATAGGCCCATTAGTCGTATTGGCGCTTCACTATGTGAAGTTTTGTAACTAGTAGGTAGTGCTTAGGTTTCATGCATCAGTTGTAGTTCTGATCGATTCATGTCCTTCTGATATATCTGTTTATCGTATCTACTGAATACATCTCATGTTCCAGGATTTCATCATAAGCTGACATTAGTTAGAGAACCATTGGAAAACCTGGGAGTACTGGACAGCTGTTCCGTCCTAGTTTGGGACTCTTCAGCAGTACGCACCCACCGGGATTCGAACCCAGGACCTTCCGGTTACAAGGCGAGCTGGTATACCATTAAGCCACTGGGACCCGATCCAATGGTCCTTGAATTCTAACTTCTGCCAATTCACGACATAGCGCAACCGCTAGCCAATGTCTTCGGCGAGTATTTGTCCTCACACCCGACCGGCTGCACCCTACCGGTCACAACTTCCCACTGGAACCCAGGTAACTACCTACCTGAATAGGGCCAGTCGCCAGTGAGCATCTCATTGGTATTCAAGTGATGTTCTTTGGCCTATATGTCTTTACCGGGTCTACAGTTTGATACTTATAATCCACAAGTGTTTCGTCTCGAGACTATATTGTTAGCATTCAGTTATTTTGTTAGATGGTTAGAGGCAGTGGGCAGAAAGTCCCCGACTTAAGTTTCGTGCTTGTTGACACTGCTTATGTCCCCTACAGGGTTCGAACCTGTATCATCTACTGCTGCCACTCAGAGATCTTACCACTGAGCTATTCGGGCTCACAGTTGACTTTCTGTAGGACTGTAATGCAGACATCCATTGATTGGCTCATATAGGATAACCAATATCATCTATATTTTCCTCAGTCTCCCATCAGGATTGTAGATACGCCTTGCTGACTGGTGAGTGTCAATAAGCATGAAATCTAGGTCCAGAGCTTCTAGCCGATTGCCATCAACCGTCTAACATCAATTCAGAATGATGGAAGGCCACTTAACATGGGGCTGACACTGTAAACTTGGCTGACAGAATCCAGTTTGGACCAAACGATGAAGTACACGCATGACAATAGTTACATCCTATTGTCCAATCAAAACATTCAGTTATTTAAATATTCAGTCTTCCTAGCCCAAGTTTTCCAACTCTTGCCGAATTAGCAGCAATGTGTCACAGCATTTTTAATTCATTTCCATGTATTCTCCAATTCCTTCTCCAATGTATCCTATTCTTTATATCATACTTTTATTGCTTCTCTTTTTGTTTTTGATCCAGCTTCGACTTACCGCTTTAAATGTTTTAGTAGGTCTGATTACTAAAACAAAAGAGTTGGAGGGAGTCAATGAAAAACTGTTATTATTTTTAGACTATCTCAGTCATGATTTATGGCCAAGTTCAAAGCATTTTCAATGTCAAATTGTTTGTGCTATTCAAGATGTAAGTGATGAGAGATTGGTGTATATTTTTTGTATTTATCTCAGTATAAATTTTCAAGAATTTGTTGGTCACTAATCATTTCTTACCTCTTTCGTTTGAATAGTTGGTTGATAACTGATATGTATTCACATGATGTGTGTTTTGTTTTTGACAGTCTTTGATCATAGGTGCCTGCGCTCTATTTCCCGTGTAAAGTGGCATAATAACGTGAGCAACATTGAGGTTAGGCGTAGAGTTCTAGGTAAACAGGGGAAATCAATCGACGAAATCGTGAAGCTACAAAGACTGAGATGGTTAGGACATGTGTTACGTATGCCAAGCCATCGCCTCCCTTGACGAGCAATGTTAGCGGATATAGGGTCAGGCTGGAAAAAAGCTAGCGGCGGTCAAACAAAAACTTGGCACCAATCAATGAAATCCACAACAGTTGGTCTAAGCCACGTAGGAAGGTGTAGACTTCCTGACTAGTTGGGGTCCTTGGGACGGTAAAAACTTATGGTTGGAAACAATTGGTGACATGGCTCAAAATCGTTCTCAATCACAGAGGAGATGCATCCACTCCTTGTGACTTATGATCTCCAATGAAACTGTTTTGTTCTTCGTTATTACTCTTCCTTTGTCTCACACCTCTGCTCACTGTTTCTATTATGCTTTTCTTGTACTTTCTTCTCTTGCTTCGCGTGCTACACGGAGTGTGGTGACTTGAACTTCCGCACATTTGTGCAAAGTTCTATGTCGAAAACAGACAGACAGACAGTTATATTTTGCTATGTGTATATGGATCGATATTCCATTATAACTGACAATATGCTTTTGTCTGTCCATTAACTAAATAAACAATGTATGACCTTTTTATCACATGACATTACAACCAATCATGTTAAGACTGTCTATTTATTGGTTCGCGTGTACTAGCCATTTTTATATATACTCTTGCTTTGTTCATACTTGTTCACACAATTCGTACACTACGTACGATTTCGCTGACACACTTGTGTGACATTTATTTTCCTTGTCTGGAAAATACAAGTATCATCGTGAACGAGGTGGTCTTCTGATTTTCTCCAGCTCCGCGTCAGGACTATTAACTACTCGACGAGTACATAATAATAACGAAACACGTTGATAATTTGAACAGTGACAAGTGAATAACTCATAGGATTGAACTCTTAGACTTTTTATATATTCAGGTCTGGGGTTTATTATTATTATTATTAATCCCTTAGGTTCCAGGTGGAACACTGAGATTCAACAGCATATCTCCATCTCACCTTCTCTGTAGTCTTCTGTAACTGACTCCATGATTACGCATAAGCTTTCATCTTCTCCATGTCACCCTCGGATCCAGATCATTTCTGGTTCCACTTGAGTTGCTCACTGACTGACTAGTTTCAGCGTAGAACTTTGCAGATATGTGCAGCGGTTCCAGTTGCCACACAATGGGAAATAAGACGTGTGTTGTTAGTCAATAAGGTGTGGGGGGGGGATAAGATGTTTTGTCATGTTGTTATAGCGTTCATTGAAATGCATTTTAAGATTATTTATCATCCTCCTCTGATTTGACTGGTAATAATATCGTCGACATCTCTGGTATTTGCGTTGAGTCACTTCTGTTGCATGTGTTGGATGCAGACTCGATGAATCAGGATTGAGTAATCAATCTCTCCACCTACCTATATTAATTTTTAGAATTTTGACTCTGTGCCACCCACCATATTGTGTGGTTGTGTGTTAATGCGTGCAGTGCAGTTGCTGAGCTTTTTTCTAAATTACGTATCTTCGCGGGATCAATCATTCCTACTTTAGCTAAACTCTTATGTTTCGATGATCTGGCTACTCCCGATCTACTAGTTTGACCTATGTAGTTGACCTCACTCACAGTCATTGCAAGGTAGGTATTTGAAACATTAGTTAGGCATGGAGGGCCAGTGTTTATATCCCATTCACGGAGGTGTGTTGGATGCTCGGTAAGTTGAGTGTAGCTCGAGTTACTCAACGGTCTTCATTTCCTTTTTGTATACTTTTGTTTGTTGGTTCCTTTTCAGAATTCCTTGTTGTTAATCGTTTCCATCTGGTCATATGATTTTTGGTCTTGAGGACCTGGATCTTTCTCCCTTAAAGCTAGTGCACTAGACCAGCCTGTCCACCAGTCAGCCAAGTTGCAGGCCCAGATGTTCGCATTCACCCTTACACTTTTGTGAGGAACACCAGTGTTGCTTGAAGGCAGCGAATAGGACGTAGGTGGCAAAGGCTATGACTGCCTCGTCGTCCTATACGAGCATTTCGAGGGGATGACTGAAGCCTCTTAATCCTCTGTTGTGTCAAGTTATTTATATGGGCCTTACTGTTATATATGAAGAACTGTATACACATACAAGTATATACTAGTTCGGAGTATTTTGTATACATGTAATACCGCAAAATTTGTGTTTAAATTTGAGTAAAATTATTGAATATAGCGAAAATATTCATTCTGACATCTATAAAACACAAAATAATTGAGCAAAGAATATCCTTTTCAAAAATTTTCTCTTCTGGATTTAAAATTATATGTATGTTTATATACATAGAATACTCTAAAGTAGTAGTCAATAACAATATTAGCGTTTTTTTAAAAATAATATCGATTTGTAAAGTAAAATCACAATGGAATTCCAGTTCATTAAGAGGCTTAAATTATAATAACAAAGATATAATAACAAATAGAATATCAACTAAAATTAGGAAAATTCCACAGAAATTGAGAATCATTCAAACCTAGATGGCCAAGGTAAGGATAATGTCTGGGCTAGCTTCTTTTAGACCCACAAATTAGGCTTCTTAATGTGGATCCCAACAGCCTCAGCAATATTTAATAATCGAACTCTAAAGGCGAAATTGAGATTTGTTAGTATGCGGTAAATGACATCAATCTTGTGTTCTGTATCCCCAAGATGGGATAGAATAGCGCTACGAATAGAATTTGTTTGTCCTTTACTTAACCACGTAGGGTGATGCTCGGAAATCCGACGAGAAACACGCCTAATTGTACGGCCTATTTCACTAACTGGCTCTACAGGAGCAGTTAAATAGGTAGATACTCATGGAAGAGGCGAAATTAGGAAGTTTATCTTTTACTCCCAAACGCAAAAGAGGAGTGGTTTTGAAGGCAGAGCGTAATTCATCAGCAGGGAATGCTGTTTTAACCGCATTTCTAAGGCGTTGTATTATTACCTCGCTGATGTTGTCCCCATGGAACTGCATTTGTAAGAATAAGACCTTTTTAAGAACTGTTGGTACCTGGGTTGCCTTGATTTTAGATTCATATTCTTGTCAATAAGCTTTTCTGGATAACTAACCGTTTTTACTCAGCAACCGTTTAATATTATTAAGTTCCTTATCAAGACATTCATCCTAGCAGGTTGCTATTGCTCTGTGGCGGACCAAGCACTTTATCAGATTGCGTTTATATTTTAAGGGCACGAAGCTGAAAAAAATTGTATACTGACCTGTTGATGTAGATTTTCTACATACACATCTTCTTATTGTGCCATCCTCTTTTCTGGTCATAAGGACGTCTAGAAATGAAATACTAGAATCTTTTTTCATTCTTAATAGTAAAATTTATTGCAGAATGAACCTCGTTAAATTTATCCAGGATTAGGGCAGGTTAGTTTTTGATTTGGGAATTTTTGTTGTCAAGTAACGGTTGAGTTTTTATTGAATTGTTACTGGTTCATCCTGTAGTGGTGTGTTATTTCTTGTTTCTTTTTTGTGTTTAGAAAGTGGGATCACATTTATGCCTTGTGTGTTACTCTTTTCTTACAGATTCTAATGCATTTACTCACTTCTATGAAACGTGGAGTAATTAAAACTGGCTCGGATTCTCAGGCTATTGATGTCGAAGTAAGTCTGATTACTTTAGAGGTTCTATTTTGTATGAAGGGAGAGCATCAGGTTTGAGAAATAGCACATTTCTACCTGTTTGTAATGATCATAGGAATTAAGTATTTCAGTGTGTTTAGATTGGTGAGTATATAAGTTGGTTGGTTTTTAAACATTGATAAAAGTACTGAGATGCTAACATTTTTTAAATTTCATTGAAATTACTTGAAACTTGCTAATGGCGGTTTGAATTTAGTTGTATTGTGAATCTCAACATGGATGCCTATAAGTCGATAGTAACAGTACTTTTATCATATTA
This sequence comes from Trichobilharzia regenti, assembly GCA_944472135.2. Lineage (NCBI taxonomy): Eukaryota > Metazoa > Platyhelminthes > Trematoda > Strigeidida > Schistosomatidae > Trichobilharzia > Trichobilharzia regenti. Next base: position 25,376,083 of record OX235264.1, on the reverse strand, counting down.
TTTTCTTCTCTTGAGTTCCGAGTAGACCGTATGGCTTCAGCCACATCTGTCAGCTTGAGACTGTTATCTGCAGTCTATTTTTTAGGTGGTTCCAAGATTGACCACAAGTTTTCAACTCTTCCCCACACACGATCTCCCCTAAGTCGCCTTTAGACCTATGTCCAATTCGTCGCTTCACCTTCCGGTTCCACTCGGGGGCCTGGCGTGTGATCTCGCTCAACGACTTTCTCAGAGTGGTGTGTTTGATCCATCTGAATCTCCTGCGGCATATTTATTGGGCGATAGGTTCTTGTTTGGTTTGTTCCCAGAGTTCCTTGTTGGTGATCCTTTCTGACCATCTGATCTTCTGTGTGAAGCAATGACAGCTGTCGACAACAAATGTGTGCAGCAGGATTTGGGAAGTGCCAAGTCTCTGAAGCATATTATTATTGTTGTTTCCTTTAGTTCCTAGAGGAACATAGGGCTTCAGCTGAACATCTCCATTGCTTTCGGTTCTCTGCCAACGTTTTCATTTGGCGCCGTGTCTTCCCATATGCTTCCATCTCCTCTTCACATGACCCTCTCCATGTTACCCTCGCACTGACAACCAACTCGCCACTTCCCGTTTGGGTTTCACTCGAGCTGTGGCTTGACGTGTGATATCACTTGGTGTTTTTCTCAGAGTATGGCCAATCCATCTCCATTTCTTCCTGCTTATTTGTTGCACAATCGGTTTCTGCTGGGCTGGTTCGCTCGTTACCAGAGATCTTTGTTGCTGATCTTTTCCTGCCGGCCATCTGATCTTGAACGAAGTATTGAGCGAAGGCAGCTGTTGATGAAGGTCTGTAGCTAGTTTGAGGTACTCTTCATGACGCGCCAAGTCTCTGATCCGTATAGCGAGTAGCACTGACTTCACATTGGAGTTGAAAATCTGGATGTTATTTTTCATTGTGAGGGATCTTAACCTGCACATAGACTTGAGAGTAATGAAAGCTTACCTTTCTTTCCCGATCCTCGCTTTGATAACAACCTCATCAATTCCGTCAGCCTGCAGTTGATACGATGCTTCATAGGTAGGTGGGTAAAGGATGTCGCATCTTTGAGATTTCTTTCATTTATGCTGATTGTTATCTGTTGTTGTGGGTGTTGCTGTCGGCCAGGAATCTTCATCACCTGTCTTCTGTATGTTCATCTGAAGTTCTTCCTATCTTTGATGTTTTTTCTGACAACGTGTTTCTTTTCGCTTGTATATCTTCGAGTTTGTAAGAAATCAGACATATATCATCATGGGCGAAGTCCAGATCCTCCAAGTTTTCTGTGTGGGTCCGTTTTATGCCTGTCTCTTCGCTGCCCGCTATCTGTCGCATTATCCACCCTACCGCAATCAGGAGAATCATTGGAGATAGTAGACAGCCAGTTTGTCTTACTCCCGTCTTCACTTCAAGAGATTTTTGAGTTTCCTGTTGTGGATTACTTGGCATGCAGCATTGTTGTACAACTGTTAGATGAGATGTGTAATTGTCGATGGCACCCCATAATAGCGAAGTAGTTGCCAAATGACCTCTCGATCGACGCTGTCGAAGGCATTTTCAAAGTCAATGAATTTGAGGTTGCGATTTGATCGATGCGTAACTTGTTCCTCATGAATGCAGCCTGTTCCGATCAAAAGTTTTCCATCCAGGGCGTGTTTGATTCTCTTCAGGATGATGCGGCTTAGTATTTTGCTTGGGATGGATAGCATTAGGCATATAGAAACACTGACTAGCTTGACATCAGTGTTTAAAATTCAAATCTTCGTCTTTGTACTGATTGCAACAGGTTTCCACACAGATATCCAAACCAAGTTCACTTTTAACGGTTTGAAAAAATTTGGGCATTGGGTATATGATATTCATTATAATAAAGGTTTTTGTATTTCCCAATGAATGAAAAACAAAACGATATTTCTCTTTTTACCGACGCTTCGCTATTTAATGCTAATAGCTTTATCAAAGTATTATTAAACCGGAATTTAAAAAATCTCAGGATATTTATAACAAAGAGTTAAGGGGTGAAAAAATAGACTTAGGTCAAGTTAAAAGGACATATTGAAAGTCAAATAACAAAGTCAAACTAAGTATCAAAACAAAGTTTATTAACTTGATCATCGTTCTTTAGTCTGGGGTCATTTTTCGTAAAACAAGCGATATCGTTTTGCTTTTCATTCATTGGGAAATACTAAAACCTTTATTATAATGGATTTCCACACTTGTTTCAGATTAATAAAAGCCTGTTTTGTCATTCTGATTTTGGTTTCGACATCCTCATCCTTGCCGCCTGTAGTTGAAACGATACTGTTTAGATAAGCGAAAGAAGTGACTTCATTTACTTTTGAAATATTGATGGTGATTGGTTCTTGTTGTTGTTGTTGTTGTTAGTCGTTGGGTATCCTCACCACTCTTGTCTTTTCTATGTTCACCTGAAGTCTTGTCTTCACTACGTCTTCCCCCAACTTGTTGGTTTTCGCCTGTAGATCTTTAAGGTGGTGTGACCTTAGACGTTAACCATCCGCGAAATTTCTGACGCACGATCCATTTCAACACAATCAAGAACATCATCGTTGATAGTGTTTAACCTTGTCTTACTCCTTTCCTGTTTTCATAGGTATCTCTAAGCGATTTGGACGGTAATGTAGACATATTTTCCAAACTGGTTGTATGGTAATCCTCCAAATATTAGACCTACCGTTCCATGCATACATATACTTACTGAATGGCATATTTATAGTCACTGTCCTAATCCGTATTTACCTATTACATCGATGTAGTTGTCAAACGACAATCGTCGGAGGCAGGGTGTTTTGAGTATTTTATCCAAACAAAGTTGAAGATGTGGTTCATTGGCTTCAGAAGTCGACTTTCAACCAATTAATTGTGTGGCTTTGAATCTCTGTCTTTTCCCTACTTCAATCTGGGCGGCTGGTGGGTTGTATCACGAGCCCTTACATAATGTTTGTGGGTAGTTAAGTTCTAACATTCAGTCAATATGCGTTGGTGGCACAGTGGTTAGGACTCGCCGACCATAAACATGGTCCGAGGTTCAATCTCCGGCCGACGCACACCCGATATCTATGGTCGGCAAGCACAATTTGGGCTACCAATATCACATGCTGAAAATTCCATACTTGTACCGAAAATACGGTGTGGCATCAAGCTGTAATCAAAATATAAAAAAAATTAACACAGAATTAGATTATGAAACGAAATACCTTCAACTTTCCATATTAGTTTGTTTTTTAGATGTATCACACATCCAGTAAATAATACAGTTTCACTGTGTGATACATCTAATAAACAAACTAATATAGAATTACCTACTACCACAGTGCCCAAGTTTTACACATATATTAATGTAACCTTCAGCTTTCTCATTACTTTGTGCTTCCGTTCTTGTTCAGTAAACTAGTAGATTAAATATTTTATATGTTCCTACAATTACTAACTAAGGTTTTCAAATTCTTTATAAAACTGAATCAGGTTAACTGTACATTGTGTGTTGTTAGACTCTTTAAATAACTTGGAATAAGTTTTCCAATCATATTCACTCCAAGTACGTTTTTATTCAAAACAGCTTAGCAAAATAGACTATGCCGTCAGCCACCGTTGCTTGTATTGATCATACATGATATGTCATCTATCAAATCACTTAATTGGAATGTATCACTTATAAGTGTATGTTTGTGTGTGCGTGACTGCAGCAGACAGCAGATTACAAGTACTCAGTGAAGCCATTGAAAGATAAGTGATAGGGTTTACACCTTAATAACAGTTACCACTATCTATGGTATAGTAAGTATAGTAAGGTTGACAGCACATAGGTGTGTATCCAATGTCACGCGTTTAATACTTTGTGTTCGTGTAAATTGAATCTAGCGGTCAAATTTGAAAAGTGGGCACCAAAGTAGGTGGCTCACCATTGCGGTGCACCCTGAATTGATGTTAGACCCTAGACCTAGATTTCCTACTTGCTAGCACTAGTTATCAAGGCGTATCTGCAACCTTGAGCGAACATCGACGGCTAGACGCATGACATTGGTTATCCTGTATTAGCCAATCAATAGATGTCTGCATTACAGTCCTACAGGAAGTCAATTGTGAGTCCGAATAGCTGAACGGTAAGATCTCTGCATAGCGGCAGTAGGTGACACATGTTCGAACCTTGTGGGAGTCACGAGCTATTTCAAGGTTACAGATACTCTTTGGTGACCATTGCTAATGAGCACGAAACCTAGATCCACACAGGGCTCCTTGTCAACTGCTTCGGAACATTTAACATCAGTTCAGAGTGCAAACCACCTAGATTGGTGACCACATCGCAAACTTGACCGATAGAATTTAGTTTACACCAATCGAAGGACTAAACTCATAACATTAGTTACTACTTAGTGTAGAATGAAAGTATCCATTGCATTCCTACAGGAGAGTAAATAGCTCAGTGGTAAAATCTCTGACTGTAAAACTGTGTGGTGCAGTTTTGAGTATCCTTGGGGAGGGTGTGTGACAGAAGTTACTTGGGGGGGGGGTGCTAATACATTTAGTAGGCATGAAATTTACATAGGTCTACGGCTTCCTACCGATTGTCCCTACAACGCAGATCAAATAGATAGCCTTCAACAGTTACGTCTTTTTTTCTGAAAGCTTTAAATTATAATCACATTAATTTTTGTTTTCTTTTGATTTTATAACTGTTTTTACGTACTTTTTGTTTGTTTGCTTGTTTCACTCACTTCAGATGTTTAGCACTAGATTGGCGAACATTTTATTGGGTTCTATTTATCCTGGATCACCGCCATCACGTTTGTCTTTAGCCCTGGCTGGATTGCATACGTTTGTTAACTGCTACTATTCCGTGTATCATACTGATACAGATTCAGGTAGGTGTTTGATTTGTTGGTTTCTGTGTGTGTATGGGCTTATTGAATTATTTTGGCTGGTATTACTAACCAGCTGCCCAAACCATGGGTGTTAATTTCTCTTTAAGGTACCTGAAACAACAAAAAGAGCATTAGTGTTGCGTGACTGGTGACGACCAGAAGGAAACTGCTTGAGACCACCCACACATGGATTGTTTGAAGTCGTTTTTAGGGTTGTGTCCGTCCATATTAAGATCTTACCGTGGACTACTCACCGCCAATGGGTAAATCGTTATGTATCATTTTTAGGGCCGAACTTTTCTAATCACCTGGTCTCCAGAAAGGAGAGAAACCGTATCTTGCTTGTCGATCGTCCTAGGGAAACGTCCTATTGCTGTTGCATACCTATTTCCCATCAGCAAGACTTCACTCACAGACTCCAACGTAGTGTAGGCGGTTATGATAGTAAATGTTATTAGTTTACCTGCTATCCAAACAACTCTACTAGCATTACAGAAACTGCAACCAGTTTAGTTGGTTGCGTTATTGCAGCCAGCCGAGATATCAAGGGATAGTGAGAAAAGGTCTTACCTGTCTGATTCATTTTCAAAGTATCCCTCTCATATTACACGCACAAACTGCTGACTACTACACTTTAGATTCAACAGAGGATGGGACTTTTATATCTCATAATGTGTCTAGTTGTACTGCTAATTAGGAAATCGCAACAGTTTATCATATAGCAGATAGCGGGTAGTGACATTAGTTATATTCCATGATTCGAGTGTTATCTTTGAACAGTCCGAGTAGGGTATCAAGTTAAAATACCGAGATCATATTTAGATTATGGGTTTTTTGTAGGGTTTTGGATTAATTTCAGGTTAAATTTTGTCACCGGCCAACATTACTTGAAGATTCTTGAAAACCCCCTAATGTAAATATCAGTCTCCAGCTCATTGATGGCTACTGGTTGAATGTCTTGAATCTGTACTAAGAAGTCTTGGATAAAAGTGGTCCACCATGTCAATATGAAATGGAAACTGACATTGGTTGAGGATACGTCTATGTTGCTGATTGACAAAAGTTAGGAGGATTCAAAGGTCATTGAATTCCTGTCCAAAGTAGCTGAATGACCAGTTGGCTTGGTCTGAAAACTTAAAAGTCCCTGGTTTTCTATCCCTAGTAGTGGGGTTGCACGGGCATACTGATGAGTTCAAAACTAGGACGAAATAGTTGGCCAGTGTTTCCTGGTTGCGGACAAAATCTTCACTCAACCAAGATAGTGAGTTCGAATCTAACACTATCCAGTAAGATTGTCAGTCAGCAGCTGTTACTAGACAGATGATAAATCTGTTCAGAATTGGATCATACCTCTAAAGTAGACCGAAGTAGTGGAATCAACGTTAAATTTATATATGAAGAAGTTGATGAAATAGAGTATCTTCATATGATAAAAGAAATAATCCCACCAAATGTATTCTATCAACCATTTGAATGTACTGTACTTCTAATGTTTAGTTTAAGCTAACCTATTCATAGTCTTGAAAATCATTTCTGTCTAAGAGGTTAACATATGCGTCAATTGAGTTAACTGACTGTCGAGTAAACAGTTTTATGCTGTGCTTAGGTCTCTATGTTTTGTTATGACTCTGTCGCACTGTTTACACTGAATCATAACTCCATCATAAAATAAATTTATATGATGAAGGTACACAGTGGTACAGCATTACTTGTTTACTGGTAACAACGTCCCAAGCAAGATTTATTGCCCCTAGTCATCGTATGAAGGCACTCATATAACTTCCAAAACTCCATCTATATGATTCCATTATTTCTTATCCTTTGACTTTAAACTGGTTGTAATATTATCCACATCTCGAGTACTGGCGTCGCATCACTGTCCTGTTGCATGCGTTAAGTGTAGACTTGATGAAGAGATAGAGGGAGGGATTCAGTGTTCAACATCTCTCCCTCTCCACCTACCTATGTTACTTTTCACGATTGTAGCTCACTCACTCCCACTCCATTGTGTGGTTGTGTGTTCGTATATGCAGTGTGATTGAGAGTTTTAGTCTAAGTTATTCATCTTTTTGTGATTAGTCGTGCCACACTTAGCTAAATTCTTATCTTCCGATAATCTCACTATTCCCAATCTACTCGTCTAACTGATCTATTTTGTGGGTTAAACTATTTGTCTAATTGGATCGATAAGGTCCTTTAGACAACACAGTTTATCCCTGAGTGAGTTTATGGGTCTAAATAACCACCCTAACTTCTGCTTTATTAAGAATCCTGAGTCAGGTTTCTGATGTCCCTTCTTTATATGGTTGTAAAGCTGTAGACGCCTTAAGTGCTTCCTTATTCATATAATATGGTCAATAGCAGTGCATCATTATGTGAGCTTTTATCGCATAAATTTATTCCATGATGAAATTATACTCTACCAAGTATCCAACTTCTGTTCTTACTATCAATGAGTGATGATAGTAGTTTCAAGCTTGAAATCTATGATATTCTTTGATACCTCAGTAACTCAGTGACAGCTAATTGAACTCTATCAGTATACACTGCATATAATAAACCCAGTGTGAATCTGGAAACCTTTCAGGACAATTTCGTCTCATTTTGATACTACAAGATTCCTATTTATTGCCTTGGGTTCCCCCCATTGGATCTGCTCCTCTCCATTCTATTCTGTGCAATCCTATTCAGCTGGTTACACGATCAGCCCTCAAACTTTCACCTTCTCTTCACAAAATCTCCTCCATATCACCTTTCAGTCTCCTCCCAACTCATAATTTTCCATTTGGGTTCCCTGTTGAAAGCCTGTTTTGTGTGTGATGTCACTCAATGATCTCCTCCTCAGCGTGTGTTCATTCGATCTCCATTTTCTTTGGCAACAGGCTCTTGTTTGGTTTGTTCTCAGATGTTTAGTGTGTTCTTCTGTAAAATTTTCACTTTTATTTTTATTTACTTCGTCTTTTTTTCTCTTTTTACAGAGTTTATGATTCAGATTTTGAAATGTTTAAATATGGCGATGATAAATTTATTCCCTATTATTATTATCAGTAGTAGTAGTAGTAATAATGGAAGTGATGTATGCGGTGAAAATGAATTCAGTCCTACTATTGTCCATTTATATTCCCTTCTGTTAATTGGTTTATTCAGTCGATATGATGTTGATAGAGATTATGCAATGAAAATACTTTTCAGGCTGAAGTTATCAAAGTATATTGTAAGTTATCTTGATTGTCTTTGCATACTTTAATATTATGAGTTGTAATCAAAAGGAAAATGTTTTACTTAAGGAAATGTGATTAAACTGAAAGTTTAATTGAATTTTTTTTAGATTTTCCCGTCGATTAATTGGACCGAAGTGATCAATCTCAGGTTGACATTTCGGCTCCTTGTGTATACGCTTCAACTCTGTCTGGTCATGTAAATTGAAGTCGATTAGTGGATGGTGACTAGCAGTGGAATCCAGGATGCGTATTTCGTCCTAGTTGGGACTCGTCAGCCACTGGATGTACCTGCATTCCCCAGTGAGTGATGATGTTCCCGCTGAGGCTCGAACCCAGTGCCCATACTTTCAGACACCAAAGCGTTATCCATTAGACCACTTGGGCGACGAGAGCCACCTCTTGTGCAACGCGTCATATTAAAAGTTGTAGAATATTTCAGGATTTTATCATGAACTGACATCGGTTGGAGGACTATTGGAAGACCTGGGAGTACTGGATAGCTGTTTCGTTCTAATTTGGAACTCTTCACCGGTACGTATCAGACGCCAGGGTTCGAACCAGGGGCCTCCTGGTTACAAGGCGACCTCGTAGACTATTAAGCCACTGGAAGCCGACCGGATAGTCGATAAATAGGATATTTGATGTCTACATGGTAATGTGGAGGGGAGGGAAGTAATCAAAATAGAAGGACAGATGGCTGCTTGCCTAGGCGAAGTTAAACTTTCGACATTCGAACACTCAGTCAAAAGAAGGCAGCGAAACCAGGAAAATGACACTATATTCGTGAACAAGAAAGTTGAGTGAAGTGTAATGATAGTAAACACAATATATGGTTAGTGGTTTTAGATTATGTAAGGGAGAGATTAAGGCTAGCCTTTGAATGTGGATGGGTTTCGTTAACCTAATTAAGGAGATACTAGGGTTAGGTGTCCATATGTGCCTGTTTAGCGCAATCGCGTTTTCCTAGGTCGTAGGTGCATCTTGTGGGTATCTAAAGTTGAACTTTGCCCTCTGACCGAATGACGTACTAGTAGCAATGGGTATTATCGATTCTTAAATAACATTGGTAATTCCATCTTCAGAAAGCGTCAGTTATTCTCAAACCCTGTCTTCTCTGCTTTCTTTGTTCAATGAAACTTTATTGTATTTTCCTTCATTTCATTGCATATGAATATCTGCCTGACTGAGTTGCAATTTAGAAGCTTGTACCACAGAAGTGCACCATTTTAAGGTACCACACTCTTTGCAGCACACAAATGTAGGGAAGAAAAATAAGAGGATATTCAAAGGAACCATAATGACTCGATGGAACTTCAAGATGGTCTGTCCATATGAAACCCACATGTAGCGGTTAACTCACAGGTCTCTACAGTTAAGTAGTGCCTGTTGAATGAAAACTAAATTTGATTAAATCCCTTGCCACTCTCATGAGACATATTTAGAGCCATAATGCTCTAGAAGAAGAATTAGACTTTATGAAGGAAATTTACATGCAAAATCGATATCCATCGAGATTTGTTGACTTAAACATCAACTCGAAAATTCAGAGAAACATTATTCGTGTTGAAAAAAGAAACTTTACATGAACCATGATTTCAACGGAGACTTAGCCTGTAATGTCCATAAGAGAAGAATTTCAACACCTTTGAGCAGAACATTTTTTGCGTCAATACTAAGAGTAGTGTTCTCTAGCCGTCTCCTGGTCTGAGATCTCACGTCTGACCACTTCCATGTGCAAATATTAATTCACGTGTTCCAATGGGACCATGTATATTGATCGTCCGATGCGTATCCTGTCTAAAAGGGTTCAAGAACACTATTTTGCAGAATTGCACAAAAATTGCAGTGCTTCTGTAAGGAGTGCGATTATTGACCACCCTGTCGAAACTGGCCATTCTATCCCAACAGACTCCTTTAAATTAATCCACCAAGTGAAGAACAGCCTGTCAAAGACAGCAGGCTTTCATCTACTCTGCATTCAATCAGAGAAACTAGAGCTCTGCATACGAAAGCGAAATTATTCAGTCATTTCTACTATCACGGTAACAACCTTATTGATTTCTACCTTTCTTAAACACTGTTAATAGTGTGTACTTATACATCGAATTTTTAGTGATTACGTTCGACTAAATTTACCTTGAACCTCGGTGGGTTGAACCTCGCGACAGATCCTAATCGGGTGCTCTCGGACGTGTACGTTTTGTCAGCGAGGAGGCCTCACGGTCCCCCCGTTACAGTGCGTCGGTGGCACTGCGGTTAGGACTCTCGCTGACCATGCACATGGTCCGGGGTTCGGTCCCCCGCCGACGCATACCTGATATCAATGGTTGGCCTGCGAAATTTGGGCTACCGATATCACATACTGAAAATTCCATACTTGTACCGAAAATACGGTGTGGAGTCAATCTATAATCATGAAAAATTAACCCTTATATTTCTTCTGGAGATATTCGCTCGTTTCTATGAGCATCCTGACTACAGCTCATTTATTAAATTATTCACCTTATTACGTAACTCTAACACCCTTACTCTTTCATCTATTGAATGATGTCAGTAATTATGATTATGACAAATCATCACTTTTATAACTATCCTCTTATATAAAAAATTGTATATAAATACGATTGTATGGTTGAAGAAAGTGAATTCATCGAAAAGTGTTTACTTGACTCATTTTCTGATCATCTAATAAGTTATATCTGGTGAATTGAATCATTCATGTTTATCTGATTTACTTTCTTCCACGCAAGTAATACACATATATGTAATGACAGAAGACAAGGGCCAGGTAACAGATCGTTTATTGAGAAAGTCAACAGATATTTATAGATTTTTATGTACATTATTAGCATTTTTGTTAGCAGAGAAGCAAAGTCGTCTGATTGGCTGTTTTCCTGGTGAAGGTTGTTCTCTTATCTCTCTGTGGCCGTTTCTTAGAAAGTTGAGCCATAAATCTGCGAATTGTATCCGCCCACGGTAAAGTATGCTATGATTCCTTGTTGAGTTCCTCAAGGTTAAGCCTTGTCCTTGTTTTTTCTCATGACTCCAATTTGGATCGTAAGCATTGATGTCAGTTGTTCTCTAAAAATTTTGTCTTGCAGACTGCTCGCACCACACACATAGATCGCGTTGTCTAATACAGCAAATATATTTTTTTAAAATAAATTCTTTTTTAGAATCCTGAGCACATAATGCACTTGTGGAACAATACACTAACTCTGTATACACAAAGCTCAAGACCTGATATCAGTCCTGTTGGTAGTGATGTATTACGTTATCTGGTATATGAAAGTTTTTCATTCCCTGTCATATCAACGTGTGGATATTTTATTGACATTGAGAAGAAGAACAAGGATACTTCACTTTATCAACTGAATAGTAGTCAATCTACAGATGATAAAGCAATTAGTGCAATTTTCTACTTGTTAGATGTTCTTGAAGAACAAATTGAAGCTTGTGAACGTCGTCCAAATCTATCAATTATGGCTGTTGTATCTAGTCGACCATTTTATGCTATGCTTAATGCTATACGTTCTGTTCTCGGTGTTATGCCATCTTCATCGGAGAGTCAGAAGAGTAAAGATGAAGTGAAGAGTACTCTCTGTGATGAGGAATATCTAATGATGAAGACGTGTTTACAGAGAAGGTACAAATTGTTTGTTTTGCTGCTTGTTTTAATGTTGAATACTTACATCACTGTGAAATTTTTCATTTTTCCATACCACTTTTTGCTGTAGTAGATATATTTTCAGAAGATGACGTCGGTTAATTGAAATACTGACTTCCAAGTATTAGTTTGTAGGGGTTTTATTTGGTTGGTTAGAGGAACTGACATCAGTTAGAGGACCACTGAAAACTAATTGTGAGTACTGGACAGCTGTTTCGTCCTATTTTGTGACTCTTCGTCAGTACGCACCCTGCGGAGTTGGAACTAAGGACCTTCCGGTTATAAGGCGACCTCGTAGACCGTTAAGCCACTGGGACCGATCCACTGGCCAGCCCATAAATTCTAACTTCTGCCAATTCACGACCTAACGCGACCACTAGCCAATGTCGTCGGGGAGTATTTATCTTCACACTCGACCTGCAACACCCTACTGGCAACGACGTCCCACTAAAACTTCAGGGAACCTAAGTTTTCCAATGGTTCTCTAACCGATGTCAGCTCATGATGAAAACCAGTAACCAATTAATTAAATCCCCACAAACCAATACTTAAAGATCAATGAGATGCTGACTAGCAACTGGCCTTATTCAGGTAGGTAGTTACCTGGGGCTGTAGTGGGAAGCCGTGACCAGTAGGATATAGCAATTTGAAGGTGAGGACAGTTTCTCATGGTAGAAGACATTGCGAAGTGGTTGAGCACACACTCTAGGCTACTTGTATTGGAACTGATTGTTTCTTTGACTTGAACGTTGACCCTTTGTGTGTGAGGTTTTCTTCTTATCGGTTGGTAAATTTTGTCTATCTTGATGTGTCTATTGATTGGCGATTCACTGGAATACCAGGTTTCTAAAAATTCCCTATCATTTTTGGTGTTTCCTCTACCTAATATTTTAACGTTGTCTCAGTAGAACTGATGTCCGTGGTTATCTGTGTGTAATGATATGAGGGAGTGGAGGATGTGTCTTTTGACGGCTAGCTTATGTTCATGGATACGAAGACGAAGGTGAAGTCTTTTTATGTGTTTCTGGATTGTTACTGTTGTAATTCAGTATTTGGTCCGTGTGAACTGATTTTCTAAAAACTGAGTTTCTATAGAAAATCAACTGTATATTGTATACAAAAACTATTCCAGAGGGCCGGGACTCATTGAAGATTGAAAGTGCCCACCACTAAAAACCAACCCAACAACTCATCATCACTAACTTGTCATTAATCCCTACATCTGGAGATCATCTGAATAACTTCATAGTCTTTTATTCTCCAGAGAGAGTTTGAAATCTAACAGATCCCTGTTAGTTTGAATCTGGCTTAACTAACTTTCACTTCTGGTATTTCCAAGTATCAGTCTAAAGGAATGTCATTATTAATTAGCACACTAATTTTTTTCATGAATTTCAACCTCCGGTTGGTAGACAAGTTATTTTATTTTTTATTTGTTAATTTCATTTGTCATTTCTAGTACCTTGTTTAGAAAAGTCAATGGAAAGTGTATTCTACAGCGTATTATCTTCTTAGGTATTCGTATTTCCGAAATCGTCCTACCGATTGTTGGACATGAATCACCTGAAGGTATTCTTCTTCAACCAGATTGTATGAATGACAATAATAATGTTAATGAGGTAAATTAGTTGATTTCTATTCATATTTTGATGTATAGATATCTATTTGTTTTTACGAATTCGACCACGGATTGATATCAGTTAGAGAACCTTTGAAAGTCAGGGAGTACTGGACAACTGTTTCCTCTGTCCTAGTTTTAGGAATCATCGACAATACACACTCACCACCAGGGTTCGAACCCAAGACCTTCTGGTTACAAGTCAAGTTCGTGGATCATTCAGCCACTGGGATCCGATGCAATAGCTCATGAATTCTAACTGCTGCCAATTCATAATTTCAGCGTGATCATCAACCAATGTCATCGGTGGGAACTCCATTCTCACACTTGACTTGATGGACCTTACTGATCACGACTTCTCACTAGAACTCCAGGAAACTCTGTCCTGTGCGTACTGCCGATGATTCTCAAACTAGGGTGAAACAGCTGTCCAGTAGTCCCTGGTTTTCAATGGTTCTCTAAGTGATATCAATTCGTTGTCAAACTCGTAAAAACAAATCTAACACTTACAAACCAACTCTTGCTTAATTAATATTATCTTCTCTATATTCTGATATTTTAACTGCATTGATTTTCTCAGGGTATTTCCCATAGTAGAAAAGAATGTGTACTGCTCATCAGTCCGCTCCGTCCTCCTTTATGGTTGTGTGACCTGGCCACTCAGAGTGGAAGACATGAAAAGACTAGCTGTCTTTGATCATAGGTGCCTGCGCTTTATTCCCCGTGTAAAGTGGCATAATAAGGTGAGCAACATTGAAGTTAGGTGTCGAGTTCTAGGTAAACAGGGGAAATCAATCGACGAAGTCGTGAAGTTACAAAGACTGAGATGGTTAGGACATGTGTTACGTATGCCAAGCCATCGCCTCCCTCGACAATGAGCAATGTTATCGGATATGGGGTCAGGCTGGGAAAAAGCTAGCGGCGGTCAAACAAAAACTTGTCACCAGTCAATGAAATCTACAACAGTTAGTCTAAGTCACGTAGGAAGGTGTAGACTGGTGCCTGGTTGGGGTCCTCGGGACGGTAAAAGTCTATGGTTGGAAACAATTGGTGACATGGCTCAAAATCGTTCTCAGTGGTGCAGATGCATCCACTCCTTGTGACTTATGATCTCCAATGAAACTGTTTTGTTCTTCGTTATTACTCCTCCTTTGTCTCACACCTCTCCTCACTGTCTCTATTATGCTTTTTTTGTACTTTCTTCTCTTGCTTCGCGTGCTACACGGAGTGTGGCGACTTGAACTTCCGCACATTTGTGCAAAGTTCTATGTCGAAAACAGATAGACAGACAGACAGACACTGTGTGTGCGTGTATGTGTAACCTGTGATCTATCTGTTTTGTTATTATTATGGTTGGTATTGTAACTGAATTCTAATAATTTCGATTGGTTGATTGATAGATTATCGATTTATGTCATATGGCAAAATAAACTGTTGGACTTCTATGCTAATGTTATGTCTTAGACGTCATTATTTCATATTTGATTTTGGTAGTTTCCACGGTCTCTGCATGTATATATTCCAATAATTCATCCTGGAGAGTATAAAAGATGCACTGGATGCACAACTTCGCCCCTCTGGAACAAGGTGGATTCAGGAAAGGCAAATCATGTGCTGATCGAATTGCAACTCCTCGCGTCATCATCACAGGATAAAGCATAGCAAAACCTCTACCTCAATTTCATCGACTTCCAAAAGGCCTTCGGCTGGCAGCATTGACCGAGAAGTAATTTGGAAACTGCTTCTACCCTATGGCGTGCGGCGCCCAAGTCTTTATCAACCACATCCAACAGCTGTCCGAATGACAATGCCACATGTGTCAGGTAATCCACAACGGAAAACTCAGCGAAGCGTTTGAAGTGAATACAGGAGTAAGACACTGATGGCTGTCTATTATCACCGATGATATTCCTAATTGTGGTGGATTGGATTGTGAGTGGAAGCAAGGAGACAGGAATATACCGGACCACCGATAAGAAGACTCTAGAAGATCTGGATTTCGCGTGTAGATGATTTATGTCGTGTGTCGCAGAAACTCGAAGGCTTGCAGGCAGGCAAAAACTAACAAACTTTTATCAACAGCTACCTTCACTGGCTCCATAATCAAGATCAAATGGCCAGAAAGAATTAGCAGCAGGAAATTATGGAAACAAACCAACCAAGAGCCGATTGCTCAGCATATCTGTATGAGAAAATGGAGACGGATCCGGCATATGTTGAAGAATTCATCGAATGATATCGCTCGCAGTGCAAGCCATCGCTCTAGTGGAATTCCAAAAAGAAGGGATGAATGGGTCGTCGGTTCAAGGGTGACATGGAGGAGATCGTGTGTGTATGGGGGGGGGAGGAGATGAAAGATTTGGACAGTCGTGGGGTAGGCTGAAGAGGACTGTAGAAAATAGAAGGAAGTGGAGATGTGTTGCTGAAGTCCTGTGTTCCATTCGGAACCTAAGGGAATAATTATAATGAGAAGAAGAATATTCCAATAAAGGGATATCAATGTCAATTTCACTTGTCTGGTAAATTCCAAGAAGAATGTAAGCTTCCATGCATAGTTGTTATCTGAAAACATATAAAAGGGTAGAAGGTAGAGAAATGTGATTTTATTTCCTGCAGCAGTGAAGTGTAGGTGCTTCTGTATTTTTCCCCTGTCATTGTCTTTTACAGTGTTATTACTTGAATTAATGGGCATTATTATCATCATTATTATCCCCTTGAGTTCCCAATGATGAAACATAGAGCTTTAGCAGCACATTTCCGGTTCACTTTCTTCTCTGTAGTTTTATTTAGTTGGTTCCATTTTAAACCACAGACTTTCATCTCCTCCTCACAAAATCTCTTCTCTGCCAACGTCGGACCAACACTTAAATCGTCTTTTCTCATTCACAAGTTCCACTCTACAGTCTGTTTGGAGTGTTATGCCATTCAGCGATCTCCTCAACTTATGACTCATCTATCTCCATTTCCTTCTGCAGATTTATTGGTTGATAGGTTGTTTGTTGGTTCATTACCGGAGTTACTCGTTGTTAATCGTTTCTCGCCGTCTGATCTTCAGTATATTGAGACCATGAGGACAGCTGTTGATAAAATGCTGAAGCCTGTTCGAAAGAGCATTTATTTTATTACAATTTAATTGACTGTATCAGTTTTCATTATTTACATATACCTAAATTTTACGCGTTCCTTTTTAACCTTTTTCTAGGAAGAATATTCTAACAGTTTAGACGATGATGATGAATCCAATGTATACAAAAAGACATTAAAAAATCCAGAATATCTTATTCTGTGCTGTTGGCGTTCTGTTCGTGAATTATCTTTACTTATGGGTGTATCACTTGTATCGTATTGTGATTTCAGTGAAACTGAAACTGAGCCTTCTGGTGACGACTATCGAATGAAACCGAGTGAGGTTGGTGGATTACTTTCAGAATAACAAATATTTTTGTTTAGATAAAGCAATAAGAAGGCGTAATTTGTCTGAATCGTGTATTGTATGTATTTGCGCAACACATTCTGAATAATCTGATCGCAAACGGATATGTCTTAGGAATATATACACATAAAATAATTAAGAGTTAAGGGTTGAGAAAGTAGACTTATGTCAAATTAAAATGATATATTGAAAGTCAAAATAACAGTGAACATCACTAAACTAAGTGGGAGAGGTAATAGTATATCTACCTTGACTGGTATCAAACAAAATTTACCAATGAAGGTTTAATGTGATGACGAATTGTTTTTGATGAATACACAAAGGTGGTTTAAACTTCCTAATCGCCAGGGCTTCCACAAACTTTTGGATAGGTTCGAAACACGTTTTATGGATAGGTTTAAAAGACGTGCAAACATCAATTTTATGTTCTGTCTCTATAATTTGTTTCGCAGTAAAGAAGCCAGGTCGTCTGTTCTTACCATTAATGGGTTCTGGGGATTCTATTCGCTACTAAAGCCATTTAGGAATATGCTCTAAAGCCAGCCCTTACTTGCAGAGATCGACGAGTCCTCGCTATGTATTTATATCGACACCTACATTCAAATTGGTAAATACAATGGGATATGTTATCATTTTTCGCATGTTCTAAGGGCTTAGATAGATATATGGGCTTAACATTCTTAGCTGCGTAAAAAGTCTTTTTAACCTCAGCATTCGACCGTTGTCGAGTTAGCAAGTTTCTATAATCGCCCATATATGGTAGCTTCACATATACCTCTTTCTTAGTGGCAAGTTGGAGAGTGGTCTCGGTGTTCCGACTATATTATATCTTCTAATGAACTTATCTGGATAACTATCATTAACTGGAGTTTGTGTCAAGTGTGTCTTCGGCGCATATTTGTTGGATTCTACTTGACTTTACCTCTGCTAAAATAATGCAGTTGCGTCTCTGTATTACTATTATTACCTTAGGTTTCAAGAGAGACTTTGGGACGTCAAAAACACATCTCCACATTATCCTATTCTATTCAGTCTTTTTCTACTAGCTAAATGATTGCTCAGAAGTTTTTATCGCCTCACACGATATCATACATATCACTCTCAGACCCTCATCTAGTTCTCTCCCACTCTGGTTCCACTTCAGGGCCTAACACGTGATGTCATTCAACTGTCTCCTCAGTGTATATCCAATCTGTCTCCATTTTTTTCGTCATATTCTTGGTCAGTTAGTTTTTGCTTATCCTTTCTTGTCAGCCATCCGACGGTCTTCAGTATCGAGCCGGCGAAGGCAGCTGTTTATGGAAATCTGCTGTAGGCCTACTGGAAATGGTCTTAGTGACACACGTCCCAAGCCACTGAACCATATGGAATTATTGACTGACTTGACATTATTATTGAAAATCAAACTGTCATCTTTTATTCTTAGTGTAGCAAAGCTCCATGGGGATTTCAGATTAATGAATTTCTGCCTTGCCTTCTTGATCTTCGCTAGTTCAGTAGTTGGCTAGCAGGCTACCCAATCAGGCCAACAGTTGACTTTAGGAACACTCCGATGTACAACAGCTAAATAGCCGGTACTTAGCCAGAAAAGGATGGAAATTCGCACATAGGGCTAGCAAACTCACCCCAGAACATTAAACTGATCGATATAGAAATCTCAAAAAACACACAGAGAGGAAATAAACAAAATTAATCAGTCTCTGTGGTAGAGTGTAATTCTATCGTAGAATAATTTTATTATCTAATAACTTACACAGTAGCACAGTGTAATTAATCAAGTTGCTTTGATAGTGATTATCAGCTATAAATTGTGCTTGAAATAATCATTAGTAAATAATATTGTTTTACTGTGCCTTTATCAAATACATTTATTCAATGATGTAACTATACCCTACTGTGTCGAACAAATCTGAATCTTATTGGTGTTGTGGTGTTCTCTGAACTATGGATGGTCTAGTGGCGAAGCTTTCATCGTCTTTTCAGGCAACGTCTTCAGTGCATACTCAAAATTTTTTAGTGGGGCAGTGAAATCTTTGCAACTAAACCATCTATCTCAGAGAAAAAACATCTACACCAATATTACCCACCTAAGTTCACATCTTTTCCATCGTATCTAAATCTGAATTTTTAGCTACAGATCACGTCATTTGACCCATACACCAACATCTTTAGATTAACATGTCCTTAGTCGAGATATAGCGATTTGACTTATGCACTTCCCTTCGGCCAACGGGTCGCGGGTTCGAGTTCCTCTTCAACTTAGGCAACTGGGTGGTATCATTAACGTCCCCATGGAAAGGGTGGCCTACAGCCCAGTACTGGATAATTGAAAACTAACCAACTCACTTGTCCTCATGAGATTATTCATATTAGTACAGGATGACCATATTGGCCATCCTAACGAATACACAAGTCTCTTAACCGTAACATTGACGGTGGATTACTTATCTACTTTTGGTTTATAATACTTTTTTGTGGATCATTTGTAAGAACGATATGTCATCTAATCACTATGGTGTATGTGTGCGTGCATGTGGTCGCTTCTGTTCCCATCTGAAGACCTTTCTTTCCTATGCATCCAACACCTCCCTGAATGGGATATAGATACAGGTCCTCCGTCACTAACTGAGGTTACTAAAGCTGTCACCAATCTGAAACTAGGCAAAGCAGCGGGACCTGATGGAATGACGCCAGAGGTATTTAAGTACGGTGGAGACAGCTTACTGTCCGGATTAACTGAGGTACTAGGCAGCGTTTGGGAATCAGAAGAAGTCCCATCGGGTTGGTGTAAGTCACTGATTATCCCCATATACAAGAAGGGAGACAAGTCTTCCTGTGATAATCACAGAGGGATTAGCTTGACTAATATAGTATCTAAAGTCTTAGGCTCAATAATCATGCGTAGACTGAGTGGTGCTCGGGAAGCACAAACACGAGAGAGCCAGGCAGGCTTTAGACCAGGAAGAGGGTGTATTGATCATATCTTCACCCTCCGACAGATTCTAGAACATAGGCATTCCTACCGGCGTCCAACAGTCATTATATTTCTTGACCTAAAGGCAGCATTCGACTCTGTCGATCGGGAAGTTCTCTGGAGATGCTTGGCTGTAAAGGGAATTCCAAGAAAATATATTGCACTGATTAAGGCACTCTACTCGTACTCATACAGCCAGGTGAGGGCTTACGGCGAGCTGTCATCTGAACTGATGACGACCAGTGGTGTCCGTCAAGGATGCCCATTATCTCCTTTTCTATTCAACTTCATCATAGATGTGTTAATGGACTTAACCCTAGGTGACTTCAGCGACTCAGGGATTGACTTGCTACCGGGGAATAATCTCGTTGACTTGGAATATGCAGACGATATAGTCCTTCTAGGCGAAGACGCTGACGAAATGCAGAGTCTTCTAAACACCTTGAGCCGCAATCTACGAATGTTTGGCATGCGATTCGCTCCCGCCAAATGCAAGATGATGTTACAGGACTGGACTACATCGACGCCTAGTTTAAAAATAGGAAGTGAAGTGGTAGAGCACGTTGACCGCTTCACTTATTTGGGAAGTACCATCAGCCCCAACGGGCTGATCTCTGACGAAATCTCAGCACGAATACAAGGGGCTCGTTTCGCATTTGTTAGTTTACGCCGACTCTGGCGTAGACGAGATGTTCGACTATCGACCAAAGGGCGGGTGTACTGCTCATCAGTCCGCTCCGTCCTCCTTTATGGTTGTGAGACCTGGCCACTGAGAGTGGAAGACATGAAAAGACTAGCTGTCTTTGATCATAGGTGCCTGCGTTCTATTTCCCGTGTAAAGTGGCATAATAAGGTGAGCAACATGGAGGTTAGGCGTAGAGTTCTAGGTAAACAGGGGAAATCAATCGACGAAGTCGTGAAGCTACAAAGACTGAGATGGTTAGGACATGTGTTACGTATGCCAAGTCATCGCCTCCCTCGACGAGCTATGTTAGCGGATATAGGGTCAGGCTGGAAAAAAGCTAGCGGCGGTCAAACAAAAACTTGGCATCAGTCAATGAAATCCACAACAGTTGGTCTAAGCCACGTAGAAAGGTGTAGACTTCCAGGCTGGGGTCCTCGGGACGGTAAAAATCTATGGTTGGAAACAATTGGTGACATGGCTCAAAATCGTTCTCAGTGGCGCAGATGCATCCACTCCCTGTGACTTATGATCTTCAATGAAACTGTTTTGTATTTCTTTATTACTCCTTTGTCTCACACCTCTGCTCACTGTTTCTATTATGCTTTTCTTGTACTTTCTTCTCTTGCTTCGCGTGCTACACGGAATGTGGCGACTTGAACTTCCGCACATTTGTGCAAAGTTCTATGTCGAAAACAGACAGACAGACAGATACCGGTTGGTTACCTTCATCACCTCCGTCTTTCTATGTTTACCCGGAGTCTGTCTTGGCTAATTCCACAGCTAGTTTGTTGCTTTGTCTATATCCTTGTGCTTATACACGCTACTCTAATCACCAAATCGTTGTATGTCCAGAAGTCTGCGAAGAGTCCCCCGCTATCATTCACTTCGCCGAAAGCCTCTCAACCATGATGAGATCTCTTTCTGTATTGTCTGCTCTCCGTTTGACATTCATATTGGCCATAAAGATTTGATGTCACTATTTGGGATGTTGTTCATTGGTGTTTGTAGTTGTTTATCTTCCTTCTTCTCTTGTTCTGAGTTGTTTGTAGGCGCCAAGCATTGGATAATTGCAACCTAACATCTTTTTGAGTTGAATCTCTCCGCCATAATCCTGGAGGAGATTACCCCACTGCAGAAGAGCATTGATCGCTGTTGATGAAATCATTATGGCAACTTTCTCGATTTGCTCGTAGTCGTCGTCATGGTGAAATCCTCCATACAATCGAAGTCCTGTTTCGCAATAGTTTTAGAATTCTCAGAAGTACGCAGCCATGACCCCGCCTGGGATCCAACCCAGAAACTTTAGGTTATTAGATGAGCTCGTTAACCACATAGCCACTGGGACTGAAATTCAATAGCTAACGATTCCCGGCTCATGCTAATTCGTCAGATTTAACACCATCTCCAGCCAATATATCTACGGAAATTTAGCATTATATAATAAGTACCTGAAGATAGAAGGTAATATGTTAAATATACAGGTTTGTTAATATTCCTAGGTTTATGGACAACCCTCCATTTTCGTAAACATTCGTACTTATTTCTTCAACTTTAATAAATTTCATCTGTTTGCATGATTTGAGTTCATGCTTCCACCGTTAAACAACATGGTATTGTAGCGTGTACTACTGATAAGATTTATCAATAGTATATAAATAGACGTTCGTTGGCATAAAATCATCAAATAGAGGGGAGTAAGATTTGACGCCAGAGAAAGCAAATGATTTAGCGTTGTGGAGATACATGGGAGACGTGAGAGGAACTCAAAGAAACACAATGTGAAAGAAGGTCAAAAGTAACACAACACGGACGATCATTGCAAATGGTGCGTAGAAGATAAGGTTTACATAATTTCTCTATATAAGTGATACCTAATTTCAAAGAAACATTCTTTATCAAGTCCCTGGTCTTCTACCGTTACAGTATCGCTGATGTTGGGTGAACTTCGATCTTCTACTTTACTGTCGTGTAGCTACGTGTTCATTCCCTTCGCCAAGTAAGTTCTCTCCCCTGCCTTCACATGACTGGCGTGTTTCCCACAAAATTAAAGAGGCGAATGCGAACGTGGACATACAGGTCTACCTTGGGCAGCTAGAAAATCCTGGTTTCAAACATATAATGTACATATGTTCCAAAATCTGGACGAATTTTACAGTGTATGAACCTGTTTTGGACAGCGGAAGCCATAGGAACATCGCTTCTGGTGCTGTTCCATTGTGCCCGTGTAATATCTCTGCCCTAACACAAACTATGAGCTTATGTGCTGTTCATCTCATGGTTTGTGTTTTCAATAATTTCACAACATGTAATCCGGTATCAATGATGTTTAACTTCTTGTAATATGACTATTTTCCTTTCTGCAGATCTTCCAGATTTGTCATTTCTTCTGCACTCAGTTGCTACGTTGTCGTCATCGTGGAGCCTTTGAAATGTGTGCTAATGGATTCACTAATTTTTGTAGTGCACTTGTAAAGTCAGTGAATAGTTATTTATTTTTTTTGATATCAGTATATTGTAATTGATGATATATGTCTGTAGAAAATACCTTTAATTTTAGTAATAGGCGCAGATGTTGCACATTGGCTTATTGATTTGACTTCTTGCCTATGGGGTTTCAGGTTTGAATCGATCTCCACATACTTCAGTCTGGGCAGATGAGTAGTATCTTTAGCCCTCACGGGATCTATGTGCCAGTGAGGTGAGTTCTAATTCACTGACCAGTAAGCTGCCAATAACGCACACACACATGTTTACGACTTGTAGCTACAGTGAATGATTTAACCCGAAAAAATTTAGTGACTGACTATTAAGTTGTAATAAAAAAGTCATGCTAAAGAGGTGGTCCAGTAAGTCAGGCGTGAAAACAGATACTGGAAACCTGCTCATCTTGACTTAGCATGAAAGTTCTGTGTTCATTTCCTCTTAATAGTGTGGTGAGGTTATAGGTGTATAATGGTGAAGAGTTCAAAACTACGACAAAGCATCTTCCTTCAGCACTGTATTGTTTTTCAGTGGTCCTTTAAATGATGTATGTTTCTTGACGGAACTTATTTTGAGGCAATGTCTAGCTTGAGTTTGAAGCATTATACATCAAAATTCGATTGCTGGGACTAAACAGGTCACATATGATTGTATCAGAAGTGAATAGTGGTCCTTCCATTCATATTATTAGCGTGAATATTATTCCTTCAGTTTCGAGTGAAACATGGGCTTCAACAGCTTATCCCCATTTCATTCTGTTCTCTACACCTCACGATTATCTATGAGGTTTTCATCTCGTCTTCAGATCTCTTCCATTTCACCGTCAGACTTATGCTCAACTGGTTGTTTACCATTTGAGTTCCACTTATACTACGTAGCATGTAATGTTACTCAATGGTCTCCTCAAGGTGTGTCTCATCTATCTCCGTTTACCTTCGCATCTTTGTCTGGCAGTAGGTTCTTAGTTAGTTCATTGCTTACTAGTGCTCCTTGTTGTTAATTCTTTCCGGTTGGCCGACCATCTGATCTTCATTTTGCAGAGAAGACACCCGTTGGAAAAAGTTTGTGGCAGTTTGTTAGAAATGATTTTGGTGACGCGGATGATATAGTCCTTCTGAGTAAAGACGCTGATAAAATGCAGGGTCTTCTGAACACCTTGAGCTGCAATCTGTCAATATTTGGCATGCGATGGGCTCCCGCCAAACGTAAGATGATGCTACAGGACTGGGCTACATTGATTCCAAGCTTAGAAGTAGGGAGTGAAGTAGTTGGTGGATCGTGTCGGCCACCTCACTTATTTGGGAAGTTGCATCGGCCCCAAAGGGTTGATCGCTGACTAGATCTCAGGACGGATACAGAAGGCTCGTTTCGCATATTTCAGTATACGCCATCTCTGGCGTAGACGTGATACCCGGCTATCGACCAAAGGGGTGTGTGTACTGCTCAGCAGTTCGCTGCTACCTGCTTTATGGCTGTAAGACCTGGTCGGTGAAAGTGCTTTTGCTTTTCACGATCGAAGAAGAGTCGGATTCTTCGTTTCACTTTCTTGATGTTAAGCTAGATAGAAGAGAGAACGGAACGCTTCTAAGGTCGATTTACCGAAAGCCAACATTCACTGGGCAGTACACTAACTTCAACAGTTGGGTACCTTTAGGGAGAAAGATAAATCTTATTCACTCCTTATACTGCAGAATTCGTAAAATCTGCTCTCCAGAGACAATCGATAGGGAACTAGATAACCTTCGATCAAATCTCCTTAACAATGGTTATCCCACAAGGTTCATTAAACATAACATCAAGAAAGAATCCACCCCGAGACAAGTCACAGTACCAAGGAAAAAGCTGTTTATGAGTCTTGCATTCAAAGGTGACACCATTTCAGAATTGATTAAAAATCGTTTATCTAAATGTGTTAAACGCACTTTTTCTG
This sequence comes from Trichobilharzia regenti, assembly GCA_944472135.2. Lineage (NCBI taxonomy): Eukaryota > Metazoa > Platyhelminthes > Trematoda > Strigeidida > Schistosomatidae > Trichobilharzia > Trichobilharzia regenti. The sequence continues at coordinate 25,351,183 of OX235264.1, read as the reverse complement.
CAGCTGACTTGCAGCTAGTTTTTACCAGCCGAAATATGATTAGAGAATGCGTCAAGGATAGATTACCGCTTTTGTCCACATCTACGTGCATTTACTCTTTTACCTGCTCTTGTGGAGCTGTTTATATTGGACGTTGTAAGCGTAATCTCCGAAAACGTGTAGCTGAACACTATCCGGTTTGGTTAATGAAAGGCGAACGTAGAACTGCAAAGTCGTCTATTTGTGATCACCTGTTAGAGTCTGGTCATTTAGCCCCACGTGATTCATCTTTCAAAGTTATATACATGGCAAAATCGAATCGATCCAAAAGTTTACGTTTTCTTCACTTATGCATAGCCGAAGCTTTAGCCATACATGAACAGAAACCTAAATTATGTGTTCAAAAGCGTTTTGTCAAACCCCGTTCTTTACCTTGGTCATAATAATTTTCTTTCTAGTTTTTATTTTATTTTACCACTTGAATTCTTTCCACTTCACTTCACATCTTCATTCTTATCGTAATCGTACTCCTAATTTTCATAATTTTTAGACAACACTTGACATTTTTGTTATAGAACAATCTTTAATATTTTGTAATTTATCCACTTCAACTCTACCCCTTATAACTTTCATCACATATACGTACATTGACTGAGCAATTATTTAGTGCCACTTAATAACCTTTTTCCGTAATATAAATACGACTGTACAGCTTGAAAATGAAGTCGTTGAAGAGAAATTTCTTCGCTGAACAAAAACTGTGTTTTTACTTATGAAAGTGGAAGACATGAAAAGATTAGCTGTCTTTGATCATAGGTGCCTGCGCTCTATCTCCCATGTGAAGTGGTATAATAGGGTGAGTGATATTGAGCTTAGTCATTGGTCGAGTGCTGGGTGAGGAGGGGAAATCAGCAGACGAAGCTGTGAAGTTACACCGATTGAGTGAGACGTTTAGGACATGTGTTACGTATGCCTAGTCATCGCCATCCTCGACAGGCAATGCTAGCTGACTGACATGGGATGGATTAGTTTGGAAAAGAGCCAGTGTTGGTCAAACGGAAACATGGCTTCATCAGTTCATGGAATCCATAACAGTCAGTTTAAGCCACGTGGGAAGGTGTAGACTTCCTGGCTGAGGTCCTTGGAGCGGTAAAAACCAGTGAAGGCTGGAGACACTTGGTGATATGGCTCAAAATCCTCGTTCTCAATGACTGGCACAGATGCATCCACTCCTTGCAACTTACAATATCCAATAAAACTATATGGTTCTTCGATGTTACTATTGTTTTTGTCTCACATCTCTGTTTACTGTCTCTATTTTGCATTCCTTTTTACTTTCTTTTCTTGCTTTATGTGCTGAGTAGTGTGTGGCGACTCGAACTGCTGCACATCGGTGCGAAATTGTATGTTGAAACCAGTCAGGCAGGTGACGCTGGCACTGAGCTTTTGTACTATGCGGAAGCACTGAGTAACCTGACGCTAGTAATAAAAGTTCTAATATTGTTCCTTGTGCTGAGTTCAACAAATTTCCACAGTGATTTCAGAGTATTGAAGGTCTAATATGCAGGTTTAATATACAGTATAGTAACGAAAATGGATATGGGAAGAAAGGATGTTTTGGTTGAAGAGTGTAGGAGAATGAATCAGTAAGCCTTCTCACATAATACATTCAAAAATGGCCTAGTAGTTTAAACACTTGACTTTTATAACCAGTAAGTCCATGCTTCGAGTTTGACTCAAGCTGCTTCAACTTGTGCAACCGGTTAGTATCTCCATCCTCTTAATTGAAAAGTCTGTTTCAAATTATTGGATACAGATAAATAAAAATGACTTCAATGACGTTTTGTTTTAAATCTTAATTTATGTTATTCTTTTCAGTTGTATTCTTTGTTATTATTTTTACAATTTGAAGGCATCCAAAATATCGTGGAATCCCACTGAATTGGCTTAATACAATTACTGGTCAAAAACTTTTGAATAATGAAGATTCGTCAAAAAATTCGAGTATAGTAGGCGGTATAGATTTTTCATTAAATGCTTGTATGGGTGAACATGATATTGTTAAATGTGTCACTCGTCGTGGGGCTGGTTGTCCCCTATTCATTCAGGTACGTCAATGTACTTGCCTTGTATATATATATATATATATAACTTATTTTGACTGTAATATGGTTAATTCCATTGCGTTTTTGCTGGTGTGATTTAGTAATTCTTCTATCTCTCCATTTGAATCATCCTTTATCTGTCTTTCCACTTTCTACAGGCAATCTTAAGTGCAGAGTTAGCTCATGATTCCAATGGGTTAACAGTATTTGCTGATACATTACATTGTTTTCTTACTGCAGTTAGGTCACCACTTTCTGAACCTGTCGGACTATGCCAATCGGAGGATGAATTGGTGAGTTCAGATAGGTGTATTTGACCTTTTTATTGTTAATAAATTGATATATTATATTTACCGCATGTGAAAAATACTCTTTCTAAGTACATTCTTTCCGATGATACAGGACAAGTGAACCGCCAAGGAAAGCTTAGAGATGTTTGTGTTGTGAAGGCAGGAGTAACTAAGACAAGACCGTCTACTGTCACCTATAATAATCCTGATTGTTGCGAACTAGATCATGCACTAGACTGTGAGGAGCAAGAAGGTCTGAACTTCGCGAGTGATCTTTGTTTCATGTCACATAAACTAGAAAATCTATAGCTGAAAACCAACAAGTTGACAAAAGAAGCAGCGAAAACGCGCCTTCAAGTGAACTCAGAAAACGGAGGTAATGAAGAGAACCAACTAACCACAACAGGGGTCAATGACTATAATTAACGGGAGAAATTTGTAAGAGAAGAGGTCATATCCTTCACTTATCTAGACACCATCATTCCAACTATCGATGACAGCACGGATGAAAATGTTAAAACCAGTATGCGATCAGAAAGGCTAGACAGGCCTTAATTAATCTTCACTAATTAGCATAGAGAACAAGATTCAGATTTTCAACACTAATGTGTAATCAGTGTTTCTATATGGTTCATAGATGACTTGGTGTGTTGAGAAAAAGCATTTTCAACAGACTACCGCAGGCATTCATCGACAATAGCCCTCTTTGGCTCCATACCGAAGATATAATAACCGGTTGGAAAGGATTGGTTACAAGGAACTCTGGTAACAAATATGCTAAAGGTAGTGGAGACGGATTAAGCATACACTGAGGAGTTAGAACTCGAGTGCAACCCGAATAGTGTCTATACGGAGATTAAGTTTAAAGTGGTATTTACTACTTAACTGATATCACATAGGCAAACATAAGAATAATAAAAAAAAACACACTGGACAATTGTTCTATCTTCAACAGTGGAAACACTCCAATATTTGTTTATCAATAAGCACAGTACATTACTCTTCAGCCATTGAGTTAGCCACTTACTGAACCAAAAAATTCCAACTCCTATCCATTCGCTATACATCGCCGTCTCGCAGTCGAACATCTTTGGAGAATATAATTGTCTTCATGCCAGGTTATAATTTCTCAATGTATCCCAGCTGATAATAGCTGAAGGTTAATATTTTCTATAGGTTGTTTTCGTGGAGATCTGATTCATTTCAAATTTGATCTGATCACAAGCCGACATCACTTATAATACAATATAAAGCATGGGGAGATTTGATACATCAGTTGGACATTAAAATTCTCACCTCATATTATTGTGTGCCTCGGCAGGGGGGTTGAGTACACTCTGCTGGAGAATGTTTCAAAGTGATAAGAAACAGTCGTATGAATATTGCTTATGTGAATAGAGTGACTCTTAAGTCAAAGATACCTACCAACGAAATCCTGACATCTAAACTGAATAGATATTATAGTTGCCTTTTAACAGCGTATAACCGATCATGGTGATTTTTCTTTTACATATTTTGAGGATAAAATCTAGTTTCTACGATAGTTCTTCGGTTCATGAAGAAATCTACTTTGAAAGATTAATGAGGACTTTTACTAACTCATTTGTATGGTTAACATGTCAAGTGTTTCTGCAATGGTTTATTTGAGTTGGTGTCTGGATATTACATACTACTGATTGATTGTGAGATGAGTAGTTGTGCACTACTCATATCGACCTGCAGTCCTTCCTTACTGTCCATATCACAGTGATCTAAACGTCAGACGGCCTTTTCGCTTATTTTCGGTCGACCTTATCAACGGTGTACCTGGTATGACTCAGCACAGAGAGCCTAACCAGTTCAAACTGTTTGAAGGATAAGGGGGTAGAATTTCACCTCGAACTGTGTGAATTGCAAACTCGATTTGTGGTACTACCAATTCGCCCAAGTAGCTAGGTAACAATGAGATGGTTTGAACGGATTTGGCTCTCTATGTTGGATCAACCCTAAACGAACGGAACAGCCGTCCGGTGTTCAGATCACTTCGATTTGTCTGGCTAGGAAGCACTACCACTGCTTAATATAAGTGGTAGGCATCTACTCATCTCAGTGAATCAGTAGTACGTAGTCCTATACATTTACTCTCAGTTTCTTGATTACCATTTATAGTATCAAGTAGATCACACAATGTGATCTGAATAAATTCTATTTCTAAAAGAAACTGTGGTATAAATCACAAATTTTGAATTCGTTTGTAATTTAATTATTCCTATAATGAAAATTATACAATACGATTTAAGTAAATACGTATTTACGGTAAATTCTCATCAGACTTTAATATTCACATAATGAAATATATTGGTCATAGCCATTTGAATTAATGTGGTTAATAAAATATGAGCTCAGGGATGTGAATTAATAGATAACAACCGAGGTGATCACAAACTACTAATATTTTTTTTTCCTTCACGTTCCGAATGGGACATAGGGCCTCAAGCTAGCGGCTTGAAGTTTCTGTAGCAGTGTTTATTTTTACAAAATGAGGTTGCTAGCCTCATCCCCAACCTTTCCTCTTTACCAGCATTATTTCTGGCTTAGCGAGGTAAAGGAGTGCGTCTTTGGCCGGGAATCGAACCCCGAACCATGTGCATAGTCGGTGAGCATGCCCACCTCTGTGCCACCGATGCATAAAATGAAAACATAGTACGATAATATTTGCAGTGATCCGGTGTCACCAGGAGAGTTAGCTATTTCAGGTTGGGGGTCAGTGAATGCCAAAGGAGGAAGAGAGGGAGGTTGAACAAACCTTTTTTGAACATAAATATTGGGTTGAAAAATTTTTGTAATAATAATATTCCTAATAACTTTATTCCAAAATCAGTACTTATAATACAGCGTGGAATTGTCAGCATTCGTAACAATATTGCATCATATTTACCCAAAATGTAAATAAAACTAACCACAGGAATTTGTCTACATTTTTGCACTAGGAATAAAGTCAAAAATGGATAATGAGAATAGTAACTATAATAATAATAACAGTGGGTTGGTTTCAAACAGTATTGTCGATTCAGTTTGGAAATTTTAGCATGTTATAGAATACTGAATCTAATGTTCTCTCGACATAGCATGGTGAGGGGAAAAATAAAAGTTATCACAGAGCTTAAATGTTGTTTACACTTAGGAAAAAATAAAGAAATGAGAGGACTATAAATATAAGAAGAATAACAGTGAAGCTCGGTGGTACCTTACTACTATTGGAAAGAAGGTTAGTTAGTTCCTCCCTGACACTATTTTCATCGCACAAAACAATCCGTGCCAAATATGGCGGAATTTTTATACTTAGACGTGCGCACGCATAAAGTCTTTTGAAATGACTTCTTGTTTCACCTGAGGAGATACAAATGGAAGCTGCTAGTAAAATGAATGCTTACAGTCTGACAAAATTGCTTTAGCAAATTTATTGGATAAAATCAAGTGCCTATCATAAATGACGATGTCAACTATATGGCCAGTGGGATACCATTCGCCATACTGGCAGTCTTCAAAATTCTACGAAGTATGGCATAGTCGTTTTTAAGCAACTCAGAGGAGAATAATGGTAAACAGTAAAGAACTGCCTCAGCTGTGCTTAGCAACCGAAGATGTACCAACCTTGGGAATTGAGGTGGTACCTTGTATAGAATTGTAAAAGCTGCATTTTTTTATCAGTTTTATGCCTTGTATCCACTAGGTGGTGTGGCTGTATGGAACTTCCGATTGACATTACGATTCCTTTACCTAACCACGTTGGACAGTGATGTTGGGCTCGCCGAGTCCTTTTACCCGTAGAACTGTCTCCACATGAACAGTTGAATTTGTAAGTGCACATTGAAGTGACCAGTGTTTGTAGACTGCGATTTCAAAGTATTTGAATTGTTAATATTATAGTATTTTATAAAATTACTATTTTTTATTTTATCTATAGGCTACATGCGTTCTTAATTTGAATATTATTCGAGGAATATTCCAATCAGCGAATTTCAACTGTCATACAATTAAATATGTTGAAAAGGCATTGATCATTGCTTTAGATGGTCTAGGATGTAAACATCTCTCAGTAAGTTGGTTAGTTAGTTTTCTGTGATTTCCTTGTGTTCACATTCTTACAACGCCATTGTGTGATGTAATGTTATAGTATGGTGTCAAATAAACCTATTCATTAAGGGAATTAATTTTGTTCATCTTGTCGAATGCACTTTACAATGTCTTGATACTGATATTTCATTCCTTGTCGTCCTAGTGGGATTTTGGACTTCATGCTTAAGGTGTGGAAATTTTGGTAGCGACTTCTTTTTGTCGGATTGACCACTACACCTTCCGAAGTTTGGATAGCCAAGTGGTATCGTTAGCCGTCCGTCTTGCATGATAGGTGTGGCTCATCGCCAACTGTATGGAATTTCAAGTGGTTATGGACAGCACTTGACACGTCCTTCTCAGTTAACAAATTTGTTATAACTGAGCTGAACTGAATAGACTCGTCGCTAGTTTGTTATGTCTGCGCCTGTTAATCACTATAACGGTTATGAACTCGACTGGTACGCTAATACGTTTATTTGTCCGTTGTGTCTTTCGATTGACTGGGCCATGCAAATATCAAAAGACAAAAACCAGCCTGTGAATGTAAGATACTTTATATCGATTAGAAAACAACACCTAATATTTATACAGTTTCTTTACCATGATAAAGTCGGCTCACACCGTGAGAATGGACTGTTCTTATTGACTGGAAATGTCTATTCTGATAGGTTGGTGATCTGACAAAGATCAAGGTGAGACAAGAGATGATGAATTGGCCACACAATAAATCACAATATGCGTGAAAAATGATCACAAGATTCTTGAGAAAGGAAGATATACTATTATGTTGGGTCCTATCAAAATTTGATCTAAAAAATGTATCTGTTAATCGCCAGTTCGTCTGAGTGACTTCCAAGCTTCTAGAAATTCACTGGGAATTTTTTATATTTCTACTGTTTGAAATCTCTACATTTTCCCAGTCAAATCGGTCTTCATATTTGTCTTATCGTGTCTCTTTCGCAATGGAACGAGACACCTGCTTTGACCAATATAGTGGTTACCAGAGTTCATGCAATTTATTTTGCATACGGTGTCGATCTCACCTTCTTTTGTTGTTGGATCTTTTAGTCAACATAGTACTTGAATGAATTCACGGTGTTAGTTTGTGTGTTATAATTACCTCGAATGATTTTAGTATTCTACTTGTTATTTCAGAAACACTATTTATATATGGCTGAGATTAGAGGGGGGGGGGGATGAACTTCCTCGTAGTTTCTGAGGTTAGTCTTTTTCCTGCTAGATTGTTTGGACTTTAGACATTTTTCTATGCAATTTCATGGGTATCCGTTTTTCTTGAAAACAGTTAGCAATTATGTTTTTGTTATAACTGCACTGAATTAAGGTAAAACCCCGTCGCCAATTTGTTATAACGGTAGGGAATTGAATGAAGACGTTTTCACCTTATTCTGTCTGCGCCTGAAATAATCTGTCTATCTGCTCGTCGTACCTTCCGACTTGGTAAAGCACGCAAATATCAAAAGACAAAGGCTGGACTGTGACTGTGTATTGAGGTGCAACAAAGATAAAGAAAGCCATGGTATTTATACATTTTACAACAATATGGACAGCTAACAGCATTTGAAATAATTTATCTTAATAGCCAATAACAAAGTGCGTGAGAGATGATAATAGACCATATGTGCGAGGTTGACAGTCAGTAACAAAATGTGTGGGAATGATAATATACCATATATACAAAATTAGCAGTCACTACCAAAATGCGTGAGAATGATAATATACCATATATACAAAATTAGCAGTCACTACCAAAATGTGTGAGAATGATAACATACCATATATGCAAGTTTAAACAGTCAATACCAAAATATGTGGGATCCTATCAGTTTTCTTCTATACTACAATGTTTTTTAATTGTTTTAAATAATATTTTTATGCTGTTGCATTATTTCTGTTTGAGTTGAGTATTTGGTTTGTGTGTGTGTATTGATTTTCTGTATACTTGGGTTTCTAGATCTCCTGGTTTTGTTCTGTTGATTAAAACATCAGATAAAAGACACGTTTTCTTGTCTCTTTCATCTTCCTTTGTGAAATTTATGTCTTCAAATATGTTATTGATTAGTTTGTAGGTACATTCTGGCTCATTTCTTTTTAATTATAACAAATGTGTCATCAAAATAACGTATCCAGACTTTTGATTTGATTATTAGAAGAACTGTCCTTCCTAGTCTTCGTATAAAACGGCGTCATCATTTAGTCCTGATATGGGCAATCACGTCCTTTTTCGTTTCGTCTGTTCATATAATTTGGTCAGTCAATTCAAAATATGTTATAAGACATAACTCTATGAGCTCTGTCCAGCTTCGACAGCGTATTTTTGGTGTGTTCATCACTACAGAGAGCAATTGTCACGTATTATCTTTTATGCCAGTTTTCGTCCATTTGTTAATATTATCTTTTTCAATTATGGTAGGAAATCGACTTTGAGATTCCGTAGTCGTTATGTTTAGAAGAAGTGTAGAGATTATTACTATTATTCCCTCGGTCTCTGAATGAAACATAGGGCTTCAACAATATATCTCCACTTCTATTTTCCGCTGTCCTCTTCAACTGGGTCTACGACTGCCCATAATCTGTCATCTCCTCCCCCCCCTAAGACACACTATCTCCTCCACGTCACTCTCACAACGATGACCCACTTGTCGCTCCCCATCAAGATTCCATTCGAACGATGGCCTGGCGCGCGATGGTATTCGACAGCCTCCTCAATGTATGCCCGATCCGTCTCCATTTTCTCCTACATATTTGTTGAGCGATTGGCTCTTGTCTGTTGGTTTTCTGCCAGCCAGAGTGTCTTGTTGCTAATTCTTTCTGGCCATTTGATCATCAGTATGGAGTCAGCGAAGCAGGCAGTTGCTGATAAAAGTCTGTTGTGGCTTGTTGAAAATGCTTTCAGTATCACGCAGGGCAAGTTTCTGACCCGTATGGAAGCAATGACTGACTGGCTTCACAATTGTTTTGAAAATCCGACAACGGAAGGTTTCCAGATTTGCCTTTCCTATCCTGACTGATTTTGACAACTTCATCCATTCTGCATGTAGTTGAAACGATAGTTTCTGGCTGGATAAGTGAAGGAAGTAACCTTCATCAAATCCTCCTGTTGACGGTGATTGGTTCTGGTTGTTGTCGCTGTTCGTTGGTTATCTTCATCTTCTCTATATCGACCTGGAGTCCTGTCTTCTGTGGTTGCTTCTTCAGCTAGTTTGTTGGTTTTCGCCTGCCTGCAAGTCTTCGAGTTTGTGCGACGCTAGATATATATTATCTGCGAAATCGATACCTTTTGGAGTTTCTCGTCGATCCAACGCATTCTTTTTTCTTCTCGCTCCCACTCACAGTCTTCCGCGTAATCCAGTCCACCACAGTTAAGAATATCATCGGTGATAATAAGCAGTCTTGTATTACACTTCCGTATGCTTTTCGAACGCTTCGCGCTGGGTTTCATGTTGTGGATCACCTTACACATGGTATTGTCATGTAGTCAGCTGTTGAATGAGGTTGATAAAGACTTGGACATTGCACGCCGTAGTGTTGAAGCAGTTTCCAGATTACTTCTCGGTCAGCCCTCTAACAAGTGGGTTTGAAACGATTAGCACATGACGTCTAACTTGTTTTGTTACTAGTTCTACTGACAAGTATTTCTAAGTAGTATGTAGTATGGCATGTTTTTCAAGAATTTCGAATAGTGAAGTAAAAGACAGAGAGTTCCAGGCAAGAGAAACTGCGAAAATTGTAAATGAATATCGAACGTCGTAACTTAAGGTACTTAAAAAGAAGCTGAAGAGAAATGCAAGTAGTAGCAGTAGTAGCTGAATAACATGAGTTTTGTGTAAACTGAAGTTTTAGTGTAAAATTTTAATTCTGAGAAATAAACATTTCTGTACCGTGAAAACTTCGATCACAATTTTATTCCGTTGTCTAGATTTATTCTCCTCTATGAATTTGAATAAAGCAAATACAGCACTTTGTGCAGAATAATATGGTACCATCATTGTTTATTTCGTTGGCTTCTCATTGGCTGCTTACAGCCTTGAGAAATGATTGAGTTTTTGTACAGAAAAATTTTAAAATACAGTGGAAATAATAATGATCACTTTATTCAAAACAGTTACACAGTATGGAATTTTTGGCGTTATATAATTAAATGGGAGAATGAATAAAGACATCCAGTTACTAGGATACGTGAAGGAAAGACTGATAACTGCTTCTTTCTGAAAACATAAATCGGGTTTCATGCGTTTCGATAGAGATTGCTTTGGCAAACTTGTGGAGAATTAAGCTTTTTTGTCTATTGATAATTTTGAAGGATTTTGTGATGCCCACCTCATGATCCGTATCAAGGAGATGCCTAGCAGTGACACTTTTGAAAGCGTTTGTTCCCTTGGTATGTAGACGTTTTGATGCATGTTCAGAAAACCGGAGCTGTGCCCTTCTTTCTCTTCTCCCAATGTAACTACTCTCACAGATACATGTAAATTTGTATACGCTGATAGAGTTATCATGAGGAGGAGGACATCTGTCGACCTTTGACTGCACCAAAGAGCATGTTTACCGATAGACGGGAACCAACTTGGCTGCAGAATAGGATCTAGGTAGTGAGATACTCAATCTTCTATTGACCATTGCTGCAATATTTTCACCTTCAAAATCGAATTGAATGAAAACAGGTTTTTTTTCTTACTGTGATTTTTTTTGACATTTAAACCTTCACATTTTTCTTACTTGTTAATGAGTCTCTGAGGGTAGGTGTTATTTTTCAACGTCATTTCGAGAATCATAAATTCTTCCCCTAGTTTATCTTTACAGCATATTCTCCTGACTCTAAATAACAGAGTTTTTACTAGTACTCGTTAATAGTTATTTGGACAAAAAGTATTAAAATGTAAGTATTGTCCATTCTATATTGGCTTTGGGTAAATTAACCTCTGGAGACTGCCATCTTCCAGGCGTTGCTTGGCAGTGTCAAAAAAAATGAAATTTCTCACAATTTTCATATCCCATAGTAAATTCAATATTTGTATGCACGTTGATGAATAATCTTCTGTCCAAAGTGTTTGCAAAGTGATGTCACAGTATATACTACTTACAATTCTTAGTTAGTAGTACACTCATCACACTATGAGTTCATAATTTCCTTATATATTACCAGCTGTCTTTTTTATCCTTATGAGATTCATTTTCTTATTGGATTGTATTTTAACTTGTGTGAATTAACTTTCTTTCTACAGATTCGAAATGCATCTATGCTTTTCTTCAGTACTCTAATTCAACGTATTTTTGGTGTGACACGATCGAAAGCAATTAAAAGTCGTAAAAATTGGTATGTGTTGTCCTATGCTTTTTGCTTACTTACTTTTCTGCTATAAATTAGTCTACTTTGCCTTACTGGTAGCTGCTTCCTTGATGCAAAAACGCGTCAAATGAGCTACACTGACTAGAATTAATGTTTATTAAGGTTTTATCAAGCAGGACAGGCTGTTTGGATAGCAGTTAGACTAAAAATAGTCACCATCATAGTGTAAGAGTCGTTTACACTATATTGGGGGTCCATAAGCAAAGTTGTACTGCTGGTGAATAGGGAAGTAATCGTGGTAAGGTATTTCCATCATATGACAATCATGCCACCTATGTTGTCTCTCCGCTCCTGAAGGCTGTACATGTCAACTTACCTTGCTGGAGTCCGTAGGCGCTGGTGAGATCTTTATACGGACACAACTGCAGCAACCAAGCAATTGTCTCCTAGTCACTCAATACTAATGCTCTTTCTGTTTCATGTACTCCAAGAAGAAACCAACTTCCACGGTGTGAGCAGTGGAGAATTAATAATCACGCACACACTTTTGTTAACATACAAAGTAGGTATACTTGTACGTGTAAATTCTGTATGTAAATTTCGTTAATTTTGAAGGCCGGAAGATTTGTGTGTGTGCGATGAATACCTTCGGCAGAAGGTCCACATCGAATTAAGAATAGTAATTCTTAGATATAAGGTGAAACGCCCATCGTTCAGTAAATTGGAGCCTTCTGTAGATGATAGTAGAATATCTCATGAAAACTAATGTAAATTTATGCCTGCCAAATGAATTTTCTGTATTTCCGTTTCGATCGAGATCTCATCATCTATGATAATTCAATACGTGTGTGTATGTGAGTGTGATTCGATTTGCTAAAAATGCATCAATCACTCTCAAGGAGTTTCAGTCATTACTTCACCCATTTACCTCAAACTGCACGGGGGGGGAGTTGTAACAGATCAATCATGTAGCATCACCTTACATTCGGCAAGGGTGGGGCGCATACCAAACACACTTCATTAAACTCGATACCATCTGCCTGCTGCAATGTCGTTTACTTCTATTTTCAGTCACTGATTAGTTCCTTAAAAGATCCAGTCAAACACAGTCACCTTCATAAGAACATCAGTTACAAAACTGTGTGCATTGTGATTCCATTACAGTTATCTGTTCAAAAAACTGGTGATGTGTTCTTCATCAGCTATAATAGACTATATGTATATATTGCACCTATTGAATGTTAGTTCAGATATCAAGCTCCTATGAGCTTTTTCGTCAAAATTTCAAGTTTTACAATTGTCGACTAATATTTACTACGTAAAAACAAAAATCTCTAAGAAAAACCTTTATGTTGTGTGTCCATCCAGTTATCCAGTTGACAAAAATGCCAATGGGATTCAGAAACTGCATTGGTTTTAATTTTCCAATAGCACAAAAGGTTGCTTCTATCGCAGTTAGATATCAGCAACTGAAATTTTGTTCGCCCTTATTAAAATTTACGATACTTTTCTTTGCAATAAAAAATGCGCCATTTAAGATGAATAAAGTGGAATATGTGATTGATTGATTTTAGCATTCGGTTTGTGATCTTACTCAACTATCATCGGCAGTCGCTTGACATCTTACGACTGCTCATTTGATTGACCTTCATTGATTCTTGAAAAGCAGGAACTCTGAACAGCTGTTTTGTTTCAGTTCTGGACTGTTTAGCAGTATTCACTCACTACCCCACCACCAGATATTGAATCCCAGACCTTCAGGTTGCGAGACCAATAACTCGTTAACTTGGTCTGGAATCCAGAGACCTCTGACTGAATTTGGTTTGTGATTAAATCTACATTTTAATTAATTCTAATCCCTACAAACACCCGTAATTGAGGTAATTTCTAGACATTTATTATGGCTTAAACTGTCTATGAAGGTTTTGGTGTAATCTCTGAGAGGGTCAAGTTTGTGTCTTTGTTTGTGTATGAACTGGTCTAAAGAGTCCCAGATTACAAACAAAAAACACCGATTCAGAGCCACATGGTTTTCGATGATTTCATATACGGGATGAACATTACCTTAAGAGATATGCACGATAGTAATCTCAGTTACTCAATCGTTTTGTGTTTGGGCGTGTGTAGTGAACACTAAGGTTGAAACTATTAAAAGAAAAATAAGATCTGGATCATTTTCGGTATAAAAATAATACCCTAATCTATTATTATGATTGTTTCCCTTAGTTCCTAGAGGAACATAGGGCTTCAGCCGCCCACATCTCCATTGCATTCGGTTCTCCGCTAACGTTTTCACCTGTCTCCGTGTCTGCCCATATGCTGTCATGTCCTCTTCACATGACCTCCTCCATGTCACTCTCGCACTGATGACCAACTCGCCACTTTCCGTTCTGGTTCCACTCGAGCTGTGGCCTGGTGTGTGATGTCACTTGGTGTTTTTCTCAGAGTATGGCCAATCCACCTCCATTTCTCCCTCCATATTTGTTGCACAATTGGTCCCTGCTAGGTTGGTTATCTCTTTGCCAGAGATCCCTGTTGCTGATCTTTTCTGGCCAGCCATCTGACACTGAGTAGTATTGAGAGAAGACAGCTATTGATGAAGGTCTGTAGTTGAGGTACCCTTCATGACGCGCCAAGTCTCTGATCCGTATAGTAGCACTAACTTCGCATCGGAGTCGATAATCCGGATCTTTTTCATGCCGAGTGCTGTTGACCTCTACGTAGACTTAAGAGTAATGAAAGCTTACCTTGCTTTCCCGATCCTTTCTTTGATAATTCCTCATCAGTTCCGCCGGCCTGTAGTTGAAACGATGCCTCCCAGGTTGATAGGTATGGAAAGGAGGTTGCATCTTTCAGATTTCTCCCATTCATGCTGGCTGATTGTTGTCTGTTGCTGTTGCTGTTGGCCAGGAATCTTCATCAGCTCTGTTTTCTCAATGTTCGTCTGAAGTTCTTCCTATCTTTGGTGCTTCTTCTGCCAACTTGTCGCTTTTCACCTGCATATCTTCCAGTTTGTGAGAAATCAAACATCTATCATCATCGGCGATGTCCAGATCCTCCAAGTTTTCTGTGTGGGTCCGTTTTATGCCTGTCTCCTCGCTGCCCGCTGTCTACAGCATTATCCATTCTACCGCAATCAGGAAAATTATTGGAGATAGCAGGCAGCCAGCTTGTCTTACTCCCGTCTTCACTTCGAAGGATTCCGTGAGTTTCCGTTGTGGATTACTTGACATTCAGCATTTTCATTCAACTGTTGGATATCCCTAATCTATGGGACATTTTATCGTTTACTCAATCAAATGTATATATGTTTTGTCTGTTTGGTAATATCACTTTTTATTTCGATTAGATTTTACTATATTTTCTTGGCTTCTTCTATGGATTTCTACTTTCTTTTTGTCTTTTACATTTGCATACACAGCTTATCAACTTCGACATTCTTTAAACATTATCCGAAATTTCAACAATATTTGATTGATGCACTCACTTGGTATTTAAACAATACACGGTAAGAAAGAAGTCGTTTGCATTTTTATTCATTATAATTTTATTTTCACTAAAATTTATTCTTGTGTTGAGAAAATAAATCCTTTATCTCCCCAACGAAACAAATGGCGTGTGCATTGCTCAGAAGTTTTGCTCCGTACTCGTCTGTGGCTGTGAGACATGGTCATTAAAAGCTGAGGATACGAAAAGGCTTGCTATCTTTGATCATAGGTGCCTGTCTTCTATCTCCCATGTAAAGGTGGTTTAATAAGGTCATCAATATTCAGGTTAGGCATCGGTCAGGTGCTAGATAAGGAGGGGAAATCAACCGACGAGACTCTGAAGTTACATCGACTAAGATGGTTAGGACATGTGTTACACATGCCTAGTCTAACCATTGCCTTCTTCGACGGGCAATGTTAGCCACTGACATAGGATGAACCAGGTTGAAAAAGAACTAGCAAGTGGTGGTCAAACGAAAACACGGCTTTACCTTTTAGTTTAAGCCAGCCGGTCAGCCACGTGGAGAGGTGTAGAATGGTGTCTAGTTGAGGTCCTCCGGATGGTAATAACCAATGGAGACTGGAACAATTGGTGGTATTCATGACAAATCCCCATTCGAACATTAATAGAGAGAAGACCAGTGGTTCAGCGAAGAGTCTCTTTTCGACGGATTCATTTTCACAGCTGTACAATCGCAAATATATATTTGGTTATTTTGTATCTGCTTGTAGATTAAATTTGTCAAGCGAAGATACAATTGGTTCGGATTGTTGTAACTAGGGGGGGGGTGAAATTAGTAGGATTTCGGTGGAGTTACGTAATTCAAAAATGGCGTTCAGAAGAATGGGGTGTTGATACAAAAGAGTAGTAACAAAAGTGATGAGTTGTCACAAATGATTGTTAAAGAAAGTTACATGATAACGTCATAAATTCGTGCTACAAGGAAGGAGTGTGGCAACTCGTACTGCTTCACATCTGTGCAAAATTCTATGTTGAAACCAGTCAGTCAGATAAAGGAATCTCTCGATAGATTTTTCCAAGTCCATACGCAGGAAATCTGCTGCACTAAGCCTAAAGAACAAGATTCTGATTTTCAACACTGCCTGTCTGTCTGTCTGTTTTCGACATAGAACTTTGCAGATATATGAGACAAAAGGAATAGTAATATCGAAGAAGAATATAGCTTTACTGCATATTCTAAGTCACAAGGAGTGGATGCATCTACACCATTGAGACCGATTTTGAGCCATATCACCAACGGTTTCCAACCATTGGTTTTTACCGTCCCAAGGGCCCCAACCAGACACCAGTCTACACCTTCCTACGTGACTTAAACTAACTGTTGTAGATTTCATTGACTGGTGCCAAGTTTTTGTTTGACCGCCGCTAGCTCTTTTCCAGCCTGACACTATATCCGCTAACATTTCCCATTGTCGAGGAAGGCGATGACTAGGCATACGTAACACATGTCCTAACCATCTCAGTCGATGTAACTTCACAGCCTCGTCGATTGATTTCCCCTCCTTACCTAGCACTCGACCGATGCCTAACCTGAATAGTGATCACCTTATTATACCACTTCAAACAGGAGATAGAACACAGGCACCTATGATCAAAGATATCTAATCTTTTCATGTCTTCAAAACACTCTCAATGGCCATGTCTCACAACCATAAAGGAGGACGGAGCGGACTGATGAGCAGTACACCCGCCCTTTTGGTCGATAGTCGGATATCACGTCTACGCCAGAGACGGCATAAACTAGCCCTCTGTATCTGCGATGAGATTTCGTCATAGATTAACCCGTTGGGGCTGATGGTCCTTCCCAAGTAAGTGAAGTGGTTAACGTGCTCTACCACTTCACCCCCTATTTCTAAACTAGGAGTCAGTGTAGTTCAGTCCTGCAACATCACCTTACATTTGGCGGGATTTTCAACACTAATATTATGAAATCGGTGAATGCTTTTCTATCTGGTTCAGAGACTTGTGGAGTGGAGTGAGTCACGAAAAGCATTTCCAACAGTTCACAGTAGACTAACATCAACAGATACTGGCCAGAAAGAATTAACAACGAGGAACTCAGACATAATAAAGAACGAATCAATCAAGAACCCTGATGCTTGACAAATATGCAGAAGGAAATGGGGTTCCATTAGACATATGCCGAATAGACCATTGAGTGAAATGACGTGCCATTTCGTCCATCGAGTGGAACCCGAATGGGAAACGACAAGTTTGTTCTGTGTCCAATCTAACATAGAAGCGATCATGTAAGGAGGAGGTGAAAGCTCATAGACAGTCGTGGAACCAATTAAAAGGAATTGCATAGAACAGAGTGAAGTGGAGATGTCTTGTTGAAACATGATGTTCGACTTTGAACCTAAGTAAATTATTATGATAATATGCATTCAGTCTTCACAGTTAAGGGTAAAGTTAGCATTTATGTACAATTGTTGGAAACTTGAATACGTTTATTATAGTGCTGAAAAGTTGGTTGGCTGGTTTCAACTACTTATGTCTCTTTCCAAAAGCAATAATGTTGATTGTTTAATGCGATCCATATGGAAAGTAACTACACTCCTAAGAATTAATTAGGGATTTACATCGCTGATACCTACATTCACAGGGATGTCACAGTCTAACCGCTTGTTAGTTTTTGGTGGATGATGATAATAATGACCACCCGATTTTCGTTTTTATGTGTGTGTGTTACTTGTTCTTGTTGTCAGTTTTTACTTGAGCATTTTTGAAGCACATTGATGCAATTAAACACCATGTGTTAATATGAGACAAGTATGTCACTTTTAGACTTCAGTAAGTTGACAGACCTTCCTACATCATCCTTCCTGACTGTGATAGCCCCTACCTTGAAGTGGTGTTTAGTTATGCATATCGTAATGATCCAACAAGCTACACTGACTGAAACTAATGATTCTACAAGTTCTATCATGCCAGAAAAGGTTTTTGAATAGCCGTTAGACTAAAAGTAGGTAGCATCCATAGCTTAAGTTGTTTGCACTACTTTTAGGGGTACCAGGTTGAGGTTGTACTTCTGGAATGCAACAGCAGTAAGGCGATTCTCTTTGATGACCAGCATGTAAGCTGTGCTACCTCTCTACTGTGGAGAGGGGGTATATTAGGAAAGGTCCGTCGCGAAAATTGTACATTCGTACTTATCTTGAGGTAGTCCGTAGCTGGTGGTATGATTTTTGTACGGACACGTTCCTGAAGACCACTTCAAACAGGTTGTATTTGACCATCCACTGGACGCTGTGGTCACATGACAGTAATGCTCTTTCTGTTTAAGATACTTCCATGGTATTAATAACTACCCTCACACTTCCATAATCTCACAAAGTTTTCCTAAGCATTAGTCACCTTCACTTCCTTTGTGAATTAACCCTGCTACTCCTGCTAGTCGAGGTTTTTGAGATAAATGCTGACTGGCGTTTTGTGTATTTTGTGTTCCAGTAACTACTGCAGTTAATGGTCAACTACGTCTTTTCAAAAGATTCGTATCTTCTCTAACTGATGCCTTGAGTTATATATTGTACAATATAACCTTGTCTATATGATTTTTAACTGTAAGATTATCGTCACGGTGATGATAAGTGTTACGTATTAAATTCTGCTTTCAGTCTGAGAGAATTGATTCCTTTATGTATCACATGTTAATAATTTCGATTGTGTTACTTTATGTGAGGTTAGATGGCATTAGGATTAGATAGATCCTTGTATGAATTGTTGTCACAACTGTGTGACTTGTATTCATTCTCATTATTTCTCTCCTGCATCATTTGTCATTGGTTTCACTGATTACCTCTTGTGTATTCTTCCAAAATCATTTTCACAGTGTTCTTCCACATGTATGCCGTTTCAAATTGTACAGTCTGCTTTATTTGATGACACATCTTCTGCCTCCTTCTCAAGTGACAGATGTCGATAAAGTGTTATACAAACTGCTTATTCGGTGAGTAATGAGAAAATACCTTTTTTCTCCTTTTTATTCATTCATTTGCGTTCCGTATGGAAAATACTACTTCAGGGTGTATATTTCGAAGTCTTAGTAACGGTAGTTTATTTTCATGGGGTAAGTTTGCTAGCCTCACTCAGTCTGTCTGTCTGTCTGGATTCAACATAGAACTTGGCACCGAAGTGCACCAGTTCGAGTTGCCACGTTCCAAATAGCACACAAAAGTAGACAAGAAGATGAGTGAAGAGAATCAATAGAGTTTGACAAGTATACGAGTGAAACAGAATGGGTAATGGTAGAAAGGAATATGAAAGATTACAGAGACTCAATACATCTGCACTGGCCATTGACAACGATTTTGAGCCATGTCACCTATTGTCTCCAGCCATTGATTCCTAGAGTCCCGAGGGCCCCAACCCGGGAGTCTGCATCTCCCTACCTGACCGACTCAGTTTAACTGTCAAGGATTTCATGGATTGATGAGGCCATGTTTTTGTTTGGCCACCACTGGCTCTTTTCCTCACTCAGTCACAACCTTCGCTCTTGAACTGAGTTTACTACTGGCCAGGGAGTGCTTAGGAGTGCGTCGGCCAAGAATCGAACTCCTAGCCACTTGCGTGCGTGCGTGCGTAGCTGGTGGGCATTCTAAGACTACTAAACCATCGATGCATTTGTTTTCTTAGCAAGACCATAATACATTTCAGCTCTGATGATGTGTCATTTATGTACATCAGTTGTGAGTAGTTTCCCAGGTTCACTGTAGTATCCTGTCTAATGCACAGGATTCAGGATCTCTTTTAGGTGGATTGGTAGTAATTTAGTTTTATAAAGTCATAAACAACTACACCTCTAACTTTCTAGGACTTAACAGATGTCTAGACCATCTGCGTATCGTTACATTCTTTACTATCTGTTGTCAGTAATTACATGGAGTGATCGTCAGTACCAAATCTGTATTAGAAAACAGTGAAATGCAGATTTTAAAACAAGCAATAAGGTTAATAAAGCGGAATTTAATGAATTCATCAAATTCGGTAGAACTTGTCAGCTAAATACTCTACATACACGGCACTTTTCATTCAGCTGTTTTCAACCACCTTGGCGAATGCTCCATCATGCGAGTATATTATATATATATATAGTGAGTAGTCAGTGCAAGGGTGACATGGAGGAGATCGTGTGAAGAGGAGTTGAAACAGTATGAACTAACATGGATGCAGGTGAAAAGTACAGTAGAAGACAGAAGCAAGTGGAGACGTGCAGTTGAAGCCCTATGTTCCACTAGGAACCCAAGGGAACAATAATACAATAATAATAATAGTGCCCAATCAATGTAATGATTGGCTGTTTATGTATGTTGTTTAAGTGGGTTGTATTTCTTTTGCGTATATATTTGTTGATTTCTTTCTTTTCCCTGTCTTTTTTTTTGTTCTACCAGTTGTTCTTATTATCCTGATATTCGTATACGTAAAGTGGCATCATCCGCATTGACGTCAATTATCCATCCAAGTTGTATTATGGAGATACTGGATCATTTGTTGTGTCTCATTGATGATGGAGACTTAAAGATTCGTTATCACCAACAACAAGAAAAACTGATCGATCGAATATACTTCATAGTCTACTGTTACAGGTAATTTGTGGTATTTATTCTTTTCACAGTTTGTCTATTTTTCACTTTAACCGTCATTAATACTGATCCAAGATCACGAACTGATCTCAGTTAGAGAGCTATTAAAAACCAGGGAATAGTAAGGACTGCCAAGGACCACCGAAATTAGTACCTTCTGGTCACGAGTCGAATCCGTTGACTGTTCAACCACTGGGACAAAATCCAATCTCCACCTCGCAAACTCTAACTTCTGTCAGTTCGTGGTGTATGGCACGACTGCCAGCTAATATCATTGGCGAGTATTCATTCTCACATCCAACTTGGTGTGACTCCAGTGGTCATGAATTCTCACTAGGACTTCAGGCAACATTATCTTGTCGTCAGTTAGTCACTGGTGAGCACTAGAGGGTGTATTGATCATATCTTCACCCTCCGACAGATTCTAGAACATAGGGATTCCTACCGGCGTCCAACAGTCATTATATTTCTTGACCTAAAGGCAGCATTCGACTCTGTCGATCGGGAAGTTCTCTGGAGATGCTTGGCTGTAAAGGGAATTCCAAGAAAATATATTGCACTGATTAAGGCACTCTACTCGTACTCATACAGCCAGGTGAGGGCTTACGGCGAGCTGTCATCTGAACTGGTGACGACCAGTGGTGTCCGTCAAGGACGCCCATTATCTCCTTTTCTATTCAACTTCATCATAGATGTGTTAATGGACTTAACCCTAGGTGACTTCAGTGACTCAGGAATTGACTTGCTACCGGGGAATAATCTCGTTGACTTAGAATACGCAGACGATATAGTCCTTCTAGGCGAAGACGCTGACGAAATGCAGAGTCTTCTAAACACCTTGAGCCGCAATCTACGAATGTTTGGCATGCGATTCGCTCCCGCCAAATGCAAGATGATGTTACAGGACTGGACTACATCGACGCCTAGTTTAAAAATAGGAAGTGAAGTGGTAGAGCACGTTGACCGCTTCACTTATTTAGGAAGTACCATCAGCCCCAACGGGCTGATCTCTGACGAAATCTCAGCACGAATACAAGGGGCTCGTTTCGCATTTGTTAGTTTACGCCGACTCTGGCGTAGACGAGATGTTCGACTATCGACCGAAGGGCGGGTGTACTGCTCATCAGTCCGCTCCGTCCTCCTTTATGGTTGTGAGACCTGGCCACTGAGAGTGGAAGACATGAAAAGACTAGCTGTCTTTGATCATAGGTGCCTGCGTTCTATTTCCCGTGTAAAGTGGCATAATAAGGTGAGCAACATGGAGGTTAGGCGTAGAGTTCTAGGTAAACAGGGGAAATCAATCGACGAAGTCGTGAAGCTACAAAGACTGAGATGGTTAGGACATGTGTTACGTATGCCAAGTCATCGCCTCCCTCGACGAGCAATGTTAGCGGATATAGGGTCAGACTGGAAAAAAGCTAGCGGCGGTCAAACAAAAACTTGGCATCAGTCAATGAAAACCACAACAGTTGGTCTAAGCCACGTAGAAAGTTGTAGACTTCCAGGCTGGGGTCCTCGGGACGGTAAAAATCTATGGTTGGAAACAATTGGTGACATGGCTTAAAACCGTTCTCATTGGCGTAGATGCATCCACTCCCTGTGACTTATGATCTCCAATGAAACTGTTTTGTATTTCTTTATTACTCCTTTGTCTCACACCTCTGCTCACTGTTTCTATTATGCTTTTCTTGTACTTTCTTCTGTTGCTTTGCGTGCTACACGGAATGTGGCGACTTGAACTACCGCACATTTGTGCAAAGTTCTATGTCGAAAACAGACAGACAGACTAATTTTCAAGTTTGGCTTTGTCAAAGATTTGATAGACTTCAGTTATATTGATCACGATCTTTGCAAATCAACACTTTGGAAAGTGTATTTCACAAAACAATCATATCTGGTCCAGTAGTCATTGACAGATCGAATGTAGAAAATCTAAAATAGTCAAGATTTATTAGTATGTTAGAAGACTTGTTCAATGGTCATGAAGACAATACTTGACTGATGTACTGTGTAGAATGCCGGGGGTGGGGGGGGTTATTTAGCCTCTAACATACTTCACTTGTCAGTTAATACTTTCTTTCATGTCTCACAACGATAGTTATTTATTTTACAAGCTGGTATCTTGGGTGTTTGTTCCCTTATAAATAACTTTTGTACAATAATCCAACAGTAAAGTGTGTTCTGGTTGCCTCAGTCAATGAGGCATCATTACACACAACTTGTTTAGATCATAGGAAAACTGAAGAAAGACGGTTGTAGAGGAGAAAATTTTCTTCTCGACGAAGTCATTGACTAAGCTGTATGTTCAGGTATGCATATGGTAAACGGGTGAGAAAGTTCCAAAACTTTTCTTGGTCGAGTTTAAAATTTAAAAAAATTAGAAGTAGGGATTAAAACGTAATAATATAACAGTATAGATAAAAAGTTCGGATAAAACTACAATATTGCGAATAGGGATTAAAATACATAAGAATAACAGAAATAAACAGGAAGTTTGGATAAGAAAGGTATAATAGTATAGTGATTATTGAGAGAATTGATTGTTCATGATGACCATGATAAAGACACTGGTTGAACGTATTTCTTTTGGATTCCGCGTACCTCAGCTACGCTCTTAATGCCTTAATCTCACTCCCTTTGAGAGGTTTGAGAAGATTTCGAAGGACTTTTCAAATGCAGTTGGATATGCTGGGTTCACCAGATGCTCTGTTACCGATCCAAATACACACCTACGTTCTCGCTTCACTAGCCACTTAGCCATGTTGGACAGTGTTCCCTAGCGCGTTTTACAAGTGGGTGTTTATTACGCCTAATGTAGTCAACCCCATAAGACTAGGTGAAATAGTATATGCATGTTGAGGTGGCTCAATGCGGCAGTTTGTATTTCACTTGCTGGCTAGATAACTTTTCGCAAGAAAATGTCACTTATAGGCGAAGTATTTTTCATTGAGAGATTTCAAAAACTGTTTTTGGAGGATTTCCACTCCAGCATCATTTTTGAATTCTAGATTAAACAGAAAAATCTTTTTTGCGGTGAGCTGGACCTGTTCAGAAGCCTTCTTTGGTTTTAGGTTCTTGTCAATAAGTCTGGATGGGAAACCGTTTTCCATTGAGATTACTTGGAGATTTTGCAATTTTTTGTAGTACAGTTTACGTATATTATCGTCTGCCATATTCCTACTTATTTGGATACGGAGACTACATAAACTAGTTAGCAAGACAAAGTAAGAACAACAGATGGATCTTCGAAAATACGAGTTGTATTTGTAGAATCGCTACTGTACAAGTAGGTCCACAGCTGCTAAATTGACGTCGCCGTCCCGTCCGATTTGCATATCACACTGTCTCAAAAAGCTACACTGGTTGAAACTAGTGTTTTTGCAGGTTCCAACCGTGTTAAACCAAAAGCAGTTTCCATCAAAGGATAAGTCGTTTGTTTACAATATGTTAGGAGTCTGTTGGTGAAGTCATACTGCTGGCGAGTAGAGATGTAACTGCATTAAGATGTTTCTTTCATATGATCAGCATGCTAGCCATGATATCTCTTTGCTCTGGAAATGAGGGTGGGTTAGAAAAGATCGACGTCAAAAATTAGACATCCTGACCTACATTTCGGTGGTCCGTGACTGGTAGGAAGATCTTAATACGTATGTAACTCCAACAACCACTTTAGGTGCGTACAATTATTATAATACAATGTTTGAACAAGGTATTAAGAAGACAAATTTCGCGAGATGATATCATTTCGTAGTTTCTTTACAACCGCTTTACAACTAACATGGTTAACAATGATAAAATAAAGTTCATGAAAATTACTCAGTTAAATAAAAACAATAGTACATACTAATGACCAATCATATTTAGATAGGTCATGCAGTCGAGAGTAGGCGAAGATTGAAGTCTATTGATTTTTGTGCACACAGTTTAGGCTGTATGTGATTAATCCAAAGTGCTTCCATCACCTTCAATAACCTTGAATTAGAGTTATGTGAAATAATTGTGAAACAGTCATTAATATTTATTTTGTGACCAGACATTAATAAGTGTTTTGCAATGGATGATGCTGGATTTCTATTAAGATTAATCGCGTTAGGATTTTCGATATGATTTACTAGCCATTTTGGAATATGTTCTTTTCGACGACATTGGAACATTCTGTTAGTTCTACCTATATAGGTGTCACCGCAGCTGCAGGTGAACTTGTAGATACAGTTTGAAGTAGAGTCCACAGAATTTCGTCCTTTAATCGTAGGAACAGGGATCGAAAATGTTCGGCAAGTGAGAAAAAGAGATGCGGCGTAGAATGTGCGAGACCCATCTTAGACATGTCAAATTCTCCTTACCATAAAATCGCCAAATGGATTACGCCTGTAAGAGACTCATTATCAAATCATTCTGTAAAAAGTTCATTTGATCTTACAGAAATGCTGGACACCTTGAACATTAAGGAAAAGGTTATGTGTTCAATTGATATAGAATCTTTATTCACCAATGTTCCCCTTCATGAAACTGTTGATTTTATTTGCGATTACATAACAAGCAACAGCATAAACTTACCCATTCCCGTCACTTACATCAAAGACATAATCTTAATGTGTACAGAAAATATTAGATTCACATTCCAAGAAAAGGCATATAAACAAATCGATGGTGTTGCGATGGGGAGCCCTCTGGGGCCCCTGTTAGCAGATATATTTATGTCGAAATTAGAGAAACAAATGCAAGGTATGCTTGGAGGATTTATGCTGTATAAACGTTATGTAGATGATACTCTTATTATTGGTAATAATAGTAAATCTATTGAAAACTTCATTACTCTATTTAATCATATTCATCCAAATATTCAAGTGACTTTCGAACTAGAATCCAATAACAAATTCTGTTTCCTGGATATTACTATGACTAGGAGAGATGATGGAACGATTCAGCGATCTATTTTTCGTAAACAGACTTGGAGTGGACAATATCTTCATTTTACCAGTTTTGTTCCTATCCAGTATTAAATGTTCCCTAGTGAAATGTTTGTTCTCAAGGGCCCGAAAAATATGCACGAGTGACACATTGATGGATGAGCTTCAACATATACATTCAGTTTTATTAGCTAATGGTTATCCGGAGAGCTTCATCACTTGTCACAGCAAAGAGAAACCACATCTCGAAAAGACAGCTTCTGTACCAAAGAAAGCCACCTTTATTAATCTACCATTCAAGGGCGACCATATTATGCAGTTGACAACTCAAAGACTTCGATCAGCCATCAAACGAACATTCTACGCCGCATCTCTTTTTCTCACTTGCCGAACATTTTCGATCCCTGTTCCTACGATTAAAGGACGAAATTCTGTGGACTCTACTTCAAACTGTATCTACAAGTTCACCTGCAGCTGCGGTGACACCTATATAGGTAGAACTAACAGAATGTTCCAATGTCGTCGAAAAGAACATATTCCAAAATGGCTAGTAAATCATATCGAAAATCCTAACGCGATTAATCTTAATAGAAATCCAGCATCATCCATTGCAAAACACTTATTAATGTCTGGTCACAAAATAAATATTAATGACTGTTTCACAATTATTTCACATAACTCTAATTCAAGGTTATTGAAGGTGATGGAAGCACTTTGGATTAATCACATACAGCCTAAACTGTGTGCACAAAAATCAATAGACTTCAATCTTCGCCTACTCTCGACTGCATGACCTATCTAAATATGATTGGTCATTAGTATGTACTATTGTTTTTATTTAACTGAGTAATTTTCATGAACTTTATTTTATCATTGTTAACCATGTTAGTTGTAAAGCGGTTGTAAAGAAACTACGAAATGATATCATCTCGCGAAATTTGTCTTCTTAATACCTTGTTCAAATTTATCAAAGGGACTAATCGTTTTAATAATACAATGTATTTGGATTTGGTAAGCATCGTTTTGACAATTGGTTGATTAAACATATGTGGATTATTGAAGGATAAGCTATGTGACTCACTGGCTTATAAGTACTGGGCTTCCAGTCGACACATCTCGCCCTCGAGTCCTATTCCTTTCCTTTTATAGTAACTGAGTTCAAACAAGCCATTATATATAAGAGGTAACAGATGAAATCGTATACTTCAGTGACTTAGTGATAGAGTGCTCTCCAGCAATGGACTTTGTCCAGTGTTCGATTCCCGACCTCAAAACCTTTCCTAGTTTATTAACCTGTAATAAATCATGAAACGAAAGGGAGATAGGGTATAAGGCTAGCAAATTCACCTGTTAACATTAAAATAACACCAGTGCTACTGAAACTTCAAGGTGTGAAGCTTGAAGACCCCGATGTTCCACTTGAGACGTAAAGGAACAAGGCAAAAACTAAATAAAGTCATGATTTTATCACAGTGTGAATTTTATTTCTCCAATTTTCTTTGAAACTACCTAATCATAAAGTTATTAATAGGATAAAAAGTGACGTTTTTTAAGGAATGATTTATTAATGATTTCCTCAGAAATCCACACTTTTTTCATCCGTTCTTATATTCGCTTTTATTTCTATCCTTCCCTCTTAGCTATACGCATTGTTATACTCAACTATGGAGATACACAATTCACCTGTATACCTTTCACCATCTGCTTATATTTCCAACACAGAATATACATCGATTATTGATCGTTTAATAAAATCATTCTCTTGGTTGAATAACGCAAATATTGTTAAATGTCCATTGATAAGACTATTGTATCTGAAAACACTTAGTCCTTACTATTATAATCATCAATTGACTCCTGTCAAATCAATTTCATCCTTAAACAGTTTAGAATATGAGTATACTGAAGGAAATGTAAACGCTTTGATTGATTATGCAATATGCCAAGGAAAGAATAATATTCAAGTTCATAAAGAAGTTGAACAGTTACTAAAGTCATTGAATGATATCAGTGTAAGTTATACTTTTGATTTTGGTTAATGCATTAAATTGTGTGAATAAATTGATGTTAAGTGACTGGAGTCAATCGTTAGGGAGGCCTATGTGGACCTACATTTCTTGCTTGTTAGCACTCGTTAGCAGGGTATATCCGCAGTCTTGTTGAAGCTCATTTCACATCTGAGTTCGGAACTCGCGTCACTCATTGCTACAGTCAGAGACAGTATCACTGAACTATTCGGCTTCGTGTGTTTTTCTTCTGTAGAACTGTAAAGGACACTTTGATTGGACACTAAATAGTAACCAGTATCATGCGTCTATTCCTTGGTGTGTTGCTGTAGACTGAATTCTATCAGTCAAGTTTTGCTCTGTTGTTACAAAGCTAGGTGCCTCGCTATTGAAATGCACTCTGAATGGTTACTAAATCGTTGTAGGCAATTGTTTCAACTACAGGTGGGACAGATGAAGATGTCAGAAAGGCAAGATACGCCTTTGTCAGCCTGAAACCAGTTTAGAAACTGTTATGTACTCGTCGCTAAATTATTGTTATGGTCTGGTCGAGAAACTAATAGTCCTGACGCAAAAAGGCGGAAATCAGAAGACCACTAGGTTTGCGATGATACTTCTATTGTCCAAACACAAGGAGACGCAATAAATGGTCTCACACCAAAGTGGTAAGTAAGTAAAGTAGTTGTAAAGTCACAAGATTGTGTATGCGAAATATATATGAATGTTCCAGACAAAGCGTGGGAACAAAATATTAGACAGTCTTAACATGAATGGCTAATTATAATGGAGTGTCGATCCAAATATACATAGCGAATATAGCAGACATGTCAACAACCAAACATATAATATGGATATATGTCACTAAGCAACGGACTGTCAACAAACACTCATATTATATATAATATAATATAAGGAGAATACACATTAATAAAGGAGACAAGTTCACACAAGTGAAGTGGTCACAGACTAAGCGAGCAAACAGAAAGAGAGACCAACATACACACACACATACATATATATATGTGGATACATATCAGAAACCATCTGTACTAACTCGGCGTAAAGAACAGGACTCGGATTTTCAACATAAATATAAAGTTAGTCAGTCACTGCTTCTATAACGGTCAGGAACTTGAAGTGTGCTCGCGTCATGAAAAGGATTTCCAATAGGTTACAGCAGACTTTTATCAACAGCTGCCTCCGCTCCATACTGAAGGTCGAATGGCCGGCCAGAAAGAATTAGCATCAAGAACCTATGGCTGGTGACGAGCCAACCAAGAGCTGATTGTTCAATAGATATGTAGGAGAAATTGGAGATGGATCGGGCATACGTTGAGAAGGCCGTTGTTCTGTTGGAATCTGAATTGGAAGTAAAAAATCGGTCGTCGCTGTGAGAGTAAAATAGAAGAGATCATTTGGCGAGGAGGAGATGAGAAACTCTGAGCAACCATGGAGCTAGCCAGCTGAATACGACAGACGGCAAAAATAGAAGAAAAAGGAGATGTGTTGTTAAAGCCCTATGTTCCACTTGGAACCCAAGGGACTAATTTTTTTCTATCTAACATAGGGTTCCAAGCTAGAGGCATGAAGTTTCTGCAGCAGTGTTTATTTTTACAGGATAGGGCTGCCAGCCTCATGCCCAACCTTTCCTCTTCACCAGGATTATTTCTGGCTTAGCGAGGTAAAGGAGTGCGTCGGTGGCCGGGGATCGGACCCCGGACCATGTGCATGGTCGGCGAGCATGCTTACCTCTGTGCCACCGACGCACAAAGTGACTAATAATAATAACAATAGTTATAATAAGGCAATCGGTAGGAATTTCTCCTCTTAACGTCTTGATTTTAGTGTTTGTGGTTGTTCTTTGTTGGGGGGGGGTGGGAGTGTCACTGTGTTTAATGATTTCCTCTTTAGTTTGAGCAATCAAATCTGAAGTTTTAGCTCTTTTGATCAGAGTAGTCATTTGGCTTTTGACTACTGATTCACAGATTTGTACCCCGTGCACTATCTACCGAGGTTTTGGGCAGCTACATAGTTTTAGCGCCATTTTATCAGTCACATACATGCAACAGGTGGTGCTTATTGACAATGGCTTGTAAGTTGTTAGATGCCTTTATATTCTGATAATTAATTGCTTTGAAATAATGTAAAGTACACTGACTGACTAGTTGGTGACATCCGACTATTAATCAAATGAGTGTTTAACTCGGCATCACTGAAACTGAGAAACATAAAAACACTAGCTATCCTTACTTACAAATGTTTACGTTTTATCTCCGCGTCTTAACTAGTATTATAGGGTGAGAAATATTCAGGTAAGGCTTAGCGATGGTTAAAAAGGGCAACTCGACCAATGGAGTTGTGAGTGTATATTGATTGAGATGGTTAGGACATGTATTGCACGTGCCAAGACGTCGTCTTCCTCAACGGGTGATATTAACCGATGTAGGATTAGATTGGAAAATAATTAGTGGTGGTTAAATCGAAGTTTGGTAGATTGATAGGAAGTGGTCAAAATTGAAATCAACATTTTAAGTTAATATAGCCACAGAGGGAGAAGTGTTAATTCCTCAAATTTGAACTTAGTTTACGTTGTGGTTGTGAAATAGTCTCACTAGATAACTTTTTTTTCTCATCGTTTGACCTTGGGCCAATGGCTAACCAATCGGAACAATTTATTATCTGGTGACCTAGGCAACTTTTAATGTGACTAAGAATGTGTAAATAGTATGGGTTCTTTTTTCTTGATAAATATAGTCCCTTCTCAATTCTCTTGTCTTTTGCTGTTACAGCATCAGTTTGACTATTGGTTCGAACCAGTAGCATAAGGAGGTGTAGAATCTCTCTTTTTAGAGTCCTCGATATTCTAAGAAATATTCGGTGATTTGGTTTAATGTCGTTCTCAATGGTGTCGATGAGTTCATTCTTTGTAATCCACATCCATTAAACGCTTATTTAACATGAATGCAGTCGATTCCAGTCACAGCAGTAGGTCCGTAGATGTAATAGGATCTTTTCAGCAGACATCCACTGGTAATTAATACCTCCTGGTGACTTTATATTTATGTACATATATTCACACTGAAATTTACCTCTGCTTTCTTTCTTCTCTGTTTATGTCTTCAATCTATTTAGCTGCTTACCTCAGCCTTACGTCGAATTAGTTTATATTTATGCTCAAAAGTTGGTGACCCAAATGATTGTAGTATGAATTTGGAGAACATTAATGCGATGGTTCAATGTGGAACACAGCCTAATACAGAAGTATTGAAGATAACTGAAAATCTGTTCACTATCCAAACATTGTTAGGCATTTATTACCATCAAAGTGTTTGTAATGATAATACTAGTAGTAATAATAATAACTATATACTTACGGAATTGAAATCCATGTACAAAGCTGAATTCACACGTTACTTTTATGCACTACTCACAATACTTATTCATTCAACCAATACTACTACGACTACTGCTTCATCAGTGGACTATATTCACAAATTATTAGATCCAGATTATCAACGTTTACTGTCTATTGCAGATCCAAATTCACTAATCACTCGAGGAAATCCTGAAGTCAGTTTTACAGCCATACAACTTTATTCCTATGTCAACTTAATACATATCACTGATGATAAACAGAGAAAGAATGATAATGGCGTGATACAAAACTCGTCTTTGACGGATCATCGCTGTGATGATCCATTTAGTCTATTGTGTAGATTATGCAATTCACGTTTTAGTCATAGCGTTCGTGAAAAACTTAATCCAACTGGAGAAGAAGAAGACGAAGAATTGAATTATGCAGCCTTATATTCACTCTGTTTATTGGATATGCAGAGATTGGTTGCATTCACCTCACAGAACAGTGGAAATACTGATGAAAGTGAGTTCAACGTCTCGAAGTTATTTTATTCACCATTTTTTCCCCTATGTTTTTGATAGTTGACATGAATTCTCATGTAATTCTTTTGCTTTGCGAGTAAATCGACATGAAATTATGCTTTCCGTAGGCTTTATACGTATTAATAACCATCTACGCAATCGGTTGCTTCATTGTTTCATAATCACGGCTGCAAGTGATAATGTTACTTTATTATTATTATTATTCATTTGGGTTCCTAGTAAAACATAGGGCTTCAACAGCACACCTCTATTTCGTCTTGTTCTCTGGTTCCAGAGCATCTTTTGGTCTCTGTGGGATGACAAGAATTTTTATTTTTCCTGGCATAGACGAGAGCATGATTCTGTACCAGGCTGAATTCACCCTTCTTTCGAGTCTGTCTTCCAATCGTTTGGTTCCTTTCCTTCCTTACTTTAAAATTTTCTGCAATAGTGATGTGAACATATCCGCTGAGTTCTCTGGATCCGTTTTCACTGCTGACGGAGGAATTCCTTCTGGTCCTACTTTATGGACCTCAAAACTTTTGCTTTCGTCGAAGCATTGGTGATCACTGGTAGTTATGTCTGTGCCTGCTGTTGGTGATATCTCTGGGAGGTTTGTAGATGTTAGTCGGTTCGAGAGTCTTTTGAAGTGACTAACCCATTGTTCGCTTCGGTTCTCCACCTTGATAATTAGGTTCCCTTCACTAACTTTCATTGGTTTCATGTGTGTTGACCTCTTTCTGGATAACCACCTGACTCTCTAGAAAAGTGTTTTGAAATTCTCCTTCCCTGAGACCCGTTCTTCTTCTAGGGTTATTAGTGTGTTGTAGATTTGTCCCTTTTTTCGGATTTCCTACAACTCTTCACTTCCTTGTTTAGTGTACTGTAGAATGAATTCATCCTCTGTCTCTTCTGACAGAAAGTATTTGCACACCATACATATCTCAAGGGGTCAGGTGTAAGTAATTATGTGGTTATAATAAGTGTAATAATTGAAATTTCATTAAGTTGTACTAGTAGTTTATGGATTGTACAGCGAATTCACACACACACACACACACACGATTGAGATACTGCGATAAGTCAGTGAACCATATCACTACATACTTTAACTAACTTAATTATTCAAATAGATATAAAGCGAGCATCCCAATATGAAGTAGTAAATACGAGTTCAATTTAATGACTAAGCGAATCGTTCATGGGTTCGAACCCCACTTTCCATCCACCGAGATTTGGGCAGCCAGATTGTCGTTGCACTAGCTCTCACACAGAAAGCTGTTGCTTATTGCCAATTACATAGAGTTGCAATTAGTTGTTGAGTAACATTTCCGTCATCTCATTTCCAATATTAATATTGTAGCCATTCTATAACAAGCATACAGGAAACAGTTGAGATATGTCTCAGAAGGTTTTGTGCACTTATGAAGTATATAGACGATTATTACTTCCCAGCGGCTCACACTGTGGAACTTCATTTCACCTTGGGTTGCGTAGAAAAAAGAAGAGCAATAGTGTTGTTTGACTATAGAGCCCAGGAGGCAACTGCTTGACGTGGTCACACACACACACACACGGTCTGTTTGAAATGGTATTTGGAGTTGTTTCCGTAGTAAGGTGATTGTACCACCAGCTACTGTCAGCTGCAGGATAAATTGGAATTGAAATTTTCCAATCCACGACCTCTCCAGAGCGAAGAGAGACAGTATAGTTGTCTAATGGTCATCTGAGGTAAACACATTATTACTGTTATATACCTATTCGTTAAGTGCACAACTTCGCCCAAACACCTTCAACATAGTACTAACAAATCACACTATAATAGTAACTGCGTGTAGTGTCTAGCCGCTATTCAAATGACTTTTCTAGCGTGGTGGTGGAACTTGTTGTAACATTCGTTCCAGCCAGTTTAGCTCGCTGGGTCATTGTGATATGCAAGCCTGATGACCACATCAAGGTAAGTAGCAGCTGACAGTCGGTTATATTGGAATAACCGTATTATCTGTACATTCTGTTTCTTAGTGTTTTTCATTTTTTTATAGGAGAAACTCTAATTGCTGAAGTATTTATTACATTAATCAAAAATCTGGTTAAACCGGTCAGTATGAAGTTGGAAAAATTGGCCTGTGGAATTACACAGAATTTACTAGTTTCTTCAAATACACAATCTAAATGTGAGTTAGTTTATTGTGTGTGTGTGTGTGTATATTTTGTACGTTTCATGATGAAGACGATGATGATGATATCTACGATGTGATCTGACATCATTTTACAGTTTTAGAGTTATTCTGTGTATTAATATCCCAGTTGTCGTGCTTTTTCTACACGTTGAGTAATAGATGGAAGTTACACAGAGACACAAAGAAATGAAGATAATGGAATTTGGGACTTTTGTCTATTATTATTAGTGAAGATCAGATAAGCAGACGGCATCGTTTCAATTACAAACGTGAATGAGGATGTTAAAACCAGCCAGAATCAGAAAAGCTTGACAGACCTTCATTAATCTGAAATTAACGTG
Source organism: Trichobilharzia regenti (assembly GCA_944472135.2). Lineage (NCBI taxonomy): Eukaryota > Metazoa > Platyhelminthes > Trematoda > Strigeidida > Schistosomatidae > Trichobilharzia > Trichobilharzia regenti. The sequence continues at coordinate 25,316,995 of OX235264.1, read as the reverse complement.
GAAATCTATTGTAGTAAGCATAAGGAACAAGATTCAGATTTTAAGCACTAACTTCAAGTCGGCCAACACTTCTTCTTTATAGTTCACAGACCTTATGAACGTGTCACCAAACGGTGTTTTAACAAATGCCCCTTCTCCCCATAGTGAAGATCAGATGGCTACAAAAAGATAAATAACAAGGAACTCTGTCAGCGAACTAACAAATATACAGAACAAAATGGTGATGGATTTGATATAAAATGAAGAGACGGTTGAGCGAAATCATGCCTCACACACTCGATTAGGAAACGACCTGTTGGGTGTGAATGGAAGAGTGGCATGGAGGTGATCGTGTAAGGAGGATGCGAAAGCTTATTGACGCCGTCAGAGAGCAAGAAAACAGAATAAAATGACAATGTATTGAAGGCCTATGAAGACCCTCCATTGTCTGTCCGTTTTCGACATAGAACTTTGCACAAATGTGCGGAAGTTCAAGTCGCCACATTCCGTGTAGCACGCGAAGCAAGAGAAGAAAGTACAAGAAAAGCATAATAGAAACAGTGAGCAGAGGTGTGAGACAAAGGAGTAATAAAGAAATACAAAACAGTTTCATTGAAGATCATAAGTCACAGGGAGTGGATGCATCTGCGCCACTGAGAACGATTTTGAGCCATGTCACCAATTGTTTCCAACCATAGATTTTTACCGTCCCGAGGACCCCAGCCTGGAAGTCTACACCTTCCTACGTGGCTTAGACCAACTGTTGTGGATTTCATTGACTGATGCCAAGTTTTTGTTTGACCGCCGCTAGCTTTTTTCCAGCCTGACCCTATATCCGCTAACATTGCTCGTCGAGGGAGGCGATGGCTTGGCATACGTAACACATGTCCTAACCATCTCAGTCTTTGTAGCTTCACGACTTCGTCGATTGATTTCCCCTGTTTACCTAGAACTCTACGCCTAACCTCCATGTTGCTCACCTTATTATGCCACTTTACACGGGAAATAGAACGCAGGCACCTATGATCAAAGACAGCTAGTCTTTTCATGTCTTCCACTCTCAGTGGCCAGGTCTCACAACCATAAAGGAGGACGGAGCGGACTGATGAGCAGTACACCCGCCCTTTGGTCGATAGTCGAACATCTCGTCTACGCCAGAGTCGGCGTAAACTAACAAATGCGAAACGAGCCCCTTGTATTCGTGCTGAGATTTCGTCAGAGATCAGCCCGTTGGGGCTGATGGTACTTCCCAAATAAGTGAAGCGGTCAACGTGCTCTACCACTTCACTTCCTATTTTTAAACTAGGCGTCGATGTAGTCCAGTCCTGTAACATCATCTTGCATTTGGCGGGAGCGAATCGCATGCCAAACATTCGTAGATTGCGGCTCAAGGTGTTTAGAAGACTCTGCATTTCGTCAGCGTCTTCGCCTAGAAGGACTATATCGTCTGCATATTCCAAGTCAACGAGATTATTCCCGGTAGCAAGTCAATCCCTGAGTCGCTGAAGTCACCTAGGGTTAAGTCCATTAACACATCTATGATGAAGTTGAATAGAAAAGGAGATAATGGGCATCCTTGACGGACACCACTGGTCGTCATCAGTTCAGATGACAGCTCGCCGTAAGCCCTCACCTGGCTGTATGAGTACGAATAGAGTGCCTTAATCAGTGCAATATATTTTCTTGGAATTCCCTTTACAGCCAAGCATCTCCAGAGAACTTCCCGATCGACAGAGTCGAATGCTGCCTTTAGGTCAAGAAATATAATGACTGTTGGACGCCGGTAGGAATGCCTATGTTCTAGAATCTGTCGGAGGGTGAAGATATGATCAATACACCCTCTTCCTGGTCTAAAGCCTGCCTGGCTCTCTCGTGTTTGTGCTTCCCGAGCACCACTCAGTCTACGCATGATTATTGAGCCTAAGACTTTAGATACTATATTAGTCAAGCTAATCCCTCTGTGATTATCACAGGAAGACTTGTCTCCCTTCTTGTATATGGGGATAATCAGTGACTTACACCAACCCGATGGGACTTCTTCTGATTCCCAGACGCTGCCTAGTACCTCAGTTAATCCGGACAGTAAGCTGTCTCCACCGTACTTAAATACCTCTGGAGTCATTCCATCAGGTCCCGCTGCTTTGCCTAGTTTCAGATTGGTGACAGCTTTAGTAACCTCAGTTAGTGACGGAGGACCTGTATCTATATCCCATTCAGGGAGGTGTTGGATGCTCGGAAGGTTGAGCGTGGCTGTGGGCAAATTAAACTGCTCCTCATAATGCTCTTTCCAACGATCCAGTCGTCTATCCTGGAGCTAATTATAGTGCCATTTTTTTCCGAGATTGTCTCACTAATGATTTGTCTTCTCCCACCCGTTTCCCTGATGAGTCCAAAGAGTTGCCTGGTGTTGCCTATCCTCGAAGCTTTCTCCATCTCTTTGGCTTTTGTCGCCCACCACTGTTCACGGTCCTTGCGGAGACTTTTCGTAAGTTTCCTCTTGTGCAGCTTTCGCTCCTCATTGAATTCGGAGCTCGCCGGAATAAGTCTTCTAGCATCTATCAGTTCGGATGAGGCGGTGGAGATCCAGTGGTTTTTACTCACCTTTGGGTTTACCTTATTCACAGCTTTTACAGCTGTATCTATGGCTGCCTGGATATTTTTCCAAGCTTCTTCAGGGTGAGCACAGCTGTCGAACACAGATATGTGTTTAGCTAGTTCTTCCTGAAATACGGATTTAGTTTCCTGATCGAGCTGGGGACGTGATGGTTTTACCGCCAGCTGTTTCCTACGTCCGTTCAGTCGTAAGCACACCCGAGCGCGGACCAGTGCATGGTCGGTATCTACGCACGTGTTCCAGAAGGAGCGACAATCTCCTACCGACCCACGCCAACGATAGCTTATTGCTATGTGGTCTATTTGTGTCCAGCGTTGGTTTGATGAAGGGGGTCTCCAAGTCAAACAGTGTCTCTCCTTGTGTTTAAAGTTAGTGCTTACAAGAAACAAATGATTATCAGAGCAGAACTGTAGGAGACGGTCACCGTTGTCGGTTCGCTGGCACGGAACTCCATAGGTGCCACCGACATCCTTCTCAGATTGACACAATTTCCCTACTTGAGCGTTAAAGTCACCAGCTAGAACGACTATGTCTGAGCGTTTAGCCTTTCCACCAAACTAGACAGCTTTTGGTAGAACTCATCCTTCGTTTCATCTGAACTGCAGTCAGTGGGGGCGTAGGCGGAGATTACGAAAAGGCATCGGCGAGTAGTGCAGTCCTTCCTCCTTCTTACTGATCCGTTCAGGCGGACAGCACACATTCGGCTATCTACCGGGATCCAGTCAAGCAATGTCTTTTCTGCCCTAGTACTCAAAGCTATCCCTACGCCAGCTAATCCTCGTGAACTAGCTGTGGCATCTCCTGACACCCTCAAGGTGAATTTTGCAGATTCAACCTGTTGGCCAGGTGGGGTTAGGTGAATAACCACACTTGGGTCTTGTATGCGTGTTTCTGAAACACAGCATACATCAATGGCTCGTGATGCCAGGGTCTTGGCTAGTGATGCTTGTTGTCCTATTTGGCAAAGTGTCCTAACATTAAGAGCTCCTATATGAAATTGGTGGCGCGGCTTTAAGAGGCTGTCGGTGGTGGTTTTTTGGCTTCCATCGTTTTTAGTGGACGCAGAGTGGAGAGGAAGTGGAGAGCTATCAAGTCGAGGAGTTGCATCAGTGGAAGGAAGGCAAGATGATAGAGATGAAGATGAAGACAAAGATGAGTGAGTAATAGAGAGGTTTCGTGTGCATTTCGGATTGTGAGGGCGATTGTTACTTCCCGGCTGCCCACACCGTGGAAGTTGGTTGCGTGACCGCAGAGCCCAGGGGACAACTGCTTGAGGCCGGTCACACGCGGCCTGTTTTTGTTCGTTCTTTTTTGTTTGGTGTGTCTCAGTAGCAGATTTATCACTCCCGCCCTGTGACACGGCAGCAGGAAGCGCGGTCGTTGTTAATCCGGGCCACGGCCGATCCGGCATGAAATTTTGTAATTTTGTATTGGACATGATGTTGGATTGGGTAGCTGCTTTTTGTTTAACCGCTATCCAAACAACCTGCCTGGCATGGTAGAACCTCAAGAGACATAAGTCTCAGCCAGTATAGCTTGATTAGGTCATTGCGGTGTTCAAGCCCGACCACCACGTCAAGGTAGCAGCTTTCGGTCGGGAACCCAAGGACTATCTTATGGTAAAGCAGTAACAATAGACTAATGAAGTTACAGCTAACTTAGTCAGTAAGCTTAACTAGTAGTTGCTCAATCAGTTAATAATGAAGCCACAACATAAAGTTCTCAGATTAATTTTAATATATAGTTGCAACGATTACATTTTCTGTATTCAGTAGTGAAAACGTTTCTTTCCGAGACACTAAGTAGTAATGTGTGACTAGATTTCACTACTTTGGACGACAGATGTGTTATTACGGTCTGTCGATGAACTGAACTGTAATCCGTCGCACAATAATAATCTCTCGTTTCATATTCACTCTTACCACTATAAACTTGACATCTAAAACGTTCTCATGTTTGTTGTTTCACTGTGATTGATGTATTATGGTTGGTAGTTGATTTATTAGTCATATATCTTCCTCTCCACATACTTCACATTATTACTATTATCATTGTAATTTAAGACAAGCAACAAAGGTTAATAAAACAGGATTTAATGCATTCATCAAATTAGCACTAGAGCTCTTCAGCTGCATACTCAACAAACAACAAATACAACTCCACCAGTAAGCTAATACGCCTATTCATGCGTTGTAACTTACTCTCCACTAAGCCAACCAAATATGAAGAGACAACAACTGGCCTGTGAATATTAGATACCGTGTGTACTCATAAGGAAACAACACACCACACCATATTTATACACTTTCTTTGCCACAATACTGCTGGCTCGCAGACGTGGAAATGGATTATTCTTATTGCCTGGCGATAGATATTCTGATTGGTTGACGATCCAATGAAGACAAAGGTCAGACAAGAGATGATGAAGTGGCCACACAATAAATCACAAGATTCGTGAAAAAGGATGATCTATTATTTTATGCTTGGACTGGATTATGCGTCAGACAGTGGGAAACGAGAAGACAGGAATATCCTGGACCAACGCGAAGAACCTAGAACGTCTGCATTTCGCGGATGACTTATGTTTGATGTCACACAAAATCGAAGACTTACAAGCGAAAACCGACAAACTGGTCAAAGAAGCGGCAAAGACAGGACTCCAGGTGAACATAGACAACACGGAGGTGATGAAAATAACCAACCAATAACAACAACAACAACAACAGCAACATCCAGCGCCAATCACCATCAACGGGAGGGACTTGAAAGAGGTTACTTCATTCACTTATCTAGGGAGCAGTGTCTCAACTACAGGAAGTCGGGACGGACGAGGATGTCAAATCGAGCGAGAATTGGGAAGGCGAGAAACACATTCATCAACCTGAAACGAATCTGGAAATCTTCCACTGTCACTCATCATCAACAACAAAATTCGGTAGGATTTTCAATACAAACGTCAAGTCAGTCAGTTCTTCTATACGGATGAGAAACTTGGTAAGTGGGTCACAAAGAATATTTCCAATAGCCTGTTGCAGACCTTTATCAACCAACAACTGTCTTCGCTGGCTCTATAATGAAGATCAGATGGCCGGGCCGGAAAGAATCACCAACAAGAAACTATGGGAACAAACAAAACAAAAACCGATCGCCCAACATATATGCAGGAGAAAGTGGAGATGGATTGGACACTCAATCGCTGAGGAGGCCGCTGGGTGACATCGCGCGCGCATCAGGCCATGCTTCGAATGGAACTCGAAAGGGAAGCAGCGAGTGGGACGTCAGTGCAAGGGTGACATGGAGGAGATCGTGTGAAGAGGAGTTGAAACAGTATGGACTAACATGGATGCAGGTGAAAAGTACAACAGAAGACAGAAGCAAGTGGAGACGTGCAATTGAAGCCATATGTTCCACTAGGAACCCAAGGGAACAATAATAATTATTATTTTATGCTGGTTTCTATCACAAGTGAATAAGCTACATGAAATCAATTATGTGACGCGACAGGTGTGAATGTCTTACAAGTCAAATTTAGATAGATAGATACGGGGTGGAAGGAGTACAAGAGGAACTCACCAACCAATCACAGCAGACTTAATGTGTGCAACTACGATTTGGAGATATATGGCCCTAATTATATAAGAAACGGTCACAAGCACTACAGAATAACCTTCAGCAACAAAACAACCAATCAGAAGACATTGCCTCTCTGCTAACAATAACGTTAATAATAATGTACATAAAAATCTATAAATATCTGTTGATTTTCTGAATAGACGATCTGTTTTCTGACCCTTGTCTTCCGTCGTTACACCAGAACGATTTAAAGTAGTGGCAGCGATAAAGGACAGTTCTAAATGGATTAAGAATAACGATCGGAGATAGGATAAAATACTCATGGATATAATAATAATAATAATAGTTAATAAGTAAAAGATATTACTATGGCAGATTCAGAGTGACTACCATTTCCTTCTGTACACAGAGACCTGGTTTATTAACTTTAACGACAAAAACCTCCATAAATGCAAACATCTTTCTGTTTTTATTTTGTCTGCTGGCAGCATTGAATCACTTGACAATGTGTGTTAATATCATCTCCGGAGTCTATAAAATGCTTTTTTTATTCAATATATATTCTGGTATCTTGATGATGATATTCATGATAGGTTAACACAGAGAAGATGGTAACATCAACAATAGGGATTATAAAACATCATCATCAGCAATGCATTCATATAAAAGAAGGAACCTTTGAGGAAAAGATTAACAATGGAAGCTTTGTTTATCGAATCAACTGAGAATAAATATGTACAATAAAGAATGATACAACATCTGGATATCTTTTTTTTCCTTCACGTTCCCAGTGGAACATAGGGCTTCAAGCTAGTGGCTTGAAGTTTCTGTAGCAGTGTTTATTTTTACAGGATGGGGTTGCTAGCCTTAAGCCCAACCTTTCCTCTTTACCAGGATTATTTCTGGCTTGGCGAGGTAAAGGAGTGCATCGGTGGCCGGGGATCGGACCCCGGACCATGTGCATGGTCGGTGAGCATGCTAACCTCTGCGCCACCGACGCACAATCTGCATATCTGGAAAATCGTAATCTCTTTACACAAAATGGGAAGAAAGAAAAAGAAGTACAACAATCAATTTTGTCGAAGGTGTTCACAGTTACAGCCGATATCATTATATACAATAATGAATCGTGTTCAAAACATCGTCATCCAGCAGATACTAATGTCCCATTGTGTGATATATGCAACAAACAAATTGACATAGAATTCAAAGTAATTAATTAGTACTGAATGGTGACTAGCAGTCGGATGGAAGATGCACATTTCGTCCTATTCGCGACTAGTCATCCGGATGTACCTGCATTGCCCGGTGAGTAATGGTATTCCCACTAAGACTTGAACCCAGTATTCATTGTGTCAAATGCCAAAACGTCATTTACTAGATATTGTCGACAAAGGTCGAACATTTCAGTCCAATCAATCAATGCCAGGCATCAGTACTTTATTAAATAATGTGGGATTTTTTTTTAACTCATGGAAAATTCCCATTGTAACATTTAGAAAATCAAAACAAGTGATTCAGCGAAGAGACTCTTTTCAACGAATTTATCATCAAGCTGTATAGTCGTATATATATGGTTTATCAGAAGTTATATCCGGTGAGGGAATTGAATCTTAGGTGTGAATGCACAAAATAATAATAATAATAATCATATGAAGTTCAATTAAAACTAAAATGTTAGTGATTATAGTCGTAGTTAAATGTCAAGTGGCAAAGCAGATTAATGTCATATATAGAATAATTCATAGGAGGGATAGAACTTGAAAAAGGATGTGCAATTATAGGATTAGTAGGCAAATCGAATAAAACAAAAACGTTACGTAATATTGTGTGAAATTTAATAGCATAGAATTTATCGTTGTAAAAAGAATTGATTTAGAATGACAAGTGGAACAAGTGAAATAATACCGGGGACAGTTCAAAGTGAGAATAGTAATAATAACAATTGACTTAATAAGGAAAAGTATACAAATTGAATAGACAAAATGAAAAATGAAAAATTAGTAGAGCTAAAATATGATTGGGGATTACCATATTTTAGCATAGAGGGATTAAGACCATGAAAGTTGGAGGGGTTGAACGAACTTTTTCTGTACACAGAGATCTGGCTTTTCTGTTTCGATAGCCAAAGCTTCAGCAATACAGATGAGTCGGGTACGTAGGGATTTAGGTAGATTGCTCTTTGCCTTGTAGATGACTTTAAAGGCGGAGGCTATAGAGATAGGGTGATCATTTTCGACCAGATGTTCTATGATCGCGCTTCTTATTGCTCCACTTCCACCTTTTCGTAGCCATGCAGGATAATGTTCTTGCACCCTCTTGGACAAAACTCGAGTCGAACGACCGATATACCTAGCTCCACAAGAGCAGGTGAATTGATAAACGCACATAGAGTTGGTCAACATTGGGATCTTGTCCTTCAGGTTATTGAACAATAATGGTCGGCTAGTAAAAGCTATTCTCAGGGAGGCAGCAGGGAATGTTCTTTTCAGGGACTGTGATATCCTTCGTTTCATGATATCGGAAGCTAAGTCCCCTTTGAATTCTAAGCTCATGTGAAGTATTTTCTTGGGAGCGGTTGATAAGTCACGTTTTGTAGGCTTTGAATGTATATTCTTATCTATAAAACGTGGTGGAAATCCATTTTCCATTAGGATTTTCCTCAAAGTGTATAACTCATCTTCCACAGTATCAGTGCTACATATGCGCCGAATACGAGTGGCAAGCGACCGGACCAGGTTTCGTTTACGACCAATAGGTACCCAGCTATAGAAATTTGTCAGTTGACCATTCCATAACAGCCTACGATAAATCGATCTCTTCAGAGTTCCATCGGTCCTTCTTGATAAGTTCACATCGAGGAAATGAATGCTAGACTCGTTCTCCATTTCGAGTGTGAATTTTATCGCAGGATGGCACTCATTAAATACACTTAATATATTATTCAGGTCACAATCAATATTACAAATAATAAAGGTGTCATCTACATACCTTTTATATATTTGAAAGCTTTGGATCATAGGCTTCAGGGAACCATTTTCTAGACTGGACATAGCCTATGATCCAAAGCTTTCAAATATATAAAAGGTATGTAGATGACACCTTTATTATTTGTAATATTGATTGTGACCTGAATAATATATTAAGTGTATTTAATGAGTGCCATCCTGCGATAAAATTCACACTCGAAATGGAGAACGAGTCTAGCATTCATTTCCTCGATGTGAACTTATCAAGAAGGACCGATGGAACTCTGAAGAGATCGATTTATCGTAGGCTGTTATGGAATGGTCAACTGACAAATTTCTATAGCTGGGTACCTATTGGTCGTAAACGAAACCTGGTCCGGTCGCTTGCCACTCGTATTCGGCGCATATGTAGCACTGATACTGTGGAAGATGAGTTATACACTTTGAGGAAAATCCTAATGGAAAATGGATTTCCACCACGTTTTATAGATAAGAATATACATTCAAAGCCTACAAAACGTGACTTATCAACCGCTCCCAAGAAAATACTTCACATGAGCTTAGAATTCAAAGGGGACTTAGCTTCCGATATCATGAAACGAAGGATATCACAGTCCCTGAAAAGAACATTCCCTGCTGCCTCCCTGAGAATAGCTTTTACTAGCCGACCATTATTGTTCAATAACCTGAAGGACAAGATCCCAATGTTGACCAACTCTATGTGCGTTTATCAATTCACCTGCTCTTGTGGAGCTAGGTATATCGGTCGTTCGACTCGAGTTTTGTCCAAGAGGGTGCAAGAACATTATCCTGCATGGCTACGAAAAGGTGGAAGTGGAGCAATAAGAAGCGCGATCATAGAACATCTGGTCGAAAATGATCACCCTATCTCTATAGCCTCCGCCTTTAAAGTCATCTACAAGGCAAAGAGCAATCTACCTAAATCCCTACGTACCCGACTCATCTGTATTGCTGAAGCTTTGGCTATCGAAACAGAAAAGCCAGATCTCTGTGTACAGAAAAAGTTCGTTCAACCCCTCCAACTTTCATGGTCTTAATCCCTCTATGCTAAAATATGGTAATCCCCAATCATATTTTAGCTCTACTAATTTTTCATTTTTCATTTTGTCTATTCAATTTGTATACTTTTCCTTATTAAGTCAATTGTTATTATTACTATTCTCACTTTGAACTGTCCCCGGTATTATTTCACTTGTTCCACTTGTCATTCTAAATCAATTCTTTTTACAACGATAAATTCTATGCTATTAAATTTCACACAATATTACGTAACGTTTTTGTTTTATTCGATTTGCCTACTAATCCTATAATTGCACATCCTTTTTCAAGTTCTATCCCTCCTATGAATTATTCTATATATGACATTAATCTGCTTTGCCACTTGACATTTAACTACGACTATAATCACTAACATTTTAGTTTTAATTGAACTTCATATGATTATTATTATTATTATTTTGTGCATTCACACCTAAGATTCAATTCCCTCACCGGATATAACTTCTTATTAACATTTGTCGTTTCTCTCTGCCCCCTCACTCCACCCAACCTAGATTTGTGTCACCATTGCAACTTATAAATGAATTCATTCCTTGGCTTGTTGATGTTCTATTTCATGATTGATATATGAAAGCTCTTTTATTGGATCTTAGTGATTTCTTTCTGTACATTGACAATGATTCTTGTTTCTGGTTGATAAAAGCTGTTTTTATTTGTTATGTTTTCTAAATTTTTATTTTTGTCGAATTTTCTCAGGTGTATTGCAATCACCGTTTGTCTTATTACCTCGGTTGATAGACTTTTTACTCAAATTTAACTCAAAGGTGTTTTACAAGCGTTTACTACGTTTCACTGAAGAACAGTTAGTTACTAAGATGATCTCTAAGGTGAGTAAAATTAAGATTTAGACATCCTGTTAGGGTGTCTATCTTTATTAACATAAGTTAATTCGATCTTAGTACATACTGGCTTCCTTTTAATAACTACATTATATGATTTTAAAATTTAAGGCAAATTATCCCATCAAATTACAATCGATTTGTCATAAATCATAATATATTATAATTATCTGTGGTTCTCAGTGGGAAATAGGGCTTCAGCAACACATTTCCACTATGTGGTGTGTTCTGCAGCTCTCTTCAGGAAACTTTACGACTGTCCATATACTCTTATCTCGTCCGCATACTATGGTCTCTATGTCACCCACTTGGGTTCCACTCTGTGGGCCTGTTTCGTATGTGATGTCGCTCAGAGCTCTTCTCACTGTGCATCCAAACCGTCTTTATTTCCTTCGGTATATTTTTGGGACAATAGGTTGTTGTTTTGCCGGAACTCCTTGATGGTAATTCTTTCTGGTCTACAGTCTAATCTTCATTTTGAAGCGAAGGCAGCTGTAGTTAAAAATCTGCAATATCCTGTTGGAAATGCTTTTCATGACGCATTGAAAATCCGAATTTTCTTCTTTATTCTGAGTGCAGAAGATTTTGCAAACCGATTTCAGAGTGATGAAGGTCTTGCCTTTCCAGTTCTCATTTTGTGATATCCTAATTTGTGTTGTCTGCAGTTGAAATGATACTGCTCATATAATTGAAAGTAGTGACGCCTTTCAAATGTCTCCTGTTTGATAGTGATTGGTGCTTGTCGTTGTTGGTTGGTTATTTCTACCACCTCCGTCTTCTCTATGTTCACTTGGAGTCCTATCTGCTCTGCTTCTTCAGCCACTTTGTGGTTTTTCGCCTGCAATTCTTCAAATTTGTGACATTAAACGTAAATCATTCACAAAATCCATATCTTCTAGAGTCTTCTTGTCGGTCCAGGGTATTCCTGTCTTCCCGTTCAGCACAATGTGACGCATAATCCAGTCCACTACAATTGACTGTCTGATTGGTTTCAACGTAGAACTTTCCACAGATGTCCAGCAGTTCGAGTTGCCATACTCCCTCCATGTAGCACACAAAGCAAGAGAAGAGTGTAAAGAGAGGTAATAAACAGAAATGTGTAGCAAAAAGAAGAGTATTATGAAAGAACACTCGATTTTTATTGGATATGAGAAATTACCAAGAGCGAATGTATCTGCGTCAGCCATTGAGAGCGATTTTGAACCATGTCACCTATAGTCTCCATCCCCTGGCTTATACCATCCCGAGGACCCCAACCAGACACCAGTCTAGACTGCTCTACGTGGATGACTTAAACTAATTGTTGTGGATTCTGCTGATTGATGAAGTCATGTTATAGTTTGACTACCACTGGCTCTTTTCCAACCTGATCCACCATACGTCAGTGGCTAACGCACTGCCCGTCGATGAAAGCGATCGGTGGCTAGGCATGAGTAACACATGTCCTAACCACCTCACTCAATCGATGTAACTTCACAGCCTCGTCGGCTGATTTCCCCTCTTTACCTAGCACTCGACCGAATCCCAACCTGAATATTTCTCACCTTATTATACCACTTAATACGGGAGTTAGAAGGCAAGTACTTTTGATCAAAGATAGCCAGCCTTCTCGTATCTCTCACTTTCAATGGTTATGTATCATTCATAGCCAGTGAGGAGGACAAAGCGAATCCTTTGATCAACAACCAGTTGGATATCACGTCTGCGCCAGAGATAGCGCAAGTTGGCATATGTCAAGTGATCCTTCTGTATCCGTTCTGAAATTTCGTCAGCGATTAACCCCTTTGGTGCTACAGTTATGAGTATCATCAGTGTTAGTGGTCAGTCTTGTGTCACTCTCTTGCCTTCACTTTAAAGGCTTCGCTGAGTTTTCTGTTGCGAATCACTTGGTATGTTGGATTGTCGTATAGCTGTTGAATGAATACGACGAAGAATTGGGCCACATCATATTTTTGAATTAGTTTCATAGGAAACGCTGTTGAAGGTTTTTTTGAAAGTCAATGAAGTTGAGGTAGAGATATGACTACTGTTCAATGGTTGATGCCTAGAATTGAAGTTTGATCCGCCATGATTTGCTTTTACATATCCCGTCTTTTTCCAGACGGAATTTCGCATCTGTTGCAGTCTTTCTAGCATTGTATGACTTAATATTTTTCTCAGTGTGGACAGGAGTATGATTTCACGTTGGCATATTCACACTGACCTATGCTACCCTTCCTTTGTAGCTTGACAAAGTAGCCTTTCTTTCAATTAGTAGGTGCCTTTCTTTCCTTTCAAACTTTTTAGTCTTCAGACTTTGAAGTCATATTCCTGATCATATCGAGTTCGGCAATCGAATGACCCGTGGATTCTAACTTCCTTCAGTTGATAACAGTAATATAGGGCTAGGACACTCATCCTTGTCATTGGTGAGCAGCTGACGTAATGCACCTCTTCCCCCCCACCTACTTTCCATCCTGCAACCAATCACTATTGTAGAGATATTCAGATTATGTCTTTTTTATGGTTTCAATTAACTTTAAAGTAGACCTTGTTTTGATACCAGCTAATTATGAGGTGTTGACAGATGATTTTCTGTTACGCATAACATTACGCATCATGTTATGATACAAGGGAAACTAGAAATTCAGAACAGTGTGTGTTGTGAACTCTTCTAGTCCAAATGGTGCTTTATTTGTCTGCAGAAGATAATCAACAGATGGCTCGTTACTGAAGATCAAATGGCCGGCCAGAAAGCATTACGAACAAGGAAATTTGCCAACGAACTAATCGAGAAATCATTGCTCAGTAAAATGCTAGAGCATACGGAGGTGGGTTGAACATACATTGAGGTCGCAACCATTAAGCGGCATCATCAAACAGACATGTTCTTGAGTAGAACTCCAGTGGGTAACGATGAGTTGGGTCTGCGTTGGAAGATGAAATGTAAGGGGATCGTGTGAGGAATAAACGTAAACAGATGAGCAATTTTTGAGTCAGCTAAAATGGTCTACAGAGAAGAAGGTGGAGTGGATATATGCCCTATGTTCCAATAGGAATCCAAAAAAATACGAAGAAGACGAACTGACATGTGGAACAGTTAGCCCACCCGAAACTTCTTACATTTTACAATGGAAGGAAAATTTTATTTTATTTTTTTTTTGCATAGTGAAACTTGAATGTTTGGACGATACCTGAGTTGTGCAGAGTATTTTTCTGATTTTCAAAAGAATGGATACTGAACAAAGAGTACTCTTTTCGATAAATTCATCATCAGGCCCTACAGTTATATATACATTATAGTGAATGAATGAATTAGTGTTATGAACAACATTAATGCTGTTCAAATAACATCGAATCAATAATATTAATAGATTACAGCTCAATAGCATCAACATAAAATAAGCTGAATGTCAGAAGAATTAGGAAAGATAATATTACAAATTCATGAATTTATAGTTTCTACTGAAGGCCGGTCAGGGCAGTAGTAGGGGCTAGGCTTGCTTCTTTGAACACAGAACACTGGTTGTTTGAGGCGAATTGCAATAGCCTTTGCTGTTCGGAGCATGCGGGGCTTCGGTGATTTTGGCAATTTATTAGTTACCCGGTAGTTTATAGAGAAGGATTCTTCAACGCTGGCTTTGTGGCCATCCGGTTTGTACCAGATGGTCCAATATCGAACTGTTAATGGTTTTCACTACACCTTTACTTAGCCATGCTGGGATATGTTCTCGAGTTGGCACGAAAAATCAAGTTCCTAGAGCAACGGCCGATATAACTCACCCCACAAGCGCAGCTGAATTGGTGGATACAATTTGAAGTGGCCAGCTAGTCTAGGTACTTCATCTTTCAGTCGAGGTAGAACCATCGGTCGTGTAGAGAATAATACGTGTAGTTCGCCAGCATTAAAAGTTCTTTGAACTGATTTTTTTAATTTCCTCGTAATTATCTCACTTGGTATATCGCCCTTGAATTTTAGTCGTATATAAAGTGGCTTCTTGTTTACACATAGTGAGTAGTCCTTTTCCGCTTTCTTTGTCATGTGTTTTTTGACAAATTTGTCGGGATAGGTATTTTCGATCAAAGTATCATATACAATGCTTAATTCATCTTCAATTACTTCTTCTGAGCATATAGCTCTAACTCTGTGGCTGAGGGTCTTCACTAAATTTCTTTTGTACGTGATGGGAACGAAGCTGTGAAAATGTGTATATTGTCCTATCCAAGTACTTTTTCTATGCAAATTTCTTTTTATCCTACCATATGGTTTCCTTGTAAGTAGGACATCCAGGAAGGCGATTCTGTCTTGGGATTCCTCTTCTCTTGTGAATTTCATAGCCGAATGTACTTCATTGAATTCAGTAATCATTGTTCTCCTATCAGAATGAAGGTATCATCCATATATCGGCAATAAAATGAGAGCTTACTGATAAGGTTGCCCAACGGGCTGATCTCTGACGAAATCTCAGCACGAATACAAGGGGCTCGTTTCGCATTTGTTAGTTTACGCCGACTCTGGCGTAGACGAGATGTTCGACTATCGACCAAAGGGCGGGTGTACTGCTCATCAGTCCGCTCCGTCCTCCTTTATGGTTGTGAGACCTGGCCACTGAGAGTGGAAGACATGAAGAAACTAGCTGTCTTTGATCATAGGTGCCTGCGCTCTATTTCCCGTGTAAAGTGGCATAATAAGGTGAGCAACATTGAGGTTAGGCGTCTAGTTCTAGGTAAACAGGGGAAATCAATCGACGAAGTTGTGAAGCTACAAAGACTGAGATGGTTAGGACATGTGTTACGTATGCCAAGCCATCGCCTCCCTCGACGAGCAATGTTAGCGGATATAGGGTCAGACTGGAAAAAAGCTAGCGGCGGTCAAACAAAAACTTGGCATCAGTCAATGAAATCCACAACAGTTGGTCTTAGCCACGTACGAAGGTGTAGACTTCCAGGCTGGGGTCCTCGGGACGGTAAAAATCTATGGTTGGAAACAATTGGTGACATGGCTCAAAACCGTTCTCAGTGGCGCAGATGCATCCACTCCCTGTGACTTATGATCTTCAATGGAACTGTTTTGTATTTCTTTATTACTCCTTTGTCTCACACCTCTGCTCACTGTTTCTATTATGCTTTTCTTGTACTTTCTTCTCTTGCTTCGCGTGCTACACGGAATGTGGCGACTTGAACTTCCGCACATTTGTGCAAAGTTCTATGTCGAAAACAGACAGACAGGTTGTTCAAAGGTCCATTTTCTAGCTTACTTAGAAAGAAATCAGCCAGAATGGAACCCAATGGGGGTCCCATCGCCACCGCGTCCACTTGCCTGTAAAGCGTGCCGTCTAATTTGAAGTCTACATTCATGATACATTTTAATATCGATTCTTTTAGGATTTTTCTGATTGTCTATGTATATATGATGAGATTAGATAATTATAATCACTTAACTGGAAGACTCTACTATCATAATCCTTGGCGCATAAGCATCATACATTTTTCCATTATATTATTGGATTACCATTTAACACATCTTCATCCCTTTTTTTTACATTATTATTATTTTATATAGAGAGGTGAATGTACGCGCATGCCTATAGTTCAACAGACAACATTTGAAGAAGAGTATGACACAGTGGAGTTAATCAAAATTCTATTCAGGAGCTTTTCAAAATCATCAAAGTCTGTTGAAAATAATAATAATAATAACAATAATAATAATATAAGTGTAGATATTAAACGACATGACTCTTTACTTCACATGATGAATTCTTCCATTGATGAAGTATTCTGTTGTAATGAAATTGAACTCAATGAACTCTATGATCTTTCCATGTGTAAACCTGATACTTTGACTACTCTTTACTTAAATAGGTATATTATGAATTGTCGTACCAGATGTTTTTAAAACAAAAATAATACACAGTTTTATACTTTGTACTTTTGAGTTCTCTTCAACTGGCTCCTTGTGATCTGATCATTGATAATATGCACTTGGTGGTAGTTTGCGCAAACGAATTTTTTTTACCTAGTTGATTCGCGAGTGTGCTGTTCTAATCACTATTAGCAATAACAACAACGATACGATATCACCGAAACTGTTATGCAAGAAGACAACAAGAGAGGATCTACCGTTGACATAGAGAGCTTTTTCCCTCTCCTATTAACAGCCAATAAGATTACAAGTGAAAAGAGGGAAATACAACTAACAGTGTAAAGATTAATGTAGTACTTTAGGAAAATTAGGCCTACGTAACACGTCCCTAATCAAAGAAAAGGAAATGAACGTGTACGATAAAACTAGTACTTTCTTCTTCTTTTGGTCAACTTGAAATTGTACCGTCTAGAATCTCTTGCGACCGGATCGCCTTCTGGGCTGAGATTCCTTCTTGTTCGTCGACTCCCGTTTGGCTACTTTCGTATCAACTGGAGGTAGTTTAAATGTCTATTTTATTTATTTATATTTTTGAATATTTTTTTTTCTTGGATTACAGCTTGATTCCTCAGTGTATTTTTGGTACAAGTATGGAATTTTCAATATGGATATCGGTAGCCCAACTTTTGTAGGCCGACCATAGATACCAGGTGTGCGTCGGCAGGGGATCGAACCTCGGACCATGTGCATGGTCGGCGACAGTCCTAACCACTGTGCCACCGAAAAAAAATAATAATTGTCTTCGCTCAAGATCAGATGGCCAGTAAAGAGCAGGAACAGGGATCTCTGGGAGCAAACCAACCAGGAACCGATAGTGAAACAAATAGGTAGGAAGAAATGGAGATGGATTGGTCATACTTTGAGGAAACCATCAAGTGACATCACTAGACAGGCTATTGCTCGAGTGGAACCCGAAAGGGAAGCGGCGAGTTGGTCGTCAGAGTGAGGGTGACTTGGAGGAGGTCATGTGGGGGAGGAGATGAAAGCGTGTGGGCAGACTTGGAGCGGGGTGAAAAGGTTGGCAGAAAACCGAACGCAATGGAGACGCGCGGCTGAAGCCCTATTTTCCTCTAGAAATCAAAGGATGTAATAATAACAAATAATAAAGCAGGATTTAATGAATTCATCAAATTTCTGTAGAACTCGTCAGCTGAATACTCTACATACACGAATATATATACTTTTGAAATTACATAGGGAGATATAAGACTGATAAGTAAACAAACTACGTTGAATTAATCATGCAGAGAGACAGGTGCGAATGTTTCCCAGGTTGTGTTCAAATAGATAAGGGGAGAGAGAGTATGAGAGATCAAAATTAAGATAGAATGCATTACGCTTCAATTACATCACTTAGATAGACAATTAGACATTAGAGAATATATTAAGGATTGCAAACAGAGTAATATCAATAGTAATGGTTATAATAACGATTATGGTAATAGTGTTGAAGTGAGTTAAGATAATCCTAGTGATAAAGGATAGTTTTAAATGAATCAAGAATAATAATAGTATTAATAATAATAAGAGGTAGAATAATAAGTAAAAGGTATTACCATGGTAGATTCAGAATGACGACCATCTCCTTTTGTACGGAGAGACCTGGTTTATAAACTCGAATCGCACAAGCCTCTGCAGTTGCAAGCATCTTCCTGTTTCTTTATCTGATGACAATAGTGAATGACTTGACAGCGTGGATATCATGTCCATAGTCCACAAGATGTTTTGTTATTGCGGTTTTTGGCACTTTGCACTCTCCTGTTTTCAACCATTTTGGCAAATGCTCCATCATGCGAGTAGACAATCGCCTTTCTGTACGACCTATGTATTTGCTTCCACAAACACACTAAAATTGATATACGCAGTTTGAAGTGTCGAGGATTGGCAACTGGTTTTTCCCAGATTGTTGAAGCACTCGCTTGGTGGTGTTAAGGAAAACAAGCTTTGCAGCATAATAAGTTGCTGAGAATTCCATTCTGTATCACAAGTACTGATTTGGAATAAAGCTTATGTTATGTTATGTCTTGATAGCTTTATCAAGTCTTTGTTTGACTACTTCCTATACATCATCTCCTTTGAATGGCAAACTGATATAGACAGATTTCTTCGGAACTTTTTGGACAGCTTTGCAGAGGCTAATTTCTTCAGAGTATTTATTACTGAACTTCTCGGGATACCCATTCTTAAATAAAATATCCTTCATAGCTTTTATTTCATGGTCAATAGTACTGTCAGAATAAATTTTCCATGCTTTGTTGAACAGTGTTCTGACTAAGTTCTTTTTATATTGGATTAGAACAAAGTACTGTCCTGTCCATGAAGACTTTCTAAATATAGATCTTTCGGTTGTGCCATCATTCATTTTCGCTAGAAAAACGTCTAGGAATTTGATAGTATCCTTTTCCTCGTGTTCTCTTGTGAAACTGAGATTCGGATGCCTGGCGAGTTCTACCAAAATTTGATGAATTCATTAAATCCTGCTTTATTAACCTTTTTGCTGATTTTAAAATTAGAAAGCTTAGATTAGAAAGAACTATGCAATACGTTGAGAGATGCCCTGCGCTCTTCACCGGGTTGACTGTCCATTGGATGACAGTCTAGGGGAGATGGCTAAACCCTGATTCCAAACCTCCAACGACTGGCGTATGAAGCTCATGGAGCTCACCGGCAGACGTATGGACAAAGGGCTTGTTGGATGTCCTGGATGTCTGGCCCCATTCAAAAAGGCGTATGAACCGAACTCCGGTCACCGGCTGCCAATGGATAGTGGACTCCCTACTCCACTCCTACTGCCTTGTAGGTCACACTTGGCTGTGTAAAGGCTAGAGCTGCACTCTCAAACAAAAGGCCGAGCGATGCTGGGGACATCACTCGTACCAAATTCCCATGAAACTTCATGAACTCTCTTACAAACAACTCTCACCATGCTACGGCGTTCCCGGTAAGCGACGCGCCCTGTGCTCACCCGGTGGCCAGTGTGAAAAGTAAGCTAGCTGGGAAATTAACACTTAGAAACCAACTATTTGTTGGCTGCTGGAATGTTAGGACGCTGTTGGATCCTGGTAGCCAGTCTATCACCATGCGTTCTTTATACGACTACAAGGTGGACATAGCGTGTCTATCTGAAGTGAGGTTACCCGATCATGGCTCCCGCCGAATAGCCGTACCTGGAACAGATTCTTCATTCTGGTTGCTTCATAGTGGACCCCAGAATAATTCGGGACAACATGGGGTAGCATTTGCTCTCAGTAACAAAGCCAATAATGCCCTAATATCATTCGAACCGGTCAACTCCAGAGTTGCAGTCGCTAGGTTCAAGGGTTCCCCGCTCGACATTTCTGTTCTCGCTGTCTATGCCCCAACCCTCGACTCTGATGAAAGTATCAAAGACGAATTTTATGACAATCTTCAAGAGGCAATCAACAAAATCCCAAAGCGTGACGTTCTCATAGTAGCCGGCGATTGGAACGCCCGCACTGGCCCTTCAGACGACGCGACAAAACATATACTAGGCAAACACGGTCTCGATCAGCGCTGCCGTAATGGTGATAGACTTTTAGCTTTTTCTGATTACAATCGATTATATATCACCAACACTCGATTTCAACACCCCAGAAAACATCTTCTCACCTGGTATTCGAACGACGGTCGCACTGCACATCAGATCGACTACATCCTAGTGCGCTCACGCTGGATCTCCTCGGTGGAAGACTGTCGATCCTATCGTGGAGCAGAGGCCGGAAATAAAGGGGGATCAGACCATACTCTAGTTAGGGCGAAATTCAAACTTCGTTTAACGACACGCCAGAAGGCGCGACCTCCGAAGCGTATCAATGTTGCCCCGCTTCAATGTTCGACAAAGCGACAAGCCTTGTCCAAACAAATCCAGGCCGAACTAAGCGCCGCAGATGAACCAACATCCACATCTTCTAATACACCTGAGACACGATGGAATCATTTCAAAGAAGTAGTCTCTAAAGCTTCAATGTCGCATTTGGGTACCACATCCAAGAAGCAGAAAGACTGGATTTCAGAGCACACCATGCATCTATCCTCGCAAGCCAGAGACGCTCGCCTAGCAAAGTCTCCAGTTTATCGCTCCCTCAGGCGCAAAGCTACACAGTCTGCTAGGAATGACAGAAATCGCTATTGGTCTAACGTGGCGACTAACATGGAAGCAGCATCAAATGTAGGCGATTTCGGAAAACTTTATCGCCTCATACGCCAATCATCTGGCAAACGCCTTAACAGTCATGCTGTGTTACGCACAGCATCAGGAGAAATTATTTCGGACACCAATGGTAAGATGGAACGATGGGCCGAACATTTCAAGCAGCTACTCAATCGCAACGCTGGTCAACCGTCTCATCGACCGATACGACACTTACCAACACCCTACGTAGTTGACTGCGATCCACCCACTCCAACCGAAATAGCTAAAACAATTAACAGACTCAGAAACAAAAAAGCTCCGGGCGAAGATGGTCTACCTCCAGAAATATACAAGGCCTGCACTCCAGCGCTAATCGATGCGCTGCACTCGCTGTTCTGCTCAATTTGGGAGTCCGAAACCATTCCTTCCGATTGGAGCACCTCAGTTCTGCTACCGTTCCACAAAAAGGGAGACAGGTCAATATGCGAGAACTACCGAGGCATAAGTCTGATTGATATCGCTGCTAAGGTTTTTGTTTCCATTCTCCTGAACCGCTTCGCGGCCGAACGCCACGTGCGAACAAGGCCAAATCAAGCCGGATTTCGACCTGGAAGAGGCTGTGTTGATCAATTATTCACACTGCGAAGAATTTTGGAACACAGGGACAAATTCCAACAGCCGACGGTTGCTTGCTTCATCGACTTCCAAGCGGCATTCGACTCAGTTGATCGAGGAGCACTCTGGTATCTAATGGAGCTCGACGGAGTTCCGACCAAGCTAATCAACCTGCTCAGGTCATACTACTCCAACACCAAAGCTCGAGTCCGAGTGAACGGTGAAGAGTCTCGCACTTTTGAGGTAACCAGCGGTGTCCGGCAAGGTTGTCCAGCATCCCCCATCCTGTTCAATTTCACAATTGATTGGATTTTGCGGCACGCCCTAACCGAGCACCACGGCGTCCAACTTTCGCCCGATATTCACATAACCGACCTCGAATTCGCCGACGACGTCGTGTTATTAGCTGAAAACTTCCCCGATATGCAACAGGCGCTCGACCAGATAAACCACCTCGCGCCTACTATCGGTTTGAAAATTAACACTTCCAAAACCAAAATGTTTTCGAACACATCCACCAGCAATGATGAAATCTTATCCCTAAATGGAGCACCTATTGAAATTGTGCCATCCTTCAGATATCTGGGATCCATAATGCTCCCCAACGGCCAAGCGAAAAACGAAGTGAATGCGCGAATCTCCAACGCCCGGAATGCGTTTCTACAGCTGAGGAGCGTTCTATGGAGCAAGAGAGAAATCAGTCTCAGGACTAAAATTCGGGTCTACCAAGCTTCCATACGACCCGTTCTCCTGTATGGCTGTGAAACCTGGCCTCTTCGCGCGGAAGATTTACGCAGACTCGAGGTAGTAGACCATTGGTGCCTCAGGTACATTCTGCATGTTCGTTGGCAGGACAAACTCTCCAACGAAGAAGTGCGTCGTCGTTGCTACAACATCAACCAAATTCCAGTACTGGTCCAACAACGCCGCCTTCGGTGGTTTGGCCATGTTCTGCGCCGACCAGATGACGATCTGGTCAAATCAGTTCTAAATCCCTCGCCATTACCATCTTGGCGATGTCGCAGGGGTGGACAGCTGAAGACATGGCTTGGTACAGTCAAGGCTGATATGGAGTGCCTGGGGCTACAAACCGTCTACGGACTCCGTATGTGGAACAAGAATTGGATAACCCTGTCGCAAAACCTTGCATCAGATCGCCGCGCCTGGGCAGCGATGATTCGAGACGTTCATGAAGCCGGCTCATCCTCCCGTAGGAGATAGCCGAAGTAAAGTAAAGTAAGTTGAGAGATATATGCATATTTGCAATATGTAGTGCTGACCATAATAGCCTGAATGTTAAATGTACACTGGTCAAAGTGAAAATGTGTAAGGGCGCTGAGACATTATCCACAACCAGATTCTAGAGGGCAGGGTGGTATTAGTGGAGAAAGTAGGCAGTATTGTGGTGACTAACTGGAATAGATAAGATTTGTTGTAACTGATAGATATGCTCATGTAATATAAGTATGAAATATGTGAGTGATTGCTTAGTCAGTCGTTACAGTCAAAGATCTGACAATGCATAGCATGATGATTTGTTAGTTGTCTCAAAAAGTGTGCATAGGTTCTACTAAGTCGCATGTCGACAAGCTGTACAGAATGCTAGGTGATTGACTGACAGTCAGAAGCATTACCCATTACTTGAGTTTATATCTAGTTTCGGATAAAAAGATCTGGAATCATACTAATATCGTGATTTAAAAAAATATACGTATTGCCATCTTTCAGATTAGTGCGACGCATATTTGTAACCCTTTCCAATTCAGTGTAATTAAACTTTAAGCAAACGTAAATATGGCCCTAGAGAGCTTGGTCAGCAAGTTATTTAAGGACACTATAGTTCATGAAAAAAGGAGAAAATTAAGTATTGGTTTGTAGGGATTTGATTGACTGTTTACAGGATTTCATCATGAGCTGACATTGGTTAGAGAACCACTAGAAAACCTGGGAGTACTGGACAGCTGTTTCGTCCCAGTCTGGGGCTCTTCCGCAGTACGCACCCAGAGCTATGTCGTGAATTGGCAGAAGTTAGAATTCATGGGCCATTGGATCGGGTCCCAGTCAGTGGCTTAATGGTCTAAGAGCTCGCCATGTGACCAGAAGTTCGTGGGTTCCAACTCCGGTGGGTACATACTGCTGAAGAGTCCCAAACTATGATGAAACAGCTGTCCAGTACTCCCTGGTGGGTTTTCCAAAGGTTCTCTAACTAATGTCAGCTCATGATGAAATCCTGTAACCAAATAGAAGAATTTAAAGTTCAGACAGAGGGGAGGTTCAAACACACCGATGGCTTTGGAAACAGCTGTAGCTGTGAAAGGTCTAATCGGCCTTCCAATTCTACTCCCAGTCTTCCCTTAATTAACCCTAATCTAGCAATATCTCCCAGACTAGGTTAACCTGAACTTTATTCTTTCCAAATCCTAACCTTGAACTTACCGGATGCCCCGTCCAATATCACAACATTGGTGAAGTTAAACTATCATATAAGTTATAATTATATTTCAATAGTTTACACACAGTGATAAGTTTTTTTGTTTTTCGTAATACTTCGAGCAAAATTACTGCCCATGATCACACCTACTGTTGGAATTGTTTTGTTTTTAATTAGAAACACGTTGACAAACCAGGTGAATTCGTTTCATTTTGTATATGTCCTTGTATTATATTAACTATTTATGAAATAAATATTTCTCCATGAGTGATCATACACCTAATTTCATTTGTATCTGACCGACTAGCAACACTGTTCAGCTCGTGTCATTTTAGCCAAATAATGCAGAATCATAGCTTCAGATAGCCGAGTCTGATTTTAGTGAATATGGAATCACTGATCGACGTTCACAGTTCCTTGAAGTTATCCACGCTCTACCGCGGAAATTAAGCGAATGCGTTACTCTGCAAATGTCTAGCCCAGAGGTATGCAACGTCTATGGGATGCTCAAAGCAGCCCTCCTTAAGAGAAACGATCTCACGGATCGGTAGTGTCATCATGAACTATTTCGCATCGTCAGGTTAAGCGATCGGTTGGCTGTGATCATGCTAATGAGAATGCGCGAAGTTATTGGCCAACGTCTGTTCGATGTTGGGCTCTTTAGGGAGCTGTTTTTATCCAAACTGCCGCGACAACACGTTAAGATAACAGGTATTGTTAACGCAGAACTAAGATATTTCAAAACAATCGTGCCTAGTTTATCAGTTCATTAGTTTTCTGGCCGGTCTTAAGCCCATGGAAAAGAGGGAAGGTTGTACGTGGGACTAGCTGCCTTATCCCAGAAATCCAATTCAATCACTACAGAAACTTCAAGACACCAGAGAAATATAAAACATGAACTTATTCTTCACTTGAATCAGAGGGTCGGAATGACACCCAGGTTGGTGAAAGCCTTCGGGCAGCCAATCAGCCAATGTGCACTCTTTCGATGAAGGGGAAAATAAGCATGAAGACGCGAAATGTCCATACAATATATGAAGCTCGGAATGTCACTCAGGTTGCTGAAGAAATGAGAAGATATAGCGTAGAAAGCCTAGGAAACTGTGAGAGTGGATAGACTTGATGTCGACTCTCTAAATTGTTAACAGCAGTCAATCATTCATTTCAATTATACCCAGACGACAATCATGAACACACTGAAGCAAAGTTACTAAAAGCCAAGAAGGTAGTAGAACCAGGTGGAATTTCTCAGAAACTACTGAAATTTCAGTATTTGATAAGCTGTAGTCAGTTTATATTGACTAGTTAAAAAAGTGATATTTATAGTGATAGTAAGTTTATGTTTGTGGAAATCTGAGTTGCTCTCTACAACTTACTAAGTACCTAACACAAGTTTCAGAGTCAACAGGTTATATTTCAGAGCACAGAAACTTGCAACCCAGTTACATCAAGGCTATTATCAAAACTAGAACCCTTTTAGTAATGTTATTTATTTTTCACTTATTTTTTTGGTAATACAGCTTGATTCCACACTGTATTTTTGGCACAGGTATGAAATTTTCAGCATGTGATATCGGTAGCCCAAATTTTGCTGGCCGACCATAGATATCAGGTGTGCGTCGGGAGAGGATCGAACTCCGGACCATGTGCATGACCGGCGAGAGTCCTAACCACTGTGCCACCGACGCACGAGTTGATTCCGGATTGATATCAGTTAGAGAACCATTGAAAGTCAGGTAGTACTGGACAGCTACTGTTTCATCCTAGTTTGGGAATCATCGGCAGTACGCACCCACTGGGATTCGAACCCAGGACCTTCCGATTACAGGGCAAGCTCGTATACCATTCGCAGCCACTGGGACCCGATGGAGAATGGCCAGTCCATGAATTCTAACTTCTACTAATTCGTGATTTAGCGCGACCCCAACCAATATCGCTCGTGGGAACTAACCCTTACAAACCAAAACTATAGAAAATTAATCTGATACTCGCTAGTGACTTGCTACAGGATGGAGTTTCCTGGATTTCTAGTGAGAAGTCGTGACTAATGAGGTCCTTTCAGATGTCACTTGTGAGGATGGATGTCCCACCGACGACATTGCTTGGGGTCGGGGTAAATCACGAATTGGTAGAAGTTAGAATTCATGGATTGTGGCCATTGAATCGCGTCCCGGTGGCTGAAGGGTATACGAGCCAGCTTACCTTGTAACCGGAAGGTCGTAGATTCGAACCATGGTGGTGGGTGCGTACTGCCGATGATTCCCAAACCAGGATGAAACAGTAGCTGTCCAGTACTCCCTGTTGGTTTTCAATGGTTCTCTAACTGATGTCAATCCGTGATCAACTCGTAAAAAGCAAAACAAACCCTAACAAACCAAACTATAGGAAATGTTATTTGTACTTCATAGTTAATTTGATCATCCCTAATCGAGAACAACTAGAAGAAGAAGCATTGGAAAGTAAGGAGCACTGGGAAATTTGAAGGTCATCCCATCCCACGTATTTATCTGGACAGCAACGATTCAACGACAAGTGGGATGGATAAGGATATCAAAACCAGGATCACAAAAGCGAAACCTACCTTCATTAATTAATTTGGAATCAGTGTAGACAACTAATACAATCAGAATGAAAAACATCATGCGTATTTCCAACTTTAATGTCGGATCTGTTCTTCTACATAGTTCAGAGACTTGGTACATTACCTAGAGGACTTCGAACAGACTGCAGACAACCGCCTTATTCGATGTATACTGACCATCAGATAGCCAGAAAGAACTAAGAACATGAAACTTTGGTGGTGAAGTTTCCATGAGCCTATTTTGCAACAAATCTTCAGAAGGAAGTGGAAATGAGTCGGACACACGCTGAGGAGACGGTTGAGTGATGTCCTGCATCAGACTGTCGAAAGGGAAACAAGGAGTTGTAGATTCATATGTGATATGGAGGAGATCGTGTGAGGAGGAGATCAGAGCTTATTGGCACAATCAGCCCTATGGTTCCGGAGGAATAATGATAACAACAACATAAACTTGCACTACAAACAGTTGAGACATATTCTGACCTTAATGTCAAATTTTATCACTCTTGATAATATTGATCATCTAAGTGACTTTACATAGACACCAGATTCCTACAATTAGTCATGGAATTACAAAGTTAACTGAAGAGTATTTGAGCCAACTCACTAACTGAAGTGAGTTTCATTATATCAATGAAAGCGTCAATTTTCTTAGAGGTACGGATAAAGCATAGCGTCAAGGATACCTTTCAATTTATTAACAAGATCAAAAACTTGAACGCAACTGGCAAATACATGGCATCACTTGATGTTTCATCTCTATTCACTATTGTGCCTCTAGTGGAAACCATCAATTATATCTGCGAACAGATTATGGAAAGGAAATTGTGCACTGATATTCCTATTAGTAATCTGAAACAACTACTTATTAAATGTACAACAAATGTTCAGTTCTTGCTTAATAATGAAATATACAAACAGGTTGATGGAGTAGCCATGGGATCCCCACTGTGACCTATTTTCGCGAACATAATTCTAGCAAAACTAGAAAATAGTCCGTTGAAAGAGAAGATAGCAAAAAAATGGAAACGTATTGTCGTTACATGGATGACACTTTTGTAGTGTATGATGAAGGGTTAAGTAGTGATTTGATTTTGAGCAACTTCAATAATGCTCACCCAGCGGTCCATTTCGCCTACGAAGGAGAATACAACGACTCTCTAAACTTCCTCGACGTCCTACAAACGAGAAGAGAAGATGGTTTCGTCAAAATAACCATATTTAGAAAGCTAGCGACCAAAGCTCAGTATACACACTTCCTTAGCTTCGTACCGATGAAATATAACCGTAATCTGACCAGGTGCTTAACATTTAGAGCGAGGTCCATTTGTTCAGAAGACTGCGTAGAGAAAGAACTCCAGGTTATCCGAGATGTTCTATGCGAGGACGGATATTCAGAGAAGTTCATCAAAGCCAACAGAGGTTACAATAGTCGTAAACATGAACTGACAATGGTAGAGAAAAAGCCTCTGTTTTTACGTCTCCAGTTCAAGGGAGATACCCCTGCGGAGATTCTATCGCAACGTTTAACCAGGGCGATCAAGAAAACTTTCTACTCTGCACGTCTGTGTGCACATTGGTGGCACAGTGGTTAGGACTCTCGCTGACCATGCACATGGTCCGAGGTTCGATCCCCTGCCGACGCACACCTGATATCAATGGTCGGCCTGCAAAATTTGGGCTACCGATACCCATATTGAAAATTCCATACTTGTACCAAAAATACAGTGTGGAATCAAGCTGTAAATAAAAAAAAACTATTATGATTAATCACCACCATTGTCTCCCGTTTTACAATATTTTGTAATCGATTTCAGCCTAGCACATTTGTCACACAAATAAGACTATTTATTTTGACACCCCATAACTAATCCGTTATTCTACGTTAAAAATGTATCCCCCGCATACCTGGCCTTTATTCTAACGACAACAAATATTATATTTGATTATTGTAAGAACGTGAAGAGGGGGAATTATTAAAAAGAATATTCTTCGTTCAGATTGACTTTTAATTCATAATATAGGGATATTTCACACTATCAAATCTTACGAAATATTAAATAGCTAGTCTCACAGATGCAATAAACTATAACATCTATGATATGATGATGTCACATGGTAGGTTGAATTTCTTAGCGAAACACGTCAATTGACGAACACGATACTGCCAATAATTGGCTCGAATTCTGTCCACTTCATTAGCCAAACGATTACATAAGGAGACGGCACGATCAAAAATAGTTTTAGGATCGTATGTTATGTTCACAGAATCACCTGTTGACGCATCAATATGTGGACTATAAATGTAAATAAAAACAATCGTAATATTTATAAACCGAGGAATTTTTACTTCACATTATTTCAGGTATAAAAAGTAAATAATACACATATATATGTAATAACTTTATACATAAAAAGTAAACAGGGAAAACCTAGCAGGCTTGAACTGGGTCCGCCAAACTGAATGAGCTAAGATAACACCGTCTATTAACTTTGCAGTATTTTATTCAACTGTGTAAGGTCTCATATATATTTATGTGATTGCAATGCTTGAGAATAATATCTCTGAAAGTAGTAACTCTTTGTTGGACGTATTTACTCAACAAAATGATTAACTCTTTTTGATAATTGTCAGGTTGTATAATTTAAATGCCAGCTTTGGTGTATTTCAGTGTTATTAACAGGGAATATTAGAATCTAATTGGTGGATGGTGACTAGCAGTGGAATCCAGGATAACGTGCATTTCGTCCTGTTTGGAACGATGATGTTCCCACCGAGGCTCGAAGCCAGTGCCCATAGTTTCAAACGCTAAAGCGTTATCCACTAGAGCACTTGGGGCACGAGAGCCAGCCACCTCTTGTGCAACGGTTCATATTAATTATTTAACTGAATTTCAGGTTTTCCCGTCGATTGATTGGACCGAAATAGTGCTCGGTCTCAGGTTGACATGTCGGCGGCTTCTTGCGCAGATGCTTCGACGATGTTTGGGCATGCAATTAGAATTTAACTGGTGGATAGTGGACTAGCAGCAGACCGAGCACTTCGATCCAATCAATCGACGGGAAAATCTAAAATTCAATAAAAGCAGGGAATATTAGTTAATATTGAAAATGAATTATTTGTGATTCATTTTTTAAACTATTGCATCTTAAGCTAAGAGATTCCACCTAGACGTCTTCGACAAAGGGTTTAGGACCACCTTTTTTATTGGACTGTAATCTTAAATATCTACAAAAAACCACTATGCATACTCAAATGAAGGTGTAAATTCTCTCTACAGAATTATAGAAGAGATCATATTAACAATGATCTAAAACGCAACACACAACCCTTTTTGTCCTAGTTCACTCAGTGTTTATCCTTCGGGTACCTGAAACAGAAAGAGGGTTAGTACTGAGTGACCACAGAGCCCAGGGGACAACTGCTTGAGGCTGGTCACACATTACCTGTAGGAACTAGTTTCTGGGATTGGTTCCGTATTAGTAAACTTACCGCCGGTTACGGACCACCGTAGGATGTACAATTTTCGGGGTCGACCTTTTCTAAGCCCCTCCCGCCGGAGCGGAGAGACAGCATAGCTGGCATGCTGGTTATCTGAGGGAAACACCTCACTGCTGTTACACCCCTGTTCCCCACCCCAGCAGTACGACTTTGCCCACAGATCCCCCAGCATAGTGTAAGAAAGATTCCTACACTAAGCCGATAACTGCTTTTAGTTTAATCGCTATCCTGACAACCTTCCTGGCACGGTAGGACCTGCAGGAATATTGGTTCCAGCCAGTGCAGCTTGTTGGGTCATCGCGATGTGCAAGCCCGACCACATAGTCAAGGTAGAAGCTATCGGTCAGGCCTAGTTCACTCTAAAAAAAGGTATGATGCACAATTTGGTTACAATCCTAAAATGTAAGGCAAAATCACCACACAGTGTTTGATGGAAGTATAAATAAACTAGGCAACTGAAGATTCATGCGGTTGTTAGAATCCAACGATAGAAAGTGAAAAGCAACATTCAATTAAAAATTGTAAATTCTCAGCTGATAAAATATAATGCGATTATTTTTACGACATCTTGCCGGGATTATAATATACAAACTAGTATGATACATATCGATCATGCGAGTGCATTTATTGACATTCAGCTACCCGTCAACAGCAAGATTACAAATCATGTTCACCAGCTGCAAGTTGTTCTCTATCTCTCTGTAAAAGATAAACTCTCTCTCTCGTCTGGCCGCCTCAATGTGCATCTTCAGTTTACCTGCTCTTGTGGAGTATAAAGTACACTGACCGTGGCCGCCAGAGAGCGTTTTCCACACGGACATAAGAACGTATCCCAGCATGGTTTTACAAGGAAGAAAGGTGTGTGCCAAGCTCTATTCTAGAACACTTGATCGACTCCTGTCACTCTACCAACCTTGACCATGAGATTTTAAGATCATCTATCGAATCCACACTAACCTGCCATGTTTTCTTTGTTATAAACTTCTAAAGACCTTGACCATTCATGAATTTAAACTAGACATGTCTGTGTACAAAAGAAGTATGTACAATCCCTAATTCTACCTTGGTCGTAGAGGGATACACATTTATTTATTCATTTTGTTTATTTAGTTAATCTATGTACCTTTCCCTTACTACTACGATTATTATTACTATTATTCTCACTCCGAATTGTTCACACTTGCCATTGTAATTCCAAAAACCACTTTTTTAGAATGTTGAATTCTATCTTACCAGATCTCGCACCAGGTTATGTAACGTTTTATATTAGCCTACTAATCCCATAATTACACACCTCTTTCCAACATCTATACATTTTATGAATTATTCTGTATACATGATATTAATTGCTTTGCCACTTGACATTTAATTATGATTGTAATCACAAGTATTTTAATTCCTTACAGGATTTCATCATGAGCTGACATTAGTTAGAGAACCATTGGAAAACCTAGGAGTACTGGACAACCGTTTCGTCCTAGTTTGGGCCTCTTCATTAGTACGCACCCACCGGGGTTCGAACTCAGGACCTTCTGGTCACAAGGCGATCTCGTATACAACTAAGCCACTGACTGGGACCCGATCCAAAGGCCCATGAATTCTAACTTCTGCCGATTCACGACATAGCGCGACCACTAGCCAATGTCTTTGGCGAGTATTTCTCCTCACATCCGACTTGCCCTATTCAGGTAGGTAGTTATCTGGGGTTCTAGTGGGAAGTCGTGACCAGTAGGGTGCAGCAGGTCCGGTGTGAGGACAAATACTCGCCAATGACATTGGCTAGTGGTCGCGCTATGTCGTGAATCGGCAGAAGTTAGAATTCATGGGCCATTGGATCGGGTCCCGGTCAGTGGCTTAGTTGTATACGAGCTCGCCTTGTAACCAGAAGGTCCTGGGTTCGAACTCCAGTGGGTGCGTGCTGATGAAGAGTCCCAAACTATGACGAAACGACTGTCCAGTACTCTCAGGTTTTCCAATGGTTCTCTGACCAATGTCAGCTCAAATCCCTACAAACCAACACTTGAATATTTTAATTGCCTTTCATACTGCTATTATTATTATTTCATGTATTCACATCTTTGATTCAGTTCCCTTATCGGATATAATTTCTTATCATACAAACCATATATATATATATATATATATATATATATACGATTGTACAGCTTGATAATAGATTCGTTGTTGAAAAGAGTCTCTTCGCTGAATGAATATTATGTACTTAATGTGACAATGGGAACTATTAAATTATTATAAATAAATGCATCCTTATAACTTCCTTTACAACATATAACACATTTCAATATATAAAAATCCCAATTTAGACATTTAGAAAACAGAAAGATTGAGCGAAGGAATATTTACTTTTCAATTAGATCCTCATATTACTGCTTACCTGTCTTGTTTTCCTGATGTGCCATTACCGCCATTTACCTGTTTCATAAAATGTAATTCTAAGTAATCAGTGTACACTTCAACTAAGAAGCTAAGTGGAGCTAAACAGTCAACAACAGTATGATCAACTGCCATTAAATCTTCAACAAACTTCAGCATAAGCTGAAGTTTAGGCATCAAATCAATCACATTACTGGAAGATTTTTCATCTGATAGTTTAGATGTCTCAGAAGAAATAATATACTTTCTGTTATGCACAAGGGGTACTAATAAACCATAAAAATAATTCCATGAACTCTCATTATTCGGAGCAAAAGATATTCGCTTCTGAACAAAATCGATTTCCTAAAAGTTCAAAAAGAAAAAGAAAAAAAGAAAACAGTGATACATGTTAGTTATATTTTAATTTATACATTGGAAATCATGCTCAATAGCTTGAATACCTAGAATAAAAGGACTTACACGTGTTAGAACAGATGATGACAAACCTTCATCAAGTGTGATTATGTAAAAACGGTGATTCCAAGCTGAGTTATTATGTACATCGGTTAAAAGCATTCGTTCAGTAAATGCCAGCTCTTCTTCGACAGATATTTTAAAAAATGTCACAATCCATCGACGATGCTGCCATGCATGATAGTTTTTCGGATCATCTGAGATAACATCATCAGTGAAACGTAGTTCATCAGAACTGAGATGTGTTAGTGAATTACACGATCCGTTAGCAGTCTGTTTTGATAATTCTTCTACAATCCACTGGCGATGATGCCATAACTATAAAAAGGAAATCAATAAAATTAATTCTACAAAGCATTCATGTAATCATATTAGTCAGAATATCTTAATTTTTACACATGACATTTTCTCCTGTCATAAGACTCTTTGAACAGGGAAATGAGTCCAAGTTATCTCTTAGGAGTCGACAGTCCAACAAGAATATATATTTAGCGCTACCAATAGGCTATTTCAGGTACTTGGTTCGAGCCTCGTTGGGAACATCATCATCACTCACTGAGAAATGCAGGTACATCCAGTGGCTGACGAGTCCCAAATGGGACGAAATGCGCATCCTGGATTCCACTGCTAGTCACTATATACCAATTAAATACTAATTAAATGCCCAGATATCGTCAAAGCATTTGCACAAGAAGCCGACATGTCAACCTGAGACCGAGCACTACTTCGGTCCAATCAATCGACGGGAAAATCTAAAATTTAATTAGATATATATTTCAGGTACTGATTACGGGCGTGGATCTGCTACTGGGTAAAGAATACTTTTGAGGAGTACACATGCAGAAGGTTCAAGTGATGTGTAGCACACTGGACTGTGATGCGTCGGTAGCACAGTGGTTAGGACTCTCGCCGATATGCACATGGTCCCGGCTTCGAGCCCCCGCCGACGCACACCTGATATCAATGGTCGGCCTGCAAAATTTGGGCTACCGATATCACACGCTGAAAATCCAATACCTGTACCAAAAATACGATGTGGAATCAAGCTGTAATCAAAAATATAAAAAATAAAAAATTCGTACACACATATAATTGTATAGTGAAAAAAATGTCTATTTTATCCTTTATATCAACCAAACTGAATCCGTTTCTAAAGCACTGGTATACCGTGATATGAAAAAACATAGTTTTTAGTGGGATAAAAAATGCCAGGCATTACACACTAGAACTGGAAAGAAATTCTTATCGACAATGACAAAAATTACTGGGAGAAACGAATGTTAACTCCTACACTGGAGAACACCACTTCACTTCTAGTGTTTCAAATTATTTTAATTTTGAACACAGTGCGATTAAAGCGAATTATCCAGTTTTGACAAGGATGAAATGAACATCCCCGATTTCATACCTAATATCACTGGTGTGTTATTCCTTACTGATGTGGACCGGCTCCTGCAACAGATCGTGGAGACAGATAAAAAGGGTATTTATTAGAACGACTCTTCAGAGAATCACCGTATCACCTAGAGCAATCCCAACAGGCTGTAGCATTTTCTTAACAACTGCCGTACTCATGAAGCTAGCTAGGAAGGACTTAAGAGGACAGGGTGAAATGAAAAGGTGACTCCCAGAACCTTTGACTTGAAGTCTGATGCACAAGGCACCAAAGTAGTGTAAATAGATGCATTCTTACGGTTGCATGTAATCAGAACAGATTCGTATGTCAATTGAACCCTTCGGATTCTGGAGCCCATGGTCCCCATAGGTTACAAATCCGGGATTTCCATCAAACTTAGATGGGCCGCCATGCCCACCAGTTCGGTTATAAGCGCTGAATGTTCGCATTCGACCTTTCACTTTGTGAGAACACTCCTGCTGGATGCAAACAATTAACAGGACCTACCTGGCAGGGGCTCTAAACGCGTGACGACATGACACCATTTCTAGAGTGGTGGGTCAGAGTTTACTTACCCTCAGTCGTACCAAGCCATTTATAGGAATGATTCTTTACTAGTACAAATGCTTTCTCAATCTCTCCAATCGGTCACTTGTTTTAAACATAAATGAGAAATTTTACTTCTAAGCGACTTTGCTCCTTATGATAACTGGCCTCTATTTGAATCATTGATTCCACAGCCATCAGTTGGTAGGGTGTACTAACCTATCGTTGTAAATTAAACGAATACTCTGACGGACATCTTTATAACACTTATTTATGACAATAATTCGACAGATCCTCATTTGAAGTTAGCATAGAACAGGAGACCATGTGACGATTGGGAAATAAGAACCATAAGAAGCAGATAATGTTGTTTTCAGCACCACATTAAGCCTGGTTACAACTGTCACCCGACAAGTGTAATACGAGAATAAATGCATTTTCTCACTGAAACAGATAATCTTATGGAAACTGGGTCAATACGAGGAGAATTTTCACGTATCTCTTATACAAATACACCCTAAAATTAAAAGTAGGTCAAATCTAGAATGTTAACCTCCGAACTGATGACGACCAGTGGTGTCCGTCAAGGATGCCCATTATCTCCTTTTCTATTCAACTTCATCATAGATGTGTTAATGGACTTAACCCTAGGTGACTTCAGTGACTCAGGGATTGACTTGCTACCGGGGAATAATCTCGTTGACTTGGAATATGCAGACGACATAGTCCTTCTAGGCGAAGACGCTGACGAAATGCAGAGTCTTCTAAACACCTTGAGCCGCAATCTACGAATGTTTGGCATGCGATTCGCTCCCGCCAAATGCAAGATGATGTTACAGGACTGGACTACATCGACGCCTAGTTTAAAAATAGGAAGTGAAGTGGTAGAGCACGTTGACCGCTTCACTTATTTGGGAAGTACCATCAGCCAACGCCAACGGGCTGATCTCTGACGAAATCTCAGCACGAATACAAGGGGCTCGTTTCGCATTTGTTAGTTTACGCCGACTCTGGCGTAGACGAGATGTTCGACTATCGACCAAAGGGCGGGTGTACTGCTCATCAGTCCGCTCCGTCCTCCTTTATGGTTGTGAGACCTGGTCACTGAGAGTGGAAGACATGAAAAGACTAGCTGTCTTTGATCATAGGTGCCTGCGTTCTATTTCCCATGTAAAGTGGCATAATAAGGTGAGCAACATTGAGGTTAGGCGTAGAGTTCTAGGTAAACAGGGGAAATCAATCGACGAAGTCGTGAAGTTACACAGCCTGAGTGAGATGGTTAGGACATGTGTTACGTATGCCAAGCCATCGCCTCCCTCGACGAGCAATGTTAGCGGATATAGGGTCAGGCTGGAAAAAAGCTAGCGGCGGTCAAACAAAAACTTGGCATCAGTCAATGAAATCCACAACAGTTGGTCTAAGCCACGTAGGAAGGTGTAGACTTCCAGGCTGGGGTCCTCGGGACGGTAAAAATCTATGGTTGGAAACAATTGGTGACATGGCTCAACACCGTTCCCAGTGGACGCAGATGCATCCACCCCCTGTGACTTATGATCTTCAATGAAACTGTTTTGTATTTCTTTATTACTCCTTTGTCTCACACCTCTGCTCACTGTTTCTATTATGCTTTTCTTGTACTTTCTTCTCTTGCTTCGCGTGCTACACGGAATGTGGCGACTTGAACTTCTGCACATTTGTGCAAAGTTCTATGTCGAAAACAGACAGACAGACAACCTCCGAACAATGTCAATCTTAATAAGTGGAGGTTGATGAGAACAAAATTAGAATTGGGCGAATCTACTAACACATACACCTTATAAATTTATAGGTAAATTGTAAGGCTGAAGGATAACATTAAACGGAGTATTGACTAGTGCTTAGCAGTCACACAGGATTCTTTTTGACTGACCTTAGTGTTCAATAAAACATATTCATCCTGTGATAACTACAGAGGCAGTAGAGTGATCAATGAAAATTCCGAAATTTTAGGCTTAACTATTATTATTATCATAGGAAACCTAAATGAAATCCGACAAATACAAATCCTAAAAACTAAGCAGATCCCTTGTTAGATCTGTAGACATACAATAACTGAGACGAGGTTTACAGTTTCACGAAACTTCAATGATGAATTCGTAAACATAAAATGACTAGAATAACTGATGTGTTGAGTAGTGCCTAATTAGTGTGATATTTCAAAGAATAGTGTTAATTAGAGTAAAATCAAGGTGAAAGAACAAAAACTAATACGACCAATTTTTAGAATTTCTTAGACATACTTTTAACTGTGCTGAAATAGACAAAATATTAAAAATCAATGACTTCGTGAGGTGTGTTTAAATCAACCGGACTAAAACACATTTATCTACTCTTTTATATATCTTGGATATTTGAAAGATTGATATGAAACCCAGCAACTTTTTCTTTTTTGGTTCAACATTGGTATTCATCCAATCACCCTCTTTTTTATTATGTAGCTATCTTAGCTAATGCAGTCGCTCCTTTTGGAACACGTGTGTAGATACCGATCACGCACTGGTCCGGGCTCGTGTGTGCTTACGACTGAACGGACGTAGGAAACAGCTGGCGGTAAAACCATCACGTCCCCAGCTCGATCAGGAAACTAAATCCCTATTTGAGGAAGAACTAGCTAAACGCATATCTGAGTTCGACAGCTGTGCTCACCCTGAAGAAGCCTGGAAGAATATTCAGTCAGCTATAGATACAGCTGTAAAAGCTGTGAATAAGGCAAATCCAAAGGTGAGTAAAAACCATTGGATTTCGATGCCTCATCCGAACTGATAGATGCTAGAAGACTTATTCCGGCGAGCTCCGAATTCAATGAGGAGCGAAAGCTGCACAAAAGGAAACTTAAAAAGTCTCCGCAAGGACCGTGAACAGTGGTGGAAAGAAGAAAAGGAGATTAGGGGAGATATTAAAAGCTATGGACGCCTTGAACGCTGGAAAGAACACTTTGAGGAACAATTTAACTTGCCTACAGCCACACTGAACCTCCCCGCCATCCACCACGTACCCGAATGGGATATAGACACTGGTCCGCCGTCTGTAGGTGAGGTTACAAAAGCTATCAGTAATTTGAAACGAGGCAAAGCGGCAGGACCCGACGGAATTATTCCGGAGGTGTTTAAATATGGGGGTGACATACTAGTTTGTAGATTAACTGAGGTACTAGGCAAAGTCTGGGAATCAGAGACAGTCCCATCAGACTGGGGTAAGTCACTTATTATACCGATATTCAAGAAGGGAAACAAGTCCTCGTGTGATAATCATAGGGGGATCAGCCTAACGAACATAGTCTCTAAAATCCTAGGCTCAGTGATCATGCATAGACTAAGCAGAACTCGGGAGGAACAGACAAGGGAAAATCAAGCAGGCTTTAGACCAGGTAGAGGGTGCATAGATCATATCTTCACTCTTCGACAGATTCTAGAACATAGACACACTTTTCGGCGTCCAACAATTGTCATATTTCTTGACTTGAAGGCGGCCTTCGACTCCGTGGATCGAAAGGTACTATGGCAATGTCTGACTGTGAAGGGAGTGCCAAGAAAGTACATTGCACTAATCAAGGCACTCTATTCAAACTCACGTAGTCGTGTAAGGGCTTATGGGGAATTGTCATCTGAATTGGTAACAACCAGTGGTGTCCGACAGGGATGTCCACTTTCCCCATTTCTGTTTAACTTCATCATAGATATGCTGATGGAAGTATCCTTAACTGAACGTAACGACTTAGGAATCGACTTGTTACCAGGGAATAATCTTATGGACTTAGAATATGCAGATGACATAGTCCTGTTAGGGGAGGATGCTGACAAAATGCAGAGTCTTCTGAACACCTTGAGAAGCAATCTTCGTATGTTTGGCATGCGATTCACCCCTGCAAAATGTAAGATGCTGCTACAGGACTGGACCACGTCAACTCCTAACTTAGTGATAGGGAGTGAAGTGATAGAACATGTTGACCACTTCACCTATTTGGGAAGTTGTATTAGCACCAACGGACTGATTGGCGATGAAATCTCAGCACGGATCCAAAAGGCTCGAGCTGCTTTCGCTGACTTACACCATCTCTGGCGTAGGCGTGACATCCGGTTATCAACCAAGGGACGTGTGTACTGCTCATCAGTTCGCTCCGTCCTTCTCTATGGCTCTGAAACATGGTCAATACGAGTTGAAGACATGAAAAGGTTGACTGCTTTCGATCATAGATGTCTGCGATCTGTCTCACGTTAGGTGGTTTCACAAGATAAGTAATGTTGACGTTAGGCGTAGAGTGTTGGGCAAAGAGGGAAAATCAATCGACGAGGCTATAAAGTTACATAGACTAAGATGGCTAGGTCACGTGCTGCGCATGCCTAACCATCGCCTCCCCCGACGGGCATTGCTAGCTGATATAGGTGCAGGTTGGAAAAGAGCCAGTGGTGGCCAAACAAAAACATGGCCTCATCAATCCATGAAATCCTTGACAGTTAAACTGAGTCGGTCAGGTAGGGAGATGCAGACTTCCGGGTTGGGGCCCTCGGGACTCTAGGAATCAATGGCTGGAGACAATAGGTGACATGGCTCAAAATCGTTGTCAATGGCCAGTGCAGATGTATTCAGTCTCTGTAATCTTTCATATTCCTTTCTACCATTACCCATTCTGTTTCACTCTTATACTTGTCAGACTGTATTGATTCTCTTCACTCATCTTCTTGTCTACCTCTGTGTGCTATTTGGAACGTGGCAACTCGAACTGCTGCACTTCGGTGCCAAGTTCTATGTTGAATCCAGACAGACAGAGACAGCTAATGCAGTAACGTTTAATATGCCATATTCTTTTTTTGCTTTTAGACAAGAAGACAGTATTTTTAATACATTTATGCGTTGAAGTTTCTATAGCAATTTGGTTAAGTTTTCGGGGTGGAGTTGCTAGCACCACGCCTCAACCTCCACTATTTATCCGGGCTTGGGACCGGCTAGAAACCTAGCGAGATAGTAATCTAGGTGAGGCAAATGTCAAATGATCCACAACGGAAAACTCAGCTAGGCGTTTGGAGTAAACACAGGAATCAAACAAGGGTGATTATTATCACCAATGATATTCCTAATTGTTGTGGACTGGATTATGCGTCAGACAGTGGGAAACGAGAAGACAGGAATATCCTGGACCAACGTGAAGAACCTAGAAGATCTGCATTTCGCGGAAGACTTATGTTTGATGTCACACAAAATCGAAGACTCACAAGCGAAAACCGAAAAACTGATCAAAGAAGCAGCAAAGACAGGACTCCAGGTGAACATAGACAAGACGGAGGTAATGAAAATAACCAACCAACAACAACAACAGCAACATCCAGCGCCAATCACCATCAACGGGAGGGACTTGAAAGAGGTTACTTCATTCACTTATCTAGGGAGTAGTGTCTCAACTACAGGAGGAACGAACGAGGATGTCAAATCGAGCGAGAATCGGGAACGCGAAAAACACAGTCATCAACCTGAAACGAATCTGGAAATCTTCCACTGTCACTCAGCATCAACAACAAAATTCGGTAGGATTTTCAATACAAACGTCAAGTCAGTCAGTTCTCCTATATGGATGAGAAACTTGGTAAGTGGGTCACAAAGAATATTTCCAATAGCCTGTTGCAGACCTTTATCAACCAACAACTGTCTTCGCTGGCTCTATACTGAAGATAAGATGGCCGGGCCGGAAAGTTTGTCTGTCTCTGTCTGGATTCAACATAGAACTTGACACCGAAGTGCAGCAGTTCGACTTGCCACGTTCCAAATAGCACACAGAGGTAGACAAGAAGATGAGTGAAGAGAATCAATACAGTCTGACAAGTATAAGAGTGAAACAGAATGGGTAATGGTAGAAAGGAATATGAAAGATTACAGAGACTGAATACATCTGCACTGGCCATTGACAACGATTTTGAGCCATGTCACCTATTGTCTCCAGCCATTGATTCCTAGAGTCCCGAGGGCCCCAACCCGGAAGTCTGCATCTCCCTACCTGACCGACTCAGTTTAACTGTCAAGGATTTCATGGATTGATGAGGCCATGTTTTTGTTTGGCCACCACTGGCTCTTTTCCAACCTGCACCTATATCAGCTAGCAATGCCCGTCGGGGGAGGCGATGGTTAGGCATGCGCAGCACGTGACCTAGCCATCTCAGTCTATGTAACTTTATAGCCTCGTCGATTGATTTTCCGGAAAGAATCACCAACAAGAAACTATGGGCACAAACAAACAAAACAAGAACCAATCGCCCAACTAAAAAATATGCAGGAGGAAGTGGAGATGAATTGGACACTCACTGAGTGAGGAGACCGCCGCTGGGTGACGTCGCGCGCGCGCCAGGCCATTGCTTGAGTGGAACCAGGCCGAAGGGGAAGCTGCGAGTGGATCGTCAGTGCAAGGGTGACATGGAGGAGATCGTGTGAAGAGGAGTTGAAACAGTATGGACTAACATGTATGCAGGTGAAAAGTACAGCAGAAGACAGAAGCAAGTGGAGACGTGCAGTTGAAGCCCTATGTTCCACTAGGAACCCAAGGGAACAATAATAATAGACGAGAAGACTGTTAAATTGTTTTGCAAAATGAAAACATCGCCCTAAGAATACTAACTATAATTTAGCTAGTGAAGACCAATTTCACACCGCTGCATATATTAATATAAGATACTGTACGGAAACAACAACACTAGCACCTAATATGATATTGTGACTCTAAGTATTCTGTAGACATTGCTATTCTCAAATTATAGTGACACGAAAACTGAACTCCCTAGTTTGCTAATGAAATGTCGACTTGGTAGCAATGCACTTGAACAAAATTAGTGCGTAAGGCCAAGTATTTCCAGTTAGATGCTAGTAGTCATGCAGTACTCATATCCACTTAGCAGAAACATTTCTCATGTCATTACCTGACGTCATCCACCGCTGACAATAGTGATAACACAGTTGCACAGTTAAGAAGTGTCAACATTAACTGTGCAATTTAAACAGAATTTGTCACTCTGTCACATCCACGATACACAAAACTCTCGTGACTAATGCCATTACCTCCGAAATATTTTCCTTCTTAAATAAGCTGTCCCACCTAATTCTGTGGCATTATTTAGCACTTATGTGCTATATATATATATATATATATATATATATATATATAATCACTCACTTGATAGTTTTTCGAATATTCTTCAATAAGGCTACCCACAAAACGCAACTCAGCATTAAGATCTGATGAAATCTCCTTGATGATCCTTCTTCTATATTCCCAAGCCGTGTAGTTGGCAGGATTCATCAATAAAATCTCCGACGTTAAAGAAAACGTTCTCTCGCTAAGTTCATTTTTTAACAAAACTGCACGGAAATAATCATGTGCGTCAACAAATTCTTCTGAATATGCTATATTTACAATGTGCCGACCATTATCATCTTGAGGTACAGGAGTAATGTCATTCCATTCTTTTCTGTCTCTATAAAACAGATGCTTCCCACAAGTACTCATTAACACCAATAGTGTAAGTAGAAAACTCAGGGGCAACTAAAAAGTTTCATTCAAAACAAAGAACGAAATCAATAACAAGTACATCCAATAAGAAAAAATCTCAAAAATATGCAAGTAGCTCATGATTATTAGTTGAAATAATAATAATAATAATAATAATAATGCAACCAACCTACCCGTCATACACTGGACTATATTATACTTTACAACAGGATAGACATAAATAACGTCGAAGTCATCTGAAGCCCCCTGTATGTGCTGTTTTGAAGTGCAACACACCAATATGGAGGCAATTCTGTACTTGTAATATAACAAATATAACTTGACTGGAGCTGATATAAACGGTTTATGTTACTTTAAAACAACCCAGCAAGACATTCCAAGTGATAACTGATAACTTTTATGTGGTGTTCAGACCCGCGTATCGCAAGGATCCAAAAAACTTTGTTGGCTTAGACTCAAGGAAGTTTAGCTGGATAACAGTGAGTGTAAAAACAGTTACTATTTCAGTGTAAGACTATAATAGTTTTAATTCATTGACTATATTGTGCGCTCAACATTCCCAAGTCCAGTTAATTTCCGAAACACTG
Organism: Trichobilharzia regenti; assembly: GCA_944472135.2. Lineage (NCBI taxonomy): Eukaryota > Metazoa > Platyhelminthes > Trematoda > Strigeidida > Schistosomatidae > Trichobilharzia > Trichobilharzia regenti. The sequence continues at coordinate 25,273,847 of OX235264.1, read as the reverse complement.
ATAACCATGTGCGTGAATGTGAATATGTGCAGACCGTTTCATCGGATAAACTAATCCTATGCGTTATTTCTACGCTTCAAATCACATGAAGTTAAATCCGAAGTTGAACAATATATATGTGAGTTGTGGACCTCTGTAAAGACATTTTCAACTTTATCCAGCTTCTGTTAGAATCACTTTAGCTTCCCTTTTACTGTTTATTTTCATGAAACAGAAATTTATTAAATGGTCGTGAGATTAAAACCTTAATTTACGGATGCCTGTGTTAACGAGAGCTGACTGAGAAACTGAGCAATAATTCAGTGGCGAAAAATCAAAAAAAAACGACAAACAGTAACATGTATGGAGATTCGAAAGAGATAATCCTCATGCATTATACCTACTAAATTTTGTGTATTACACCATGTGTCTCATTTTCTCATGATTATCTTGTCACCAATGCTAATGATATATATATATATATATATATATATATATATATACGCTGAAGCAACGTAGTCAAACGATATCTGTCCAGTCATGTTCGGATGATTCCAAAAGTAAGACCTACTCCATTATTATTGATCTGGTGTTTGGCTCTTCAAACCCATCACTTGAAGAAACAATAAATTATTATTAGCTGAGGATGCTCTTTACGCTAAATATATTGAAGGTACAGTTAGTAGTAGTCTTCTTTGGAAATTAGTTAGGTGGAAAATTTTGGCGGTCATAATCGAAGTGGTGGACATAGAGGGTGATTCCAGGCAAGTGATGCAAGTGAGTTATACGACCCAAAAAAATCACCTATTCCGATCACCAGCAGCCATAGGAATGCACCTAATGAAATCGCTCCACAGCTTTGAGAGTCAGACGTCGTCAAAAGTTTGGGGACTGACCCCTTAAAAAACCACCTACTTCGGTTTGAGAGCTCGGGTAGTATCTGAAACACTAAACAAGAAATTGGTTGAAAACTCAACTTGCCTGTACGCTTTCGAGAATTACTTTACAAGTCATATATTCAGTCACTTAATCAACTATCACAAAATTTTTTATTCCTATGTATGAACCATTGTTTACTAAATTAGCTTTACTTCTTAAAAATCGGTATCCTTATCATTTCGAGTTGCTGGTCGGTTACGTTCACAGAGCTGAGTTCCTTTGAGATATTTGGCACAGCAATTCTGAAACCACGTGTTGAGCCCAAGGTTGCAACATACAGTGTTCATATACTGTTGCAAATCGGATAGTAGACATGTCTAGCAGGAATCTTGTAAAGCCTCACTGTCAACGTATTTCAAATCCTAATGAGATGCTTCGAATAGCTGCAGGTTTTAGTGTGGCTATACTATAGCAGCCCAAAACGAAACTACCTCTAGCGACCAATCAGATGCGTCAGAAGTAGAAGTGCGTAATTTCGAAAAAGCGTCTATATACAACTAATACAATGTTAAAAATGGTTACGTAGGATAATCTTGTATTTGTTCAAAGAAAACCTCCCAATTTCTCACAAGTCCTCATAGACAGGTTAAACCACTTTCTGTTAATAAATTCGTCAAGATTATTCCCACTGAAGGGCAACAGTGACACATCCACGTTGCAAGAGGACCACAACAAATTGTCAGAGTGGTCCATAGAATGGATGCTCCCGATCAGTGTGGCAAAATGTACAACCATGCACATCGGACAAGCAAGCACTAGCGCCTACGAACTAGAGGGAATAACACTTCCATCAGTTCAGACTCACTTGAACTTAGGTGTTATAGTTAGCCACGATTTAAAAACTACAGCACACTGTCGCGCGGTGGCTGCACGCAGTTTCAGGTCCTTATGGGCAATTCGAAGAGCCTTTAATAGATTCACCAGAGATGTTCACCTCCTTATATACATCTCTGGTGAGGTCAAGACTGGGAAACTGTATCCAGGCACCCAGTCGTTGTTTAAAAGGGGACTCACATTCTAGAAAGGATTCAAAGGAAGGCAACACGCATGGCTCTCGACATGACTAACTTATCATACGAGGAAAGACTTGACAGTTTAAATCTCTCCTCCCTGTCATACCATAGGCAGAGAGGAGATTTAATCACAATGTTTAAAATTTCAAATAATGACTACGAACCTGGCCTATTCTCTCTTTTCATTCCCACCTGGTCGGAAAACCTCAGAGGACATAGCAGGAGAGTTCAGAAGCCAAGAAATCATTTTTCTGTTGAGTACTGGGTCTCACACTGAGTTGTTAACTCTTGGAACCGACTCCCAGAAGAAGTGGTGTCTCAAACCCTAACTGATTCATTCAAGAAGGGTTTGGGCAACTAGAAAAGGATTAACATAGGCTATTCAACCAATATATCTGAATCTGAAAGGTCATCAGTCCGTTTATTAGGCTGTTTGGTTTTCAGCCACTGTAGCTGGGAGTTACCAAATTCAGTGGAGAAAGTGAGAGTTGGATGGCAATTTGTGAAATTTGCTTCAGCATTATTGCACGATTAAAGGGCTAACTTAACTGCAGTTAAATTTCATTTTGTGCTATGAACAGTTCACTATCTTGGCCTAATATACGCGAATTAGCTCAATGATTGCAGGTTTACCATAGCCGTTAACTATAAACTTAATAACTGCGAACTTCAGACTAAAAATAAGCTTATAGTAGCATCCAGTGACAGAAATTGACATAGACACATTAAAATACGCAAAATAGTCAAAAAAGAAACCTTTAAATTTCAATGGCAAGCGAATTCACGAAAACATACAACCAAACAACGCGGGAACACACCACAACCCCGAATCTGGAGACACCGTTCTCCTTGGATGAGACGCTCGCAGAAAAATATGACGCAGAGATGACCTTGCAAGAACAGATTTGCCTCTGTCACTAAAACAAAAAGATTCACAGTCCTGCATTAGCTTTTAAACTCTCCTACTATGTCTTCTGAGACATTGAGACTTAGACGGAGAGGTAATACAAAATAGATCAGGTCGGTAGTTTGTGTTCGAAATTTTAAAAATCGTAATATGATCTCTGCTTACCTTTATAATAATAATATATTCTCATTTTGTACATGAGGGGCGCCAGTTTGCAGGCATCATCAATATGATAAATTACATATATGATTATTAAACATACTTTATAATAAGATTTCAGATTTCAGATTTATTGGTTGAGGATAGAAGGCTTGCAGCCTATGTTAATCCTTTTCTAGTAGATTTCTGTGGTTGTCCAAACCCTTCTTGAACGAATCAATTGAGGTTGCAGACACCACTTCTTCTGGGAGTCGGTTCCAAGAGTTTATGACTCGATGTGAGAACCAGTACTCAACAGCAATATGATTTCTCCTTGGCTTTTGAACTCTCCTGCTATGTCCTCTAAGTTGTTCCGACCTGGTGGGAAGGAAAAGAGAGAACAGGTCAGGTCCGTAGTCATTATTTAAAATTTTAAACATTGTGATTAAATCTCCTCTCTGCCTACGGTATGACAGTGAGAAGAGATTTAAACTATCTAGTCTTTCCTCATATGATAAGTTAGCTATGCCGTGAACCATACGTGTTGCCTTCCTTTGAACACTTTCTAGAATGTGTGAATCCCCTTTTAGACACGGACTGGCGGCCTGGATGCAGTTTTCCAGTCTTGACCTAACCAGAGATGTGTATAAGGAGGTGAACATATCTCTGGTAATTCTTGTGAAGGCTCTGCGAATCGCCCATAAGGACCTGAAACTACGTGCAGCCACCGCGTATATTTTTTCCTACCTGGTTAGAACACACCAACTGTAAAGGCATGGAGAAGTATTATTTAAATTACATAAATTTGGTTTATGGTTAAATTACATGGTTGCTGTCGTTTTTGTCTTTGGTTTGTGGGAACAATATGATAACTAGTCATTCAATGGAGCACATCAAGAAACATAGAAATATTGTCTTCGCATTAATAAAAACAACCCGATTATGTTTTGGATGGGTTACAAATGCTTGGGAAAAAAATAGAGCTTGAATTAATTCCCCTATATAACTTTGGTGTGTATTGCATCGAGCCTAATTGGTGATACACTTGTATAGTTTTGTCACCATCTTCATCGTAACATCACAAGTGAATTGTACTCAATGTAGACTAATAATCATGATAGTATATATTTTCTTATAAACGGGTGTTTTCAAGAAATGAAAGCTATTTTTACAGATACGATCAGTTATGTTATAAGGTACAATCGTGAATTCATTAATTAATTAATTTAATTAATACTTTTTCATTGGTATAAAGGTATATTCCACAAGTAGACAAGTAGAAACGATTCTGTCTGTTTACTTTCACCGTATGATAAAATAGTAATTCCGAGAATCGTGCGTGTCACACTCCTCCGAACCATTTTGTACAATGTATGGTTTCCTATAGATTCAAAGACTGTCTGCCTGGATTCAGTCTTCCAATCTTGACCTGACAACAGATGGCAATTCGAGCTGTCAGAGAGAGATAGTGTGCTGTGGTTTGTTAAGTCGTGACTTATTATAACATCTAGATCCATGTGAGTCTGAAACGATGGGATCACTATTCCATCCAGTTTGTATGAGCTGATGTTTGTGTGTGGTTTTGCAATTCAATGCGCTGAAAATACTTAGAATTCTATGAGATTTCGTTGCGATGTCAGAATGTGACTGTCAGCATTTGGCTCTCTGCAAATATATTTGCGTCATTTGCATAAAGGTCCATGAGGGAATCATTGAGCATATGTAAGCAATTGATATACAAAATAAATAAAAGGGACTCGAATACAGTGGTTTGTGTCACCCCATGACGTACTGTTGTCCAGGAGGAGAGTTGAGCTGAGACTGGCTCTCTTTCTCCTACCTATGAGGAGTTCCCTAATCCAGTTTAGTAAGCCGTCCGGGAGGCACTTTATAGAAGGCCTCGGTGAAGTCAACGAACTCACCGTCAACGGGCCTTCTGTCTTCCCCTACCTTGACCCAACTTTTCCCTTGGCGTGAGATCTCACAGGCATGAGAGGTCTCCTCGGATGACGATCTATTTTCCAGATATGCCATAATGCCTTCCCTGATGATTCTTTCCAGTATCTTGGTTATGTCGCTGGTGAGACTGATAGGCTATAGTCTGAAGTACACTGTCCTGATCCTCCTCTGTGGATACGTGGTACTATGATGCAGAGCAACACTGCATTCGGGAGAGCTTGAAGATCGTTTTCAGTGGGTCGGTTGTGTGAGCCGCTAGCTCCATGAAGAGCCTTAGGTGAAGGTCACCGTGGCCTGTCGATCCTCCTGGTTCTGGTCTCCTCAAAGATTGAAGTACGATGTCCAGGTCAATGTCAAAGAAACTTATTGGGTATTTCTCTGAAGCCAACAGGGAAGATGAAGTGCAGTGTGGTGACACTTGAGTTAGGACTCTGTAGAAATACTTTTGACATTGCCTTTGCCTCTTCCTAGCTTCCCAAATCATGTCGCTATCAGCTCCGGGGCCCAATTGGATTTCTCATCCCCGAAGTTTGTGTACGAAAAGGTTTCCATTATTTACGCAGTTGCATTTTGGGCTATGTACATCAAGACTTCATTCTTGATTAACGGATTCCTGAAGTAGATTCGTTCCCGAAGGTAGCATACAACTTTATAAACTCAGGAGTTCCAAACGGGATGAACAGGTTTCAAATTTAGGCTTGCCTCCAAGCAACCTACGAATCCCTCAGTTTATCTAAGGGGGACAACAATTTCGATCCATAGAGACAGACCAAAGGATGAATGGCTGAGTTATTGACTCGTAAAAACGCTTGGACTAACTCCATGCATCTTCAACGTGAGATTTTGGATTTATATGTAATACAAGTCATTCGACCGCGGACACCAGGTCAGGTGGGCCAGGCTAAAGACTCAGAGAGTGGGATGGCCAGAGCTCAGGTCTAGCAAGATTGGTGGTTAAACATCAATTGTGAGCGTTATGTTGAGTCGAAACCAGCCGGAAGCGAGCTCGAAGTCGTTCAGGCAGCCTAATTATCTGGTTTCCAGAAGACAAATTTGTGAGACGTGTTCAGTTTGCACCCTTCTTTTTCACACTTTAGCTCCTCTGACCACTAACGAATTATTTCTCAGTATATCCCTGTAGTGTGATTTAATTTTACCATTGCGAGCAACAGTGATGACCTACGCGCGCAAATTAGTAGACCTAGATAATCTCCGCGACATTTTTACACCAGTAATATTCTCCACGTCTGAAGAAAAGTTTAAACTCCGATGACCAAATTTACTGCATAATTATGTCAGATATGATCACGCCTGTCGAAACAGCATGTTGATCATGTAAATGCTGATATTGCCTTACGAAACTGCTGTCATTGTTGCCAGGAATAAAAAGCTGAGTCGCTTGTATCCCGTTTTTTCCAGCCAATAGCCATTTACGAAAAGAAACAAACAAAATGGTCAGGCATTTAGTTTTTGTGCCCCTACTGGCCTATGCACGTTGTGGTTGAACCGTCCGTTATTTTAACGTAAAGTACTATACCGCTTGTGAGTATTGCAATGGTTTTTACATGCTCTTTACGTAAGTTGCCAAGATTAGCAGCGAGCTCGAAAAGCGACGTCGTTCATAGGAACTTACATTTGTCGACTGATACACCGTGTGCTTATAGGTATATTTTAGACGAACATGTTAGATTAGGGGTGGAAAAATAAGTGTAAGAGGAACACACAGAAATGTCCCATCAGAGTGCAACACCAGCCGAAAGGCCACTAGACTGTAACCAAATAAATAATAAAACCATACCACCCATCACCGCAGAATCTAAAATGCCACTAAATAACCCCAGAAAAAAAGTTAAAACCCCCCGAAACTCGACTTTGTCCTCTCCTAGCTATAATTCCATTGGTAAAGATAAGGAAAATATGCCCCTAAATCATACCAACAAAAACAGTGGCAGCTTAAATAAGCCCACACTCCCCACGGTTAATAGTATTAGCACTCACAACGTGCTAAATCGCACCGTGGCACACACTAATATCCAATGTCACAACGATGTCACCCTAAATAGTACAAGTGGTAACAGTCAGAACTCGGCTACCAACAACTCAGGGTCTTCAGAGTATGGCACACAAACAAATTTCGACCGGATATATGGTACAAGTCTGCTGGGAACTAACCCAAAATGCAGTACACACGAAACCCACACAAGGACACAACTAGCATCAAACAATAGGTGGAATAATAAGCCATGGTCATCACAAGGATCCAATCATTTTTTATCCCCCGCGTCCCTGTCAGCGTTGAAAAAACAGCTGGTAGGGATGTTAACACTCCTAAACCACTAGTGCTGGCTCCCTCCTTGCATGAAAACAGGAACGGTCTAGTGCACCCGTATCCATTGGACACACTTGACACTTGCACAAGTATAGGCCAAATAAAGAACCCTACCCACTTCTGTAACCTAACTAAAAATAAAAGTTCCTTAGTCTATAGCAAATCCAGTACTCCAACTCCTAATTCTCCACCGAAAACAGCACACAACAACTCGATAGACATAGGTGAGCATGATGCTGGAACTCCTCTTAACATAGGATCGTCATGTCCAGCAGAACTACTGGGTGCTGAACCATATTCGGGGCTGACTAACGAACTTAAATACTTCAAATGCTACTTCAACTCTCATCTTTACGTAATCCTCATAAATGCTAGATCTGTTCTAAATAAATTGCCGATGCTCAGAGCACTCACAGTAATATACAAACCCCCTGTAATTGTCATCACTGAATCTTGGTGTCATTCGGACATCCTGGATGATGAAATAAGCTTAGATAACTACACACACTTTCGGTGTGACAGGGAAGGTGGTAAGGGAGGGGGTTGTCTCATGTACTTCTTGAATGAACTTACTGTATCACAGCTAGAAAGTAGTACACTTAACATGCCTGAGACTCTATGGGTTAATGTACACTTAAATAACGTAACAGCACTAATTGGATGCTCCTACAGAGCACCTGGCACCTTTAGTAATTACGAGACCCAACTCATTAATACTCTGGAGCAATTAACCGACTTACAATACGATCATAAGATCCTATGTGGGGACTTTAACTTACCTGAAATCAACTGGGATATACCCACAGGTCCAACTAAATTTGATAAGTTCTTAGACACACTGGATATACTTGGCTGGAAACAAACTGTCACTACTCCCACAAGAGGTAACAACGTACTAGACTTAATCTTCTGCCACAATATAAGCCCCCTTTCAACGCTAGTAGGTTCTGAGTTCCCAGGGAGCGACCACAAAACAGTAATGTGTGCACTGCCAATTCCGCTGAGTAGCAATGCATCTCATACCTCCACTTCACAACAAGTAATATATAGGAACTATAGTAAGGCAAACTGGGCCTTAGTTGAATCGATGCTAAGATCCTCCAAATGGGATGAATACTTCACTACTGATGACCTATCGAGAGCCCTAACCATCTTCTACCATAACTCAAACATATGCTTAGATGCTGTCATTCCACTCCAAACACTAAAGGTTTCCCCACACAGAAAGTCATTCATAAAACCAAAGGATCGTAAGAAACTGAAGAAACTCTCAACAAGTTACTTCAAACACCACGACTTTGGCACTCTAGGTCTAATACTTAAAACCCTTAGCTCCATCACACAAGCTCAAGATTTCCGTATGAGAAAGGAAGAACGCATCGCAGTAGCCAGTCCTGCTAGAGTGTATGCACTCACAGAAATCTTAAGGAAGCGAATGAATCGCAAAAATCACAGCATTTCTCTCCTCATAGACAAAGGCAGGCTATGCACTAACTCTGCAGACATATGTGAACTATTCAACAAAACGTTTGCAGGTAACTACCTTAAGCCCTCAGTCCAGCTACTCGATATACACCCTATTACTAAAATGGCACCAACTCCACTGACACCAAACCAAATTAGCACTGTTCAATTCACTTACGCTGACATTAACCAAACTATAAGAACCCTCAAAAGTTCAAAAGGTTTCGGTACCGACGGTATATCATCTTACTTCTATAAATATGGTGGCCCTGACATTCCTCTACTACTGCTTAAAATATTCACAATGTCCCTAGAAACCCAAACTTACCCTGACATATGGAAGACTACATTCATTATGCCTAAACACAAATCTGGCTCGAAAACTGAAGTCAGTAACTACCGGCCAATCAATATCACACCTATAGCATCTAGAATCATGGAGAGACTAGTCAAAAATAACCTAATCAAACACATGCTTAGCTGCAACATCATAAGTCCGAACCAACATGGATTCCTGAAATCCAGATCATGTTTAACATGTCACCTAGACTTCTTCAATTTTGTAACCAGCAGTCGTGACAGACGGCAACTAGTACTTGTCATCTACTTTGACATTTCTAAGGCATTTGACCGTGTTGACCATTTACTGCTAACAAATAAACTGAACTCCTTAGGAATACGTGACCCATTATTAGGATGGCTTAAATCATTCCTTAACAATAGGTCCCAAATAGTTAAACTCGGGTCTGCAACCTCCAAACCTAGCCCTATCACTTCTGGTGTAGTACAAGGTAGTGTCATTGGACCCCTCCTATTTACACTATACATCAATGACATATGCGCTTGCTTCACGCACGGGAAACCATTCATCTTTGCAGATGACCTAAAAGTAGCTTATACATTCCAACGTGATGACTTAGGGAACTTCGAGAATGTAGTACAGAAGGAATTAGATAAAATGGCTGCTTGGTCGTCCCTATGGAATCTCCAATTTAATCTGAACAAATGTGGCTGGATCTGCTTCGGTGCACCCTCAATCGACCTGAAATTAACGCTCCAATCTGCTAACCTAACAAGACTCCGAAGTGTCGTTGACCTAGGCCTGAGGTACTCTAGTGACTTGACATTCTCAGAGCAAGTAGCATCACAGACTAGAAAATCGAGGATGCTCTTAGGATGCATACTCAGGAACTTTCACGACAATGAAGCCAAGCTAATTCTGTACAAAACATGTGTCAGACCACTACTAGAATACTGTCCATTTATTATAAGCAGCACTCGCACACGTGACAAGCTAAGGATGGAAAGTATCCAACGATATTTTACCTCAAAACTGCTTGGCTACGATTGTAAGGAAGACTACATCTCACGGTGCATGATCCTAAAACTCGACCCACTTTGGACAAGGCGACTTATTATAAACCTAATATTCTTCTTTAAGGTCCTTCACAAAATATCTTTCTCAGGTAACAGGGACATACAATTCGCACAGGAAGGTTCTTACGATCTGCGTAACCAAACTTCCACAGTGACAACTCATTCTTTTAAGTCAACACTCCGTGAAAACTTCTTCACAGTCATGTATTCTAAAATATGGAATAGCCTACCCCTAGATATCAGAACTTGCTCTTCGGTTACAAGCTTCAAACGCTCTCTATACAGACTGTTTCACTCTACTGATTATATTAATAAACTATTTACTCCTAGAACGAATCAAGCACTAATCTACTACAGCACCTAAAAGACGCACTTCAACACCCTTAGCAATCTTTAAACTATAAATAAACTAGCAGCATGGATGCATAAAGACATAGTACGGAACATACAGGATTAGTCTACCCTTAGAAATAGGACCTATCCCTCATTGTAACCTTCAAACGCTTGCTATGTAAACTGTTTTATTCTAAAGACTATCCCTACCAGAACCCATTACTTATTTCTAAAACGCATCAGTCATTAGAACAATAAAAACGCTCAGACTCATTAATACACATTATGACATTAAATAAACTCTAAGACTTCGCATAAATACGTGAAAACGCAGATACAATATAGAAAAATGTTTACTTAAGTATAATTAAGATAAACATTTATAAATGAATCATGTATTAATGTTCTTTTCATGTTCACATACTTTCTCTTTCTGGTATTTTGCTGCTCCTATTCATCTTCTGGTCGAGGTCGAACAACCCTGCATCTAAACTGAAATGAGGATTAATTCCAAACCGTCTATCTCATAACCACTCAAATTCCATGAACGATCCAATTCTACCATTTGAAGACGCTGGCGAACATGCTGTAAATGAGTATTCATGATCTGAAATGAAGAAGCAACTGGTTTTCAAACAGTTTTCAACGTTTTACTCAACTTACGAATACAGTCCGCCATGCAGACACAAATGGAGCAAATGGAGGATTCTGGAATCGACCTCGGCACCATTTGATGCAGTAAAACAACCCAACATGACCTTATTTAGTTTTCGTATCCACGATCAAATTTCTTTCCTGTTATGAAACTACGATAAGAGTGCTGAAAAAATGGAATAAATATATCACTGATCTCAACATAATACATCAATAATCTTTAAGCCATGGGTGCTGCTCACAACAAAGTTATATAAGAGAATTGACTTCAAGCTTTATTTTTCCCAGATATCTGTATTACATTCATCTGATGTCTGGGTTTTTTGTTAATGCGAAGACAATATTTCTATATCTCTTTATGTGCTACACAAACAGACTTTATAGCAGACTGTTCCTACTGACTCTAATGTCAGAAAGAACAACCAAACTGTAAATTCATTATACATTAAATTGTGTGTAATTTATATAATAACTTATCCATGCCTGTACAATTGGTATGTTCCTGCATAAACAGGAAGAAATATATATATGAACAGTAAGACGAACGATACACTATAACACTGCCAGAAATAAATCGATAAGACTCTTCCTCAATTTCATGGACTTGCTCTTATTGACGCCGCCGTCACTGATGCTAATACCTCTTGGTTTGTTTCTCCCCACGAAGCATGATTCTGAAAAGGACAATGGCCATGATAAGTTACGTAATTTGCAATATGCGCAAAACTTGGGCAATGTGGTAATCAGTAATACCATATTCGTCTGTTTATTAGATGTACCACACAGCGATACAGAATTATTAACTGGATGATGTTTCAAACAAAATTTATTAATCATAATCAGATCAATCATGGTCACACAACTATGAAACTTCAGTTGTATAGTTCTCTTTGTTTTTTTCTATTCGTCATCGTAGGGGTAGTAGATGACTGGGTGGACAGGTATTGAATCCTTCCAATTACACTTGTTTGCAGTTGATTCAATAAACAAAGCTTCCGTTATCAATCTCTCCCTCCAACCTGTGACATTAGATTTCAAAACTGTCATCTTATCTCATCCTATTGTATAGTTGTGTTGTGTGTATTTGCATGCAGTGCTATCGCTGAACTATTCTCCAGATTTCTTATCTTATTCGGGTCAACCGATCTAGATTTTGCTAGGGTTTTATGTTCGGTTTGGGTGACTGCCCCTATTCTACTAGTTTGAAGTGTATTTGACCTGACAATCACTTAAGCAGGGTAGTATTAGATAAACTAAGTTGTTGTTTTTAAGGCTCCACAGGATCCTTTAACCTACAAAGCTTTTTTTAATTCAGTTTGAATGCCACTTTTATTCTTGCCTTGTTATGAATTTTGCGTAAGATTTTCGAAGTTCCTTCCTTGTATGGAACTACTACTGATCCAACATCCAATATCGTTTTTACGAGCCAGTATAAACCAGTCTGATTTCTTTGTTCTCGCCTCTCTATTGTGAGGTACAGATTCCTGATCTTCGGTATGCTTCTGCGTAGCCGGTACCGCTACTCGACTGTCATAGCTTTGATTGACTCCAAAAGGATTAGTGCTTGGATTATTTATATGTGGTTTGTAGTATGGGGTGTTTTAAGACTGTTACTACTGTGAATGGAGTTGACACTTTCGCCCGTTAGTCCTCCGGTATCACGTCAAAAGAAGAGAGATAATAATGATAATAGATATAATTAGTGAAGTTATTCAGACTAACAGACAGAAAAAGAAATAAGAAAACGTAGCAACAGTCAGCTGATTAAAAACTGAGGAATAATATGAATAATATATCGGTAATAATCATAATAATAGTAGGTGTAGTTAAAATAGTCAGGAGAGTAAGACGGGAGAGATTGTAAAGATGTAAAACGACAAGTTTAATCGCCTACCAATGAATCGTGCACGCAATTTTAAGGGGATAGGCCATTTGGATGCAGTCCTTGGTTGTGGTTCTCCAAAATTCGCTCAAAGGTGTCCACAGATGTTGCCATAACTTCATCTTCCGGTAAGGAATTCCAGGGACGGCAAACCCGCAGTGAAAAGAAGTGGGAGGCCACCCGGGTCCTTGCTTTCTGGTGAGCTGTCCTTCTGGGATTTCCGCGAGGGAGCCTACATATACTCCATGACAGAACACACTTGTTTGGGTGATTCTGGACATTTGTTATTTTATAGACAGTAAACCCCCTAAGACGTCTCTAGCTAAGCGTGAGCAGGCCTAATTTCTTCAGCATTTCAGCCTTGATCGTTCAATCTTCAACTACATTGACACTCATCGGCAAAAAAGCGATTCATCCCTTTTTCCCATCATGACCAATACACGTTGACTTGGATGCCATTGCGAGAACTTAGGTCACACGGACAAACCTGAAATGGAAAACAAACAGAAAAGCCAACAAACCACAAGCATACCCACAGCAAAATCTCAAAAATCGATGACGAACTGCGCCTCCAAATAAAGGTATCCTCCTGACATCTTGCAACACAATCGCCACTTGCTAGAATGACTCTTGCAGAATGCAACGTGACCATAGCAGCACCTCACGATACTCTACGCACATCCTCTTATCTATTCACTACCAATTACCACTGCAATCGCTTGTCACTCATTCTGCCTCAGTTCTCGTAACGGTGACGTATGCAAGCCTCAGTTGTTTACACTCTTTCTCCCCGGCGTGTGGGTCCACAGCTAACAATTATCTCCGTGTGCATTTCATAATAATAATAATAATATTTTATTTCTGTAACAGAAACCAGCCATTTTTACAGGCATGAACATATGTACATTTATGAAAACTTATAGAATATATAATATGATTTGTTAATTTAGAAATAAGTTGAATACTGGTAAAATGTGAGAGAAACATTTAAAATGAAGTGTATCAATAAGGAAATAGATATAGCGTCAAATCTAAACTGATTGAAAGAAATACATGTCAATTTCACGCGGGAATCATAAATGATTGCGTTAGTTGAGGAAGGTACGTGGCACTTCTGTACAGGTACTGACGTATTACATAAGAGATGCAGAATAAACAATAATTATCAGTAAATCATTCAGAAAGAGTTTTAAAGTCTATTAAACTTTAAATTTACCTGTAAGTACATCATATTTGTGACATTTCCAGTTGTTTATGAGACCCACGTTGAACTTGTCAGCAGATTTTATAATACCGATGATCCCGTTATTCACCAGATGAGCTAGCAATATCGCGAATAAGTAGAGAATTCCAGCGCTGTACCTTCGTTGAAAGCAGTATGTTTGAAAAAAGAAGAAGACACAAGAAAACCAGCAGACAGGTGCAGAAGTATTTAAAAGGTGTTAATAATTCAAAATATATAACAGGCATGGGGTTCATCGTTTTTTATTGTTTTTTTTTCAGGAAATATTATTTTCCCGATATTTTACAGTCTTTTCTGCGAACAATTAGTTTAAAGTGAAAGACAGGTGATAATTTCACCTGCTTACGAGGTTTAAAAGGAGTTAAACACAAAAGTCAGAGTACGTGAGCTATGTAAAAGAAAAGCGAGGGCCTAGTAATATATGTTTTTCTGAAGTACACAGTTCGGTGTCCTTCTGAAGTAGCGGATTCATACCATTTACTTTCATTCGGGAGTTTGCGTCTAAATTTCGGCACTAGGCAATTTTCAACTTCTAAATCTATTTTCATTATTTTTTTAAAATTTTTTTTAGTTTTTTTAGTTTTTATTTATTCTCATTTATTCTCCTTATCAGCAATAGCCTCGCCTCTCCGGCGTATACGACCCATCTGCCGTCTTTAACAACAATCAACTCATTCACGGTTGTAGAAGACTCGAAACAACTTCAGAAGTAATCACGACGGAAATTTTAACAAAATTACGCAATAAAAACAAGGTACGAAAACAACGAGTAAACACAATGAATCCAAAATCACAAATTGAGAAGACACACCACACGTATACACAAACAGTACAAATAACCACGCGGATCATGTTTTGGTGGAATTCCTTTGAAGAATCGCAGGAATTACACCAGTACGCCTGAAACCATTCTCAGGTTGACGATTGTAAGTTGTGGAATGTCCGGACACAAACAGGATTAACCAACAATTACAATAATTGGAACTCACACAATTATTTAACACAAACATATGTACAATCAACACATCAAAGTGGTGGATTCTGGCATGACGAACGACCCTTGAAGAACTGTAGGACCTACAGCAGTACGCCTACAACCCTTCTCAGGTTGACGCTCTAGGCTGGAAAATCGTCGCAGAGTTCATTTGCTGACTTCCCTCTGTTAGCTATATCCTCAAATCTGAACGGTGATACGCTCATATCATTGTATCGTAGAATATAGATGACGAACAAACACACGACGTATCCAGTTAACCAAGCGTAGTCACAGAGTAATTTACACAAAGGTAATAGCATTCAAGTAGTAACTTGAAACTAGAAATGCCTTTATTCGTGCAAGTCAATTTAACAATTACTCTCTCGTTTACACTTGGCTTATCCTCACTAAACTGACCAATATCTTTCGTCTTTTCAAATGCACCGATACTATCATAGTCATTGCATAAGGCACGTGAGTTCATGGACGTCCATTTCATTGTGGATGACAACACCAACGACAACTGAGTGACACAAGTTGATGAACTTAACGGTGGATCAGAAGCTGTTGTTGCTCGACTTTCAGATAGTTGTCTAACTGCAAGATTACCACCACTGCTGTCTTTTACTATCAGCTCCGCTTTAGCACTAGCATCTAATGATAGATGGGCTACATGCTGATCAATCACACTGATGGTCTCACAAGTATCCATGCCTTCTGCAACTGCATCTGCATTTATTTCTACTTCACCTTCAAGGTGTACAGAACCTTTGTTCAACTTAGCAGTAGTAGGCATTCCGCTCGTCTCATCATGATCAACCAAAGACAAATCTGCACTATCATGATCATTATCACATATATACAGTATACCGTCAGGTTCATCATTTTTAAACTCTTTAATAACAGAAGTAGACAATTTTGGTTCCTCCTCACAAATCAATAAAGTTTTTATACCTTCACTCTGACTAGTAATACCTTGTAAACTTATGGAGTCAGAACTGAACTCTGAAGCAATAACTCTATTCTGTGACACCCTATTCAACAATGACTTACCAGTTGCAACTACAGACTTCTTGACCGCACCATTATCGCCACACAATTCGGAGCCAGAACTTGATGTCACATTTAGCTTTTCACTAAACTTGCTCAACGATTCACAGTTCACCTTTGTATGAACCTCTTGCAAACGTGTAAAACACAACCGTGTTTGTCTTGCATCCTGTAACTTATCTGTTGACGATATACTACGAAACCTGTTACACTCACTAGGTCTATATGCATTACTAGACATCATGGAGCCTTTTCTATATCCACCTCTCTGAGGCCCTTTCGTCATCATTGATTGCATTTTGCTCCCAGACTGCTCTATTCTAGGGGTGAGATGTAATAGACTGGCGAACTTGCTCATAGATAGATTGACGCTATCTTTTACCAGTTTCAGAATATCATCAAACTTTGGCTCGATACCCTCATCCTCCATACGGGAGCTTATCTTCACCCACTTCCTTTGCAGTCGAGATGGGAGGCGTCTGGGTATTACTTCTAGTATAAAACTCGAGTTGAGGTCACTCATGCGATTCATCGAAACCAATGCATTCTTGTAAATCAACAGACTATCCAAAAACTCAGAGAGTGCCTTGGAGTCATCTTGTAATTGACTTCCATTACCTTCAACAGCCTCGAATACGTTCCTTACAATCATCGAAGGTCTTCCGAAACTTTGAAGCAGTATACTCATAGCATCAGAGTATCCTTCGTTAGGGGGAATGTACTTACAGCACTGTATAGCTCTTGCAGCATCTCCAGTGCAATATCTCATCAAATACATTAACTTCGATTCATCATTTAATAAAAAGCCACTCAACATGATCTCAAACTCCTTTACAAATTGTAAATAATCAGCCGGGTTTCCATCAAAACACCGTGGTTCTAATTTAGGAAGTTTGATGTTCCTATTATCCCTGAACGGCGAAACAGTAACATCAACCATGTCATGCTTAACATCAGACACATCGTTACAATTAACAGACAAGTCACAATGACTTACTTTCCTGTTTGTATCCAAGACACTCTGTCCCTTCTTTGACCCATGCATTGTTGAACTTGACCCAATTCCAAAAACGTTCCAGATATTGCTTGTTCAAAGAGGACTTGACCGGCACCAGGAAAAATGAACGGTGACTATCCAAACTGTTACCAACCGTCCAAAATCGTTTCACCGTCAGAAACTGACTTCACTGTCAGAAACTGTCAACCACGTCTTGTAAACTTCAATGCCCAGCTCTTGCTACGCTGGGTCTCACGCTGTTCCTTGAAGTTTCTCAGAAACGCTTAGTAATAACGGACGCAAAAACCAAAACAACGATTGGCTGCTCGAGAATTCTTTATTGTAACACCAGGATATAGCCAACTTTAAAATTAAACTGTAAAACTAAGGTCTATGAACAAATATCACAATAACAAATCACAATATTACTTCTGACGGTTTTGGCCTGACTTCCTTCTGAACAGCGACCGATGAGACGATGACTGGTATATTGATGCCTCCGCGATAATTCGGGAAGTTGGTTTTGAGCAAACAACCATGAATTGATGGTTTAATCTTCAACTACATTGACATAATGAGTGTAACAGCTTTCGCGTGGAATCCCCAACAGTTAGGTAAGAAGTTGCGAGACAAACAGTTTTGTGTTTGGCGCGTTTGCAAGAAGTGCCAGAAGTTCTGATTCCACAAGTTTTCAAAGTATTGCTAGTCAGATTGAAGTTATAAGTCCTTTGAGGATTTGTTTCATGAACCGAAATTGTCTACTTCTGGTATTAAAGAGTTTGAAAATGATGTCGACCAGGTAGACTACGGGAAAGTGAATGTTTGTGATAATGATCATGATATTGCACTTTTGTCTATGGTTAATCATGATGAGATGAGGAAAATACCTACTACTGCTGAGTTGAACAAAGGTTCTGTACAGCTTGAACGTGAAGTAGACTTGAGAGCAGATGAGGTGGTAGAAGTTATGGAATCTTGTGAGACCGCCATTGTAAGTGATCAGCGTGTAGCCCACCTATCATCAGATGCTAAACCGGACCTAATCATAAAAGATAGCAGTGGAGATAATCTTGCAGTTAGACAACCTTTTGAACGAAAGATGTTGGTCAGTTTGATGGGGATAAGCCAAGTGTGTACGAGAGGGTAATTGTTAAACTGGCTTGCACGAATAAAAGCCTTTCAAGTTTCAAATTAGCATTTGAATGTTATTAGGAGGGAGGGTGGTGCTAGCCGATCAGTAGATATGGTGGTGGTCACTAAGGTGAATCGCTCCATTCTGCAGGAACAGCAATATGCAATTTGAAGGCTCGAGATATTTCTGAATTTTATGAGGGCTTAGATCTTTATCTGGAAAAAGATAATAATGAACGCCTAGAAAGATCATGCTTCTGCCTTTAAATATATACCATTCACTCAGCCTATTGTTGAGATGCGACCACGTAGGCTCTGCACAGATTTATTGGACATCTTATAAATTAACTTGCTGTCCATTGGCGGATCTTTGAATACCACTTCACATTGTCATATCTCATTCATTTTCTAATAACGTCTTTACTTGGTCCCCATGATGTTCCGTTAAACCTAACATTTTATAGCTCTTTATGGATTTGATTCTACTTATTCTCTTCCTATTCTCTGTCGGGTACGGTTGTGCACCAAATGCACAAAAAGGTATGAAATAAAAACAACCGGCTTGAGAATAATTGTATTAAAACCAACAGTGGACATCATGATAGTACAAACTATATGGATAGCATTATACATTGCAAATTAACGTTCTCAGCCTAGGGAGTTTCCTTTGTAAATGCATTTACTAATGATACTTGCACTTACCTATTTCATTGCACTTTATTGATTCACCTTAGCACTTTTACTTTTCTAAAACAGCTTCAAATCCCTTGTAAACGTTGTGCTTACTTCAATATTGGTTGGTTATCGTTTGCCTACAACCCCGGGTTGAAAACGAAACGAAGTCGATTTTTCCGATCAACCTGGAGGACAACTGTACAATTTAATAACTATACGGCCTGGTTCAGACAATGAGTGTATTTATGTATATATCAAATATTTAACAGCTGAAACATTATTAACTTGTAGACAATCCACAATTTGATATCATATAATACTTGATCGCGCCAGTAAAAATGGCATGCATTCTCGTGTAAATTTATATGTTTATATGAAAATACATATTATTATTATCTTTGGTAAAAATTACTCTGTTTCTACGTTTGGTTGGTCAGATAAATTGCATGTTTGTTAGTCATCTATTGTCAATCACGTCTCATAAACCGTTAATGCCCAGCTCTCGCTACGCTCGGGCCCACGCTGTTCTTTGAAGATTTCTCAGAAACGCTTAGTTATAACGGACGCAAAATCCAAAACACTGATCTGCCGCTTTAGATTTGTTTATTGTTACACCAACATATAAAAGGAATAAGCGAACTAAGTAAACTAAGGTCTGAAAACAAATATTACAATAATAAATCATAAGATTACTTCTGACGATGTTTCACTCTTCTTTCTGAACAGCGACCGATGAGACGATGACTGTCGTATTGATGCCTCCGCGAAAATTGGGGAAGTTGATTTTAAGCAAACAACCAAGAATTGATCGTTCAATCTTCAACTCCATTGACACTCCCCGGCAAAAAAGGGATCCAACCCTTTTTTCCTTCACGACCAATGCACGTTGACTTGGATGCCATTGCGAGAACCTGGGTCACACGGACAGAGCTGAAATGGAAAACAAACAGAAAAGCCAACACATCACAAGCATACCCACAGCACAATCTCACACATCAATGACGACCTGCGCCTCCAGACAGAGACCACCTCTTAACATCTTGCAACACAATCGCCATTTGCTAGACTCTTGCAGAATGCAAAGTGACCATGGCAGGACCTCACGATACTCTACGCACATCCTCTTAATTACTCACTACCAATTACCATTGAAATCGCTTGTCACTCATTCTGCCTCAGTTCTAGTAGCGGTGACGCATGCGAGCCTCAGTCGTTTACACTCTTTCTCCCCAGCGTGTCGGACCGCAGCTAGCAATTATCTCCGTGTGCGTTTCATTATCAGCAATAGCCTAGCCTCCCCGGCGTATACGACCCATCTGCTGTCTCTTAAATCAATCAATTCATTCACGGATGTAGAAGACAAGAAACAACTTCAGAAATAATCACGACGGAAATTTTAACAAAATTATGCAATAAAAACAAGGCAGGAAGACAACGAGTAAACACAATGAATTCAAATAACACCAATTGATATGACACACCACACGTATACACAAACAGTACAAATAACCTCGCGGATCATGTCTTGGTGGAATTCCTTCGAAGAATTGGAGGACTTACACCAGTACGCCCGCAACCCTTCACAGGTGGACGATTGTAAGTTGTGGAATGAACAGACACAAACAAGATTAACCAACAATTACATCAATTGGAACTCACACAACTATTTAACACAAACATATGTACAATCAACACATCAAATGTTGTGGATTCTGACACGACAAACTACCCTTGAAGAACCGTAGGACTTACAGCAGTACGCCTACATTCCTTCTCAGGTTGATGATCCAAGTGGAAGTCGTCCGGACACAAACACAATTACCAACAGCTAGATGACAGATGATATCAATTCAGTATATACAATATGAACATATGTACAAAATCACACACCAAGCACATTGGACTGCTCATTGATGTGCTACCCTTTGAAGAACTGTAGGACTTACACCAGTACGCCTACAACCCTTCTCAGATTGACGCTCTAGGTTGGAAAATCGTCGCAGAGTTCATTTGCTGACTTCCCTCTGTTAGCTATATCCTCAAATCTGAACGGTGATACGCTCATGTCATTGTATCGTAGAATATAGATGACGAACAAACACACGACGTATCCAGTTAACCAAGCGTAGTCACAGAGTAATTTACACCTAATTTGATAACATTCAAATAGTAACTTGAAACTAGAAATGCCTTTATTCGTGCAAGTCAATTTAACAATTACTCTCTCGTTTACACTTGGCTTATCCTCACTAAACTGACCAATATCTTTCGTCTTTTCAAATGCACCGATACTATCATAGTCATTGCATAAGGCACGTGAGTTCATGGACGTCCATTTCATTGTGGATGACAACACCAACGACAACTGAGTGACACAAGTTGATGAACTTAACGGTGGATCAGAAGCTGTTGTTGCTCGACTTTCAGATAGTTGTCTAACTGCAAGATTACCACCACTGCTGTCTTTTACTATCAGCTCCGCTTTAGCACTAGCATCTAATGATAGATGGGCTACATGCTGATCAATCACACTGATGGTCTCACAAGTATCCATGCCTTCTGCAACTGCATCTGCATTTATTTCTACTTCACCTTCAAGGTGTACAGAACCTTTGTTCAACTTAGCAGTAGTAGGCATTCCGCTCGTCTCATCATGATCAACCAAAGACAAATCTGCACTATCATGATCATTATCACATATATACAGTATACCGTCAGGTTCATCATTTTTAAACTCTTTAATAACAGAAGTAGACAATTTTGGTTCCTCCTCACAAATCAATAAAGTTTTTATACCTTCACTCTGACTAGTAATACCTTGTAAACTTATGGAGTCAGAACTGAACTCTGAAGCAATAACTCTATTCTGTGACACCCTATTCAACAATGACTTACCAGTTGCAACTACAGACTTCTTGACCGCACCATTATCGCCACACAATTCGGAGCCAGAACTTGATGTCACATTTAGCTTTTCACTAAACTTGCTCAATGATTCACAGTTCACCTTTGTATGAACCTCTTGCAAACGTGTAAAACACAACCGTGTTTGTCTTGCATCCTGTAACTTATCTGTTGACGATATACTACGAAACCTGTTACACTCACTAGGTCTATATGCGTTACTAGACATCATGGAGCCTTTTCTATATCCACCTCTCTGAGGCCCTTTCGTCATCATTGATTGCATTTTGCTCCCAGACTGCTCTATTCTAGGGGTGAGATGTAATAGATTGGCGAACTTGCTCATAGATAGATTGACGCTATCTTTTACCAGTTTCAGAATATCATCAAACTTTGGCTGAGTACCCTCATCCTCCATACGGGAGCTTATCTTCACCCACTTCCTTTGCAGTCGAGATGGGAGGCGTCTGGGTATTACTTCTAGTATAAAACTCGAGTTGAGGTCACTCATGCGATTCATCGAAACCAATGCATTCTTGTAAATCAACAGACTATCCAAAAACTCAGAGAGTGCCTTGGAGTCATCTTGTAATTGACTTCCATTACCTTCAACAGCCTCGAATACGTTCCTTACAATCATCGAAGGTCTTCCGAAACTTTGAAGCAGTATACTCATAGCATCAGAGTATCCTTCGTTAGGGGGAATGTACTTACAGCACTGTATAGCTCTTGCAGCATCTCCAGTGCAATATCTCATCAAATACATTAACTTCGATTCATCATTTAATAAAAAGCCACTCAACATGATCTCAAACTCCTTTACAAATTGTAAATAATCAGCCGGGTTTCCATCAAAACACCGTGGTTCTAATTTAGGAAGTTTGATGTTCCTATTATCCCTGAACGGCGAAACAGTAACATCAACCATGTCATGCTTAACATCAGACACATCGTTACAATTAACAGACAAGTCACAATGACTTACTTTCCTGTTTGTATCCAAGACACTCTGTCCCTTCTTTGACCCATGCATTGTTGAACTTGACCCAATTCCAAAAACGTTCCAGATATTGCTTGTTCAAAGAAGACTTGGTCGGCACCAGGAAAGATGAACGGTGACTATCCAAACTGTTACCAACCGTCCAAAATCGTTTCACCGTCAGAAACTGACTTCACTGTCAGAAACTGTCAACCACGTCTTGTAAACTTCAATGCCCAGCTCTTGCTACGCTGGGTCTCACGCTGTTCCTTGAAGTTTCTCAGAAACGCTTAGTAATAACGGACGCAAAAACCAAAACAACGATTGGCTACTCGAGAATTCTTTATTGTAACACCAGGATATAGCCAACTTTAAAATTAAACTGTAAAACTAAGGTCTATGAACAAATATCACAATAACAAATCACAATATTACTTCTGACGGTTTTGGCCTGACTTCCTTCTGAACAGCGACCGATGAGACGATGACTGGTATATTG
Organism: Trichobilharzia regenti; assembly: GCA_944472135.2. Taxonomy (NCBI): domain Eukaryota; kingdom Metazoa; phylum Platyhelminthes; class Trematoda; order Strigeidida; family Schistosomatidae; genus Trichobilharzia; species Trichobilharzia regenti. Next base: position 25,250,419 of record OX235264.1, on the reverse strand, counting down.
ATGCCTCCGCGATAATTCGGGAAGTTGGTTTTGAGCAAACAACCATGAATTGATGGTTTAATCTTCAACTACATTGACATAATGAGTGTAACAGCTTTCGCGTGGAATCCCCAACAGTTAGGTAAGAAGTTGCGAGACAAACAGTTTTGTGTTTGGCGCGTTTGCAAGAAGTGCCAGAAGTTCTGATTCCACAAGTTTTCAAAGTATTGCTAGTCAGATTGAAGTTATAAGTCCTTTGAGGATTTGTTTCATGAACCGAAATTGTCTACTTCTGGTATTAAAGAGTTTGAAAATGATGTCGACCAGGTAGACTACGGGAAAGTGAATGTTTGTGATAATGATCATGATATTGCACTTTTGTCTATGGTTAATCATGATGAGATGAGGAAAATACCTACTACTGCTGAGTTGAACAAAGGTTCTGTACAGCTTGAACGTGAAGTAGACTTGAGAGCAGATGAGGTGGTAGAAGTTATGGAATCTTGTGAGACCGCCATTGTAAGTGATCAGCGTGTAGCCCACCTATCATCAGATGCTAAACCGGACCTAATCATAAAAGATAGCAGTGGAGATAATCTTGCAGTTAGACAACCTTTTGAACGAAAGATGTTGGTCAGTTTGATGGGGATAAGCCAAGTGTGTACGAGAGGGTAATTGTTAAACTGGCTTGCACGAATAAAAGCCTTTCAAGTTTCATATTAGCATTTGAATGTTATTAGGAGGGAGGGTGGTGCTAGCCGATCAGTAGATATGGTGGTGGTCACTAAGGTGAATCGCTCCATTCTGCAGGAACAGCAATATGCAATTTGAAGGCTCGAGATATTTCTGAATTTTATGAGGGCTTAGATCTTTATCTGGAAAAAGATAATAATGAACGCCTAGAAAGATCATGCTTCTGCCTTTAAATATATACCATTCACTCAGCCTATTGTTGAGATGCGACCACGTAGGCTCTGCACAGATTTATTGGACATCTTATAAATTAACTTGCTGTCCATTGGCGGATCTTTGAATACCACTTCACATTGTCATATCTCATTCATTTTCTAATAACGTCTTTACTTGGTCCCCATGATGTTCCGTTAAACCTAACATTTTATAGCTCTTTATGGATTTGATTCTACTTATTCTCTTCCTATTCTCTGTCGGGTACGGTTGTGCACCAAATGCACAAAAAGGTATGAAATAAAAACAACCGGCTTGAGAATAATTGTATTAAAACCAACAGTGGACATCATGATAGTACAAACTATATGGATAGCATTATACATTGCAAATTAACGTTCTCAGCCTAGGGAGTTTCCTTTGTAAATGCATTTACTAATGATACTTGCACTTACCTATTTCATTGCACTTTATTGATTCACCTTAGCACTTTTACTTTTCTAAAACAGCTTCAAATCCCTTGTAAACGTTGTGCTTACTTCAATATTGGTTGGTTATCGTTTGCCTACAACCCCGGGTTGAAAACGAAACGAAGTCGATTTTTCCGATCAACCTGGAGGACAACTGTACAATTTAATAACTATACGGCCTGGTTCAGACAATGAGTGTATTTATGTATATATCAAATATTTAACAGCTGAAACATTATTAACTTGTAGACAATCCACAATTTGATATCATATAATACTTGATCGCGCCAGTAAAAATGGCATGCATTCTCGTGTAAATTTATATGTTTATATGAAAATACATATTATTATTATCTTTGGTAAAAATTACTCTGTTTCTACGTTTGGTTGGTCAGATAAATTGCATGTTTGTTAGTCATCTATTGTCAATCACGTCTCATAAACCGTTAATGCCCAGCTCTCGCTACGCTCGGGCCCACGCTGTTCTTTGAAGATTTCTCAGAAACGCTTAGTTATAACGGACGCAAAATCCAAAACACTGATCTGCCGCTTTAGATTTGTTTATTGTTACACCAACATATAAAAGGAATAAGCGAACTAAGTAAACTAAGGTCTGAAAACAAATATTACAATAATAAATCATAAGATTACTTCTGACGATGTTTCACTCTTCTTTCTGAACAGCGACCGATGAGACGATGACTGTCGTATTGATGCCTCCGCGAAAATTGGGGAAGTTGATTTTAAGCAAACAACCAAGAATTGATCGTTCAATCTTCAACTCCATTGACACTCCCCGGCAAAAAAGGGATCCAACCCTTTTTTCCTTCACGACCAATGCACGTTGACTTGGATGCCATTGCGAGAACCTGGGTCACACGGACAGAGCTGAAATGGAAAACAAACAGAAAAGCCAACACACCACAAGCATACCCACAGCACAATCTCACACATCAATGACGACCTGCGCCTCCAGACAGAGACCTCCTCTTGACATCTTGCAACACAATCGCCATTTGCTAGAATGACTCTTGCAGAATGCAAAGTGACCATGGCAGGACCTCACGATACTCTACGCACATCCTCTTAATTACTCACTACCAATTACCATTGAAATCGCTTGTCACTCATTCTGCCTCAGTTCTAGTAGCGGTGACGCATGCGAGCCTCAGTCGTTTACACTCTTTCTCCCCGGCGTGTCGGACCGCAGCTAACAATTATCTCCGTGTGCGTTTCATTCTCAGCAATAGCCTAGCCTCCCCGGCGTATACGACCCATCTGCTGTCTCTTAAATCAATCAATTCATTCACGGATGTAGAAGACAAGAAACAACTTCAGAAATAATCACGACGAAAATTTTAACAAAATTATGCAATAAAAACAAGGCACGAAAACAACGAGTAAACACAATGAATCCAAATAACACCAATTGATATGACACACCACACGTATACACAAACAGTACAAATAACCTCGCGGATCATGTCTTGGTGGAATTCCTTTGAAGAATTGCAGGACTTACACCAGTACGCCTACAACCCTTCACAGGTTGACGATTGTAAGTTGTGGAATGTCCAGACACAAACAAGATTAACCAACAATTACATCAATTGGAACTCACACAACTATTTAACACAAACATATGTACAATCAACACATCAAATGTTGTGGATTCTGACACGACAAACTACCCTTGAAGAACCGTAGGACTTACAGCAGTACGCCTACATTCCTTCTCAGGTTGATGATCCAAGTGGAAGTCGTCCGGACACAAACAGAATTACCAACAGCTAGATGACAGATGATATCAATTCAGTATATACAATATGAACATATGTACAAAATCACACACCAAGCACATTGGACTGCTCATTGATGCGCTACCCTTTGAAGAACTGTAGGACTTACACCAGTACGCCTACAACCCTTCTCAGGTTGACGCTCTAGGTTGGAAAATCGTCGCAGAGTTCATTTGCTAACTTCCTTCTATCAGCTATATCCTCAAATCTGAACGGCAACACGCCCATGTCATTGTATCGTAGAATATAGATGACCAACAAACACACGACATATCTCATCAACCAAGTATAGAAACAGAGTAATTTACACCAAAGATGATAACATTCAAATAGTAACTTGAAACTAGAAATGCCTTTATTCGTGCAAGTCAATTTAACAATTACTCTCTCGTTTACACTTGGCTTATTCTCACTAAACTGACCATTGATATTCGTCCTTTCAAACGAACTGATACGATCATAGTCATTGGACAAGATACTTGAGTTGATGGGCGTCTTTTTCATTGTGGATGACAGCACCAACGATGACTGAGTGACACAAGGTGATGAACTCAGTTGTGGATCAGAAGCTGTTCTTGTTCGGCTCTCAGATAGTTGTCCAACTGCAAGATTACCACCACTGCTGTCTTTCACTACTAGTTCGGGTTTAGCACTATCATCTGATGATAGGTGGGCTACACGCTGATCAATTACACTGACTGTCTCACAAGTATGCACACCTTTGGAACTGCATCTGCGTTCAATTCTACTTCACGTTGTAGTTGTACAGAACCTTTATTTAACTTAGCAGTAGTAGGCATATCCCTCATCTCATCATGATCAACCAAAGACAACTGTGAAGTATCATGATCATTATCACGAATATTCACTTTACCGTCAAGTTCATCATTTTCAAACTCTTTAATAACAGAAGTAGACAATTTTGGTTCCTCCTCACAAATCATTAAAGGTTTTATATCTTCACTCTGACTAATTATACCTTGTAAACTTGTGGAGTCAGAACTGCACTCTGAAGCAGTAACTCTATTCTGTGACACTCTATTCAACAACGGCTTACCAGTTGCAACTACAGACTTCTTCACAACACCGTTATCGTCACACAATTCGGAGTCAGACCTGGAGTTTACATTTAGCTTATCACTGAACTTGCTCACTGGTTCACAGTTCACTTCTGTATGCACCTCTTTCACACGTGTAAAACACAACCGTGTTTGTCTTGCATCTTGTAACTTATCTGTTGAGGATGTACTACGAAACCTGTTACACTCACTAGGTCTATATGCATTACTAGACATCATGGAGCCTTCTCGATATCCACCTCTCTGAGGCCTACTCGTCATCAATGATTGCGTTTTACCCTCAGACTGCTCTATTCTAGGGGTGAGATCTAATAGACTGGCAAACTCGCTCATAGATTGATTGACACTATCTTTAACCAGTTTCAGGATATCATCAAACTTTGGCTCGATACCCTCATCCTCCATACGGGAGCTTATCTTCACCCACTTCCTTTGCAGTCGAGTAGGTAGACGTCTTGCTATTACTTCTAGTATAAAACTCGAGTTGAGGTCACTCATGCGATTCATCGAAACCAATGCATTCTTGTAAATCAACAGACTATCCAAAAACTCAGAGAGTGCCTTGGAGTCATCTTGTAATTGACTTCCATTACCTTCAACAGCCTCGAATACGTTCCTTACAATCATCGAAGGTCTTCCGAAACTTTGAAGCAGTATACTCATAGCATCAGAGTATCCTTCGTTAGGGGGAATGAACTTACAGCACTGTATAGCTCTTGCAGCATCTCCAGTGCAATATCTCATCAAATACATTAACTTCGATTCATCATTTAATAAAAAACCACTCAACATGATCTCAAACTCCTTTACAAATTGTAAATAATCAGCCGGGTTTCCATCAAAACACCGTGGTTCTAATTTAGGAAGTTTGATGTTCCTATTATCCCTGAACGGCGAAACAGTAACATCAACCATGTCATGCTTAACATCAGACACATCGTTACAATTAACAGACAAGTCACAATGACTTACTTTCCTGTTTGTATCCAAGACACTCTGTCCCTTCTTTGACCCAGGCATTGTTGAACTTGACCCAATTCCAAAAACGTTCCAGATATTGCTTGTTCAAAGAGGACTTGACCGGCACCAGGAAAAATGAACGGCGACTATCCAAACTTTCACCAACTGTTTGAATCCGCCAGATCTGTTTCCATCGTCAGAAACTGTCAATCACGTCTCATAAACCGTTAATGCCCAGCTCTCGCTACGCTCGGGCCCACGCTGTTCTTTGAAGATTTCAGAAACGCTTAGTTATAACGGACGCAAAAACCAAAACACCGATCTGCCGCTTGATATTTCTTTATTGTTACACCAACATATAAAAGGAATAAGCGAACTAAGTAAACTAAGGTCTGAAAACAAATATTACAATAATAAATCATAAGATTACTTCTGACGATGTTTCACTCTTCTTTCTGAACAGCGACCGATGAGACGATGACTGGTGTATCGATGTCTCCGCGAAAATTGGGGAAGTTGATTTTAAGCAAACAACCAAGAATTGATCGTTCAATCTTCAACTCCATTGACATCTATATTCTACGATACAATGACATGAACGTGTTACCGTTCAGATTTGAGGATATAGCTGATAGAAGGAAGTTAGCAAATGAACTCTGCGACGATTTTCCAACCTAGAGCGTCAATCTGAGAAGGGTTGTAGGCGCACTGCTGTAATTCCTACAATTCTTCAAAGGTTAGCGCATCAATGAGCAGTCCAATGTGCTTGGTGTGTGATTTTGTACATATGTTCATATTGTATATACTGAATTGATATCATCTGTCATCTAGCTGTTGGTAATTGTGTTTGTGTCCGGACGACTTCCACTTGGATCATCAACCTGAGAAGGAATGTAGGCGTACTGCTGTAGGTCCTACAGTTCTTCAAGGGTCGTTCGTCATGCCAGAATCCACCACTTTGATGTGTTGATTGTACATATGTTTGTGTTAAATAATTGTGTGAGTTCCAATTATTGTAATTGTTGGTTAATCCTGTTTGTGTCCGGACATTCCACAACTTACAATCGTCAACCTGAGAATGGTTTCAGGCGTACTGGTGTAATTCCTGCGATTCTTCGAAGGAATTCCACCAAGACATGATCCGCGAGGTTATTTGTACTGTTTGTGTATACGTGTGTTGTTTCTTCTCAATTTGTGATTTTGGATTCATTGTGTTTACTCGTTGTTTTCGTACCTTGTTTTTATTGCATAATTTTGTTAAAATTTTCGTCGTGATTACTTCTGAAGTTGTTTCGAGTCTTCTACAACCGTGAATGAGTTGATTGATTTAAGAGACGGCAGATGGGTCGTATACGCCGGGGAGGCTAGGCTATTGCTGATAATGAAATGCACACGGAGATAATTGTTAGCTGTGGACCCACACGCCGGGGAGAAAGAGTGTAAACGACTGAGGCTTGCATACGTCACCGTTACGAGAACTGAGGCAGAATGAGTGACAAGCGATTGCAGTGGTAATTGGTAGTGAATAGATAAGAGGATGTGCGTAGAGTATCGTGAGGTGCTGCTATGGTCACGTTGCATTCTGCAAGAGTCATTCTAGCAAGTGGCGATTGTGTTGCAAGATGTGAAGATGATGTCAAGAGGACGCACTCCGCTTGTGTGACTTGTCACATAAACTTTTTCACTGAATTTACATGAAGCAGAGAGAACAGAGAACTAGTAATTGTGCTATATTTCGACATAAGAAAAGCCTTCGATACAGTCCCCCATAATCTGCTAGTATACAGTTTATGCTCACTAGGGATATGTGACCCTCTCCTGAGCTGGATAAAATCATTTCTCTGTGACAGGAATCAGATAACAAAAGTTGGCTCGATAATCTCAAGGCCTAAACCAGTAAGTAGTGGTGTAATCCAGGGAAGTGTATTAGGCCCACTCCTATTCATAATATATATAAACAGTATCTGTGAATGCTTTAGTGTTGGTAAACCAATACTATATGCAGATGACTTAAAAGTGACCTATAAATGCAAGAACACAGATCTCAGAATAACAGTAAACGCCATACAGCAAGAATTTGAAAAAATGGACAGATGGTGTGACACCTGGCAACTCCAGTTTAATGTCGACAAATGTGGCTGGCTCTGCATAGGTTGCAACAATTTAGAACTTTACCTGACAATTCAAGGCCATGCACTCTTACGACTGGAATCTGTATTGGACCAAGGACTGAAATACTCACATGACTTATCATTTTCTGAACATATCTCCAAACAAGTGTCAAAGTCACGCAGACTTATCGGCTTTCTACTCAGGAACTTTTACAGAAATGAGTCCAGAATTCTGTTATACAAGGTTTGTGTGCGTCCTTTATTTGATTACTGTTCATTCATGTATAGTAGTATACGCATAGAGGACAAATTGAAAGTCGAGGGAGTGCAGAGGTACTTCACGTCAAAATTACTCGGAACCGAAAATGGTGCGAACTACTCCACTAGATGTGACACCCTAGGATTAGAAACACTATGGCTAAGACGCCTGAGACTAAACTTAACACTGTACTATAAGCTTCTAAACCACTTAGTTTTTACCTCTACTAATGGCATTCGACTTTCAGATGACAGTGTCTACAAACTAAGACACACTAAGGGTACAGTAGCTATCGAACAATGTGAAACAGCTACCAGGCAAAAGTTTTATTTGATTAGGTATGCACAGATATGGAATAAACTACCAATGGAAATGCGTCAAGCAGGTACATTGGCCTCATTCAAATAAGTGCTTAACGACAAACTACACGAGTTTGCAAACGACAGTAGTCTTAGTTCCTATCTGAGAGCCTCCGAAATTATAGGTCCATTTAATGTATAAGTTCAAATACTACACCTGTTGTCTTTGCCTATATTTATAATTTTAGATAAAACATTAACGATTAAGATACTTACCCTCAAACAGACAAGAAGTTTCGTTTGTAAAACTTCTACCCAACACAATAAGTGGAATAAAATGGACATAAACCGACAACATGAAAAAGGTTATAACTCACCACAAAATCACATGGACAGATGTACGCTCGTCGGACATCATATATGCATCACCGACTACAACCCAACATTCCTGAGATAATGTGATGAACTTATATCCATAATGTTGCTGAGCAGTCAATATCCACAACTCCTGTCGGAACAACTAAAATTCAAAAACCTTCCTCACGAGAAGTAAATACCCACAAGCAGTAGAAATCCATTAATTAATGCGTCTAAAGCTTATGTATTTTACTCCCAACAATGACATTGCAGATCAAATGAGACAAACATATCACTGATTTCAAAATAACACATCAATGAACTATAAATCAAGGATTCTGCACACAACAAAGTATCGTACGAAAATTGACTTCAAGCCTTATTTTTTTCCCAGGCACTTATAACCCATCCACCAAAGACCTGGTTTTTTTGTTAATGCGAAGACAATACTTCTGTATTTCTTGATGTGTTGCACTCACTGACAATCTAGCGGATTTTTCCAGCTATGCACAGAAATGATTGTACATAAGTGAAAAGGATGTTTTATACTACTGGGATTAACATTTATCAAGTGTATGTATAATCTCCAGTGTACATGTTAAACATATTTTGCTATCGACTGTAAATTGTGACTGAATAATATGGTTCTATTTCTTTAACAATTTGATGATGCCTGTAAACTGGCGTCCCTCATGTACTGTATCATGAGAATAAATTTATTTATTTATTTATACCTTTATATATATATATATATTTATCTTCCTGTTTATGCAGGAACATACCAATTGTACAGGCATGCATAAGTTATTATATAAATTACACATAATTTAATGTATGATGAATTTACAGTTTGGTTGTTCTTTTTGACATTAGAGTCAGTCGGAACAGTCTGCTATAAAGTTTGTTTGTGTAACACATTAAGAGATATAGAAATATTGTCTTCGCATTAACAAAAAACCCAGACATCAGATGAATGTAATACAGATATCTGGGAAAAATAAAGCTTGAAGTCAATTCTCCCATATAACTTTGTTGTGAACAGCACCCTTGGCTTAAAGTTTATCGATGTATTGTGTTGAGATCAGTGATATATTTATTCCATTTTTTCAGCAGGCTTATCGTAGTATTATAACAGGAAAGAAATTTGATCGTGGAGGCGAAAACTAAATAAGGTCATGTTAAGTTGTTTTACTGCATCAAATGGTGCCGAGGTCGATTCCAGAACTCTCCATTTGCTCCATTTGTGTCTGCATGGCGGACTGTATTCGTAAGTTGAGTAAAATGTTGAAAACTGTTTGAAAACCAGTTGCTCCTTCATTTCAGACCATGAATACTCATTTACAGCATGTTCGCCAGCGTCTTCAAATGGTAGAATTGGATCGTTCATGGAATTTGAGCGGTTATGAGATAGACGGTTTGGAATTAATCCTCATTTCAGTTTAGGTGCAGGGTTGTTCGACCTCGATCAGAAGATGGATAGGAGCAGCAGAATACCAGAAGAAAAAGTATGTGAACATGAAAAGGACATTTAATATATCATGCATATATAAATGTTTATGTCAATTGTATATTATACTTTAGTAAATAGTTTTATATATTATAGTTGTGTTTTCACGTATTTATGCGAAGTCTTATTTAGTGTCATAATGTGTATTAATCAGTCTGAGCGTTTTAGTGGTCTAATGACTGATGTGTTTTAGAAATAAGTGATGGGTTCTGGTAGGGATAATCATTGGGACAGAACAGTTTATATAGCAAGTGTTTGAAGGTTACAATAGAGTGACAGGTCCTATTTCTAAGGGTAAACTAATCCTGTATGTTCCGTACTAAGTCTTTATGCATCCATGCTGCTAGCTTATTTATAGTTTTAAGATTGCTAAGGGTGTTGTCAATGGAGTTGAAGATTGAACGATCAATTCTTGGTTGTTTGCTTAAAATCAACTTCCCCAATTTTCGCGGAGACATCAATACGACAGTCATCGTCTCATCGGTCGCTGTTCAGAAAGAAGAGTGAAACATCGTCAGAAGTAATCTTATGATTTATTATTGTAATATTTGTTTTCAGACCTTAGTTTACTTAGTTCGCTTATTCCTTTTATATGTTGGTGTAACAATAAAGAAATATCAAGCGGCAGATCGGTGTTTTGGTTTTTTCGTCCGTTATAACTAAGCGTTTCTGAAATCTTCAAAGAACAGCGTGGGCCCGAGCGTAGCGAGAGCTGGGCATTAACGGTTTATGAGACGTGATTGACAGTTTCTGACGATGGAAACAGATCTGGCGGATTCAAACAGTTGGTGAAAGTTTGGATAGTCGCCGTTCATTTTTCCTGGTGCCGGTCAAGTCCTCTTTGAACAAGCAATATCTGGAACGTTTTTGGAATTGGGTCAAGTTCAACAATGCCTGGGTCAAAGAAGGGACAGAGTGTCTTGGATACAAACAGGAAAGTAAGTCATTGTGACTTGTCTGTTAATTGTAACGATGTGTCTGATGTTAAGCATGACATGGTTGATGTTACTGTTTCGCCGTTCAGGGATAATAGGAACATCAAACTTCCTAAATTAGAACCACGGTGTTTTGATGGAAACCCGGCTGATTATTTACAATTTGTAAAGGAGTTTGAGATCATGTTGAGTGGTTTTTTATTAAATGATGAATCGAAGTTAATGTATTTGATGAGATATTGCACTGGAGATGCTGCAAGAGCTATACAGTGCTGTAAGTACATTCCCCCTAACGAAGGATACTCTGATGCTATGAGTATACTGCTTCAAAGTTTCGGAAGACCTTCGATGATTGTAAGGAACGTATTCGAGGCTGTTGAAGGTAATGGAAGTCAATTACAAGATGACTCCAAGGCACTCTCTGAGTTTTTGGATAGTCTGTTGATTTACAAGAATGCATTGGTTTCGATGAATCGCATGAGTGACCTCAACTCGAGTTTTATACTAGAAGTAATAGCAAGACGTCTACCTACTCGACTGCAAAGGAAGTGGGTGAAGATAAGCTCCCGTATGGAGGATGAGGGTATCGAGCCAAAGTTTGATGATATCCTGAAACTGGTTAAAGATAGCGTCAATCAATCTATGAGCGAGTTTGCCAGTCTATTAGATCTCACCCCTAGAATAGAGCAGTCTGAGGGTGTAAAAACGCAATCATTGATGACGAGTAGGCCTCAGAGAGGTGGATATCGAGAAGGCTCCATGATGTCTAGTAATGCATATAGACCTAATGAGTGTAACAGGTTTCGTAGTACATCCTCAACAGATAAGTTGCAAGCTGCAAGAGAAACACGGTTGTGTTTTACACGTTTGAATGAAGTGCATACAGAAGTGAACTGCGAGCCAGTGAGCAAGTTCAGTGATAAGCTAAATGTAAACTCCAGGCCTTACTCCAAATTGTGTGACGATAACGGTGTTGTGAAGAAGTCTGTAGTTACAACTGGTAAGCCATTGTTGAATAGAGTGTCACAGAATAGAGTTACTGCTTCAGAGTGCAGTTCTGACTCCAAAAGTTTACAAAGTATAATTAGTCAGAGTGAAGATATAAAACCTTTAATGATTTGTGAGGAGGAACCAAAATTGTCTACTTCTGTTATTAAAGAGTTTGAAAATGATGAACTTGACGGTAAAGTGAATATTCGTGATAATGATCATGATACTTCACAGTTGTCTTTGGTTGATCAATTCACGTTTGTTTGCTCAAACCAAACTACTCCATATTTTTTCGCAGAGTCATCGAGAGTGCTGTCATCGCCTCAATGTTCGATGTTGAAGGGAATATAAAAATCATCAGAAATATTTTCGTTATTTATTGCTGTAACATTTATCCTTAGACCTTGTTTATTAACCTTATTGTTTGTTATATGTTGGCGTAAGAATAAAGGATTCTCACGTCTCCAATCCGTTTTCTGGTTTTTGCTTTGGTTAATACAAGGTGTTTCTGGAAGTCTTGGAGGGACAGCGTGAGGTCCAGCGTAGTAAGAGCTGGAGATTGAGAGTTTATGAGACTTGGCTTACAACCGTGCTTCTCCCGCAACTTGTTACCTATCTGTTGGGGATTCCACGCAAAAGCTGTTACAATCACTAAGTATATACGGATTACTGGACACCATAAAGCATTCTCGATATCCACTTCTCTGAGACGCTTCCGTCATAAATGATTGCGGTTTGCTCTCAGACTGCTCTATTTTAGGGGTGGGATGCAATATACTGGCAAACTTGCTCATAGCTTGATTGACACTATCTTTAACCAGTTTCAGAATATCATCAAACTTTGGCTGAATACCCTCATCCTCCATACGGGAGCTTATCTTCACCCACTTCCTTTGCAGTCGAGTAGGTATGTGTCTTGCTAATACTTCTAGGACAGAACTTGAGTTTAGAGCATTCATGCGATTCATCGAAATCAACGTATTCTTTTAAGTCATCAGATTATCCGAAAACTCAGAGAGTGCCTTGGAGTCATCTTGTAATTGACTACCATTACCTTCAACAGCCTCGAATACGTTCCTTACAATCATCGAAGGTCTTCCGAAACTTTGAAGCAGTATACTCATAGCATCAGAGTATCCTTCGTTAGGGGGAATGAACTTACAGCACTGTATAGCTCCTGAAGCAACTCCAGTGCAATACCTCATCAAATACATCAACTTCATGTCATCGTTTAGTAAAAAACTACTCAACATGATTTTAAACTCCTCTACAAACTCTGGATATTCAGCTGGGTTTCCGTCACAGTACAGAGACTCGAATTTAGTTAATTTTAAACCCTTACTATCCCTAAACGGCGAAACATGAACAACAGACTCGTCATGCTGAGCATCATATATATCATTACAATTAACAAGCAACTCATCATTACTTGCTTTCCCTTCTTTGACCCAGGCATCATTGAACTTGACCAAAATTTCCGGAAAAGTTCCAGATAATACTTGTCCAAAGAAGACTTGCAGACACCAGGAAAGGCGACCAGAAACTATCCATAACTATCAGAAGCTGTCAGCCAACTCTCAGTAACTGTCAATGTCCAGCTCTTACTACGCTGGACCTCACGCTGTCCCTCCAAGGCTTTCAGAAATACTTTGTATTAACCAACGCGAAAACCAGAACACAGATTGGCGACTCGAGAATCCTTTGCTCTTACGCCAATATGTAACCAAAAATAAGGTTATTACACATAAGGTTTCTGATAGTTTTCGATCTTCCACTGAACAGGGAACGATGAGACGATTACCGGTGTATTGATGCCTCCGCGAAAATATAGGGAAGTTGGGTTTGAGCAAACAACCATAAACTGATCGTTCAATCTTCAACCACATTGACAGCATATATAAATGTTTATGTAAGTTGCATATTATACCATAGCAAACATTTACCTGTATTGTAGTTGTGTTTTCACGTATTTATGCGAAGTCTTATAGTTTATTTAGTGTCATAATGTGTATTCCTGACTCTGAGCGTTTTAATGTTAATGACTGATGCGTTTTAGAAACACGTGGTGCGTTCTGGTAGGGATAGTCATTGGGATAAAACAGTTTATGTAGCATAAAACAGTTTACTTAGTTGGTCACTAGTTAGAATGTGATCTAGTTTTGGAGACTTACACTAGGGCCCCACCTAGTGTCGTCTCCAACATTCTCAGTCAGTTCCGTGTTTCGAATAGTTTGCAGTAGATTTCAGCCAAATTTTCCCTTTGCCTACCCCGATCCACCGTCGAGTGATAGGGCATTGAAATCTGCAGCAATTATGATTTTGTCATAGTCGAATTCTCGTATCCCTGTGATAATGCTGATCTGTAACCGATTGTGCTCTGCTCCAGAGGCGGGAAATCAGTAGATGTCACCCAGTAAATGCTTGATGCATCCTACAGTGAAATAACACTTTACGGAGTCTGGGAGTTCCATAACTATTGGGTCCGTTGCACGCAAATTCCCCTTCTTCCTGATTATTCCTGTCTCTCCTGACCAGAACCATATCAGCTGGAGTGATTTCATAGTCGGCGATGGTGAGGATTAGACACATTTCACTGCGAATTATCATTTTTAGCTGTAGGTTTGCTTGTAGACTTCGGAGTTCGCCTACTTTTCCTCTCAGCCCCCTCACATTGCTATATAGGCAGCTGACAGTGAGTATAACAACCTCAGCATGTTGCGGGGTAGTTGACATGTGGCTTTCTGCTGGTAGGGGACTTAATAATAACAAGATTTTATTTCTGGAATAGAAACCAACCATTTTTACAGGCACGAGCATATGTACACCAATTAGAAATTATAGAATATATAATATATATATGATTTGTTAATCTAGAAATAGGTTGAATAATGGTTGATGTAAGAGAAACATTTAAAAAGAAATGTACAAATAAGGAAATAGATAATTTTTGAGGTCATAAAATATAGCGTCAAATCTAATCTGTAATTGAAAAAAATACGGTATGTTAATTTCACGGGGGAATTATAAATGATGACGTTAATTGTGGAAGGTAATTAGCATTTTTGTACAGGTGCTGACGTGATACATAAGAGATACAGAATAAACAATCATTATAAGTGAATGATTCAAAAAGTGTTTGAAAGTCTATAAAACTTTAAATTCACCGGGAAGTACATCATATTTGTGACATTTCAGTGATATATGAGACCAACTTTGAACTTGTCGGCAGATTTCATGACGGAGGTGGTTCCTTTATTCACCAGGTGAGCTAGCAATATTCTGAATAAGTAAAGGATACCAGCACTGTATCAGTGCGTTCGTTGAAGGCAGTACCTTTGAAAAAAGAAGAAGACACAAGTAAACCTCCAGAGAGCTACATAAGTATATAATAAGTGTCAATAATTCAAAATATATAACAGACGTGGAATTCAGAATTTTTAATTTTTTTAAGAAATGTTATTTTTCCGATATGTTTTAGTAATGAAATTCTACAGTCTTTCTTGCGAACAATTAGTTTAAGCGAAAAACAGGTGATAATTTTGCCTACTTCTATAGGTTGAAAAGGAGTTTAACACGAAAGTCAAAGTGCGTGAACTATGTAAAAGAAAAGCGAGGGCTTAATAATATCTGCTGTTTTTCTGAAGCATCCAGTTAGGTGTCCTTCTGAAGTCGTGGACTCATACCATAAACTTGCATTCGGAGCTTGTATTTAAACTTCTGCTTTAGGCAATTTTCAACTTCTATTATTTTTATTTATTCTCTTATGTTAACGTATTTGAAGATTGAACGATCAATTTATGGTTGTTTGCTCAAACCCAACTTCCCTATATTTTCGCGGAGACATCAATACACCGGTCATCGTCTCATCGGTCGCTGTTCAGAAAGCACGGAAAAACCGTCAGAAGTAATATCGTGACTTATTATTGTAATATTTGTTTATAGACCTTAGTTATTATGCGGGTTATATGTTGGTGTTAGAATAAAGACTTCTCGAGCCGCCAATCGGTGTTTTGGTTTTTGCGTCCGTTAGTACTAAGCGTTTCAGAAAGGCTTCAAGAGTCAGCGAGAGGCCCGGCGTAGCAAGAGCTGGGCATTAACGGTTTTTGAGACGTCATTGACATCTTATTTTGCAGAAGCGATTCGAACTCAGGAGCCCTACCATTAGAGTGTTGTCCCATAGATAATGGTGGCTTTCATATGTTCCCACCATCATATCCGCTGAATAGAAATCCCCACCCTCCCACCTATTTTGTGCAAGACCCTGGTGGAATGCTTTAATTTTTAATTATTATTTTTTAAAATTTCCATTGCAATATGCCACAAACTGTTTTTTCCAAATATTCATTCGTAGACTCACTCAAAATCATGGTATGAATGGCTGCTTTCAGAAGAACATGTTAGGACTAGTTGGCCTATTCCGATGGAACCGGCCCGTTGTAGTTTTTTTCCATGGATTTAGGCAGAACACTTGGGTGAGACAGACTGTTGTTCTTAGAACTGCATCGCTCTAGTGTCACTGAAGCTTGGGGATGTATTAAAGCCTCACTTTGCTGCTTCCTTATGGTTCGAGGTCTGCTTTCGCAGGATCGGATGTGTCCTCCTATTTTTCCCTTGGTTTCATACCACCGTTGAAGTGGTATGGCCAACTGCTCCGGGGAGTTTAATGTGACACTTGACAACTTTGGAGAGCTAATCAGTGTGAGATAAGCGGGAAATGAAGATGGCTGCAGAAGCGCCAAGGGTCATCTGAGATGACAGTTATCTCCATTGCTGTACGTCATGCATGTGTTTTTCATAAGCAGTGCCCGTCTCCAGCTCCGGAACACCGTGTACAACCATACAGGTAGAAGGCATCAATTCCGGTGACTCCCTCGCCATTTGTCTGATAGCCCATGGTCTGTCTTGTCTCACCTTCATGTTCGAACTTTTGTCGATGGTTAGTACCTGAGCGATTAATAATACTCTTTCGGCCTCCTCGGCAGAGTCCAGTGTAACCCTTAGTTGGGGTGGCTTACTCTGAGGCGTGTGGACACCCCTGTACGCAATGCACTATTTCACTGAACTAAAGTTCAGACCTAATTTATTGCACAGGTTGGACCACTGTTCCTGATCAAACAGGTTGTTGACTATTTGTGAAGACGTACACATAGCCGAAAATTCTCGAAATAGTAGATAAATGGACGCAAGTGGTGCTTTTGTAGCTCTATCTTCCCCTGATATTGTGGGTGCAACCTTGTGAAAATTGGCATTTCCAGTCGGTAGGACTGGAGTGTCCTTCTTACTGTCTGTGCTAAGTTTTGGCAGTGCGGTGTTAGCAGGTCGGGAGCCGATTAAGACTGTGTTGGGGCACAAGTGCGGCGTGTTGTTTCTGCTAACCGCAGACACGCTATGTGGGACTATGCCGGGGCGACAAATTGGACAAATGTACCAAAACCATGGGCATGGGTTATTTCTCATAAACTCGTAGTATGCTTTCGGTACCTATTTGTCACGACGGCAGTGTACCCATCGTTTGCGCAAATTGCATTCAAACGCTGAGTCAGTCTTAGAAATTATGACACTACACTCCTGACATTCGTCTCTCTTCCTCGATGACACCTTAGAGGCCTAATGACGTCTTGAACGTTTCCTTTTGGGTTTGCTGTGTTTCACACACTGGTTTTTAGTTGATGCAGGTGTAGTGTCCTTTCCCCCTGGTATTGCCTGTGCCGTTTCAGTACTAGACTGTGGCAATACAGGCGTAGTATCAGGACAGACAAGACCTACATGAGTCTTTAGATTGGTATGCGGGAAGGGTTGATGTCCCTGGATTTTTGCCTTCTATGGCTAAAGCCCTT